>JADMNI010000005.1:2734266-4101399 GCA_016097105.2 Sporothrix variecibatus
CTCCGTCCGCGACGAACGGCACGAACGGCACGAACGGCGCCGACAAGCCCGCCAACGATGCCAACACTTTCTCGTACCCCGAGATGGCCACGCCGTACCGCGTGCTGCAGCAGTACCACTCGAAGCCCACCAAGCTCCGCGTGGCCTGCATTGGCGCCGGTGCCTCTGGTATCTGCCTTGCCTACAAGATGGTACGTCGAGTCTTTGCAGTTTCTCTCTCTCTTTCGAGTTTGCTCCCTTTTTCTTTCTTGTTGGTTTACTTTCTCCGAGTGCACTATTTTTTTTGGAGAGCGGGAAAAGCTTCCCGGGGCGATCCTGGACCCCTCTTTCCTGTAAATTTGGGGTCACGCCTGATGGGCTAAGCTCGCTTACACTGTCCTTTGTGGACATGCGTGGTCATACACGCTCATGAACGCTCAGACGGAAGTTTCTGAGTGCACGCTTCTCATCTGGGAACGTGGGGTGTTCACGTGCTTTGTTGTGTTCATGAGTTATGGCTTTTTTGCTTCATTGTGCTTCATAATGCTTCATTCTCATATCTATTTCATTGTTTACTTTTATCCTCATAAAATGCCTGGACATCGACTAACACCCACAACAGGAGAAGCAGATGGTGCCGGGCAGCTTCGAGCTGGTCCTGTACGAGAAGAACGAGGTCCCCGGCGGTACCTGGGTTGAGAACACATACCCCGGTGTTGCTTGCGACGTAAGTTTGAGAGCCTATCATCGTGACTGATTGATGATATCTCAAATCAGGATATTATCACGCCCACTTCCACCTCCACTCCTCCCATCGGCGTCCATACTAACCCCTCGACAGATCCCTGCCCACTTGTACACCTTCTCGTGGGACCCCAAGCCGGATTGGTCCAACTACTACGCGTACGGCGGTGAGATCCGCAAGTACTTTGACGGCTGCATCGAGCGCTTTTGGCACGCGCAAGTACATCAAGGTCAACACGCGCGTGATTGAGGCGCGCTGGAGCGAGGACCGCGGTGTGTGGGACATTACGCTCGAGGACCAGGTCACACGCGAGACGTGGAAGGACTGGTCGCACGTGCTGATCAACGGCACCGGCATCCTCAACAACTGGGTGTGGCCCGACATTGATGGCCTGCACGACTTTGACGGCCCATCATGCACTCGGCGCACTGGGACCACAGCGTGTCCTTTGAGGGCAAGTCGGTTGGTGTTATTGGCACGGGCTCGACGTCGGTGCAGATTGTGCCGTCGCTGCAGCCGGTTGTCAAAGACATGAAGGTGTTTATGCGCTCGTCGACGTGGGTCAGCCCGCCGTTCGGCGCCGGTGTGCTCAACGACGATCTGCTGAGCAAGAGCAGCACGGGAGGCGAGGACGCCAAGCGCCAGTACACCTTCTCCAGGAGGAGAAGGACAAGTTCGCCAACGACCCGGCGTACCACCTGCAGTTCCGTCGCCGCATCGAGGCCGAGATCAACTCGCTGTTCGGCATGTACCAGCAGGGTTCTGAGATGTCGGAGCACTTCCGCAAGGTCATCACCGAGGAGATGACCCGCCGCATGGGCCCTGGCAACGAGAAGCTCAAGGAGTTCATCATCCCCAAGTGGGCTCCTGGCTGCCGCCGTATCTCTCCCGGTGACGGCTACCTCGAGGCTCTGGTCAAGCCCAACGTCGAGCCTGTCTTTGGCCCGCTCAAGAACGTTACCAAGGAGGGCATCGTCACTGCCGACGGCCAGCTGCACAAGCTCGACATTATTGTGTGCGCTACGGGCTTCAAGGTCGCCTTCAAGCCTGCCTTCAAGCTCATCAACGGCGCTGGCCAGACTCTGGACGAGGACTGGGGCGAGAAGGTCAACCTATACCTGGGTGTCTCGGCGCCGCGCTTCCCCAACTACTACACCATTGTCGGCCCCGGTGCCACCTGGTCGTCGGGCACGCTGCTGCCGTCCATTGAGACGACGGTCGAGTACTCGATCAAGATGATGAAGAAGATCCAGCACGAGAACATCCGCTCCATCGACGTCCAGCAGGAGGCCGTCGACGACATCTACGCGCACTTTGACGAGTTCCACAAGACGACCGTCTTCCAGGAGGAGTGCCGCAGTTGGTTCAAGGACGGCAAGGTCAAGAACCGCATCTACCTGTGGCCCGGCTGCACGATCCACTTCCTCAAGACGATCAAGAACCCGCGGTTCGAGGACTACAACATCCGCTACCGCTACGGCAACCGGTTTGCCTACCTGGGCAACGGCGAGGTCAAGGCCAACGTCACCGGCGATGTCAACGGCCTGGCGACATACGTGCGCAACAACGATGAGGAGTGGGATGTGGAGTAAGCGTGTCGCTCTTTTCCAAACAAAAAGAAAAGAGGTGGCGGATGGTGTGAGGATGATGGATGACGGCCGGATACGACGACGACTACGAACTACGATCAAAGAACCCTTTTTGACGACAACAAACTATCAAAAAAAATTACGACACTTTCCTCCCCTTTGCATCCGGATGCACGACGAAATACAACGACGGGACAAGAGATGGACACACACAATACGAGGATAGGATGGTGATGGTGATGGACAGTGATGGACAGAGATGGCGACAATTCAACGGACAGCAATGGGGAAGCAATTGACGGATGCATCGATGCATGGACAGCAAGACGGCGAAACGCGCATCGCGAATACGACAATTTCTTCGCACACGCAGATGCCGATCACATCTTTTGGAGAGCTAAGCTCTTTTCTTCTTCTTCTCTTCGACAGGTTTATCCGCCGTTTCTCCTTTTTTGCTGGCCGCATGACCTGCATCTTTTCAGTTTCTTGTCTTTTTCTCCTTTTCCACTTCACTCATACCCCCTTCCTCGCATGGTTTCCCCTCTTTCTCTCTTCCTCGTTTCCCTTTCTCCCCGCCCCGGCGCGCACACAACCCATGCAAGGCGCAGGGCCAGACCACAAGCTGGTTTCCCGTTTTGGGTATTGTCTTCGTCGACTAAAAGTTAAGCCGACTCGACTTGACTTTGGTTCAACTCGACGAACCGGGGAATACCCACGAGAAACCGAGAGAGGGGGGAAGAGGAGACGAACAAAACGGCATCCGACCAAAAAAGACAAAATGGACCTGCTCGTTCTGCTCTTTTTGTCTGGTTGGGGGCCAACACCACTGATTCATCACACCCTCCAAAGCACTTTTTGTGTTCTGTTGGACGTTTGGATGTTGGGTGTTCGTCTGCTGCTTTCGGCTGCTCGTCGTCTCGGAGCATCTACGTTTTTTGTTCTGTTTCGTGTCGTTTCCTGTCCCCGTTTTGTGTGCATCTTTTCTCTTGGTTATTTTGTATTTTGTTGTCTCATTGCTTGGTTGGAACCTTTCGATTTTCTCTGCGGTATATATTATGTTGCTTATTTCTTCTCAATTTATCTGCAAATACTTTTTCAAAACTACTCAAACTGTCCAATTCTGTTGATTTTCATGCATCGATCTTTCATCACATCACGTCTTCTGGCCGTATCTTATCGCCTTACTTTTTGTCGGATCGCCGACTTGTCTCCTTTTTGCCCATCACCGTCACACTACATAGGCATATTGATGTTACTGTCTGTTGGTTTGCAGTTACATCCTGTCGCATCCCGTCGCATCTCATTGCCTCATTGACTCAATGCCTTCTTTGTCATCTTGTAAATCTGTGCACACCATACTTCGTCCTGTCTTTTCCTCTCCTTGTACTGCTTCATCTCACGCCAAGTTGCAGCTTGCGTCATTCCTGCCATGGCTTTTCTCTGAAGTATTTTCTTGCATTTTTTGTTTCGTTCTGACCAGTATCCGCATTTACCTGGCTCGTCATCGCTTCTTTTCTCTTTTATCTACACATTTCTCATCACAGTGTCTCCATAGTACGACGTTCTTGCATCTTGCATCCCCACTCTGGCCGTCGAATGCTGCCATCAAACTTTCATCCTCATTTTCATCCTGTTTTCTCGTTGGTGGCCTCGAGTAACTTCTCCTGTGCTTGTACATATTTCCTGTATTTCTGTTGAGCCTCCTGTACGACCTTCGATGTGCAATGTATGCTACTGTTTCAATATATTGTTGCTTTCCATCCCGTTTCGACACCATCGACAGCCGTTGCCCTATTCTCACACCTCTTTACGTAGTATTATTTTACTACTTTCACCAAGTTTTAAGTTTATTGTCTTTGATCGACTCCCGTCGCGCCTTTTTTGTCTATTTCGGCCTTGTTCTTTCATTCTACTGTGTACTCTTCCCTCTTTCTTTCTTCAGCAAGGCAGTCTTGGAAACTCGTATGACGACCCATCACTCAGTGCAGCAGGGGGGGGGGGGGGGCAAACAAAGAAAAAAGAGAATTCTCACTAAGTCTTGACATAACGAGTGGGGACTGTTTTTTCTTGCCTGCAGCCTCTCTTCTTCTTTTTTCATTCTTCAAGGCCTGGACAAACTGGGCGTTAACGCCACCAAAACCTCTCACATGGACACAAATGCGCATCATCCACTGTGCGCCTTGTTTTGTGCCCACCGATCTATGTCCATCATCAAATACTGAGTATGGCTACCACCGGAAACCAGGCAAGCTCCCGACTTTTTTCGTATCATGGAGGGGTGGGAAGTGGGCTTGGGCGAGTACTTCGTTATTTTGGTCTTCCTCATTTTCCCTCGTTCTTCTGCCCAGAAAGCAAACTAATAAAACAAACGTCCTCATCAACGACTTTCTTCCCGTTACATTAGTTCAAGGCGTAGCAAATATGGCCACTGGTGGCTACGGACGGAAACTGCTGTGCTGTGCCTCCTGAAAAGCTACTGTGAAAAGACTACTGAAAATAATGGTCAGGTATGCAAATGGACAAGAAACATGAACAAAATTGGAACAATGGCCCGCTCTTGGCTTCCCCGACACCCCGACTACTCCGAACTCAGACAAAGTCTTTGGAGACCAAGTGGAGAGGCGTGTTGCTGCTCGCCCTCATGTGGGCTCTTGTGGCTACTCAGTCTCTCAGTATTGATTCTTACCAGGCCCTTGTTGGAAGCTTGGCACAGGGTCCAGACACGTCCATGGCCTTCAAAGACTGGGCAGCGTGGAAAGCCGTGAGGATAGAGTGAAGTAATAAGTCGAAAAAGAAACAGCGAGCAATTGTATACAAAAAGAATTGACTGAGGATTCAATGCCTCGACAGTTCAGACAGTTCGGACAGTCCACAAAATCATGTCCTCAGCGGAACTAATCCGTCTGTCAGTGACAAAATTGCCACTTTGCTTGCAGAATAAGCTCCGGAGACATTTGATTCTTCTCGTTTATCTCTCGTTTGACTTCGTCTCGTCTTCGTTCTTGTCTCGTTTTCTTGGCCCTATTTGTTTTGTGCCGTTTGCGCCCGTTCTGTTTTCGTGAGTTTTTCTTGTTCGGTCGCGTCGAAATACAAATCTGACACCGTTCGAGCCGGCTGTTCCCCTCTTTCGTTGTGTGTTTCTTGCTGATTCCCCTCTCGTCCCTGAAAGTCTGACACTCAAACGGCCGTGACCTCGGTAGAAGCGCCGGTTGGAGAAGCTCATTGTGGTGGGAGATGGTACGAAATGCCCCAGACAGCCAGAACATAAAGAACGAAAAAAAAAAGTGAGATCACAGCCAGAATGTGTGAGAGGAATGCCTGCAAAATCTGGGAATCTGGCAAATCAGGGCCAGGTTCAAACCGAGAAAACAGAGGAAAAGAGGAGAAGGGGGAAAGCCCAGAACGAGTGCGGGTTGCTGGTCGTTATTGCCGGGGTTAGAAGTGCGAGAGGAGATTTCCCCTCTTTTTTTTTTTTGTCTCTTTCTCTTTCGTGTGTCCCATTGCTCTTTCTTTTGTTTGGTGTGTTACCTTCATTTTTATTCGCCTGTTTTATTCGCCTGTTGGCTCTTGCCGTTTTGGGGCTGCAGATGACAGGGGGTGGGGAAGGGGGAAAGAGCGACCAGACAGCCCCCAAAGTCTTGGGCAAATGTGTGACTGCAACTGGGCCTTCAACTGGGAAATGGCACGCTCCGTCGCAAAGTACGACAGTGGAGGGGGTGGTGTTTGCGTGTGGGGAAAGAGCGAGCGAACAAAAGAGGACACCAAGATGGCAACTACACAGTAGATGGCACCAGGCAAGCTCCATTGTGCCAATAGCCGCTCTCTCCAATGTCACCCTGGGAGGCTCCTTCCTTTTGCCTTGCGCGCTTGCTGCCGCTGGTCTGGCGGGCAAGGCAGGGCAGGAGCACTCTTGCCGTTTTGCAATTTTACCTTTGTATTCGATACCTTCTTCTCTCCGTTCTTGCCTCGAACTGCTCTTCGCTCTTTCTTCTTTTGGCTGGCTTCTCTTGGCCTCTCCTTCCACGCAATTCAAGTTGTCGAGGTCTGGCCTTGCCAACTGCCTAGAAGAGTAAGGAGCAAGGGGTGACAATCAAAGGGAAGAACGAATGAGATACCCATAAAGTTTGACATAAACGGGAAAGAGGAAGGGAAAAGGGGACAACAAAAATAGGAGTCGGCCAAGTCGCCGAGGCGATCTACTGAGTATGCTTTGTTTGTGTTTTCTCGTATCAACTACCATGTTAACACGACACCATCATCGCTTCGTTAACGCAGTGCTGTCCGCTCTCGCTCACCTGACTGACCACGAAGTCTCCGCCGCTCGGACCGTCTTCGTTCGAGCAACGGAATTTCTTTCAAGTCCAAAAAATCCAAGATCCAAGGGACATCCACATTTTTGACGTCCGCCGAACCATCCAGCCATCCTGCATCGTCATCGCCGTCATCGCATGTTCACATTGGGCTCTGGGTCAGGCTCTCAGATGCTTCAATATCCTTCGCTCTCGCATTGGCGCTGCGATATCCCTGGTCCTGGCCTCAAGTCAACATGACTCCGGTGTGTTCTCCCGTGCCCCGTCAGTCAGAAATCCTCTTCCTCCACCTCCACTCCCCGTTTTATGCTCCCTCCTTCCAAAACGACTCCAGATCAGCAGCGCCAGCGGCCCATCTGGCGCTGTTTGCTGCTGGTTTGGGGTGTGCTCGAGGTGCCTTAAAGTCTCAAAGTGCATGGCGTATGGCGCCGTTCCCTTTTTGGGCCCTTCTCCATTCCCACGTCGCAGACTGGAGTCCGACAGGATGGAGGATTGGAGGAAGGGCCAGGTCTGAAAGGCAACACTGCTTGAAAACGGCTACAAGGTAAGCCATTGTATTGGCCCGGGTCCGACCAACAGTCCGTGCTTCGCCGTCTTGCTTTTTTTGTTCTATTCTGCTCTCCTCTGTATTTCGTTTCATTTGTTCGCACTCCTGCCATTCGTCGGCTACCACGTTCTCACTTTCAGACCCTGGCGTACCGGAAATAAAGAGGTCTCGGCGCGTCAGAACGATATCTCACTCAACAGAGTGCCAGTGTTACTGGTCATATCTGGGCATTCACGGATTTTCAGGACAGAAATCCAGAGGGCCCATAAAGACAGAAAGCCTCAACAATAGGACATTGTCGGCTTTTCCGTCTTGTCAGTCACCCCAATTCCTGCCCTCGAAGTCGTCAAATACAACAATGCAAGCATCTTACGGAGTACTTGCTGTAACTGCGACTACAACATACACCAACAGTCTGCTCGGATGCGTTCCGACCACAACCGACCAAGGCGAGCACTTACATGAAATAAGCGTGCAAACACACACACACATTATCGAACGCGTATTACTGCGTAATTGGTACCCTGTACGGAGTACTTGGGTCTTGGCGACTCATCACTCACACAGCTCGTCCAACACCCAACAGGCGCCAGTTGCAACGACAAAATATACGAACAGCGTCTCACATACAAGTGACTTGCAAGGTGTCTTTCAAAAGGCATCGCCCAACATGTCTTCCTCCCACAACCCCTTTACCGGCTACCCCCGTCTAGTCTCGGATGCAGCCAACCCCGTGTTTTTTTCAAGTTTGCCTTTATGCACCCCGTCGGGCATTGTAGGATGTCTTGACGAAGTCAGTTGCCCGTCATATACTTCGTACTGGTCTCATGCAGGGTAGACATGCGTCCTGACTCCCTGAGTCAAGAATATGTCAATACATACCCGCGGCGTGATAGCGTGCTCCGCGGCAAGGAAAATACATCAGTACAGACCAAAACTACAAACAACAACGGACGGCGTTTGCCCCGGACAAGCGGGATGCCACGAGGCAAATTGACAAAAGCCAGAAAAGTCAGGAGCCAAAAACCCAAAGCAACGGTTGGTGTTGTTGTTGGTGTCAGGACGGACCTGTCCCCGGCCGTTGGTGTCTCTCGCTTCCCAACAAACAACAGACACCTGTCTATCAAATACACTTTGCTTCAAGTGCACGTCACGTTTGCCATCAAATCAAGCATCTTTTGCCGCCAACCCTCGTGGCCCCGCGACATTTCGACGCCTCCACACCATAGTTTGGGGCCACGAACTGGAGAGTCAAAGATTGAAGAACCAAAGACGGACGACAGCTTCACAAACTCGCAGACTCCAAGTCGCCAACCCACACCAAAATTACACTACGGTAATTACCCCATACCCCGTAGCGTGCACATGCCTCACAATAGCGCTCTCTGGGGCGATTTGCCTTGTCGAACCAAGCCCAGTTGATCGTTGACCGATTGTCCGCCCTCCCGCCCTTGTTAACCCTCGCCTCCCACCAAAGGCGCTAGCAAACTTGAAAGAGAAAAAAAGAACGGGAAACGAGGGGCGACGAGAGGCCATCCACCGCTTGACCAACGCTTGACCACGCAATCAAAACGCACAGAGAGCGCCACAAGAAACCAGAAACCCAGCAGAAATCCTTCGATGCGCCGCTTTAGCTTTTATTGCCCATTTTCAGCCCTGGCCATAGTGAGCATGGCTCCTAGCACCTGGTTCATATTGGCATTTTTCCTGCAGGGCGCAGTATTGAGACATGAATGAGATAATGTCCTCCGCACGAAGTAAGTCACCGCCTTCACCCCAGTCAGTATGAAAGATACATTGTACACAAGAGCACGTCCACATGACTCCTTCCGTTCTATCAATCATCTCTATTTGTCTCCGTTTTGTCTTGTTTCTCCTCGGGTCTGCTATCTGTCTTCCTTTTCACTTTTTTCAGCCTCTATTCTGTTCCCATTCTGCCCCCAAATTCTGATAGCTGTCTCCGTCAGAGACTCCACCACCGAGTGGATCTCTTCTCTCATCATATCGTTCTTTTGCCGTGCTCGCCGTGCTCTCATCCCTACGGGCACACGCTAAAGATTCAAGAGAACAGAACCAAATGGAAGAATCGAAAAAGCCGCACGTAGATGTCCGCCGGTACGGGGGCTGTTGCTGGAGACTCTGCGTCAACTTCCTTCCTCTGCTGCCTCTGCTGCCTGTCCAAAACTGCACACCGGCCTCCGGTCTCCGCGCATGCCGCATGGCTTTTGCGTTTTGGAGCGCTGCTTGGTGCCGTTTTGGCGCCGTTTGGGTTGTTTATTACCCCCAGGCTCCATAAATGCTCCACCAG
Source organism: Sporothrix variecibatus (assembly GCA_016097105.2). Taxonomy (NCBI): domain Eukaryota; kingdom Fungi; phylum Ascomycota; class Sordariomycetes; order Ophiostomatales; family Ophiostomataceae; genus Sporothrix; species Sporothrix variecibatus. The sequence continues at coordinate 2,743,745 of JADMNI010000005.1, forward strand.
ATACTGGGGCAAACTGGGGCTCTGGGGCTCTGGGGGAGACGCCAGGAGGCTGTCTGTCCATGGAGCCAAGGACAATCCGGAGAGCACGCCTTGGTCCTGCACGTCCTGCACATTTGGGCCAGACGGTGACTGGAGCTGCAGAAGCTGCACACAAGAGAGCGAAAAAACGCACCAAAAGACGGAGAACACGACCGGCGTCCACCAGCATCCATCACTGCCCACCCTCAGCACCCTTACTAGTCCGGACTAGCCCAATGCTGGTGCTGGCTTTCGAAGGTCACCACACCTGGCCGTTGCCTTTTTCTGCTCAGTTTTGCCGCTGTCATGCCTGTCTTGCCTGTCTTGTCTGTCCTTTCCCTGACTTGTCGTCGTTTCTTTGCGTCTCGCGACGTCGACTATCTCCACAGCTGCACGCCAGCCTACGCATACTACCGAGTAGTGCGATGGGGCCACGCATTGTGTTGCCTTTTTACACGCCCCCCTTCTCTTTCACTGATTTCTTTCAAACCTGGCTCGTCGACCTGTCAGAGGCCGTCAAATTCAGTGCTCTGTCGTGCTGTGAAAGAGCGTGTATTTGTGTATATTTGTTTTACCCCAGAATCGAGTTTGTGGGGGAAGCCCAGCGTCTTTTGGAACCTTTTTGTCCTTTTGTGCCTGCCTGTTTTCTCTGGTTTCTTCACCTTCTCTGATTCCCTCGTTCTTCTTCTCCCCTGGCCCCCAAATATCCTTTGTACTCAGTACCTGGTACACCCTCTTTTTGATTTGTTTTACACTCCGTAAGATACTCCGGGCTCTCCAAGAAACTGCACAAAGCGTGGAGAAATCTACGCACACCCACCACTCTTACATTCCTCTCCGAGACTCTCGACCTCTACCACTCGGGCTCTCCCGCATACTCACACGCACACGCACAACAGCTCGTACTCGTACCTATTTTAACAGTTTTTTCAGTTTTCCTTCTCTTCTCTACACATACTTGGCTTCCTCTTCTTTCTCGTCCACCCCTCTTCTCCGCACAGTCCCTTTTTACCTCTTTGCCTGTTCTGGAACGCCGTCGTGAACCCTTCTTTCAGTCCTTGCAGTTGCAGTCGAGCTGTTTGTCGTCGTTTGTCCGACCCCCCCGTTCAAATTATTACGTCGCCCTTTCCTCTTCTTCTCCTTCCCTCGACTACCTCTACCCCCTCCGTCGCCTTATTTCCCCCAAAAAATCAAAACCAAGCCAAACCCGGCCCTGCGTATTTCCCCATATTTTTTAGTCGTTCCCTGGTCCGGTAGAGATTCACAGCCAGGTCCCCTCTCTCCCGCCTTCATCTGCCCTCCCTCTCCATTTTCTTTTTTCCAATAACACTTCGGACTTCCATCTCCATTAAAAATACATCCTGGCTTGCTTCTCGAAAAAAAAGAGAAAAAAGGAAAACAAAAAGGAGCTTCTCTCAGTCCTTCAACGACATCATCAAGAAGTGGTCGTCTCCACGTGTGCTACGAGGCTGCCAAGCCTTCTCCAACCTTGACGAGAATAACAGCAGCATTACGACGATACCGACGACATTCACGACGACCACGATATCAATATCGATATCGACATTGACGACACCCTAGACAAGAGGGATACGACCAGATACCATCAGCAAACAAAAATCTCATCGCCTCATCTACCCCATTAACTTTATCCATCATGGCGTCCGCAGACGAGGGCAAGCTCTCCCAGTCGGACGACAACAACGACATCCACAACCAGGAGAACGTGTCGGCACGTGGTGCCGCAGCTCGCAGCGTCAAGCAGCAGGTCCGCCACCGCGCATCCGTGGCCTGTGCATCATGCCGTGACCGCCGTATCCGCTGTGTCGTCCCCAAGGGCGAGGCCGAGTGCACACAGTGCAAGCGTGCCGGCACCGAGTGTGTCATCAAGAACGACGATGAGCGCCGGCGGCCCATCTCCAAGGCGTACATGTCGTCACTCTCCGACCGTATCCAGCTACTAGAGAGCATGCTGGTAGATCGCGGCGTCGACCCTCCACCGGCTGTACATCCGCCCAAGACGCGACAGGACGCGGCAGGCGGCAAGGGCAGCGGGGACAGACCAGTGCCGACGAGGGTGGCCCATCAAATGCCCAGCAGGTGCTGGCAGCCAGCTTTGCTCAACAACAGCAGCAACAACAACAAGAGGTGGCAGCACAACAAGCGGCAGTACAGCAAGCAGCACAGCAAGCAGCTGCACAACAGGCAGCTGCTGCCCAAGCTGCCGCACAAGCTCAGTTCCAGCAGCAGCTGATGGCATCCGCCAGTCCCGACCTCCTCGCATCCACACCCCAGGCGCAGCAGTTCTTTTCAAATCAGCTGTCGGCCAACAACAACAACAACAACGGCCAGCCTGCCTTGAGCAGTGATGGCTCGCCGTCAAGGGATGACACATCGCCGCCCGAGTCGTCGGCCGCCGACCACCATACCGACGACTTCAACATGCACGAGACCGACCATCTCGACAGCAACCTGTCCGATCCAGCGGGTGCAGCGGCAGCAGCCGCGGCGGCGGCTGCTGTCAATGCGGCTGGTTTCCACCATGGCCTGCAGCAGCAACAACTTCACAACCTCCATCAACATCACAACCCTCATGCCCAGCAAACACCATCACAACTCGCCTCCTCACACTCATCTTCACATACCGCACACCATACCTCTACAATGCTGTCTGGCGGCGGCTTTAAGGAGACATCGCCGTTTCGCAATCTCGACCCCAAGAAGGAAGACATTGTGCAGCGCCTGCTGTCGACAAAAGGAAACCTGTCGTTCGACCAGCTGTCTGGACGTCTGCGCTTCTTTGGCCCTACAGCCAACAGCCACGTGTACGCCGAGGCGGCCGATTCGGTTGACTCGCGGGAGCCGCCTGAGCAGGTGCGCCGGTCTGAGCGCATCATCCGCTCATTGACGAGTGCCACACACGACTATCTCATGAACTGCTTCTGGGAGTACTACAATGCCATCATTTATGTTATTGACCGCGAAGCATTTGAGGCCAGCCGCGACGCGCAGAACCCCAAGTTCTACACGTCCTTCTTGCACATCACCATCCTGGCCACAGGCTACCGCTTTGCGGACCGCAGCCGCGAGGATATCAAGAAGATCAGCCTTGGCAACCGCGAAAGCACACTGCAGCGCGAGGCCAAGTACATGCTTGATATTGAGCTGGAGCGGCCCGGAGGTATTCCCAGTGTCCAGGCGCTGCTGCTGCTCGGTGATCTCGAGTGCGGTGTCGGCCGCGACAACACGGGCTGGATGTACTCGGGTATGGCCAACCGTCTGGCATTTGATATTGGTCTGCACCTCGACTACCGCAGCACGGACATGAACGAGAAGGAGGTCAACATCCGCCACATGGTCATGAAGGCCGCTATTGTCATTGACAAGTACTGGGCGCTGTTCTTGGGCCGGCCAACAAGCATCAAGAGCCAGGACATTGGCATGGACCTTCTGACAAAACGGTTCTCTATGATGGTGTCGTTCCCTGGCGAAGATGCCAGTGCTGGCGGCGCCGGAGGCAACCGTAACAGCCGCCCGGCCAAGATGAGCAACGAGGAAATATACGAGTACCTCTTTGAGCTGATGGAGCTGGCTGGCAAGATTGTCGAGACCCGCGACATGCATAAACCTGAGCGGTGGCAGCAATAACAACAGCAACAACCCTTACCAACGCCTTCAACAGCGCTGCTGGATACGGTGCCGGCGTGCGCAACAGCGCATCGGCCAGCAGCTTTGCGACCATTATGCCGTTTGCGGGCGGTGCCGGCGCGGGTGGCAATATGAGCGGCAGTGGCACCCTCCCTGCCGCCGGTGGTCCTGGCGGTGGTGTTGACAATGTCCTTTGCGCTCAACGAGTCGGAGGAGAACGCGTACCTGCACGTCATCAGCCTCGACCGCCAGCTGCAGAACTGGTACCGTCGCCTGCCGGACCACCTGACGTGGAAGCCGGCCAACATCAAGGCGGCGCCCATGAGCTTCTTCCTGCTGCACCAGCAGTACCACGTCTCCATGATCCTGCTTCACCGCCCTTGGGCCAAGTACGGCTCAATTTTGCCGTCAGACGGCTCAAGCACCAACTCGCACCCGAGCCCATCGTCCCTTCGGGCGGTGGCGGCAACGCAGCAGCCAACCGTCGCGACTCGTTCAGCAGCAATGCGACGGGTAGCCATGCCGGTGGCATGACTGTGGCCCAGCAGCAGCAGCACATGTACAACGGCATTGCCGGCCAGGGCTCGCACGCCATGGCCGCCAGCCACTCGGTGCTCGGCCTCGGCGACCCGCAGTGCATCGTCGACGACAGCCGCACCACGCTGTCGCGCAGCATCTGCACCCAACAAGCCATCCGCGTTGCCCGCATCTTCTGGCAGCACCGTCAGCGGTTTTGACGGCCGTCGCATCTGCGTCACGGGCATCCAGCACGCCGGTACTGCAGCTATTGCGCTGATTGCCGCCCTCGCCTATCAGCAGAGCAACGACGCCGACCGCCGCTCGTACCTGGGCTACCTTGAGATTTTGTCGTACGCGCTGACCGATATGAGCCATACCTACCAGCCTGCATCTCGCATGGACGATCTGTTAAAGGCAGTCCTTGAGCAGCTGCGCAGCGATGTCTACGGACCCGACTACGCAGCAGCCATGGCCGCAGCGACTTCTGCTGGCGGTAACAATGCCAACAGCAGCAACAACAATGGCCGGCCTGGCAGTGTTTCATCGTCGACAGCATATGGCAGCGAAATGGGCGGTGCCGCTGGTGCAGTGGCTGGTACGGTGCCGGCAGCGTGAGTGGAGGTGGTCCTGGCAGCGTCAACGGTGGCCCCGGTAGCACGCCGACACCGACAGCCAGCGGCGCGCCCAGTGGCACCAACGGCATCGATGTGTACAGTGTGCTTCCCGCGCGTCGTGAGAACCCCGACGCCGATGCTCTGCAGTCCTTCAAGAAGCGACGTCCCGCTCCCTCACGGCGCGCGTCCGAGTTCACGCGTCCTCCGCCGCCCTTCTTTGCGCAGCACACACCTCCGGTCCCAATGGTGCACCTGGTGGCGTGCCCACGGCTGCGCTCATGAACGGCGGTGGCGGTCTTCCTGCCACACCCTCGACGTCGGCCGCCTCGGCCGCTGCAGCCTCTGCGGCGGCGGCAGCAGCAGCTGCATCTGCCGCTATCCATCACCCGAGCAACACCCATCACCACAATCCCCATGGCATGCACAACCAGCACCAAATGCACGCGGCCCAGAACCAGATGATGAACAATTTCTTCTCAGCCGGCACACCCGGTGGCAGCGGTGCTGCGTCTGACCATGGCGGCACCTTCAGCCTGACTTTCTCAGCGGCTCAGCCATTGACCTCGACGGGTCAGACGACCGCAACGAAACTACGGGTCTGCTGCGTGGCAGCGGTCTCGATGACTACGTGCTCGTGCAGCCTGGTGCCTCGGATGGCTGGGCCCTGAACGGCCACAACCATCACAACCAGCACCACAATCACATGCAACATCACCATCACAGCCAGAGCCACGGCGCCTTTGACATGCCCATGGCCGACTGGATGGCCGGTCCGTCGGCTGTCGCGGCTGCAGCCGTTGCCGGTGTGAACGCGACGAACTCACCCTCGGCGTCGTCGACACGCGGCGGTGGCAACAACAGTGCGGCCGGTATCGGTGCAGCTCTCGAAGCTGAGCGCAAGGCGGCCGCCTCGGCTGCCAGCCTGCGGGGAGGTAACAACAACAACTCTTCCTCGAACCAAAACACCAAACACCTCCTCCTCAAACAACAACACTACCAACGTCACCACACCCAACAACAATGCGGGTGGTCCCTCACCTGCTACAGGCGGTGCCGGTGCCTCGGACTCGATGTCTGTCTCGGGCATCAAGAGCCGCGCCAGCTTCGATGGCCTGCGCCCGCACATGGACGTCCGCGGCAACAACAACGGTGGTAACGGCGGCGGCGAGGATGAGAACGGTGCCAAGAACAGCCTTGACTGGATGGAGGCCGATGGTCCTCTCGACGCGCTCAGCCCCGTTAGTCTCAGTGGCCTCGTGCAAACCGTCGAAAAGACGGTCAGCGACGGCAGCGGCAACCATCTCAACAACCATAACAATGGTGCTGGTGGAAGCGGCGGCAATGGCAGTGCAGCTGGTGGCAACACGGGCGCTACCGGGTCCATTGCCGGCCACGACGACGACCGCAACCACGATCTGGACTTTTTCAGCTTTTAGGCCGGTGTGGGCAGTTGTCTATATTTTTTTCTTTGTGCTTTTCTCCTTCTATTTCCTGATTTTCACTACCCGGATGGCAGTTCTTCGGCGTTCCCCCCAAAAATGTTTCTGCTTTTCTGTCTCTAATGTAACGAAATGTGGCATGCTATCTGTTATTTCTGGAAAGGGCTCTTGTTTTTGAGGCGAAATCTTTGAGTATGACTTTTTTGTGTCTTCCTACCTTTTCCACGGACGTTATTGGGACGGAAGCGGGTTTGATCTTTTATATTTTGAAAAATTATCGACGTCGTATTTTTTAACCATTTCTTATCTACTCCGTATTCAAATTGGACCATGTCTTTTCCCACGAGTTTTACTCTGCCAAAAATTTCCAGTTGATTTTTCGTCACCATCTACAGATATTGACGAGCATATTGAATCTACAGGTTTTGTTACACAAGCAGCAAACACGTCATCTCTTTTTTTGTTTACAACCAGATAATCAGAGCCTTGCAAGTACAATATTTTACGGAATCCCAACTACTTTATCGGTCAATCGTAGCGAAAGCATCTGTCCTTTGTGACCGCCAATTCAATCATCCAATCTCTCCATTTTGTTAGCATGGTTCCCACAACGCGAACACGACCATATCACCTCGTATCTATCTCCGTGATCCACAACATCCACCATCTGGATTCATTCGAAAACAAGAAACTACCTGCCCGGGTAGCACAGTGGTAGCTGCGCCTGCCTAGTAAGCAGGAGGTCCGCGGTTCGATCCCGCGTCTGGGCAAATACGATGTTTTCTTTTAGTTTTCTTTTTTTTCTCTTCTTTTTTTCTGTCGAATTTTTGAAGAAAACGACAAAAAAAGTGAAAGGGATGTCAAGAAGGTAGAAGCGGGTGGCCTTGTGAGGAACGCCCGACGTTGTCCACTTTGTTCATTGGCTTCCTAGCTTTGTCGTCCGTCGTCAATTACCCTATCAATTGGCAAGGCTCTCTTGGCAAGAAAACAGCCAAGAAAAGGCCGCAAGTTTACTCAGTGAACGTCGTAGGGCGTGGTCGAGAAGTGGTCGAGAGAGCGCTGCAGTTGTGGCAGCCGACCCGCACCTTCCTATCGTGGCAAGCTGGGCGATTTGGGAACGGGCACGGTGTACTCTGATTGGCTGGATGGAACCCGATCGCGATACAGATAGGGTTTTTTATCAAGGCTTCTGGGGGGTGGGGAAAGGATTGCATACTTCGTAGACGGAACAAAAGGAACACAACTTTGACACGGCAAGGCCAAAAGCGCAGAAGGAAGGCGCAAAAGCGCAAAACGGTGAACCCCGGCCCGTCTCCCCCATTTTTTTTCTTTTTTAGGTTGTCTTGCGATAACGATTTTCATGTGTGGTGGTTGAGCTGTTTTTGTTTTGTCGAGTAGGAAGTGCTCTTGATTCTAGGCCCTCTCTCTATCGTCGTACTTTTATTTAAGGGTAAAATAGTACACGGTCCGCGTGAATTGAGGAAACAAAGTCCCGATTGAAGAAGAGCTGTTCTTAGTAGCGATATGTCAACAGTTTTCTTTCTTCCCAACATCTAATCGATATTTGTATACCGTCGTAGAGCAAGCATTAAAACAACAAGAATTGCCAGAGAATAAAGATAAACGCCTCGGCGCCTAGTTGCGCCCCAGTGCTTGCTTTTTGGGTCTCGGTGTCGCCTATTTGCGCCTTCTGCGCTTTCTTGCACTTTTCTCCAACCCTTTTGGGCAGGCAGGGCCAGGCGCAAAGCTAGCAAGAATAAGCTCAAGGCTAGGGTCGCGGAAGTGGCGCTGCGACCGCATAGAAGGCCAAGAAAGAAAGCAAGATCGAGAAAGCAGGCAAGTTGGATGAGACGAAATAGGAAAGCAAAGAAAGAGGGAAAAGGGACGTGAAAGAGGATAAAGGCAAAAGAGAAAATATGGCAAAACACGACAAGCGAAGCCACGCAGGATGCAACACTGATACGGCTAAGACAAGAACGACAGTAGACGATGGCCGATGGGGAAAGTACACCGCAATGGCCGCGGTTCGGTGTGCGTCTGTGGGGTATCTGAGGTCTTTTGGATGTTGACTTTGTTGCCCAAGGAGGCTGGTGATGGGTGCTTCGACAAGACGACAAGCACCTGATAGCGGGTGAGAGTGGACGAGGAAGAGAAAGAGGATGTACGCAAACTCAATAGTCTTGAATTAGACTTGACAACGACCTTTGTGGTGTGCCGGGCTGCAGTAAATTGAAGCACGACTCGCTGACGTCGAGGTCCAGCTCTTGCTCTCTCTCCTCCCCATGTTCATCGTATCTTTGTGCGCTGTGCCCTTGCTTCTGCCCTTGTTATTCTCATCTCGCGTACGACGTACTTGGTACATACATCCACCGCGGCTGGCACTGCACCAACGGCCAAACAGAACAAACCCAACAAAGGTTGATCTTTTCCCCTTCTCGGCGGCCGCGGCGCTCGCGGTCTCCATCGTCTCTTTGGTAACCCGGCTGCAGCCCTAGTAGGATGGTGGGCAGGCAGCTGGGTGGTAAGTGATAACGGATAACAAGCAAAAAAGAGGCAAAAAAGCTGGGACAAGTCAGAAAATAAGCTCGAAAAACAAGACCAACTCGACAAAATACCCATAATGCCAAGGCTTTCTGATGAGGGCTTGCTAACATCGACAAAATGACCGCGTTATCCCCCCCGCTCTGCCTATCATTGCCACTTTTTTGTCTTTTTGTCTTTTTTGTTCTTTCCTTCTTCAGTTCGTCTCTTTTCTTTTTGTGTGTCGTCCCCTGTCGTCTTTCTTTCCCATCCTTCCGCGTTGTTCCTGCTTATCATTGCTCTCTTTGGGATCGAAGTTTCCAAGCTGTCGGACTTTGTCTTTCTCCTCTTTCTTCCTTCCGGGGTCGTGTGCTCGAGCTGCTGCCGCCTGTCGTTCCTAATTATTCCTGTCTTACTATCAGAGCTACTCTGCACATCTTTCTCTCTTTTTATTTATATATTGCATACCCCATCCCACCTTTTCCCCGTCCTGTCACCATGCTGCATCCATTGAGCTTAAGTTTGGAGCTGTCAAGTCAAGGATCTGCTGTCACCACTGACCACTGAGCTTCTTCGTCCACCCTCCTCTTTTTGGTTTGCTTCTTCTTTTCTCTTCGAAATGCGCTTCTTCTCAACAGCAGCAGCCGCCCTGGCTGTTGCCCAGACTGCCTTTGCTGTTCCTCACCAGGAGCACAGCAGCCCATGGAAACATGGCAAGATTGCGCCCAAAGTGCTGATCATCAGCTTGGTGAGTGTCCACCCCTGATCTTCATCTAGTTTTCCTCCTCATTCCTAACATAGTCCTTTTTCAAGTTCTCTCCCGAAGCCGATATCTGGTACGAAAAGCTGCCCAGCAGCGGCCTCGGCGACCTGTTGGACGTCAACGTCACCGCTCCCGGTCTGTCCATGCTCTTCCCGCACGTCCACTGTGTTGCCGACGGCAGCGTTTGCCAGATGACGACGGGCGAGTCCGAGATCAACGCCGCATCCAGTGTCATGGCCGCTGCTCTGTCTGGCAAGTTTGACCTGACCAAGACCTACTTCTTGATTGCCGGTATCGCCGGTATCAACCCCAAGTACGGCACCCTGGGCAGCGTTGCCCTTGCCAAGTACACCGTCCAGGTCGCCCTGCAGTACGAGTTTGACGCCCGCGAGATGCCCTCCAACTGGTCCACCGGCTACTTTGGCTACGGCACCGATGCGCCCAACGTCTACCCGGGCAATGCCTACGGCACTGAGGTCCTGGAGATTAGCGAGACCCTGCGCGACCTTGCCGTTGGCTTCGCCAGCAAGGCCAACCTCAGCACCGACCCCACCGCCTCGGCCTATGGCCAGCTCTACAAGGCCGTGCAGCCCGCCAGCCTGTATGCGCCCGCCTCGCAGCCGCCCTCGGTCATCAGCTGCGACTCTGTGACGAGTGACGTCTACTTTTCGGGCACCATTCTGGGCAATGCGTTCGAAGAAGTCACCAAGGTCTGGACCAACGGCACCGGCAAGTACTGCATGACCGCCCAGGAGGACAGCGCCGTGCTCGAGGTGCTGGTGCGTCTGGCCATTGAGGGTCTTGTCGACTTTAGCCGCGCCATGCTCATGCGCACCGGCTCCGACTTTGACCGCCCGCCGCCCAACGAGACCGCCTTTGACAACCTGCGCATCGCCGACCAGAACGGCTTCGAGATTGCCATTGATAACATTTACCTGGCCGGTGTCGAGATTGTCAAGGGAATCCTCGACGGCTGGCAACACCAAGTTCCGCAAGGGCGTCGAGCCGGCCAACTACATTGGCGACATCTTTGGCAGTCTGGGCGGCAAGCCCGACTTTGGCCCCGGTAGCACCACCAACGGCACGGGCTACAAGCCGCATGGCCGTTCTGGTGACGAGATGCGCCGCCGCGGTCTCAGCAGCGGTATGGGCCGCAAGGCTGGCTATGCCAAGCGGGCTGCCGTTGGTCAGAACTAGGATTGGGTGGGAAGTGAAAAGCAAAGGTGGACAAAAGTTTACACAAAAAGATGTATGTAATGAACGTGACGTATATATATATAATGTAAATAGAGACGGCTGTATTAATGGTGGTATATTTGTTTACTCTCTGGTCTGCACTTGATTTGTTGTATCGTCTGCCTACCGACAGTGACCGATCAGGCTCGTCTCCTTGAGCCACTTGCAACAGTCCTTGAATGTCTGCCGCCTGTCTTCGTCTTCGACATTGCAGATCTGAAAGGTGTTAGAGAGAGAAGGGGAAATCATGATTGCTCGACGGATGCTTACCTTCTTGGACCCTACTTTCTGTCCCGTGTCGCGACAGCACACGGATGTCTCGTCGGCAAGAAGCGCCCCGTTTGTGCTGTTCATGCAGATGCAATCGTTGGGCGCCAGCTGCCAGCCGCAGTCGGCCGAGGCCGTTCGAGCAGCGAGAAGGAACGAGGCGACGATTGTCGATAATAGCATTGTAGTAAAATTGACCGTAGTGCTAATCGTTCAGAGAAAACTGGGAAAAGGTACCGATAGAGTTGTTGACCCGGGAGTCATGTCTATTTATGAACAGACCCAAAGAATCAGGAAGGAGGTAGAACGGCTCGGGAGCGGTGGCGATTGCCACTTCTGTCGTCATGCCCGCAGTCCCAATATGAATATGAATGTGAATCTAGACCACCTCGTTTAAACCTTCTTTTCCCCTCAGTTTTTCTGCAGCGACCAATATATATTTGTGCAGATCAAAACTGGAAGCTGGCGAGTCGTGTTGATTTAACCGAGCGCATCGAGTGTCATCTGCCCTTACATGGAGTCTGATTTTGGCCAAGTGCATCTTCCCTCGTAGATGGAAAGATTGATGTCAACGAAAAAGCCATTATCTCCATGAAAAGGATGTATCCCGTGTCTGTTTTGATGCCCACAGGACCTGATCCTGATGTTTACCAGGTAATGGGCTACCGGCTGAATGCCATGTGCACAGAGCACCGGGTTTTCATACCAATCCGGGGTAATGGAGAAAAGTATGAGAAGGTTTGAATATGCTGCGTCGTCTTGCCCCTCACTTGATCAACCCCGTCGACGCCAGGTCGGTACCGACGGCCACCAAGTGGTGCAGCGTCGCGTCATGGCGTTCTTTGAGCAAGCCGAATTGGAGGGCCGCAATGTGCCGTTCGCGGCTGGCAAGGCTCTTTTCACCACCCTCACTGCTGTCGTCGTCGTCCACCTCCTTTAGTTTGGTCCAATACCGCTCGACACCCGTCTGCAGGCTATCCAGGAGATGCCTCAACAGAAAAGCGTGTACCAGTGCCGCCGAGCCCTTTGGTGGCACAAACGACCCGCCAATCATCAGGTCCGGCAGCTGCATTTCGGCGTCGTCTAGTGTCGATGTGGCCACACGCAGCCGTAGCAAGCGAAGATGCCGTGTACGATGCGCACAAGGACGTCCAATAGTCGGGTATGGGCGGCCACAAGAAGCGATGCGACAGTGAGGTCGATGTCGTTGCTCGTGGACTGTGACTTTTTGGCGGACACGCCGCTTTCGAGAAAGGCCGCTTCGAGGCTCGACAAGTTTCCGGGAAGCCCGACTGTGTGTAGACAGTTGTCGGGATCGCAAGTCTCTTCAGCTCCTCTGTCGTTGCTGCTCCCGTTGGCCACCTTCTTGGGCGCTGCGTCGGCATACGCATTGGACAGCCGTTGCGTAATGTCAAACACACGCTCAAGGAACTCCTTCTTGGCAAACTTGTCCGCGAGTAGTGAGATTGATCCAAGAAGGCGAGAAAAGGTGTTTGGCCGTCACTACCGGGAATCGTGCCGTCGCTGTCACCGGCACTCCCTGCTTCCAACGGAACATGCATCGTGGACTCCTTCGGCAGTGCTTCATAGAGAAGATCCGTGTCGGCGATAAGCTTAGCAAGGCGGTAGGTGAGAGTAGCTCCGGATGGACTGTCTGGGGCATTCTTGGGAGTGGCGGCCGTTCCGGCCGATTTCGCCGGATTCACGGCAGTCGGCGCTGTTGTTCCAGGCGTCATCCCTGGTGTCATTCCGGGTGTCATTCCGGGAGCCATACCGGCAAATAGATTCGCTGCGTCGCCCGTAAACATCGACCCGTCGGCGGACGCCATTTGCATCAAATCGTCGAAGCTGAAGCCGGATGTTCCGTTACTCGAGCTATAGTTGCCGTTGTCGTTGTCGTTGTTTGCATAGGGCATCGGCCAGTCGCCGTTGCTCAAGTTCATGTCGCCTGCTGTACCGCCAAACAGTGTCGCCGCCGGGAAGCCAGTACCCGCCGGGCTCAACCCATTGATATTTCCGGTTTGAAAGGTTCCGCCAGTCTTTCCAATAGGACTGAAAATGCAGGCAACGCCGGCCCGTTCACACCGCGTACAGACACGGCTGCCGGCCTGCTTCGGACACCGCAGCTTTTGGCCGTGGCACCGGTCGCACGCCATGCGCGTCTTGATGGGGCCAACCATGGCCAGACAATTGAAATGTGATTCGTAGTATGCGTTGCTGGATGTAGTTCATTCAAAGTTTGTAAGTGCGGCGGCATCAAACGGGCTGGCCCGCAGTGTGGATGTTCATGTTCAAATTTGCGGCAGGCGCGACCCAGAATGCGTAATGCTCACCAAAACCGATGTCAATTATGCAAGCATTTGCACAGTTATGCACAAAATAAGCTAGCGGCTCGCTCCCGTTGCATTACTCCACGCTTTGGGAAGGCGCCATCGAGATATGTCGTACACAAAAGGGTCCAGGTCCAGCATTATTACGACGCTGCACGAAGGCAGTGTCACTTCTTTTCAAGTACCAAAGGTTGCTGACCACCATCTCACGCGAGCTGAGTTGATTTAACCTAGCGGCCGTTGAAAGGATGTTACCGAATGCGCCCCTGCGATGTGAAGTCAATACGACTCGTTACGTCTAATATCAACTATCAATATTCATTATCAGTGAAAATGGGCTGAAAGCTGTCACAGCGGGCTAAAATACGACGTGCGACGCTGGTGCCCGCCAAAAACATGTGCAGGTAGGCCCGCATGGATCGTCTTGCGGCTCGCCCTATCTATGGCCTGGTCGTTTTCTTTCCTTTTTCTTCCACCCTTCTTTTCTTCTTTAACTTTCTCTTATTCGGGCCCTTTCTCCCTCGCAAGACTGCAATTGTTTCGTTTCGTCTGACCTTTCAGCCTCGACATACTGTGTATGTGAGATGCCTCCTGCCATATCTGATGTCCTCCCTGCCGATCACCGTCTCTCTCACACTCGACGGCCGTCACAGATCAAGACAAGAATATTCTGGATGTCTGCTCATCTCCATTTGTACAGAGTATTTTGCCTCTTTTATTGTGTTTGAGAAATGGCCCCCGCTTACATGCAGGGCACGGCCTGGAGCTAGTCAAGCAAGGTCCCGCCGTTGGCTCGTCGGGACGCCCGTTGGCCGTGGCCGTTAAACACGTTAAACACCCTTTTTTCTGTTTTGCTGTCTTATGCCATTTCCCGAAACGGAAATAGTCAAGACGCATGTCATGGAAACTCAAGATAGAGGGAAAGATAAGAGACGCGGAGGTGCAGGAAGTGCAGAAAATCTGCCCAGAAGAAGGATTCAGAAGGAACAGAACCGAACGCGCATATTGAACCAGTGTTCGAGGCTCAAAGAAGGACCGCGTCTTCCTGTTCATGATGCCCGTGTCCATGCCCCCTCTCTCTACCCTCCCCTTTTCTTCAGGACACAAAAATAGATCCCCGGATCGACGCACAGCAGCCTCCATAATTCTAGCAACCCTCCTTTTTCATATTGCCCTTTGCTACCTGCAGGACTCCGTACGGGTACTCGGTATCAATTTGGCCTTTCCTCTTTCTGTGTACACTCCCCTGGTTTTCACTAAACTTAAAATTGGTATGCACTGCATCGAGTAAGGAGCTCTTCCTCCTTACAATAGTAGCCTGCAGCCATCGACCGTGCTGTGTTCTACGGCGTAGTCCGAGTTGCCCCTGATGTGCCCCTTGCATTAAGGCAGTTTTATCTCTTTGCACTCCATACTTTGTTGTGCACTCTGCTGTATTCTCTCAAACTTCTTCCTTTTTCACTCACTCCCACAACTGGAAAATCTTCAAGAACACCACTCTCAATGTGACGAAGCAAGAGTCAGTCTTGACACTCTCGGCTCTTAGGCGACAGGAAAGACTGGGTCGAAAACAGCAAGGAAGGCGACAAATACACGGCGGTACAAAATGGCATACCGAAGCAAAAATACCGAGAACTGTCGGCATTCTTGTCGACGACATCACGACCTCCTTTGATAAGGCGTCACAACTCTACGGTTTTTGGAAATCTCGCCGCGAGCTTTCCAACCACTATCGGCGCCCAGGACATGCGACGACCACGCTCAAGTCTAGAACACTCCAAACAAACTGCGCTCTCACAACGTCTCTCAGCCTCGGCGTTCGAACTAAAGAGACCTACAGCGTCGGTGCAGCTATTCTTGGTGGCATATTCACTCGTGGCGATAATGCTGGACGACGAGCTCTCATAGCACAGCGCGATCTTCTCCACGACCAAGTATCACTCCTTCAACGAGCAGACGGCGGACCGCTCGACATCAATGTCATCCTGCAAGCATCCGAGACGGTCCGCGTGGCCGCCATTCAAGCCCTCATTGACCAATATCGACGCATGGCTGCCGATATGGACCGCCGTAATATACCAAGGGAACTACCAACGCCAAAATGGCGCTCACCTTCACGACAGGGATTTGTGAGGCGCGATTCACGAGACGAGAGAAGAGGGTCCGGGGAGGAACCGACGAACCACCATCATAGCAATCACAACAACAACAACAGCAGCAATACTCTCTTCCAGTCACTGACTTCACCGGAAGCTGCCCCACATCGGTCACGGTCGCCGGCGCCGGTCCGAGCCCCATACCCGCTCCTGTTCCTGTGGCCCCACCACCGCCGGTCGCACCTTCCGCCCGGTGGCTGACCTACCTCGAAGACGACAATCGTACCACCGCCTGGTCCGTTCTCTCAGGCCCGCTTGTCTTCCAATCCGAACCACCTTCCCCACCCCTGACACCCAAAGAGCTCGTCCTCTTACCGGCCCAGCCGCCTGTGCCGCCCTTGCCCGAAATGTTCAAGCCGGCCGCCGCCAAAGTCCTGTCTCTGGATGCCATTGTCCCCCCTCACAACTCAAATCATATCCACACAAGACAAGCAACAAAAAGGCCCATCGCCACCGATCTTGAGTCGGCCTATAATTGTGGATTTGGTTTTGAAGGGCATGGGCCGACAGGCAATAGCACGAAGACTGGCAACAGTGGGAACAGCAGCGGTGGCACGACTCTTGTCCGCCCCAAAAACAGTGTCTTTCACATTTTCTGCCCCGAGGCAATGGCCCTCCAGGTGGATGTCCGTCGCCCTGTGCCGTCGGAGGCTCGAAAGTGCCGCTGTGGTTTTCGATGGGAGGTCGGCGGCGATCCAAAGCAAGGCAAAGGTCGTGGCGGCCCACGCCAGCTGAAAGAAGGCTTCGGTATGTCACGTCGTTTCTTAGCTAAGAGCCACTGCGAAGGTGTCGATGGTGGTTATGGCTGTGTTTTGTGCACGTCCAGTGGTGTGGCACAAACATATGAGACGGCCGAGGACCTGCGGACACATATAAACGCCACCCATGATAAGTGGCAGATGCTGCACGACCGGGACCTGGCGTAGAAAGGGAGAGGGTGTGTTCCAGTCGAAGTTTCCTTCTGTTTGTCTAAAATATGTCTTACGCTATATGATATTTCTTTGTTATACTTGCTACCTGTCTCTTTCCCCTCTAATTCAGCGTTTCGTTTTATTACCATGCTTTACTGTACAATACGATATCTGCAATATGAATGTATTTTCTTCATCACATCTTTCAATGTGGGCGTCTAGCCCTTTCGAAGTACATGCGTGACATGGGCAGGAGACACTCCGAGTGGTCAACAAAATTGTCGGGGAGTCTCGGCTCTCCTCGCTGTTGAGATGAGAGGACCTTTTGTTGCTGAATATTCAGGCCATGTAAATTGCATGCCACACCTTGTCAAGAGACTACAATACTTGCACTCCTGTTATATATTGAGCAGCACGCCTTTATTCTGGTACCCATGCAATTAAAGGGGGAACAGCTGACCTCACATAATTCTCAAAAATAATAGGATACAATGTTGAATTATGCAAGGAAGGCGAATAAACTATCATGGCGGCAGGGGTTGAAACCAAAAAAAAAAAAAAAAAATCACAGAAAGCAAGATGTAAAAAGCTGCCTTCCGTCCAGAATCACCGCCCAATGTGCGCACTATTTTTATACAGGTTTTCGAAACAAATATTCGGTCACGCTATCTAAGCAATCTTCTAAAACTCCTCAGCCATGTATGCGTTGATGTGTCGAGCCACTAGTAAAATAACAGAACATGATTTTCGCTGCGGTATCTTTCTAGGCCGTCATTTCGTATTCTTCGTGATAGCACGCTTCTGTTCAAAGTCTCAATGGTGTAGATGAAATGTATGAAGAAAAAAAAGTTCAGGCTCCTAGGAGCTAGGCAATTCACTTCCTGCTCAGAAGTGACCATAAAACATGCAGGACGGCGTGATGCAGGTATATTTGTTGGTGATCACCTGCAGGTCGTAGACTGACTTGCACTCCACGTTGTCACAGACTTCGAGAAGCTCTGTGATGGCGTGGCCACAGCGGTGGTGGATAAAGATCTTGCGAATGCACATTGTGGAAAGTCGTGTGGAAGAAGCTTGTTCGTATGGTTTGTGAGTTTATTAAAGATATTGAATGTGCTATTTGATTCTTTTTGAGGCGTCGTAGGATGGCTTTGATGAGCTCTGCACACACATAATATTTCATGCCATCCTGGAGGATGAGCTACATATTTGTATCTGGAGATACATTTCGACCTCGTGGAAGAGTACGATAAGCCCCACCCGTACTTGCTTCACCAAACACTCGCAGTGACGTGAGTCCTCTCCGGCGCTGGGCGTGAAGAAGGCCTCCTGCCGTGAAGGCATACGGCACGATTGTAGGACGATATGGCGAGCGATCTACTGCCCACAGTGGTATATTGTCTTTAGATCAAAGCTTTGTGAAAACGTGTTATGCCCTGTCTATCTGTGCCCTTGATATTTAAAAACAGAGGCAATGTGACCAGAAAAACGGGCGGACAAGGTAAAAGCCGGGCGCGTAGATATTATTGCAAGGCACTTATGACAGCAGACACCAATATGACATATCTTCTTAACACTGCTCATCAATATGCAATAAATGAGGCACTCTAGTGGACGCTATTATATGTGATATCGACTGGCTTGGCAAAATTCAAACCCAAAAGAAATTATCGAGTCCTGGAAAGTCTGGTATGACAGAGCAGGAAAAGTGTATGGGGGCACTGTTTTCTTTCCGGTCTTATCGGTGAAAAAATGGCCAGTCATTCAGCTAACAAGTAATATTAATTATTTAAGAAAATAGCTGAATTTATTCAAGCTACCATCTTGAGAAGTCCTATGCCGTCATTGTCTCATCATGGACAGTTTTGTTCATATTGTTTCTGGCTTTCCCCTCACGATACCGGGCTGTAAATACACCACGACCCAAATTTTACTCGAAAACCAATGGCACATGTCTCATTTAGATACATTTGCAGACAGACTAGTAACTTATGTCAAGCCCTTCTCCTCTTTCTAAATTCATGTCCTTTAAAAAGAGCACACAAATGGGCTTTGCTGTCATCATGAACTACAAGCGATAAACCATATACAGTCAGGTAATAATTGCTGCCATGTTTGACCATGGCCGTGTTAGATCTGTGAGATGATATAGAAACTCGTGGGGTTTGATATCGGGTCCTGCTATGATGTTTCCACCTTCAGGTTCTACGACAATTCTGGACTTCTTGGCGAGCAGAAGTGGTTGGCCATAGCTGACAAACTCATGTCCAGTGCGCAGATAGCCTTTAATGATTATGTTGTTGTGTTAAGACGGATATTTTATAAGCCGTTCCTATCGAAGTTCCCTTATAGAACTGCGTAGTCTGTTTCACCCGAAGAATAAAACAGTTCATGCGATAAAGAAGAATCACAAGGAAAATAAAGAGACGAGTTGAGCACGAGGCCTGCCGCTTGTATATTTGTAGAGCTATAAAAACAAAGAAGAGGGGTAGATGATTTTTTTGTTTGAAATATGATTTCCAAAATTGCTCATACAACTCTGGAAAACAAGACCCAAAAATGGGAAACATGACTTGGAGAAGATATTTACAAAATTGCCAACCAAAAAGGGGCAAGAAAACAAACTTTTGCAGGCTGTAGCGTTACACCAGAAAGGGAGGAGCCGAATACGATCTGCACCCACAAGTTTGAACGTCTGGTTTCACCAGCAAACTCCCTCGTGGTGCGTATGCAGGTCGATGCAGTCAGCCGGGCCGCTTCCAACGCCTCGGGATATCCCCTTTTGGGTGTCCGTAAGAGATCATCAGCGATCAAATCGATGAAAGAAGGAAACGCCTAAAACAGGTAACGGTCCATGAGATCTACTTGGAATGGAAACTAATTTAAGAACAGAAACAGAAGCGAAAGACTTGAAGAAAATCGGCCGACGAACCACGGCACGCTCGAGGGGTAAGAACGAGAGGGGGACGGGACGGGGAAGCTTTTTTCTCAAAACGGAATATATGCTGATAAGTGAAAGACGGATCTGGAATAATACGATAGCACTTATACCTTTCACATCCCCTCTTTCCTTATAGGGATCCTTTCTTTCTTTTTGTTTATGTTCTGTCTGTCAATCTGATACATAAGCAGGCCGAAGCGACTATCATGCCGCTTGCCCCCCGCGTCTATATCAGGTTTGCAATTGCATCATGAGACGAACTGGACTCTAAAGAGTAAGAAGATAAGGGAGCATCGAAAATAAGACGCAGAATTAATACTTTCGCTTTTGTAGTACATCCTTGAAACAGAACAAACCTCGCCGACCATTATATAAAGAAAAAAAATGCGTCATTAATCGTTCTCTTTCCTGCGTCATACTTTACTATTTCAACAAGAACCCCCACATTTCATAACAATATGTGCTTTTGTATAGATATCGACCTTTGCCCACCTGCCCCCTCTTTCGATCACAGGTCCCTTCATACCGGGGCACACTTGTGCATGGCAATCAAGAATGAGTCGACCGTTTGAGCCAAGGTTCGTTGAAGAAATTTCGGTGCCGGGACGGAGACTGCACAAACCAGACAAGTACGATCATCTACCAGTGATTTTTTTTTACCGCTCCTCCCATGTCTCCCACGCCTCTGGACCACCACCACTTCCAACTCCTCCAACAGCGCTGCACAGCATGTCATTCCGCGACGCCAGACCCAGCACGACAAAGTGCAGCACAAACAACAATGCACTGACCCGCCAATCCCAGCGGAACCGTGGCGAGGCACGCGTGTGATGCGGATAGCTGATGAACGTGCGAGTGCTGCTGGTGTCGTCGGGGCGGGGTACACCTAGGTCGAGGGCGGCCAACAACAAGAGAGAGGCGCCAACACCAAAACGGGCCATGTAGGGCCAGCAGGGCCGAGTGAGGCTGGCAATCTTGACGAAGAACAAAGCGGTACGGAGAACAAAGGCAGTGGTCGCAGCGTGCCTTTGAAGGAAGAAGGCAGTGCGGTAGCGTGCCTCGTGCCAGGGTGACTGAGGCGGCGGCATCAAGAGGTACGGCGGTAGGGCGGCACCGGTGTCAGAATGCCGGCCCAATAGGGGGGTTGTGGATAAGTGTTGCTGCGATGTCTCCCGATCGATGTCGTGGTCATGGAAGCCTGTGTCGTCGTCATCGTCACCTTGCTGTAGTTGCCGGTTGAGACGCCGCCGCGGCGAAAGCATGGGCCCTGCTGTCTGTGTTTGTGCGGCAGATGCGTCGCCTTGCTGGCCAAGCTCGGAACTTCTAGTGATCATGGGGTGGCCGCCTCGCTCGGGCGACCGACCGGCATGACTGCCTTGGCTGCCGCGGCTGCGTGTGAGGGTAAGGACGTTGAGGTTCTGTGGTTTTTTGCACTTGCGAACCCGTTGCGGACAGACGACCGCAAGAACGGCGAGGGCAAATCGTCGGAGTCGTCGATAGCGGTCTCGTCGAGATCCTCAACGCGTTGAGAGGACGATGACTCTCCGTCGAGTGGATTGATGGATTTTGATGGGTCGGGAACGGGTGTAGAGGGAAGAGGCGAATCGAGGTTCTGAATGCGGCGGCCGCTGATGCCCACGGGCGGTGCCATGTTCGCCGACGAGGACGATCCGCTGCGCGGGATACCAAGACCAACACCGTCAAGACCGTTTGAGTCGGTGCGCATCGCTAGCAGCACTTCATTTGCGCTGGGCCGCTCTACTGGGTTAACAGAGAGCATTCGCATCAGGAGCTGGTACAGTTTGGTCGGCAGATCAGGCCGTTCGCGGCGCTCGTAGTGGAAGCCCTTCCAGTCCGAAATCTCAGCACGCAGCTCGGCCACGTCTTCGAGCTCTTCGTTGACGGCGTTGGCGCTGCGGTACGGCAGGCGACCGAAGCACATAAAGTACAGGATCATGCCTAGCGAGAAGACGTCCGATTTGGTGGTGAAGTTGCCATACAAGCCAGTCACCGGGTCTTGGCGCAGGACTTCGGGGGCACAGTAGGATATTGTGCCGGTCGTGCCAGTCGATTTACGTGCGACATTCTCGGCCTGCACCTCGCCGAAATCGCTTATTAAACAGGTCATAATGCGGCCCTCGCGGTGCAGCAGGCAGTTGCTAGGCTTGAGGTCGCGGTGGATGTAGTTGGCGGCATGCAGATAGGCGAGGCCAGATGTAATATCTTTGAAGAGCGAGTAGATCTCGTCAAAGGCGAGATGGCGGTACGACGCATAGAGGTCCTGCGGCCGTTCGGCCTGGCCTTTGGAGAGACGGCGCATGCGGGCCTTGAGCTCCTCTTTGGTGCTTCCTTGGGCTGGTCACCAATAATGTAGCGGTGCAGATCGCCGCCGTTGCAGTACTGCTGCAGAATAAAGGCACAGGCCACACTGGGGCCGAAGCGGTTGAGCGTCACGTTCTCAAGCCATACGTGGCGGTAAGAGACGAGGTTTGGGTGTGACAGTTTGGCGAGCAGCTCGACCTCGACGAGCACTTTTTCGAGCCAGGCGTGGTCGTCGCCGACGGGTACTCGTTTGCATGCAAAGTAACCCAGCTGGCAACCATCAATTTCGTGCCGTACAAGCAGCACGACGCCCTTGCCGCCACGACCCAGCTCGCGTTCCTCGACGAAAAAGGTTCGGAAGTAGTTGGGGCTGAACGCCTGTTTGTTGATCGGGTGTGCAGCATCCGGAGGGACGTAGGGCGCGCTTGAAACAAACTCGGCGTCGTTGGGCATATCGTGAGGTAGAGAGGACGAGGCTGGCGTCGCTGCAGCCGCAGCGCTGTTGGTGTCTGGGTCGAACGCGTCGCCGTCGACGGAGGAAACACTGTCCACATCGGTGTCGGCGTCGGCACGCCCGACAAGAGGCTGGAAAAGACGTCGGAGTGGGCTACTGCGTCCTGCTCGAGAAGCAGCACCAGCAGCGCCGGAGGGTGATCGATTTCCGGAGACCGACGGTGGGGACGAGGGGGCTGGGGAAGCTCGTAACTGGCCGACGTGATGGCCAGCACGCAGCATGCGAAAGTAATTTGGGTCAACGTAGCCCTCGTGTCGACTGTAGCCGTGGGGGCCTGAGGAGCTGTTGCTGTGGTGGCCATCATCGCCAAAATGGGGCCGTTCTGGCGACCCTGATCGGAGCGGACGGTGGCATGTCGGACACTCGGCGACGCCGCGGATCTCGAGCCGTTGCGACGTCGGATCGTGGACGACAATCGCGTTCCGGTGGCGGCTAGCAGGGTGAGAGAGTTAGTTCAGTTTGCTCTTCAAAAGAAGCTCCAAGAGTTCAACTCGAGCTTCAAAGCTCAAAGTTAAGCTCGATCTGCAATTTCTCGAAGCTTTGCATATGACGTAGGGGCGGTTTCCTTACAGCACGATTTCGCGCCCTTCCTGCGGGTGGTAGGGAATTAGGGACATGGCCGGTCGTTCGCTGTTCTTGAGCGAGCGAAACGACAGAGGGTTGAAGGCATTGCTGGCCGTCCACGAAAGAGGAAAATGTTGAAAAGTTCTCCTTTATTTTGTCTTTCGCAGAGACCGTGTAAAAAGACAAGGAAGGAGGAGAAAAGGGAAAGGGATGAGTCGACACACACACTCTTTGTGGTGGTTCGTTCTTTCCGTAAATTGGCAAGGCCAGGCTGGGTGGTGGTGGTGGCAAAAGCAAAAGGGAAAGAGCGAACGACGCCTACGAAACAAGGCCAAGGTTAGCTGTGGAAATCGAAGGAAGGAGCTGTTGACTAGCGCGACAGCCTTCTGCGGGGAAACCATTTGAACCGTTCTTGCCCTGTCGGCCCTGTCCAGTGCCGAGAGTGCCTGTCCACAAGGAGGCCTGGAATTTCGGCGGGCCTAAGCCAACCGGGACTTTTAGCTGCAACCAACACCGCTAAAAATACAACATTAAAACACTGATTCGGCCACTGCAGGTGTTGTGCATACAGGTTATAAACAACACGACAATGCTGGCTGCGGATTGGTGGCGCATTTGAGTCGAGTATACAGTGCCTTTGATGTGCATAAGAGCGGACTGCACTTTATATGAACAGTTATGAAGTTGAGGACCAAAGACGCTTTGCAAATGGGTGACACGAGCATCGTGAGAAAGTCACGTGCCGCAAAACTTCATGATATGGATAACACTCGATGGACACGGAAAGGAGCTAGTATTACTTCTAAATGTGCTCTTCTTATATTAATGTCATAGCTATCTAAATCAAGAGACGAGATGCCAAAAAGCTCGTACACAGGGTGTCACCATAGTACCCTTCATTAACGCCACACTACCAACCTCATCACCACCTCATCATTACAGTCCAGGCAAAACCAACAATGCGCCGCAAAGCCGGCACCCACCGGGGAAGCACGTACACGCTGTAGAATCCCGCCAGTGCAACGAGAAGGCCAGTAAGCTTCTCGAACCACGTGTGGAAGTAAATGGCCGTCATCAGCAGCATCCACAGGCTGAGACCGATTACGGCACCGGCCACGCGCAGAGCAACACGTGACAGCAGAGCCGAGTTGGCGCTGCGCGTATCGGGCTGCACAAGACCTGCGCGCGTCGCGTTGCCGTTCTGCTCGCTGTTGCTACCTGTCGACAGCCCGGCCTCGACCTCGGCCGACTTGACAGCGCCGTCGTCCATGACTACCGAGCGTGTATCGACGACGCGTGCGGAGCTGTTGTTGTGGCTCGTGCTGCCAGGACGCCGCCCGACATGGCCGCGCGCCGGCGCGCCTGGCGCCAGAGCACCCAGCCGACCTCTTGGGCAAGAACGTCGTGCCAAGCACCAGCAAAAAGACGTGACCGCTAATGTCGTGCCCACGCGCCACTGGCCGCCAGCGTGTTTGCAGGCCGATGCCGTAGCGGCCTCCAAAAACTTGTGCGTGGCCTCGGTGTGCTTGCCGCCCTCGCCCGACTCCATCTTGGCTTCGGCCTCGTCGGTCAGGGCTTGGAGGGTTTGGCAGCCGCCGCCCGTCAGACGGTAGTTGCGGTCAATGAGGGCGGGCCGAAGAACCACTGTGTCACCAAAAACCACCAGCCCGTGACCAGCGCCAGCGGAGAATGGCGGCGGCGCGGCGGCCCAAAACCTGTTTGCGGGGCCCGCTGGCTTCGGAATAGTAGGGGTGGGTGCCGACGAAAAGGCAAATGTGACCGTGATCCAGAACCAGCCGCGCTTGACGAAAAGGACATTGAGCAAGTTGTCCTTGCGGGCGAAGTAGCTGGGCGCGAGACCGGGTGCCTGGGGATAGTGGGCGGTTCCCGAGGCCGGGCCGCCGTGCCAGCAGCAGCAGCGGCTGCACGTGTCTGTGGCGACAGCAAACTAAAGAGCGTGCCGAAGAGGAGGAGGACCGGGAAGATGGCCAACAGAAGCGTCTCGCGGGAGGTCGGCAGGAAGGGCGAGCCACGGCGGGCAGTAGCCTGGCCTGAGGAGTAAGAGGAGGACGGCGACGCAGACGTGTCGGCGGCCATCTTGGGCTTGCGTCGCTGCTGGGGTTCGGACGGGAGAGGCGACGATGCCATAACGTACGAAGAGTCGAAGTCGAGAATCGAGGTCGAAGGAGGGGGGAAAAGGGAGGAGGATTGGGAGTTGAAGACGTCGTCAATGTTCGTGTGTGTGGATGACGAGCTGGCGATCAATTGAATAGAAAGAAAGAAAGAATTCAGAAATCAATGGACCGTCAAAAAGAAGAAAAGAGGCCACGGTGCCGGGAGGCCGTCGTTGAAGTTGGGAGGCAGCAATGGAACATCGACGAAAGAGGCGTTGGCTTCTGTGTGCGATGGGGCCAAAATAGCGTCGGTTCGCCTTGGATTTTCAGCTTTCAGCGCCTTTGCGGAGCTTGCTCAGCGCCACCACGGCCTGGGGAACAAAAAGGAAACAATGACGTCTGGTTTGCACCAACTTATTGTGGATCACGTGCCGGGAGCTAAAACCGATCCACCCAAAGGTGCTCCACCAAATCCAACACAAACACTTAAATTCCAAGTCCAGACCTGCATCGAGAACATCACCGATCAAGATCACGATCACGATTCACATCATAGACATTGTGCTTTTGTCAATTTCGATTATTTTTAATTTTTTGTTTGATCTCTATCAAGGCTTGTTAAACCAAGACAGCTAATTTTTAGGGGTTCAGAAGAGACCGGGCTCTCCTTTTTCGTTCCGACAATCATCGAAAACAATCATATGGTCAGTCCGCCAACGCCAATGCAACATGCTTTGCTGGATGCCTTAAGGGCAAACCAGAGAAGATGAAAAAAGAAAGAAGAGAACTATGAGAAGAAGAAAAAGACTTTGGGGGTGAAATCGGGCAGTGAAACGAGTGTAAAGAATCGAATGTGGGGGTCATGAGAAAATGAAAATAAAAAACAGCAGAGAAAAAATGTTCAAGAAGTGAAGATCCCAAGTGGAAAATGGCGACGTCCTGACCTCTGACCTACGATCATAAAGAATCATTGTCCCTTGCCACAGCGACACTACGACTGAGCAGAGACGAGCGCAAGGGTGGCGCAGAAGTTGTTGCGGTTGTTGGAGTCCAGAGCGACCGACACACCGTCAATCGTGGCCATGTTGACCGACGCCTTGGTGTTGAGGCCGTAAATGTACGCCTGCGACGACTCCAGGCTGACAATGTTGTCTTGGCAGCTCTCGGTGTCGAGGCACGTCTGGTCGTAGTTGTCAAAGAACGAGTACAGAACCAGCGCCGTACACGAACACATCGCTAGAGTTGGCAATGCGCAGACCCCAGGCACGGGCACACGTGGAGTCGGTGCACGAGGCAAAGCTCGGGTCCGACAGCGCAGCCTGGCTGGCATAAGCGTCCGCGCGTCGGGGTTGCCCTGGAAGTAGGGCGTCTCCGTCTGGATCAGACCCATGTACACGTTACTGGCCGAGCTGAGCTGGTAGTTGTAGAGGACGCTGTGCTCCGCGGCGGTGCCAATCATCCAAACGGGGCCCTGCGACTCAATGAGCACACCGCGGCCGTTGAAGATGTTGATCTGGGCCGAGTTGGCAGACGCTCCAGGTCGTGGTCAGCAGCCCAGAACCAGGCGTTCTCAACGTAAAGCGACGAGGCGCCCGAGGTAACGTGCAGCATCAGACCGGCACCCAGGCAGTTGGGGTCAGCAGCAGCAGTGACGGTTCGGGTATTCTGTCGCACACTGAGCCAGCTGCAGGTTCGTGCCAGGCCAGCACCGCCAATGCGGACGTGGCGAAGTCCCAGATACCCGGCAGCACGCGGGCAAGAGGAGCCCCTTGAGGTTTCCACTCAATCATGAAAGCACCGGGCTGTGGGCCGACAGTGGCGAACAGAATGTCAGAGATCTTCGACAGGCCCCGAGTCGCCGGCTTGGCCAACCTGGAAAAAACGGGCTTCGTGTTGCTAGCATCCGAGAAGGTACCGTTGCCGCCAGCCATAATGATGGGCCAGATCTCACCAGTGATGCGAGGCGTTGGCAGGAACCTTGATGGTGTCGGTGACCAGGTAGTTGCCGTGGTCGAAGTAGACAACCTGAACTCGAGGTGATGCTGCTGAAAAGACGGCCTGGATGGCCCAGCGGTTGTTCGGGTCGGTAACCCGTGCCCTTGGGCACCGGCAGTCTTGAACAGAAACAAAAGTCGATGACAGGACAAAGTCTCGGGTACTGGGGGAGGCTGGGGCAAAGACCTTTTGCCAGTTTCGAGGGTCGAGTAGAAACGGAAGGCTTGTTGACGGCAGTCTGCGTGCCCTGGACAGCGGAGCTAGGCCGCCCCAGTGCTGGGGACATTGCCCTGGATCCACGAGGCGATCTTGGTGTTACCTCCGGGCAGAGCATGGTGGTTCGAGCCAGTAAAGCCATCAGAAACGGCCAACGGGGGACGTTGCTAGTCATCGTTCAACGTTGTCGATCACAAGTGTGCCCGTTGGTAAGCCAGACGACGAGACGTGTTGGTAAGGCAAGTCTTGACAAACCCGATGGGGGTGTTGGTGATGACAACTTTGTCGAGGGAGAGGACCGAGCCAACAGTCTGGACGCTACCTGCCCGTTTTGCTTGTATTTCCCAAAGCCCCGACGTCCGCAAAGTGTGTTGATGGTGACGTCCCTGCAGAGTCCAGGGCCCAGTTCCAGTTCATGAAGATGGCGGTTTCTGGCAGTTGTTGAAGGTCAAAGTTGCGGGTGGTGAACTGCTTGGTTGCCCAAAGAAAGCACTCCGTTACATCGCCCACCGTTGAAGACCATGGTGCGGCCATAAAGCCACCCGAGCCGTTGGTCCATGAAGATACCGACCTCGGCCTTGTTTTGGCAGTTGGCCACCGTCCGTTGCGGGCATGTTGAAGACAATGTTCTGGGCAGGCTTTGGGTGGGCCTGAGGCGACCTGCCAGTGAAACAACCCCGCACCAGCCGTGTAGGGCATCTGCGTGAGGTTCAATGACAAAGTTGCGGACCCTGGCGGAAGAAAAATTGTTCTGGTTGGTCCACCAGTTTTGGTTTGCCGCTTGGGCTGTTTCGTAGGGGTGCCCGAGTTTCGACCACGGCCAAATACCAGTGAAGGGCTTAAAGCAAACTGGCAAGCCCCAGGTGGTCGGGGGGTTGATGGCCTGTCACCGACGAGCTGGGTTGTAGTTTAGGAAAACTGGATGATGGGGCGTGCTGACTAACGGTTTACCTTTTGACCCCAGACGAGGGAAGAAGTAAAACCCAAGAAAGCTAAAGGGAGAAGTCGTGCTCCCGAGTCCAAACAGCCCTGGCCACAACGGCCACCCCAAAAGAGGAGGATGGCGGCTGTTTGCATGGCCGGGCCCAGTGTCGTCCCGGTCCAACAACCCGTCACCTTTGGGCAAACCAAAATCCCATGGACATTTGGGCGGTAGATCTGGTAGCCAGAGGCGCCATAAGGGAACAGTGCCCCCTGGCGAGTGATGCTGGCAAGCCAGTAGCTCGAGGAAGCCGCAAGCGATCGGAAGGTGTTAGCAGCGTCGCCGCTCGGCGATGGGCGTACTCGACGGCCGGTGGCCGCGACAACGGGGTAATGAGGCTCGCAGCCAGCGCAAGCGCGGCCGTGAGGCGGGTGGAAAAGCCCATCTTGCCGGGATTAGAGCCAGCTAATGCTTGATTGACTTGTTCTGGGGGGTGTCGGAGAAGATCCTATGCTGGTTTTGTTGTTAGCTTTTTAAGCGAATGTAGAGTTGTTTGGTATTTTTTTTTTTTTTGTTGTTGAAAAAACGAGCGAGAAAAAAAATGCAAACAAAGATAGAGTTAAACGAAAAGAATGAAAATTAGCAGGGCATTGTGGTTATATATGGAGCCAAGACAAGCTGTCCAAATGTGAACGGCCATTCTATCTTTGTTCGTATACTCGAGTGGTGATGGGGATCGAAATATGAGGTGACTGTGAGATGACAGGGACAGGACACCAGAGGCCAAGAGAAAAGGCCTTGTTGCCTGGCTTGCGTCTTTTGTTGTCCTTTGAAGAAGATGCTGTTGGAAGTTGGAAGTGACGGTGCAGCAAGGGGTTAGATGTTGAAGTGAACGCCAGCGACGACAAGATGACAGAAAAAAGATCGAAGAAGGGGAAGAAATTCCAACTTAACACAAGGAATGGAAACGAATGCCGTCTGTTCGTGATCCGTTGTGACCCAAGAAAGGAGCGAAGTGGTTGGCAGACGAAAAAGAAAGGATCTTGTCGAGGGAGGATCGTCGACTTTATTTATAGCAGATGAAAGACGATGGATCCAGAGAATCGAAGGAGAGAAATGTTAGAAAAAAGAAAAAAAGAGAGACAGAGGGAGAGACAGAAAAGCGACTTGCGCAGAAAGAGGGTCGTCAGACCAAGACTTTGGAGGTTGGTTTTTGGTGATGCAGAAGAAGAGGGAAAAGAGAAAGGGATGCAGAGAGAGAGAAAGGTGAGATGGAGGAGATTTTGGGTGGATGGAAAAGTCGGCGGGGTGGGAGGAAAGGAAAAAAAGTAAAAGGCACAAAAGCACAATAGAACAATAGCAGTAGCCCGTGACGGCAAGGCCTCTGAAGGACCGAGATGCTTCCGAGTCGGATTGTGTGAGCAGCAGGAAGGAGACAAAAGAGGAAGGAGCGACCGGCGTCGTGATAGCTGCTGGTGATGCAAAAGAGGGAAAGAGCGATGGTGCAGCCGAGGAAAGAGCAGACCGGCGGCGGTGACGGAGAACAAAAAAAAGTAGAAAAAGCGGAAAGAAGGAAACGAAAGAGAAATAGGGAAAGTGAAGTCGAGATGACGATGCAAGAAAAAAAGAAGCCGACTAGAATGGGAATGAGGCCGACGATGCGGACATGTGCATCAAGTTATATATCACACATGGGGGGACGGGGCTGCAGAGGGTGGTCTGGTGAGGAAGGAGCGACCCAAGTCTAAAGTGGGTAACCTTAACAAGAAGAATAAGAAAATACACCCAAAAATATACCCAGGGAAATGTGAGTGAAAAAGTGAGGGAAACGTGAGGAAAGAGTGAACTGAGGATAGTGCAAGGTCCAGGGGGGGCTTTGGTGAGGGGGATCGAGGAAACGACGACAGGGGGATGGTGAGAGCGAGTGGAAAATTGTTTGTGCAAACAGAATCCGGCGAGTGAACCGGACGAGATGAAGACGAGGAAGAGATGCAGAGAAGAGACAAGGAAAGAGGAAACGCAGTCTGTGCCCTCCCGGTCGCATCGTTTTTATCCTCCGGCCCAGGTTGCAATGACCGTCTTGCCATTGCCTCGATGTTCCGCCAAGCAGGGTTCCGTGGCCACAGCTTCATGGCCGACCTGCCTTTGTTTCCTTTCTTTCCTCCTTCTCGTATGCTGGCTTGGCTTGGGCCAGCCTCTTTCGAGCCCTCTGGGCCTTGTTTCGACTGCTTTCAAACCTCTTCTCGCCCTCTTAGTTGGGCTCTTAATCCACACTCTACGCGCGGTTGCACTTTCATTTTGCTAATTCAGGTGGACCGAATGCCACAGGATGGCTTTTGAGCGACGTTTGAACGGGGCCTTGGCCGTGGGCCTCCGCAACTATTTACAGACAGGATAGAGAGACAGACTGCGCAAATGGGAGCCAAGAACAAGGACACAGCAGACGAGGTCGGCGGCAAAGGCGACTGTCTCACCAAGAAGCCGGCCTGTGCGGAAGGCCGTGGTGACAGGCAAGACAGAGAGACATTCGCGAAGCAAAAGAACCAGAACCGCATGGCAAAAGGGACGCTGGAGAGCCCGTCGAGTGCATCTTGCCCCATCACTGACCACAGTCTGGGATGGACCCGCGGACGATCGATTGGCAATGGTGGCTCTGGTGGCACGCCATGCCATGGAGAGTCTTCTTCTTCGCCTGTCCCTGGATGCATGAAACGGTGCTGGTATGCTCGGTATGCAGCTCCAGAGTACTTACACGTCGATGTCGCAAAGCTGCGCGGCTGCCGTCCAGGGGTTCGCTGTCGTGGCGTCAAGGAGATTGGGGGGAAGGAAGGAGGGTGGCGGGGCGCATCGGCAGATCCCCTGGGTGGGGCGTTCCTGCAAGGTCACCCAGCGCGTAAATTGGGTGCATGAGTACATAGACGGTACGATGAGGATCGTCCGCTCTTGCCTGAATGGACGACGCACGACGATCGCTGTCTCTTTTCAGGAGGGCAAGAAGCGCGGAGAGGCATGCCCAAGCACTTTCTCAGAATTCACTGACACTGCTTTTGCGGAGGCAAGAGCGGAGGCAAGAGGCCGGCTGTTAAAGGCAGTGACGAGTGTTGAATTCCGATCAAAGGTTGAAATGTTGAAAGATTGGCAGTTTTTTTTTTTTACGTTTCTTTGACGCTCTTTTACACGTCTTTGCTTCTTCTATTTGCAACCGCTCAGGTTTGTCCCTGCGGCCCTAAATCGCTATTGAGATGCTAATTCAGGTACAACGCTAGGCCTCAACCCAGATGGCCGGCCACCACCAGCCAATCATGCATCTCCATCTGCCTCTTTTAGCCCATTGCCCCTTGTTTGAGAATAACAAACGGCCATGGCCCAACGAGAGCCTACAGCATGCGCAGGCTTGTCTCTTTCGGAGCACAGGCTCCTCTGCACTGGAAAACCAGATCAGGCACAAGCACAGAGAAGCAAATGTTTCAAAACAACGGGTTTGCCACCAGTTGATTGGCTGCACACCATCTGATCTTTTTGGTTCATGTTTCGAGCTTGTTCTTGTTGCTGGTCTTGTTGCTGGTCTTGTTGCTGGTCTTGTTGCTGGTCTTGTTGCTGGTCTTGTTGCTGGTCTTGTTGCTGGTCTTGTTCGCTTTTCTTTTTGTTGCCTCCTGACTGTATTCCTGACTCTTTTTGTGCATGAGGGTGTGCGCATGTTTTCTCTGGCCACCATGACTCTCCTTGCACGTGTCGGCCTGTCCTGTCATCTGCCCCCTTTGCAATTGATCCACGCGATCCGTCGCATCACAGCGGGACAGCGGCAAACAAGCTTGTCTTTCGTCTCTTCTCCTCTTTTAGTCTTCCCCTTTGGCCATGTTTCTCCAACGGAAAACACCCATGGATGACATGGAACAGAAGCGTGGCCAGTTTCCTCCGAAAATACGGCCGGGTGTTGACAGCCATCACGTCGTCGATTTTGGGAGGCTGCAGTCCACTAAGAGGAAAAGAAGATATCAAAACGAATGAACGACAATGGCATCCATCTATCAAGCAGGAGGACTATCACAAGCACAGTCGATCCGACAACGTCCCCAGAAAGAGACTTGGCGATGCACAACCTCACAACGTTCCATTCAACGCTGCTGTCGCACTGGTGCGTCTGTGCGCCTTTACCTGCATTCGACCGTCGCCTACAAAAAAGAAAAAAAAGCAGATGCAGTCCGATTCTCTGTTTTCCGTTCCTTTTCTTTTTGCACGACTTGAGATCTTTTCAGAGATAGGAAGTACGAATCGTGTCCCTTCAGTCCTGCGCAAAAGCTGTTTTGCGCCACATCCTATCAGATCCCGGTCCCAACCCTTGTCGTGAACAAAGGACCCCCCAAGGGGGGGAACAAACGATCCCAGGCCACTAAGATCACATCTCGCCGGACCATGCCCTCTAGCTCTGCGTTCGTGAAACATCGTGCGGCGGCTGCCCGTGGTGACTTTTGCTGGCCTTTCGGGCCTTCAGCTGCCTTCCAGGGCGTCCCCTGTGGAGTATTCTGTCTTCTCATTTGATGTGCACCGCTGTCGAGGATGTTACGACGTAAATGCCTCTGGGTTTTAATCTTGCGTACATGTATTTTTGTCCCCTCGAACAATGCGTTCCTGATAACCCTTGTAGCTTCCCCTTGTCCCCTCCTTGTGCGCTCGTCCCATCTTTCTCTCTATTCCCCTATCCCACACTTTTTTCTCGGCGAGATCCAACCACAAACGCAGCAGGGTATGAATGTAAAATTGCATGACCAAGGGAGGGAGAAGGCGATGATGCGTTGTGCTTGGATGGTTGACTGTGGCTTATGTGTTTGCGCTTCTTCCTTGGGGATCTCTTTTGTGGGAAGAACTCCATATTAGTGCGGCTCATCCCTTGAAGCGCTCTCGCTTCTCCTTGTTTCGAAACCACATTATTTCCCTATATTTTGGGTCAATACGCAGAGGGATTGGATGACGATGGTCCGTCCGTCCTCTGCCCATTGTTGTCCAGCCACGATTACCTTTTATTTGTCCCCATAACGGGAAAAAAAAACCGTGAAGACCAAGGGCCAGTTAAGCCGACTGCAACTTCATCCCATCGTGCCCTCTTGGCGGTATTCATTTTCGTTCACCGGTTCTCCGTAGATTTAACTTCGACTTCTTTGACAAAGCGTATGTTCTTTCCTGAGTACGTCTTACTGTGAACAACTTGCACAAGACACCCGCAAAACAAGCTTGGCAAGGCCCAGTTAGCGGTGCCCCATCGTCGGACGATCGCCGTCTGGACTAACCTCAAAACCACACTCTGGTCCGGACCCCGCCAGCACCATCACAGGAAAAGGTTTAGAGGGTTGGATGGTTTAAGGGGGGAAGGCACGCGTGCCATACAAAACTTTGTTGTCAGACTACCTCGTAGGGCCCCCTCTCACTCCCATCTCGTGGCCGATCGGAATGGGCATCTTAGGGAGCCACGATGCACGATGTTGGAGAAAAAAGATGGGTAGTCTGTATTAGTAGACTCGTAGACTACGGAGTAAGGTGCACGAATAGTAGAATAACATCGTCGACGTCGTAAGGGTCCCCGGATGTGCGGCGTTCGCCAAGGTGGTTGCAACGCTGGGTAATACCGCCGCATCGCATCGCGGAACATCGCCAACTTGACGCCATTTAACATGTTGTTGTGTATTTCCGGGGTATTTGAGTTTTCTGGAGATATTTTCCTCCACACCAGCCAAGCTCAACGATCTTCGCGTGGCTTCATGTCGGCGGCTTCTCCATGGTTCATGCACACTATTGTCGTAGTCTGCCGGCGCGTTGTGCGGAGAGAGAAGGCCTTTTCCTTCCCCTTATTCTTCTTTTTTTTTCGCTTCTTCCCATAACGGAGCACTCGTCGACTTCTTCCACATGTTTTTGGCCCCCATTCCCGCTCCGAGAAAGGCCCGGACAGGTACAGGGCAAGCGCGTCTGCACTTTGCACTTGCACTTGTACTTGCACTCTGCACGATATGGTTTGGTTCTGCCATGCTGGACCTGCCATCACGGGACGGCAGGGACGGGGAACGGCAACGTTTCGTCCAGGAACGTCGATACACCATCGTGCTAGAATGGGACAACTACTGAATGAGGACAGGACCCAGGAAAGGAGATTGTCCACTTTCTTCACATGTTGCTCCGGGGGACGATCACCATCCAACCCAGTACTAGTTATTGACCGTTACTCCGCGGCGTAGCATCGCTCGCGACATGGTAAAAGGGGTGAAAAGAAGGGCCGGTCGGGTAGCATCGTCCAATGTTTGTGTGTTTTTTCTACTGTCCACCTTTTAACCTCAACCCTCCGTCTTAAATAAAGGTGATCCGGTGCGTGCCGAGACGCCAACAAAATCAAAGGCTTCCAAGAGATGCGGTGCAAAAGTCAATTATTCTATCGTTTAGATGCTAAGAAAGAAACAAGGCAGGAAAGCTAAAATGGAGACGCAAGAAAGAAAAACTATAAAAAGGTAACCTGTCTAGTAATAAAAACGCCGTTGGCAATGCTTGGTAGGAAACAAGTAAAAGACGCAAAAAACCATCCCCCGACAACATGAGATCCAAAAACTTGTGTAGGTCTGTTTCTAGTAGGACGTGATCCAAAGGTGTCGGACGGACGGCAGGTAGACCAACCAGCTTCCCATCCGCTCCGTTGTCTGTTTGTAAATGAGCAAACCGCAAAATAATAACCAGGCTATATCACCAAAAATGTATACCGCATAATATCCTATATGTATCCAAGAACCAAAAGCAAAAATGTAAAAGTGAAAAGAAAGGAAAGGCCAAGGCAGTCATGACAAAAGAAATTCGTTAAAAGGGTGTTGCGGCTTCGATAGTAGCCTGTGGCACCGGGGCGTCAGGCACGTTCGGAGCCCAATCCATGTGCTCGGTCGTCGCGGCAGTCGTGTCTTCTGTAGCACTGACGGGGGCGCAGATCGCAGCCTTCGCATCGGCCGTCTCGAGCATATCAATGCCGTCGATGCCAGCGCCAAAGTCCATCACCAGGATCTTGGGATCCTGACCCGTGCTGATGATGCGGCGGTAGTCGCTCTTGGCGCTGAGCACCCAGCTCTGGTGCCATTGCGGGAAGTCCAGCAGCTGCTGACCGGTCTCCATGTCAAAGACCTTGATGTCGCGGTCGTAGCTGGCGCTGACGAGGCGGCCCGACACGGAGTCGATGTGCAGGCTGCGCACCAGGCTTTCGTGGGCCTTCATCTCGCGCACACACTCGCCCGTGTTGGCGTCCCAGATGCGGATGACGCGGTCGTTACCCGCCGACGCCACAAATCGGCCATCCTCGGAGAACTGGCTGCAAGCAAGGCCCTTGGTGTGGCCCGTGAACTCACGAATGGCCTTACCCGTCTCGATATTCCACAGCTTGACGCGGAAATCGCCCGAGCACGAAACGATCGTGTTGCCACGCATCTGAACCGCGTTGACGGGACCAGAGTGGCCACGCAGCTGCTTGAGCATGGCACCGGTCTCACGGTCCCAGACACAGATGGTAACGTCCTTGCTGCACGTGATAATGTAACGGTCGTCGAAGCACAGGTCAAGAACGGCCGCCGAGTGGTGTTGGAGGCGACGGATGGGGCGGTAGCCGGACTTGACAGAGTAGACGATGCACGAGCCGTCCGAGCTGCCGGTGACCAGGATGCGGTCGTCATACTGGAGGCAGAGAATCGAGGCCGAGTGGTGCATAGGGAAGCTGACGGCAGCAGGCGTGCTGTTCGAGCTACGGGTATGATAGGCCGTGGTGATGTAGTGAGCGGGCTGGCCGTCCTCGTCGTAGAGAAGCTTGGGGTCGCGGACGACCTCGGGAGGGCCAATGACCAGACGGCACGCCAGCGTCTTCATGTCCCAAATGCGGATAGTCTTGTCACGAGAACCCGTGATGATTTTTTGTCTAGAGAGTGGTGTTAGTATGTGGTACTCAACGAGAAGTAAAAAGTGGGGGGGGGGTGACATACTCGTCGAATTGCAAACAGTAGATGCTATCAGAATGACCGTTGAGGTAGACAGGGCGAGTCTTGCCCTCCTGCCAGCGACGATCAAGCTCCTGCTTCACGCGGTAGATCTGGCGCCAGTCGCACGAAGGGCGAATAGGCGGCACACCGAGGCCGACACCAGGCTGAACAGGACCACTAGTAGCGTAGGTAGTGTCTTCTCACGGAGGAACGACTCGCGCCAGATGTGCTGGTTTTTTACAGCCTCGGACCACGAGCGGGAAACGCGCGATGCGGCAGAGAGGCCAGCAGCATCCAGTTCCAGCAGGATCATGATGGCCAGCTCCATAGGCAGGTTTGCCAACAAAGTCAACCTTGGCGACATCGAGCTGCGGAGCATCGCCATCAAGGGTGCTATATGACTCCTGCCCGTTGGCCTCATCGGCGCTATCAGACTCGGTAGATGTGATGGCAATGCCAATGCCGGATTCGCGATCGTTGCCATACTCGTCCTGCTGGAGCCACTTAGGCTGCAACATCTGGAGAATATCCGTCTGGAAGGCGGCAGCCGCAGCAGCGCGAGCAGCACCACCCGTGTTAGGCGGGATGACGGGCGGGCGCGAGCGGAAAGCAGGCGGGCCATTCATCGACGACAGGCCACCGGCAGGGGCGCAGACGAAGACAGGGTCGGGGCAAGGTCGTTGTCGTCGTCCATGTCACCGATCTCGCGGATAGGGAACTCCATTGTCTCGGGTGCGATCGAATCGCCATAGGCATTTGAGGAACCCGACTCGGAGGGGCCGCCGGCTACAGAGAAGTCGCTGTCGAAGACACGGGAGTGGCGGAAGCTAGCGACCTGGCGAACACGGCGCCAGCTGGAGAAGTTGTGAGATGTCGTCGGGCGAGCGTCGGCATTGGTGGGCTGCAGACGGACGGGCAGCTTGCCCTGTACATGGGACTGAGCCTGAGCCTGAAGCTGAGCGCTCGACTGAGACTGCGAGTGGGCGTGCGAGGAGCGAAGGAGGCGGTTGGGGAGGAAGTGGGAGCCAGAGTTGGCAGCGTCGTCGGTGGTCGAGGCGGTCTTGCCGCCAGCGAAGGAGGCACGGCGCTGAATGAATCCGTGGAGAGAGACTGAGGCACGACGGATCATGCCCTTGATGGCCTTCTTGCCGGGAGCCGACGAAGAGCCGCCGGCAGCATGGCCCGCCTCAGTCTCGCCGTCGTCCTCGTGGTCGTCGTCGCCATCCTCCACAGCACAGCCGCCCATGTTGATGGCCAGGCTCTGTCTGTTGAAGCGCTCAGAACTAGGGCCAACCTCGCCGCCGAGGACAGCGCCACGAACGCCATGGGCCGAGTTGTGGAAGTCGTCCATGCTCAGCCGGGTGGACTTCCGCGACCGGTTGCCAGAGCCAAGGCTAGGCATATTGATTGAAGATTGTCGGGGCGTCGAGGGGAATTGAGAATCGGTCGGAAAGAGGGGATTATTAGACTGTCGATATGGAGATGAAAGCAGTGAACATGAGAAGAATGGCCGCGATGTCGAGAAGCGAAGGGACAGTGAGTCGCGATGGTCACCGGGGATGGAGAGGACAGCGAGCGTGTTGGGCACGGCACGGGCTTTTGTTTTGGTCGGTCCTTTTGGTTGTTGTGGTGTTTTGGATTTTGGGCGAAATTGCCAGGGGTGGTCGAGTTTGGTCCAGTGCGACTTGCGCTGCGCAGTGGCCAATCTTGTGCGAGGGTGAGGTGCCGCAGCGACGGGAGAGAACGATAAAGAATGTGAGAAAGAAAAAGAAGAAAACGAGAGGAAAGAATCGATTGCGCAGGACGTGCAAAAGGTTCGTGATGCCAAAAAAGAAAGATGGGGAAACCAGTGTTAAGAACGTGGGTGAAGTTGGGTAACTGCCAAAAGTCTGGAGAAACAGAAGGGGCTCCACGAACCAGGTGCGTTCCACGTAAGTGGACACGGGTCTGGTCTTGGAAAGAGGGCCCCTGAGTTGCCGCACGTTAAAGTCGGAAAGAACCACCGGGCCTCCCTTCCCCTTTTTCCCCTTCTGTTCCTGCCTTCTTTGACCGTTCTCCTTGGACGCAGACTTTTTCGCACTAAAACAGGGAGTCGCGACCAACCAGCGCCGCCTTTCGCTACAAACTACGACGTAAGACACAGCGGTCGCGCCTTCCGTCAAGGCTGTGAGGCCCTATGGCAGTTTAGGGGTAGGCGCTAGAAAACTAAATCTTTGAACGATTTTTTTTTTCTTTGAGCGGGAGGCGAAATTTTCCTTTCTAGGCGGATGGACATTCCCCAGTTCCGGTTTCTGGGGAACAATTGGGCACAGAAGGCAAGAATGCGGTGAGAGTGCGTCGATCAAGCGAGATCTAGAGCCAGTACGACTGGCCCAGCACGGCTGCCAGCCAGCCTAGGCTGTGTAAGAGACTTTGGAGACAAGGAATTACTGCCAATTACT
Organism: Sporothrix variecibatus; assembly: GCA_016097105.2. Lineage (NCBI taxonomy): Eukaryota > Fungi > Ascomycota > Sordariomycetes > Ophiostomatales > Ophiostomataceae > Sporothrix > Sporothrix variecibatus. The sequence goes on from JADMNI010000005.1 coordinate 2,782,183, forward strand.
GCGCCTGGCCAAGGGAAGTAGCCAGTTAGCAGGCTCGGCCACGCCGTCCGCGGAAGAAGAAGGAGCGAAGAGGCGGACAGGCCAGGACAACACGAGAAGCAGAAGGAGCGAATGGTGAATGGCAGGAGCGACAGACGAGAGAGAATGCGGTGAACACGGAAGGTGCAATTGGTGCATTCTCTGCGCCTTCTGCATTTTGTTGCATTTTGTTGCACCTGCTGCATTTCGCTGCATTCGTGATGGCAGGAGCCAATCAGCACCTGCCACGGACAGACTGGAAAAGTGAAGTACGAAGTAGGCAAGGTAGGTTACGAAAGAACAGGAAAGAGAAGGAACGACTCTCAGAGGCTGTTGATGAGATAGGAAATGTAGAAAAGGGGCAAAAGGGAATGTGTAAGAATGCCAATTAAAAAATCATCAAGTCGAGCATCAAGAAAACAACGCCGAAGAAGAATTGGAATGCGCGGACACGCACCGCCCATGTGAAGCCGGCATGCATCGTGCATAGGTCTGAAACATCGTGTCGAGGAGGGGACAGCGGTGTCTCTCTTCAGCTCAAACAAAAATGTCGACGATAATATTGGCGATGCATGCCTGCAGCTAAACGCCTTCCTTTATTTTGTCTTTTTGCCTTTATTTGTTCAACTTCTTGTTTTCTCCTTCTTCGACTTCCCCTCATTTTCCCGTCCTGCAGAACGCATTGAAGCACTCTATCGACTCGCCGTTGCATCGCATGGACTTGCCTCTGCACCAGCGAACAGACACAAAATTCGTGCGCATTGGTACGTATGGCCACAAAAGGACACGAAGTGACAAAAAGAACAATGGCAAAAGGCCCAGGCCGCCGAAAACGGTGTCGATGAAGGAGGCCAGAGCTCAGCAGAACCAAACTCTGCTGCAGCAACGAAGAAGCGAAGCAGTACGATCTGTGCCCCTCGTTTACAGTATTCGGGCTCTCCTGCTGCGCTTTCTTTGGTACATGCACAGAGCTCAACGGCGGGGGCTGTTTCATGTACGAAGTCGACAACCAGACATCGCGAGAGGATTGTGCTCGCTCGCATGTAGCGCCGTGGCGATCGATGTCCCAGCCCTTTCCGCCACCACCCGAGCGTTACAGTCCTTTGTGCAAGGACAGACCATGCGCAGCCATGCATCGACAAGGACAACGGTCTCACGCATCGTATCTTTGAGGAGTCGATGGGCGGCAGCAGCGACGTCGGCGACGATGCTGCAGCTCGTTCTCCGTTGATTTATGGTTAACCGCGCCAACCACAGGCACAAGCACCACGGTCAGGCATCGGTAGACGAAGATGACTCGACGATGGATGACATCGCGTCTCACGACATCTCCCGATATGTACGACGGGCGACGCACACATAATACATAGTACGCACGACAGACACTTACAACATCATCGAGTATCGTCTCCACTCCACATCGACGCTCATCTCGACAATATCTTTATTTCGGAACATTTCGTGGCTGACATAAATGGCATCAACGACATTGTGAGGTGTGTCTGGGGCACCGCTACTGCACTTGCTACTGCACACTGCTGTCTCTATTGACTGTCTTGTCTCGGGCCGCTCTGTGACCATACTCCATCGAGTCCGTCTCAATATTTTCCCCATGTCGCTTCCACGCCCATTCCAGCTCACCTGGATGCCTCCCTCTCACCGGGGCTGCTCCACGGCAGCGTGGACGGCAGCACTAGGAAGGCCCCTAGGGAACGGGTCCATGTCTCACTTCTATTTTTTGCCTGCGCGTGTCTCATTTTACATGTCTCGCGCTGGTCCTGGCGGATGTCTTGCTTTGATTTGGACCTGCACGAGGTATCTCCCTCGGACTTGCAAAGAGTCTTTGCGTGCACGAACTAATATCACAGGAAATAACCCTATACTGAATTAACAAAAACTAAGAGAAAGATCGAGAGAAAATCGAGAGAAACTGAAAGGGAAAAAAAGATGAGTGAAAAGAGGAGACACGCATAGCCGAAAGGACCGAGCAATTTTGGGGCAGTCGAAGCCACTACTCCTTTTCTCGTGTCTTGAGTGACTGTGTTAAGATGCGGCGTTTCGGCTCCGATATCACTTCACTTACATGCGAGTCCACGAAGACGACAAGTACGCGATCTGACCGCGCTGCCCCTCTCGCCCACTCTACCACCTCCTTGCGCCGAACCGTTTTGGCGTCGAAGAAGAAACAACGAGGAATTGTATGGACAGATTGGGCACTGCTCCAGTATCGGAGAAAGGGGCCATTGTTGAGAGAGAGTAATGCACGCAGAATGCACATCAGCCAGCAAAGGGAGGCCGAGATGTGATCGCCCTGCATGCTCTGCATGTTGAGGTCACAGCCAGAGGAGCCAAGCAAACAGAGGACGCCGACCTTCAATAACACAGCGGAAAAGCCTGGTTCTTACATACAGCGCACAAACGCAAAAATCACAATCGAATACAACGCTGGCATGCCTTTTAGGCCTCACCTTCACCTTGTTTCTTCTTATTTACTTTTTTTTTCCCTTCTATATTTTCTTTTATTATTCTCTCGCTTTTATGTGTGTTGTACGACGTATCACTCGGCTTGTCTCCCCTGTTTGAACTTTCATATGCTAACATTTTGCCCGTTTGCTGCCAGCTGTCACCCTTCGCCGCCACCAAAATTCACAAACTCAACAAACTCAACCTCCCCGCCGCAGCAATCCCTGTCAAAATCACCCCCATGTTTCCCGCCTCCCTTCTGCGTTTGTTCTAGCTTTGTCCTTTTGCCTGTGATTTTTGCTTCCATTCAATGCTGGGTTTTTATCATGCTGTCACTTTTTGGTGATTTTGGTGATTTGTTTTCCTGCCTCCTGAGCACATCGCCAACCATTCCCAACACCTTTTTACCGCATCTTCCGATCATTTCCTTTTTGCTACTTTTTTATCTCGCATTTCCCGATACCTCTCGTCTTTTTTACCCATCGTGCATGCCCGTTAATCCCATTTCGCTGATCCCATGCAATTCGTGAGATTTTCCTGAGGCTCCTCCCCTTGCAGCCTTGCTCCGTCCACCATTCAGATATTGTATTCACACTTGCACAGTTTAGCCCGGCATTCTTATGTTCTTTTAACCCCCGTACTCCGTACTATGTATGCACATTCTCTCGCCGTTCTCGCCGCTATCTGTCGTTCCATACCCCACTCTGTCTTTTTGGCTTTCTTGGGCGACAGCGCAGGGTCCGCTTGCTCTCTTATGTGCTTCTTTTGCTTGGATACGACGCACGACCACGAGCTTGGCCCGTCCATCATGCAAGGTGTGAACATCCCTTCCCCGTTCCCCTCACAGGGCCCAGTAGGCAGTGAGGGAGGGAGGATGATATGAGAAAACGCACAATGGCAATCATGAACATGGGTTGTGCAAGGAAGCGGGCAATGATGGCCAAAAAAGGAAGACGAGGGAATTGAAAATACCGAGAGCCACAAAACGACAGAAAAGACAGAAAAAGGGCAGAAAACGATCACAAAAGGGAGAGGCGGGGCCACCTGAGGGTATCAACGACAGGGGTCAAGGGGGATCCATTGGGAAAAGCTGCATGTAAGTCCCCATGTAAGTCCCAGCAAAGCTTGGAAGCTAGGACGCTCTCGTCACTTTGGAAGCTGTTCGCAACCAGCACCTGCTGCCCTGCAGCAAGAAAAGAGAAAGAAAGAGTGGAATGCGACAAACGTGGATGCAGCCGCTCGGCCAAGAAGGGAATGTACATGTACGATGTACATCGTACAGCAAAGCAAAGAGAAAGAGAAAAGGCAAAGCAAACCGACAGACGCAGGGAGACTTTTGTCGAGCACACCTTTTCCCCTTTCTTCTTCTTCCTTCTTCCTGTCTCCCCTCCCTTCAATGCAATGCCGGGAGAGGGAAAAGCAAGACACACGTCGGAGGTTTAATTCGGTCTGCATCTGCTGTTTCTGTCTCTCTTTTTTGGCTTCTGCTTTCTTTTTATTTTCTGTTTTTTGTCTCGTCACCATCGTCATTTCTGGTTGTTGCGTTCCATTTCATCTAGCTCCTTGCTTCGCCTACACGCGACTCTCTACTCAGCAAGCAGACATCCAGAACCAAAACAACACAACCAAGGGAGACAAACAATACACAACGAGGCCCAAGAAAACGGGTGCTTAGAAGAATACAGTCACACAAACGACGAAGAACAGGAAACACAGACACAAACGAAACCAAACTGGTGGGATCGTACAGCATCAGCAAACGGCATACGGGCAGAGAATGACAAACGGCTGCAACAGCATTCGGCACCAGCATCAGCAAAGGGAGACAACGCTCACAACTGTACGAGGGGTCCTCTTGTGCTCACGTTGAACATATATTAAGCTCGTGAGGGGCGTCGTCCGGGCCAGCGCCGCCGTGTGAGCTTTTGGTCTTTTGGCAAGCATCGTCAAATTTCCTGTGGTCAAACATACGTCACAAATACATCGGCCGTTTTTCTCGCAACTCTCACAATGGCATGCTGTAACTCCAGCCCCAATACGGCCTACTGGTCACTCTTCGGCCAAAGTGGCGATGGCAAGAGGTGAGCTTCTTTTTTTCCATTTGCTCTCAATTTAGACGATCCTCGTTCTAACTCTGCCAGAAAACTATCTGTGCGCCCCGTGTTCTCACGTTGGAAACGGACAGGAAAGGTCCGCGAAATCCTCGACAAGGACGGGCTCCTGGATGGTCGACAAAGTGCTGCGGAGACGACCCGGTCCGTATCCGGAGCACATACTACGCAGAGTCGACGCAAGAAGGCGCCTACTCCGTGAACAGCTCGCTACCTATGAGCATGACCAAGAAGATTTCCCAACCCGTTCTCCGAGCCATTCGGAGCATCCGCCACTTGGAGCTTCTGCACAGCGTCTCTGATGTCGACTTGCGCGGTAACACATCTCTAGCCAACAGCTTCGACCGTGGGAGCAGCTATGGTCATGGCTATGGATATGGAAGTGGGAGTGGTTTGGCCCGTGGTGGTGGCTCGACCATGGTTGGCGTTGACCAGTATTACTATCCCAGCAGCCGCCATCCACCATCAGTACAGGGACATAGCCAGCCCAAGCTTACAGCACACTCCACCCAACACCGACCTTTGGACGACGCCAGACAAGTCGCTTCTTGGCTCTTCCCCAGGAGATTCGCGATGAAATTTACGCCTACGTCTTTTACTCGACGCGTCTCACCATGGGCCGGCGCGTCACCTGCGCACCACCCGCCGACTCTTCGTGCCCAGGCTCAGCATCGTCGACACGGACCCTATCACCCGAGCCTGGTGAATCCCACGACGTATACCAAGCTCAGACTACTCAACCTCCTGGCCGTGTCATCACACATGTCAAGCCCGCTCGACACTCCATGGCCCTCTTCCTCGTCTGCCGCCAAATCACCCGTGAGCTCGTCAGCGACAACGCCTGGATCGGCCAGGTCCTGTTCAATTTTGAGGATGCGGCGACGATGCTGGATGTCCTGGGTGGCGTCTTTGCCACACCAGCGCAGCGCAGTCTGGTGAAGGAGGTGCGTGTGCGTGAAGGCGGTCTGTTTGTGCACCAGCGACTTCCGTCCATGCCGCCAATGCCATCAGTACCAGAAGCTCCCGAGACGTCGTCTACCTCGTCCACACAACAGCAGCGGCAACAACAGCAACAACAACAACAGTTTCCGCCGAAAATTCTTGTTGCTCGGCGGCCTCATGCGCCTCCTTCCGGGCCTTTGCCTCGACCGCCTCACATCCTGCCCGCACTGCCGTGCCGTGTCCACAAGTCCACGCGCTGCCACAACCTCCCTAGCGTCAACATGTACAACATGAGCGTCACCAGCCACCCGCCGCCGCCCGTCAGCCTGGCCGCACCGCACGAGATGCTCGCCGAGCTCCTGCACGCCGGCAGCGGCTGGAAGGAGCTGTGCTACGTGCACCACGACACGGCCATGCTGGCGGCGGACAAGCACCGCCCCAGCTCCGTTGAAGCCATGATGGTTAATATGGGCTTTTGGGACACGGACATGGACCACTATGACGACGTGTTTGCCGAGGCCGAGCGTGCCGACCGACTGGCGCAAGCAGAGCGCACTGAGCAAGAAGAGGAAGAGGCAGCCCGGTTGTTGTTCTTGGAAGAGGATGAGGAGATGCAAGAAGGCGAGGGCACCCTGTTTAGGCCGCAAAACCGCCGCCATCGCCGCCTTGGCAGCCTGTTCGCATCCTACTCGGCCCGCAAAGAGTACCGCCTGCCGCGCTGGCGGCACTTGCTGACCGAGCGTGACGGTCTCATCCCGGCCAACAACGACGCCGCCAAGAATGCCGCTAACACGTCCGCGGCCGCCGCTGGCTGGAGTGTTAGCATCGATGCTGTGATTGACGAGGGCTTCTACGAAGGCGACACTCCGCGCAGCACCATATCTGTCTACGGCGTCCGTGGCGGTCAGGCGATGTGGCCAATGGAGACGCTCGAGGATGTGCACGACAGCCGGGTCCGCGGTGAAGACTTTATGGTCATTGTGCGGCGGGGCGATGGCGAAGATAACGATGAGCCTGTTGTCAAGAACGTCCAGAAGAAGAAGGTTGACCCCAGCAAGGCCGTCTGGGCCGAGTCCGTTGGAAACCCGTATCCCTTCAAAGAGGGCGACCCGCGCGCTTTGGGCTACGGCACACGGTGGGAGACTCTCCGCCCAGTCCTGTTCCCATGGGACCACTTGGCTGCCACGCGCAGCCGGCATGACCGCTACCGGCACCGCGATGAGTATGTCGTACGGTCGCAGCGGCGGCGCAGCTGAAGGATAAACAAATGTTTGCTTTTATAAATGCGAAAACGCGTTATGTTATATGATACCCGGTGGGTTGGTATGCTCTACGAGTGATGCCTTTATGAAAAACGAGAAAAAATGGAATGGGAAACGTCAGTTACGACGGTGATGCCGAATGATCCACGGATAGTTACGATGGACGGCCTGGTTTTTTGGGGTGTTTTTTTTTTAACTTTTTTATGTTGGTTGGGGTTTATGTCTTTCTCGTTTTGCCTTTACGGCTGCTTTTACGCTTTGCTTTCTTAGATTTGCAAGAGCCAACTCTCACTCTCTACGTTTTATGATCACTGAACACACGGTTGATGTTGTTTTCTTATCGGTTTATCGTTTTATTGATTTTTCTTTCTATCATAAAAGTGTCGATACTATCGACCATACTTCTTGACAACCCAGTGTGCCCGTGAAACCAAACCCAAACCCAAACCCAAACCCAAACCCAAACGCCGCCTCTCGTCAGTCATTCCAAACGAAGGCTTATTCTGTTTCGTGATGTGACATCCCTTAGAAGCCCTGCTTAGCCACCTGCGCCTTGGCGGCAGCAATCGTGGCCGTCGCGTTGGGGTCGGCAAAGCCGCAGCCCTCCTTGCCGTTCTGGAGAGCAGCAGCCTCGGCCGAGCAGACACCGGCACCCTGACCGTTGTTGGCACAGCAGGCAGAGCTGCAGTCGGCGTCGTTAACACAGCCGCCGGTGATGAACTGCTGGGCGTTGCCGGCACCGACGTTCTTGGCGCCGGCGTTGTTGGGGGTGACGAGGGCAAGAGCCGAGACGGCGACTAAACGCAGATTAGCAGTCGGACATAGCTAGGCATCATGGAGGTGCAAACGTACAAGCCAGGACAGCAGCGATGCGAACCATGATTGCGGTTTGAGGAGAAAAAGAGTACACAGTACTGTAGAAAAAAAATAAAAAGAGTTTTAAAAAAGGACGACACCGGGTCGTATAGAAGCGAAAGAAGAGAAAAGAAGAAAAGAAGTTGGCTGTTTGTTTGTTGAATGAATATCGGAACGAAAAAAAGGACGAGCTGGGCTTGTCCATCTATTTGTACTTTACAAGTCAGTCCAGAGCAAGAGCAGGCGGAAGAGAGTAAACAGTTGAGCGGACAGGACCCAACGCATCATCTCCTTGTTGTCGGCTCTTCCTACACTCCTTCCAAGTATCGTGTGTCGTCCTGTCATTTTTGCCACCCTTGACGGAGATCAATGAGAAAAAATGCGCAAAGCAGACAAATGAGGCAAAAAAGCTGGGACGTCTCTCATAAGACGACGCGAGCCAAGCGACGTGCCAGGTCTACGCGGCGAGGCTTCGGTGCCTCAGTTTGACAAGCCAGAAAGAACAATGAAGACAAAGCCCGGACTTGGCCAAGAGGTCGTCGCAGATCATGGTCTTCGGTTGGATAGGGTATAAGGCCCAAGGAGAGGAGAGAGTCAGTTGGACCCTTCTTCGCCTCAACTTTTGCATGTTGACCAGCCCACATTTGGCCAAGAAGAGCAATGACAAGTTTGAGACGGTGTCTGAAGTTGACGAGTCTGACGAGTCATGCCAGAGAAAGCAGAGAGCATGCGTAGTGGTCGAGGCTGAGGATTTTTTGCTCTTCTCCGGCGAAGGTTATTCTGAGGGTGTTTGATCAGCACATAGAACCGACTTTTGCCATCTCCAGGTTGCATAGGCAGAACACGAGGTGGGCATGCAAAATGAGAACGACTAGGGCGGCAAGAAAATATTAGAAAATGGATACAGGTAGACTTTTCAAAAGGGGTCTTCTTTTCTTTTCTTGCTCATAAGAAAAATGCAGAGACATGTGGTGATTAACGATGGTGGTGCTCGGAGATGATCACGTCGCTCCACCATACGAAGCATTGAGTTGCTACAAATACTACTTGTTTGCAAACACCATGGCTTGTATTCTGGACAAGAGACTCGAAATAAATCCTTACATTTGCCAAGTGAGAATGGGAGGCTTTCAAACCGGTCCAGATAAGTCCGGGCAAGTCGTACGTCGTATCTGTCGTAGTCTTTCATCTCACACATTGGATTGGCAACACGAATCGATCTCTGTTTGACAAGGACTTGACAGGGACAGGGACTTGATGGCCAAATCGTTCCCCGGAAAGAAGGTTGAAAGAAGAACAACAGAAGAACGACAGACGTGAGAAGCACGGATAATGATAAGCTTGTCTTGTCCCTTTCGTGTTGGGATCATGGGTGGCTACGTATGTACAAACGTTTGAAACGATGCCGGACGCTTTGATCCCCCGTTGTTGTGGGAGCCAAAGGAACATCACTAAACACACGTATTTTATTTCTCTGATTTAGAAGAAGTGAAGAGAAGAAAAGGATATATATTTATATTTCATTTTCGGTGTATGTTCTGGGTTTTGTTGTAATCGATTTTATTTTTCACTCATTTTTATTTTATTTCTGGTATTTTCCGAAAAAAAAGAAGGAAGGAAAAAGCTTTCTGGATTTTATTTTCATGAAAATCAAGCAGAAATGCAAAAAATTAAACAAAAACAATGTTTGCTTATATATTCAGCCTGAAATAAAGATTGCCTTTTATTCGTGAAGATCGTTAATGACGGCCATGAAACGTTTGTGTCGCGATGTCGAGGTCAACATGGGCTTTCTAAAATCCCATTCCCAACATCGTTTTCTTTCAACCCTGTATTTATCTTCCCCTGTCTCACAACCCTCAAGATTCTTTTCTGTCCGATGCACAACAAATATCAGACCAATTTCAAGTTGATCTTTATTCTACAACGAATACGAGACGAGTCGTAGCGAAGTTCTTGAAGTTGAGAGGCGACAGACGTCTGTGCCAATGTTCTCGAGTTTGACATGAACATGGCCTCTGCTTGGAACTCTAAGACAGGGTGAGCTTGTGCTCAAGACAGAGTGCATTTAAGAGTGCATTTGCAGTATCCAGACGAGGGTATGTGCCACGTCTCACCCGTGGAGCTGACCTGCTCAAACAGTTCTTGTTTTGTAAGAGAGGCCACGCTCCACGCTACCATACTCTACCATTCTCGTCCCACTTACGAGCTGAAGTCCTTTGCCATCCGACTGTATCTAGATACCTAGAGATCAGACTTTTGATCTTTTGCCGTCTTGCTATCCGACCAGCGCTTATGCAGGCCGGAAGTCTGTCATCAACATTCATCATTACCTTGGCTTGGGGAGAAGGTCCCCTTCAAGTCACTTTGAGACCCGCCTGGGTTAGGCGCGTTAGGGAATTTGCTACAGCGGGTCCGAGGCACAGTCCAGCGCATCGCCAGGTTTTTAGTGTCGTCTCCAGTTTTCAAGAACGTCTCACCTTCAACGTCACCTTTTAGTCGTCCTTCGATCGCAAACTCCGACACTGCCCACGTCGTTCGACATTCTCAACACACACCAACAACGACCTACCACCACCACTGCCGCCACCACTGCCGCCACCATGTCCGACGCCCCGAAAACCGAGACGAAGAAGCGGCCGACGCTGGCCACGGCGTCGATCCCGCTGCCGTCGTTTTACCGGCTCTTTTTTCTGACGATTGAACCCATCTCGGCCTCTCGTCGGCGCCTTCTTTGCCCACTTTCGCCAGCACGACTACCTGACAATGACACATACGGCGTCTGTATCCCTCGATGCCGACGGCAACGTCCCCGTCGTGACGTCCGTCGTCCTCTCGCAGCTCGCCAATCTGTATCTGTTGTTCACCCTCAACGAGGCTCTTGTGCTGCGCACCACCGCCGACCGCCGCGTGTGGCGCACACTGCTCTTTGGTCTCCTCGTGGCCGACCTGGGCCACCTCTACTCGCTGCGGGCGCTGGGCAGCGACATCTACTGGCGCGCCGACCAGTGGAACGCCATGGGCTGGGGCAATGTGCCGTTTGTGTATGTGGGCGCGTCGATGCGGCTTGCTTTCCTGTGGGGTGTCGGGCTGAGCGGGCCGCAGCTGGTGACGAAGGGCAAGAGAGTGTAGGAGGTTCAGTTGGAAAGGAGAGTTGGATCGATGAGATATACATATAAAACAGCGAGAAGAAAAGATCTATCTTGATGTCAAAAACGTTAGTTGAGCTGCTATGAAATACCCAAGACAAACCTCTCGAGCACAGTAATTCTTAATAATAAAAATAGAGCATTTGCTTTTCCACTTTGTTGTCTTCTCTTGTTGTCCTCATTCGTCGCTTTTTTCTCTTTGCTTTCCCTGTTTCTCGGTTTTCAAATTCACATGTCTCAATCAGCGACTTTCGTCCCTGTTCGCTTCCTGCCGTTCCCGGCCAAAGTTCCAGGACCGATCGTGGCGCCAAACACGCTAAAAGTGGGAAGGTATGAACGACAGTGAGTATTACATAATCTTGGAAATTATGTCATCCTGCGCGAAACAGACCGAAGCAAGGCAGCGCCCATTAACGAACCAATTAGGTGGTCTTTGGCGAACGTTGCGCGGCGCTCGACTTCTCCTATTTCCCTATTCCTGCCATTCCTTGGCGATTCGTCAACAACCACTCGATCCCCTTTTCTTCATCACCGACGCCCTACGACTATTCTCGACGACCGCATCTTCCTACGCGATACTCGTTTCCTTGCTATCCCGCTGGAAAGGGCGCATTCCACTCTCCTACTCTCCACTCCAATATCGTTACCGTGCACAGATTACGCGCAATCAGCCTTACAGATCGATCGTCAAAACGACTTTCCCGAGACGACCCGCCGCCGAGCCCTCGTTTATCCAGGCAGCCTCGACTTTTCGCTTCTGGTCACTCTCTTGCATCAAAAGCAGGTAGATAGTAGTGAAAACTGTGTGCAACGCCCGTCCCTGGTCATCAACGACGACCTCGGCCTCGGTATCATCGACGACCTTCGTATTCGACCACCTCCGTCCTCGAATACGAGAACGACGACAACGTCTGACGCCCAGCGTGCAAGCGCTTTCCAGACCTTTCTTTTCAACTTCATCCTCAATCCTCACACTCTGCCTCCTCAATCACACACAATGCAGCTCCCTCGCTCGCCATTAATATTCTCGGCCCTGCCGCCCTGGCCTCGTTGCCATCCGCCGTCGATGCCGCAGCAGCTCCCGCGGTCGCCGCCATCCCGCCATCGGACTCGGCCACACCTTCCAAGACTACCAGCACCATCCCCTGCACAGCTTCGTCGACAAGCGGCGCCTTCTACGATCTGCGCCATGACATTGTGCTGCCACCGCCGGCCGAGGGCGCCAAGAAGCCCAAGGCCGGTGTTCTGACGACCGACTATGTCGCGCGCGGCCACGACTACGGCGCCAACTTTACGCTTAACATCTGCGCCGCCGTCGTGAAACCTGTCAAGAACGTCGAGGGCGTCGACCGTGATCTCTGGGCCAACGTGAGCGCCTACTACGAGCTGGACGGCAGCACGTTCTCGTTGGGGTATGCGGCGGAGCTCGAGCTCTTTCTTTTCCTTCTTGCCCTCCCTCCTCTTTCATTTACTAACACCTACTCCTTCTGCAGACAAGAATCGTCCGTGCTCACAGCCCGTGGCCGCGAGCTGGTTTTGCAGTACACTGGCGGCTCGCCGTGCCCCGACCTGAGCGAAAAGGCCTCGAGCGACTCCTCGAAAAAGTACGACGACATCAAGCGCGACGAGCCCATGTTCTCGACACAAGCGTCTCTGTCCACAAAAAGACGCAAGTCCGCCACGTTTGCCTTCCTGTGTGACCGCGACCCCCTCGAGACCACCGCCCACGTCTCCTTTGTCGGCACCCCGGACCAGTGCGCCTACTTCTTCAAGATCCGCTCGCCCCACGCTTGCGCCGGCGCCGAGCCCACAAACCAGGCAGCGTCGGCCCGGTGGCGTCTTTGCCATTATCCTGGGCGTCGCCCTGCTCGTCTACTTTATCGGCGGTGTCGTCTACAACCGCACCGTCGCCCACGCCCGCGGCTGGCGGCAGCTGCCGAACCACACCATCTGGCTGGGCATCTGGAGTTTTGTCAGGGTGCGTATCCTCTGTGGACGCCGTTTCGGTAGTGGAGGTGGAGGAGGCAACGGCTTTGGGAGTGGCACTGGCAGCAGCGACGACGACGAGCAGGACCGCATGCTGCCCGGCTCGGGCGGCGACGACCTGTTCTGGGCCCCCGCCGCCGCCAACAAGCCGTCCCAGCCCCAACAGTACGGACGTCACGACTAACGTTCTTTTCCCTTTCTCTCTTTTTTTGTTTGGGCTACAGGACTTTGTTATTATCTTGACATCGACGTGCACGCGGTACCTGCCCCAGCAGCAGGGCTACCGCACACTGTCCACCTCGCCCAACGGCCGCAACCGCGAGGACGAGAACCGTCTGATCGACCAGCTCGACGAAGAGTGGGAGGATTAACTGACAGTGATGCGAGACGACGTCAAACGACCGTGACGACGACAGCACCTGGTGGCGGACGCACAAAATGCATATATCCTATCTTGGCAGGATTGTATTGAGTATTGTTTTGGCTATGTTTATGTTTTCTATCACTGCTATTTGGGTTTATTTGGGTATTCGTTTTCTCTTCTTTCTTCTCTTTCTCATTTCTCTTTCTTTGCCGACTCTGTCTCTTCTCTCTAGTCAAGTTTGGAACACTGTCGGCGCGAAGCCAGAGTTGCCGTTAGATGCGGTGATCGTCTGGCTTATTATGGTCTGGAGCTCTTGAGTTCTTTTCGGCTTTGCCTTTTTTTCTTTTCGTCCCTTTTCTGTTTCCTAGTTCTCTTTATACTTTCCTTTGTCGCTTGCTGCTTTTCTACTCGGCGTTCAGGTCGCACAGCATTTGTGTCCTCTCCAGCCGGGCATCAAAACACAACAATAGAATCTTTTGGCTATATCCATATCCCTAGAGAGAGACCATTCTGCTCTGGAGCAAAATATAATTATCGTTTTCTTGTTTCTTTCTTCTCTTTTTCTCGTCTCATCTTGCACACTCATTCTGCATCGGCATTGCGATGTACAAAGTGCTCATCCTTCAGTCGGTTTAACATGACCGCATAGGCCTTTACTCTGACGTCCGTCCACATGCCCGTTGCACCTCATCTGCCACATCTATCCCATCTATCGGACCATCTGCCGACCGATGGGACACAACGACGATCGTCTGTGGTGTTTTCCTGTTCGACATTTGCTTTGCCCTTAAAGTCCCCTGTTTGATCTCTTCGACTTTTTCGACTTTCTCTCGACTTTCAACGGTCGAAACCTGCTTTCTAAGCATATCCTTTCCCTGGGTAGCACAAAACGACCAGGGTGTCGGGGGTGTTCTCCTCACCAGTTTCTGTCTGCCAGTCGCCATCGAGGAACGACCAGCAACTCGGCCACCAGCTCGACACCGAAGAGGGAAGTGTCGCCGGTCTGCCCCTTTCTCTTCTTGGAAAACTCGGGTGCAAGTCGCAAGGAGTCTCAAGCACTGTGCTTTGCAGTTCACTGAACTCCTTGGGTTTAGCTTCTGTCAACCCCCTGTGTGTAAAACTACCCTTCTCTCAGTCAGTGTACGAGTATTCCCGGTGGTGGTCCAACGGCTCTCAACTGCCTTTGACTGTCACAATTTCCAGGGTTCAAACCGCAGCAGTTCAGAGATAAGTGCTGCGACTCCCGCTAGCTTTCAGAGATCCTGCACAAACTCTCGGTGTGGAGCCCGACACAAAAGTTCGAAAAAGGTCACAGGCAGTTGGGATGCAAGGGAACAAAAGGCCATAGAGCAGGGATCATTAGCACCAGGGCTTTCTCTCTCTCTCTCTCCAGAGCCAGAAGTCAGAGATGACCTTCAGCAGTGTAAGGGACGATAACACAGACTGCTGTGTACTTGGCGACATACGACAATTACAGAAAGAGACAAGGCTGCTGGGGCGAGCAAGTAGATATATTATCTTTGACCTCACCTTCTCCGGATGGGGCACTCCGAATATTTCGTTAGTTTGGACTTGCCAATGTCACCTTTTCTGAACCGGTGAGACAACAACTGACAGACATAAGAACAGAAACAGTAGCACCCCTGAGAGAAAGTGGTCCGTGGTGAACGAAAGACGGCAAAATACGTCGTAGTCTCAAAAAGAAAGGAACGGGGCGGGTGGAGAGGCGCGCGACGGGAGAGCTACAAGTGCAAAACAAAAGAAGAGCAAAAAAGTCGCAAGGTGAGGGCGTGAGAGTGTGAGCACGATGGACCACAATCCTTGCGGAGATTGAAGCTAAAAAGAAAGGGATCATCACGAAAGAGGAATGACCCTTCCTTCGCCCACCCCTTTCTATTGCAACAAGCCACGAGAACAATAAAACGTGATATTTCACGAGGGATCGTCAGATTTCCCCGCTGGTCTTCGATGGAAACGCCGGCGGGAGCCTTGCCTCGTACTGTCTTGCGGCGTCGACGATGGTCGAGATTAGGAGGGCCTCTGGGCCTCCCACTGCCTTCTTGGTACTTTTGTAAAGTGCTCGGGCTCGTCCTTTCGGTTTCTCCCATTTGCCTTTTCATCTGATTTCTTTGCCCCTCGCCATTTCGACCTTGTTCCAATCTCAGTCCAGATCGCCGCCTCGGCCTTCGCCCAAGGAAGCAGAGAACCGACAATGTTGATTGTGAGGTTCGAGCACAGGTCTAGGCTCGATTTCTGAACAATGGGGTTGGGCAACCGTTGGCAATCGAAAACTGCTCACTGTCTGGCTCTTTCCTTTTCAGTGATCTCTGTCAGTGCTGTGCCGTTCGTGCCTTTCTAGCCCGCCCTGCCTGAGAAACGGCCACTTGCCGCATCAGGACGCCGCTAAAGCCCGCCAAGACCCACTTTTCGCGCCCCGCCCCAGGCCGTCCGAGCTAGCCGACCACACTAAAAACCGAGCAAAACTACCTCGAGCCCATCCTTTTTGCACCTTTTGCACCTTTTGCACCCTCTTGCGCAGGGCCCCTTCTCCTTACACACTCGTTGATTCCCTCTCGCGGTGAGCACTAGCAAAGAAGGGCAGGAACATGAACGGTATGGGGCAAAATAGGTCATGAAAAAGAGGGACACGGCGAGCAGGTGAAAAGACAAAAAAAAAAGGTGTGAGTGGACCAAAGCAGGCACCATTTGACTCCATGGTGTCTTTTCGCCCTCACAAATGGTGGCCATTGTGACTTGTTTCATGGAGGGCCTCTCAGACATACGCAGCACTCTGGCATACGAATACGCGCTGAGTGAGCTACTTTTAGATAAAATGATGGCGAGGGTGGCAAGTCGTATTTACGTCAGAGGGGTTCAAGGAGCTCGAAAGTCTCTCCATGAACAGATGCATGAGCTGTTGCAGAAACTCAACTCTTGAGTGATATATGATTGATCACAGCAACAGGGAAGAATGCAGTTCGACCGTTGAACTTTCTCTCGCTTGAAGGATCACAAAAAATACATTGTAAGTGGATAGCGGTGGACTGGTTATCACTTTTTGCTCTTCTCTGCTCATCACCGTCCCCGCTCGCTACGCTCCGGTCCGAGTTGGGGGACAAAAAGAAAAGAAAAGGGAGCAAAACTCGAAATTGAGCAGGGTCCAGGGCACTTGAGAAAGGTGGGCGATCAAGTCAGGTTGCGAAAAACACCACACACTTCAACCTTGCCGGCCATTCCGTCATGTTTTGTGTCGGCTGGTTCCTTATTTCGGGCATCGAGGGCCTGGACTCAGGTCTTGGTCCTTTCTACCGCAATATATCCTCCTTTTCATTCAAGCATTTATCATCAAATGCCCTGGTTGTGCCGAATTCCTTTCCTCATTCTACTCCTTTCCTCATTCTACATCGTCCACCCCTTCATGACGGCCAGTTGCCGTTTTTGGTCTTCATCCTTCCTTCGCTTGACGCCGAGAAATCTCGGGCTCGGCGATTCTTTTTCTCATCAAACCGTTCATGATTGTCCCTCAAATCTCCACCCACACGGAACTGAGCGGAGGGTCAACCTTTCCCTGCCCTCCTCCACGAACGGCTCTTTCCCATCTCCAGAATCGTCGTGCGAATCATTCGAGGGGGGAGCTTAACTCAACAGCGTAATCGTCCGCTATCAATGCCCCTCTCTTGGGCACACACGCATCGTTTGTCTGTGTCGCTCAGTTTTTCTGACGTCTCTCCTCCGTACGAGTGAACGAAGTACACATATTATCTCGGTTATTTTATGATTCTGGTGCTCTTTCTGGCATCATCCTTTCGTTGTGTGAAGGTCGTACTCCGTCTGGCTCCGTCATGGATGTTTGCTCCGTATCGGCATCTGCATTGGACGGCCTACTGCGCGTCTTTGTCTACTTCTGCAATCGTCATCGTCCCTTTGGCTGCTCCTCCTTCTGTATTTACACAGAACTGGCAGGTACCCATCTCTCCCCGTCTCTCGGATGGGCGACGCGGCATACCCGTGCGCGGGGGGCCTACCTTTTCAAGGACAACGTGCATGTTCATATGGTGTTTTTGATTCGCTCGACTTCCCCCATCATGATGCGTACAAGTAAGGGGAACCATTTTCACACCACCCTTCCTTTGCCGTTTCTTCAATGCGGCCACCTGCTGCATCGTTGTTGCCTTTCCATTGTTCAAATGTGCATTTTTTTTCTTCGTGTAGCCTTCCATCGCCTTTGCTGTCTGCATCATGCAAGACGGGATACAGTCACATATTGTTTCTTGATGGTAGGATACCGAACTACAAGGCAAAGTCGGCGACCATATTGTCACTAGGCCGTCCCACTGCTTTGTTTTAATGGAAGAGGAGGTGCTCGTTGAAAAGGCTTAAAATTGTCTTGGCAGACTTTGCCTCCTTCAAGAGCAAGCCACTCTTTGCTTTCGCAACATTGATACGACGTCCTGGGACAAGCGATGTTGTATTGCCTGGCATACTAGCATTAAGGAAGGTCGTTTTTCAAGTCAACAGCGTTTTAAAAAGACAAACCGGCTCGAGTCTGTGTGTACTCCGTAAGATTTTTGTCAGCTTTTTTGCTTTCTTTTTCAAGGCGTGTCGCCTACCTTTCCGTTTGTCGTATGCGATATCGAATTGGTTGAAAATGACCCGTTGAAAGTGAGCGAGAGCAAGTGTCAAGACTTGCTTTCTTTCTAACGTTGTCATGGCCCCTTTTATGTTTCTTTTTCTTATTGTTGCATTCTTATTTGTCTTGTACGGAGTACAAACGTAAAGTACAATTACGAAGTAGTACGTCGCACTTTTGCCCGCGTACGTCGCACTCGGTGCGTTGCAATCGTCGTCTGCAGGACCTTTTACTTTTTTCTCGCCGACAAGGAAACAAAAAGCGACAACATACGGAGAGTTTGTCGAGGCCGGGCCTGTGAAAACTTGATTGACAGAGGCAAAAATAAAGTAAGTAAAGGGTAAAATACTCAGTAGAACATTCACCGGAAAATAAAAATAAAGGACTGCGACGATCACGGCACAACAGGCCCTGTTAATATTCTTTCGGAGCTGGACGACAGGGCGTCACGGCCCCCAAAGCACTTTCACATTTTTACAAGCACACGAAGGAATCCTACCCAACATGCTGGGATGGTCCCATTCGGCTGCAAAAATAACGGAAAGCATCATCGAAATAGAGGAAGAGGAAGAGTAAACGTATGTACTTGTACACCGTGAACAAAATACTGCGTATTCGTGAGATCATCGGAGCACAGTCATACGAGGGCTGTGGCAAGCGTGGCGACGCGCAAAACATTCATCGATGTTTGGGCTCTCCTAAAATAAAACACTACAATACAGCGCCGTGCATATCCAAAGCCGAAACACAGCGTGACAGCAAGCACATGCTGTGTTCTGTTCCTTCGTATGCTGGTATTACGCTGCTGCAGCAGGGACTTTCTTGCCAGAGAGGATGCAGTGATGTACTTTGGCGGCCTCTTGAAACAAAACGCTGCTCGAGGCACTCTTATATTCGCGCTCGTTTTGTACTCCGTATGGCGTACACGTACGACGTGTGGTATTTTTTATTTTATCCGAAATATCGTCTGTTGGAGAGACAAAAAGTTGCTTGCAAACCGGCCCTTGCGTGTTTTGCTTGGACGGGATGCCCGCACAAACATAAAAAACGTGTCGAGCCACGAGACGGGAAGGGGGCAGGAGAGGGGGGCTAGAATGGCGGCACAGTCCTTTCTTGACACGGGCAAAAAAGGCAGCATTGCAGTATTTCACAGAGCTGCCAAGTTTGCTTTGACGTTCCGTGCGCATTTTCCCTTTTGACTTTGCCTCAGAGTTACTGTGTCGTGTTGGGTCGGCGTGTGATGAGTGTGTGATGAAATTGGAAACAATACCCGCCATGTCGCGTGGCGAGCGGGCTGTTGGCTTCTTTCTGTGGCTGTTGGTGGGCAGATTTGGGGGGTCAATGGGGGCGAAAAGAGAAGAAAAGAAAAGCAAAAAGAAGCAAGTTCAATACAGCCCTTTCGGAGCTTTTTGTGCCTCAACTGGGAGAATGTCATGGTTATTGGTGACCAACAGACCTACGATGCAGAGCCAACAGGTCAATCAATACTGGCACTTTTGTAACAGGCAACGGAAGCTCTTGTCATTGACACAGCCATCTCGCGTGCCTTGTTAAACCCAACAGAAAATGATGGCGAATGGCGGGAGAAACGGGAGCGCTCTTCTGCAACCACATCATTCGAGAATGTGGTTATGCGATTCAGCCGTTGAACGGGTGGCTTTTGCATTGTTTCTTTGTCGTTGTGCCACGTCTTCAGCTTCAGCTTCAACTTCAGCTCCATCAACACAGCACGTTGCGCTTGTAGTGTACCGTTTTGTGCCGCCTCCTAAAATAGAGGAAGAGAACCAAGGTAACAAAATGTCCAAGCAACAGCATACTGTAATGCATCATCAAAGCATCATGCTATTATTACGCTGCACGGCACCAATGATGACCTTATTCTATTTTCCCACGTGTTCTACATTAGACACAAACACAAGGGACGACAGACAAATGCGAGTGAAAGAAGATGAGCAGCGCTGATTTTTGTAAAAGAAAGCACCTGTAAAACACTGCGGTGAAGTGTTGCTTTGAATTTGAAGAGGAAAAGTATCTCCGCAATGTACACAACTTGAAAGGTACTTTGCGCTTGCACTTACACCTGCACAGAGTTGTACGAGTATTTGCGCATAGATCAAGTTGTGCACAGGAGCACTGGTTCACCCGGGAGTTTGTTTCTTTTCCCCTTGTGAGCTTGTGTTCCTTGTGTTTATCCTCTCTTTTTCTCATACATCCCGGCATCCCATCCTGGGTAACGCGACGGGGAAGCAACGCGGGAACACCAGCCAGCACAAGGGTGGCACAGACACCGACCCTGTCTTGTCCACTGTCTCCTGTGTTGTGGCCCTGTGGACTTTTGTTCTCCTACGGAATACGACGTACCTTGTACTCAAATTCTTTTTGACCGCCAACACAGTACGGAGTACGTCTCCTTGCTCGGCCTCGTCTGCTGAATTAGGTCTGGCGCTGCTGCAGCCCCTGCAATTTCTTTCTTCCTTTTCTTTTTCCTTCTGCTGTTCTTATTTTATCTTGACCCAACTGGGAGGATGTCGATACAAGGACGAAAAGTGCGGCCCAGCAGAGAAAAAACAGGAGAATAGGACAAATTCACGTTTTGATTTCACAATCTTATGCTCAGCCCGTCCCCTAGCCACTCACAATCCCGGCCGTCTTTAAATGTGTGCAAACATAAGGAGTAATCTTACAATGTATATTTTCTTCTGAAATTCATATATTTTCTTTTGGCTTCACTTCTGCATGGCGTCTAACCGAATGCTCGGGCTCACCTCCTTTTGCTCTGGCGGTGTAGATATTGTGCTAACGAGTAGCTGGCTGTATTGCACTTTTCGTGTCATCTAGGCCACTCGTGATCCCAATCCTTTCGCTACGCGTACGCGCCGGCTGAAGTGATTTTCAGACGATCCAAAGCGAAAATGTGGTGTCAAGCGGAGGATTGCTTGTCCCAGTTGTGATTTGCATCGTTGTTCGCCACTGTGGAACTTTTGAATCTTTCGTTTTGTTTTTCTCTTGTCGGTCCGTCGCTTACGTCGTACTTTGAACATAGTCTGACAATATGTTGGCTTTCTTTTCTTTTCGTTATGCATTTGAAAAAGAAGTTTTGTGTAGCCTGGTCCCGACAGCTTGGGCGAAGGAAGGATGAGCCTAACGGGTCAACTCTTGTCGGTGCGTGTACCACGGAGTAGCACAATTTGCCCCCGTTCCACTAGAATGCCAATAAAAACATAAAAATGGCTGTACAAGTGAGAGCGCTTCCCAGGGCAATGGGTCGGTGCATCATGCCTGAAATGTCCCCAGAACCTCTCACACGGAGACTCCCAGGCTGTTCTTACCAACAGGGCGGTGCACATGAGTACAGTGCACAGCTGCTGGTACGATACCGTGCAAGCTATGCGCTGTCATTCGACAACTTGATGCTCCGAGCATTTGTTGACTGGAGACAGATCACTTTAATCAATCAAATCAGCATCCAACTGGGAGAGGTTGCTCTAGGCTCACCAACACAGTGGTTCTGTGGCGTGCACTCTTATTTCCCTCTTTATTACTATGCTATTTGACAATTCATTTCGTGCCGTGCTTCGCCCTTCTCGAATGTCTTTCCCTTCTTCTGTTCGGGCATACAGCTTCCGACAGACGGTGACGATTGGCTCCTTGCTCAAGCAGCGATGACAGACCTCGTCCCAAACTTTTCCAATGTCCCAACCCCGTCCCTAATGCCGTAAATCATTTATACTGAGATAGTGAAATGCGGAGTTGGGCAGGTTCGACGACGCGATGGATGATATCAAGCAGACGGGCATGCAGACTAGTCGTGCATCAGATGCACAGCGTGCAGCGCTTGGTGCATCAGTAGCGTTAGGATATCGCCGGTGGTCTCGAGTGTGTACCTTGTACGTACTTCGTACGTCGTACGGAATACATGGTATTTGCATTTTCTACT
Organism: Sporothrix variecibatus; assembly: GCA_016097105.2. Classification (NCBI taxonomy): domain Eukaryota; kingdom Fungi; phylum Ascomycota; class Sordariomycetes; order Ophiostomatales; family Ophiostomataceae; genus Sporothrix; species Sporothrix variecibatus. Next base: position 2,803,900 of record JADMNI010000005.1, read on the forward strand.
TGCATGGGCTGTTGTTTGTGCTCGCTTGCGCATCGCCAGATTGCAACACGCAGTCCATTGGGGCATCAACCAATACACACAGCCAATATACCCCGTACGCGTATCTATGCTGCTATCATATGATGCCGACCACTGTTGTCTGTCGTGGAATGGACGGCATCGAGATGGTGATCTAGGAAATGAATGAACGCAGGATAACGGTTAAGACACATTACGGAGAATTTATATAAGTTAAAAAAAAACGTACGATGTCTGGGGGCTCATCGCGCCAGACCAGCCTTTTTCAACGCGCCGGCGTTTTCAATGCTTTTCTTGGGCGACTCGCTCACATTTGCTTTTTTCTTTTTCCTGTCATGTCTCCCATCCTCCCATCCTCCTGCCCTCGATTCTGCAACGGTTTTGGGGCAAGGTCCCGCTGGTGTCCGCCCAAAACGCGTGGTCAAAAGTTGACAGGTCAACTTCCTCACTTCGCCCAGGAGACAAAAATTGGTGGAATGGGGTGGTGCGGAGCCCATTGGGTGCATGCCAGGCGCTGTGGCAGGCCACACCCCTTCTGCATGCTTTTACCCTTTTTGCCTTTCTTTTGCTCTATTTTGACACGTATTCCAGCGAGAATGTCTCAGTCCTTTCGCTCGATGTCTCTCGAGTGCCATTGGCTTTTTTGGGGGGCCCTTGGCTTTTTTTCGTTGGTTGGACCAGTGATCGCCGCCTTCTCTCCTTCTCTCCTTGTCTTCCCGGCTCTGACCTCCACCCATGCCCCGGTTTCCACCTCCTTTTCCCTTGCCAGCGTCACATCGCGACGCCCAGAACAGATAGAATGCCGTTCTTACCCAGGAAAAGTTGAGGAAGTCGAGTGCAAGGGGAGTGGGAAAATACGCTCCCAGAGATAAAATCGACAAAGAGAAGCCAATTGAGAGGTGGATGAGCAATTGGCATGTCACTTTTCAGTCATTCTTCACTGCACAGTTGTTATCCAGCCCGGCGGGAAGTCATTGCTGCTGGCGTTCAGAAGAAAGTGCTCATCTTTTCATGAACAGCTGTAAGATACTTTGAGGTCGTTTTTCTTGCATCTTTCAAGGTGCCCCCTGATGTTCTGATACTATCTCATTATTTACTTTCTTTTTCTTCGGCATACTGTCGCTTTCCGGTTGCAAAGTGGTATTGATTTCCTGTCTGTATTCACAACAGGCATTGTGGCCCAGCTCAACAGGCCATTCGAGTTAAAGTAAACAGGCCAAATTGTAAATTGTTCCGCCAGCGTCGTCGGTTTCACACATACGGAGTATTACACCGTGTAAACATATCAGACAGGACATTACAAGTACAGTACAAAATACTACTGGGTATGTGCAGTCTCTCTCTCGCCCAGACGGCAAACGCGGCTGTACCAAAAAGGAACGGCCGCCACTACTATCGCATTGGATGCAATATCGAGGCGCGCCCTCACGCAATAATAGACAAAGAAGCATATGGAGAGGAAATGGAGACTCGAGGTTTCAATGGCGGCGCGCAATGGTTCTTAGAAGGGTTGGTGCCCGCTTTGGCGCATCGTGGCTTTATTCCCAGCGGTATCAGACAAAGAGAGAAAGAGACCATAGGTCGCGTAGCCACTGGAAAGACGACGCCCACTCTTTGCAGTAGCAAAAAGGGGGCAAAATGGCCCGCCTTTTGTGGTCTCTCCCTCTCTTTCGCTGGGCTGCGCCCCTCTTTTTATCCATTTTGTGGGCTGGCCGACCTGGAAAAGCCCACTGCTCTAGCTGCGAAGCGAGGGTGCACCGCGCTATCGACCGGGAAGACCACTCAAGGAGGTGCTGGCTCGTTTCCACTGGCCTCAGCTTTTCATCTCCTCTTTTGTGCCAAGTGGAGCCCTGCCACTCGCCCGGAACAAACCAAACAGAGCAAAAGCACTGCTTTTCTCCTCCGTATGTGCCCGCACAGCTGGCCTGGACTGGCTTCCCGCCGCTGTGGGCGAACTATCGCTCCTGCCCGCGGCGCGCGGTCTCTCCCTTCCCTCCCCATCCTTTTTTTCTGGGGCACGGAAACGCTGTGCTGGGCTCACTGGTGTCCTTTTCTTTTCTTGGGTGCAGTCTTGGGTGGTTCTGGGCGGGTGCCCCACCCCGCCGTTCCTCACTATTTTGTCTCCTCTCGTCTCCTCTTGACTGTTTTCTCTCTATCCCCCCTCTCCCCTCGCTGTTCGGTATTCGCTTGCACTCATGGTACCATTACAGTGTAAAAAGGTGCAAAAGAAAGAAGCTCCTGGCTAGGCCCCCACATCGCTACTCAGTAGTCTAGTGCCTGGTGAGGATGCCCCTGATTTGAACCCATCGACGTGGATGCCGTTGATTGTTTACGGTGCCTTTACTCTTTTTATTTATTTTAATTCAAATATTGCTTTTGGCACTTTTGAACATCCTATCCAGTCTGGCGGTGTCGAGTGGCGATTATTGGTTTCTTTTTCTCGCCTCAGCTGAGACGTCCCGAGAATATTATGATGTTGATTTCTTTTTGATCCTTCTCTTCTGGTCAGCCTATTTTCTTTTCTGATGCGTCGTTTTCTTCTCTTTTCTTTTTACGATTGAGTCTATGCAACTCAAAATCACAATTGTCAGCTCCACGCTGAGCACTGTCATTTACGCTCTGCTTACCGGTTAAAATAAGACTATTGAGGATACAAAACACCTGACAGAATGTCGCTGAGAGAGCACATAAATTGTGCCTGAAATGCACGCGCGTGGCAGTTGTGTTGTGTTAGTTGCACGTCGGACGTCAACAGTTGTCAACTGAAGACACTAAATTAGCTCGCTAACCCGCCACTTCGGCCAGGCACGCCGAAGAGCCCTGTAAATATCGACTTTACACAGGAGTTGCTCAAATGAAAGAACAACAACTTGTGTTTTCCCGCCCCATGTAGCGCCGTCCTTTGTGCTGGCCTGATCCCATCCCATGGATTCGGCGCAAGGCAAGGGAGAAACAGAATGGCAAACCCGAAAGACCAGAAAGAAAAGAGCGACAAAAGACAAAAAAGAAGAGAAAAAAAGAACAAATCAAGCGGCGCAGAAGAGCGACAGGGGGGCCGAGACTTGCCCAATTAGGCTAATGCGGTCTGCAACAACCAGGCGACGTGCTCCTGCTCCCAGAAACTCGCACCCGAGAAGAAGGAAAGACCAACCCTGCTGCGCGCACGCTAGCGCACAGCGCAGATTCGTCTGGTCGGGTCGCTCTTTCTTGTCTCGCACCTCGCACCGGGAGAATACCTGGAAGGTGCGCTGTTGCCGTTTCCTGCCAGGTGGTCGGTTCACTGTGCTGGGCTTCACTGATTTGCTTCTTGGCCCCCAGACCCCGTATCTTGGGTCACTGAAGACAAGCGAAAGCCCCCAAATTGAGAGCCCGTCAGAAACTCCGTCGCATGTCGCAACCGAGTCAGAATGGACTCGAATCGCCAGAAACAGTCATTCAGAGTGTACTTGTCCATTTTGGCCTACCCACTCAGTAATTAGAATTGATCTGAGCTTAGCATCGGTCGCGCCTTCCCTCGAAGCACTCTCAAAAGCTCGCGAGAAACATGCTCTCACAGCACTCTTAACAATCAAACGGCAGGCGCGCGCATGGCAGCACCGTGTGTCCCCACACAGGCACGGAGTACTTGGCGCACCCGGTCGCTCTTTACCCTCGCTCCTCTCCCAGTGACACCAAACCGGGACAGTGTCAGAGTGCCAAAAGCAAGAGCGACGAAAAAGCAACTGCATCTCTTTTACGTATTACCCCATCTGGACTAGCAGCCTGCTGTTTCCTCCTTTCTCCTTTCCTTCTCCTCTTTTTTTTTGTTCTCTTTCTACGACGTATCCTCTGGAGTCTTTCTTTTTTGGTGTTGGTCCCGGTTTACTGCACCCCCCTGCCCTGCTCTTTCTTTTTTTGCCCGTCTTGGGTTTTGACTTGGGACGCCCCTTCCCTTTCTCCTCTCTTCCTGCAGCAGAAGTGCACCGCAGTTGCACCGTGCTTTCCCTGCTTCGTCTCGCTCTTTCCACTTTCCACACTCACGCTGCAGCTGGCACTGGTCGTTCTTTCTGCTCCTGCATATTTGGTCTTTACGACGTACTTTCTCTTCGTTTCCAGTCTGGTCGCCGCGCACGCATTGTGACTCTGCGCTGGACTTCCCATCGCTCTTTCCTCTCCGTTCCCTGTCTCGCCTCTTGCCCTCACTCCACCCACCCACATACACCCACACCCCCCTTCTCCGCTGTTCCTTCCCTTCTTTACCCTCCCACACCCGGCCCACCAAGCCCAGACTAACGTCCCTAACCTGCATTCTTTGGCCTTGCCGCCTTCAACCCTTTCTTCTCCTCTTTTACGTCGTCGTCCCCAGTTCAACTTTCTTCCCTTTCCCTTCTCTCTCATACTCACTCCGTTGGACTATCGTCTCACGGATCGTCCTGTCAACAAACAACGACGACCGACAATTGCCAGCCTCGGGCTTGTCGACGACAACGGCGAAATCAACAATCAGAACAAGGACGCCCGCCTTGTCGTCTCTCATCTCTCATCTCTCATTTCTCGTCTTTCGCCTTTCGTCTTTCACCTGTTTACATACCGAACCCGCTTCATCTGCACACCCGTTTACACCAGGATTTGGACGACATCTGATTGCAATTACTTGGGCGGTATACTCAAGCACGACACGCATAGAACCATTAGATCTTGGACAGGAAAAAGAAAAGCATCTTGACAACTGGTCTTTGCTCGACAATCACGATCGACTACGGCAGGCTACGTCGCATATATTATCGAAAGGAAAATCCAGTCCACACCCCGAACGTGGCAACAGCAGCCAAGTTTTGGAAACCGACATTGAACGGCACACGGATTGTTGCAGCCGAGAGCATTGTATCTACAGACAGGACAGACGAACTGTTGGCTGTGAAAGAGCATCAATCACAGACCCCATCGCGCATCACTCGTCGTTCCCCGTCGCTATTTGATATCTCGCCAACCTACCAACATAGACGACCTTCGCTTCACGTCAACACGTTCTTTTTAGACGACGCTTCCACTTCGCTTCTGTCCGTCTACAATTTTGTCTTGGCACATTGTTCCATGCACCTCTTGCCATTCTCAAGATTAATATCGTGCCGCCTTTTGTTCAATTTCTCCTTGAATCCGACAACCACAGTCAACGCCCGCGAAACAGGATTGTCGTGCCAAAACCCCAAACCCAGTTTGGACGCTCCCGAAACCGAAACACCAGGACCGTTCTCTTTTGCCTGTCTTCGTTTTCTCCTTGTTGGACGTTGATATTTAACCTTTTCTCCCACACCCCACATCCTTGCTCTTTCATCTCTTCGGCTCAATTACCCAACACGTTGGACCGGCTTTATTCGTCTCGTGTGGCTTTCCCAGGAAACATAGCATCGGGTTCTTAAATACCGGTTGGGCCCTGTTTTATTGCCAAAGCGCTTCCATCCGAGATTGTACAGCCACCCAGACTTCAGCTCCGATGACCAACTGAGTCTTTCCGTCTGAACAACATTTGTCTACTTGAGTCGGAATCCATCTGAACCACAATTTGATTCAGTTGGAACAGACGACCAGAGAAACAGACACAACACACTTATCACCAACAACACCCACACGCTTCGCCCGCCATGAGCTCCCCGGCGCAGGGCGGCCCTTCGGTCGCCCCCAAGGAGAAGAAGGGCGGCGTGAGCAGCCGCGTGCTGACTCGCATGAAGACGATTATGAAGAAAGCCGAGAAGCGCATGTCGATTTCGGGCCCCAGCAAACCCGGCCCCTCTGTTGCCAAGCCTGCAGCTGAGCCTACACCCACTGCTGGCTGTAGCAGCAGCACCTGCTGCCGAACCCGAAGCCGCACCGGCCGACAAGGGAAAAAAGATTGCCGCTGCGTACCCCGATGCCACCAGAGTTCCCCGTTTGCAGCTGCACGAAGAGCGCGCACGTAGACTCGGCGAGCGCTTTGGTCTCGAAATCAAGCCCAGCGAGTGGCACTCGACTGAGGGCGATGCGTTGCGTGTCAACAAGCCCATCCGCATGCGTGTCCGTCGCACTTGCCACCAGTGCAACACCGACTTCGGCACCGCCAAGGAGTGCACCCAATGCAAGCACGTCCGCTGCAAATTGTGCACGCGCAACCCGCCCAAGCGTACCGAGGCCGAGAAGCAGGCCTCCGCGAGCGTCGTGCGGCACTCATCAAGGAGCAGAAGGAGAACGCACCCATCGTTGCTGACTGGACCTGTCGAACAAGCCAATCCAGCTCACGAGGCCGTCCAAGACTGGCGGCCAGGACCTTGTCTACAAGAAGCCGCGTCAGCGTCTCCGCCGCAACTGCTGCCAATTGCCAGAAGCTCTTTGTTTCTGGCAACAAAACTTGCCCAGGATGCAGCCACGTCCGTTGCACCGACTGTCCAAGAGATCCGTACGTTGCCACCTGTGATGCCTTTTTTCTCTTTCTCTTGCTTTTTCTTTTTCAATGTTCGCATGCTAACAACCTGCAGAGCCAAGAAGGACAAGTATCCATACGGGTACCCTGGCGACGAGTTCGGCACCCGCTCCACCCACGCTACCGTTGCCACCAGTGCAAGACACGGTTACCCTGTCGACTCTACGGAGGGGACGGAGTGCGCCAAGTGCGCACACCCTCGTTGTGCTGATTGTCCTCGTCTGAAACCACAACGTGTTGAACCCGAACCGGACCCGGAGATATTGAAGGCGATAGAAGCCCGACTGTCCAAGATGAAAATAGGTGGATAATGGATGAGAACTACCACCTCGAATTACCTACCTACTTCCCGACTTTTACGTACTTCACGACCAGCGCACTTTTTCCGTTTTTCGTTTTTCTATTCTTCTTTTCTAGCATCTCCATTTCGTCAAAAACCACCTACTTCGTTCAACCCATCATTCACACACAAACAAGATTTATATCACGCCATCCATAAGACTTGACAAGAGCTGCAACACGGCTTGACGACTAGACTACCAATTACTTTTTCTTAACGGAAGGGCGGCACACAACTGCCGTCCTGAAGGCGGTGTTGGTTGCGGTACTCGTCTCTTTAGCTTCTTGTCTCCTGTGCCCGGAGAAAAGAGGCCGCAAAAATTAATATACTTTCGCCGTGTTTTGGATACTGTTGATAGCGAGCGTTTTGCAGCGTTGTTGTCGGAGGATACTTCTTTAGCTTTATTTCCTTGAGTCTTATCATTCATCTCATTAATTTCATACCGTCTTCCTCGTACATCAACCTGCCCGTGATGTGATACTGCTTTTAGGCCTCGTGGTAATACTGCCCGATATTAAGTGACAAAGTGTTTTACATCGACCCAGGCCCATGTCTCTTACCCCTCCCATCGATTATGGCTCACCGGCTTGGCTTGTGCATCGCACTGTTCCATGCTACTCTCAGTATGCACAGATGAGTTGACAAGTGTCAGGCCTTGATCAGCAAGCGTAATTGATGAAAGCTTGGCTACGGGCTAGGGGGGCCGACCTTCGGGCCGCGCATATCATAGGCAATCACTCCCCTCCCAGCACGAGCGACGAGACGTGTTGTGATTCGCCATTTTGGATGTTGCGAGGGGATACATACTTTGAGTTATAAGATGGTCCAAAAGGAGACTGACTGGGTAGGATTGTTTTGTATAAACTTCAGATTTTACTTTAGGAGGATATCTTAGAACTGTCCGTTCTTAGAACTGTCAGTCTTTTTTAAGAAAGTTATTGAGGTTGGAACACATCAAGATGATTCTTCAGTGTCGAGCACCATATGTAGTACTTGCAGCTATTTCCCCCTCCTCACCGCCAATAAAAAGAAAGTTTCATCATGACATGGGGGCTTGTGCGACTTCCCCGCGATGTTCCGGAGACTGTGTCCCGGACAATGGTGCAACATCTTGGACAAGAATCGAAATAAAAGGGAGGATTTGACTGAACCAGCCGAACGGGAAAAATGGTTCTCGATGATGTGTAAAATTGACAAGTAAACACGTAATGGACGAACAAGAGACAGAGAAAGGCTCAAAGGTGACAGGCAGTGGATTATTAGCATGGGCTTACCATGGAACAGGGTGGACGGTAATTGATCGAATATCAAGAAAGTGCAATAAAGGGAGGTGACTGGGACCTGATATGAAACAGCCGGATCCGAACCAAGCACCATGCAAAAGACAAGACAAGACAAGAAACCAGGCACCTGCTCTCAAAAACAAGAGATGATCTGACAAGACAAAAGACAAAGGATGGAACGATCAAAATCAGGTGCTACCAATCGTTTAATTAACTTCAAAGAAACACAAGATTTGTACCAGATGTAAAATTAATACCCGCCGACTCCAGGCTCGTCGTTGCCGTTTACAAGATACCAAAATAATCACAAAAGGCCCTCCTGCTTGCCTAGTACTCCTCCGTTACGCCAGCAATGGGCGGCAGAGGCACACTCATAGCTTGCCCAATCGTCGCCGCCCGGTTCGCCCGCTGGCCCTGGTACATGAACCCGCTCACCTGCTGCCGCCGGTTCAGTGCCGATGACATCATGCTAGAATCGTCACCGGCCACGGAACCGGTCGGCTGCCGTTGGGCCACGCGCTGCAAGAACTCGCCGTTCTGCAGGTTGGCCGCCAGACGTGTCGAGGCGTAAAAGCGGCCGTGCACTTCGTTCTCGTTGCGGCGGCTTTGGTGCTCGCGGAGCTGCCAGTACCACGTGAGCCCGGAGTTGGTCGCCTGTGAGGCATGGTTTGCGCTCGGCCAGCTCTTCGGCGAAGACGGGCTCCGAGGGGAGGATCTGGCCTGTGGGACCGTATACGGGTTGCGGCTGTGGTGGCAGACCGGGACCCGTGACGGCCAGACGGTAGACGTCGCCGATAAAGTGCAAGTCAAAGTTGTCACGGACGATGAGAGCCACGCGCATAATCTCGACGGTGACGTTGCCGTTACCGTTGCCATCGTCGGCTGCCCCTGCCACCGGCTTCACGTCGACGCGCAGGGCATCACCGAGGACGACCTGCTCGGCACCGAGGAACACGCCGCCAAAGTACTGCTGCGTGGGAGAGGTCTTTTGCATCGGGTTGAACACTGAAAAGCATGCGTTGATCTGGTTGGCCGAGGACTTGGATGCCTCGAGGGCCAGAATGGCTATATCGTACTGGCCCGGCTGCTGTTGTTGCTGCTGCTGCTGTGCCTCCCAAGCCAGCTTCTGCCAGTCGATCCGGTCGTAGGACGCACCTTGCAAGCCCTCTCGCATTCCAGGGACACTAAATGACAAGAATGGACGCAGCGCGCTCGTGTCAATAGTAATCTCAGGCGGGTGGAGGCCCGGAATGCCCAAGGGGGCCACGCGAGCTGTGCCCGAAGGTCCCGGCATAATGGACGGCGGCGGCTCCGTGCTAGCAACGCTTGGAAGAGTTTGAAGCACGATGCCCAGACGCCAGGCACCACGGGACTGCTGTGTAAAGTGTTGGTACCAGACCAACTCCCAGGGCCGGAAGAGGGCGGAGCCGCCATTCTCCGGAGGTGGCAGAACGGCCGGCTGGGCGGCGACTGCTGCTGGAGCGACCGATGGTGGCGGAACAGGTGTCACCGACGTCGATGAAGCCGGTTTTGCGGTAGCAGCTGTGGCCGTGGCAGGGGCCACAGCCGGAGATACCGATGGGATAACGGGGACCGGCACGGGCGTCACAGTCGGTGTGCGTGGAGATGGCTTGACGGCCTGGGGTGTCGGAACTGTAGTAGCAGCAGCAGCAGCAGCAGCCACTGTGGCGGCAGAGGCAGTTGCAGCAGATGTGGCAGCCGCCGCCGCCGCCGCCGCTGCTTCGCTGACCATCCGCACACACAGCCGGCACGAGCAATCGGCACGCTCCTTGGAGTCGCTAAACAGCCACAGGACGTGCAGGGCCAGCTCGGCCGGGCTCCGGAAGGCGGCCAGCGGACCTAGCGGATGCCCAAAGACGAGCGGCATGTCGCGGTCCTTGGTCTTGCCCGGCCGGACGTGCAGCGAGTAGCCCGTCGGGAAGCGCACGAGGTAGTTGGTCGAGTCCGTGGCAGACGAGGACGAGGACGAGCTGGCGCCCAGGTTGTACTTGATGGCTTTGCCTAATTTCACGGTCCACGACCGCATAAATTCGTCATTGTCGTCGAGGGCGTCGCCGACAGGCTGTGCGGAACGGCTGGCGTCGTTGATTTGCTGTGTTGAGAAGCCAACACCGTCGGAGCGGGCAATCATGATCTCACGGTAGGGCTGGACGGGTTGGCTGCTGCCGCCGTTACTCGTTGCTGAAGATGTGGAAGCTGCCGAAGCTTTTGACTTGGCTCCTGTGGCCGACGAAGACGATGCTGACTTGGCCATTGGGGTTGAGCCCAGGGCCGTCCCTTTTGTTGCAGGCCGGCCGACTGCCGCCTTGGCTGTTGGTTTTGATGACATTGTGTTGTGAGGATGTGGAAATGTGAGAATTAGGGAGATAGATGGTTGTCAAAAACGGTGATAAGAGGAGGACAAGGATGTAGCTAGGTGAGCGACCTAGGCCGCCCTTCTCAGGAGAGAAGCTTAAAAGCGTCCGTAGATGGCTTCACTAAACACTTAGAGCTCATGCAGGCCGTATTGAAGCACAAGGGCACGCTGTCCCTGGGTGAATCCACGCCGCGTAGCGATGAAGCCGACGCGATGAAGCTTCACAGCGTGAGTAGAGAAGCTATTGGTGGGTGGCGGCGAGACGCGAGGATAGTGGTAGAGCTGCACGTGAAGACAGGAAGTACATGAGCACCAAGTCTAGTTTTTGTTTTGTCGTTTGCGGCTCGCGGTGCTGTTGTGTGTCGTGATGTTGGTGGCTTTCTTTCATTGAAGCAAGATGTTGGTCCAAAAACAGACAGGTGCGAAATGTATGCGCCAATCAGCTGCTTAGTCATCAAACCTACAACACTCACCACATGGCCACGACCTTCAATACAATACACTCAGTCTACTTTCATCAATGCCAATAGAGGAAGAATAAAATATGTTGGACTCTTCATAGCTGCATATTTTGTCGCAACTTGTAAATTGTTTATTAATTTATCTCTAACGGCCAGAACCGAGGCATTGTGTGCAAAACGTATCGATATCATCGTCACAATAGGAACGAAAATGCATAAGAGGCCATAAAGTGAAGAGAACGTGATCGAATAAAAACGTCAAAAGATAAACCAGGGAGACGACATTCATTCGTCTAGGTATTGTAACTTCCCCCTTCCCATACGCCCCAGAAACATGTGTATAAAATTCGTTGACAAAAAAAGTGACAAAAAGGAAAAGTCAACCGCTCGCTTGCGCTGCTCACTCACGACTCCTCGTCGACTTCACCGGAGAAAATGTCCTCCACACCCGACCACGTCCCCTTGGCCCGCTCCTCCCAGTAACCGTCTTTACCACCCTTGAGACGCCACACCTCGTCGCCGTCGGGGCCCGTGGCCACCTTGACAAACCACCGCGGCTTGTGCTGCTCGCCGCGCTCCTCGAGCTGCCGCCGGCGTGTCCGCTGGGCCTCTTCCAGCTTCACCTTCCACTCCTCGGCTTCGTCGTACTTGCCGTTCTCGGCCAGCCGCTGGTCGGGCCGCAGACGGCAGTCCGTGGGTGCGAGCTTGCCCTTTTCGAGCGGGGTGACTTCATTGAGCGAGGCGGCAAACTGGGTCAGACCGTAGACACGGGTGGCGTCATCGACAAGAGCGCCGACACGCCAAATCTCGAGTCCACCAGCCTTGTTGCGCGGGTCCACGACCTTGAGGCTTGTTGTCCAGTTGCCTGTGAGGGCCAGACCAGTGTGGGCACCTGCCGCGTCGTACGTTTCGATCTGCACGTCCTCACTGCGGCCGCCAAACATGCCCTTGGAGCGGAACTCGACGGCAGCGCGCGCGCCCGTGGTGTCATTCACCACATTCATAGTGCCGACGGGCTCGACATACTTTTCGCCCATGACGACGTTTCGCAAAAAGACTGTGGCCAGGGTCCACGAGTAGTGCTCCTCGCCGCCGCCGTCAGGCAGGCGCAGGACAACACGGACGCGGCCCTCGGTAATAATCTCGGCACTCTTGCCCCAGAACTTTTGCGACGGTGCGGCGGCCTGTGCAAATGACCACGAGGGTGCATCCGCCTGGATGGCGATGCGTACAGGGCGATGGCTGACCTTTTCGACCAGGACACGCATACCGCCACCCGGGAGTTCGCGTTCTGTCCGCAGCAGCTCAAAGGTTTCGCCGAGCAGTGGGTTGAAGGGCTTGCGGATGGCGCGCTCCTTGGCGCGGCCACCCGAGAATTGCGACACGGCAAAGGCGGCGACGTACAGCAGACGCTCTTCGGGCCGCGACTTGGAGGCGGCGTCGTTGAGCAGCTGGGCGTACTCGACCTGTTCGGCGATGCGCTGCAGCAAGGACGTCGGCTCGTTGGCCGAGGCGGGCATGGAAATAGTGGACAGGTCTTTGCCGACGTTCTTGCGCACAAAGGCAATTAGACTCGGCGGCAACACAGTCGATGGCGGGATCGTCTTGCGACGTTGAACGGCTTCGGTGAGAGGGAGTGGTGCGAGCGACTTGGGTTTCGGTGGGAACAAATTCTTGCCGTCACTGCCAGCACCAGTGCCCTCGCCGAGGCCCGTGTATTCCTCGCCCTCCTCGACCGAAGAGACAGATGAATCATCACCGTCATCGCCATGGGTAGACGCGTGCTCCTCGTCCATCTCGGAGCCTGGTGTATCCTCGGTTTCGCTGTGGTTGTCGATGCGCAGTAGCTGGGACCGGTCGGCGGATGTGGAGCCCTCAGCGGCGTCAAAAAACTCGTCGGTCGTCGAGGTGGAGTCGTAGCTGTTGCGGGGCGCGGCGATGTTGGCGGCAACAGCCGATGTGGTGCGGCGGTGCTTGCTGTTGGAAAGCAGCTTGGTGAACTCGCTGACGACGGAATCCAAGTCACCCAACAGTGCCTGGCAGTGGTCCTCCATGCTGCGCCCCTCGTGCTTGTGGCCGTGCTTGGCGCCAGAGGTGTTGTGCCCGGCCGAGATGCTCGAGGCGGTTCCCGGTGCAGGCACAGCGAGCGAAGACGCGACTGACGAGCGGAAGTTTTGCGGGGCGAGCGGCGAAGCCGAGGACCGCCGCCGCCAGAACGGCCTACGCTCTGCTGCGCCCGTGCCGGTGGGTGTCGTCTGCTGCGAGGACAGATAGTCGTCGGGTTCTTCGGAGACGGGCGGGGTATTTTGGTGACAGGAAATGCTGCTTTTGTGAGTGTGCTGGTGGCTGGTGGCCCGCAGCGGCCATGTCCTTGACAAGGCGGCGGAGGGCATCCCGCGTACCGACGACGCGGCTGACGAGGGCCTCGACCTGCTGCCACTCGCGCGTTTCCTCCTGGTACATGATCTTGGGTGCGACGACAGCCGGGGGTGCACCACTACCGCCAAGAAGATTCTGGGAAGAGACAGAGGCACCGGGCAAGCCCTGGACCTTTTCGAGGCCGCGGGCAATACGGCTAGACTTTTCCAGAGCGCGCGCCCACTCGGTAAACTCCTTGTCGTTGGACGCCTTAAGATGCCACACCTCGGCGCCCGAGTCGATAGTGATTTCGCGTCGCCGTTCGTCGGCGGCAATGGCCGCCAAGCTGAGTGGAATGGCACCGCGCAGAGCCGAGGAGTTGCGGTTGTGGTAGTAGGAGAAGGTGCAGGTGGCGTAGTCGAGTGAGAAGAAGCGGCGTGCATAGCCCTGGCCCTTCTTTCGGCGGCGCTTCATCAATGTGCCGACATGGTGGTTGGCTGAGGAGCCGGAAGAGGCAGTCGACAGGCCCGGGCGGACACTGCTGCTAGCGCTTGCACCTCCTCCGCCACTACCACCACCGGCGCCACCGCTGCCGCGACTCCCAGTTGGGCCGTCACCGCCTGCTCCTGGTGTAGATACTGCCGACGAAACGCCAGCAGTACCGCTGGCCGCAGCGCCTGCACCGTTAATCGCATTGTGACTGCTGAGGCTGTCGATGGACGGGGTCGGGATGGCGCCGAGGCGCGGGCTGTTGTTCTTGCCGAGACTCGAACGGCTGGTGCTGGCGGCCGGGCCGGCTTGGAGGTTGGGCAGGTTGCGCGCGCCCTGGGGCGGTGCCCCGACGGGGTAGGTCAGGAGCACAAAAGTAGCGTTCTTGGAGGTCTGTCGCGAAAAGGTGTTGTCGAAGACGAGGCCAAACATACCGCCGTTGCCGGCCTGGACGTCGTAGGTGCCCATAGAGACCTTGTCGGCGTCGCATTTTCCGTGCCAGTTGACGAGCTTGAAGCCCTTTTTGCGCAGCTGTTCGGGGGCGGTGCCGGCGTCCTTTTTGTTAAAGAGGCCCGGCTTGGCGTTTGTATCGGAGGAGGCGCCATCAGGGAGGCTGTCGTCGAGGTCGGACTGGAAGGTGGTGAGGTTTGTGCCGCCGGTGCCGGGGTGTTTGACGATGCCGAAGTTTCTGGGATATGGGGAGAAAAAGGTTAGCGAGCACGTCAAGAGTTTGTGGTGACGCATGACGTAGACTCACATAGACTTCTTGTGTGGCTGGACGCTCCAGGAGATGGTGTGGCCCTCATCGACCTTGACCCAACGCACGATATAAGACTACCGAGAAGAAAAGCATGTGTTAGCAGCGTGGAAAGAGGGGTCGTTCTCTCTTTTTGCTGTAGGCGATGTGCGCCGTACCTTGCTGTGAATCTCGAGCTGCTCAATGCCGGCCATGGTGTCGGAGCAAGGCGAGAGCAATGGCTCTCAGTATGGCCGTAGAGGCTGTCGAGAAGAATAAGAGAGTAGGAGAGAGTAGGAGAGAAAGAAAAAAAATAGAGAAGGTGACGATGAGACTCTGTCGCGATGCCGAAAGAGAGAGAGCGGGCAGGGAGGAAGAAAGGGCACGAAACGAAAAACGAAGCTCCGTCTAGCTGAGGTCCATCACGGGCATTCGCGAAGCAGTCGTAGTTTTGTATATGAGGCTGTCGTCGCTATTTCTTGTTTTGAAGAAAAGAAAAAAAGGTCGGCGAATTCGGTGGCGTTTTGATGCCAAGACCTCGGCGAAACGTGGCCGGAAGACGCGGAGTCGGGGAGGACAGGGAGAGGCGCTGCCGGAAAGCGAGCTGTGGCGTCGTTGGTCGGTCGTTGGTCGTGTACCGAATGGAAACAAAAGGGTCGCAGGGAGGTTTGGCGATGTTGTCGACGATGACAATATTTTGGCAAGTTTTGGATCTGTGGATATTTCGAGGTTGAGGGTTCGTATTATGGACGAAAGCGGAACGAACCCGAAAAGGCAGCAGCGAATGGGCCAGGGCAGGAAGGAGCCGTAGACGACACGTCTCGGCCGCGCGTGTTTTTGGCTGTGTTTTTGCGACGAAGGAAGGAGGTATTAGGTGGCAGGCACGCTTGCTGGCGGCGGCGCCGTCTAGTGATTAGTGGGCTTCTTTAGCGGCGGACGATCCTGACAGCGTGGTTGGTTCAGGGCTCTGATAGGGGTTTTAGGGCTCTTTTTTGCTTTCTTTTCGCACGAAGTTCTGGGGTCCTTCCTCTTCTTCAGGCCGTTGGGCGGGGCTAGTCGCGGCAGGAAGGGGCTACTGCTGAGCGCCCGTGAGCCTGGAAAATACGAAGGAAGGAGCGACGGAGGGGCTGGGTTTGCCGGCCTTGGCTCGTTCTTGCGAGCTTTGGGCCAATGACAGGCGGCGTTGTAATAATACGCTGGGCTTATTTCGCTCGGCTGACGTTGGCCTAACCAGGACAGGGCTTGCCCAGCCACAGCGCAATGCTTCTAGCGCTAGGCATTCCAGGGGTTCACTCCATCAGGGTTAAGTTTAGGGGTTCTAGGCGGTGCCAGGCACCACTTAAATAAGAATGAGTTCATGGGGACTTGATAAAAGAGGAAAACAGATTAGAATAGAAGTCACACGGCCCCGGCAGCCTCGGGAGGGCATCGTGATCTACATCAAGTGCCGTTCCGGTGCATTTTCTTTGGTTAACGGCTCCTTCGGTCAGATAGGGTTGTTTGTTTTTCGTGGATGGGATTTTGAACAGGAGAAAAAGAAAAGAAAAGAAAACTGAAAAAAATTAACAATAAAATAACACGAGGCTACGAAGTTTTCAGTGGCGAACAACAACAATACCCACCAGCCTCGGCAGTTGATACAGAGAAAAAAAATAAACACGAAGTGGAAGTACGCTGTAATAGAAGACGGAAAAGAAAACAAACTGAATGAAATAGAACCAACATGAAAGACAGGAAATAAGGTAAAGGAGGCCTACGGCATCGCCTCGATACGGGCCTTGCCTTGCCACGACATCTGTCTGCCGACAATACGACATAAGATCGGTGAGATATTAGGCTCCAGCAAGAGGTGCTTGCAGCATTAGGAAGAACGAAATAAAGGACATTTAAAGACATCGATAACGGCTTGTGCGACATGAAACGGCAGTCCTGTGCGACGAACGAGAGGAGATTGTGAACATAATTTTGTAATCTATCAAAGCCAGACTCGTTGATGTCATTTATATCAAACATTTAATGATGTAATTTTGTTCATTAGTTCAGCCTCGTGTCTCTATCCTAAACAAACATGTCCTGGTCGTCACTTCGTATTATATCCTTGCCCTTGCCCAACTTTATCATTGTCTTCACACCTAGAAAGTGCATTCCCGCAGCTTGCCGATCCGGCCAACCTCATACTCGATCCATCGCGCCGCACCCCGCCGGCCAGCCACCAGCAGACTGCTGGGGTTCATGACGTGGCAGCCCTCGTAAGTCACGCAAAAGGGCGGCGCCGTGGTGTCGACCATGACCAGCGCCGTGGGCAGCGGGTACAGGTGCAGCGCGCTGGCAAAGTCCCAGTGGACAGGTCGCAACGATTGCTTAAAGGGTGCGAGGTAACCCTGATCGAGGATGGTCTTGACGAGCTTGCGGGCCGTCTGGATGTCGTAGGGGATGCCGGACGTCGACGTCGTAGGGGCAGACGATGAGGAAGTCTTATCCTTGACCGTGTCGGCAGCGCCATCGACGTCCATACCGTCGTCTTGGCTGGCGGGGACAGTTGTTCCTGTCGCTTCTGTTGCCGCAGCAATCTCCACAACCTCGGGGATCTCAGAAGGTGCAGGAGCTTCAGGAACTGCCGGCTTGGCCAACCGCACAGCCGTGCGCCGTAGCCGACTTGAAATGTCGTCACGGAACACCACAATTTCGTGGTTGGGACCAAAGAGTGACAGCCGGCTCGGGTTCGTCGTCCACACAGCCTCGCCGCTGACACGGTTGCTGCTGGCACCCACTACCTCGGCATTGGCCGTCGCAAACGCACGCCGCACACGCGATGTAAACAGCTCTGGCACAGGCTTGCGCGGCAATGGCACAGCGGCGCCGCCAGAAAAGGCCGAGACCCAGCCGTCGTTGTCACCCGGAACGAAGACAAACGTTGATGACTGGAGCAGCGTCGGGTAGTCCGACAGGGCAGAGGCCAGGGCATCAAAGTATTCCTTGTACTCGATGCTACCGCCGCTGCCGCCGCGGGCCATGACGGCATGCTCGACAAAATTGCCCGTCAGTACAAAGGCGACGGGTGTAGCGCCTTCGGGCTCGGCGGCGTACAGACCAAGCACCTTACGCAGGGCCTGTAGTGAGCGCGGCTGGTCAAGATTCAGCTCGCCGAGAAGGACGACACGCTGGCGACTGGGCGGGGGCGGGCCGAGGTCGTCATCGTCTTCCTCCACCTGTGTCTCGTCATAGTTGGTCTGTGTATCCTCGGGCTCTTGGGTTTCGTCGTCTTGTGAATCGGTCAGTAACCGTTGCTGCTGCTGCTGTTGCTGTTGCTGCTGTTGTTGACGCCGGAGGCGAAGCTTCTGCTGGCGGTGCTGCTGGAGCTGGCGCAACAGGAACCGCTGCTCCAGCTTACGCATACGTGCTCCCACGGCACGGTGGCTGCCAACACCCATAAAGTCGATCCAGCCAAAACCGCCACCAATCGTGTGGTCGGCACCACCAGCACCACCGATACCGTCTGGGCCGCTGATGCCCAATGCATCTCGCCGTGTCTCGCTGGGAGGCTGGCCGATCAGGAACGCTTGGAAACGGCCGCCAATAGTGCCGCCTACGCCCGTCGCACCATTGAGGCCGCGACCAGCAGCCTCCTCCTCTTCTTCGTACACACCGTCCACCAGCACAATCATACCGGGCGTAAACCACGCCGAGTCCTCAGGAATGGCCACTGCGCTAGAGACGTCGAGTGCTATCGACGCCGTCATATCGCAGATGGACAGACTGCCCGTCGGCAGCACAACGAGCATACCCAAAAGCATGTGGTGGGTTCCGTGGCGACCGAGGAGGTTAGCCACGGGCGTGATGCGGTGTGTTGCGCCGCCGGAAAAGGACGAGCCGGAGCGTTGTAGTGTAGATACGGCGCGGGCCTCAGCAACGGCCGAGCTCTGGAACATTTCGTTGCGAAGAAGGCGCTGGTGGATGACGTTGAAGCGGTTGCGGAAGAGGGCGGTCTTGTGGCTGGTGTTTGGAAGGAGGGAGGGTTTTGATGTTTCTCTGCGACTTTGTTAGTACTGCCCATCCACGTCGTAGGAAGATAAGCGTCGCCCACCTTTCAAAGTGCTTCTTTGCAACGTTGTAGACCATCCGCGGCTGGTCATATGCACCAACAACCTTGAGCCACCGCCGTGGATCAAGTAGGTCATCGTCATCACCGTCCTCCTCATCGTCCTCCATGTCGAGTCCGCTCATGCCCATGCTGGCTTGGCTGTCTTCCCTAGTCAACAGCGGCTTGCCACCGGCACCTCCACCACTCCCCAGCGACGACACAGATGGCCGAAGCCCGAGCCGTGTGTTGGTAATGTCGGCCTCGCGCGTCGAGTCGAGCAGAAGGCTGTTCTGCCGTGGAACACCGCCACGCAGGAGACCGTTGTTACCGGCCTCGCCCCGCAAGCGGTTAATCGCACTGCCGTTTCTACCGGCGGTGTCACTTGCTGCTCCCCCTTTTCCATTGGCACCGCCACTGCCTCCTGCACCGCCGCCCACCACAATCCGCCCGCCGCTCATGTTGCCCTCCAGTGTCTTCAGAATCTCCTTGAGCTCTGCACTCGCACCGTCGACAATGAACCCGCAGTTGCGATTCTTCCAGCTCTTGGCCGTCTCTTCGAGAACACGCTCGGCTAAGCCCTCCTCGCGCCAGCCAGAGCCGCAGTGCCGCCCAATAAAGTTGGCAAGCTCCTGCAGCGCCGACGATGTGAGGGTAAGACTGTGCTTTTTCGTGAACGTTCGGAAAGCGAGGGGCCGCAGGGTCGTGGGCGGCAGGATGATGGGCAAGATGGTCGGTCGGGCCGCAGCAGGGACATTTGTGGCCAAGACGGCGGCTGCAGTCGATCGTGCTTCGCCGGGCACAAAGGGCCGCATGGGATGCAGCGGTGTGGCAAAGGCGGGCGAGGACGAGAACGGGGCCTGGGACGACGAGAGCATCGCGGGTGCTGGTGTACTCGTAACATCTCCTGAGCCGCCACCAGGACCGCCCCGGGCACCAAAGATGCTGTCGGCCAGCGGTTTGGTCTGTCTTTGTTTCCGCGGGCTCAGCTGGGCAGCGGTTGCCTCGGAGGACACGGCGTCGGCCGTCATGCTGGGTGGTGTGTGGGAGCGTGTGTTCGTATGTGTGTTCGTGTAAATCACGATTTGGGGGTGCTTTGTAAACGTGTTGTTTGGTCGAGATCACAAAAGCAGACCCAAATGAAGTCAAAGTGGGTTGAATGGCGTTATGGCGATATTGAGAAATGGCCCTTTGCTCCTTCCTTACCAATTCGTTGGTGGTGTTGCCCTTCACTCCTACCACTTAAAGTGTATTTTTGGTGGGACGCGTCAAAACACGCGTTTTTGGTGGGCAGAATTTCGCGTTGCTCTTTCCCCTGTTCCGCCACCATTCAGCACCATTTTGGACGACAGCTATTGTGGGGCTTTCACCGCCCAACGTTCCCACCAATCAGCAGTTGCCGGTCTTTCCACAACCATTTTTATCATGACGACATGCCTTCTTTTTGCAGAGGAAAATTGAACCTCTACAACAACTTTTGTGAGTTTTCGGAGACAACTTTACACAATGTTTGCACAAAGAATTTTATTACGGCGACAGCCTGCAGCTTTTGGCCAGCTGTCCTGCCGTGCGTTCAGCAGCGCCTTGTCAATCAACCCCCACATTGTAAGTCGAGTCAAGAATCAAAGTTCGACGACATCAGCTTTGTACGTCAATTGGCACAGCTCAAGCTAACTCCTCCACAGAAAGCCTACCGGTTAGCAACTCTGCCACCATCTTATCTCCTCAGCTACCTTGATACTCCCACACCATCCGCGGCCACGGCCGTCGGTACGACTACCGAGCTTCCTCCGACACCGCGATCGTTCGTCGCCAACGACCGATTCATGGACATTCTGAACGATGTGCTGCGCAAGAATGCGGCTCAAGACGACGGACTCAGAGCCCAGGCTGTAGCCTTTGCGGCGCCGGGCGGTACCATTTTCAGCAATGCCGGCGCAAGCCACACAGGCTCCAGCGGTTCGGTCCAACAAGGCGGATCTGGCGGTGGCGGCGTCGGCGGTTGGGTCCATCTTAGTGATGTATGCCGCTTCTCTTCCATATGTATCTGCCATTTGTCTTCTGTTGTTTCTAACACTTGCTTTAGCTCCGCAACCCACCCGATTTTGGCCGCATTGCTTGGCCCGAAGACATTTTTGGCAGCATCGAGGTCGACAGCACTGGCGAACTGCAAGACAACTTCCAAGTGTCTGGCAGCTACCGTATCCTCACAAACGAGGGAATGTAAGTCGCCGTCTCTGAACCGTGACCTGCATACGTGCGTGCATACGCCGCTAACACCAACAACAGGCTCGGCCTCAGCGACTTTTTGAGAGAAAAGCTGGTCCAACGCCTCAAGGAGGAGGATAAGAACGATACCAGCGACCGGCCGCAGATCCTAGACTGAGAAATAATCAGAGCAAAAAAATTAATGAGACGTCTGACCGGCCATGAGTCTGCACTGGCCAGGCCCACACAGCCTCGCTGCATAGGTTGATGTGCATCAATGGTGTGCATCTATTGTATTTGTCAATACTCGCTGAAAATACACCCTCGTGCCCTCCTCATATCCTGACGTCTCGCTTCTTTTTACTGCTTTGGGTCATTTCCCGATCTACTCTACACTCTTTACTCTATCGTTTGTCACTTATTTTTATATCAGCGGCCCGTTCTGCTGCCGCCATATAACTGCGCCCTCCTGGGAAGATGTCTTTCACGTCCATGCTGCATCTATCACCTCCCTGGATCCCTGCTACTGCAGAAAGAAAGATGCACGTCATGTTTTTGCCGCGCATACTTTCCATCGTCGTCAGCAATGTTGGGGACCGGGGACGACTACGCTTGTGAAGACCTCGTTTTGGGGGCTGCTGTCTAAGCCCCTCTCCGCCTTGCCAAGACTTTTACCCGTCCCGATAGCCGTCCGAGCTGGGCGCACCCTCGGAGGAGATTCGGCACACAACCAGGATATCCTTGCAATAGATGTGCTGCCTCTGCCGCGCCGTGTCAGACCGAAGGGACGAATACGAAAACAACATGCAAAGATACACACGGATGCAGAAAACTCGATTGCGCTCGGACGTGGATACAAAAAGCATACGACAAGATGTTGGTACACACAAGCTGACCATACTCCTGGGTAAATACAATATGGCATCCCCTGCAGAATCCATTGCAAACAACAATTGTGAGAAGAAGCGAATTCAGTGCGGTTCAGTATAGGAAGGCTTGGGTATGTGCGAAATCCGACAAATCCGAGCACAGGTTGAGGCTTTTGTAGCTAGAATGTCACGATATCTGGAATAACTGCCGGCCACCGAGGCAGAACAAAATAAGATCAGACTACCACATCTGACAGACGACACCGTTCCCCCTCCATCTTTTATTCAGTGACCGACGCGAAAAAATAAATCATGCTGCCTTGCCGACTTGCCATCGCGTCATCGGAATAGGGCGAAAGCGGACAAGAAAGGATGGTGAGTCTAGGATGTGTGCCACTTGCGTATCAAACAACAATGACAGACGGGACGGGACATCTAGAAGACGACGCTAATTAGGCGGTGTTGAGGATCTCCACGATGCCTCATAGCCGAAGGGACAGTCTACTCGTAGCTTTTATGCAAATGCCAACTCCTCGAGGCTGCGAGTGTATTCTGAACCGCGCTTATACGCACCACCCGTACGAGGCCAAGACAACAATAATAGTGAACAAATCGAGAGTATTCAGGGAGCCTTATAAAGTAAAAATAGGTAAAGAGAGCCGGTGGGAGCATGCATGTCAGCCGAAGGCACACCCCGAGTGAGCGTTCTTGATCGTAGCATGGCGTCTAGACAAATGCCAACCCTCCTTTCTCAAATCATTCCAAGTTGGAGGGGAGTGTGCATGGATATGGAACGCAAATACATGCGAATACAGATTTATTTCTGTTTCCAGCTGCATTTATTACTCTCACTATATACTCTCACATATACCTACTACTTTATTCTCGATTTGATTTGATTATTCCTACGCCCAGTCCTGTCCTCTTCCCTTCTCCAGCCGCACGGATATCTTTTCTCTGTCTGCTTTGCCGCTCCTCCGGGACGTCAACCACTCTATTCCTTTGATATTTTGGCACCCCCCTTCTTCCCCTATTCGTATATTGTCAACGGATAGGATTCCGGGATATTCTTTTTGAGTCTCCCCCCTCTCTCCCGTGTCTGCGTCTGCTTTGTGAATGGACATGCGTCATCCTTCAATTTCTGGTAGATGAACGACAAATGCTTTTCTCACCTCTACTGCAAATAGAGATGAATATGCAGCCAGTCTAGCCAACCACAAGCCCTCAACTTCTTTTATCCCGATACTGAGACTTACGAGACCGGGTAACGAGGAATCTAGAGATCGGTTAGGATTACAGGCTCGTGCATACGTGTGCGTATTCTGCGTACGTAGGCACTCTCCATATCAGGGGCAATCATGTGTAGCAAAAAAAAACATTTGATGATCAAAGTCATCCATTCAATTCTATATTTATGGGTCGAGCTAGTTGTTTTTCTAATCTTTTAAAAAGAAAGTAAAAATCTTAAATGAAAAGGACAGAAATCTGAGGAATCAATACTAGTATCACATGATAAAATTCCAGTACAAGAAAACAGATCCAGCCTTATTCCGTATTCACAACCACCAATTGTTCTACACTTCTAGAAATTCTGGTGCCTTTTGAGGATTTCCTTTTATAATGTAAATCTAAGGAAAATGGGCTACTAAGAAACAATATCTTCGTAATAGTAAGTGACCTCGTATTCCCTTGCGCAACTGTTTATGTGTACCTTCTCTTTAGCCGGGAATTCTGTTCCCAGGCTTTTGATTTTGATTTATTCCTCTCAACTCTGTTTTCTGTGACCTATCATATCTTTGTCCATCTCGGGCTTTTGCCATCTGTTCTCTTTTTCATATTTCCTCGGCAGAAAAAGCAGTATCCTGCCGCCTTGGACGGCCTTTAGGCGTACTCATCTTCCCCATTCATCGCCAGCTCTCCATAGGCGAGACATCGGGATTAAATGGAAAAAGAATACTAGAGCCAAAATCGAGACTTGATGTTCTGGGAACGCGGTGCAACAAAGACTCCGATTTCGAAAGGGGACAACTTGCTGCGAAAAAGTATAGAGACGGAATGCAATAAATACAAATAGCAGGACCGCTATTTTGAGCTTTGGTCAAACTTTGTTTTGATGCCACGCGATGGTCAAGGACGGGAATCTAGATGAACATGGGTCTAGATCGGAGGCTATCTTGAAAAGAGTTGTCGTCATATGTTCAGTTTTCGAGAGGAGAAGTGTTGTTGTGTTGCACTAATTGAGTAGACGGTCGCATGATGGGGCGTGGGAAGTATCGAAAGCTTGGCCGTGCTCGTTTGGCCAAGCTATGTCTCGCGTTCTAGGGCCGCCGGCTTCGGATAGACTCATGACACCTGCGTATATTTTGCGTAGACTCGGTCCAATGTTTCGCTCTTTCCAAGGTCTTGGCTTAAAATTCCAAATGTTTTTGTTGACCAAGAGGCAACTCGTAAAATTTCAAGTTCGATTCTTGTCCGATCGATTGCTCATCTGAAATAGACCTGAAAATGTCCAAGCGAGGTAAAAATGTAATTAAGAAGAAATGAAGGGCCTGAGATTTGCTTCAACAAACAGAAAGCAGGGTGTCTGAGGAGCAAAAAAATCGTTCGATACGGTATCGTTCCCAACAATGGTTTGTGTGGACAAAGCAAGTGGCTTGAAGGATTTTCAAGCTTGCAACCCTGGAGTTCACTCGAACTCTAAATCGCAAAAACCAAGATTGAACAAAATTTGGGTCAGATCTGGTCACGCATGATGCGTGGCGTGAATATGCACCTGTCTTGATCTTAGAATCCTTCAAACAACACCTTGTTGTAGAGGGTATGCTGTTCCTTGCAAGAGTGCTGAAGAAAAATTATCTCGGTTTGGGATATTATTATATGCTCACCCCTTTTCGTCGGGATTTATCGAGGCTCGCGACAATTGTTGGCATCTGCATTCTGGTAACTCCACGAAGGCAACTGTGTTCCTCAAACTTTTGAGCAACAAAAGAAACTTCAAATAGTTCCACTCTCTGTATCTGCCACGTAAAGAGCACTGTAAAGGGCGACGGTAGCGTTGTTGGTTGTGTGTTTGCTGAAAATGAGATGGCTGGTTTTATCCGGGCAATTTTCAGTTTTCTGTACCGATCGTTAATTTTGCATACGTCGTAATGCCAATTGTGCTTGATTTGTGGTGCGGAAACCGGCAGCGGGGAGAGAGGTGATGTCAAAGGTAGCGTCGTAAATGTCGGCAATTCGATATGTGTGACTTGAATAAGAAGTGTTGGCGAGATGGATGGTGTTCATGAGCTGATATTCGTAATGGTTGTGGCTGTGTGGCGGTGTATTTCGGGGTGTGTATTTTTAGTTTCAAAACAATAAAGATAAATTAAATAAATGTAATTTGAGTTAAAGTGTGACATGTGTTGATGGCTTGTATTCGGTCAGTAAAATTTTCGAGGCCCGTGTGTGCTGGAGGTAATTGTATATGATCTGCTTTTGATCATGTTGTCATTGAGAGAAAGTTGTGCTTGCTGTGGACGTTGTTGATAGACATGGCTCGTAACAGTTAAAGTCGCTCGTCTGGGTCTTCTCGCCCTGATGTGGAGCTCATGTCACAGCTCTCTTGCGACCTCCTTTCAATGAGGCCCACCATTTGTTGACATCTTCCCTCTCATCTTGAGATCGACGGCCTCGCTGATATTCTCGGAAACTGATGCTGATGTTCTGACAGGTGTTGTGGTGAGATATGATAGGAGACACCTTAATGTTGGCGCTTGGTATCGTAAATAGTGGCGTAATCCAGCACGTCAATATGAATATCGGTCTTCAATTTGTTGAACAATCGGGTGTATTATCGTTATGGCGTCTGGAGTTTTGTGAGGGGTTACAGTCGTTGACGAGATGAGGATGGATGTCAGATTCTTATACTCTTTTGCTGGGATGCTGCATCGGGCTCGGCGAAAACTTTCTTGGAGAAAGCTGTGATCGTTATTTAATGCGGTCGCGAACAAGGGCTTGTTCTCGGAGATCGGGGGTTACGGAGGCTTGGCAGGCACACCCTTTCCTCTAGATTGTTTCCGGAATCGAGAGTGGCACAGGTGGAAAAAAATTGTGTTGACTAAAAGAACCCCATATGAAAACAGGAGCTCAAAACATAGAATAGATAGATGGAGAGCGAAAGAAAATTGTGTACCTTCGAAGCAAACATGTAAGGGACGAGCCACTTCTTTTTATTGTCTTCTGTGACTTGATAAAAGAGCGGACTACGGACATGGACTGGATTCAAATATGAGAAAAGGGCAGAGGATACAGGACGGTTGTCCTCCGGAGCCATGGTTACAGTCTACATTGAGCGCACAAAGTGAAGTTATTGGTCGATGTTGTCTCTATTCGTTTGTGTATCTGCTCTTTACCGCACATATTCGGAACCATGAATAAATTCTTCGGTGCCGAAAGACATCTGGGCCACAACAGAGACCGGGTCCAGGCCATTCCATACCAACGGGCACCGTGCGTTAGAATTGGTGAGATTATTAAGAGACTAATAGATGGAATAGCAGGAAAGAATATCACAAATCACTATACATTTCGTATCCTGACATGGACGGTCTTTGATCCGAGTTTTCTGGCTGGATGACTTCTAGTATGGGGATTTTGTTGCTGAAAGTTTGATATAATTCTCTCAGTATCTTGATGTTTATGTATTTTACAGTATTTAGGTCAATTGTGTCGTTGTACCCAATCTCTAGTGGTCTATTTGATCTTGAAATTAGTCTTTTCTGGATTCAGAGACCTCTCCATGTATGAATTACGAGAATACACGAGGATATCAAGAGAGCAAAGAAGGAAGGTACTGTTGATAGACTCGGTGCCGAAGCTAAATGGTGATGGAGAAGTGCGGTACTATTGTCCGGAGAGAAACCAACAAGCTGATATAAAATGAGAGGAAGAAGCTACCCGTCAAACTTACAAGGTTAATGTAGTTCACTTCAAAGTTCACCTGCAGTTATACAAAACGTTTAAGGTTCGTTGACTCTTTCTAAATAGCATTCGAGAAGATTTGGTTTCTCTCTCATTGTGGTCTATGTGCCGTCATTCGACCGTTCTTAGCCCGGCCGATGTTGACATCAACATGAAAACAAAATGTCCGTCAAAAGTGCCCGCGGCTCGTCTGTAACGTGGCAATGTCTTGGCAAGTGCCATCCAAATACCATTGTGCCATTGAATAGAACTACTTGAAACTAAGGAGAGCAAAGAAATAGGCAAAGAAAGCCACACAGAAAATACTTGACTGATACGCCTTTCGCTTCTCGGTCATAAACTCATCCCCGTGTGCTTAGCCACCAAAGCGAAGCCTGAGGTTCCTACATAAAGTCCTTTGCTGGTATGCTGAAGTCAGAGAAGATGGTCGTCAATTAAAGTCTTATGCCCGAGTCAGTTCCTGGTGTCATGGGGAACTCCATGTGCGTGTTGTATGTGATGAGACGACGCCTATTGGGAATGGATACCTCTTGTTGTTGAAGGAGAAGTATAGACTGACAGGATTCAGTTTGCAGTATGGTACTCGACTGAATAATTTCTGCATCTCGTTATAGCATCTCCCGGGTTTCTTTATGTACACCATATGGCTTTGGTTCTTGAAGATGCTAATGTGCGTGATGAAGACGTGATTCTAGCTCTGAAACAGATATAAACATAGAAAAATCTTACTGTGGTAATTGTGGGCTTTGAGCCTCTTAAATAAATCGAGAATAAGTAAGTTTGCCATCGACACTTGATGTAAACAAATAGCTACTGATATCTGCACCTGCACAGCTCATCGGCAGGCCCGTAAAAAAAGCTTCATCATCAAACACTACGCACATATTTTCTCATTACTAATTATTGAATGATGCGGTACTTATGCTTTTGGATTATTTGAGTTTAGGCTCGGATAATAGCTACATTTGTGATTGTTTCTTCGCGCATTTTGAAATACCAAGATGTAAAAAACGAAGTCGACAAAGGATCCCGGAGCAAGGTGGAGGGGAAACGGAGGGAGAACTAGCCACGATTCTTCGAACAAATACAAGCCACGTCCAACTTGCGAGAAAACTTCGATACTCCTACTTTTGCTATCATCAGGGCGACTGTTTGATAATGGCGATTATAGGCAGAGCCGTGATAGGCGGCCGGCTTAATTATGTGGTAAAAGTGGGAAAAGAAAAGGCAGCGGAAATATAAAGGCATAATGAATCGGTGACCGAAATTTCATCTAAATTACTCAATGTGCCGTGTTCGGTATCATCAACGAGCACTGCTTACCTGTCAGTTGGCATAAGACCCAAATTGTTGGATTTTGTATTCCCTCTTCGTTGTTAAAAGAGCGAGATCGAGCGGCACAAAAATAAATGACGGGTCGATTTTCTCCTTTCAGATAATCAGGTTATTCGATGTGGGTTTGTCTTAAGCAAGATCAGTGCATCTATCAGATAACTGTGGTAGAGAAGCTGAGTATCTTCATAGAATAACTTTCATATTATTTTTCTTCTTCTTCTTCTTCTTCTTCTTCTTCTTCTTCTTCTTCTTCTTCTTTTCGTCCTCCTTTTTTTTTTTAATTTTTAATTTTAATCGCGATGTAAGTTGTTTCCAACATTCGGCAAGATCCGTCGTTCTAGACATTGTAGTGCGTTGGCACAATCGTTGTTACAGTTGGTGGAGTCAAGAACTAGAAGGAAAGGGAAGAATAAGAAACTATGTATCAAAGGGTTGTACCCGATGTATTTCTAGGCCTAGGACTCACATCCCAGACCTTGGTCCATACCTTGACCTAGAAACCCAACTTTGACCCAAGGAAAACAACTCGACTTGCTGCCGAACCAGATGTGACGGATCGCCGGGCCTCCCCGGCAATCATTGCGCAGAACGATGGATAGATACAGAGAGACATGAAAGTAACCATGGGATTCAGAGGGGAATACGTGTGTGCCAGAGCGGCTAGATATCAACCACTGGCTATGAATTCTCGATTTCAAGGGGAAGGAGCAAAATGGACAACGAACAGCTCGGGATGGTATTGCAGGATTCCACCACCTATGCTTCTTTGCAATGTAACTTAGAGGTGCATTGATCGAGAAGTAGAAAAACAAAGGAGGAAATGTGTTTCAAGAACATATTCACACATGGCTCGAGCCAGAGAGCGGCGTTGCGTTGAGACCCTGAGAGTTGGCACAGTTAGTACCTAATGCTAGAGCATGAGTGAAGGAAAATGAAGATAAACTAATCGAAAAAAATAGGCACTGCTACGAAGATGGTCAATGCTGGCCAACGACAGCGAATCATAGTCAAAATAAGAGGGCCAGCACCCGCGGCGCCACGGCGCCACAAGAGCTAATCGGTCTGCACGTCTCGGCCAGCTGCATCTTGGAGGGGTCCAAGGGCATGGAGGGCGGGAGCTCAAGAATGGATGAATCAATGTGATGGAGAGAGGGTCCCTTTGGTTCTGATTCTGCTCTTCTGCCAATCCTCTATTGGTGGGGGCAAGACATGGGCGCCTTTGTACGTGCATTGAGAGCTTTGAGTCTTGTTCCTGTGTGTCTGTGGCTTATTTTTGTAACATGAAGAATGTTCTTCGCTGGCAGTGGAGAAGAAACGAAGGCAGAATGCTTCATAAACGCTTCCAAAGAAATTTCTGTAATACAACGGTGTTACAAGAGCAATGGTGATGTGCAGATTATGTCTCGTATTGTCTCCTTGCATCCAATATGGAACTGTCTTGTCAGTGAACGGCGACGAGATCCAAGACAGTGTTGTTATTGGATGAATGGTTCAATGGTGCCCCAATTAGCTTCGCTCTTCAGCTTATTTCACCGCCATATCAGTCAACAATACTCACCTTTCTTATTTTCTTTCTAATACGGACTAAGCCGCGGTTTGTTACGAGGCTGCGAGAAACCGAATGAATTGCAAACGCCAAAAGCAACACTCTGACACCACCAGTAATATATATGGCTTTCTAGATACTGACAGGAATGGAGGCTTCGCTTTTCGGAATGTTTAGTGTGTACGTCGTGCTTGTTTTCCCCCTTGCCAGGACCTTGATCATTGGCCACCTCCCAATACGAAATCTCAAGACGTACAAAAAAACCAGGGGTCATATTCCATTTACACCCTTTTTGTTTGCTTCTCTGAGAAGAAGGATATGGACTAAAATGGATGTAGTGCGACCACAACTCGCATACAACTTTTTTCTATTTTATTCTTCTTATTTTATTTTTAAATATGCTGACTGTGACAGGGATTACGGGCTTTTCACCCTCAAGTTCTACCGAGACAAGAAGCAAAAGAGCCAAAAGAACGGCAGGATAAAAACTACTCGCTGTCAAACAGGGCCTGACCGCCACGTCCTGGGTTGGACGCTTTGTGTGAAAGCTTCATCAGTAAAATGTTTTACTCTTTTCTCTTTACATCCTTTTTGTTGGGATGTCCCTTCCATTTTGTTTTCTTAATTGGATTCAACTACAGTAAACCTTGCATGGGTTAGGGGCCTCGAATGATGGATGCTCAGAAGCTTGTGGCGTAATCGTAAAGTTGCTTGAATAAGTCCTTTGTAAGCTAGGGGCTGGATGTGGGCGCTAATACGTGGGAGAACGACAACAGAGGCGGTTGGGAAACATGTTTTGCGCCTCCTCGGGATGCTGCACATGTGTTATTGTTCGTTCAGCGTCCACGGAATACGCAGACGCCAGGTCAGGTACGGTGACGGGCGAGAATTAACGGTCAGGAAATAAATGGGGGACACAAGTCCTCGAGGTCAATAAGCTGACCGCAGCTTCAGCCCTTGCTGATCGAGCCTATTTATTTACTTTGAGTGTACGGAGTACACTGCCCAATGCTTTGGCGTCTGTTGTTATCTTATGTCTTGGCACACAATACTTGTAGCTGTGTTCCGACAAGGCAGAAGTTTTTAGCAGAGTAATAAAAATCACGACAAATCGGGTGTTGCACTGTCCACTAGTTTTACAACATTTCCTCTTGTCGATTGCTTTAGCTGATCCCTCATGGTATTCGAAAGTGAGTCTGCGCACGGAATCACCATGTTGTGCTCTGAAAAGTCCTCTGGGATCTTGCGTACGGAACCCTCGGGCTCTGTCTGCACAGACGCTCTTTGCTTGGCCCGTGTTCGTGCATCTCGCACATTACGGCTCACCATGCCCATCTCTGTTATTTCTTCATTATTTTCGTTATTTATTTTCCCGTACGTCTTTGTGACTTCGCCGTATACGTGTTCTGTTTCACAACTTTTTCCAATAAAATAAAAATCGTAAAGCGGTACCTGTACTGTGTGCCACGTGCAAGCCAACGAGTTGAGTAAGTTGGGGCTAAATGGGGTATCAAAAAATAAAAGAACAATACGCGGTTGGCTGTTTGCTGCCGTTGGTGGAGTTGATATTTAGCACTCATTGTTCCAGCATTAAAATATTGAACAGGCCCCAGGCGAACAATGGGTGGAGAAAGTAAGACAGAAAAAAAAAGTTCGTGCCAGATAACCGGATGCGTGGGAGAAATGGAAAAGTGAAACGTGCCTGTGAAAAGCTTTGTTTTAAATGATGGCTCTCTCTTAATCTCGTTTGTGCTTGACATGGGATTTTCAATTTTGTCTGGGGTATTGTCGTAAGGACCCATATTTGTCTCGATCTTCATTTACATATTGATTTATTTTCTTTGCTCTTTTGTTCAACAGAAGCATATAAGTGACGAGATATTTTTTCTTGTCAGGGCTGAGACGAGTCTCTCTTGAGACCACTTCTATGATTCTGTGCTTGTGTAATTCCTCGCGAGCTCTGCCTCTGATTTTCAGTGCCTTTTATCCTGCATGGATTTTGGTGAGCTGGGGATACACAAGCGTGGGTGCACAATAGGCAAGACACGAGTTCTTGCAGTGTTCTACGCCCTTTGCGTGCGGATTTCGCCTGGTTTTTTCACGCTTCTTTTTGGCCTATCTATACTTTCCTTCAACGCTTCATTTCATTGCACGATTCGCCTTTTTATTCGTCTTCTTCTCTACGACGTACATGCCTGCACTTGTTGTGACTTATGTACTGTTTCGGTCCCGAAGGAACCGAATGTGCATTTTGTTTACCTTGCTACCTCAGCCTTGGAACTGTTTTGTCTTTCTACATAATTGTGAACATGGTTTGCCATGCTTTCTCCGCTGACAAGGCTTCCTTCTTTTATACTGCACTGGCTCCTTCATGTCAGCCGTTTTGCGCAAACAGGCCCGACTTGACGAGAATGCAAAGTGCAAAAAGAATTTAGAAAGGAAAAAAAAAGGCAACGCCGCAAGCTTGCAGCACGTTTGAGGTACAGGCCCCATTATTTTCACGAGATCAGCTCTACTCCCCTCACTCTCCCTTGAGGTCTCTTCATAGAGGCCGGCATCCGATTGGAAGAACCTAAAGGAGACCTTGCCGGGCAGGGTGGACGTTAGGCTTAGACGTCCTGTCCCCGCTCGGAAGAGGCCGACGGAAATGTCCCGATGCTGAGTGCTTGGTAGCAGGATAAAGGCCACAACAAGTGAGCCAGATGTAGCCAAGAAAATTTATAAAAAAAAGAGGCTTGATCACGAGCCGAGGAAGAGCTCGTAATCGATAATGACCAAGGACTGAAGGTGATGTTTAGCGGAAGACTGGGGCGGCTTTTTTGGATTGTGCTGAAATAATTCTCGTGATTGCGTGCTGAATATCTTCTACTACGGCTCTATAATCACCCAATGATATTCGTTGTGTGTCTGGCTTTGTCCATGTTTAAAAATGACCAAAAACGGAGGGACAGCTCGCCGTCCAGTACACCTCTTTTGGGGTGTGTGCATCTCACAAAAGGATGACTCGCAGAAACAATAACACTAGCCCTTCAACTCCTACATTCCTTACTGTGCTACAATCTGTTTTTTTTTCTTTCTTTTTTTCCTTTCTTTTCGTTTGTTCTTGTCCGTTCACCTACTGCAATTTGTATCTCCCACCATTACTTCTATGAGGTCTCTGTACGATGTCGTGATTTCGAGGATTTTGTGTCGATCTGTGTCCAAAAAATGGATTCTCTTTTTCCTCCTTACTTTCTACTTATTCGCTTTCCTTTCCTTACCCTCAATTCTCACGGCATACAATACCGTGCCCAGATCATCGCCGAGCCACATTGCTTTGCAATGGGCATAGCCACCCATTCATTAACCACGCTGCCACGGCATGCTCTTGTTTCGCTCAGTCTCGCGCAAAGACCAATGAATCTAAACCTTATTTTTAGAGGCTCTAGTAGTGCAGATAATACGCCGACACTACAACCAGAAGTAGTATCGCCAAAAAGCTTGTTTTCACTTCCCTATCAATTTTCTTACCACCATTCTTTTTTTACTCCTTTGATTTTGTCCCTTTCATTTCATGATCTACAATTTTCCCTCAAATACATTGCAACCACCACATCTGAAGCGGACAGTTCCTAATGTCCGTTCCCTTACGACGTATTTTGCCGAAGTTGCCGATCACTGGTCTATGTAAAGGTGCCGTTTCGGCCAACGACTCTGCACTGAATTACCCAGGAATCCAGGGTGGGCGCGAGGGCTATTAGAGATAGAGATATGCTGCACACAATAGCCCGAGAGCCAACAGCCGCGAATGAGTAAGAAGAAAATAAAGCGTCACAAAAGTAAATGAAGAGGGACTGTTTTCTACATTTGTAATCACAGACTCAAGTGAAGTCTGGGGCTGCTCAAAGGGCAAATATTGGTGAACAAGGGTATCATTTTTTCAAATGAAATAAAGGAAAAATGAGCGTGCGCGTTTCCTTCATTCCTATCATTGTTAGTCTCTCTTTCTCTTAATTTTGCTCTCCTCGACTCGTTTATTTCGCGTGCTGCCGATAATACTGTATAGACGATAACAAAGTATTCAATTTGAAATGATGCGGGCCTAAAGAACACATGTCGTCATAGGGACCATTTTGTGACGGCGGGCATTGTGCTTTTAGTGTTTTAGCCAGTCAGAAAATTATCTGCACAGTACTTTTCTCAGCGGCACCCTTCACGACAATAATTACAGACGGCAGGTCGGAGGATTTTCCCGTTTGGGTACCTTTTTTATTATATTTCAGGGACACGGATGGACCCTGAGTCTCCGTAGTCTGCTGTAATTCCTACCATCTACCCCCATTTTCAATTTTACATCAAGATTTTCTTCTCCTTTTGCAATTTAAATCTCTGCGTGGGCCTACGCAACACTCATCCCACAATTTAAACATCACGCAAACCAAACAGACAACCGAATATTAGTAGCAACTGTATGCGGGGGAAGAAGGGCTGTTGGCGGGAGCGGAAGCGGCTACGGCATCGGCCACGGCCAAGAGGAGAAACAAAAGGAATAAGAGACGAGCCTTGTCAATAAACACTTCGTGGAGAATAATTCACGAGGGGGGAAAAGGTAGTAGTTCTCCAAACAGGCCTTGATGACGTTGCAAAAGACGGCATCGTAGATGGAGAGCGGTTTGTTTTCCTCTTGTTCTTCGAGATATTCAGAGCTATGACCTCTGGGTAGAGGCGTACTCAAAATACAGTTTTGCTTGGCAGTAGAAGACCCTTCATTTGTTGACGGAGTTCCCATGATCTCGGGCTGCAATAATTCGACTTCGGTAGAGACTTGGCCCCTCGCTTTCGCGTCGCTTCTCAAACTGCAAAACAATTTGTATTTGCTATCTCTTTTCCGACTTCACATTTTGCATATTAAATCACACAGACAAATGTGTCCAGTGACGCAATCCCGTGGCCTGGCGTGTCTGTTGGTAATATGCCAGCATGCGAAAAACAATACTCCAGCCATCCTCCGGTGTCCTCATGGCTCTTTTTTTTTTAGATGCCGACCCGGCCGACCGAGAGGATGAAGCAACATGGTGACCGGTTAACAACCATAGACACTGTTGGCTCTCTTTCTAACATTGTGTCGCTTTTTACTTGCCTTGCCCACTGTAGGACTGAAACATAGTATGGAGTACAGTGGCCCAAGGCTGCATTTCCCCCAACTGCCTTGCATCTTTTTCGCCTCCTTCTCTATTGTACCCCCAAATGCAGGCTGGCCGGGGTCCTGGGTCGGCGACCATATGCGGGTACTGTTGGCATGCTTTGTGTTTGTGTTTGTACATTGTGTCTGTGCCGCTGTGCGTCGTCACTCAATGTACCCAACCTGCGTGTCCTTTGCTGTGCGCGTACTCGCACACGGTTGGATTGTATTTTGGGCTCGAGTCCTCCATAATCTTTTCGACTGTTTTTTCAAAATGGATGATTGGGCTACATGGCACAGAAACATAAAACACGGGCGCATAATGGCGTTCCTGTGGGTATAAAAGAGATAAAATAAACTACAAGCAATGGAGAGCACAAAAAAAGTCTCGATAAAATAAGAGTAGCAGATACTATTTAAGACGAGAAAAGTACAAAAAGTATTTTGCTGGGGTTGAAATGTGCTTCTACGCTGTCGCCGGTATTGCTTGTGTTGCCTTTGGTGTTTACATCGCTTTTGGATTTGTTTATGCTCGTGTGTGACTCGACAAGCTTCCTCATGTAGCAAAAGGCAAACAATGAAATGCGGAACTTTGTTGGAAGACTTCCTATCTAGGAATATACTTCTAACCTCGGCCAAACTTCACATATTCAATTCTGAAGAGATTTCCCCAAAGCTAGAAGCTGGAGGGTATATGTAATCCAGTCGACAGTCATCGATATATTTGTTTTCCTCTCCGCTGCCAGTCTCAAGTGCATTCATTTCTG
Organism: Sporothrix variecibatus; assembly: GCA_016097105.2. Classification (NCBI taxonomy): domain Eukaryota; kingdom Fungi; phylum Ascomycota; class Sordariomycetes; order Ophiostomatales; family Ophiostomataceae; genus Sporothrix; species Sporothrix variecibatus. The sequence goes on from JADMNI010000005.1 coordinate 2,839,321, forward strand.
GCATTTTTCATTAACGGCCCAGAAAACATTAACTTGAACATTTGTCTCCCCATATGCTCAATATGGAACATTAAGAGGGCAACATATGTGGGCATTTGACTGTCCCTATAGCAGGCGTTTTATATGTAAATAGCGCGTATGATCTAATCGGTTAATAGCAAAGATCGTGCAACATACGTCACAGAACGGGTGGCGGCAGGAGACATAGAAAAACAAAAGAACGTAGGATGAAAAGATTAAAATGATGCCTCGAGAATGAAGCACAAGAAAGCCATGATGTGAGGTTACAGAAGGAAGGTGGCTAGTCTACGAATTAGGTCACGGAAGAAAAAGAAGAACGTGAAAGAACACAAAAGAGTGGACGAGGAACGAGAAGGAGCGAGTGGGTGTGCTGTTGTGTGCTGTGTGTTGTGTGGTGTGTATTGTGCGGCGCAGCATTTGCGTGGGGAAAGAACTCATGGAACGGCTAAAGAGGTACCGTTGCGAGTGCAGGAAGGAACCAGGCACACATAGTATCTTAAAAAAAAAATATCTAGAAAAATAAAACAGAAGGAGCAAATGGCTGTACTTTTTGTGCCCGGTGGAACCTGCTAAAAAGTCTGCTCTGTACAATACTCTCGAAGCAGGTGCAAGCTTGGCATTCGCAGCTTCTTTTGGCAAGAACGAACGACTGGACAAAATGCTGCGACTTGGGTGCAAAAAGGAGAAGGAGATATGGGGAGAAAGAGGATGTTGCCAGGGCGGAATGAGGGGGCAGGTTAAAGGCGTGTGTCTACAAAATGGAAGGAGGGGAGGGGGTGTGCCTGCATTATCGCTGGTGCCGCCGGGTGTTGAGGAAAGAGCGATGCACTTTTACCACACAAAACACACACAGGGAAGAAGGGCATCGTACCGGCGGAAGAAGCAAGAAGCCGCCAGTGCGGGATTGGTTCGTGAATGGCCTGTATCTTGTCATCCACATATTATGGGATGTGCCTTTTTGCCCTTCTTGCCTTGGGAAAGACAAGCGGCCGAACGTCTCTCCTCTCGTGCTATACCGAAACTTGCGTCAACTTAGCTCCATATTTCTCCTGCTCTTGCCCTGACTTAAATTGCACTGTGGCCAATAAGAGGAAGGAGCGAACAAGTGTGTGTGTGGGTGTGCCTTGCTATTTCCCTTATTTCTCGCTTTCATTTATTTCCCTTTTGGGCTGTGTTATTTGGTTGCGCCTTCCTATTCGCCGTCGCCCAGAGTCTCCGTATTTGGATTCATCTGCACTTCTGTTATGATCCTCACTTTTTTTACTCTGTCAACACTTTACAACCTGCTAACCTATCGTCATTTTGCAGCACCTCTTTGTCTCTAGCAAGTCCAGACCATGCACAATATGCCAACTTTGTCTTTGGTGAGTTGTCTCTAACAGCGACTTGTAGCCCTGTGTCTCGTCTCCTCCACTAGCCCCCCTTCCCAATCCTTTCCTACTGTGACTTGCATTATCTTTGCAGATCTGTTCCTGACCATAGACTTGTCTCGACCGTCCCGCGCCGAAGCAAAAACTGGTCTTATATTGGCCTCTTTGGCGCTGTTCAGCAGCGGAGCATCAGCTGCGAGAAGGAGTCCCTGTCTCGACCTTGGACGTGCCGAAAATGAGGAAAGGTACTTGCTCCAGACAAAGCCAAGAATCAAGGTAAGCACAGCACCCGTCGTTCGCCATCCGTTGCCAACCACTTTCTGTCCACGAGGCTGTTTCTCTTATGCATGGCCCGCTCTCCATGTCCATGTGGCAGGCGGCTCGCCCGTTGCTGGAGTCTCGGGTGATTCGCTGTTTTGTTTTTTTGCCGTATTGTCGTCGTCGCTGCCCTTTTTACTCTCTGTAATTGTGTCGTTTTTATTTGTGCCATATCTGGCGTCCACTACTATTGTTTCCCACCGTTATGGATACTCGCTTGTATTATTACTTTATCTTCTTCGCATGCTTGCTTTCATGCCATCATGCTCTGCATGCTTTTTGTCCCTTTTGCTCCTTGGTGATCTCCCCATCGTCGCCCGTCAACGCGGTCGTCGTCGACGTCGCCTGTGCAACTCTGCCCGCCCTCAATCTAATTCCGACGCTCCCGCCTCCACCATTGTTTGGTCGACGGCCGAATGCACCCACCTTTTGCTTTTTGTCCTTCGCTTCTCAACTCTCGATCTGCCCAGTTTTCAGCTACTTCGTATAGGTCTCGTATACGATAACAACCAAAGCGAATTCTGCACGTTTGTGAAGATAGGAAGACGCAAAAATGAGTATGAAATCACGACAACACGGCACCAAGACAAAATAACACAACATAGCATACAAGCTGATCGCCCTCGATCGTCTCGCGTGGCTTGCATCGCGCATGAGCTTGAGCGAGTAGGAAACTGCATCCTCTTTTTCGCTAGCTCGGGGCTTTGAGTCTGCCTTTGCATTATTTTCTCGTCTTTGTGGGCCGCCATCACTTCGTTCTCTTCCTTTTCTTGCCTTTACAGTCATCTTGAGCCTTTTGCCTCGTCTTCATTCTCGCCGTTTATCCGCTCGTTACCACGAACCTGCTCAAGCTTCATCACACCCTTTGAGCTCACCATCCCGTCGATTCTGCTTATCTTCGCCTCGACGCCTTGGCACTTTCGACTTTATTTTACGTATCCAATTAATTTACAGCGCTCGGTGTCGACGTTGTCTCCTTCTTCTAGGTCGCTGACCACCTGGGTCACTCGATTCAAGGCCCATCGAAGACCGTCAAGCTTAAAATTGCCAAAACTCGATACCTACTACTTGGCCGCCTGCACGGCTTCCGGGCAAAATTAAAGTCGCTTGCCAAGGAGACCCTTCATGTTTATTCTACCATGCATATGGGCAAGATGAGGTGCATGCCGCGAGAACAGATTATGAAAGACACGAGGTGAAAGAACGGGAAGATGAACAACAGAGAATCACTGCAAGCAAGCAGCAATAGGAAGGTAAACCAATGGATGTCGTTCTGCCACTCTACAAGACGAAGCCTTTGGCCGAAAGGTCCACATCTGGCTGCATACTTATGCACGCCCACCAACAACACTACGCAGTACTTCTCGTCTTCGCCATTTCTCTTTCCAGTTGTCTCTCATCTTTGTGCTTCCACAATAACTGGCCTATACACTTTTTCTCCGGGAGCATGTAATACACATAATACATAGCACTCTCACGACACTCATCCTCTCCTCCTTCCTTATGTTCAATGATCTATCTTTGGGGCCAAAAGGGGGCTTGCACGCCGATCCATGCTCACACTTTGCCTTCTCCTGCTGCTCTCCGCCTCAATCATGGCCATCTTTAATGTTGAACAGAGATGCCCAATTTAATAAAGAGACAAACACCAGCAATTCAGGTCTTCTTCTTCCACAAACGGAATACAAAGCCAGTGGCGGCTGAACATTGACAACAACCTGGTCGGGAAGATTTCCTCCTTCGCCATGCCTTGGATACAGCTGCTACCTAGACCGTTCCTTTACCCCTGCCCCTGTCTTCCTGTCCCGCTTCTTGTCCTCGCCTTGTCTCTGTTCCCTCGTCTTATCCCTTTTCTCTTTTTGCCATGTTTGTCTCTTGTGTTCATTGCGTACTTTGCGCGTCTTTCTTTCCATTCTTGTCTTTCCGGAGCATGACCCAAGGGCTTAGCTGATGGTCCTGGACAATACACCCAGCTCTTTCAATACACCCCTCTCCCCATATCCATACACCTCACAGCAGCAGTCCCCCATCAGTCTGGTCCAGTAGGCGCACTGCCTCCTCACGGTGCGGTAAAGTGTACTGCGTTGTGCTCAGACTCTGTGCAAGCTGTAAGCTGTTTATCAGTTTTTGGTTTATTCGATTGCGTTTGCCTTCGTTTGTGCTGATATTTTCTTTTCCTTCTCTTTATCTCTTCTGTTCGTTATTCTTCCACGTCTATTATTATTCCTGGCCCTCTCTCTTGGTATATAATATTTCCCGACTGTTATATGACAAGCAAACCGACCTTTCGTTTTCATACACCATATGCCGGGACACAATCAGTCGTGGTTCTTATTGCTTCCCTGCACTTTGGGACAGCTTGCTCCCTGTCTCTACCTATCTTCTTTTAGCAAGTCCTTGCTAGCTAGGAACTATTCTTTATTTAGCATTTTTTTTGTCTTGTGTACCTTTTCTTTTATCTTCCATCTCTCCATATTTTTTTCTCCCAGGCAATACATAACAGACCCTTTCTTTCTTTTTATTTCCTTCATCACCCCTCTTCTACTTCCCCTTGCTGCCTTCGGGATTGTTTTGTTGTTGTCTATCTTCTTTGCTTCACTTCATCTATTCGAACACCACACCTGCCGCAATTGTGCACCACACTGCAGAGCCATACGCCCATACACAACGCGCCTTCACCCTCTCACATATCGACAGCACTCGGCAGCGACAGAAACAGTCAAGCTGGCTTCACAATCCAAATCGCAGCTTTCGGGCTCGACAGCCAAGGCTCCAGCCATGGTCTTCTGCGCATACTGCGGGAAGAGCTTCACCCGCAAGGAACATCTTGAGAGACACATCCCAAGCCGTATGTTTACGATTTCCGGACATCATCACTATCTCGAAATTAGCTAACAGAGAATCTCAACTGCAGACACAAATGTCAAGCCTCATCGCTGCAGTGCATGCCAGCTGTCTTTTGCAAGAAGGTAAGCGAATAGCCTCAATTATCTAAAGAATCTCAAAATGAGCCGTGATACTGACCCTGTCGCTACAGAGACTTGTTGCAAAGGCATCACTCAACATACCATGAGGCCAGAGATCCCATGGAGCCGCTGCCTGGAGGTGTTCCCACGGTAGCTGGCCGGACGCCTATTGCCTGTCAAAACTGTGCTAATGCCAAAACTGGCTGTGATAAGCGCGTACCATGCTCGCGCTGCGCTGAGAAGAACCTGCCTTGTGCTGCTCGGTTTGCCCGTCGCTCGTCCAAAGCTGCCGTACGTGCAGCCCAAGCTAGTGCGGCAGCCGCCGCCGCCGCAGCAGCATTCACCGCACAGATGGTGACTTCGCCTACACAAGCAGGAGGACCTCAACCATTGACGCCAGCAACATTCATCGAACTGGATCAGCAGCAACAGCACCACACTTCGGTGATAGTAGCAGGAAATGGCGGTATGAAGCTCGACTCGCCTCCATTACGGTCGCCATTGGGGCTTGAGCAAATGGTTGTGGGCGGCGCGACGGGCCTAGACATGTGCCTTTCTGATCCTAGTACCGGTCTCGCTCCTTCACATCTCCACCACCATCACCACCACCACCAACAGCAGCACCATTTGCACCAGCATCCCCACCTACAACACACTCAACACCAGGATGCAACACACCCTTTCAACCAACCGAAGAAGTCACCACAGCACACTCATAACCACCTGAGTCCCAACGACTTTTCCTCCCCTCACGGAGTCCGTGGCGTGGACGGTCTCGACGAGTTTATGGGATTTGGTGGTAGTGAGTTCATGGGACAAGACAACAGCTACCAGGACCTTATCTGGGCCGACTACCCCATGGACATTGATGTGTACGCCAATCCTCTGCAGTTGGGCCGGCAGTCAGACATGGCCGCAGCCGCAGCCGCAGGCCTTATCCCACCATTTACGGCCACGACCGAGCTGAGCGACATTTCTTCTAGCTCCGAGCCAATGACTGTGTCTTCATCCCAGGGCTCTGTTCATACGCGTGATACTAGCATCTTGTCTTCGACTGGAAGTGGTGAATATGAGGGACGCAAGAACAGTCCGGCCAGTATTGGTCACGGTATTGGCAGCATGGGCGACATTGGCGGTCTGCCCAACAACATTCACTGCAGTGGGAACAGCATTTTTCGTCAGCAGCAGCAGCATATGCAGCAGAAAGCATCCATGTTTGATATGGCTGCCATGGCACCCTGCAGTGAAGGCGGCATCCCGAGTTTGAGGTCGTGGTTGCATCCGAGGCTGCCTGGCCGCTTGCGCGCTGTACGCCACCCATCTACTCGGGCGCGTGTCCACGGACGGCTATTGTGCACCTTGAGTGTCTTGAGCAGAAGTCCAAGCAAGAGGGTACGTGGACGGCGCTGGAGCAGTTTCTCGATAACCACCAGCCAGATGCTACAGATGCGCCCCAGGTTGTCCCGTTGACATCGCGGTCCCGCGATAAGATGCTTGCCATTACCCAGAGCTTCCTGCATAAGGCTCTCGACATCCACCGCTCCGGAATGTATCCAAAGAATGGGGCGGCTAGTCCTGGTGCGGCAGACTTCAACTTCAACTTTATCGTTCTACCACCTTCACGCATTCTTGAGTACTTCCTGAAGAGCTACGTACACAGCCTGGCCATTTACTACCCGCTTATTGTGGGCGGTGTTGTGGACCCCAACGAGATGCTCGACAACAATCAAGCATCGACGCTTTTGGTTCTGCTGATGATTGCGCAAGGTGCCGCTACAGTTCCCATGGCCGAGGCGCGCTACCTGTCGGCGGGTCTTTCAGAGACTTGCCGAATCTCACTGTTTGACATTATCGAGAAGAATGTTGAACTGTCCGCGGATCCAACCGCCCTACGTTGCGCTTTGCTGTTTACACTACTGGGCGCGTGGAGTGGTGACAAGTGGCAAATGGACATTGCCATGGGCCAGCGGAGCATGTATCTTTCGGTGAGTTTATTTCCTATACTTGTCTGATATTACTTGAGGCCAATTACTGACGCCTTTTAGATGCTCAAACATGCCGGTATGCTCGAGCCTCAGCCGTCGATGGTGCCGAGCTTGAGCAGCCCTACAAGCACAGAGCTGCAGTGGCGTTCGTGGCTGCACCGAGAGTCGCAAAACCGCCTTGTTTACAACTGGGTTATGGTCGACCAGGAACTCAGCCTGTTTCACGATACGGCGCCCGTTCTTTCCATCAGTGACTTGCAGTGCCCTCTGCCTAGCTCTGAAGCCTTATGGCTTGCGCCCACAGCCAGCCGTTGGGCTTCTATTGCCCAGAGCACATACAACACAAGCGCCACTTCCAACAACAGTGCCTCAACGTCACCACTGACTCCCTCACTTTGTGAGCTATTCCAGGATTTCTTGCACGACAACCTGGCTCGCCGAAAGACTTCGCTCTCACCGCAACAGCTACGCCTTCTCCTCCACCCACTCCAGGGCCTTCTTTGCCATCTGCGCCAAATGCTGTCTTGCTTGCCCGAAGTGCCTCCTGTGCGCCGCACCACCAACCGCACAGTCACCAAGGCCTCGACCATGCAACGCCTCGAAGAGGTCCAGGCCCAGCTTCAGTACTGGTATGAGCTCTCTATGGCCTACTACAAGGCAAATCCTGGCTGTGCCATAACACGGTGCAACTTGGTCCTCTACCACCTCATCTCGCTCAATGCCGTCACCAACTTCCCCGAGATCGAGCGTCTGGCTCGCCGTGATGGGTTATCGGTCACTGCTGATCCTCTGGTGCGCCACAAGCGCTGCATCTTCTTGCGTGAGGAGGCCATCTTTCACTGTGGCCAGGTTCTGCGTGTTCTGCGCCAGATGCCTGCCGACAGACGGCCCAGCTGGTGGAGCGCGGCGCTGTACCGTGCCGTTCTGATTCTCTGGGCCGACAGTGTCTGCCACGTGGATAGTAAGGCAGGCCAAACGCCGGCAAATGGTATCTCTATTGTTACCGCTGCTGCTACTACTGCTGTTGGTGCTACCTCGCCCAATATGGCCGGCTCTCCCACCAAGGGAAGCCCGGCAGCTCTCTCTCCTGGTCTTAGTCCGCGGAGCCATAGCAGCCACATCAGCATGAGCGGGGCTAGAGATGTTGCGGATACGGGTACTGCCAACGCTGCTTCACTTGTTGCCATTGACAGCGTCACACCCGAGGACCAAGCTGTCATTGCCTATCTCTGGGGTGGTGATGGCGTCACAGCCGTGCTGACCCACAGTGATGGCAGCCACTTTACCCTAAACACACCACCAGAGATTCTGGCTTATGGTGTCAAGCGTATTGATGAGGCTGTGAGCACTCGCATCAGCGATGGCATTCGGCGCAAGCTTCTCTCCCTGGTAGACAACTGGAGTGGCGAAGCGCTTCTGTGATTTTTCTTTTCAGCTCTTCGTTTCTTATTTCAATCTGCATTTCGGTTAGGCTTTTCTTTCTTTTACACATATACCAAACAATGACCGACGAACACAAGAAAAGGGGAGCTCAATGGTGGTAACTGGACACACATATGGGAGGGACTACTGGATTTTTGCCTTTTTCTGTACTTGGATTTTTGGAATTTAAAATTGCTGGCGTTCATTGTTGAGTTGCAATTCTTGAAGTATTTCTACATCACATTTACTTGGTTCAATGGAAATTGGTTCATTATCACTTTTTCAAGTTTGTTTATACAAAGTTTTATTTTAAAAAATTAAAAAATAAATCCAACAAGAAAATGTGTCCAACTTTTATGTGTTAATTATGGCAAAGAGTCTTTAGACAATTACACTTGCTATTCTGATCATGAACATTCAGATGCCTGAATTATCGAAGCTCAAAGGTGCAAAGGTGAGCTAATGTCAAACTTTCTGCGCGTGCAGTAGACTCCCTGACTCCCAAGAGACTTGATGATAAATGCCAAGACACTACCAAATACTGACAAAAGCGGCCCGGAAGGACATGGTTCAGGGCTCGTTGAAAACGAAGACATTTGGCAATATACGAAACACGCGTACAGAGCCGTCTTTCTGACGACTGAGCCGTGCGTAAAAAAAAAGTGACAGAAACCCAGATTCCTGGTGGCGTTTCTTTTTGCCACGCCCTTTAAATGTACTGGAATTAAATTGCGTGGATTGATATTAAGGTCGCTACGCCGGAATTTTTTTTGTTGATCCCTCTAAAAAGGAGAGGACATAGAGTATCAGTAGAAATAAAGATTGAAGAGCTGCGAGGCTCGTGTGCTAGAATAAAAAACAAAATTCCGGCTGCAAGGGGCCGAGTACGACACTATCGATGTAGAACTCTGGTACGCTAGAAAAGAACTTGAGGTTGACGATGTGCCAGATTTCAGACAAAAGAAATGAAAATAGCTTTTTGAAGGCTAGAATAGAGTAGCTCCAAGATCGGAAATATGCCCGTCACTAAGTCCACGATATGCCACGATATGGAAACCGGCACCGACAAAGAATAGCAGAGGGGTGGTATCGTGAAATATGCAGCGGAGGGACGTCCATGCAAGACAATTTTCCGGTACATCGAGATGTTGGCTGGGGAAGGTTGTCTATAGCAGCTGCTCGATATGACAACGACTGATCTGATATTGCACACCTATATGTGAGCTCCATGGTGAAGCGAGGGGTGCGGTATTAAACTCAAATATCCTGCCGTGTCTGAGCGCGCGTACATTTTTATATCTTGGACTAATTCCCAAATCCTACATGCCACAAACAGGTCATCCCCAGCCCTCCATGGCCCGGGCCCATCTCACTCCCTTCTCTGTATCTATATCAGGGGAACGCGGCTTCCCCGGCGGCACAATAACGTTTCGTACCTGGATGCCGATACTAGCTCCCCTCTCCACGTTCCGTCTTTGCCGTTCGGCGGGTAGACATCTGTTGGTTGTGCACAGATGGGGAGAAGTAGGGGGGCTTCTCCTCCTTCTTTTGGGTCGGGTACAATGGATTGTATTCCTTGCCCCCGTTGTGGCCATAAAGAACACTTGGCCATGGCGGCGTAGTAGTCATCCTCTTCCGTCATGATCCTGAGGTTAGCCATTTGCCTGATTTGGTAAAATGCCCCGACGTTGAATTGTGCTCATATTCCCACACAGGAGAGCGAAGCTCAAAAGCTGTCATGGCATCATGTAAGCGAGCTTGATTTAATGATAGAAAAATGGTAGGAAGTATTGGAAGAGTGAAAAGAATTTTCCGAGATGTGTCTAGACTCTGCGGCTGGGAAGTAGAAAAACGAGATAATTGCGCTCAAGCTGCTCGCTAAATTCACTGTAGGAGTCTTGGCATTTCATCTTATTTCCCATATGATTCGACTTGGCTTTGGTTAGGGAATGAGGCCACAATCTGAACAAGGAGATAGACACTCGAGATTCTTTTAGATATTACATCAAATAAATGGCTGTAGTGATGAGGTTCTACTGCCGGCAGAGCACCAGTATCGAGGCTTGGAGTGAAAGCCGATCGCGGCTCCGAGAGCAGCCCCCAACACAAAATATATCCCCAGAAGCTGGTAAGCGGGCAGACTTGATCAGGCACTATTGGCTAGAGTCAATATCAACCACTGGGGGCGATTAAAACTCCAAAGCGACAAGTACACGCGTATGATTCATTTATGGGGAGGAGAAAAGGAAAATAATAAAGTGAGGATCAGCGAAAAGTACGTTTGTGTAAACGAGTTGCTCATATCTAGCCGGTGGTCGCTTGCCTCCCCTCGTGGTATTTCTTTCATTTTATCGAACGCGTTGCAATCAGTTGCACTATTTAGTAAACAGATAAATAGTAGCTGTAAAGGTCAATATACTTGCGTCACGAACAAATCTGCGAGTCAAAAATGAAGCTGTGAGAAGCGGGATGAGCTGACATCGATGTGCAGGCTACAACGGAGGAACTCGATATTCCGAGAACCCGACCAGACTCATGAGTCCACAGTTAGTCTTCCCGTTAAGTTATTTAAAAATTACGCCGGCAAATAAAAAGGTCAATGTACCTGAATCAAGAACGGCAAACGCGTAGGCAGTAAATGGCAGGACTGAGGCGGATATCAGGCTAAATTTAAAACAAAGCACGCTACGCGCAAGGTCGCCTTATTGTAAAGCCGACTTGAAGAATAGACACGTACGAAGTAGAGATAGAGAGCCTGAGGCATATTGTGGCGCCTTGAGCCCTCTCCGCTGCCGATGCTGCCACTGTGGCCATCCTTGATGCGTTCTTTTGATGTCGTCTCTGTTCCAGTTGCTCTCGGTTTAAAGGTTGCTCCGCGCCGGCTATGACGATCCACAACTCCAAGCTTTACTAAATTAAAAACACCAGACTACGTACATACTACTATTGGGCTTCTGATCATGCGCAGAGCTCTCAGTGATAGGGAAAGCACGTACAAAATCATGCAATTTCCTACATATTTTTGACATGTCGTTGGTGATGGTCGTCCTGATAAGGTTTAGCGTACCCGTAATTGTGTAAGTCTGGCCAATCATATGCCAATGACCCACTTTTAAGCTCTCGCTACCGAAATGGAAGGAGCACTGCACTGATCACTAACTAGACAGAAAAAAGTGAGGAATCTTGAGATTTCTGTAGAAAACGTATAAGTAAAGGTTAAATCAAACAGAAAGTCTTCTAAGACACCGGCCTGATATTTCAGGTTCGGATGGAAGACGTGCAGATTGTTTTTCTGGCAGATTTTGTGTTCCCACAGCGTTTTCGCCCACTTTGCAATTGCACGGACGTCCGTTGGGGAAACGATCGGAATCAAAATGCGGCCAGACTGGTAGGATAAGAGATGCGTTTGCCATGCCTTTCAGTTGATACACTTCTCTTCTCTCGGCTTGCCCGCCGGGACTCCTCCAACAATGTCCTTTTCTTTTTCTCTTGTACTTTCTCCTCTTTCTGTGCTAGGTAGGACATGCAGGTGCTTGTTGTCCAAAAGCAGTGTTGGACAGGAAAGTAAATACAAAATGAACAACGTAAGATAAGACAGAAAAGCTGTGCGTTCAAGCAAACTCAGCAGAAAACTTGTGAATGTAGACTAAAATTTTACTGCACTCGATGCCTTAGGGCAGTGAGGTTGGCGAACACTCTCGCGAACCCGTCGCTCTATTCGAAGTAGTGTAGGAAAGCCAGCTAATCTACCTATGACAACGGACCGCGGCTCATGCTTCTTGTCACAATTTTTTATCGCGTACACAAACATTTTTTTTTTGCAAAGCATAGTGTGCTGCTAAGTATCGTGTTTCCACTTTAGTGTGTGCTTTATGCTGTTCAAGCATACAAAGCACTGTTTGCCAGCACGTTGCTGCTGAGTTTACGGACGGAAGCTCCAGTATAGACGCCGGACTTGCTGGAATTGTCTGTATCAGTCTTCCTTGTCAATAGCGGAGTGACCATACGGACCCGTTGATGCGCTTCTCCCCCAACTTAAACTTCCCCAATGGACAACGGCCTCCTTGAACGGATGTTCCTTTCGGACTTGGAGGCATCAACACCGTCGAAGTATTAGCCTCTGTTTTCGTATGTCGTTCTCTCCCTATAAGAGACGTAGTCTTCGTAAGAGTAGATGCAAATCTCTCATTCTAGAAAAACCCATTCAGCTTGCATTACCACCACCGGTCAACACTCAAAATCAGCAGACCAATCAACGCACACCTCATACTTACCACACATTCTCCGGACTACCCCCACTTTTAACATCCACCACCAACGAATCAACATGTCTGAACCTGTTATCGACGCCGCCCGCCCCCTTGTCGGCAAGGTCGCCGTGATCACTGGTGCTGGCCGTGGTATTGGCCGCGGTATTGCCACTGAGCTTGGCCGCCGCGGTGCCAACGTCGTTGTCAACTACGGGAGTAGCGCATCGGCTGCCGAGGCCGTTGTTGCCGAGCTGCAGTCGCTTGGCACTGAGGCCGTCGCCATCCAGGCCGATATCAGCAAGCCGGCCGAGGTCGTTGCACTCTTTGACAAGGCCGTTGCCCACTTTGGCGGCATCGACATTGTCGTCTCCAACTCCGGCATGGAGGTCTGGTCGTCGGAACTGGACGTCACCCAGGAGCTCTTTGACAAGGTCTTCAACCTCAACTGCCGCGGCCAGTTCTTTGTTGCCCAGCAGGGCCTGAAGCACTGCCGCCCCGGTGGAAGCATCATTCTCACCTCGTCCGTGGCTGCTTCTCTGACGGGTATCCCGAACCACGCTCTGTACGCCGGCTCCAAGGCCGCTGTTGAGGGCTTCACGCGTGCCTTCTCCGTTGACTGTGGCGAGAAGGGCGTGACAGTCAATGCCATTGCCCCCGGTGGCGTCAAGACGGACATGTACGACGAGAACTCGTGGCACTACGTGCCCGGTGGCTACAAGGGCATGCCGCAAGAGATTATCGATGCGGGCATTGTTAAGGCCTGCCCGCTGAAGCGTGTCGGTACGCCGGCCGACATCGGCAAGGCCGTGTCGCTTCTGGTCAGCCCCGAGGGCGAGTGGATCAACGGTAGGCCAAATATCCCAGAACTCCAACATTCAGAAACAATTGCTAATAAATCTAGGCCAAGTCATCAAGTTGTCGGGTGGCTCTGCTGTGTAAGCTTAGAAAGTCACACCTACTTTTGGTATACGAATGAACGAGTGGGACGGTTATGGACAGGGTCACAATTATGCAGACTAGGTAGACATTTGGTTAAAAAAAGAAATAAGAAATTCACTCGTACCGCATGCACTTTACTCCATTCACGTCCACATGTGCCCATGTTTCCTTCAGAATTAAACTACAGCCGAAGTCAAATAATTGTGTACAGGTGTGAATATTAGATAAAAAAGACAAGGCACACTCTCGTCAAGGAAGCAGTGTTGTTTAGTGCCAGACTCATTTACTCGTTTAATGCATAATCTGAGCATAAAATCAGCTCTACCAGTATTTGCCACGTGAGGATGTGTGCTGGTGGTGGTAAGGATTCTGTTCCTGATCCAGCTGTATAGGTCTTGTTCCCGGACAAAAGTGCTTACCTTGACGTAGTTGTGCAGTTTTCATTATTTTGACCAAATCTGGCCCGGCTGCTGGGATGCTACGAAAGTCGTCGACTACTGGTTTCTTCAAGCAGTTCTCTATACGATTTGCGTAAACGTTATGAAAGCTTGTTTTTTCAATGTATTGGAATGTTTATCCAGCAAAGAAAACTGATAATATGCTTTGAATTTGGCATCCTAAAAAGGCACTCAAGATTTGTCATTTTCCTCGTCTTAAGCGAGGCTTCAAAACCTCGTATTTGTTTGGATATTTTGAGATGCATCCGTCTTGGTATTGTTTACTTCCCGTCCTGCTTCCGCAAAAACTTCCTACTTGGGAGTTGCACAAGTTTGTGTGTGTATAGTTCCATTGCTAATAGTTGGCAACATTTCCACTATCCCGTTTTTCTATTGATCGTGCCAAGTGCCAAAAGATGCAAAAGAAACTCTACAATTACCCAATGGAGGCCAACAGGCCGTCAGTCTTGTTCGACTCAAAGATGTTTCTGCAGGCAAAAAAGTACACGATATTGATATAGATTGCACGCACGATGTCGTAAAGTGATATGTGCAGGGTGATAAGACTCAAGTCAACATGTTGGAAAAATTGACGTTGACTTTTTCCGGTAACCTGGATCACTTTTTGTTTTTGTGCAGTGTTATCCGTCACCTTTTTTCCAGGTTCAGCTATAGCATTCCTTGATTATGTCACTTGAGCACGTCCCGCGGCTTGATATGCATCGTACACTCTACATTTATTATAGGAGTGGTGGAGTATCAACGGAAATGTAAAGTACAAGCTAACATCCTACTGCACCTTAGAGCAGCAGCTCTGCCTTGGCACGTCTACGCGCTGGGTCTCGTGGGAGCGGGAGAAGGAGTGAAAGTCAAAAAGGGTGGGAGATACAAACCTCCGGCCCTGTATATCCTGGCGACCCTCCCTAGCACGTCTTTGATATAGGCTGTGAGCGGCATGTGGGTAAGAGTATCTTGGGTGTAGAACGAAGTAGGTCCTAAAGGGGCTGGACACCATACTTTGTGAGAATACCTTTCTGTCATCGTGTAGCCACACCTTTGGCACACCATCTGCTACAGCCTGACTGCAACCACCACACCGTCTACCTATAATGATACTGCGCCAAAGCACGTCTCCGGACATCTCCACTACTCCTAAATGTTTAACGGCAGGTGCTTTGTGTTTCTCACGTTTTCTCCCTCTTTGCGATCTTGGATGGCATCTTTTTATCTAAGTATTCATGGCTCATCAGGACGAGCTAGACAAATCCGTAAGGAAAGTTTAATTATCTATTTTGACAACAAATAAGATAGCAATAGCGAACCCGAAAAAAGAAAGGAGGAGAGAACTTCCCGAAGTTACGGGACGCGTGGAGAATACATGGCTAGCGGCTAGTATCTGATATCCACGTGAAATTTAAACAACGTCAAGACAAGGCAGTGGCTTACTACTTCCACAATCCTGGGATGTGTGAAGGAACTGAAGAAATTACACTGTGAAAGCAGCATTACGATGGGTAATAGTGAATTATTTGGAGAGTAAAACAGAGAATATGCGAAGTCCAGCGCCTTTCCGTATGCTGTGTAAACTGAGACAATCCCAAGTCCGGGTTATGTAAATAAACTGAACAGTATTGAACTCTCCCAAATGAGAGTTGTATTATGGTAAGATAAAAAATAGGAGAAAAGACATTAGTTCATGATAATGAGGGCAATAAAACATAAAAGAAAATAGAAAAAGCCAAACACATGTTTTTTTAGTCTTGTCACTACACAAATTGCAGGTCTTCTTTGCGGTGATTGACCAGATCGAGTGCTGCCCCTAGGGTATGGCCTAGATAACCGATCATGGCCTTGGACACGGCAAGATCTTCAAACAACACATCACCACAGACCTCACGGAATCTCGCGTAGACTTCTTCGAGCTTTTTGAGCTCACGATTCAAAATCTCGAGCTCTAGCCAGCGGCCATCTTCGCCCTGCAACTGGTAGGCCCCTAGGCTAACGCCAAGGCCAAGGCCGGCTGCAGTAAAAGGTGCGGTGCTACTAGTGGGCGATGAAGTCTCTGGTTGTGGTCGTGGTACAGTCGTATTCGGTGCTGATACTGATGATGCCTCCTGTCCCTCCAGAATGGAGTCCACAGCTCCACTTTGAGAGCTGCCACCTCCTCCCACTGTCGTAGTTGCCGCAGGGCGAAAATAAGACTGGGATGCCGTCTTGTAAAAAGATGTGATCTTGCCCAACAGCGTAGCCAAAAGCATAGCAGCCGTATGAGTTCCAGAGCGGCGCATACAGCGGGGACAGGCCAGCATGGCCGAGCAGCCCTCGACGGCGTTGCGGTTGAGCGTGAGAACCACATCAAAAGGCGGTGCACTGGGCGTGGATGCATTGTGCAGAGCCTGGAGGGCATGCAGACAGGCCGTGAAACAAACACAAGATGCCGGTGAACTGCTGTGGTAGCCGACTCCACCCATTACACCCATTCCACCAATTCCACCGGTCCCGCCTATCCCACTGCTGCTGCTGCCAGAGAGAGGTACAGACTTGTGGCCCGTGGCAGGACTCTGGCGCAAGCTGGGTGTTGTGGATGGGCTCGGGAAGTAATTGTTGACTGACGATGAGGCGACGCTGCCTGGAGTGGGCATCTGTTGTTGCTGCTGCTGCTGCTGCTGTTGCTGGTAATGTGTATGCTGTTGATGTTGTTGGTGTTGCTGCTGTGACGGACCATGCATCTGCTGCTGTCCTTGCCCATACGGAAACATGTCCATGACAGAAGGGTCCATCCACGGTATACCGCTAGAAGTCGCGGCAGCCGGGCTCACGGAGAAGTTGGCATGAACAGCACCGTGCATCGGGATCCCACTCAAGGGAGAGTCTGAGAACTGGGCGACAGAAATGTCGGTTGGAGGTGTTGTCCAGGGCACCGCCCCAGCTGAATATATGCCGCCGTTGGCAGCGGCAGCAGCCATGGCCGCAGCATTTGAGCTCTCATCCATGGCAAGCAAGGCCATCTCAGACGATATCGAGTGGTTACGTGAGATGGCACCACTCCCGGGATGGACATCCATGTTGACCGGTGTCTGCCAGCCGGTGTCCAGCCGATAGAGACCAGGTACGCCCGCCGCCGCTGCGGCATACATCAACCCTGTCTTGTCGTCCATCATGGAGGGTGAGAAGCCAGCGGCAACGGCAGTCATGTCTTGCTGAATGGGTGTGGTGTGGTGATGAT
This sequence comes from Sporothrix variecibatus, assembly GCA_016097105.2. NCBI lineage: Eukaryota > Fungi > Ascomycota > Sordariomycetes > Ophiostomatales > Ophiostomataceae > Sporothrix > Sporothrix variecibatus. The sequence continues at coordinate 2,856,255 of JADMNI010000005.1, forward strand.
GATGGTGATGGCTATTGTTGTTGTGATTGGCGTGGTTGTTGGAGTTGTCTGCCTTTGGTTTGCCAGCCCGGCTTGAAGGCGAGTATCGACATTCGATACCACACGCTAGACACCTTGAGCAAATTGGCCGTGCTTTGGAGCACTTGACCTTGGCGAGGAAGCAACCATCGCAAGATGCCCTCAACCTGGGTTGGCGGTGCTTAGATGCCGCAGACATTATGAGGAAAAAAAAGATAGTGAAAAGATGGATGGAACGAGCAAAATGATAACGAGCGTCAATGAGGCAAGTTTCGTGATGTCAATATTGAAAGACGAGACGATAGTAGGAATACGGCTTCATTAGCTTATTCGTTCATCTAGAACGGGTAGTGACAGGGGGCAGCAGGCATGATCTTATAAGAGCGGAGAGATGATAAAAGCGAACGTGAGGACAGAAGCGACAGAGACGACAGAAATGGACAGGGGGGTATATGGATATTTGACAAGTGGGGAGAGCGCGCGGAGTGCAGGGTAAAGATCATATGGGTAATGATTAAAGACCAGAATTCAAATACTGGTAATGGGGACGGCTATGAGGCTGGATATTTGGTAGTAACAAGCTCGTTAATGGTGCACTATACAAAAACAGAAAACAATAGAGGCTGCGAGGCAAACAGGGTAAAGAATAAAGGGAAATACAAGGAGCGTGGAAAGTGGAAAGTAAAAGGAAAGAACGTAAGATGCTGGGCGACTGCTGACATGAAAGAAAGAGGCCAAGAACGGCGTATTAATGTAGAGGGAAACATGTATGTGGCTCTCTAAATGCTGGCAAATATATGAAGTGTGAGCTTTGCTTTTAATGAAGAAGGAATAAAAAGGGAAGGAAATTCAAAATGCGCTTTCCACCAAGCATCAAAAGTACGATGGTGGTGACGACGATAAATATTTATGCAAGAGTAGTGGGCAAAGTCCAGAACTGTAAGATCAACACGTTATCTTCACGATAGGAGAACAAAGGGCAACACCAGAAGAAAAGAAGACTAAAAAGAGGCAAAAACCAAGGGCCAGAACTGGAACCAAACAACAAAGTATGCTTAACGCGTTCAATGGAGGGCCGGGTAAACGGGAGGAGAAAAGAAGGGTGCAAGAGTGTGTAAAGGGAAAGGATGTACAGGAGTGAGGCAAAAGTTAACAGACTGATAATGGAAGCATGAACCTCTCCGGAGCCTGATTTGGACTCGATCGTCACTTGAGGCTGGCCATGTTGAGGATGTTTCTGATCCCCTCATTTGTTTTTGAATGTAAAAGATGAGAGGCGGACAGAAGAAAGACGAAGAAGACATAGCAATGGCGTGCAACCACTGCAGCTCTCGTGCAAGTTTCCCACACTCACTGCAAGAACCAAAAGAGGGTGTGAAGAAGATGTAGGCGTATGTTGTGTTTGGATCAGCTGCGGTTGCGACGCAAGAGAGGGAAAACAATAGAATATAGAAAAGAGGGTGTGGTCGTGTGTAGGAGAGTGAGATTTTGACAGTTCTTGCCTTTTCCATCCATCAACGCATGGGGCTCTAGCTTCATGTAATCGAGCTTTGTTTTGTGTTTTATGCCGCTCTTCACAGACGGCTAGTCTTGCTAAAGTTACTGAGTTTTTACTGTGATTAACCTCAACAACAGGGATGGCAGGATTTTACAGTTATCGACGCATGCAGGAGGCGTGCATACTTCTGCTTCTGCTTCTGCGCAGCCTTTGCACAACTCTACGTTGTTTTTGCGTCTTTTTGTAGAGATGTCTGCAGAGACCCTTTTGATAAGTGCTGTACTGTGGCATTCACAGCTGAAGAGTGCATGCGTTGTGCGGACGTATGCGAGGATGTGAATGTTTTCGCCCGCAGGGAAATTGATCCTCTGCTGCTTCTGTTTTTCTGCCGTGACACTCACGTCTGCCAGAAAGGGAGATTGTCGTAAGCCAGTGCATGTCTTCCCTCTCTTTACCTTTTCGTACATCCTTTGCCAAGGAGTACTCTTTGTACGCGTGGCGGCACAGTTGCGAGGTTGCCGCCAACTTTTACTTTTCTCATATGAAATTTATCCTCGACTCAAGGCACGGATCGTGGAGAGAGAATTATGTGTATGAGAACTAACAACACCAGAGTTTCGTTCTTGGTACGGCACTGCAGATCACCCTCTTGTGTACAACCGTGGTACAACACCTTGGGTTGTGTTGGCCTCTTGTCAGTCTTCCAACCCACCACCCATTGTTTTTCGTATGTGGGTCGAGGTCGATTTCGGTGACTTCCGTAACGGTGACGATCGAAACAGACAAAACCTAAAAGTGAAGAGTGGGTGTGAGCACACCATCATGAAAACAAAAGACAAGACAAGGCTGACATATACCGGGCGAGAAGTGAGAGGAGGCAAAAAGTTGACAAGAAGAGTGTTCTAGAGCAAGAAATGGACCAACAATTGAGAAAGATGGCACACCGTAAATATTCCGAAGTTGCCTTGATCGATGCTACTTCGAGAGCCAGAAAACTGATGGCCACTCTTCCTGTTTGAGTGTCTGTGATTTGATGTCTTGGATTGCTTTTGTGTATGTATGTGTGTGCCATCCACTTCTTTTCTTTTTCTTTTTTCTTTTTTCTTTCTGGCGCCAGGAAGTTTTAATCCAACATGACATCTGCTTGTAAGCTGTGTCTCATCTCCCCAACATGCCCACCCTCTATTACCTTCTCTTATCATTCTGCATTTTTAGTATACCTGCCACTTTCTTTTCCGGGGTGGAGCTAGAAAAGGACACTGGCTTGTACGTTGAGGTGGCACCGAATTTTGCGCCTTTGAGCAGCTTTTGCGCTGTTTCAGATAGTAAAATGGGAGCCTCGACGAGAAAACGAGAATTAAACAAAGTGACTAGCAGAATCCACCAAAAGAACAAAAATGCATGAGTAGAAGAGCATATGAAAACAAAAGTGGGTGAAAACAAGGTGAGCTCGGTGCGGGGAAAAAGGATACATCTGCTGTGCATTTGTGGCGGCAATGGACGTGCCAGCAGCTAGCCAGCACACACTTTTACACATTGGGAGAGAAAAGCAAAATACGGCGGCTAATGCCGTGAGAATATACACAGTTCTACACGGCTATAAACAGCTTCTCAATTGTATACACTGCCGCAAAAGTTCTGTGAAATCACACATGACCAGTCATATGGTACAAAACTAGGTACTACAACATGTGGCGGACGTTCAACAAGCATCGTGGAGCTGCGTAAGAGGATCGCTATCCATTGTGTTTGTCTACTGCAAGTATCCTCATAAAAGAAAGTGTGAGCTGCCGAACGCACGGGCAGGACTAGGTAAAAATACGAAAATACGGGAAATGGGTTGCGGAATGCGTGTTGAGATCTTTGGGTTTTGTCTTGGCATGACGACAGAATGGGGAAGCGGGTGGAGGATTGTGCAGAAAAGGAGGACGCGTATTCTCCGTAAACGTGCATATACAGTCGCGGCGATATAAAAAAAGATAAGATATATACCAGAAGTATGGAAAGAGCCTCTTCCAGACGGAAGCACTGGGCAAGGAAGCCCTGTCTTATTCAAACGTGGAGGGAAGAAAGAGAAATAGAAAAAGGACGACCGAACTGATGCTTGAGGACCTGGAAGTTGAGGGAGAGGAGAGTGTAATAGGCGGGACGGGGAGAATCCGCATGCGGGAGAGCGGCCAGATGGACAAAGGGAATTATATGTTGCGTGTTCGAGGTTCGTCTTTGTCTGTTGGTACTGCAATTATAATGTGTCATTCCGGTTCCTTTTTGACAGACATAGGTTTGCTATGACAATTTGATTGTTTGCGGAGATGCAAATATTCCCTGTCGGACTTTCCCCAGATTCTTGATGTTACCGCTCACGGGAGGCCGCAGACGACGCCGGCAGACGTAAAACGAAACTTTGTAGAATGTGGAGGAGGAAAAGATGAAAAGTGGTGATTGCGGTGGCTTATGGTAACACTCACAACTGTCTTTTCACTTACTCTAGGATGACAAAATCATGACACGATTAAGCCTCTGTTCTTCCAAATAGTGCTCAAATCAAGGAGGTGCAGCCGGCGAGGCTTGGACTAATATGGAAGACAGACTTGAGAGAAGCCGAACAGGAAAACAGGACAATGGCAGGCAGTCTAGACTTCCATCGGGGTGTCTATTTCCCCTAAATCTTCCGATCCCGCCGCTTCCCGTCTACTGACTACGCAAGGCATGCACTGATATCTATGGGCGGCTGTTGAAACAAGTGAAGAAGAAACATCGAAAAGCACAAAATATGAAGTATGTTTAGGCCTACAAATATACAATGAGCGAAGAGAGGCGAGCATGAGGCTAAAGGTGAACGGTTATCGTCTTCGCCCAGAATGCCTAACATACGATCTATCTTCGACTGAAGTGGAGGGTGGAGCGAGACTGTTTATGTGGATAAAATGGGGTGTTCTGTCGGCAGCGAATCGGCGAAATCGGAAAAAAATTGATGGGCAAAGGTAAGATAAAAATGATGAGAGAACGCCAGGTAAAAACTGACAAAGTCGTGTCCAGAAAATCAGAAACACCCGTTGTTGATCAGGAAGATCGAGAAATATGACAAAATTTTGGACGCATATTACCAATCGGGAAGTGTCGAACGTGCAGCAGGGATAGGACAGAAACAAGAACATGTATGCTGGGTATGTTTTCCTATCTCGTATTCCGACTTGCCACACAGTCCGAGCTGCATTTGTGAGTGGAAATTTGTGCACCGTAGGCCATCTCCCCTATCATTTCATTGTAACCATTGCGGTCTGCTGTACTCGAAAGACTGCATATCCTTCCATGGCTTTCATACGGTAAAGACAATACAAGTAGGGTGTTTCTTTCTGTTCATCCCTTCTCGCTCTTTGCACGTCACCGCCATAGACTATCCCGGTGTCCAGTAGTCGTCCCCGAGGTAGCACTGGTGATGAAAATAAGAAGCAAACAATAATGCATATCGGGAGAGAAGGAATTGCAGTGATGGAAATTGTATTGCTGTGGCCGTTGCAAGTTTTGTTTTTAGATTTATTTCCTTTCATTTTAATTCATCCTCCCTACTCCTTTCTTACCACCTCCCCGCTTCACAAGTACTACCAGCTTTCTGGACACGCTTTACCTCTTTTGTCTTCTTCATCGTGCTACCTAGTATTCCTGTCGATCGTCGAGACTTGCATACAACGACGGAAGAGACAAGACGACGTCAACTAGCACACACACACCTTGTCTTTTACACACAAAGTCTAACTCGGCTGGCTATGTCCCACAATCTGCGTCACCCTCCCCGATGCAGACACAAAGCTGGCACTGGTTGCGCAAAAGCCAAGTGCATTCGCACATGTCTATTCTTGTAACTTCGTAAATGCACAAAGAAGAAAAAAGGGAACCCTAAGACGACGGTCTAGGCTGTTTGTGTATCCTTTTTGCGAGCGTGAGTGTGTCCTGAAGAGAACTTGTGTCCATTGTACAACAATCCCGTTCCAGATTCTACTGTCCGCTTTGTTGATATCTCTCTCTGTGCTCTACTGGTGAACATAGTGTTAATACTGTTTTTTTTGTATTTGAACTGTCAATCTTGGTGAACTCTACCAAACAAAATAAAAAATTGTAACGAGAAGTGATAAAAACAAGATGAAGTGTACAGAAAAGCATCAAAAGCCAACGTAAAGGGAAGGAAATGCCGTCAAAGGCCGTCAGGGTGAAAAAAAAAGGAGAAGAAAAGAAACGGCGAAAACAAAACGCAAAACCAGAAAATCGAAATCGACTTGTATGTATAAATGCAGTGAAAGAAAAGAAATGAAAGAAAAGAAATGAGAAAAGTGACGAACAAACAAGACGCCAGTCCCAAATGGAAGAATGAAAAAAAAAAAAAGTTCCTCCACGGATGTACCTGTCCTCGACGGGAGAAGAAAAAAAGACAAAAATCAAAACTTCCCAAACTTTAACTAACAAAAAAAAAGAGCAAAAACAAAACCATGATATCCCATCTCTTTCCTGTTGTATGCAATTTCGATCAAAGAGAAACCATCCTAATTCATTCAATTTTTTCTTCTCCTTCACCTCAACCCCTTCTTACAGACCAAGACCCTCACGCATCAGTACGCCCAATTGCTTTGCCTGTGATTGTTAGTAGATGGTTTTAAATCGTGATCAAAGAGAATTGAGAGACGAATGACTTACCAAATCGCCGTGCATCATGGAAAAGTGGTTGCCGGGCATGTGACGGATGGTCATCTTGCGCGCGTCCAGGTATTCGTCCCAGCGGTTTGGGCCAAAGTCGGAGCGGTTGTCCAGCAAGAAGAGGGCGTGGCCTTCCGGGTAGGGCTGCGGGCGTGGGTCTGTGGGTAGGTGGCAGACGCCATCCTCGCACCAGATGACAGTAACCTTGGGGCACTTGCTGACGGGGATGGGCTCGGCAGTGTAGTTGGATAGGGCAGTGACGGAGGCGGCAAAGTGCGGCAGGAGCCACGAGGGGACCTTGTCGGCGTCGCCATCACCCAGCAGGCCAATGGAGGCAAACCATGCGTGCAGGCCCTTGGGCAGCGGCTCAATAGTAATGGGACAGGGCGAGTCGATAAAGACAATGTTGTCAACGGTCTCGCCGGCCTTGGTCAGCTGGTTGACAATCTCGTAGGCAATAACGCCGCCGGCCGACCAGCCCGCGAGGCTGTAGGGCCCAACGGGCTGGCGACGCTTGATCTCGTCAATGAACTTGGCAGCCATGCCGTAGACGCCGCAGTTGTACTCCTCGGGGGTCTTCATAAAGGGCGAGAAGAGACCCAGACAGCCCAGTCAGCGCCAATCTCTGAAATCTCCGTGTAGGAAGTAGCGCTGCCACTGCCATCGGGGATCATGAACAGGTTGTGCGTGGCCGTGCGGTGGCTGCCCTGGAGCAGGACCGATGAGGCCTTGCGGTGCGGGTAGTGGTCCACAATCTTGGTTGGGGGCGGCAGCTTCTCAATGGGATCGGCAGGCTCAAGACGGATCTCCTGACCGCGCTGGGGTGTCTGAGAAATAGCAGCAGCAGCAGGTGCAGGTGTGGGTGCTTGAACAATAACACGCTTGGGAGCCGGCGGCGGGCGGGCCTCGATGCCAAGGCAGCGTTCAATGTCCTTGAGGGACGGGTTGGACACAAAGAGGTCCGAAGGAATGTTGAGACCCGTCTTCTCGCGGAGCGTGCCGAGAATCTGGAGGCTCATGAGCGAGTCCATGCCCAGGTTGGCCAGATCGGGTGCGGCAATGATCTCGTCGACCTCAACCTGCATCTCCTCGGCAATTGTGTCACGCACGGCATTTTGGAGGGCCGACACATCACCAGATGCCGGTGCACACTCGCCGCCGTCCTTGACGGAGCCATTCTCACTCTCCTCCATGGGTGTGGTGAGCTCCGAGTCCGATTTCATGCCGTCCGTCTCCGAGTCGGAGCTGGAGATGCCTGAGTCCTCGAGCGAGGTACCAGAGGCATCGCTGTCCTTACGGCTGGTCTCGAACTGGGCCAGGTACTTCTTGAAGGCGCCAATGGTCGGGTAGTCGACAAAGGCATTGGAGTGCAGGTCGACGTCCAACTCTTCACGGATGCGGCCGCTGACGGTCAGCGACATGAGCGAGTCGACGCCCAGGTCGCCAAAGGCCACGTTGTCGACGAGCTCGTCGTTGGACACACCAATCTCCTTGGCCAGAATGTCAAACACCTGGGTGACGACAGACGTGAGCTTCTGGTTGACCTTGCCAATGTTGGCGTGGGTGACGACCTTTGTGTTTTTTGCCTTGGCCGGAGCAGAAGCAGCAGCAGGAGCAGCAGCAATAGCCTTGCGAGCAGGCGCCGAAGCAGCAGCAGCAGAAGCAGGGGTAGGAGCACCAGCAACACGCGGGGCGGCAGAACCAGGTTGAGAACCTTGCGCGGGATGGCAGCAAAGCGCACATCGCCACAGACACCAATGATGCGGTCGCCGTCAAAGACGTAGGCATCGCCCGAGAACATCTTGGTGCCCTTGACGGGCTGCATACGGATGTAGCTGTGGTACGTCTTGGTGGCATCGGGCTTCTCCACAAAGCGCAGCGAGCCCCAGCCGTGCGAGATGTAGACCTGCTCGCGCGAGTCGACGGCGTCCGTGGCATTAACAATGAAGCCCGAGATGTGGCACATGCTGTCAATCCAGAACGGGTTGAAGAAGTAGTTGCCGTCTTTTTCTGATGTCTGGAAACGGACCGTCGCCGTCGCTCGCACGTGGCGCTGTCCAGGATCACCTCGTCCATACCGCGGTAGCGCGGGGCATAGTCGACGAGGGCCGTGAACAGCTTGTAGGCGATGCCACGGCCAATCTTGCTGGCCGTGCCCTTCTCTTCACCGGCCTTGAGCGCATCGATGCGCGCGCGGATCAGGTAGTTGACCCGCTCAAACTCGTTGGACCACTGCTCGGCGTCGCCATAAAGCACCTTGCACGTGGCGTGCTCTGTCTTCTTGGCGCCTTCGCCCGTGTGGAAGCTGAGCGTGGCGTAGCCCTTGTCGACGTACGCAGTAGCTGAAACACGGAGGATGTGGCTGCCGGTGCTGTCGTCAAAGATGAGCGTCTTGCCGACCTCCATGTCCGAGATGTTGGTAGGGACAGCCGTGTCCTTATCCTTATCCTTGACAGCATCGGGCTTGGCCAGGCGGTACATGTAATCGCCGATGGTCATGGCCATGTCGGCATAGAGCGTCGAGGGGCACAGCGGCGTATTGTTGACCAGATGGCCCTCAAGTGCGAGGCGCATGTCGGCGCGGCACATGTCCGACTCTGTGTCGAGGGTGACCGTGCTGCCGTTGACCTCCTCGCGTACCACCTTGTGCACACTCGATGTCGACAGCTTGGGCTTGGCCGGCTCAATGGCTGCAGAAGATGCAGCAGGCAGCATCTTGGCAAAGCGGTTCTTGATCAGCGACCAGTCGCCCTCGTACTGCAGCCAGTAGTTCTTGTTGTCAAAGGCGTACGTGGGCAGATCCAGCAGGCGCGTCGAGGCGCGGAAGTCGTTGTGCATCTCGTTCCAGTCGACATTGAGACCGGCCGAGTGCAGCGTGCACAGGCTTGCACCCAGGGTCTTGTAGGTGGCCTCGTTGCGACGCAGCGTGGGCACGGCAATCGTGGTGGCGCCAAAGGCAGCCTTGACCATGTTGGCACACACCGGGTGCGGGCCGACCTCGAGCCACACAGTCTTCTCGTCAATAGCGCCAGACTGTTGCGCCGACACGAGGCCGCCAAGGAAGTTGACGGCCTCGCGGGCATGGTTGCGGAGGTAGGCCGGGCTGACCGGCTTGCTGTCGCTATCCCCAACGGCAATGAGCTTGCGAGCAGCGGCGAGATAATGGGCACCGTGGGGGCGTTGAAAGTGACGGCACGCGCCAGCTTCTCAAAGTCGTCCAGGATGGGGTCGACCTGGGCCGAGTGGAAGGCAAACGGCACCTTGAGCTGCGTGCACTTGAAACCAGCATTGCCAAGCTGCTGGGCAATCTCGGCCATCTCGGCAGCATCGCCGCTCAGAACAGTCTCGCGGGGACCGTTATGCAGGCCACATTGACCGACGAAGCACGCGCACCAAGAGCATCCGTAACCGTGGACAGAGAGCCCTGGACAGCCAGCATCGTGTGTGTGCCGGCCGTGCACTTCTCCACCAACAGACGGGCACGAGCACCAACAAGGTAGATGGTGTCACTGGCCGACAGAACGCCGGCAATGTTGAGCGCAGCGTACTCGCCAAGGCTGTGGCCAAGGACCGCAGCGGGCTTGATGCCCCAGGAGATCCAGAGACGAGCAAGAGCCATCTCAAAGCAAGCAAGACCAAGCTGGACCACAACAGGGCTCAGCTTCGTGACATCAGACTCGCTGCCATCGATGAGCGGCAGGAACGACGGGAAGCCGTGGATCTTGGCAATCTGGTTAAACTCGTCGATGCTGTCGCGGAAGACGGCTGCATGCGCATAAAACTCCTTGCCGAGGGCGGCGTAGTGCGAGCCCTGACCCGTGAACATGAAAGCTACCTTGGGCTGCTCGGGGAGAACAGGCACAAAGTTGCCCTTGAGGCGCTCCTGCAAGGCCTGCTTAGCATCGGCCAGGTCGGTCGCCGTCACATTCATGCGCCAGTAGTGCTGGATGCGGCGCGCAGTGGTGGTGTAAGCGACATCAGCCACGGGTGTATCCGGGTGCTCGTCCATCCACGAGACAAGGCGCTCGGCGTTGTGAATCATGGCCGACTTGGACTTGCCCGTCACTGCGATGACATGTGTGCTGCGCGGGTCGGCCGTAGCAGGGACGCGACGAGGCGCATCTTCGAGCAGAAGACCCGTGTTGCCACCGGCGGCACTAAAGTTGTTGATAAAGACACGGCGCGGCTTGCCGTCTGTGCGCCGGAAGGGCGTCATATGGAAAGCAATGTTGACATTGCGGTCGGACAGGTCCTTGGGGAAGCCCTTGTTGATCTCCTGCTTGATACCAACATGGGGCGGGATCTGGTTCTTCTGTAGCATCAATAGGACCTTGACCAGGGCGGTGACACCCGAGGCAGCCTCACCGTGGCCAACGTTGGCCTTGACGGCGCCCAGGTACAGGGCCGGTCTGCGGGCGTCTACGATCGGCCGGTGCAAAAACGTTGGTGACCGATAGCATCTCAGTGCCGTCACCTGCCTGCGTACCAGTGCCGTGCATCTCGACGTAGTCCACATCAAGAGGATCCACACCAGCCTCATCCAAAATGGCAGACGATAGGAATCGACTGCGTGGGGCCGTGTGGGTGCGTGATGGAGATTGCAATCGGCCGAGTGGTTGGTGGCCGTGCCCAGAATGACAGCGAGAATGTTGTCGCCGTCCGCCTCGGCATCCTCCAGGCGCTTGACAATCACAGAGGCACAACCATCGCCACGGCAGTAGCCATCAGCGCCGTCGTCAAAGGTAGCACAAGGGCCCTTCTTTGACAGGAACTGGCCGCGACTCAACCCGGCAAAAATGTCCGAGTTGGTCATGCACGACAGACCGCCGACAATGGCGGTGTCGCAGTCCCGCGCCCACAGCGCCGTGCATGCCACATTCATCGCGGCCGCACTTGACGAGCACGCCGTGTCAATGTTCAGGCTGGGGCCGCTGAAACCGAAGTGGTAGTTAATGCGGCCCGGCCCGAAGGCCCGTACACCACCCGTAATAAAGTACGTGTCGACCTCCTGGGCGGCGTTGATTTCACGCCAGTCGTCAGACGTCTGGCCGTAAAAAGTGCCGATGCGGTCGAGGCGCGTCGAGGGCGTGCGGTTGGGCACATAACCGGACATCTCCAGAGCCTCAAAGGCCGTGGCAATGGCCATGCGCTGCATAGGGTCTGTCTGAAGAGCCTCACGCGGCGACATGTTGAAGAAGCGGGGGTCGAAGAAACCCGGGTTCTCAATCCAGCAGCCGTAGGGCGTGTGGCTCGTGTTGATGGCCTTGCCTGTGGGATCCACGTGCGTAGCCGCCGGGAAACGATCGGCAGGAACAACACGGTGAACGTCGAGGCCCTTGGCCAGCAGCTCCCAGAGCTTCTCGTGGCTAGCAGCGTCGGGGAAGCGGCCGGCCATACCCACGATGGCGAGCTTGCCTCGGGACGAAGAGCCGTGGTTGCCAATCTTGGACGGCTTGGCAGTGATACCGCTAGCAGTCGAGGCGTATTCGGGAGACGAGCGGAGGGTGATATTGAGCTCCGTCTTTGCGCGCAGAAGGTTGGCCAGCGTGTTGGCGTTTTGTGTCGGCCAAAGGGGATCACGACGCAGTCGCCACTTGTGTAGTCGCGGGCGAGGTCGAGACAGCCGTCTAGAACACGGTTGAAAAGTAGGGGCTCGTTGAGGATCTCGTACACGGCGGCCTCAAACAAAGCCTCCGTAGTCGTCTCGCTGAGCCATGCACCGGTCGCGCAGGACATGACGGCCGATCGCGGCTTTGTCTTGAAGAGCGCATCCTTCACGGCGGCGTCGTCCAGGCGAAGAATCTTCTTGACGTCCGCGTCGGCGTGCAGGTGCGAAGCGTGGTAAGGGCCATGCACGGGAATCGATGCCGAGCGACCTAGCTTTCCAGAGGCAGCAAGAGTTTTCAGAGTTGATGGCGGCCCAGAAACGGCCACATTACTGGAAGAGACGGCGCTGATGTAGACAGCAGCAGCCGGTGGGATGGCCTGTGAGATATCAGTAAATGGCTATCGTGGTCTTTGGGAGGGCACACAGTTTTCTACTCACGTTGGAGCTGCAGAACTCTGCGAGAATGTGGCGAACATCCCCCTCCTGCTGGGTTGGGTAGATGTATGTCCAGCTCTCGGATTTCGCTGAGGGCGGGCATAGCCGGTCTGCGAGCGAAGAGACGTGCAGACCTGTGCGAAACGACATCAGAACAGCCTGCACGGCAACAGGGACCAGTGCCGACAGTGATGGCGTAGAAGCAATGGCCGCAGCCGCAAAGAGGCCGGAGCACAGGCCGACCAGGAACGTGTGATCATGCCGGGTGACATCTTCCCAGTTCTTCTCGGCGTGGCTGTTTTGTTAGTCGTTTCTGCAAAATAGAGAAAACTAGCGAAGTGATGAATACTGCTGGAGAACTTACTCAATGTAGTGCGCTAGCTGCGTGATACAAAGAAGGGCACCATCGAGACCAGGGTGCTTCAGGTCCTGAGCATGGTACCGCTCATTGAGCTGCTGCAGCGTCTTGAACAACGGCAACTTGGCCCGCTCCAGCCGGCCTAGGCCCTCAATCTCTCTCCACAGAGCCTCGCCAACCTGGTTTAGGAAGGCTGTGGCGAGGATACCCTGGTTGCCCTCACGGTAGAAGCCCGAGAGGAAGGCGTAGGTGTCGAGGGACTGATCTCCAAAAAGGAGAAATGCCAGCCTGTCAGCCATGGTGGTTGTGAAAATATCTCAACACTTCGACATGTGCTTGTTCCGTTTAGTAGTCCGTAAAGCGAGAGTAGTCGTAATGGGTGGTGATGCGTCGATACTGAAAATATACGAGAAAGACAGACTAAAAGTGAAGACGGATAGAAATAGAAAAACAAAAGACAATAAACACTCTATATCTCTCTTGGCCAAGAGCAGAAAGAGTCAAGAAAGATCTAGGGTGTGAAAAGAAAATGAAAAGGGGATGAAGACTAGATAAAGAAGACAAGAAAAAAAATAACCCACAACAATCTTTATGAGAAACGGCGAGCCATCCTGGCGGTCTTATATATGAGATTGCTCGAGCGCAGGAAAGGCGATATTGGGAAGATGTAAGTGATGCGGTCTCCTCCTAGTGGAGAACGCAAGAAATACCAGGCCAGCCACCCTCGACAAGGATGACTATTTTGCCTTTTTTTTTTGTAAGTCACTTTTTTTGGGTTCACTCCTCTCTGATATTTTCCTCTCTACTTTTTCTCGTCCCTTTTGTCCATGGGCCGATTGCGTTCTCGCATGTCGTTTACTCTCGGACCAGTAAACAAGGCGCCTTGTCCCCTGTCTGGGTGTGTCTTTGTGTCTCCCTCCGCCTCTTTTCCCCCCTTAGTCTGCCATCTATTATTGTCCATTATTTTTTGTGTGCTTTGCTCGTATTTTCTGTTATACCCCCCTCGTATGTGGGAGTAGATAACTTCCATAATACGGAATCTGGGATCCATCCCTGCACTTCTGCCCGCATAGTACACTGCACGAGAGCGGGTGAGGACGACAAGAGAGACAAGGGGAGTGAATATCAATAAAGGGGGCGTGTGTACAAGGCAGAAAGACAGAAAGACAAATAAATCATATACACCAGGCGTTGAGAGAACACTGATCCTCTTCAGACAAGAAACTTACACGCCCCACCGACCCATTTTGCCGGTGGGAGACCGTAGTCCGGGCCTGGTGGGTTTTCGGTGACCGAAGCTCATGAATGATGATCAGGTACTTGCCGCATTAGGCGAGGGCGAGTGTTAACGAGACAGAAAAGAGGGAGAAAAAGACGAAAATCAAGCACATAAAAAAAAACATGAATAAAATAGGAGCAACAACAGAAAAAGATATACCGCGGCCACAACTCGGGCTTTTCGTTGGAGAAGCGTCGATTTGACCAGGCAAATGGGGGCTGCCATGTAACGGGATCTGTTCACGGCCATGCCAGTCTAGGGGAAGAGGAACGTTTGTTCTTTTGGGGCTCGTGCTTTGTGCCACGATATCGTATGCTATGAAATCTGTGAAGTCCTGTAGTCTGCAGCATCTACAAATGCTCCAGGCATGAGATAGAAGAGAAAGAAAAAGAAAAGAAGATGCTGAGGGACGAAAAGCAAAGAAGCAGGGGTAGCGGTCCATCCAGTGTCAAGAGATGTTTCGATATAACTCATGACGTATGGCATACTCGTATGGCCGCCGGTGCAGTTGACTCGACAAGAGCGATAAGCCTCCAGCAGTGAGAGTGGTCCGAAAGCGCAGCAAGATACTGACTATCAGTCGGTACAAAGCGCCTTTTGCAGTATATGTACATCCCTCGTTTGCTTTCATCAAGAGCACCTAGCTCTTATTGCCTTCTTGGGCGGTCTTCTTCTTGGCATTGTACTCCCCATATACGGAGTATTTTGTCATAGTAGATAGGCTACAAGCCAAGCCTAGCTTACAATTGTAGCTGGCACTATGGCCATCCCTCGTAGAAGAGAGCGAAACCAAAGAAGCAAGACAAAACAGTGGATGGCATACGAGACTGCGGAGCCTGTGTTCCGTTGACCCCAACTTGCAGCTTTGCCTCATAACTATGCACTGGCATTGGGGACAAACCATGGCCAACCCACAGGCGACGGGTGCTGAAGCGGATAGATGGGCATGCATGTTACTGTGCCTTCGCATAGAGTAAAATACAGGCGAGGAGGTGTGCTGAAACAAAAAGAAAGTCATATGAAAAATGGGCGACGAGAGCGGGTAGACGCGCACGCTTTCAGAGTAGACTTCTGCCGCATCTTGATAACATAGCGGGACTCTATGGCACATAATATTGTGGACCAGTATGCGAAGGCTGTAAAGAGCGAGAGTTTGGGGTAGAGCGTAGACAAAAACGAATAAGAAAGACAGAAACAGTACAAGGCAGAGAAGAAAGGAGGTAACGGTAAAGGCTGCAAGGATACCCGTTTGTGCGTTCGTGTACAACGTGTGCGGAATGGAGACGTTGAGGATTGGTAATGGAAAGGCAAGTAGAAGGAAAAAGAAGAGGATACAGGGGAAAAAAATACATTAAGCAGAAGTCGAGGGCATAGGCGAGAGCAGTGAGAAAAGAGACAAACCCGAGAACCCGACAAAGAGTGTGGGAAAGCAGCACGCCGCAGCTCAGTTGGGAGGGACGGGAGGCGTCTTTGTCCGTGGGCACCGGAGTTCCCCATATGTAGCGAAATGAGCTCCCACAGCGCAAGACAATGGCTTCAGGGCAGACGCGACGAGGCGGCCGCTTTTGCAGCCAATGGCAGCCATTTAGCCGCCAATATGCCAGTATCTGTCATGCCACGGCTACGGCCTATTCCTACGCACTTTTTCTTGTTGCAGTCTTTTCTTTGTTCCTTTGCTGTGTCTTTTTGGTGTTCTGTTTGGCCTCGT
Organism: Sporothrix variecibatus; assembly: GCA_016097105.2. NCBI lineage: Eukaryota > Fungi > Ascomycota > Sordariomycetes > Ophiostomatales > Ophiostomataceae > Sporothrix > Sporothrix variecibatus. The sequence continues at coordinate 2,871,848 of JADMNI010000005.1, forward strand.
CTCTGGCCGCTCGTGCGTGTCTTGGTTGCGAGCCACATGGTCTGCCGCGGTGCACGCTGTTTGAGATGGCAAGGGCCGCAAATTGATGATTCGTCTGCCAGCCACCGGACTCTGGGTCGAAGTCTCCAAAATAAAGGTCGCAGACGAATGCTTCGACGATTTGATGGAGCCTCACACAACGCAGCTGGCAAAGACCCGTCGTCACACCCATTCGTGATCTGATAGGCCAATTAATCACGGCCTTGCTGACTGGGAGGAACGCTCTTTTGTTGGTGTTTTTCCCTCTTACTTGCCGCCTTGTGCCCCCATTTTTCGCCCCCATGCCCATATTTTTGACAACGTCCTTCCGAGTCGGTGGAAGGTCATCCGCAGAGGCAAATAAGAATAGAAGGCACAATTGTTGAGAATAAAAATTCTGTGCATATTGTGCATTGCCTCACATCAGCAGATGAGCACGTAAAGAGGCGAGTTCGTGCTTTGATACTTCACGAAAACGAAAACACAAAAGATATGCACATGTCAAAAGAGCCGGCCAAAACCGCTGGTGCAGAGATAAAAATCTCAAAAAATCAAAGCTCATGTGCCCACTTACATATGTTGTCAACGCTGATAATAGCTGCTGAGACGCATGCGGGAATCCGTAAATGCGCTTGCTCCTGGTGCTGCTCCTGCTGGATATGTGCTCACAGCCCAGTGCCTGCTTACACGGAGCCGTTTGGTGACCAGGAAAATACTCGTCGGTGTAAGGGGATCTGCGACCGATATGCGAACCCGAGCTGGTACTGAAGCATAGTTGGCTTTTTCCCGGGCGGTGTGATGCTCAAAAAAGCCATGGCCTGGGCGTTTGTTCGTGATACGAGAACGACAGGCAGGGAGGCAAGAAGGGCTCGTGGGGAAACTATCAACGGATAGAACCAGGGGCGCAGCCGTCAGCCCTTCTGTTGTCCGTTTCTTGTGTCATGGAACATCGAGCAGACAAGCAGACACAGCTTCGACTGCGGACTCGGGTAGGCACTTCTTAAACTTTGCATCGTGGGTAAAAGAGGGGCGGTGGTGACAAGAATAGCAGCCGGTGTCGGGCAACATGAGCGGTCAAAGAGCGACTTGCATCTTTGAGAGGTCCTCGATCTTTTCTTGTCGTCTGTCGTCATCCTCACACCCCCGCCCTAGCCTCTCCTTAGCTCTGGGCGACCCAGTGGTCTGCGCCCTGGTCTCGTTCCCGAGTTGCCGTCTATGACTTGTCCCTAAGAGGCTGTGGGACGACAACGGGCACATCCCATTCTCGCTCAAGAGATAAGTTCACCCAACCCGCGAGATAATCCCGCCCACGAAACGGTTTGAAACGTCCGGCCCCCCTCCAGCTCGCTAGCCCTGGTGTCGAGGCACAGTCGAGGCACACCTCTTCGCACAGCTTATCCCATTGTCATGAGCTTTCTTCTCTTTTTTTCTGTGGTGACCTGACCACAATTCACGTTTAGCGAGTGACTATTCCTACTTGCCCAAAACGCCTCGACACTCAGGGTCCCAACTGAGAGTTTGCATGTACATTTCTGCATAGCGTCGGCAACCTGCTGCTGTCAAGGAGCCTTGTTGATTTGCAAGAGGTGATGCGATGCATGTCAGATGATAACGCAAGGAAGCGTATACACAAACACAACCGCAGTTATCCCATACTGTCGGTCTCGTAAATTGTAGCTGAAAAGGCGCGTTTCGCTATTCTCGTATTTTCTTTTTTCTGGCTTTTTTTCTGATGATCGCCTGTTGGGGCCTTTTGGGCTGAAATACTGTTTTGGTATTTTGTCCCCCTTTGCTAGATGTCGTGATGGAAGCCGATTGTCCAGTAGTTGAAGATGGATGCGTGTGGACCGGCAACACCCCAAAGTCCGGGCATATAAAGTGGCAGGAAAGCAAGGCAAATCTGTCGTTCTCCACGCCTTTATCGTGGTCCAAGTTGAGCCCCTATATTGTTGGCACCGGTGCTATCGATGGTCCACGTTGTCTTGTTGGGCAATGCTTCCAAAGCAGGGTCGCCCCTGCCGGATGCTTTGTCCGTTTGCTTCGTGCTTTTTGCGCTTGAAAAGTAGAACGCTCAACTTGGCGAAGACAACGCCAGCAAAGCAGTGCTGATCGACCGGCCAAAGGCACACGGCACGGAATATTGGTTAAAGCGCATAAATGCACGGTGGTGTGGCGGCAGCTGCCGTCTCTTGCGACAAGGGCAGCCCGTCTGTGTGCATGCGTGCGTGCGTGCTTGTTCGTGAAGCCGTTTGACCATGCCCCAGTTTTTTTCGATTTCTTTTGTTCACTTTTGTGCCCCCAAATCCCCCCAAATCCCCGGAACAGATTGCACCGGAAGAGAAGAGCTGTGGAGCATTTGACCCTTTTCCTGGCCTTTTTTCTCCTCTTGATGTTGTTGCTCACAGCTGTGTCTGTGCTCGTTCCTTCGTATTTTTGCGCTGAGGCTTATGGCAGAAAGTCGATATTGCTGGCCAACAACAGCGTCTGCGGTGTGACGGACGCCAAGACTTTTCGCACTGGTCGTGTTCTTTTTTTGGTCATTGCTGTCCCTTCTGGTCGCCCAACTGTGTACACAGCAAGAGCCCCTTGTCGCTGGTCGTTTATTTTTGTTTGACTTTTCTTCTTTCTGCAGTCTGCTTTTTCTCTTTATTTTCTTACTCTTGTCCGGCCCGCATTTCGATTGCTGCCGTAACTCGTATTTGTGCACGTCCCCCATATCGATGGCTTCTTGGGGAACATAAGACTGGGGAAGTAAATGGCCGAACCATACTTATTGTTCCTCTTCCGAGAGGGCTAACAGATGGTCCGATGCTTGGTGCTCTGGTAGGTTCTGATGTCATTCCCGCCCCCAAGACTGCGGATCCGGCTGCCTGCACAAACGAACTGCTTCTCGCAGCCAGGGCGTGCAAAGCAAAGTACACCGCCCAGGCGAGAAAGCCGACCAGGGAATCAGACGTGGTGTTCTGTCAGACAGAGAACGCAAGATCAGCCAGGGCGTATAAAAAGATGAAGAATGAGAAAAGTTTAAAAAGAAAACAGAAAGGGTGAGGAACGAACATAAAGTTGCAACACGAGAGACAGTCGATCGGCAGGCGCAGTCCGTACGTTTCTCGGTCCTTTTTTGTTGGTGTTTTCGTCACTTCAAGAAAGTACACCGTCGTATCACTGTTTTCGTCGCGCAGTACATTGCCTCTTTCGTCCTCTGATACCAAAAGGTCGCCGTCCACCTGGCAATCGAGAAATGCACGAGTTGTGGCTCTGTGCCATGCTGTGCGCAGAACGACCAAGGCCTCCGTCTCCGTTGGAGGCACACCTTAGTGATCGTCGTCTGCGATAAGCGTTATGATCGAGTTGCAAGGGGTAGACGACGGTCTGCCTTTTTGTTGCTTGTATTCGTAAATTGCATCGATTACTTGGGATAAAAAGATGACTCGATGGCAGCGGGGGGAAATCGAGAGGGGCAACAAGAAAAGGGGTCGAGGGGTCAGTCGGAAAGAGACAAAATGGTTATGTCAGCTTGTACGCCGTCAACATGGGAAGGAGTCATGGGTGCTCGTGGCCATACTTCACGGAAACGGCAAGAACGACAGACATCTCGCCCAATAACAAGAAAGGAAGGGGCCAACGGCTGGACGAGCAAAGGAAAGAGCACAGCAAACAACAACAAGAAGGGAAGGAACTGGTACCGCACCCGCACGTTGAGTGGCAGGCACGGGGAGCTACTGTAAGGTACGACGTAATTACCAAAGGACCAAAAAGGGACAGGACACGCGGTCCAATAACGCAACGCTCTATGTTTTGTAGGGCGTTAATATGATGGATATAATAATTACGAGAGACTGAATATCGCCCCGCGGCCGACGGGCACTTTTTTAGTCTCCTTATTCAATGTTCTTTTTCTTTTCTTCGTCTTGTTCTTCGTACGGACGTTGTAATACTCTTCGCGCTAGCCTAATTAGGTAATATCGGAGGAGAAGGCAGGCACGATTGACAGGGGACCCTGGCGGCCAATCGGCTTTCACAGTCAACGTCTGTCTTGATTGAACCCAGAAACTTCTTTTTCTTTTTCTTTGCTGACATTTCCCATGTCTGCTACTCTCTTACTTTTTTCTGATGTCTTTGAGATGCACGTTGCGTTTATTTGCACATTTTTTTTATCTTGTTCTCCTGTGGAAATCTGTAAGCTCGCTGGACAAAAGTTAAGCGTCGGGATATATCAGAATCTCAACATGATATCCGGCCCGGTGTAAATGCAATATCACGGAACTTAATCCTTTCCATTCTTATATCCCCTTTTATTGATCTATCTCAGTCTTTCCAATTATTTGGTGACGAATCAATCTACCTGCGTCATCCTCAAATTGCTTTAATTGTACAAAGGAGCGCGTCTTGGGTTTCCGATCACGCGGCGTGGAAGCAATCTACCCAGCCTTTCTTTTTCGCCGAAAATGGAGAAAATACTAGACCTTTCGTCGAAATGCTGCGATGTAGCCATGTCATAAACATGTGAAAAGCAATAGGTAGGCAAGTAGCTAAAGTAAGGGGTAATGTCGACTAAACGGCTGGTGATGCAGAAAACAGATCTTCAGAAAGGACTGAAAAAATACTATCTTCACAGTATCTGTAACTTGTATTAGTTTGTCGTATATATGATTCTGTCATTGATTACTGATTGTTGATGGCATATGAAAGATACAGACTGTGGTGTCGTTTTTCAGTTTTAGGATACCTTTGCGCGATAGCTCCAAGTCATGCGAGATACGAGTGCGCTGCTACTTGCTTTTGTTGTCGATCACCAATGATTTTCATTAAGAGGACTTTTCGTGTCTTTTCAAACAAAGAAACTAATAAATAAAAAATAAAAAATAAAGTCAATCTTGAGTGGAAGATGATTAAATAAAATAAAATGAAATGGAAAACGTAAGTTATTGTCTGTCCTCATAAAGAAATTTTCATTCCAAAACCATTGATAAAAAAGAGGATAGCACAAATTTAAACATTGAAGCTTATTGGGTAGCTTCCGTTACGGCCTCAGGTTATCGATGCAACGGCTGCCTACCTGGCCGTGGGGCCCGATTGCAGCAAGACGAGATACGAAAAGATCTACTAGTGTCGGCGTGAGATGCACTAACAAATAAGCAATTGCCCAGGTCAGCCTTATGTTCCAAGTCCCGGAAGGCCTGGAACTCTGAGGACTTTCCATCACACCTCCGGGATGTGATCTTCGCCTTACGCTTTTCCTGCCGGGACCCGAAATACGTGATCAACAAATGAGCGACCGTTGAATGACCTGGAACAACAGGGAGACAACACATAAGTACACATTTAGATCTGTAGAGGGGGCCGAGGTACAAGGATGACGAGAGCTGGCCTGCATATCTGCGGCCTTGTAAATAATATGAGTAAAAAAATGAGTAAAAAATGAAAAGGGATGTGAAAAGAGTAAGCGAGGATGTGATGGTGCAATCCTTCTGTCACATAAGGCACCGGGCTCTCCTGTATTTGCTTTGATTCTTTTGCCTTTCGAGGCGGCTGAACATGTACGTCCGGTTTCCGCTTCCTGATTACCTCTTGCCGCTGTCTGGTACTCCATAATCTGTAGATACTTGTCTATGTATGGCCCCCTTCACTAGCTTTTCCGTTGTCTTGCAGGCGGCTACACCGGCCGGCGGTTCCTTGGATGGCCTCCTATCCTCTCATTTCCTCTCATCCTTCATTTCCTCTCACATATTTTACTCGCTTGTGGATGCCTTTCCTTGTGTCCGGTGTGAGATGGCAAATAAAAAGGTGATATTGCCTGGCATCCATTTTCTTCAAAAAGATTTTTTTTTTTTTTTGCTGTTGTAACTCTTACAGATTCCCGACACTTTGGGGGAAGGAATATGTGATGAATAGTCTAACCGCAGCTAAAAGCCGTTACTTATACGTGTTCGTCTAGAAGAGAAAAAGAAGGAGTTCGTACGTGAGCTATGGCTGACCCGCCGGACCTCCGACCATGGCACGCCTGCACCCTCTAAGACGAATGCCACTGTAGATGTGAGATATACAAAAAGATACAAGACTCAAACACAGATAGCACATGCGAGGGAGCAAGAAGGTAAGAAGGAGCGAGAAAGATATGCATGTTGCAAGTGCAGAGGGCAGAGCTGCGCGCACATCCCAGGATGAAATGCACACGCCCTCCTTTTGCATTGCTCATCCGGTACCAGCAGCCATCATCAGGCACAGTAGGTACCCGCACACCTTTTTTAAGCTCGGGACGGTGTATATAGATAACAAAAAAGGACTGGAGCATCAAAGAGACGCAAGAGAGACGGTCGTTTACCTGCTTACAACATGCATATGGTTGTCGTCCTGTGCTTCTATGGATAGAGATGTGCAGTATTAGTTTTTGTCGAATATTCTGTATATGTCCATACAACTGTCCATCATCTTCTGGTTCTTTTAAAAAGGCAAGGAAATAAGAAAGAAGAAAGAAATATTTACACGTCTTGCTTCGTGGCAATATCTTTGCTAATAACGCCTTCGTGATGCTGCAGCACGCTGCATCTCGGTTTCTAAACTGATGTTTAGGCGCTGCCGATGTTGTGAGCGATGCAAGCCACAATCCCGTATTTGCGTGCTCTTTTCGGAGGTACTGGCCGAGAACAAAATGCTGTCGATCGAGAATCTGTTGATAATACATGGATGAGCAGAACATGTGGAGCCTCATGCTTACGCTTACCGTGCAGATGTTGGACCTGTCTCGGTGTGCAGACCCTGTAACGGCAGTGGTGAAGACATGCTGGAGCTTATGCGAGAGACAGCCCCCAGTTGCAGACAAGTGGGGATCCAAGCTTGCCCAAGTCAACACAGAAATTTTAAGTAAATAGAGCAGCCTTTGCATATCAGACAGAAAAAAGTGCATCCCCACACATGAGAGCTTGTTTTACTTTTGCATGTCTGGACATGTTCAATCACTTTCACTGTTATCTCGCTTTCCTCGTTCTTTCTAGTGTCTGCAACAGGTTCTTCCCCCGGAAATTACACAAACGGTCGCAGTGTCTCTGTGTTGGCCGGGCCTCTATCAGTTCCTAAAGCGCTATTGGCCTATCCGGGAAACTGGTTGCGAGGCGATTCGCCCTTCTTTTTGATATTCTCTGGTGTATGCTATCTCTTTGTGCAAGATAGTATTGGTGTGCTGGTGCTTTGGCATGTATTAGTATTTGTTTACGAATGTGGTCCAAGAAGAGACCACCCAAAGATATCGACCACTCAAGTTGCATATATCAACCAAATATGATATGTGGATATTGGCCGTGTACCTTATTGTGGCATTTCTCGTTTATAATGACTGTTTGCAGTCTGCGTGTAACAGTAGATTGGAAGGTTGTTTTTTTTCGATTTCCAGCCAACAGTGTACAATACGACAGGTCAAAAAATGGAACCAGGCTGGACCTGGCTTGTCAAACCACCCACGGCGAGCTCTTCTGTGTGTTCTCAGCATTTACGGCGTTGTTTCGCTGTCTGGTTGTCTCGTTGTTCTTTGCTGTTTGTCCTAAAAGGGCAATGGAGGTGGCATCTAGGAGGGTGGGCTCTCCAGCCTTTCCAGCCCTTGGTCTTTCTAGAAACCTCCGGCGATGTAACGTGAAAGCGCCAAACGAGGCACAGGGCGAGACATTGAGACTACAAATATGAACTCTCTGCATGGGCGCCCTATCCTGGTTGATGTGCGGGAGTGGAGATCTGGCCAGCTATGTAATAAGAGTGACCAGGGAGAAGAGTAAAAATAAAATGAACAAAGAAAATAAAATTGTTAAAGATTGTTTCAGCCAGCCTCATATCCTGCTTTTGTCTCTGCTTATGTCTCTGCTTTTGCGTTTCTCTCTCTGCGTTTAGTCGTTTTGTGCTTCTGCGTCTACTTGTTTCTGTGTGTATCGTCATTCAGTGTCCAAGTTCCGCATTTGTCTTCGAAAAACATGACTGGTTCGGTGGGCCTCGAAGACTGCAGCGACAGTACAACTGTACAACCTGTGCCTGCAATGTACTAATCGGGGCTTGACAGAGTGTGGCGAGACAGCAGGCACTTGTGGAAGGTATTTCCTCTGATGTCTGTCTTTGATTTGGCCATCCCCATGTTGTTCGTACACAAATAAACAAAAAAAAAAAAAAGGCGAGAGCAATACTTGAGGACCAATCATCCACCTGGGAAGCACTTCACACAGCACTTGGACGAAGTTTTGCGGCTACAGTTCTTTGAAGGACGAGAAATTTCTAGACCTGTATTCCCTTTTTCTGATCTTAGCCCTTCCTGCCGGGTTTTCCTCAGAGGATGCCTGTACATCGCTGCCAGCTGGCCATCTCCGTCCGCTTTGGGGTTGCTCCGCCGCTTTGTGGCCCGGCACCCGTCGTTCACGATAGACAATCCATTGTTTGATACCTAATGTCTATTGTCCATCGCAAATATCCCAGCAATTGCTGTCGTTGTTCTTCTGTTGAAACCAAGGATCGTAATGCCACAATGCCACGTTGCATACAATGCACGCAACGGCAGGAGTTGCACTTCTAGATACCGTCCGTATCTTTTCCTCCTTTCAATATTATCGCTTAATGTGTCCTGGTGGCTCTCGTTTGCTTCTTTGCTACTACAATGCTGCCAAGAACAAGCCGAATACCAATCAAAGCTCCGAGGCTCTGCGTCCGAGATCTGTGTATCAGCCCGACCTTCAATGTTTTCTTTCTCCGAGTCTCGACTCCCGGTGGTCCGGAGCCAGCTTGTCTTTAGGTGGCAATTTTCCATGTTTTTCATATGCTTTGCTCATAATTCCTGGGATTTCGGGGCCCCGATGCCCAGTCCGGAGTCTTGTCTAACTTCCATACTTGCTGATAGTTTGGTCATGATATATGCTCATGATGCTACTCACAAAATATCTATCCGGATACCTTATATAGCGTCTAATTTTTGCCCATTTTTTTTTTTGTATTTTAGGACTAAGAGAAAACCAAAAACAATAATTAAGTGTGAATAATTCTTTAAGGATTTACGAAAACGTTTGATAAACAGAAGATGATTTCATCAACAATCAACAAGAGCTCACGCCCGGTAAGTCAACATAAAAGTCAAATCGCGCACGCTTCTGTTCTTTCGTCTCGTTTTATTTATGGTTCGTTGTAATTGACTGCCTATTCCTTTACTGACCGGATTGAATAATCTGTATAAATATTTAGATTATGTATCTTCACGTCTTCATATTCCCAGAAAATGAAAGCGAGAAATATTGCGGGAAAAAAAAAAATCAAGTTTTGTAAAAAAAAAAAAAAAAAAAATATTACAGAGATGACTTGTGTACGTTACGATAGGCTTTATCAGCGGCCTCAAGGTATGATGCACTCAAGGTCGTAAACATTGTGTCGTTAGCAGGGTCTTTTATCGTCATCAACCAGGGTGAGCATTAAATTGTGGTAGTAGAAGAAGAACCTAGGCAAGAAAAAAACAAAAACAAACAGAAAATGCAAGGAATACAGAAACATCAAATCATAGTAAAACTCCTTGGTAATGAAAGCCCTCCCCTTAAAAAAAGAAGAAAAAATAGAAAAAAAGTCAGCAGCCTCGTTTTGTTCGTAATCGTAAAGCCCGATGATCGTTGTCGGTCGAACACAAGGCGGGAATAGACCTCTCTCTCTCCCATAGCACGACATTTTTGCGGAGAATTGAAGAAGGGGAAGGAAAGAGAACAGATCAAGTATAAAAAAGGGATGAGAATAAAAGGGGATGAAATAAAACGAGCTAGAACGGAAAACTAAGTATTAATGTCCAGCTGCAAGTATTTACAGATGGCGTCTCACGCGGCGGGCGCGGAGACGGGGGGCAGCACGGGCAACTGGCGCGGCCGTGGCAGCCGAGTAGAGAGCACTAAAAACAGTATTAGCGGAGAACAGAAAAACAAAAGACCATAAACAGGAAGATCGCAATCAACATTCCAAAAAAAAGAAGAAAAAAAAAAAAAACTTACCCAGTGTAGGTCGTCGGCGGAACAGTGACAAAGTCGCTCGTATCGAGAACGTTCTGAGTGTTGCCGGCCGCATTGCCCTGGTAGGGGATGCCCTGCTTGATGCAGTTGTCAATGTGGTCCTGTGGGAACGAGACGTTGCGCAGCTTCTCGGGACTCTGGATGAACGTCGCCGTCAGGCCCATCTCGACATGCCACTCAATGTGGCAGTGGAACAAAAAGACACCCGGGTTGGTGATTTGGATGCGCAGCACGGCATACGAGTTGGGGTTGACGGAAATGGTGTCGCGGCGCATGGGGCTGGCCAGGAACGTGCGGTTATGGCCGCTCCACGAGCCCGTATTGCTGCCGGGACGGTCAAGCACCTGGAACTGGTGGCCGTGCATATGGAACGGGTGGATGGCTGCGTCCAGGTTGTTGATGACAACGTTGACGACAGAACCCGTCGCCAGAATAAACGGGTTGACATCGCCGTACACCGTTGGGTTCGTGTTGTTCTCGCCCGTTGTGGCGACCGAGTACAGTGTCGGCACCTTTTGCGCAATGTATGTCTGTCCATTGAAGCAGGCACGTGGCAGGCCGTTGACATCAGTGCAGAAATCAAAGTTGAGTGTGATGGTCTGCGCAACAGGGCCATATGCGGCAACGCCGTCGAGCGGCTTAAAGGACACGTCGTTCACCGGCTCCCACAGGTTGACGGTATCCTGGGGGAAGGCACCGTTGGGATCCATAACCAGATAACCTGTAGCATTGTGCGGCCAGACGACAGCCTGGGGCGGATCATTGGCAAAGTCGCGGTTGATGTCGAGAGACATCAGGAACGGGTAGTTGCGGTGGTCACGCGAGATGCCTGAGATGAGGATATCGTAACGCTGAGCCGGGGCAATACGCAGCTGGTACGCCTGGGCCTGCTGGACATACGAGGCATCGGTCATGATAACTTGCATGGTGTGCGAGTCAAAGTGCAGCATGACGGAGGCAAAAGCAGCAAAGCTGATGACACGGAAGCGGTAAGTCTTGTTGTTGGCAAACGTGATGTTGGCGCCCAGGCCCTCGTTCACGATGATTCCATCGGGGAATGGCGGCAGAAACTGGGTGTTGCTGGATTCAAGCATGTTCTGGACGAGTGTGAGGGATTGATCATGGTACCTAGATAGATGATTGATGTAAGTATGCCGCAAACGAACGAGGAATTGCAAAAAGCTCAAGGTTCAAAGTGGACTTACCAGTCCGAGACGGTTAGGACGATCTCCTCGTCGTACTTCCCGGCATACGGGTCGTTGGGATCGTGCACGATCAGGGGGCCGCGCAGGCCGTCTGGATACTGTCCCATGTTGTGGGAGTGGTCTGGGGTGTCAGCATCGTTTATACAAAGCACATTGCTGTCCGTCTGTCTAGACTTCATGGTCCTGTGGACGAATCTAACTTACACCAATAAGTACCAGGGGCATTGGCCTGCATTGCATTAGTAAATTTTGTGCCTGACCAGAAATGAGATTTAAGGGGAGCAAAAAGGACCAAGAGCTTACCACAAACGTGTAGGTAATCGACGATCCGGGCGGAACGGGGCATTGTGTCACACCGCTGGGGCCGTCCATCCACGTCGTCTGCACCTGGTCGATGCCGTGGAAGTGAAGACCGGTGGTCTCGTTTCCAAGTTGATTATTGAGCGTGAGCACAATCGTGTCACCCGCATTTGCCTCCAGTGTCGGGCATGGCCAGGCACCATTGATGCCGATGACCGGCCGAGCATAGCCGTCGGGCGAGGCATTGACCCAAGTGGCGTCCCAGTTGACCGTCACAGTGGCTGCAAGAGCCTGCGAGACCAGAAGCAGGGAGGTCAGGGCCGGAAGAAAGCTGAATCGAGCCATTTTTAAGAAACGGGTCGAGTTGGGAAAATTTGGTTAGTTAATGTCGTATAACAATCGATACAAGCGAGCGAACGGTGTGTGTCGATAACACGAGATAGGAGAAATCAGCAAAAAACGGGGGAATCGCAAATCAATAGTTGAGCAAGATCATAAAGTGAGTGGACAAGGGCAAAGACCGGTTTCGTCAGCGAGAGAAGACGGCGCCTATCATTTGAAAATACAAAGACAAGACAAGAAGAAAATAATGAAAAAGAACGAGAGTTGTCGATGGTTGTCGACTAGAAGGGAAAGGGGATGAGGAGAAAAGACAAGAATGAGAACGAAGGGTGGATGATGGGTAGGTTATAAAAGAAAAAGCAAAGCAGAAAATACGAGATGAGGAGAGAGACAAAAGACAAGAGACAAGTGTCAAGGGCACAGGAAAGACAATACAGGGAACAGCAAGGTAAGAATAAAAATGAAGAAAACAAAGAGAAGAAAGGAGGACAGGGATGCCTGCGAGCCACACAAGCTAGGAAAGTCGGCGCTCGTCACCGGAACCCGAGAGAGGCAGCAAAATACTGAGAGAAATAAAGTGGAATATGCACAGCTCAATTCCTTTCATTAGTTCTCAGAAGATAATCAGAAAGGGGGGAGTCAACAGGGGGTATGAGAGTGTGGTATCGTCGTGCAAATGTGCAGGCCTGCAGGAGCGTCGAGAGTATACTAGATGCGGACACTGCCTGCAGACTCGACTGCGGGCAGTGACTGGGGCTTTCTTTTAACTTTCTTATCTGTGCTGCCTCTTGATTGTATTCTTCACTCCTGTATCCCATCCTTGGGTCTACAACCCCGTACATTTGGCAGTCAAGAAGGCCACGAGAGGCTCAAAATAAATATCACGGTGAGAATGGATCGCAAAACAAAAGGTGAAGATCACACAAGCAGGGCTTGGTCACTTGGCTGAGTCTACTTTGTATAAGATCGGGACACCATGTCTATGAAAAGCATCAGAATCCTAGAAAGGACATGGGCGGCCATAGGTGAGGCCCAGCCGTGGCGCCAGGACTCAAGACTACCTCAACGCCAATATACCAAGAGCAAAAGTAGCAAAAATAAAGACAAAATGATACAAAAGCAGAGCACAGACACAACAGAGTAACAGGAACAGGAACGAAAAGATGACCGATCCCAGGCGCACGCAGAAGCATTATCGTGTTTGTGCGCCCCAAGAATTAACGACGGCGACGCAATGCCATGGCCTGGGTGCGGTGGGAGCGCGTCTGTTTTCTTCGCCTGCGGCCCGGTCGGTATGAGTACTCTTCGTCTTTTTTCTTTCTCCCTGTCACCGCCTGTGGGGCACCTATTTTCTGTTTCTGCTTTCCTCAATTTTCCATGGAGCTGCTGAAGCCAAACAGGCGATGCAGAGTGCAAGTCTTCGAGATTTAGCAGCGGTTGTGCACCGTGGTGGCGTTTGGAGAAAATGAAAAATGACGTGAAAACGAGAGCAAAGGTCAATAATGAAGTCATAAACAAGTGGATATCAGGCAATACAAAATTTTCGTTCCCATGTTTACCAAGCTGGACGTTGCTTTCCGTAACGAGACGTTGAAGATATCTTGGCCTTCAGCCTCGGGGCGAACATTCACGGAAAGAAATGAGTACTATGGTCGCCTTAAACAAGAAATGTACCCAGCACGCTGGGAATTAGACGGAAGAATACCTAGACAATACTCAGACACTGCTCAGACAATACTTAGGGCCTTCTTTCAGACAGAGATCAAAAACTCTGGGGGCCCGCAATGTTTGGTACAAGCCCCGTTCCTCCGGCATAAGTCCCTGGCCTTTTGTTTTTTAAGTGAGCCTCTACTGGTTTATTCTCTATTTTGGCCGTATTTTTATTTTTGTTTCTCTCCTCCTGCTATTTTTTCCGACCTTTTGTGTCACCAAGGTAAGGTTGAACAAGGCTTGTCAGGTCCTCTTCGTTGGCTTGTTTCCCACATCTCGTACGAGATGGCCAATAAAACAGGCCTTTGCTTACCCCCGGGCTTCCGTATTTCGTATGCTTTTTAGTGGGTGCCTGTGTGTGTGTGTGTGTGTGATTGGGAGAGATCGCCATTTTGTTCTTCTTGGACGCCACGCTGCTTATTTCGGTCAGCCTTGAAATTTGATGCACCGGCGCTGCATGATCTGTAACCGAAAAACGAAAAGAAAAAAAGTGCTCGCTGTGGAAGGAAAATGTTGTCGGTTTAGGACATTATACGGCCTTTTTGTTGTTGCTGTTTTTCCTCCAACAAGTGGAGCATGTCACTTGAAGCTCTGATCTCTGATCTGATCGGCGACATCAAGCTGTGATCGGTTTTTTCCCCTCTCCCCTAATCCTACTTGTTTTCTTTAAACTCGTCTGTTTCCATTCATGTTCACAGCAACCAAGCGGCCGGGGTCAAAGTCGTGGCTCGGCCCAGAATGTCCGCTTTTCAGCCTAACAAGATCATTGATACCAAAAACATACATAGTCCAAGAGAAAGTGCAAGGAGCTGTGAGCGTGTGTGTGCGCCTTGGTGATTTTCCAAGGCTCGGGGAGGACAAGACGCATGTAGGCAGGCATAGGCATGTACGACCTTGGTACGGCAGCAATGCTGGTGTGGTATGTGTGCGTCTTTCCTTAAAAAGAAAATTAAACGAAAGCACAATGTGCCTCTTTGTTAACCTTTAAAAAAGGGCTCAAAGTGCAATTGACAAAAGCTGCCAAGTAATGACATCAGGAACAAAAACATTACCGGTGGACATGGAAGGTTGACCTACAAGGTGGATCTATTTAACGTAGATTTGAGCTCACAACAAACACGGCTGCATAAAGCTAACCACAATCCCGCTTTCCCGGAAAGCCCAGCACCGTCCCCCGGTAGTCGGGATGCGCTGTCTGGCGGGTCCCGCTCGCGTAGAATAGATATCAAAGGCTGACTGTACGCCTCGCGTCTGGGTGCATGGAATACTATATTGGATATGAGCTGCACACAATAATATATAGAAGCATGTCAGCTCTGGTTGTGGCTTGAGACGCGTCCCTATCCTCCCTGCCAATGTCTACGTTGTTATATTATTCTTTTACCGATGGGCATCTAAATATACCACTCATCAATAGGTGTACAGATGATCTCAACCGAAATACGGAATAAAGACCCGAAGCTTGGGGCCAGAAGACTGAGACTGTTGTTTAAGACAATCTGTTCTGGAATATTGGCAGACGCAGCCAGATGTGGAGGTCTGCTGACAGGGTTCGTGATGCGGCCTGCAAAAAGGATCAAACCCACTAGCACAGCCGGTTAGAAGTAAAGCAAACGAACGTAAAGAGCAGGATCACGCAAACCCCCGAGTAGTAAACTGTTCGGAAGAAGTCGAGGTGTACGGTGCAAGGCGGATTTCCATCCGGCCTCATCTCATCTCAAGTTTGTAGTCTGTGTCTGTGCTCAGAATGCGTGTTTGTTTGCGTCGGCTACGAGACGGTGCCAAGAATACAACAGACCTGTCGGCACCAGAAATTGCAAGATAGAGCCTGGATTGTGCTTCTTTTAACACTTAAAATCCGGGGTATTCGTGATACATTGCTCACCCCGTTGGGCTACGGATCGGAAGAAGGAACAACAGTGTCAACAACGTTGGCCAATGAGGCCGGCTGCGGGCGTCTATCACAAGGCATGGCGCAGGTACCCATTGTCCTTCCTTTCGTATCCGGTCACGCGTCCAGGGCAGGACAAACGGCAAACGATAATGACGAAAATGAGGAAAGGAGGAAAAAACAAAGCCAGTCACAAGATTGATGAGCTGATGGAAGACGCCAAGGACAGACGGACCAGGGATGATGGGGCAAAAGGCAGCCATGGAAAGAAAGAAGACAAAGGAAGCGAGAAAACAGACTACGAAAAACGAATCACCGTCAAGAAACAGGGGTGAGAGCGAACGGGACATGGATTGAAAGCAAGAGATGCGGCTGGCCCAATATAAACACGAAAAGGCAGAAGACGATAGGAGCACAAAATATCGACAGGGGAGGTCAACAACGCCCGAAGCGATACCACACGCTCAAAGAGAAAGAACGACAGCTCGTCCTTGCTCACTTTCATCCCGGTCTCACAAATACGTGCATGTATGAAGCAATATACAAAACACAGACTTACAAAGTACAGATGCGCTGAGGCTGAAGGGTGGCAAACATGAAGGGGGGGAGGCCAGACCAGGGCATCGGCATGGGATCAGACCACATGTTCACGGGAGTCTCGGAAAGATAATAGAAACAAAGGCATTATGAGAAACGAGACAAGGGTGATCCGGGGCAAAATTGGGTCACTGGGACAGGAAGAGAAACAAATGCAAGAAAAATGACCCGGTGAGGGTGGTCAAAGATCAACGGCCGTCGTCAGATATCCAACAAAAGCAACAGAAGCAATATGGAAACCAGGCACGAAAAGTAGGATCGGGTGCCGGGATATGATGTGGAGAGTAGCCAGCGGAGCGGAAAGAATAAACTTTCTTGTTTCTTTTAGGCTCGGGCCGTCGCATACAATGTTTCGAGGCATCCCCCGATGATGGCACGAAATATTGATTGATATTGTTCACAAGAAACCATCACAATTTTTCAGCTTAGTCTGTGATGTTTCGAGCTAGGTTGTAATGATCGGAATAATGACCCTCTTAATCTCCTTACTTATTTTAAAATCCAACTTTTTTTTTTTAAGTAAACACGATTTAAATCTCCTTTTTCCCTTACAAAATTGATTCTTTCAAAAGAAAACCACATAGCACACCTGCGTATTTTCACAGCAGAAGTGACATGAAACTTCATGTCTAGATCGACGAACCAAAGTTTGAGATCAAGATTCTGTTGTGCTTTGCAACGTTCAGGTGCTGTATACGGACGCAAACACCCTCATGGATGATGTTGTCGATGCAGTCTTTACATCTGCCGTGACGGCCCAAGGGAAAAAGAGAGAAAGAAAGAAATATGTTGCGAATGTCTCGGTCAGTGCAACCCCCGCTTACCGTTTACCGTGCACAAGGTCAGGGAAAATCAAGACAATAATTATGCAGAAAGGGAAGATAATACAGCCCAAGAGGCGATTAAAGACGAAGAGAGCAACGAACGGAAGAGGATACAAATCCCCGGTCTGTATCCTGTCCTTTCTTGCAAACGCCCTTAGGAGGAGAGGTTCGTATGTGGGTGGCCGGTGATCAAAATTCCACAAGAGGGAGAAAGACGGAGAGAAAGAAGATGTTGCCAAGAAGCCAAGACAAGGAGGGAAAACAATGGTGTGCCTTGATAGGCAGTCGTGGTTACACAAGGCAGTCCTCGGGAGGTGTTTACTCATTGATTATTTATTACAATTTATTTTTGGCTCGTATATATTTTCTTTCCCTCTATCGATTCTTCAGCTCACCTGAACTCTTTCGGTCCCGAGGATTCCCTCATTTCTTCCTCCTCTCTCTCTCCTCGTGGCCTGCGCCACACATTTCTTCCAAGCTGTTAAAGGAGTCTGTGACACCCACCATAATTAGAAAACACTACAGACTACTTGAAAAATAAGGAAAGAGGGACAAGAGCCAAGCTACAGAAAAACAGAGACCAGAAGAAAAAGAGAGACAGACGAAAACCAGAACACGGGTGCCCGCATTTGTGAGTCCACCAAGGAAAACGAAAAGAACGAGTCATGCCGTGCAAGAGTGCGCATTGCCTTGTTCAGGATTCGAAATATACGTGGAATCAAAACGAGCCAATGATGAATACCGAGTCAGAACCAGTTTGTAATGATCGAATAGAACGTATTAATAAAACTTGTGTGGTGCACTACCTGAAAAGAAAAAGACGCCGAAGCAGCTAAACAACAGAGACGAAGTCGGCAAACTCCGGTACAGAAAGGTATAGAAGAACAAAAAGGAATAAGAAGAAAGAGCAGGAAAACAATTATATCCAAAAACAACCATATAAGGAAGCCCAAGAGAATACCGTGTAGTACTATGCAGAAAACCTGATGCAAGAACGAAAAGAAAGCAACCAAAAAGCAAAACTAATGTGTAATCTACTGCAGAAGAGTGGCCTCCTCATCCAGCACGCCAAACAGGCCCTCAATCTCCTTCTCAATGATACGCAGCTCCTCGGCCACTTGGCCCGTGACGAGAGCATAGGCGTACAGAAGGGCGTAGTCACGCTCCTCAACATTGACAATAGCGGCGTCGGGAGGCGGCGGGGCTGTTGTCCCAGCTCCTGCCGCGCCAGAATTGCGGCGGCTGCCGTGCTGGGCAATGTCCTCTTCGTCTTCATTGCCATCTTCGTCCTCTTCGGCAATGGCCGATGTCGAGATAAGCGTGCTATTAAACTGCTGCTTGACGGCCGTGGCGTGCTCTTTGCGGAACTGGAAGATCTTGGCCAGCAGCCGGTCGCGCACAATGGTGACACCGGGCAGCGCATCTGTCAGCGGGTACTCGAGCATAAAGGAACTGGCGAGCACCTGGAACACGTGGCAGATGCGGTCGCAGAGCATGGCGCGCTCGGCTGCTGTGTAGTAGAGCAGCGCACGCTCGCCCTCCGTCAGTTGCCCGCGGCGCTGGGTCAGAAGGCTCATGGCATAGAAGCCGTCGAGGGCGCGGTTGGTGGCGGCCATCATGCGGCCGCAGGCGGCAAAGGGAAACGGACCGCGCAGCTCAAACTCGGAGGCGGCGCCCTGGCGCAGGGTTTCGAGGCGGCCCGCATAGCGCTGCAGGGCGGCTTGTTCGCCAGACTTGAGGTACGAGCGCGTGCAGTCGCTGCGCAGCAAGATGGCCAGCGGGCCACGCTTCCAGATAAGGCCCATCTGAAGGTACAGGACAGAGACGCCCTCCTTGAAGCGGCGGCGTGCCGAGATGGGCCAGACAACGCGGCAAACAATCAGACCCCACAGAATACCGGCCGTTACAGCAAGGAACCGATGCTTGGCAATCTCCATGATGAAAGGGTGAATGCCGCCCTCGTCATCGTCATCGTCATCGACACGCTGCGAGAGCGAGTATGCGTAGAGTGAAATGACATTGTAGGCCAGCAATGTGGTGCGGCCCAGAGGTGCCTTGCCGCGGTCAATCATGACAAAGAAGCTCGAAAAGGCCACGATCCAGCCCAGGATCATAAGCGGCAGCGCGTAGCCCTGGCTAATGTTCCAGTTGATGACGGCACACGTGGAGCCAGCGAGCGTGGCGAGGAACCGTGCCAAGCCGGTTGTGTTGGAGGCACCGACGGTCATGGAACAAACAATCATGAAAGACAGCAGACCCCACTCACCACGCCAGTGCATGTACATGTCTCGGGTCTGCGAAATGAAGGCCATGGACGCCCACAGCATGGCGCCGATACCGACCTTGATGCCGAAACGAATGTCGTCGCGCATGAGGATGCGAAAGAAGCGCAGCACGGCCTGGGCCATGCGGCGGACCATCTCGTTAGACTGCGGGGCCGCCTGCCAGCTGAAGGTATCGCGGCGCTTCACCATCTCGTCGGGAATGCCACGCGGCAGCTGGGACTTGCGAATCGGGCGAACACTGGGGTTAATGTTGGTGTTGGTGCCGGTGTTGGCATTGCTGCTGCTGCCGCCAGCAACAGCATTGGTACCGGACGCGGTGCCGTTTGCGTCTCCGCTCGCATTGCCATTAGGGGCCGTGCTGTTGATGAGGCTAGCGTACATGCCGTCTTCGTCGCCAACGCGGTCAGGGACGGCTGCGTGAAAGGGCAGCACGGACGGGTAGCGCGACTGTGGGGCCTTCCAGAAGAGCAGCCAGCGCCAACTCCGGCGGTTGTGGTCGCGGATCAGCTTGAGGTCGTCGAGAACATCCAGGTACTTTGTCATCTCCTCGCCAAAGGCCTGAAGACTAAAGGAAAAGTGACCACAGGCGGCTGCGACTTCTTCGTAGTCGGCCTTGATCTTCTCGGAGCGCGGCCGGCCCAGCTCAATGGTCTTGTACAGCTCTTCAAGTGCGTTGGCACGGGCGGTATTGAAGAGGGCCAGCGCATCTGTGAGACTCTGGCGGTAGTGATCGTTGATATAGATCTCGTACCGGGGCGGGCCGCCAAACGGTGAGTCGCGGAGCACAGTGGCCAGTGTAAAGGCGAGCGACTTCATGGAGGGGCCGAGCATGCCGATGAACATATCAAATATCTCGGAGGAGGTGCGCAGTGTGGCCGTGCTGTCGCGCCGAGACTTGCCGCTGCGGATGGACGAAGCCTGTTCTGCAATGTCGACCAGAGGCATATGGTTTACGGGGCGCGGGTTTGGCTGAGAGTTCATAAGGCCGCCGGTATCGTTGTCGCTGTACTGGGTGATCAGGGGCGCATCCGGGCGGTCCTCACTGCTCTCGTCAGAGGCCTCGTCGATGGCAGACAGCACGGCAAGTCGGCCGCTGCGCTGGAAGCTAGAACTGGCGCGGTACAGTTGAGGTCTGGCAGAAGGAGAGGCGGAAGTCGACGAGGATGAGGCTGCCGCGCCTCCAAGAGCGGGTGAGGGTGACGTGGAAGGCGAAAAGGTGGTAGAGCGAGGTGATGCGAGGAACTGGTCGAGGAGGGATACAGCCTGTGGTACTGACGCGGTGGGAATACCAGCCGTGGCAGATGCCGAGTCTGACATTGGCCCGGCTGCAGCAGCGGCAGCTGATTCACGCAACAGTTCGAACTGCGTGTTGGCGGCACTGCGCAGTCCACCTATGGACAGTGCAAGTGTCTCCATGGACTTGTAGACAAGCTTCTCGAACTGGTAGAGGCTGGCGTGGCCGACAACAAAATGCTCGTACTTTGCCTCCTTGAGATTCTTGGTCATCTGCGCGTGAGCAGCTGTCCAGTTGCTCGCAGCAGTGCGGTACTCGGCCGACACGGTGAGCTCGTCTTCGGCGCCACTCAAAAAGCCGTGCGTGATCATGGCCAGCATGTCGCCGAGCGACGTCGATGCTTGCGTAAAGGATTCACGCAACAAGGCGCGGGCTGACACGCGCCACAGCAGCAGACTGACAGTAGCGGTTGTGGAGATACCAAAGACGAGGGTCTCGAGCACTTGTGCGACTTTGTCGTTGGAGAAGACACTGCTGTAGGTAGCGTTCTCCTTGGTGACGACGGTAATAATGGCAAGAGAGGCCAGGGTACAGCCAACGTTGACGGACGGATTGTTGAGGCGCTGCTTGACCCAGCCGATGAAGCCAAAGGCAAGGCCGATAAAGAAGAACAGCACAACCATGTAGGCAAAGGTGACCCAGCCGAAAACGGACCCGAACAGAACAGATGTGGCCATGGACAAAATTGAGACAATCTCAGCATATGCGATGGCCACGATGCCAATGGCCGTTGCCTCGATCATGGAGCCGGCGGTGCGTGCTGGATGGAAATAGACGGTGATGGTGGCTACGAGGTGTTTGCCGTCGAGTCGGCCGAGCAGGTTCGAGAGCGGCGGCCAGAACGTCCACAGACTGGCAATCGTGTAGGCGACGGTGCACTTGATGACGCCACGGCCCTTTGGCGAGTCCATCCAAGACCGGAAGCGACCGAGGCTATCGCGGGTAGCACGGCCGGCCGATTCGAATCGTGCGATGAAGCCGGATGCAGAAAAAAAAGACGGATCGTTCTCGTCGTCGTCGCTAAGGGAACCCGGGGAGGACATGTTGCTAGGTCGAGGCGAGGAGGAATTTGCGATGCCGTTTCGGAGGGTGAACTGGCGTCGAGAGCGTTCGCCGGTAGAGGGGATGATGAAGGTGCCATTGCGGAGTTTCTGGAAGAGAGAAAGAAGAGAAAAACAAGTTAGACAAACAGACAGCAAGACAAGCACTGTGGGCAGACGATGAGGTGATGATGCGATCAGGGTGCACCGCCGGCTGTCCCGCGTTGCACTTTATTTCAAGCTGCATGCAAGGAACTGGGAAAACTGGGCAGACGAAGGAAGAAACCAGACAAAAACAAAGCAAAACAAATCGAAACTCACACTTCGCTTTGCTGCCCGGCGTGGTGGCCATTGGCCATTGCCAGCCGGGCCTCCAGAGTTCGTGCCGTTGTCGCCCATCGCCGGGCTTCGATGGTCGTTTATCGTCGATGTGGTTGAGGAAGGAGAGAGAGAGAAGGCCCACGGAAAGAGCGAGTGCGACGCGAGGCTTTAGACTTTGGATTCCAAAAGAGCTTGGTTGTCTTGGCTGGCAAATCGGGCAATGGCGCAGGCCGCTAGGCGACAAAAGGCGTATCGCTCAGTGTGGAGACGCCCCAAAAGCGGGTGCCTCCAGGACCTGTCCATCCAATCAGCCACGTGTATTTCCATTGATAGCGGGGCCACGTAACTGGAAGGCGCTATCTTGCACCCTGCTGGCCAACCCTTACACAGTAATTACACCTTCTGGCAGGTCTGTACTCGAGCCTGCACGCAGTCTGACGGATTCTGACAGACCATGGCAGGTGTCAATAGGACGAGGAAAATAACGGCCAATACTATCGTGCAATCATTTATCAGACAGAGAAGAGCCTGCCTCCATCTCATTGAAGCCTCACAAACGCTCCTTCCCTGTTTGCAGCCTCGAACACCTCGTCCACATCACATGACGCGGCTGGCTGAGCCTTGCGGCAGGCACCATGTAATTGCTTCTTTGGGACAAGCTAGCGGGACGACAAGACGAGACGGTCGCTCCTCCCCGCGCTGTCCCCTAAAGCCGCCGGCCAAGCCAGGCCCAACCCCGCTGTCTCCAATTCGGTAGCGCGCCGGCAGAGATACGGACTTTCCTAAACTGACAGAGTGAAGAGTCATTGAGCTTGCTTCTCACAAACGCAACCGTTTTCTTCTTCTGTAAAACAATTTCTCGTCTGCTCGTCAATTCACTAGGCGAAGCTGCATATCCGTCACTAATCTCATGCGTACGACACGAACACTCTACACATCCGTCTTCCGGACTCTTCAATTGCTTGCGGCTGTGCGTCCTTGTCAGCCAACGATCTTGGGTCACAAAACAGCATATTCGATACTACCTCCTTTTCTTCGACACCCTCTCGCTTCTCCATCATACTCATCATACTCGACGTCCTCAGCTGCCACCATGGCTGCTCCAGCTCCCACACACGCGGCCTCGCCGCATCGGAAACAGTTCGCACCATTGTCCAGCCGCAAGCCAGGAAGCACAATACCCCTGACGCCGCAAGCTGCTGGACAGCCAAAGGTGCTGCGTGGTGTTGTTTTTGACGTCGACGGCACACTCTGGTGGGTTTCTGAGCTCAGTCTGAAGCTATTTTTCTACAAAAGCTTGGCGCTTTTTGTGCTACATGGCACGAACAACGAACACCTGTACACCGACAAAACTAACACACCCCTTACCACCTTTTCCCAGTCTCCCTCAGACATACATGTTCGGCCAAATGCGTGATGCCCTCGGCATCAACAAGGGCACCGATATCCTCGACCACATTTACGCCCTGCCCACGCCCGAGGCCCAGCACGAGGCCATGGAGAGCATCCGCAACATTGAGCGTGCCGCCATGGCCTCCCAGGAAGCTCAGCCCGGGCTCGCCCCGCTCATGAACTACCTCGGCACGCGCGGCGTCCCCAAGGCCATTTGCACCCGCAACTTTGAGCAGCCCGTGCTGCACCTTCTGGACAAGTTCTTGTATGGCCACACATTCGAGCCCATTGTGACGCGCGACTTCCGCCCACCCAAGCCCGACCCGGCCGGCATCCTGCATATTGCCCGTAGCTGGGGCCTTTTGCGGACGACGGATTCCACCACCGATGCTGCCGAGGAGGATGACAACACGGCCGACCGTGCTGCAGTGGCTGCCGAGCAAAGGGAGGAGGAAGAGATTGAAAAGGTGGCCTCGGTCCCGGAGGCTGATGCATCGGCACTGATCATGGTCGGCGACTCCATTGACGACATGACGGCCGGTCGCATGGCAGGTGCGGCGACTGTCCTTCTCGTCAACGACGTCAACAAGCACCTGGCTGAGCACGAGCACACGGATCTCGTCATCACACAGCTGGACGATCTGATTGAGGTGCTCGAGAAGGGCTTTGTCGGTCGGGAGATTGTGCCTTCGGCCTAGATGGTCACGGAATGGGAAAAGAGATGGGACGGAAAGGGATTACGACGCCAATGTGCGCATGAGTTAACAATAGAAGAAAGAAAGAAAAGACGGTGATAGCACAAGCTAGTCTAAATCTAAAATTTCCATCGTATCTTTTATTTCAGTAAACACCATTCTCCTCACACTGATTTAGCTTAGACGTTGCCCAACAAGGCGACCGGCGATACTCGTGTAGATGTACAAGGGTGTTCGTGATGATACATGGGGTAAGCGTTGCGGTCACAGAGGAGGGGAAAGAAAGCAGAAACTTTTGGTTTGGGATAAATAGTAACTTAATTTTTGGAATTGCGACAAATGTAAATGAGGTTAAAAAAAAAAGAGATTGCTTGGCATGATGTAACCAAAAGAAAGAGGAAATAGAACGCAATGAAATGGCGATATGAGATGAGGTGGTTCAAAATGAGATAAAGACAAAGTAAAAGTATATGAAAAAAGGAGGGGGAAAACAAACATAAGAAAAAACGAAGGAAAGAAAAAAGAACAGAAGAAAGTGTAAGAGTCGGCGGCCATCATCGCTAAATCACATGTATACATATATATTTTTCCAGTTTCATCACATCGCCTGGCTGTCTCATGAAAACAAAAAGGAAACAAACAAAACACAATATCCGCGTGCATGCTCGTCATCTCGTCTTCTTTTTCTTTTTTTTTTATCGTTTCGTGTGGTTTCCTTGGTCTCATTGTGTTGGGTATCCGAGGGGGTACGTATCGCTTGTCGTCGAAGTATAAACAGTTTGCGGCTGGTATGGTGGCTGTTGGCTCTGTTGTTGTTGTTGTTGCAGTTGGTTGTGGTACTGCTGCGATTGCTGGTGAGAGTGCTGAGAATGCTGAGAATGCTGCGAGTGATGCGAATGATGCGAGTGGTGTGAGTGCGGCTGATGTTGTTGCTGTTGCTGCTGCTGCTGTTGTTGTTGCAGCTGGCGGCGCCGCAGCTCGTCAGGCGTCTCTTTCTTCGGCGGCGGGGGTGGGGGCGGGCCACTTGGGTGTGGTGCCAGACGGACAGGGAGGGAGAAGGTGGTCGAGCTCGCACCCGCGCTAGCGGACCGCCGGGCAGGCCGTTGCCGAGGCCCGTGGAGATCGGAACGGGCACGCGGGGGATCGAGTCGGAGGTGGCTACTCGTGCTCCCAGTCCCGGATGTACAGCCTGTCCACTTGCGCGGCCAAGGCTGCCGAATCCGGCACTGCTGCTGCTGCTACCGGCACCACTGCTGCTGATACCGGCACTGCCGAGGCCGTTCCCAGACCCAGATCCAACGGCTGGCCGCGTAGGGGACCGATTCGGAAGGCTGATGCCATGTTGGTCACGGGGTGACAAAATATCGCCCACAATAGGGATCTCACCTGAAGTTGGTGTCTGTAGTGTACGGTCACGGTCGTCGCCGTGGTACGTAGTCGGGGAATCGGTGCCGCGGAGGAGCTCCTGCGTGGCGGGCGACAGCTGGGGCGCGAGGTGGGACTTGCGGTTGTCCCGCTCCATCATGCCGACAGCCCACTCACGCAGATCGACGGGGGTTCTCTTGGCGGCCTGGACAAACGGATCGCGGTCCTGTGTTGGTTAGTATGATGTAAACGCAGACAAGGCTTTAGGATGGGTGTGTGGTGGAGGGAAGGGAAAAAAAGACAAAGAAAAAGTAAATATAGGAGAATGGTGCGGTCAGCCGGCTACCTGCTGGAAAAGCAGCCGCTTACCACACCATCTGTCAAACTCACAAACAGCTCCTGCGGCGTCGGCCGCTCGTCGGGGTTCTTGTAGAGACACTTTTGGATCATATCCTCGAGAATGCTGGGGAAGGCTTCGCTCTTGGGCAGGCGTGGTGCGGGCTCATGCACGATTTGTTGGAGGAGGTCGAGAATACCGGCCGGGGCGCTCTCGGCGTCGGACAGCTGTTCGCTGGCAGCAAAGGGGAATTTTCCAATGGCCAGCTCCATGATGGACAGGCCAAAACTCCAGACGTCAGACTTGACGGTGTACCGTTCGCCCTGGATACGCTCAGGGGCCATGTATGTCGATGTACCGACAAAGGTGTCGGCAATGGAGTTGATGAGTTCGCCGGAGACGCCAAAGTCGCACAGCTTGATGTTACCGCGGGAGTTGAGCAGGATGTTGGAAGGCTTGATGTCGCGGTGCATGATGTGGTGTTTGACATAGAGGTAGGTCAGGCCGCCCAGAGTGGCCTCGGCGATCTTGCCGAGGACATCGACACGGACAGGGCCAAAGACGCGGGACACACGGTCGAGAGAGCCGACGTCCATGTACTCCATACACATGATGACGTCGTTGTTATCGTTGAGGAACGAGCCGTAAAAGGTGACAATGTACTCGGAGTGGCAGCCGCGCATAATCTGCAGCTCGCGCACGATACGCTTGCGCATTTCCCGCTTGGCCTCGACATGGATGACCTTCGCGGGTTGATTAGTCGGTGAGCGAGATAGACGGGGAAGCATGAGAGAAAAGGTCTGGACTTTAAATCCAGACGAAGAAACGCACCTTGCGGGCAATGGTTGTGTTTGTCGGGATGTGCCGGACTTTGCTGACGGTACCGCCGTTGCCGGAACCCAACTCCTTGATAAACTCAATATCTTCGGGACGCAGATCCAGGTTGTATTCGATGCCGATCTCGAGATGGGCAGACTCGTCGTCATTGCCGCCGATGTTGGCAGTCTCAGCAGTCGGTGGTGGTTTGGGCGCGGCAGGCGTCAGGGCAAGACCCTTGACGTTCTTCCGCTTCATCGACCGGGGCGCAAAGTCGGCCATGGTGGGCGATGTGGCGGTTGGGGAGGGGAGGGTGGTCGGAACAAGAAAACACAGAAGCCCACGATACTTCCTTTATTGCGAACAAAAAATCGGCCGCCGTACAGGCTGGTTGTTGTTAGTGGGCGGTGAGCGGGTAAGGAGGCAGGAGCGGTCGAGAAGGGGGGTTCGAGGGGAGAGTTCGAGAGAACGGGACGGGTGTGAGGAAAGGGCAACCGCGGCGGCTGGGACGTAAAAGCAGGAAGGAAGAACAGACAAAAAGGAGGCCAGAGGAGACGAAAGAAGAACGAGCAGAGAATTGCGTAAAAGAAGCCCAAAAAACTCTCGTGAAAGGAGGAAGGAGCAACGAAACGCAATTCACGGTTCGGGTGGGTGGGCTTTGTTTCTTTCTGGCGGCAAGCGGGAAGGAGAGTTGTCACAAACTGGGAAGGAGGGGCGGCTTGGTGAGGACGGAGGAGAGAAACGATGGCAGTGGTCTGCGAGCCTGTTGGGCCTGGGCCACCCACTAATTATGGAGTAAATACTGAGTATGGAGTCTCAGTAGGGGCATTGGGCACGCTGGGCGGCCGTTATTTTAGGAGCAGGTTGGCGCTGGCGAATCTGGAGACAGAACGGGCCCTGTGCCTGTGAAAGGGGAAAACGGGGTGCCTTGTCCGCTACGGTTCCCCCTCGTGCCCCCCACTTTTTGTCTCTGCCACCAGGAACAGCACCTTTGTCTTAGTGGCCTAGCGCGCTGTCCTCCGTATTGGTGGGCTGTCGAGGCTGTATGATCTTACATACAGAAGTAGACGCGCACAAGGAAAGGGGGCGGCAAGAGCACAACTCAGGAAGGAACGTTCGGGACAACAGACTTGCCTACAATCCTACGAAAAAGCGCTTTGGCTCAGCAACGTCAAAGCTTTCCAAGTATTTTCCCACAGCCTCAGCTGTCTTCTCAACTGACGCGGCCAGTTGGGCCGCCCACTTCTGCACCTTTGAATTGTCCGCATCTGCAGAGTTTGTCCGTCCCTTGCTTCTTGCTGTCGTGCAGCTCTCGGGTACCTGTCGCGGTGCGGTGCTGGCAACCGACCTGCATGTGCAGTAGCACCACCGAGAAGCTGTGTTGCTGGAGTGGGAAAGTGGCCAGTGGTGGCCAAGGTGAGGATGAATCAAAAGAACCAGGTGAGATGATAAGTTAAGATACGGAGTCTTATGTTGCAAGAGTTACCTTACAAGCTCGCAGAAACAGCTTCTCCATTCGCTCTTTCCATTTTGGTGTTGAATGCCGTTTTGTCGTCCCTGCCTGTTCTGGCCCTGACCTGACGATCAATGTCCCCTGAGCCTTGCCCAGGTCTAGCCAGCATTGACGTGTTAGACGTACTTGGAGCGGTCCGTCAGGGCCCGCGCGTGGTTGCCCCCTTTTCCACCGTTTCTGTCCCCTGAGCCAAACCATTGGCATTTGTCCCTTTTACACCCTTATTTAGCACTCCCAGCGAGACAGCTGTCGCTTCCTATTAAGACTTGCTCCACGCCTCGCCCTTTGCACTTTCCCTCTTCCCAGTCCTCTACAAGTCTGCCCCTTGGAACAGTGGCCTGGGCCCTCTCGACCAGGTGCTTCGTGCCAAGCCTTTTGAACCCCTGCTTGCTCTTTCCCCGCCATCAGCAATTGCCAATTGGGCTCTTTGCTCTTTCCCCTCGGCCAGGGCTCCACAGCCTCCTGTCTCTCATAGCGTACAGAGTAGCGATTTCGATATTGCTTTTGTGATGAAAAGTGTGAAGGATGGAGAACGGAGAGACATATGGACATCCTCTTAGGATTCAAAAAGATTTATCTTACGAAGTACTCAGCAGAGAGCTACTGTTGGTGGGATGCTGAATGGATGCTCCTCGTTCCGCGTTTCAGCAGACCGAAGCGTACCTGCCCTAGTAAGACGGCAAAACAGGGTTCAAACGGGAAGGAGTACCTCGAGGACATCTGGAAGACGATTGGAAGGCTGCTTGAAAAGTGATGAGTTGACACTAGCAAGAATCATGCATAGACGAAAACGGCGATGCCCGGCCTTTTAGGAGACAAGAAAGAATTCTGCAAATTACATGCGCAGTGCAGCCAGCCACTAGTTGTTGCCGGTAGCTACTTAAGCGCCGTCTGGTTCGACTACATCAAGTGGTACTTATTCTAGAAACGCCCTCTTTTGGCTTTCGATAGTTCACATTGGGAAGATCACAGTTGAGTATATGTATGTAATAATGTTTTCTCATTTTTTTTGGATTTAATTTCATGCGTTGCCTACTTCGGCCAATGTATCCAATGCTCGGCTGGGCCGATGGATGCAGTATCCAATTATAAGTGATCTATGAGTTCCTTTCGCTTGATTTATTTTTATTCATTTTCGAATTTTTTGTTTATTGCTTTTTGTTCGTTTTCGTTGATATTCGTTCGTATCCGTCGACGTCATCACTCGAGGTGGACGAAGAGGGGGTATCAATCTACACAGACTCGACGCGCTGCACGACCATGGCCGTGGCCGCACCGCCGCCGTTGCAGATCGCCGCTACGCCGTACTCGCCGGGCTTGAGCTGGTGCAGGAGCGTCACCAGAATACGCGAGCCGGAGCTGCCGAGAGCGTGGCCCAGCGAGATGGCACCACCGAGCGGGTTGACACGGGCCTCGGAGCTCAGGTTCAGGATCTTCTCGTTGGCCTTGATGACCGCGGCGAACGCCTCGTTGAACTCCCACACGGCGACATCCTGCTGGGTGATGCCGGCGCGCTTCAGTGCAATAGGCACGGCCTTGGCGGGCGCCACGGGGAAGTCAATGGGCTCGACAGCGGCGTCGGCGTAACCGCAAATCTTGGCCAGGACGCGCGACTTGCCGCCGTTGGCGTACTCGCGGGCAATAGCGGCATTGCCGAGAACGAGGGCGGAGGCGCCGTCGTTGAGGCTGGAGGCGTTGGCAGCAGTGACGGTGCCGGTGCCGTCACGCAGGAAAGCAGGCTTGAGCTGGGGCACCTTCTCAATGTTAACGTCCAAGAAGCCCTCGTCGGTGTCGATAATGGTCTCCTTCTTCTTGCGCTTGTCGGTAATGGTGACGGGGGCGATCTCGTCGGCAAAGGCCTTGGCGTCCCAGGCGGCCTTGGCGCGCTGGTACGAGCTAATGGCGTAGTTGTCCTGGTCCTCGCGGGTGATTTGGTGCTTCTTAGCCGTCGTCTCGGCGCAGATGCCCATGTGGTGGTGATCGTAGGCGTCCGTCAGGCCGTCCTTGATCAGACTGTCCTCGAGGGTGACGTTGCCAAAGGCGGGCAGGCTGCTGGCGCGCGGGATGTAGTACGGCGCCTGCGACATGCTCTCCATGCCACCAGCGACCTGGACCTCGCTGAGACCCAGCTCAATGTCCTGGGCCGCGAGGGCCACAGCCTTGAGACCAGAAGCACACACCTTGTTGACAGTCGTGGCCTCAGTAGAAGTGGGCAGGCCGGCAAAGATGGCCGCTTGGCGAGCAGGAGACTGGCCAACGCTGCCCTGCAGGACGTTGCCAAAGTAGACATTGGTGATCTTCTCGACGGGGACGCCAGACTTCTCGACGGCCGACTTGATGGCGACAGCGCCCAGCTTCGGTGCGGGAAGGGTGACGAACGAGCCGTTGAACTTGGCGGTCGGTGTCCGCGACGCACTCAGAATGTAGGCATCCTGGATCTCGCGGCGCAGGGCCGACTGGACGGAAAACTGGCGGGCAGCGGCCGCGGTCCGAAGGTTACGGACAACGGACGGGCGGATTCTTTGCAACGTCATTGTGAAAGTTGGGTGGATGTGGAAGTGTGGGGTATCGTGGGGAGAAGGAACGAAAGAACGAAAGCGAGAAGGCGAGCAACAGCAAAGGAGGGCGAAAGACGGCTGCGTAACAGAGGAAGAGGAAAAGGAAGAAAAAAGAAAAACTCAAAAAAGGAGGCAAGTCAGAATTACGTCGTGAGAAGAAACGGCGAGAGCTCTTTCCTTTATTTTGCAAAAACCTCGGCCTCTCCAAATTCTGGGGCAATGGCCGCCTCTCCGAAGAGGGAAGGAATGTGGGCGACCCGAGTGGGAGAAGGGAGGTCTCGGTCGAAGAACGTGGTGGTGCTAGGCCGTTAGCACATGTTTGCCCGCTAGTAGCCGAGAAATGCCAGCGCTGTGTACCTCACTGACTCGGGAATTGCCCCGAATACCGTGTTAGTTCGCGACTCGACAGCGGACGGACTAAATTCGCCTTCAGAGGCAAGAGGCTCGCGTTTAATTGGTGTAGCGAGCCTAGAAAGTCACAAAATATATCACTAATCGTGGCCTGCTGTTCGAGAAATTCAAAAGAGTTTCTTCTTGTTCCTTGTCTCGAATAGCAGACGGCAGGAGCGACGGTCAAACTGCGGTCACGTGGTTTGTCTCATTCAGAGATTCAAGGAACTCAGGGCCCTCAGATCACTGATCAGTGACGATATTTACAAGCAAGAAATAAGAAGTCCAGCTTGACATCCCGCGAGCTCCAGCGGCACTCGACTATGCCGAGCTTCAACTCGAGTCGTCTCCACAGCGCGGTGTGAGCTACCGATGGGGTCGCGGCGCTGCCAGGTCGAAAGCGGCAATATTCAAGGCCACCTACAAAAAACCCCACCAAAGTTCCCCAAAACCCACTGTCGCGCCAGGTCACGCCTATTATGGAGAGTCGTCACGTGCTCTGGCGGCGAAAATGCGAGAATGCATTGGAAATCACTCTCTGAACCCCAGCGGATGCGAAGACGGGCTCTAGCGCCCCACGGAGGCCCTCTATTTCCTTCTCTCTCGTGCTGCAAACGCCACCGCCAACCAATCCCTTTCTCGCCGCCTTCCCGTCTTTGCCTTTGCCTTTGTGCCCATCCACGATCCAAGTCATCGCCATCTAACTTTTGTCCACGAAGACAAGCCCTCGTTCTTCTCCTGTCCTTGTCACTTATCGATCAATCTGACGAAACGTGAATCTCCATCTCACCTCGTCACGGCAGAACTTCAACGACAACCCACCCATTCCATTTTCTTATCGATCTTCTATCTGCTGATCCTCGCCGACGTCGCCGGAGCAGACAAACGACGCATCACGACCGCCTCAGATCACGACCGGACAACAACCGAAATCTTTCCGTCCGTCCATACCTCCCCGTCACCATGTCTACCGCCGCTCGCCGCCGCTTAATGCGCGATTTCAAGGTGCGTCCTCTTTCCCTTCCCTCGCCGATTCCCTTGCCGATAAGGCTTGCTACACAATCACAACCAGGCCGGGCCGTGTGCTAACCTCACTTTCCCCCCATACAGCGCATGCAGACAGATCCGCCAGCCGGCGTCTCCGCCTCGCCCATCCCCGACAACGTCATGACGTGGAATGCAGTGATTATTGGTCCCGCCGACACGCCCTTTGAGGACGGCACCTTCCGGCTGGTCATGACGTTCGACGAGCAGTACCCCAACAAGCCGCCGTCGGTCAAGTTTTTGAGCACCATGTTCCATCCCAACGTGTACGGGACGGGCGAGCTGTGCCTCGACATTCTGCAGAACCGGTGGAGCCCGACCTACGACGTAGCCGCCGTTTTGACGAGCATTCAGAGGTAATACCAAGAAGGGGGCAGAGGGGACAATGGGAAAGAAAAACACCTGCTAACATATGCACGCACAGTCTGTTAAACGACCCCAATACCAGCTCGCCGGCCAATGTCGAAGCATCGAATCTATACAAAGACAGCCGCAAGGAGTACCACAAGCGCGTCCGGGAGACGGTGGAGAAGAGCTGGGAGGACTGAGCGTTGAGACTCGGCGTCGAGACGGCCGAGACGGAGCGGCAGTTGGGAGAGCGGCGAGTGGACGTGGCCGCAAACACGCATGCATCGATACCACATGGCGCATTTTAGGACGGGTAGTCTCGCCTCGCATTGTTTGTCCCTCTTTTTTTGCTATTTTTTTTTTTTTTGCTATTTTGTCTGGTTTGCTTGTTTCCTGTGTTTGTTTTCTGCATTTTTGCGCGCACGCGTGCATTTCGTCTTTCATGTCTCCGGCGGCGGTTCTCTCCTTTGGCGAAAGCCTTGAGCAGTACAATTCAGCCCGGCCTAGCTTGGATGTAGGGCCTGGATGTACGGGACTTGGACACCGGACGCGGCATACAGCGACTCGGTCCATGGCTGCTTTTCTCGGCGTTTCATGGGGCATCTCTTGGGCTGTGGGCATGTGCGAACGTGGACGTGGTGCGAGACAGTGCTGTCATAGTAATGAGATTTACGTCTAATTATTCGTTTTTGTGTTGGCCTTGCCTTCCTTTGCTCTGCGTCTTTTTTTGCATGCCGTAGTATCGTCGTATAAATCGATCCTCCCACAGAAAGTTATGCCGGAAAATACACGGCGCCTTCTCCACTTACTGCGAACCCACCGCCTTTCTTCCGGGGGCACCGTCAGGCCAATTTCCCCTCAAATGCGATTCTTATGCCGTGATGCGTCGCCCTCTCTCTGTCGCTATATCGCAAGGCTCGCCATATCGAAGAGCCCGGTACCTGCAGGGCATGTGGTGGCACAGCATTGGCTCCGTCTGTTTACACGTATTGCTGTCGTACTGTGAACTGTGTAGAAGGAGCTCAATTATCTCATTAAATTAACCGGCACGTCTATCGGCACGTCTCCTGCCCTGTCTACTACTGAAACACGCCATCTGGCTGCCATTCGCTCTTTCCCCCTCTAGCGCGTCGACTGCTTTCCTTTATTAACAGCATGCTCGCCATGGCACTTTGTAGCGATATATTAGTGGGGGTGCTCAGGGGAAGGCGTGAAATCGTGAAAGCGTCCGCCAAAATGAGACACACCACACTGACCATATTGACATTGCTTCGTTCTTTCTTGCCGTTGACTGCTGACCGGTGGCCAGGAAGGCGCGCCGGCACTAGTGCGCTAGCGCTGTTTTTGCTCTGTCTTGGGAAGGAGCAGTAATAGGGGACACGCTCTCCCAGCGGACCCTGGCACAGAAATGCGCTAGAAAACAAAAGTAAATAAAGAGGAAAGAGTAGCCAGTGAGCTTGTTGTGTACACCGCCTGGGCGCCCGCCCACAGACGACGCGACACCACCACTACGAGCCTGCCTGAGTTCTGCTCCATGGCTCCTTCCCCTCCCCCAATTTTATTATCTTCATCCCACAATCGCGACGTCTCCCCTTTCCGCCCTACCCACACAGTAGCAAATCCCCCCCTCCGCCACTCCATGCCAGTCGCTCTTTATTTGTTGTTGCGTCAATAGAGCCACATAGACCTTGACATTGTGCTTGCATCACGTCTTTTGTCTCTTTTGTCTTATTTCCTGTCTCTTGATTCTTGTTTTCCTTCAGCTGGCAACCTCACGACGCCAAAGACGACTTGGGGCTCAACACCGCCTTTTCGCCTTTTCGCCTTTTGGCTCTCTTCGGTTCTCGATTTGTCCTCTGCCTTGTTTCGTCATTTTCCCGTTTCCCTTCTCGCTCAGTGCCTCTTCCCTTTCTTCCCTAAACCCCCTTGTTTCTATTTTGCCTGGTCGTCCATCCTCGCCCAGTCACGTTTCAGAAACGACACCACCCCCGTTCTTCGCGATCCTCGTGCCTCAGCGAACCCCCCTCGCGTCCCAACGCTTTTCGCTTTTTGTCGACATCGTCATTCACGTGAAGTTGATCGAGAAGAGCTCTCTTTTCCTTCTCGATCCCGTTGTCCTTCTGGATATCGCGACCTGATCATCTGATCATCACCACCATCCACGACTACGAGGCGGCCCGAGCTCCGCGGCAACCCGACTGTGGATGACCGTGGCATCCGCCATAACGACACACTCTTTTCCGAAGACGATCTCTCCTATTTTACAACCTGACAGTGACACGACGACATCAACAACAACAACATAGACGACGACGACGACCGTCACGACCACCGCCACAATGTCGTCAAACAGCATCAAGGTCATCGCCCGGTTCCGGCCCCAGAACAAGGCTGAGCTCGACTACGGCGGCCAGCCGATCGTCCGCTTCGATGGCGACGACACCCTGACGGTTGATGTATGTACCATGTGGGAGGGACATCATGAGACTGGCGGAGAAGGACCTGTCGCGTGGGCAGCCGCCTACACCCGAGCAAAGCATTGACTAACCGCGATACACCCCACAGTCACGAGAAGCGCAGGGCACCTTTACCTTTGACCGCGTCTTCGACATGAACAGCGCGCAATCCGACATCTTCGACTACTCCATCAAGCCCACCGTCGACGACATCCTCAATGGCTACAACGGTACCGTCTTTGCCTACGGCCAGACCGGTGCCGGCAAGTCCTACACAATGATGGGCACCAGCATCGACGACAGCGAAGGCCGCGGTGTCATTCCCCGCATCATCGAGCAGATCTTTGCCAGCATCCTCCAGAGCCCGGCCACCATCGAGTACACCGTCCGCGTCAGCTACATGGAAATCTACATGGAGCGCATCCGCGATCTTATGGCCCCGCAGAACGACAACCTCCCCGTCCACGAGGAGAAGAACCGCGGCGTCTACGTCAAGGGCCTGCTCGAAATCTACGTCTCCAGCGTCCAGGAGG
The DNA here is from genome assembly GCA_016097105.2 of Sporothrix variecibatus. Classification (NCBI taxonomy): domain Eukaryota; kingdom Fungi; phylum Ascomycota; class Sordariomycetes; order Ophiostomatales; family Ophiostomataceae; genus Sporothrix; species Sporothrix variecibatus. The sequence goes on from JADMNI010000005.1 coordinate 2,907,132, forward strand.
TCTACGAGGTCATGCGCCGTGGCGGCAATGCCCGTGCCGTCGCTGCCACGAACATGAACCAGGAGTCGTCTCGTTCGCACTCCATCTTTGTCGTCACCGTCACCCAGAAGAACGTCGAGACCGGCTCGGGCCAAGAGCGGTCAGCTGTTCCTTGTCGATTTGGCCGGTTCCGAAAAGGTCGGCAAGACCGGTGCCAGTGGCCAGACCCTCGAGGAGGCCAAGAAGATCAACAAGAGTTTGAGTGCCCTCGGCATGGTCATCAACTCGCTCACCGACGGCAAATCCTCCCACATTCCCTACCGCGACTCCAAACTCACCCGTATCCTGCAAGAATCCTTGGGTGGTAACAGTCGCACCACGCTCATTATCAACTGTTCGCCAAGTTCCTACAACGATGCCGAGACCCTCAGTACCCTGCGCTTCGGTATGCGCGCCAAGTCCATCAAGAACAAGGCCAAAGTCAACGCCGAGCTCAGTCCGGCCGAGCTCAAGCAACTGCTCGGCAAGGCCAAGACCCAAATCACCACCTTCGAATCGTACATGGGCAACCTCGAGGGCGAGATCCAGCTCTGGCGTGCTGGCGAGACTGTGCCCAAGGAGAAGTGGGTGCAATTCATATCACGGGACGGCAGTGGTCCTACGTCTTCCACAACCGCCTCCACAGGGGCCGGCTCGTCTGCTGCAGCTCGCAGTTCGGCTGCCACCCCAGCAAGACCGTCAACACCGTCTCGCCTCGTGCCCGAGAGCCGGTCAGAAACACCAGCCATATCCGAGCGCGCCGGCACACCATCACTGCCCATGGACAAGGACGAGCGTGAAGAGTTCCTGCGGCGCGAAAACGAGCTGCAAGACCAGATTGCCGACAAGGAGAACCAGGCCGCGCTGTCCGAGAAGCAGCTCGCCGAGGCCAAGGAGGAGCTGCAGATTGTCAAGGAGCACGACAGCAAGCTGGGCAAGGACAACGAGCGCCTGACGAGCGATGTCAACGAGTTCAAGATGCAGCTGGAGCGCCTGATGTTCGAGGGCAAGGAAGCCCAGATCACCATGGACGGCCTGAAGGAGGCCAATTCGGAGCTGACCACCGAGCTGGACGAGCTGAAGCAGCAGTTGCTGGATGTCAAGATGAGCTCCAAGGAGACCACGGCTGTGCTGGATGAGAAGGAGAAGAAGAAGGCGGAGAAGATGGCCAAGATGATGGCCGGCTTCGACCTGGGCGCCGATGTCTTTAGCGACCAGGAGAAGACGATTGCCGACGCCATTGCCACCATTGACGCGCTGCACGAAATCAGCAGTACGGGTGACATGGTGCCACCAGACGACCTCAAGGCGCTGCGCGCAAAGCTGGTCGAGACACAGGGCGTGGTCCGCCAGGCCGAGCTGTCGGCGTACAGCGCACAGTCGAGCGAGTCGGAGTCGCGGCGGCGTGTCGAGCTTGAGTCCCGCCTGGCGACACTGCAGCAGGAGTACGATGATCTGCTGACGCGCAACCTCGGCCCCGAGGACGCTGACGAACTGCGCGCACGTTTGGAGGCATCACTGTCCGACCGCCAGGAGGCCCAGCAGAACCTGCTTGAGGATCTGCGGGTGGACGTCAACCGCAAGGCGAGCGAGAACGAGCGCATGCGCGTCGTGATTGAGGACCTGCAGCGGCAGCTCAAGGCGAGCGGCGGTGCGGCAAACGGTGCCAACGGCGGCGCAGCAGCCGCGGCGACCATGGCCAACGGCAAGACGGTGGCGCAGCAGATGGCCGAGTTCGACGCGATGAAGAAGAGTCTGATGCGCGACCTGCAGAACCGGTGCGAGCGCGTGGTTGAGCTGGAGATCTCACTCGACGAGACGCGCGAGCAGTACAACAACGTGCTGCGGTCGAGCAACAACGCGCGCAGCAGAAGAAGATGGCGTTCCTCGAGCGCAACCTCGAACAGCTGACGCACGTGCAGCGCCAGCTTGTCGAGCAGAACTCGGCGCTCAAGAAGGAGGTGGCCATTGCGGAGCGCAAGCTGATTGCCCGCAACGAGCGCATCCAGAGCCTCGAGAGTCTGCTGCAAGACAGCCAAGAGAAGATGGCCCAAGCCAACCACAAGTATGTCCAACGCCTAGAGTACAATTTTTTTGGTGATTCCCTTACTAACAGTAAACAGATTCGAGGTCCAACTGGCCGCGGTCAAGGAGCGCCTCGAGGCCGCCAAGGCCGGCAGCACACGCGGACTGGCGTCGCCGACAAATGCCGTCGGCGGCTTTAGCTTCTCGGGCAGCCGCATTGCCAAGCCGCTGCGTGGCGGTGGTGGTGCTGACAGCGCGCCGTCGGGCAACCCGACCGTGGCAAACCTGCAGGCCAGCGAGAATAAGAGATCGAGCTGGTTCTTCCAGAAGTAGTAGTCCAATATGTGTGTTTGTTACATCTTGAATACCCTCTTTCTTAACTTTTTCTCTCTTTCTGCTTCTCTGCTCTTCTCTCCTCTCCACGTATCCTCCTTTCCTCCTCCTTCCTGTTGGCTTCACTTATCGACGTGTCGTTTTTACTGGAGTTTACTTCGCTATGCCCCCTTCTAAATCATGTAGTCAACATCTCCCTCCCCGGCCTGGATGTGGTCCTCCTCTTTCTTCCTTTTCTTTTTTTTCTTCTTTTCATGTTCAATATATAACGAGAGGCGGGGTAAAAACATTGTGGGTTCTTTTTTGTTTTCTTCATTCACATAGAGGGTCTTTTCTTATAAGATTACCACGACTATTGCACACCCAGAATAAACCAGAGTAAAAAAAAAAGATAAAGATTGACAGCTATTCTCTCGTGCCAAAGTACATACATAGATGCGGAGTACATGTTCTGGCTCACCACCCAACGAACCTATATATCCTATCCAAAAATTCCAACGATGCCGATATTGTGCCTAAGTAGGCATTCGTTGTTCTTTACGGCTTCAGGATGCTGCTCAGCGGGACGTTCCAGTACCAGCCGGCGACAGCCATAGCGCTGACGCTCATAATGACGGCCATAAGGAAATTGACGTCGTTGTTGTCCAGCAGATCCCAGCCGTTCTCGACCACACGGCTGGCCGGCCGCTCCTTGTCCTTTTCGGTTTTGGCTGTCGTGGCAGTACCAGTAGTAGTACCATGGTGGCTGGCGTCGTCCGACACCAGCACGCGGATCCCACCCTCACCCTCGACAATCTTGCCTGTGCGCGTGTCCCGCACCGACCGCTGCAGCAGACCACCCAGCACCGAGTCCAGGACGCTGCCCAGCAAGCCCCACAGCACCAAAAAGCCCATCAGTGCGCGACGGTCGGCACCCGTCCACGCCGCCGACACCGACGCGGCCGCGGTGCCAAAGAGCAGCGGGTTGCGCGTGGTGTCGCTGGTGCACAGGGGCAAAAAGAGCATAGCGGCGGTGACGACGACAATGGAGCCCAGCAGCCCCGCAGCGAGGCCGCCGAGCGTAACGCCGCCGTTGGTGCCGCGGGGCACTTTGCGCAGGGTGAGCGAGGTGATAAGGCGCGGGGTCGAGCGGGAGAGAATACCGAGCTCGCTCGAAAAGGTATCGGCGGCGACGGCGGCGTAGTTAGCAATGATGCCAATCACCAAAAGGTCACCGCGCCAGGCATAGCAGAGACTGCCGAGAGATTCGAGGTTTGTCTTGTCGGCGCGGCAATGGCGGTATCGCCGCCGGCATGGAGGTCGAGGAGGACCTGCTTGCGCTGGTGCAGCTGGTAGGCGTGGAGGAGGGTCAGGACGGATGCGACGAGCGAGTTGGCGAGGACTAATAAGTAAAAGGTGTTAGTGTGGCCGTAAAAAACGGCATGATAAAAATCATGGAGCATGTAAGTACGCACCCTGAACATGCGTCCGCGGTCCTTCGCCGCCCTCGGCGCTGGCTCCGCCTCTCGCCGGCAAAGTCAGCTGCGACTTGACCTTCTCCTTGACATGGGTGACACGCGAGCCGGCAAGGAAGAAGACGGCCAGGAGCACAAAGGGCAGATTCCACGGATGGACGGCGTGGGCAATGGCCGTGAGCGTGGCGACGAAGATGCCCGACGGCGTGAGGCTCTTCTTGCTGTAGGCGCGGTAGACGAGCGCCAGCGTGGCTGGGATGGCAATGGCCGGCTTCATGGTAGCGGTGGTGGTGGATGTGACGAAGTTGTCGATGATTCTGGCGATGGTGATGTCGATGAGAGTACAACGTAAAGTTCGATGCAATACTCGACGAGGTGGATGACGATGGGATGCTGGTGTCGAATGTCGGTTGTTGAAGAAGGAGAAGAACACGTCTCTTCTGGCCTTTTCTCAAAGTGTATGCCTGACGGTGAGGAGCGGAAAATGTCTGCTGATCCTGCGTCAGCGTTGGCTTAGATGAGGTTGGGAACAGGTACTCAAAAGGATCTTACCCAGCAAGACAGCAAGAAAGTGCGGATGCGACCTTGGATGGGGTGCTACGAAGGATGAGGAAGGAGCCAATGACGCTGGCGGAGGTCAGGGCCGTTATGCGCTAAAAGAGAGCTTCCTGTTATGGAGAAACAGAGCTCGAGACACCCCGCCATTAGCTGTTTGTAGCGTCTTTTGGGGGGCGAATTAGGACAGTTTAGATAGTCTATTCAGGGCAAGACCTAAGGGCACTCTTGGCAGCAACCACTTTACGGGTGTCTCCACGTTGCGCGTGCAGACGCGGGTGAGCTCTCGCGCGGCAGATCAGTGTCGGTTTAACTTTTGTTACATCTTGCATCTCGTCTCTTGTATCTGTTGTCACATTGACTGTCGCTGCTCAGATTTGACCGCTTGCATCTCTTTGGTCTCCTTCAATTCCGACCTTTCCTTATACTGTTTTCGCCTGTGTAAGTCGCTCCTTCCCGTATTACCGCCCGATCAGCAATCATCAACAGGAAACGCGTCGCTCCTTCCTCAACAGTCCAGCACACGAAATAGGCAGGAGGCAGCCTTCGGGCGAAAGCTCGCATTCACGCACATTTGTACCTTTTTCCTCCGAATCTCCTATCGCTCGCACCAGTTGAAGGAACAACATCGATTGACCGCGACAGCTGTATCCTCTTTGTGAATACACACCCATCCAAACACACCTCTACACCCACACACACACACAAACAACCTACACAATGGCCGACCGGAAGCGAGCACATTCGGACGAGGACGGCGGCGCTGGCAAGCTGGCCAAGAAGGCCTTCGGCAGCGACGTGGCTGCATCAAAGGCAAAGAAGAAGAGCAGCAGCAGCCTAGGCGGTGTGCCGCCCAAAGGACAGGACCAAGAGGGCAACGTTTACTGGGAGGTAGGTACAGCGCGCGGTACGAGTATGGTGTACGTTGCTGGCAGCAGTGCTAACAGAAACAGCTCTCCAAGATGCGGCGCATCGGCATTGCCCACTTTCGGAGCACGACGCTGATTAACGTTCGCGAGTACTACGAGAGCGGCGGCCAGATGCGGCCGGGCAAGAAGGGCATCTCGCTCTCGCTCGACCAGTACAAGGCCCTGATCCGGGCGATCCCCGACATTAATGCCGAGCTGGCCAAGGACGGCGTGGCCATCAGCGACGCGGAAGACGACGACGAAGGCGGCAACGCTGCCGGCGAGGGCGGCGCTTCGGTGGCTCTGGCGGCGGCAGCACCAAAGAAGGAGAAGTCCAAGGTGCCCAAGAAGTCGAATATCGAGGCGACCTCGGACGAGGATTCTAGCTGAGCGGGCAGAAGAGTTGTTGGCAATATCTTGTGGTGGGCGGGCATGAGACCGGCCATGCGTCGGTCATGATGACAGCCGTCGGACTCGGAGTCCGTCAGAGTACGGCTTTTGGGGCTTTGATCCAATGTCTTTGAAAGGGCGCAGCCAGCAGGTGCAGGGCAACCGCGTGCATATTGTCCTCATATGTGTTTCTATCTGTTTTCATCTGTTTTAGTTTGTTGTTGGTTTTTATGTTCTTTTTCTGATTCATCCGAGCTGAATCTTACTGAGAGGCAGGGAGCAGCCTCTCAACAGGACGGCCATTGTTATCATGGATCAGCATTGCAGCGTCAATTGAGTCCGATTCCTACAAACCAGGCAGTCGTCGTATGGCCGATACACTTTACGGCCGCATAAGCATAACAACGTCCGGGTGATCTTCGCCGGGCATCGCATCACATGGCACGTCTTGACAAGTGTCTGTGTGACACTCGGCACTCCCGACCGCGTGCAAAGCAAAGGTCCCGAAATGCATGCACCCACATACATGCACGATAAGTGATCAATTTGACACCAACAAAGCGCGGAAATACGAGCATAGTTTCTCGGGCCTGAAACGACCTACCAAAAACGTTGGCTCGGGAGTATTAGCGACGACGACTACGACTAGTGGAGAACGGCAAGGGCGGCTTCGATAGCTTGCAGCAGCCCCAAACTGACAAAGAGGAGACAGGACGAATCGACAATCGGCAGGATGACGAAAGACGACGCTGCAGCTAGGAGCAGAGACGTAGGATATGCAGTCGTTAGCTAGCTAGCTCGCACGGCCGAGCAAGCACCTCATAGCTCGTGGCTTATGGCCGACCGGTGGCCATTTCGTTTCTATTTCTCTTGCTTCTCCCTTCAGTTCTTTTCTTGTTTCTATTTCCTCGATATCTGATTCTTTATCCTGTTCCTTTTTCACTCTGACTTTTATACTTCTTATCTTGTCTTGGAAGCTGGCTCGTCCCAATACCTCTCGATATATATATTGGCAGCTTGCACGCATTCCCCTCACTTTCATCATTCATCCACCTTGGTCGGCGCAACCTTACACAACCCACCTCGGCATAATATAAAATACACCACCACACACCGAGACAATCGGATCGCAAGTACTCGCACAACTCCCTCGAACCTCTAAATTTTGGAACTGTCACGGCACATAATTTTTAAATACAAGATCCAGCGTGAAGACGTACATTTCGCCGTTCGAATCCGCGTCACCAAATTATCACCAAATCATCCCAAACGCCACAGCCACCACCATGAAGGCCAACGTCCCCTCCCTCTTCCCCAACGTTAAGGTCGCCTCGCGCGTCATCGAATACGCCGCAACCAAGTCCAGCGTCCTTCCCGAGCCGCTGCTCAAGTACCATGCACAGATTCTCGAGCTCGAGCGCGCCAACCTGACCATCTCGACCTACCAGGCCCAGGCTCTCAGCTTCCTGGCCCAGCTCTCTGGCGCGCGTCGCGGTATGTTTGAAGCGCCCGTAACATCAAAAGACTTGTCTGTTTCGCCAAATTGCTGACAATTCTGTAGTCCTCGAAATTGGCGTGTTCCGCGGCTTTTCCTCCATGGTCTGGTGAGTCACCAGTTTTCAACAAACACCCCAAGATTGTTTGTACACCCCAAGCCACGAACTGGGCAGCTAACAAAAACCCAGGTCGCATGCTGTCGGACCGAGTGGCAAGGTGACGGGCCTTGAGTTCTCTCTCGAGTACGCCGAGGCTGCACGCAAGGGCTTTGCCCAGGTCGGCGTCAAGAATGCCGAAGTCATTGTCGGCGATGCCATTGAGACGTGAGTCAACTTGCGTAGCAGTCGTTCCGGAATTCGAAAAATAAAAAAAAAGACCATTCACAATACTGACGTAGGCCTAGACTCGACGCCCTCGACCCCGAAGAGCCGTACGATCTCATCTTCATCGACGCCCAGAAGTCGGGCTACCCTGTCTACCTGCAGACCATCCTCAAGAAGTCGCAGCCCGGCGCGGCCCGGCGCCTTCTCAAGCCCGGTGGACTGATTGTTGCCGACAATGTGCTGCGACGCGGCCTCGTCGCCGACGATAGCGACGACAACCCGGAGGCCGCCAAGGAGGCCGCGCTGATCGCTGAGCTCGGTGGCTACCGCACCGACAAAGACATGGACGCCCTGCGCGAGTTTAACACGGCGCTGGCCGAGGACAAGCGCATTGATACCTGGTTGGTGCCGCTGTACGACGGTGTCGGCTTAGGCCGTCTGCTGGACTAAGGGGCCAAGGTGGTGTTCTTGCTCTTGGCATCTCGGTGAAGTCATACACGAGAATGGGCTGCATGGGGCGGGGAAGTAGAGATACAAGATGAGTGCTGTCATACAGGGCCGAGAGAGCCACAAGAGGGTTTTTCATTTATGAAAATTGAATGATGCGTTTATGACTTTTTAAGTTCAACATACCTCACAAACATGCCGACAACACACGTGCAGCCACATTGTAGCCGTATTATTTTTAACTAGATTCGTAGTGCAGCACGGTCGGGGTGGTACGCATGTCGTGCCGGTAACTTTCGCTGCTTTTTCTTTTGTGAAAGCATTGCACAATACAAGGTACGAGTAGGTGCCGGCAACGGCATATATAGCGAAGGACAGCGTCTAAGTTGTTCTATATTCCGCGTGTTCTTCTTCTCTGTAGTGCTTCGGCATTTTGTGCATTGCCAGATGCTATTTTCGAACTCGGAATAGCCCTCCCGTTGTGTCGAGGTAACTTTCTTTTCACTTTTCCGTACTTCAGATGTTGCGCGTACCAAACATCTTGGCGGTTAGTTTCTGATGCACAACACGTGAAAATAATCTTGACCGACATTTGGTTTATTTCCCTTCATCCAGTCAATTTCTCTGCATGTTCCATGTCAGTAAACGTATGTAACGTCCAGCGTGAGCCGTTAATGCACCCTCATGTGCTGTATTTGTGTACCCAACGCAGCCAGATAGACAACATACCCCGGCTGCTGTTGGTCATTACATCGGAGTGCTGTTCCGAGCACCCTGGCACTCTCTCTCTTTTTCTCATTTGCTAAGCACAAAATAAAAATACACACAAATTTTATCACCCGTTGTCTCCATCCGTTCTTTCTCGTCTGATGTTCCGTCGCCCCGTCGTCCGCGGCGGTGGACAGGAGACAGAGAACGCCTCTTCCGTAAGAAGAACGCCTCGTCGGTGAGTTCTCGGTTTTCCTTTCCCCGGTCTTCCCTTTTCATTCTAGGTGGCGGAGTATCCTGTATGCAGTAAGCCGTGATAGCACGGTGCAATAGCTGGCTCATTGACGAGCAGCTGGTCGGTGTACGGGGCATGAGAAGCGTGCTCTGCATTCTACGGCGTGTCACAACAGCAGGCTGGCCGCTACAACCAGAACATAGAGAAACAGGTAGGTCAAAAGACGAATAGAACAAGGAAGGAATAGAAGAAGGGCCAGTCATGGGCATGCCGCCACTCCGCAAAAATGCACGGGTATGTGCAGAGGGGAATGCGTTGTCAATATCTCACCGTGGGACAGACGGAGTACGAACCCGAGGGTGGGTGACTGATATCGTATGATGGTATCAAAGAAAATATCCTAGATTAACTCTCTTCTACGTTGTGGAAAGAACAAATACCATATCATAGTACATATTTGATGTTGCGTAGACTCAAATTATATGCGAATAGAGATGGTAGATGGTATGTCGTATTTAATTCAAAGCTTGTTTTATTTTGATACAATTTATTTTGTATTCTTATTTTAGAGCTACTTTTTTTTTCTAAAAAAAAAGAAGTAATTATTCTGCCATACGCTTCTCGTTTTATTTCCGAAAAAACTTTCAGCGAAAAATAAAATAAAATTTGTATCTGTAATTGTTATTCATATTCTCAGTGTTTTCAGTTGTTTCTTAACCAAGACCACAAAAGTGCAATGCCACCAACACGGGTATCCGCACCAGAGCCCCCTTCCCTTGGATAGCTCTCCTTTCTATGGTCCAGTCTTTTTCGATCCAATTCACAATAGGTGCGTTGTAATGACATTGCAGCGTATTGTCGTGTGCTAGAAAACAACAAAGACATATCCAGCCTTGCAGCCCAAGATGAGTTCCGGTGGCTTCTTTATGGCTTTTTGAACCCGTGCCATGTAAGTGATATAACTGGACAAGACGATGTCAAAGGCATCGAAAGCGGCAAAACGAAGAGAACGCGCAGACTTGGAATGAGCTGAAAAGGCAGCATGATATTATGATGAGCGCTCAGCCTCGAGATATTCAGCTGCGAGCCTGCCAACCAAATCGACGGTCAAGGATATCTACATGGATATACGACGTAAGGCACAAAAAGAAAGCACGAAACGATGCATGATCTGGCGTTCATGGGCATTGGCCACATCCCGAACCAAAGAGGCATAAATTAAGGCTTGGGAATCTCTGCCCACGACCAGCCAATCGTGTTGACGAAAAAGGCAGCCGTGCTATTCTGTGCCAAGATGTTTCCAAGCACCGGCCCGGCCGCCGGCCACGAGCCGTCCGCCTCGCACTCCCCGTACAGTACCATCTATGTTGCAGAAAAGGATGGGAAAGTTTGGCTACGGGCGCGCACGCCGTGCCCGATTTGAACCGTGTCTGTGCTCACAGCATTGAGGACGTGAAGACCGCCTGTGGCGATATCCAAGCTCCAAGCATGCAGCTTGCATCCTGCTGTAGAAGTGTTTGCATGCATGCCGGCCGGGACAATGCTCTGTTCGTGTAGAGTTGCATCTGGCTCTATTCAATGCGCTGGCAAACAGCACGGGGAGAAAGGCGAGCAAAGTGCACAAAAAGCGTTGTAAACACGGCGGAAAGATACAGAATACTTGCAAAAATACGTCGTACCTTGCACTCAAGAGGAGGGCAAGCCAGTGGTTCCCCCTGCATATGCACAGGGGGCTGTTTTTCTTTCCTTCTTTTTTGATGCCTGCTTTTTTATTATGGAGAAACGGACGTGGTGTGGTGGCCCAGAACGCGACCCTTTCCTCGCCTCTTTACCCTTTTCGCTGCTATTTTTTTCGTGCGAATGGCTCACAGGAAGGACATGGGTGAGAGACTCAGACAAATGGCACTTGGGGTTACATCTCTTATGGGTACAACGTGCGTTTGCTCCCTTCTCACGTTGTTTTTGTGGTGGTCTCGATGCTGGTGTCTCTCTCGTTTCGTTTTTCACCGGAGGCGCGATGCAACACTGACTAGTCTTCTTTTTGTCCCTTTCTCCCTGCAGAACAGGGGAAAAGACAGCAAAAAAACGTGGGCGACGGAGAGGGATGCGGACCAGAGCGATGTTTACTGCGATGGGGGCTACTGTTGATGATGTTATTGCTGCCAGGAAGCTACCGAGTACCGCGAGAAGAAAGAACCAGCACAAACGACGTTGCAAGCACAGTCTTTGCTGGGCAAAGTTTCGTTCAGAACCTGGTTAGATGCCACTTGTATTTACCATCCTGGACGAAGGCCCTTTTCCCATGCTTTGCGATCTTCGCCACGCGCATCTCCAATTCTAAAGAGGGGTTTGAAACAATGGTTTACGAATACGGAGAGAGAAGGAATGTGTTTGAGATCGAGGATGGGGGGCTGGCAAGGCATATGAGTTGAATGAAGGGCACAAGACTCTTTCTGGACGTTTGTCTTGTCCTAAAATAAGAACCAAGAATACTTCGTAAGAAACGCGGAACATTTTGAAGTTTCGTAGAGATATGAGCATAGGACGGATGGGGAGAGAAAGAAGAGCCTCGGCGAGGCAAAGTTGGCAGTTGGCGATCAATCAATTAATCGTGGCTAAATGGCGACGGTTAGACAAGCTGTCAGCTGGAGATGGGAGAACGTTCTCGTGGCTCGGCCACGCAAGACGAGAGATCGCCAAGCAGAGGCAATGCCAGATTGCCTGCATTCCGTCTTCTTTGTACGGAGGACGGATATGTCTCTTCTCTTTTCCTTCCTGTCATATGCCGTCGATTTTGATATTACGTCCATCTTCTTCGTGCTAAAAGCAGCAAAACTCTCCATTTCATCCGAACTGTCTCGTTTCAAGCTGACAGCCGTGGATATTGCTCTTCTAGATCGGTCTAGTTTTCTGCATGTCTGATACTTTTTTAATTGTTTCTTCTTTCTCTGTGGAATTATTCTACGAAGCCCAACATCTGCTTGTCTCGCTCGCCCTCGCGTCTTTTCGCCTTTCATGACACCTTTTCCCATGGCGGCGGGAAAAGAGGGCCGGGTAGGCTGCATGCTGCAGCAGCAATAGACTCTGGCGGGTGGCGCGCGCGGATTGCTGCCCTTTCTTGTACTTTTGCAACTGAGACCTGCAGGAGACGGGCTCTTTTTCTTCTATCTTTCTCACTAAATCTCCTTTTATTGCCCGTTGACAGCACCGAAGATCTTGGCGTGCAGGCACTCGTGTTTGTACTTTTGCACACAGGATGTCGTTCTTTCTACTTTGCTCTGCCCCCAAAACACCCAAAAGATCCGCCGTACTCCACTGCAGTTGAAACCGGCCGTTGGATGCATTGTGCAGATGGAGGTTTTTGTTCCACCTGCACGGCTTGCCAACACGGGGCCAGGCGAGCCAGAGAAGCATGTCGTGAGGTACGGAAAAGTACGTACTTACACCATCCAACTCGGAGCCACTTGCACAAACTGGGGACCGTTTTTGGAGAGGGCTCCTCCCGGATCGACATGGACTTCCCACAACGAGTTAACACGGATTACGATTTGGGTGAGGGGCTTGAGGCCACTGGAAAAAAGATCACGAAATTGACGAGGCTGGGGCGAGTGACATTTTCCTTCGAGAATAAAACTGCTCGTTCTGGTGTCTGGTGTGCTGCAGGGGCCTGGCATCACCGGCTGATCGTCGGTGTGCTTTAGGGGCGAGGAAGAGTTCTTCTCCTCATTTTCGTCTGTCAAAGTGAAAGAAAGGGCACGGAAGAAATGCCTGACAGCAAGGAAAAACTCCGTGCTCGGCTGGACTTTAGGTAGGACACAGGGCCACAGGCATCACGTTCTTGACAACCGCTCGGGCCTTGTACTCGGTTTTCGGCATACGAACAGCGCCCCGTGCTCCGGGACAGTACGTCTTACGCCTGGATAGGCTGCGAGAATGGCTTAACGAGCATCGAGTAAAAAATCTTGTAGCCCGTACGGTTTCTTTTTTTCCCTTTGTGCTGTCTTCCACCCTTCTTATTCCCTTCGTTATTTGTGACGCACTGACACCGACGGAGTGTGTCCAGTTTCCATTCTGATCGTCGTTGCCGGCAGCCAATGACACGCTCTGATGCAGAGCAAAAAACACGCATGACAGCCATGCAACTGCAGCTGTATGTTGGCACCATGAGTCTGAGCGGACGGCATGTGGACAAAAATTGAGTCTGTGCAAAAGTGAGGACAAAGAAAATGCAGCGCAAAAGTACGAGGGGCATAAAAAAGGACAAGGACAAGTACATATACAAATGTAGGCTCATATGCTATTTAAATCTTTTTGGGAGATAACTAGACAAGAGGCGTTGTGTTTGTGAAGAGTAGATTGCAGAGAGACACAGATCGGCCACACGACTGAGAATTGCTTCAGTGGACGAGCATTGAGTATCGAGCATAGTTTTAAGCATCGGTAATTAAAGACACGGCCACAAATTATTGGAAACGATTGGGAAAGATTGGTAAAAACAAGAACACAAGAACAACAAAAGTCGGGGAAAGAATGGCGCAACAGCACAAATATTGGCCACGGCCCGTCTGCAAGGAGATCCTGTGCTACCACGCCGACAAGGAACACCCTTCCAGAAGGAAAGGAAAACCAAGAAAAAATAAAAATAAAAAAGGGAAGAGTGGCACTGCGTACGACGTGCTCCGTACTGTGGTAGTACGGCAAGGCATGGCGCTCTGAGCGTTCCAGCGCCATGAACGCCTGTCCCGGCCGCAATGTGGCAACCAGCCTCTTGTATTTCTTTCTTGCTTTGCCTTATTTGATTTTGGTGTTCTTGGGAGCCTTTGGGAGCTCTTGGTGGTCTCGGTGGTGTTCTTGTTGTTGATCTGTGCACGACGAAGACAATTTCTCCAAGAGTGCATCGTCCACCGCGCCATCACCAGATGCAGTATGGTCATGTACCGAAGCAGCCCGGCTTGTATTCTCGGAAGCTGCTGGAGATGCCTCGTATGCCGTAAACTTGATAGATACCCTATACACACGAATACGTCCTTTCACACGAGGCCAAGAGGCATGCCTGGACAAGCAGCTTGCCCACCCTGGTCCCTTGTCCTACTGTATTCTTACTGATACTTGGGGCCTGATGGAGCTTCAACGCCGAGCCCTCCATCTCACTCCTCCATACGACTTACGAACACTGTCTCTGTTCGTCCCTCTTTCCTTTTTCTCTCAGTCTGTGCTTCGCGATGCAATATCGTTCTCTCCCCAGAAGTGTGCAAGCCAGACCCATCGCCGTAGCTAGCAGGGGGTCAACGCCACTGACTCTCGCCCTGGTTCTGGTGAGCTCACCTTGAACCTGTGGTCTTTCTGTGTTTGGACAGTATCCTCTCTAGCATACTCCGTATCTTCTCATCCTCCTCCTCCTAAAACTCCGACGCCAACTGAGCTCGGTGGCCGGCCAGTCTGCTTCAAGAAAGATTGTCCTCGAGACCCCCAAAGAGCAATAAATCAAGAGATTGACACCAAAACTATCCGAATCGATCGCCCAGACCCTCTGAGTGTCTGCCTGCCTCCCCAAACTTGATCGAGGTTGACGTGCTCACCAGCTGAACCGGCCCGGCCTCGTAAATGTGACCCTGGACGATGGGCACAACGATAAACAATATGGGTAAGACTGGCAAGATATGGACAGCGGCGGCGGCACGCCAAAAGAAGGAAAACGAGAGGCAATCGATGGGTCGACAGCTCAGCCAGGAAACTGGGAAACGTGTGTTCCATGTGCTGGCTCGCTGGGAAAGTCCGTGCGCCATCTTCTTTTCTTGCCTTCAGTTCTAGCTTCTGGGTCATTTCTCGCACAAGTGCGATATCATCCATCGTGGCGCCTTCCATACCCACTACCCTGTTTTTAGTTGGTTCTAGCACATCCTTTTGTATTTAGCTATTTGTGTTAGTGCTGTCTGCTGGTCCCTAGCGCCCTAGCGGCTCTCTTCTAGCCTTCCCACCACCGCCCAGCCAATTTATTCTACGAACCATCGTCTGCTTTTTTGGCCTGCGCCGGCGTCGTCTGTTTCTCAGACTGTTTTCAACTTTCTTTCTTTTGCTACTGTCTTGCCCCAGAGGCGTCCCATTTAAAGCTATTCAAACCTCTTTAACCCTCGTTTTCGGCTTCTCCAAGTCCCGGTCCATCGCGCCTGCCGTTTCTTTTATTTGTGCCACATCTCTGCGCGACTGCCGTAAAAGTAGAATAAACTCAAATTTATCACTCCGGTGTACAGTATGTGTACCCCATACTGCGCAATTCGCACCTGCTGTCTGTCGCCTCTCTTTGCCTCTCTTTGCCTCTCTTTCCCTCGTAGCCTTCTCGTTGGTCGTCGCTCCTTCCATCTGCTTGCAGCTTCGTGCAGCTTTCACAACTCGCACTTACCTCTTCAGGACGACCTTTGGTGCCACAAAAAGCAATCCGGCCCTCCTCTGTCCACAGCCCTTTCCCTCCTCGGTCGAAGCTAATCTGAAAGGGCAGATTGCCCTCTCCAGACCCTCATTGACAGGGGGTCGTGCCCTCCCCTGCCCAGTTGCTCTTACCTCCCCCGAACATGCGTGCCCACTCTCCCACTGTGCGTGCCCACCTCCAGGAACTATCAGAACCTTTCTGGGAAGGAGCTAACGTGGATTCTGTTCCCTGTACGTCGTATGTTTGCTGGACCGTACTGCACTGGATCACCACCGGATCGCACCTGCGTTTTCAGTTGCCAGTCCCTGAGTTTCTCCTCAGCTGTCTTTCCCATTGTCTCTCAATGCCCGTGGCTTCTGCCCCCCTTTTCTCAATCGCTCTTGCCAATTGAGTCTCTGTTCCTGCCCCATCCTCCAGACTAGTGCCCTGCGCGCGGGCCCCACTCTGCACTCCATCTCCTTTTCCCATCTTGAACCTTTGACCCAACTTTTGGCCTTTCCCCTATTCCTCTCCCCAATTTTTTTGTGCTCACGTCGCATGCCGGACCAGCTCCCCTTTTCCCATGCCACCACGCGAAACAACGTGTTGATAGAGGAGAAACGCTGTCGCATTTTGTTTTCCTCACCTTTTTTTCTGTTTGGTCGGTCGAACGAGTCCAAGCAAAGCGCAAGAGTTCCGGATCGGCCTGCTCTCTTCTTTCTTCTTTTTTCTTGTCCCTCATTTTCCCTGGACTTTTCCGGTCATCTCTCGTCTTCTCATCCACTTCTCTTGTCTCCTCGATTTTCGTTGCTTTTTCGTCTTCTCTTTTCCCTTCTCATATCATTTTCTTCCTCTTTCTGATCCTCTTTCGCCTTCTTTGTCCCCCTCTCCTTTTTTTCTCTGGCGAACGGGATCCAAGCACACTGTCTCACCTGCACTGTTGTCTCACTTTCTCTCCTTCGCCTCGCCCGTTCTTCGCACCCTCACCACCTGTCAGTGTCTCTCTTTTCCCTGGACTTTTCTCTTCTTCTTCGACCTTTTCGTCTTGCCGTTTCTTCGCCGCCCTCTTTTTTGCACGGCCGCATACTCAGTACGATATCTCGCCCACTTTTTATCGTCGTTCTTCGTCGCCCTCATCCTCTCCATCTGCTTTGTCGGCCGAATCCCTCCCTCTCTCACCCCCATTCACCATTTACAAACGGAGAGCCCTGGCTCGCCCACCTACCGAACACAGTAAAGATCGTCGAGTCCCTTCAGCTGCCCCAGTCACAATCGGGCCATCCACACCACGGGAAACGAAAAATAGGAAATACTCCGTACACAGTAGTACACATACACAGGAGGACGACATCTCAAAAGTAGCTTCCTTCCCGCCACCCCGTCAATCGAGATCTTTTTTTCCCTCCTTTCCTCTCCACGACGTGCATCTTGCGCTTCCACAGGAGGCTCACTGTCGCATCCTTCGACATCCGTCACTCCTTCCGATTGTTTGCTGGTCGACAATGCGCCTGGCTTCACGATAGCTGCAGACCGATCCGGTACGTACTCAACCTCTTCACTTTTTTCTTTTTTTATATTGCGTCTTGTTTTCTCTTTTCTATTTGCGTTTGCGATTCTATGCGTCTTTCTTTATTCTGCCCTGGCATCTTCATCCACACAATATGTCATACACATTATGGCTCTTTGTCCCCCTTCATCTGGACGCCCTATTGCGCCCGTTTGCCGGTCTGTTGGTTTGCTGCCGGCCAACACCTCTTCCCTCTCCTGCCGTGGCTCGTCGTCTTTCATGGTTGGACGGGCTACCCGCGGGCACGACGAAGACGACCCCTGGCGCTGGACAATGCTGTGCACCCTCAAAAGAAGCAGGCGCCCTGGACAAAGCCGGAAGACAGCAAAGCAAAGCAAGGACGGCGCGGGAGAAGGCAGCTCCAGAAATGAAACACAAGCACACACAATACATCTCCAACCGCTTTCGTCTTTGTCCTCCAGTCAATCCCATTGAATTCCCATTCAATCGACACTGGTGTGCGACCGTCCCAGCCAAGTTTCTCCAGACGCCGCCTGCACATGTCCAGACGAGTTTCGTTGTGAAATTCGCCCAGCGCACCTAAGCATTTTCCACATGCAGGGCACCTTCTGCTTCCCGTCTCAACGGCTTCTGCGGTTCCTGTCCGTTCACACCTGCAGAACGAAACGTCTTCGTCCTTTCCCGAGTAATTGCCTGCCACACCAAAGTTGTCCTGTTCTGTCCAGATTGCACTTCCATACTGTATTCCTGACAGCGCACACACCTCTTACATTGGATGCTACTTTGCTTCTGATCGCCTTCTCTTTTCTCCACGACCCATGGGACTCAGCTTACCCAGTCTATTTTCCCTGGCGATCATTATCCCCCCCGCAGTGGTTTCCTCTCTGTCTTCATATCTTTCTTCCCTCTTCCTCTCCGCATGAACACGTTCTGCAAGCGCAACCCGTTTCTGGCGGATCATACAGAGCGGCCTATTTTGCCTTTTGTTTTTCTTGAACCTGCCGTTTCAGACTGCACTTCTTCTTTTTTTTTTTTGTTCTCTTTTGCCTCGCGATCTATCCGGCCCATTTATTCTATATTGCAGCAACTAATTGTGTGTGTGCAGCCTGCAGCCTGCCGACTGCCTCGTCCGCTTTTCTATTTCAGCCAGAACAAACAAAAGCAGGAACAGCGACATATTAGACGACAAACAAAACCAGGCACACGACCTCTTCAATTGGGCTTTCCGACCGCTGCGCCAATTTCGTCCGCCGTCCTCTCATTTTCAGATTCTCTTTTTATTAGCCTTGCTTTCGTGCGACATTCTCCCCTCTTCTCTCGCACTCTCGTTTTCTACACCAATCCATCATCTCCGAGCCGCAAGCCACCGCCCACCATAGACACACCTCTCTACGCGCTGTCCTACCGTCTACCACTGTCTTACAAGCAGCGTAGCTGACTGGTCCACCGCCGCGAGAAGGACTACAATCCAGTCTTCTTTGCCTGGCGCGAGTAAGAAGAAAAAGGAAGGGCAAAAAAAGAAAACGGAAACAGGCCAGGGAGGGCTTGCAGTCCAAAGAGAAGTCGACAGTAGGCGCGGAGCTGAGCGGACCAGGAAGCACTGCATTTCTGGCTGTACCCACCCCCTGCTTTGTCGAATTTCCCTTTTTTTTTTCTTCTTACCATACACCTACCACATTACTATTGCCCTCTCTCACGGGACGGGTTCCTTTTTTTATAACGACACAATGGCCTACCCATCTTCTGATTCGGGGAGTGCCTCCCGACCTGCCTCTGGCATCACATCCGCTTCACAAAAATCAAGATCTCGAGCACCAAGCATTTCGAGTGACCGCCCATCCACCATCGGCCACGGCCTGATGTCGCCGCCTCTGTCCATCTCGCCCGACGCGGCCTTCATCGCCGCTTCTGCCGCCTCACAGATTGTCACAAACGACCATGACAATCACGCCAACACATGGTACGACCAGCACGGCATCGAGCCGTCTGGCGAGACCGCCCTCGTCTCGAACGCCGCCCTCCAGCTTGTCAACAACTTCTTGGACCAGCTTCTTTTCAGCTTTTTGTCAATCGCCCGCTCGACATCCCTCGCCGCGCTGCGCCCAGCTGTGACGGAGGTTCTCAAGCCCAAACTTGCCAAGGATGCCATCAACCAGGCAGACGAAGAGCTCCGGGAGTATCTCGGTGGCGGCGATGACGAGGACATGCTCCAGTCCCAGACTCCAGACTCACCAAAGGACTGGGATCTCGAGTTGGTCTGGAAGCGCACACGCCTGCGCTGCATGGTCTACTCGTCCCTGGGTGACATGGAGGAGGAGGACGAGGACTTCTACATGGAGCAGGAGCACCTTGACGGGGGCGACGAAACCCTTGGCGAGACCGTGTCACCTGCCGTGGCAATCTTCCTCACATCCATCCTGGAGTTCATGGGCGAGCAGGCTCTGACCTCGGCCGGCCAAGCGGCCTACCACCGTATGCGCTTCATTTTCGAGAAAGGAGCGCAAGGACACTGGTGCCGCTGCGAGCTCCGCGCCTGTCGCCGAACGCATAACAGTCGAAGAGGTTGACATGGACCGCGTGGCTTTCGACCGCACCATTGGCCGGCTCTGGAGAGCTTGGAAGAAGCGGATACGGTCTCCTATTACCGATGTCCATGCTTTCCAGCAGCGCTCCATCCCACACGAACTGGGCCGTCCCAGCGCACACACCCGCCAAGCCAGCCAGGATGATTCAACAATTGCAGGAGCCATTTCCGAGGCAGGCGAAGCCCGTGACGATGTTTCTACTAAACTCGACAAAGGCGAGTCCTCCGAAGAGGTTGCTGAGAAGCCCGCCGAGGTCGAAGAGCCAACAGAGGGCGACAAGGCCGAGGCCGAGGCTGCGCCTGTTGTTGAGCGTGATGAGGAAGAGTGGCTTAGCCTGGCTCTTTCCGTCCCCCTTCCTCTCGGTGAGAAAGACGTCACCGAGATCCTTCTCCCCGGCTGGGCTACTACAGCGATGATGAGGAGCTTGACGGCGACGACGAGCACGACGCCTTTGGCCGGAAGCAGAAGAAGTCGATCAACGACCCCAGCCGCCCGAAGAGCCTGATGATCTTCTCCCACGCCATCATGGCCGGACTCCCCACGCCGACACTCTCCGAGCCTCGCACACCCGAAATGCCTTACTCTCGCAAACGTGCCAACTCTCTCCCGACTCCCTCTACTTCGCCATACGCCTCTCCATCAGCCAAGCGCGTGAAGCCGTCCGAGGATGAGGAAGAGCTCGCCAATGGCGAGGAGAAGACTGAGGAGAGCGAGGAGGCGGCTGCTTCTGCTCCGAATGCTGACAATGAGGCCGAGTCCGACATCCCGCCGAGACTACCGACGCCGAGACGGACAAGACGGTCGCGCCCAAGGCTGCAAAGCAGAAGAAGAGACCCTCTTTTCCTCCGCCACTTCAGACGACAATCATCGGTGCCGCCATTACTACGACTTCACCGCGCGCCGTTCCCGTTTCTTCGATGACTGCCGACAACGGCTCTGGTCGCGAAGATGCTGACGAGGAGTTTGACGAGTTTACCGAAGAGCCAGAGATTATGACCTCATCACGAGTTTCCATTTCTGGCCGCAGCAACTCACCGTCTGCTTCCGAGCATGGCCGCCCGGTGTCGATGAGTCCCAGCCTGCCCGCTCGTTCCCCGAGTGTGCACTCGCTTCGTGTCATCGATGTCGCTGGTCCTCGCAGCCCTGTTACCCGGTCGCGCAACGGCTCGATTGACATTGTTCACGAGCCTGTTGCTCCTTCTCGTGCTAGCAACACGTCTCGCACCAGCAGCATCTCGGTGCAGGCCATTGCCGAAGAGGGCAACGCGCGCTCCGTTGAGCAAGCCTCTGTGTCATCCCATCCCAGAACATCACTGACGGGCACGAAGATGGCCAGATCGCACACGAGCGAGTCTATCTCGGAAGCAGAAGAGATTTCCGCGGCGAGGAGCCAGGTCACGTCCCACCCTATTAGTGAGCCCAAGCCAGTACCGACAAAGTCGTCGGTCCAGCCGCTCAATCGGCTGCTCGCTACACCGCGTCCCCGACCCCTTCGCAGGTCTCGATGCGCCCGCCACCGCCGCCGACCGCGACTGCACCCACCAAGGTCACTATCCTCAGCTCCACTACATCATCAGGAACATTCTTCCTCGACGACAAGCCGGAGGTCCCCGCCAAGACAAACGAGATTGTGCTGCCTGAGCGGAGCGCCAAGCGCCAGGGCATTTCTAGCGTATCAGCTATTGCCGGTGCTGCTGCCGCCGCAGCCGCAGCTGGTGCCGTCGCGGCCGGTGCTGCTGCTGCCTCTTCTACCCACACCCCCAGCCCCCTCCGCGAGCAGCCTCCCTCGCCATCTCGCGCGATTAACCAGCCCTCGCCCAGTTCTGGTCGTGAGCAGCAGGCGCGTGCTCAGGCCCAGGCCCAAGCGCAGGCCCAAACTCAGGCACGTGCTGAAGCACAACGTGCGGAGGCGGAGGTTGCTGGCCGGAAGCAGAGCGTGGCGTCGTCCATCTCATCGTCGACGAGCAAATTTAAGCCGAAGAGATCATCCGAAGAGAGTACAGTCATGCGTCCTGAAGATGTTGCGCGCAACTTTGAGCAGCTTATTCAGAGCGACCAAACGATCCAATACACTCTCACACCCGAGAACATGCGTGACATGGATGTAAGTTTCACCCGAAGTAACCACGACGACACGAGTCGATCCATGCTGACCACCCATTCCTTCCAGTCTACACGTTCGCTCCACGACGGAAGCTCTATTGTGGTGAAGAGCCGCAAGAGTGAGGACGCTCGCCAGAACGGTGACCGCTCGCGGTCATCATCTGTCAACAACCGGGGCGAGGACAAGCGCTCAGCATCCATCTCTCGCGCAAACACCTTCGAGACCACCCGCTCCACCGAGACCACATCGACGGTCAAGTTGTCTGGCCCTGTGCCGCGGTCGCCTCGCAGCATTGCCCCTCCGTCACTTCGATGTCGTCCAGGGCCCGTGGACCCGGTCCGCAAGCCCGTGAGGCACGTGTCCCGCGGGAATCAATGGCCGATTTCGCCGAGTTCATCCGCGGCACTGGCCCTGCCGGTGGCTCATTTGTCCCTCCTGCCTCGCGCAATGGTACAATGAACGGGTCCGTTTCCAATGCCATGCGTACCCTCAACAGCGCTGCAGGCATGTCGAAGACAAGCATTGATTCCGGCAGAATGTCCACTTTCAGCAGCCGCCAGCGGTACCAGGCACGCGAGGCAGTTGTGGATAAGGACGATAACTCCGACCTCATCGATTTCATCCGTCGTGGTCCGCCCACAGTGGGTGGTGGTGCAAACAACCCCCGGATCCCAAGAACGGTTGCGCCCTTCCGCACCACCATGGACTCTGACCAGATGTCGGGTGCCGTCGGTGGACGCGCTGTGGACGCCAACATTCCCAACCTTCGTTACAGTGCTGCATCAACCAGTGTGACGGAGAGCTCCATGGGTTCCTCGGCTGGCCTGCTCAAGAAGGACAACAAGCAGCCTTCGCCGAGAATCGGCGCAGGCCAGAGCGCCAGCAACATGTTTGATGGCCCCGGTGACATGCCCATGCCTAAGCGCAAGACCCGTCGCGTTAAGGATCCCTACGCGATTGACTTGAGCGACGAGGAGGATGAGTTTGATGTTGTCCTCCCGATCTCTGGTGGCGGTCGCCGGCCTGCCCCGGCTGCCAAGGAGGAGAGCCTGATGGATTTCCTGAACAGTGTTCCGCCTCCGGCTGACACCAACCCTGTTCTGTTCGATATCCCGCAGACACGCAGCCGGCAGCAGCCGCCTGTGCCCAAGAAGAAGGCGAGTGCACCGAGCCTGATGTCGCGCTTCACGCGCAACAACAGCATCAGCAGCAACTCCAACTCCCGTGGTCTGAACAGCAGCAGCGGCTCCCATATGGGCTTTGGTGGCTTCGATTCGCGGTCGCTCATTAGCCGTGCTGGTTCGACAATGACCAGCCGCAGCCGCAACCATATCCCCATCCAGGTCAACATCCCTCCTGGTCTGGACAAGTATGGTACCACTTCGTCGATGGCCTCGCAGTCGAACATGTCCGGCGCCAACCGCCCGGTCGCTGCCTCCAGCGGCAGCGGCCGTGTGCCGATGAAGAAGTTTGAGCCTCGTGAAGCGCAGCCAACTGCCTCGCGGGCTACTCAGGATCTCGCCGAATTTTTCCGCAATTCTGGCCCACCGCAGTCGTTTCGGGGTTAGGTATCCGAAGACTTGACCTGGTGAGATGATGCATACGCTACTTCGATGAGACGATATTTCCATGATTTAGTCAGCCATTTCTTTGTTTTATTTTTTGTTTGTTTTGGTACTCCCTTCATTTGGCAGAGGAGTACTACATGTTGGTTCCATATCCTTTTGATTGTTACGTTTGTTTTTGCAAGATACCATGCATGGAAAGAGATGGAACGAAAAGGAACGCTTGTTGATGTTGTTATTTGTGCCTATTCTTATCGCTGTTATTTTTTTGAGTTTCCATTTGGCCCACTTGGGAGGAGAGTCTATCTCCCTTTGCTTCATACATTTCCTATTCTTCTACAATATACCTTTTTGTACTTTGTGTATCTAATTTTTTAAACAATCTATATTTTCATTATACTTTTTGAAATTGCAATTGGAACAGCCCCTTTCCTAAAACATACTGATTACAAAATAACAACCCTCTCACTTAGACAGACTCCCCTGTTGATGGATCCCACCCAAAATCAAACAACTCATCCTCAACAAGACCCATGACGTATGTGTTTCCCGAAAACCAGTCTTCAAGACGAGGAGGTGCCGTACTGCCATCGACCCCAAGTCCAGAGCCTCCAATGCCGCCATTGGAAGTTGGGCCTGCTGCGTTCGTTTGGCCGCTATGTGACAAGCCCGACAACTGCGCCTGGGTATCGATTGCCCCCAGCTGTGCCATTGAAGCAGGGTCTGGTAAGAAGCCCAATTGGGACAGATACAGGTCAAGGTCAGTCCCCACCGTCTGCACCATCCCTGCAGAGTCAATTTGCATTTGGGATTCATGGTCTGACAAATTTACAGCTGTGGCAGGTGTCTCGTCTTCCTGTACAACTTCTTCGACTCGCTTTGCTTGCACATACAGCGCTGCCAGCTGGTGCAGCAGCCGAGACAAGCTATGCATCCTTGCAATGGCCTGTGAGAGCGAAGCCAACGGTTGAAGGCTGGCCGCAAACACGTCCAGGTGTGCCAGGTCGGAGGTGATCTCGTCCTCTATTGACGGGCGTCCTTCTGCATGGTGGTACTGACTGGCCATCTCAATGACGTGGCAAAACATGACAATCAGGGGCGTGAAGGGGGCATAGAGCACTGTCCAGTTGAGGTATCCTGCTTGCTCCAGCAGATTGTCACAGGGCAGGTTCATGCAGGCCTGGTGGTTTTGGAACGCGCCACGGGCAGCAGCAATGCACTCTGGGTGTATTGTGCTTTTGGAGATAGGTACCGTCGAAGAAGATGGGTTTTGGTCTCGGGGAATGGCCCGGTATATGAGCGTCAACATGGATAGGTGCCCGACCTGGCCAGACAACAGGACACGTTTGAGCGTGGTGCGGCGCCAGTCACTGGCGGCATCGCCATCCGCCGAGTGGCCACCGCCTCTCTGAGCGTCCGTCGGCGGTGCCAGCTGTTCGAACTCGCTCCAAATCTGCTTTGCAGTAGCACCAAGTTGCCGCGCTGTAGCAGCCCGCTCCTGAGGGCTCCGTGCCAGCGCGGAAGGGCTGTAGAGCTGCTCATACGTCTGGGCGAGAACACTGCCCGACCGGATCCAGGTATTGAACACGCGGTTGAGGGCTTCGGGGCCTTGGATATGGCCTGCCGACGGCCCAGTGCTTGGGATCCTGTCTTTTCCGTGGAAAAAGTCTCGTGGCGTCGAAATATCCCAATCCGGCAGCACAGACGGGCGGCCAAAACGCAAGGCGAGGCCCTTGTCTATCATATAGCAGAACCAGAACGCACTGGGGCGGAAGCTGTTGGTGTCTTCTTTGGCATTTGCGTGTCTCGAGCCATTTTTCGTACCGGCCGGCGAGACACGATGCCAGCCCAGCGCCTGGCACATGGCCGCAGCGGCGCTGTTCAGCTGCCATGCAAGAGTAAATTTGGAGCTTTCAATGGCATAGGTTACCTGACGACATTAGTGAAGGTCCAAAGTAAAAAAAGAGAAGGAAAAAAAAAACAGACGAAAACAACAGGGACTCACCCCCAACACCAGAGCCTCGACCATCTCGCCACTGGGTGGGATGAAGAGAGGCAGATTCGCGAGTGCCGTTTCGAGATTGTCGCCGCAAAGCCTTTGGCATTTGGCAAACATATCACGCTCGGCCTCGCTTTTGTGGGTGGCTGCCTTTTCCTCAAAGAGATAAAATAGGCCCCCATTCACGACGATGAAGCGCGACAAGGCAAAGTCTTCCGTGGCAAAGTACACGTCGCGACAAGCGGCGATGAACTCGTCAATGTCGAGGACTGCACAGCTCATCATAAACGCCATTGGCGGCGAGACTGCTCCGGTGTTAGTTGAGGGAATGTATCATAATGCACCATGAGGAAGGAGGACACTCACCTCGAATCTCGCGCAGCAGCTTGAGGACCATGTCCATCGGCGGCATCGGCAGCTGCGATATTCCACCGCGCGGCACTGGCTTCTGTCGTGGAAAGTGCTTGGCCGGTGGACGAGACAGCCGATCATTGCCATTACTACTGCCATTACTGCCACCTCCTTGTGCCATTGTACGCAGAGCCGCCATCGCCCTCTGCATGTCAGATCGTGGCCCTGTGTTCGCCAATGGTTCCATCAGCCGAGGGGTGTTGCTGGAGACAACTTGCTCGACAAAGTCGCTAGCAAACGCAGTCTGTGCCGTCAAGGAGGAAGTGCCTTCAAAAGCCGACACACTGTCGAAGAGCGACTCGCTGCTCGCTTCCTCTTGTTGTTGCTGTGCTGGCTTCGACCCTAGGCCTGGTGTGGGCATCGATGCGGCCTGCTCGTCATAGGCCGTATTGGCGTCAGACAAGCCGCTGGGCGACGTATATGTCCGCATACCACCGCCACCAGAGGCTACACTTCCTAGACGAGAGCCGCCCGCATCGCTGGCACGGCCGGAAAGGGTCGCCGACATCCCCTGCAACAGGGTTTCGATGCCTGCGAGGCGGCCCTCAAACTGATCAATCTTTCGCTCACTGAAGAAGTCAGTTCAACAACACTCGCTACACAACATTTGAACAATGAAGCTTCACGGATTACCTACTACTGGTGCGAGATGAGCACACGGTGCTTGACGTCCTTGGTCTTGCTGCCGGCGTGTGTCGACTTGCACTCGCGCTGGGCTGTCCGGCAGCCGGAGCACGGCGCGGCGCCCGGGCCTTTATCGCATCGGATCTGTCGTGCTGTTAGAGGCAGACACAGAAAAGCAACTCTCTTTGTGTATGTATATGGATGGCATACCTTTCTTGCCCTGCATTGATCGCACTGGATGCGGTGTTAGCAGCGATGAAGTTCCTCAGCATCAAACCAGCTCTCTACTTACCGCCCTCCTATGGCCGCCACCAGGCCCTTCAGAGCCGTCATAATGGTCTGCCATTTTTTCGACCCGGATAAAACACTCTTGACCACGAGATTATGAGATTATAAGTTATTGCTGTCGTCCAAAGCGTGTCGTGGGCTGCGTTGTGGTCAAGAGTCGTTTACTAACAGAGGTCGTTTCCGCGGAGCCCGAACTCCGAGAAATTGATCCACTTTTCTCTCTTTGTTTAAAGACCCGCTTTTTTTTCGTCGGCGTCCGCGGAGCCCGACAACCTTCAACCTCAACAACAGCCATATGCGGCGACAACGTGTCTGCCTTCTACCCCTTGTATTGGAAACCACTGGCGAAATTTGGGCTTTGATATACATACATACGTCGCGCCATGGATGTGAATGAGATTGCTGTGGGCACGGAGCCCCGAGCGGCCGGCCCTCCGAGACGTCCAACTCGCCGAAGACCGTCTCCTTTAGACGCGGGTTGATGGCTGCTGCTTGGAAATATGCTGCCGTTGAAATACTGAACTTTCCGCTGGTGATATTCTAATTCGTGGGGTTTGTTATTTTCGAACAACTACACTCATTTTCATCGGTTTATTTGTTTTGTCCGTTTCAATTCTGCCATTCACGACCCACGCTCCTTAAAACAATTACGATTCACCATGGCAGCAAGCACTGGGGACGGCGAGACGATCCTCCTCGAGCCCATCGACGGAGTCAACGAGACACAAGACATCAAGAAGGTTGATGAGAAGAAAGAAGAGGAAGACGACTCTTCAATGGGCAGCTATTTTGTAGGTTTTTGGGTTTTATGCTTTCCTCTCACACTCCGCCACGCAATCTCTGTTTACTGACAAAGACCAGCGCATCTTCAAGTACAACGACACGACAGGATGGATCTTGACCGGTATTGCCACGGTTTGCATGATGGCAACGGGGGTGTTGCTGCCGCTGATGAACTTTGTCTTTGGCAAGTTTGTCAACGTGTTCAACGACTTCATGACGGGCGCATCAACACCAGACGAGTTCCGCGCCTCGCTCGATAAATACGCGTAAGTTTTACTCTTAAAATGGTTTAATTAGATAGACCCTGCCACTGACCACACCAGCCTCTACTTTGTCTATCTGTTCGTCGCCAAGTTTGTCCTTTCCTACATCTGGACCACCCTGATATCGATCAACGCCATCCGCATCACCCGCTCTCTGCGACTCGACTTTTTCAAAAATACGCTGCGCCAGGACATTGCCTTTTTCGACACAGCCGGCCATGGTGCCATCGCCGCCAGCATCAATACAGACGCCAACTTGGCGCACCAGGGCATTGCCGAGAAATATGGGCTCACCGTGCAGGCGGCCACGACGTTTGTGGCGGCGTTTGGTGTGGCATTCGGTGTCCAGTGGAAGCTGACGCTCATTACGCTCTGCATTGTCCGGCCATTTTGATTGTGATTGGCATTGTCGTCACCTTTGACATGTTTATTGAGAACAAGGTCATGGCCTCTTGGGCACAGGCCGACCGGCTGGCCGAGGACGTCTTTAGCAGCATCCGCAGCGTGCACGCGTTTTGGGCTTTTGATGTCATGGAACGCAACTTTGACGCACACCTGGACAAAGCCAGGGCACATGCCAAACAGGGGCGGAAGCCGGCACTGCACGCCGTACTCTTCAGCACCCAGTTCTTTTGTATCTATGCGGGCTACGGACTGGCGTTCTGGCAAGGTGTACAAATGTACCACCGAGGCGAGATCACGGAGCCCGGCAAGATTGTCACCGTCATCTTTGCCGTACTGCTGGCCGCACAGGGCCTGACGCAGATTGCGCCGCAGATCATGGTGGTGTCGAAAGCGGGTGCGGCTGCACACGGGCTGTTCAAAGCAATCGACCGCCCATCGCAAGTCGACTCACTGTCAGAGGCCGGCCTACGACCGAGATTCCGGCCGAGGGTGATGCTAGTGGCGGTGGTGGCGCCGACATTGTCCTTGACAGCGTGTCCTTTGCCTACCCGTCGCGGCCCGGCGTACCCATCTTTGATAATCTCAGCCTGCACATCCCGGCCAACAAGACCACGGCCATCGTGGGCCCCAGTGGCTCGGGTAAGAGCACGATCATTGGCCTGCTGGAACGCTGGTTCGCGCCATCAACTGGATCAATTACGCTTGACGGACATCCAATCCAAGATCTCAACATCCAGTGGCTGAGGACCAACATCAGGCTCGTCCAGCAAGAGCCAGTTCTTTTCAACGGCACCGTGTTTGACAACGTGGCCAACGGACTGGCCGGCACACCACATGCCGAGCTGCTTTCTGAAAACGACAAGCGGCGTCTTGTCATAGAGGCCTGCCAAGCTGCGTATGCACACGATTTTGTTGAGCGGCTGCCTTCGGGCTACAATACGCAGATTGGTGAGCGTGGTGCATTGCTGTCTGGCGGCCAGAAGCAGCGGATTGTCATTGCACGCAGCATTGTAGGCAACCCACGCGTGCTGCTGCTCGACGAGGCCACAAGCGCATTGGATCCAACCGCAGAGCGGATCGTGCAGAAGGCGCTGTCTAATGTGGGGAACAGCCGCACAGTGCTCGTGATTGCGCATCGGCTGTCCACAGTCCGCGATGCCGACAATATTGTGGTGTTGGCCAAGGGCCGTGTGGTGGAGCAGGGCACGCACGACGAGCTGATGGCGCGCGGCGAGGCTTATTATCGGCTCGTGCTATCCCAAGATCTCGGCGGTGGCCATCAGCATCAACGGGACGAGGTTCTGGACGATGACAATGACAATAAGATTGCTTCTCCGACCGCAGGGAAGTAGTCCAGTCTCCCATCGCAGGGTTTGTTGTTGATGGATCAAACAAAAAACGACAACAACAAAAGAAACACAGTTGTCTCCGACCCAGAGACGTGTGAGGCACGACGGAGCAATGCAACACCCAACTACAACCTGCTCAAGTGCCTGTACATCATCATCAAGGAACAAAAGAGCCTGCATTTTTCGTTTTGCCATGCTGGTCCTGGCCGCCGTCATTGTGGGCGGCGTCTACCCGGCCTTCGCCATCCTCTTCTCGCGCGTGGTCGGCGTCTTTGCGCTGCCGGGCGACGCCATGGTCAGCCGCGGCGACTTTTATGCGCTCATGTTTTTTGTCATGGCGCTCGGCAACCTGGTCGCCTACAGCGTTTTGGGCTGGATGTCGGCCACGGTGTCGCAGGCCATTGCCAACAACTACCGCGCGGCCGTGTTCCGCAGCGTGCTCCGCCAGCCCATGGCCTTTTTCGACGACCCGGCCAACACGACGGGCGCACTCGTGTCCCGCCTCGCTGCCGAACCCACAGCGCTGCAAGAGCTGCTGTCGTCCAACGTGGCCCTCATCGTCACCATTGCCACCAACCTCGTGGCCAGCTGTATCCTGGCACTGGCCACAGGCTGGAAGCTGGGCCTTGTACTGGTGTTTGGCGCACTGCCGCCGCTGGTGGGCGCGGGCTACGTGCGCATCCGGCTCGAGCTGCAGCTCGACGATGCCACGGCCGACCGTTTCGCCCACAGCGCTGGCATTGCCTCGGAGGCCGTGCGTGCCATCCGCACCGTGGCCTCGCTAACACTGGAGCGCACGCTGCTGGCACGCTATGACGCCGCACTGCGGGCGATTGCACGCACGGCCGTGCGCAGCCTGGTGGTGACCATGTTCTGGTATGCGCTGAGCCAGTCGCTGTCATTTCTGGCCATGGCACTGGGCTTCTGGTACGGCGGACGGCTATTGTCGTACGGCGAGTACACGGCCACACAGTTCTACACGGTGTTTATTGCCGTCTTGTTCTCGGGCGAGGCGGCGGCGTCCTTTTTCATGTACACGACAAGTTTGACCCAGGCGCAGCGGGCGGCCAACTACATCTTTGGTCTCCGGGCGGGGGTGCCGGCAGAGCTGGACGACAAGGAAGCTGTTGGACTACAGAGGAGGGGTAATGGCATGGACAGGGACAAAAATAAAGACGGCGACAATGCCATTGGGGTCGAGTGCGATTGTCTGGGCTTTGCGTATCCTGGACGGCCCAGCATCCCCGTCTTGCAAGACCTGTCTCTTACGGTGCAGCCAGGTCAGTTTGTCGCCTTTGTTGGCGCATCCGGCTGCGGCAAGACGACCATGGTCAGTCTGCTCGAGCGCTTCTACGACCCGACCCACGGCCGGCTTTGTCTGGACGGACGCGACAACCGTACGATCCCCTTCGTGAAGTGCGCCGCCGCATGGCTCTTGTGCAGCAGGAGCCGGTGCTGTATCAAGGGTCTCTACGAGAAAATCTCGTCTTGGGCATGGCCGGTACGGATATTGACCAGAACGACAACGACAACAACGACAACAACGACGACCGCATCTACGAAGCCTGCCGCCAGGCCAATATTGACACCTTTGTGCGGTCACTGCCAGACGGCCTGGCCACGCCATGTGGTGCACAGGGCCTGCAGTTCTCGGGCGGCCAGCGGCAGCGAATTGCCATTGCGCGCGCCCTCCTGCGTCAGCCACGTCTTTTGCTATTGGACGAGGCCACGTCGAGTCTGGACACGGAGTCGGAGCGGCTCGTGCAGGCGGCCATTGAGGGTGTGGCTGGTGGAGAGAAAACGACAACAACTACCGTGGCCGTGGCGCATCGGCTGTCGACCGTCAAGAACGCCGACATCATTTTCGTATTTGCACAGGGACGGGTCGTCGAGGCCGGGCCGCATGCAGCACTGCTGGCGCAAAAGGGCGTGTACTACCAAATGTGTTTGGGCCAGTCGTTGGATGGGTAGGTGTATGTGTGCAGCTCTTGAGAGAGGTTCGGCCTTTCGACATCGCTATGTCCAGTTATTTTCTGCATTTCCTTTGTTTTTGCCTGGAAGTTTAATATCCGTTAGTTTAATTTTTATTTTACCTTGGCCTTTTTTTTGGTCTATTTACTCCCCTCCTCTGGGAAAGGGTTATGTAGTCGAGGGATTGCTCGGCATACTATGTGGAACGCCGCTTTGGCTTGCATTTCACCGGGCCGCTCGCCAAGTGGCAGAAGCTTGTTACAACGAAGGTTTCACGGCCAACTCGTGACATGTATTGGTCGCTCTGCTCACTTGACTCATTCTGCTTATCTTACTCACTTAGGGCCAACAACACCCATGCTGGACCGGAGTGGACTGGTTTTCATCACAAATAGAAATAGAATGAATAGCCTATTGAGAGGGCGATCCCGGGAGCACAGTTCTGTGTCCAACGAACGATATGTTTATATATATGTATGACAAGATGGTCGTCCAATGTTACACCCTTTTTGTGTGCAATTTGTTTTCCCAATCCTGCCTCCAACCTTCCCTGCTTCTTCTTTCCCTTCCTTATGCCGACACTTGCTTCGTCTCCGGCTCCAGCTCCTCCGTCATCAGGTACACAGCACGTTCCGTGTTCTTGCGACGGCTGTCCGTGTTGACAGTGAAGAGAGCAGCAATGACGGCGACGCCGCCAAAGGCAATAGCGACAAGGTACACCAGGCGGAATGACTCGACATACGACTGCTTGTAGGCGATGGTGGTGGCAGCCTGGAGCGCATCCGTGATGCCCGGCACAGCGGCATAGGCCTTGGCCGTGTTGGCCTTGGCGGCAGTGACAAGAGCAGCCCACTCGGACGAGGGCAGGCCGTACTCCTGGGCCACGGCATCGACGTTGGGACCGATGACAGCGGAAAACTTGTTGTTGAGGATGGCCGAGTAGATGGCCGTCGCCACCGCGCCGCCGAGCAGACGGAACGTGCCAATAAGACCAGCAGCGACACCGATATCGCGCTGGTCATCGAGGCCGAGCGAGATCATGGTAAAGGCCACCAGCTGCGGCGGCGTGACACAGGACGACGTCAGCAGCACAAGAACAATGGCCCGCGCCGTGTCGTTGTAGCCAACAGACGCCATGGCGCCGATAAAGGCCGTCTGCAGCACCATGAAGCCAAACATCTGCCACTTCTCACGGCCGACGCGCGAGCAAAAGACAATCATGATGATAGCACCGATGAAACTGCCAAAGGAGAAGATGGTGGCGTACAGGCCGCGCAGGATCAGCTGGTTGGCGGGCACAAAGAAGATATTCGACTGCTGCGGCCACAGCACGTTCATGCTGTAGTACAGCATGCCGCCGACAAACACGAGCACAATGACCATGGTAAACTCCCGCACCTTGCGGAAGAGGGCCGGCGGCAGCAGCGGGTACTTGAGGAAGGGCATGGTTTCCCAGAAACCTAGAGCCACCGCACAGAAGAATCCGACAATAATAGGTGCCAGAACCGTGGCGCTGGTCCAGGGGTACTTGTGGCCGCCGCCAAAGTTGATGCCGAGCAGAATCAGCGTGCTGGCCGTGGCAAAGAGCAGCAGGCCCACGTAGTCGAGCTCGGCCAACAGCTGGCGGCGCGTCTTGCCGTCGTCCTGGTGCTTGCGCTCAAACGTGGGCGGGAAGTAGCAGAAAAGCAGGAGCAGGCCCATGACCGAGTGGTAGGCAAACATGTACCAGTAGGCCGCGCGCCAGGTAATGGAGTACTTGTCGATAAAGGTGTAGGCGACGAGAGGGCTCATGTACGACAGCAGCAGCGTCGAGTCAAAGAGGCCTACGCCCAGCATACGGTACTTGTTGGGCAGAATCTCCTGGATGCAGGCATACGACATCTCCTGGAAGCCCGAGGCAATGCCAAAGATGATGCCGCTGCCAATCATCTGGTTGATGGACTGGCCCGTGGCACCGACGACACAGCCGACAATGCCCAGAATCGAGCCCGTCAGCATAAAGTAGCGACGGCCAAAAATATCCGACAGACGGCCGCCGACGGAGACAACCACGGCAGCACCCAGCTGCCACGACACCGTGATCCATGTGTAGTTGGGGTCCGGGCCAAGGTCGGCGTTGATGTACGCGACACACGTCGACGGGATCAGCAGCGTCATGACATAGGAGCTGAACTGGCCGCACAGCGCCGCGAAGGCAATGGCCGTCTTGGCGTTGAACATCTTGCCATCTTCCTCGGGTACGACGACAGAGACGTGGTCGAGCTGCGGCTGGCTCTCGATGGCCGTCGACTCGGCCTTTTCGTGGGTGTCAGCCATGTTGAGAGTGATGGCAGAGAAAAGGAAGAGTAAGGGGTATGGTGAATGGGTGGAATGGAGAAGAAGAAAGAAAAGAAAAAAAAAAGGAGAAAACAAAAGACCTGGATGGAAGGCCGGCGGGTCTCGTCTTCTTATCCTCGACGATGTTGTTTAAGAGGCGACTCTTCTCTCTTGTCTCTTGTCTCTGGTTTTTTCTATCTTTCTTTTCCTTTCCTCCTCTTTTTTCCCATTCTATTTTTTTGTTTCTTCTGTTATTTCCCTCCTTCACCCACATCTTACCCTTTCGCCTCTCATTTCTCCACATCCTTGCTCTACTACCTCCACAATCCCCGGGTCCTCCGCACTGGAAATACGGAAGATGGGTCTCTCCACGCTGGAAGACCATCAACCGGCCGGGGTACGCGCTTGGCAACCCCAGAGGCAACCCCAGACTCTCCAAACTCTCCGGACTGGCCAGTAAGGGCCAGTAGGGCAAAGGAGTCCGGCCGTGTCAGACCTGTCAAAGTTGGCGACCAATGACGCGTAGCGCCTTTTTTTCATGTCTTTTTGTGTCCTAGCTCACTGCATCTTTGCACTCTTGCACCTTTGTTTTTTGTTTTATTTGTGACATGTAAGTTGACAATGTGGTACCATTCAAATATCTCACACACTATTTCGTACAGACAACGCCGCCCTATCTCTCGACATTGCTATCTAGATCTTGGCAACACTTGAAAACATGCAGATGCCCGGGAAAGGAACACCGTGGAAACCCGAGACCGGATACACACAAGAGGATAACACAGATAAGGAGCGTGGCAGTCAAGAATGGTGAGACCCAAAATGGGATATCATCTACATATCTAGACAATAAAATACTTTGTACACGCCCTTGCGTCCCATTGGACGCCTTGGCGGCATTCTGGATCACTCCATGGCCTGCCATCCACGATCTGCCTTCCCAAAGGGGAAACAAAAAAGTACCCGAAGTGATGGCGAAGGCGAACGTGCCGCTGCAGGGCCCAACAGGCTTCCAGGGCTCTCATTCGGATCATCCCATATGGATCATCCCATCCCAGCAGAACGGCTCAGATCTTCCAGAACCAGAACGTGTTGGGCTTTTCCTGTATGGACGGCACACTCTGATCAACCAATACCACATGGCCCAACCAACGTGGGATACAACATCCGTGTTCGGTTCCTGAAGAATACCGCGACACGTGGAGTGTCATATGCTAACATTATGCGAACAGACAGAGAAGGATCAGTGCATATAATTCCATTATACAATTGCATTTGATTGCATTTAATGATGATATTATGCATGTCGGCAGCATATGGTTCCTGTTCGTCCTGCTATATCCTCTTACTTGAATTAACTGTAGACCTATTTACCCGTCTTAGGAGACAGTCACTCCTTGTCAACTATTTACAATGTAAAATCATACTCTAGGTTGTACGTTTACCTTCATTTAAGCTTGATTTTGATTTATTCATATTTATTCATGTCCTATATACAGTTGATTTCTCTGCCACATTGACACATCTCCTTAGAAGCTCCGCGAGTGCTCTGTGACAATCTTGCCGTTGTCAATGGCCACATACTCAACACCCACGGTCACGGCCACAGTGTCCATGTCAATCAGACGCAGCTCATCCGGCCGGATCTTCTCCTGGTACTCGGGGTCCAGGAAGGCTGCCTCAAAGTCCTCGTACTTGCGGACCCAGAAGTCGCCCATGCCGTCGTACTGCAGACCAGGCCGGCCAACGGCCTCGGACATCTTCTTGGCCAAGTCACGGTACTCGGACGTAGTGTGGTACTATAAATGTCAGTGGCTGAATTATTACCTTGTACCGTTTCTCTTGGAACCCACCTGAACATAGCGGACAATGCCGCAGCGCAGCAGCCAGTCGAGGGCCAGGGGACCGTGCTCATAGGCCCAGTACTTGTTGAACTCCTCCTCGGTGGTGCCCTTCTTGCGGTTGACACAGACGGTCACGCGGATCAAGGGCTCGGTGTCCATCATTTTGGCGGTGTTGCTGTGATAGGTCGTGGAGTTTTGGGTATAGACACAGAAAGAAGGAAGAAAAAAATAAATAAAGGTTCACAAACAAAAAGCGAGTAGTATTTGGGGTAGCCACTCGACACGGCAACCATAACAGCAACACCTGGGCACTTGTAGTTCAAGTTTTGGGGGGCCCGATAGCTCGGCAGCCCGCTCAGCCTGGGTAAGGTCGTCCTTTGTGTTCCCGGAAGTTGCATTTCCAGCAACCATTAACGCGAAAACGCGAAGATGCGGGACAAAACGCCATTTTGCGGGGGAAACCCCTCCCTTTACTTTTGTTTTTTTAACTTTCCTCTTTTGTTCATGCTCTCCTTTTCCATTCCCCTCTTTCCCAGGATACAGAACTCCATGTTTTTTTAACCCGCGGCTGGAGACAGTGTGGCTTTGGGGGCCGTGATATATCGACGTCACAGTCTTAGTGCAAAACTTAAGGATGCGCCCCACTCTAGCTGTGAAGCGAGCTATGGACAGAATGCGCAAGACATACGGACATTCATGTGCGTATTGTCACTTTCGGATCTTGGTACGTTTTGTTTGTAATAGCTTCAATTGTTCATTTTGATTTTTTTCGTTTATTTTTTTTTATCTATATACACATTCAAGCTTTTGATTTGGTCGTAAATTTTCCACATCTAGCAAACCCAGCCGCCGTCAATGTTCTGGACAGTGCCGGTCATGAACGAGGAGCCGTCCGACAGCAGCCACTCAACCAGGTTGGCAACCTCGCTGGGCTGGCCCTTGCGGCCGAGCGCAATGTGGCTGAGATCCATCTCGGTGCCGCGGATGCCGGCGGACTGGCGGAACATGGGAGTGTCGATAGGGCCACTGAGTTGTTAGTTCTCTGGTCATAGAAATCAAACAAATATAATCATATAGATGGGGGACGGGGACTCACGGGCAGAAGCAGTTGCAGCGAATCTGGCGCTTGCCCAGCTCCTTGGCAGCGACACGGGTCAGGCCGACAACGGCGTGCTTGGACGCAACGTAGGAGGCGTTGCGGGGGAAGCCGATGATGCCGGCAACACTGGCGGCGTTGACAATTGAGCCACCATCGTTGAAGTGGGGGATCTGGGCACGCAGGCAGTTGAGGAGACCCTTCTGGTTGACACCAACAACAAAGTCCCAGTCGTCGTCGTCAATGTCCTGCAGCGACGTGATGTTGATGTGCTTGCCAATAACACCGGCCAGGTTGGCAGCACCGTCCAGCTTGCCAAAGGTCTCAACCGTCGCCTTGATCCAGTCCTCGACCTGCTGGCGGTTGCGCACATCGACAACGTGTCCAATGGCCTTGCCGCCAGCGGCGGTGATGTCCTTGACGGCCTGGTTGAGAGCAGCCTCCTGAACATCGCCCAGCGAGACCTTGGCGCCCTTGGATGCGAGCAGCTTGGCGGTCTCAAGACCCATGCCGGACGCGGCGCCGGTAATGACGATGACCTTGCCTTCCATTGTGTATATATGTGTGTGAAGAAAGAGTATAGAGATGATAGCAAAGGTATCAACGGTATTGGTCGAGAGACAGGAGATGTTAGACGTTGGTGGACAAAGAAGAATGTCGTGATGATGGGTATTTTGATGCTGGCGATAACTTGTCAAGTGGACAGCAGAAATGCCGCCTCCATTGTATTTGTATATTTTGTCTCCTCAACAAGTAACGCTATTGCTCCAAATAAACATCCGCGACACGCCACCAAAGCACTCTAAACGACGCCAAACGAGCGCCAGGCACAACGAAGTCCGTATAAGAGGGTCCCCTTTGGCCCTTGTCCTTTACTTTTTTACTTTCTTCCTGATTTTTTTTTCATCTGGCCCCCCACCTAGTGACAGTCCTCCCCTCTCCCGCGATCTCCGGGCGTGGAGCGAAGTGGAGGCGGAGGAAGTCAGAGTCGGTTTGAGGGGTTCGCCAAAACGCGGCGCCCAAAAGCAGGATAGCGCACAGCCGGACGTGTTGGTCCCGGGGTGTCGGATGCTCGCAGGCTCGCAGCAAGCAAATAAAACGGGGCAAAACGAGCACTCAAACGGCTAGCGCCGCGGGGATGTTGAACAGCCGGGCTTGGCGCTGTCGACACAAGCATGTCCAGCCATTTTGGAGGCAGGTTGGCACCAGACGTGTTAGTGGCGAAGCTAGCCGGAAATTGAGATGCGCTTGGGGGGTTCCCATGATGCGTTAATTGTTTTGTGGTTTTTTGTGTGTGGGCGACGTGGAAGAATAGATGCAACGGCGTGTCTATCGTTTAGGTTGGAAGAGCCGGTTGGCGCCGTGGAGACTGTTTGGGCCGTCGTTGGCCGCCACAGATTGGCGCTTTGGTGTGTGTCGTGGTGTGCATCCGATCACGGTAGCCCCTTCCACCCGGAAAATGAGAAACAAAACAGGCCCTGCCGTCTGATCCGACAAAGGAACAGCGGCAATGTGACTTCCGGAGGGGAGGCAAAGAGCGAGAAGAGGATGGGAACACGGGATCATGTTAGCAGAGGGACAAGGACGTGACGTCGTGCGGAGGCTGTCTCGGCAGATTGTTGTTGAGTGCTGCTTTAAATATCATGGTGAGGGTCCTTTTCTTGGAGATGGGCTTGTATCTCTCTCTTCGATTTGATTTCTTTTTTGGAGTAAATCGTGAACACCACTGAAGACCAATACCAAAGCACACGACACAATGACGACCGACGCTGCAACAAACGGTGACGCCGCTGCCACGAACGGCACCAACGGCACCAATGGCACCGCCCCCGTCCACACGCACAAGCGCCCCCTGCGCATCGCCGGCGCATCTGGTGGCTTCTCCGACCGGCAGCGCGCCATCAAGGATCTGGCGGCGCTCGACATCGACGTTATCGTGGGCGACTGGCTGTCAGAGTGCACCATGACGCTGCACGGCGCACAAAAGGTGGACAACGAGCGGCTGCGGGCCGAGGGCAAGCTGTTGGAGGAGCCCGTGGGCCTGTTCGACCCGACATTCATGGAGAACCTGTCGCCGGCGCTGCCCGATATTGCCCGCAAGGGCATCAAGGTGGCCGTCAACGCAGGCGCATCCGACACGCAGCTGCTGGCCAGCCAGGTGCAGGCTGAGGTGACGCGCCAGGGCCTGGGCCTCAACGTGGCCTATGTGGAGGGTGATGAGGTCACCGACACCGTCAACCGTCTGATCAAGGCCGGCGAGCCGTTCCCCAGCTTGATGACGGGCGAGACGCTGGCCGAGTGGGGCTATACCCCCATCTACGCACAGTGCTACCTGGGCGGCGCAGGCATTGCCGAGGCGCTGCGTCAGGGCGCCGACATTGTGATTTGCGGCCGTGTGGCCGACGCCGCGCCGTCAGTCGGTGCAGGCATGTGGTGGCACGGCTGGGACCGCGAGACGGACTTTGACCAGATCGCCGGTTCGCTGGTGTGCGGCCACTTGATCGAGTGCGCGGCCTATGTGACGGGCGGCTACTTCTCGGGCTTCAAGCGGCTGCTCGACAAGTGCGAGAACCTGGGCTTCCCGATTGCTGAGCTGGCGCACGACGGTTCGTGTGTCATCACGAAGGAGCAGAACGGCACGGGCGGTGAGGCATCGGTGGGCACGGTGGCATCGCAACTGCTGTACGAGATCCAGGGCCCGCTGTACTATGGCTCGGATGTGACGGCATGCCTCGAGGGTGTGGTCATGACGCAGATTGGCCCCGATCGGGTGCAAGTCACTGGTGTCAAGGGCCGTCCGCCGCCGCGTACCACCAAGGTCGGTCTGACGGCCGTCGGCGGTTACCAGGCCGAGTTCCACGTGTACCTGTGCGGTATCGATCTCGAGGCCAAGGCCGAGTGGGTGGAGCGCCAGATCCGCTACTCGGCGGGCGATGCCGTCAAGGAGCTCAGCTGCTTCAAGTTCAGCCTCAACGGCTACTGCCCTGACAACCCGCGCAACCAGGACGTGGCCACTGTCGACTTGCGTATCTTTGTGCAGACCAAGAACAAGGCACTCGTGTCCAAGGCCACGCTCGACGTGCCTGGCTTCAACCGCTGGTGCATGGACAATGGCCTGCAGGGCTGCCCTGGCTGGACCCTCGGCAACGACCAGCGCCAGTCCGAGGGCAAGCTGTACTATGAGTACTATGTCACGCTGCTGGCCCAGTCGGAGGTGCAGCACCGTGTCGTCCTGCCGTGGATTGATGGCGGCAAGACACTGGATGTGCGCCCCATTGCCAACCTGGTCGACTACCCCCGCGACCAGCGCAGCTACGAGACGGCCGGTCCCGTCGATGTCAAGTCGTTTGGCCCGACGACGCGTGGCCCTCTCGGCTGGGTTGTCGGCGGCCGCTCTGGCGATAAGGCATCGGATGCCAATGTTGGCCTGTACGTGCGCCATGACGACGAGTGGGACTGGCTGCGGTCGCTGTTGACGATCGACAAGATCAAGTACCTGCTGGATGAGGAGTACAAGGGCGGCGTGATTGAGCGGTTTGAGATTCCTGGAATCCGTGCAGGTGAGTTTTGTTTTTTGTTTGTTTCGTCCCTCTATTGTGTCTACCCCTTTTCCTTCCCTCCCCAATGCCCGCTGCTCTTTCCCTCTACAACATAGTATCTCCTTCGGTCCTTCTCCTATGTCACCCATCCCTCCTTACCGTTCCTTCCCTCTCTGCACCTGGTTCCGTTCTTTCCTTTTTTTTTTTTTTCATTCCTTCCTATTCGGGAATTACATTAAGGAAATTTCCTCGCTTTCTCTTCTTGATGCTGACTAATTTTACAGTTCACTTCCTTCTGCGCGACCACCTTGACCGCGGTTTCAACTCGACCAGCACATACGACACTCTGGGCAAGAACGTCGGCGAGTACCTGGTACGTACAGTGATAAGAAAAGACGGTTTGAAGGGATTCTGCAATGTCGAAGATGTAAATTGCTAACAAAATCTTTTCCAGCGTTCCAAATGGGTCGACATTCCCAACAAGTTCCTGGCTCGCGGCCGGTTCTAAGTCGAATAGTGCCTCTGTGAGTGTATATTAAGCACGTGTCACAAATTTACCAAAAGATACAGATCAAAAGAATGTACATAGTTATCAATTATCAATTTGCCGTTAGAATCAAAATAAAAGTGACACAAAACATAAAAGTGGATATCAAGAACTGTGTGAATAGATCGACAGCGAGTCAGGAAGGATCCATCCAGAATTCTCTGACACCTGCCTGCATTCACAAAGCAATACTTTTACACACATTTACATAATCTGCATGAAGAATCCGGCCAGCCCCGGTCATAGCTGAGCCAGGTCCATACTTATTCTCTAATATTCTGTACTCCACCCTCTTTGTCTTCTCTGGGGCCCATCTTTTTCTTTTCTTTTTTACTTGCTTCCTCGCTTTTAACACTTTTTAAGTCCTGCCCATTTGTATTTCACTTCTTGCTCATTCGCTCCTTCTCGCCTTTGACCTTGCCGACTCCCATGTCCCTTCGCCC
Organism: Sporothrix variecibatus; assembly: GCA_016097105.2. NCBI lineage: Eukaryota > Fungi > Ascomycota > Sordariomycetes > Ophiostomatales > Ophiostomataceae > Sporothrix > Sporothrix variecibatus. The sequence goes on from JADMNI010000005.1 coordinate 2,948,091, forward strand.
TTTCCCTATCTGACTAGCGCTGTTCACACCTGACCTCTGTGTGGAGCCCCTAGCCTCCCATAGCCCTGTTCTTTGCGGGGTTACCCCAAACCTCGTGGAAACGATTTCCGGGCTACGTATTAATTGTCGATGGTCGTTCGTTCCCCAACTTTGTGGTCTCCGACCACAAGCCCCCTTTTCCTGTGCCCGCCCATTTTGATCTTTTACTTCTTTTTTGTCCCTTTTTTTATGTTTCTCCTCATATTCTACCCCCTCACTGCATCCCGCCGCCGCCTTTGACTTTGTTGTTGTTGATTTTCCACCGGATGGGATGTCCAGATGATCTCCTGTTGACACGGATAATGAACGACCGTCGTCGGCCCTGACCACCGAGACAACGCCTCGCTGGAGACTTGACTTCCCTTGAATACTTCCGCCGTTGTTGTTTCTTTTCCCCGCCATGAATGCTCGTACGCCGGCCCGTCACCGGTCTCGGGCCAGTGCCGCGTGTCTTGCATGCCGCAAGGCCCGCATCCGGGTGCGTTTTGTCTGCTTTTTTTCTTGGCATCAGCCTTTTCTTCACGCTTCTCCTTCATTTCTGTGTTATTGTTCGCCCTGCTGACCCCCTCCCCCCTCTAGTGTGTCACGAACCATCCCGGCAACAAGTGTGTCAACTGCAAGGACAACGGCAATGAGTGCCAGTTCGATGCCAAAGATGGCCGAAAAGAGTAGGTGCTCGTCACATCCATCCTCCCTTCCCTCGCCTTCCTGTCAGCCTTTCTCTCAGAGCCCACTATGCACACATGTTTTTATTTTTGTTTGATCTCTTTCGACGTACACTCCCTCCAACAACCCCAGCCGTAGCCATAGCCCTCCCCACTACTTACTCACATCATGCCTCCCTCTATCCCACTTCCTCAACTAACAATGCAGGCGAGCCTCGGCCAAGGCCGTTACCGAGTCCCTCACAAAACGCGTCCACCAACTTGAGGAGTTATTGCGTGCCACCCAGCCCATCGGCACAGGTGCTGGCGCTCCTCCCCGCGACAGTTATGTCGGTGGCCTGGGATCGGCCGGTGACGCTCTATCTACGCCAGACAGCCGACAAAGCAGCTTACTGTCCGTGCCCATGTCGATGTCACTGTCCATGCAGATGCTCGATGACTCTGCCACAACGACAGCGGCCGAGGCCTATGAAAAGAAGGCACAGGCAAGGACTGCCATCAGCGCCATCACGGGCACTTCACCTGTCGCTTCACAAGCATCACAAGCATCGCCAGCAAACTCAACTTCAAATTCAAATTCAAATATGAATTCGGCATCTCCTTCCTCCCCGGCATCCAACTCTGCATCTGCCTCTGCATCTGCCTCTGCCTCTGTGAGCGCATCCATGCCAGCATCTGCGTCGGCATCCATCTCTGCCGAGAACGCCACCACCGCTGCTATCTCCAAGACCGCTCCGACAACCACCGACCAACCATCAACCTCCACCTCCAACAACCTACCTGACGTCGCCCGGCATGCAGACGTAACCACCATCCCCACTATTGTTCCTCCACCATCCTCAGTCAAAGACGCCGGCACCCCCGACACTACCACCGATACCGCTTCGGTCGTCCGCAGCCTCGTGCCCTCTCCCATTCGCTTTGACATGTCCTCCGGCCGCGTGCGCTACTTTGGCCCCACCACCAATATGAACGTTCTCACACACATCACCCCAGACGCAGACGGCCAGGCCGCCGACGGCCAGAGTCAGCAGCTCCGCCGCACCCCCAGTGGTGGCATTATGAGTCGCCGTCAGCCAGAGGCTCACTGGCCGATCTGCCTTGTCGTGCGTGATCTCTCGCCCGCCACCCATGACTACCTCATGGATCAGTACTGGACTTGCTACAACTCTGTCCTCCATCTTGTACACCTCGACGCCTTCAACCACGACCTCGAGCGTGGCGGCACACAATTTTATTCGCTCTTCCTGCACCTTGCCATGCTGGCCACAGGCTTTCGCTTTGCCGACAAGACACGCACCGATGTCCAACGGCTGGCCGTGTCACCCGGTGGCCGCTTTGGATCGACCTTGCATGAAAAGGCTGTCGCACTCGCCAAGCTCGAGTTTGACCGGCCTGGCGGTATTCCATCCATCCAAGCATTTGGCCTGCTGGCCGACGTCGAGTTCAATATTGGCCGTGACGAGAGCGGGTGGTTGTTTGCTGGCATGTCCCTGCGTCTCGTCATCGACGTCGGCCTGCATGTCGACCCAAGTCCGCTGCAGCTGACTGTTAAGGAGGCCCAAATTCGCCACATGGTGCTGTGGGCCTGCATTTTGCACGACATGTACTGGTCTCTCTACCTGGGACGTCCCACAACATTGAAGCCTGTCGATATTGCCCCCGCCTGCCTCTCCAAGGACTTCACCCGCCTCATCTGCTGTCGACCCTCGGGCCACGAGAAGAAGCTGACCACTCGCATCTACGAGCACTTGTTGCAGCTGATGGACCTGATCAGCCCACTGTGTGACCGCTCGACCCTGGCCCGGCCATCCCGTACTACCGAGACCTACTTCAAGATGGTCGCCCTCGACGAAGACCTGCATGGCTGGTACGACGATCTGCCAGAGGATCTAAAATGGCCCACCACCCGGCCGAACATGCCCTCGTCGTATTACTTGCTGCACACCCAATATCACGCTGCCCTGATTCTTCTGCACAGACCGTTTGTCCAGTACCAACAAGGGGCCCCCATGGGAACTGGCGGTGTTCCCGGTGCTGGTGCTGGTGCCGGTACCGGATCAAGCTCTGGAAACGTCAACCCAGAAGAAGACAACGCAGAACCAGGCGCACAGTCAGCCGGTAACCGCAACCGATTCTCAAACCTGTCACGCTCCGTCTGTGCCGAGCACGCCGGCCATATTGTTGCTTTATTCCAAGAGTACCGCGCACAGTTTGACGTGTCGCGCGTCTTTGGTACCGGCTTGTCCCATCTCGGCACCGCTGCCACCACGCTCATGGGCGAGGCTGTTCTCGAGATGGACCGTGCCAAACGCGGCGTTGTCATTGTGCAACTCATGTCTGTGCGCCGCAGTATCAACCTCATGTCTGGCAACTACCCACCAGGCCACCACATGACACGCATTCTCGACGAGTTTATTCATGCCGTCAAACAACAGCAGCGCGAGGGAACAACACCGCCGCAATCTGGTGGCTCGGGTAGTGGATCTCTACTGGCAGGACAAGACATGGCACTGGACCCTGCCCTGGCTGGTGTGCAAGGTGGTGATCTACGGAGGGTTTCCTTCATGAACGATGGAGGCCACAACAACAGCAACAGCAGCAATGCGGTGAACCAGCATCCGTCCTCGGTTGGCCCAGACGGGTCTTTGCTCGTCCCGCAACACCAACAACAATCGGCACACATGCAGAATGCCTACGGACGACATGCAGGCGGCTCAAAACACACCATCACATCAGCACTGGACGACATCAACCTCAACGGCCAGCTGCAGGGCGATCTCTACTACCAAGGCGGCCAGCAATCCTACAATGGCAACTACCTACAAACACCAAACCAGGGTGGTATCCACGGAGGCACCGGCAACAGCAATAATAGCAGCAACAACAACAACAACAACAACAACAACCAGGCCCGCAAACGACAACGCATTGGCAACCCATGCACGTTCACACCCACCGTGCCGGCGTCACCCACGCTACAAGGACTGCCTTTTGTGCCATCATCCTTCCTCGAAAGTCTCGATGCATCAGACCTGGTTGTCTTTCCCGAGACGGCCGGCTATTCCGACTATGGTTTTGAGTGGGACCCCGCAGATATGACCCCGATTTGACAGGGGCTGACGGGGGTAGTAGGACCACGGGCTGGGGTAACGGCAAACGGGGTAACGACAAACGGAGTATGGAGGAATGAGGGACAAGATAACGAATAACGAGAGGAAGAACGAGGACCATGTACTGTACTGTGGAACATTGACAAGGAGTACGGCGGCTATACGGCACACAATACCCCTTTTTATTACCTTGGTAGATAAGGAAACAGAACGAATTCCAAAGTTTCAATGAACATGAAGAAGAAAAAGACCCAACAAGTTTAAAAGAAATCAGAAATTAACTTTGTGTCGGCAAGCAAGAAGAGCCAGTGCCAGTTTGACAGGAAAAACATACGCTTTCGATGGCAGGTACAAGAAGAGTCGCCGGATATCTCCAATTAAATGCACCTTGTGCTACAAGCAAGCCAATCAGCGCAAAAGTAACGAAACTTAGAACAAGTGTCTGGCTGGGCATTTTCCGGTTTTCCGGTGCACCGGAGCTGCATTTCCCCATTAAGGTGTCTACGCTAAAACTAAACGGACATGGCAGAAGATAGGCGAGGCAGGCCAAGGAGATGGCCCCGATGGCATATTCAAAAGAGGAAACCAACGCGTCTTACCAGAGACTCTTGGTATTTTCTTCCATGTAAAAGAAGCTTTCCTATGAGGCAACACAGCCAAAGTATTTCGCAATCCGTTTGTGTTTGGATACAAACGACTACCAGGCACACATATTTATGCGAATTTCTAGGCAAACCGGGTTTTTTTTATATAAAAAAAGTCAATAAATAAATAAAAGCAGAAGTAAAGCAATAACTAGGTAACTAAAAGAAGAAGAAAAAGAAGAAGAAGAAAAGAATACTGATCTTTTCTGTTTCCACCAAAACAGCAGCTCTTTTTTCATAAAAAGGACGGGCCGTATGCAGCCAAAGATATTAGATGATTAATATCATAGATGTCCACCCCCAAAGCTTGCTTCCTTCGGTCAAGATCAGATAATCTTTTCCCTTCCAAACAAATGAACGCCCACCCGAGCCACACTCATGGGGTGACCGTTACAGTTTCTGTGAGGGTGCCACCCTCTACAGTCTGAACATCGCGCGTTACCGTCGCTTCCGTTTCCGTGAATGTGGTGAACGTAATGGTCGACACAAACGAGACACGGCCCACCAGCTGGGTCGATGTCTCGGTCGTCTCGGTCGTTGTTACCGTTTGTTCTGTCGCTGTGTCTGTCACAGTCACATAATAAGTCTTGGTCACTGTCGGTGTTGTTGTCGTTGTGAGAGTCGTGGCGGCCGGTGGCGGTGTGTATGTCGTTGAGCCGGCTGTGGCACCGGCACAGAGGCAAGCATCCACATAAGCGGCAGCATTGTGGCAGTCCGTGGCGTACGCAGGAATTGTCGTCGAAAGAGGCGGCGTGGCCGTCGTAGCCGTCGTCGAAGCAGCGCGCTTAATCTTGTTGCCACCAGAGAGACGAGTAAGGGTAGTAAGAGTCGTCGTTTGGTATTCGTAATCCGTAACGTCGACGGTAGCTGTTGCAGTGATAACTCCTTCTTCGTAGGGTGTCGTCTTAATGATTATCGTACTTGTTACGATTATCGGGACGATGTCTGTTGTGGTAGCCGAGATTTGAAGAGTGTCGGTTACAGTATGCAATACTGTTGTGGGACTTGCCGTGGAAGTCACAGTCAAGGTTCTATGTGTGCGACGGATTAGCTGGCGGGCTCCTTTGTGCACAATTCAGATTCAAAACTGTAACTTGGAAGCATGTACGTACGGTGTTGGCGCGGTGTATGTCACTTCCAAGTAGGCTTCACAGTCGGCGAATCCAGCTTCTCTCCCAGTGATATCTGTAGATGACTTGTTAGTTCCCAGATGGGGAATTCAGATGGATCATTGGGGCAACAACACAGGATATTGAAAGGGACGACAAACCGTTGTAACAATCATTTTGAGAACATGTCGCTGATGCCAATCCAGCAAGGCTAAAAGATAAAAGACTTGATTTCCACAACATCGTGCAAGTCGGATGTATGGCCAATAAGACGTGATCAATGAGATGTTGAGATGAACTGATCCCGACATTCATTCCACGACTGAAAGCTCCATGGACACGTCTTTTAAATGATTCACCACAAATACTGATTAACATGGAAATAGATACGATACTGACAGACCAACGGGTCCCTGCAGTCCTTCGGCCTTTCGGGCTGTCTCATATCAAGCTTATTTTTGTGCTCATTCGCGTGCTCACGCCGGCGTCCTTGCGTTACCATAAGCGGCACTCCGGCCGTACTTACGCGCGATATTCACATATTCCTTTGAGTTTGAGGGAGTATGAGTATGGGCCTGGCTGAACTCTATTTTGAGAACAGTGTCAGGAGGTCCACAACTCACCCGGCGCAACAAAAAAAAGCAGTACAGGAACCGGCGTCTCTTGCGGTCCTTATATCCCGGGTGACGCTTGAAAAAGTTGGTTTCGCGTCGACGCCGTCCCGACGATCAGCATAGCCGGCGCTCGGAATACGAGGTGGCGCAGTTTGCGGCATAGTGCTTACGGCTTGTCGCTCGGACTCGGTCAACAAATGCGACCGACTAACACGGCCAGAATTACAAACTGCTGTTCGTTAACAACGGGTGCGTCGCCGGGATTCCTGGTGTAAATACTCATCGGCCTACTTTGGTAGAGATGCTTGAGACAGGACGTCAAGTTACGGGGCGTTGCCAAGCCGGAAGCGACGGACCTAAAAGACGTGTCCACCGGCGGGCTAGGCCGCACGGAGCGACCGCGATTTGTGGGCAGAACAGCCCTTATTTGGAGTTTACTCTTACATCTCCGTGCGGCAGGAACAGCCGGCAGTGATCCTGCATTTCATTTCACCGAACTTGTAAGTATCTGCCGCTGGAAAAGAAAAGGAGAAAAGTGCGATTGTAGAGTGGACTGATTGCCCTTTCCCCATTTCCCTGTCTAAAATTCCCATCGCTCAATTCCCATATCCCATTGAAACAATGTAATGGACAAGTATCAGGCCAGGATTTCATTCCATAAAAGCAGAGGTCGCATCTACGTCAAGCTGTCTCTTTCGGAGCAATCAGCGTTGTCGCACCGCATTAGCAGTGAGTCTACCATCATTGGCGCCACAACCAGCCGGTGACGTCATTTGTTGTCCATCAAGCGTCTCGCGAAACCAAAAAAAAAAAAAAAAAAAAAAAAAAAAAAAAAAAAATAGAAATCGTATGGAAATGGCATGAAGGTCAAGAAGAGCAAGAGCAAGAATTAAAAAAAAAATGAATATGGAAATGTAGTACCAAAGAAGATAACAGCGACAAAAGCGATTTACTGGTCGATGCCAACACGTATGACGACACTCAACCCAACACATCTGAACAACACACCTGAATGTTGATGCGTCGCATCAATCCTATGAAGTGCAGGGGTCAGAAAATTTGGACACGTGTGTGTCTTAGTGACGAAATGAACAGGAAAACAACAGAGAAAAAAACGCTGCACGTTCACTTACAGTCCAAACTATTCAAAAAGAAAAGCGAATCATGTATCAGTTGCGCTGTGTTCCAGGCGTAGAGAGAGCACCAAATGCGTGCTGTATGAGGCATGTGAGCAAAAGTTGAGATGAAATGTGGCGGTATGAATCCTGATTTTCATACACACCCCGGACAATCTCTACGTTTTTATTGGTGAAGTTCACCCGCAGATTGAAAATCGAAGAGGAGAAGAGGGAACCCATCGCCTTTTTTTTGAATTGCTTCTTGTTTTATGTACTGACGTAAGAAGCTATCGGCTGTATCATTTCCCTGGCCAAAAGCTTAACCTGCCATCGTGATGAAGCAAAATATCTCAGATGCAATGACATAGTGTATCCCGTCGAGCGCATCCAGCAGATGCAACCCGCAAGAAGTTTTATAAGTAGGCGGCCTCTCGCCACGATTGTATTTGGATTGTTTTCGTTTTTTTTTCTCTTCTCAACCCATACAAATTAATCTAACGAAGTCAGATCACAACAGCAAACATCCAACTCACCGTCATCTCTCACCGAGTTGTCGATACTCTCCATTTACATACAACCAATCAATCTTGCATCTTGCACCATCACCAACAGTCAAAATGTTGCTTGTTGACCTTTTCAGCATGATTCTCCGCCTGGCGGAGGTAAGTTATACATAAACAAGAAGTGAGAGCCTCGCTCCCGTTATTCACTACGACTAACACTGTTCCCAGCTTGCTTTTGCCGCCATTGTTGCCGGTCTCACTGGCGTCTACCTCCACGCCGTCCGTGGCTCATCGTCCTGGGACCAGGGTCGCTTTATTTACACAGAAGTTGTTGCCGGCCTTTCCATCCTGTTCTCCATTATCTGGCTGTTCCCCTTCGCCGGCAGCTTCATCCACTGGCCCGCCGATCTTCTCATCTCCATCCTGTGGTTCGTTTCGTTTGGTCTTTTGGTCAACTGGCTTCATGGTTCCTGTGGGTACGTCTTTGACTGGTCTGGCATCGCTGTCAACTCTGGCAACTCCTGCCCGGAGTGGAAGGCAAACATTGCATTCATCTTCCTCTCTGCCATTTGCTGGTTGGTCTCGGCTATCTTGGGCATTTACTGGGTGCACCGCCATCGCACCGGTGCTTACGCAGGCACGACCGGAGCCCCGGCGACCACTGGCTACCGCCGCCGCTGGTACCGTTCGCGTGTTTAAGGAAAATATAAGAACATGAAGATGCAAGACAGGTGGGGAAGTTTTTTCAATATACCAGGCGGAGTGGACCTCTCAATCTCAATATACATCATATATCCAAGTTGTTTAATAAATTATTGATTCTTCAACTCTTCTTCTCTCTTTCTCTATTCGTTTCTTTGTATCTTTCTTTATCCATTTTCGTATATCCATCTTTCTTCCTAGTCTAGCGTAACCTTGACCTCGGCAGCGTACCCTCGAGCCATCCATGGCCCTGTACACCCACACGCCGTACCGTACCTTCAGAAAGATAAAAGATAAAATGAAAGATAAAATGAAAGATAAAATGAAAGATAAAATAAGGCGATGTTTTTAGACAGTAGTGAGTTTTGACACACCGCGACAGTAGTAACCCACTCAAGATAGTTGCCATCGTGTTGCTCCCAGTACTTGGTCAGTGTCATTCATGGCGGAGCCAATAACGCTCGTTTAAAATTATGTATTAAAAAAATACGTATTACAAAAAACAATTAAATGCTGTCCGCTAAGCATGATTGAAGTTACCAATAAAGCCGTTGCAGTGGTAAGACATCTATGTGTTTTTTTAACATTTGCGCAATGACATTACCATATTCAGGCAGTAGGAACTGTATGTGAATGGCACAAGCATGAGCACAAATACAAATCATCAAGTTTTCACATTATGTTTACAGCAAGATTTATGTAGAGGTCATTGGTAATTCATTTAGAATATGATATCTGAATTGTGAAAATCAAAACAATAACGCCACGTCCTTCCCTGGACGTTTAGATGCCCCGGAACGACTCCTGATGTGTGGCCGCGCTGTTGCGGCGCACACGGTCGTGGCCATGGTCCTCATGGTTCTGGACCGGGTCGCCGAGGTGCTTTGCGAGCACAGATGGCGGCACTTGAGCTGCGTCTGTGGGGTCGCGGCTACCGCCAGCACTGAGACGTGTTAGAAAGGGAAAGACGACGTAGGAGGATGATGATAAAAATCAAAAGCAGAAAAAAAGAGCCGACAAAACAAAAAAAAGACCCGAGACATGAGAATGGCACTGTTTGGCCAAGGAGAAAAGAAAACTCACCACTTACGGGAAGTTGCCGCCGGTGCTGCCGTCGGTGTAGCCGCCGCGGCCGCTGCCCTGCAGGTTCCGGGTGTTGCCGCCGAGACCGCTGTTGTCGTAGACGTCGCCAGCCTGCTGGGCAGCCGAGCCGTACTGGTTCTTGGCCTGGGTGCCGAACTCGTCGGCGCGGCCGCCAATGGCGCCAAACTCGTCACCGCCAGCGCCCGAGCGGACGCCAGTGGTGTCGCGGAGGCCAGAGCTGCCGCTCACGCCGCCAGCAGCGCGCTGGTCGAGGCCAGGGCCGGTAGCGCGGCTGCCGGTGCCACCGACACCAGCGCCACCGTAGGTAGCGTCGTTACCGGCGCCCGTGGCGTAGTCATTGCCAACACCGCTGTTCACGCCGCCGCCGAGGCCACCGACACCACCGGCACCGCCAGCGCCAGTCTGGGTGTCACGGCCGAGGCCAGACGAGTCGTTACCGTAGCCAGAGCTGCCGCCGCCGAGACCAGAGTCACGGCCGACACCGGAACCGAAACCGGCACCGCTCACGCCGCCAGCACCGCCGGCCGCAGCTGTGTCTGCGGCGTAGGCATCATTGCCGTAGCCACCAGCACCGCCAGCACCGCCGGCAGCGGAGCTGCGGGTGGTGCGGCCAACGCCGGACTGGCCGGGCTGCTGCTGGGACTGGGGAACGTTGCTGGAGTCGTACTTGTCGTTGCTGCTGCCGAGGCCGCTGCTGTTGTTGTTGTTGTTTCCGCTGTAGCTGCTGTCGTTGTTGTTGCTGCCGCTACCGCTGTGGGTCTTGTCCTGGACGGCGTCCTTGATCTTATTGACGATGGAAGACATGATGGATGTGTGGATGTGTGGGTATGTAGATGAAAAAAAAAAATTTGTTTGATTTAGAATGGAGCTGTAGTAGTATAATTGGATGGTAGAGGATGATGAGAATGAAGAAGAAACAAAAAATCTACCTCAAGAAACGATGGGACATCTTCCTGTATTTATGGACGATGAGACAGCCCACGAATGGAACCACGAGGCAACGAGAGATGAAAGAGGGAGGGAGGGACACTGGGCATCGCATGTCGTCATGTCATGCGGAGATGTAGATCGATTGGCGGACTTTTTGGGCACGCCATTATGGCACTGACTGTTGGAAGCTGTCCTCGTCTAGAGTTATTCTCCTTCGCCATCGTCTTGTCTCGTTGCGCGGCCGTGTATGTGCATTGTCTCATTGACCTTGTACATTGTCTATGTACATTGTCCATGTAGAGACACAGGGCGACAAAGGACGTCGAAGGATGTCAAAGGGACACCTAAGGACAAGTACATGACTGTATGCGCGTTCTTGATTGGAGAGCCTTATTAGAGACGCACTCTGATCTCATAGGTTCGTCATCGATCGGGGAAAGGACAACGTCTCACCCTTGAAGAGAGGAGAGCTTAGGGTCAGCTTGGATGCAACAACGAGACAAGCTCTTGCATCACTTCCCCGCCCCAATTTAAGTTACGTGTTACACACCGAAGTAGAGAAGTTGACTTGTAGTGGAAGAAAAATAGCTGGCTCCTAGAAAATAGACTTGTTCTTTAGCATGGCTCCATGGCAACGGACTGGACTGTACCCCGGCAGATCGTTCTCTATTTTTGGTGGGATGCGATGTGGCGAAGTGGGGGGGAGAAACGAAGAGAAAGAAAATAAAACAGGTGAAGGTTTTGATGGGACATCAAAGACTCAAACACTGACATCAACGGGCATGTAACTCTACAAGGATGCAGGGGGAGGGAGCCAGGGAGCTCCAGAGCTCTGGGAAAGCTAGTAGTAGAAGCGAAGTAGATGTACGGCACCACTGCATATTGCAATTCAAGACAAAGAGATGTATGCGTTGGACTTTACAAGCTCTCGGTGCAGTAACGAGAGCACGGTTGCTTCTCGCTTCCAACCCACAAACCCATGCATGTTTGAGCCGCGTTGCTCGTACTGTATCTTCCTTCTTCTGCAATGGCTGCCAACACTGTGTTATTGAGTAGCTTGCTTGCAATAAGAGCTCAAATCGAGTTGACAATCTCCATTGTCCCCGCTCCAGGCAAGCTCGAAACAAGCTCACAAGCAAAGACCATAAGCTACGGAGGATTTGCACGTCACGGCAGCATTACACGACTCCATGGCACAACATTATTATCAGTGATGTCACCTGTCCTCAAAAAAATATTGAGAAAAGAATTGAGGCAGCCTGCTGCTTCTTTTTAGCTGGCCACTCTTTGGTACTTTTGAATTGATCTCCATGTTGCTGGCACTTTGAATTATTTTCCGATTTGTTACTTACTATTATTTTTTGGTACCGAAACTGAAATAATTCTGTTCATGAAATCATCAGGAAAGGAAATAAAGAAACCAACAAGCTCCATCTGGCTCTCAATTGAGTGAAAGGGAGATCGGTGGCGAACGCGCAACCCCACGTTTACATAGCAGAGGTTTGGAGGTACTTTTGCGTGTACTTTCCAGTAGCTCGAGTCGCTCGTCTGTAGAGAAACTGGCAAGATACATCAATTTACACGAAAATACACCAAATACGCCAAATACACCAGAAACACTTGATATATATTGCACAGTGAGCGCCCAAGGTACGCCCGGGAGTCGCCCAGGAGCGCCCCAGGCCAGGGGCCAGACCCGTCGATCGATGATGTCATGTGGAGAACGGCCATCGCCAAAAGCACGAAATTCTGCCAACCGCCGATGCCATTGGCGTTCTTCGATCTCTCTCTTCTTTTTCTTTTTCTTCTTTTTCTTCTTTTTTTTCCGTCTCTTTCTTCTTTTTTCTTCTTCATCTACCAATTACATGCGTGTTGCGTGCGTGTTGTACCGGCCGTCAGTGCGAAAAGTATTTACAGTACTTTCTTGGAGACGACTCCAGCTCGACTTGGATGGCGTCTCAGGAATACAGAAATACAAAGCTCGTTCCAAGTTTAAGCTAAGCTCAGACTCAAACTCAATTCCTCCCTGTTTTGGAGCTGTGTGGTGTGCGAATCACGTCGCTTGTCTGACTGTTGTCCTGATGCGCCAGCCGCGCCAAACCATGGCTATTTCTCATACTATCTCAAGCTGGTCTCATTTCAACGGCGCCGTACTGAAACGGGGCGACAAGAGAAGCAAAAAGAAAACCATGAGACGCCCATAGACCCCACCGGCATTGAAGAGAAAAGAAGATCGTTGCCCGGTCGGTGATGTCTTTGTTCTGTCTTATTGCCGCTCGCTTCACTTTGCGACGTGGAAATAATTCAGACAGTTTGAGACAGTTGGAAGCGGCGAGACAGCAAGACAGCAAGACAGCAAGACAATATTGAAATTCAGAACATTAAAAAGGCACAGAAGGCATACAAAGCACAGTTGCTTTCATGTGATGCATCACGTGACTATAATATGGAGATCCGTAGCTACAATGCGGGGATGCGTCTTATCTTATCAGCCCGTACAGTACGACGTACTTACCCACTGCCGTCCGAATGCGCCTGCCTTGCAACGACATTGCTTACCATCGAGGTGCAGACTGTCCTTCAGCCTCGCATAATTTTTGATCGCAACCGATCGACTACAGACCACCGATCACCTATCACCTCAAGTTTTCCATCGACATGCACTCCTAATCCATCTCAGCGACACAAACCTGACTGACGACGACCTTACACGATCCCACGGCTGGGCGATGGCGTGCCGTTAACAAGGCTGTGGACTGGATAGCAACGCACAACTTCTTTCACCGGGTGACTGAATCCCATCAATACGAAACAAGCTTCATCCTTTCACAAGAATGGCTGCTTCATCAATACGTGGGTTTGGGCGCAGCGGTGGTCCATCCACGGCACGCCCTGGAGAAGCATCGGCGCCGGCGTCGACGTCTCTTGCGCGTGCTCTGTGGCAGCGGCGGGTGCCGTTGATCATTACGCACGCCGCACTGGGCAGCCCCGACGACGGCGGCGAGGCAGCTGCAGCAGAAGCAGAAAAAGACGGCGAGTCTACGTTGGAAACGAAAACGAAGACAAAAAAACTGCCGCCGTTCTATGCCACCTCTGTGCCTCGCTTTGGCTATCTGGCCCAGCTGCTGCCACGGCTGTCGGTCTTTTTCGGCCGGCCCTGCTCCAGCTTCCACTACGAAGACGTGCCGCTGCGCAATTTGCCTGTTGGCCTGCTGCTGGATTTGTATCGGCCAGTCACGCTGCAAGCCGACGCAGGCTCAGAAGGAGGAGGACACATGACACCGTGGCGGCTGGTCGTGGCCGACGGCGCGGGCTGGCACCTCGGCGACACATTCATCAACGGCGCCAAAGAAGCCGACTACATACGCTATGGCACCGCCAAGCAGATTATGAGCTTGTCCAAGGCCAACACAGAGGCTCTGTGGCACGCCGTGCAGGACAATGACTACACGGCATTCTCCCGTGTCAACAACCTGCTGCTCAATGCACCAACCCCGCTGCGGCATATCCCCTGCGCCTGTACATCCCGACGACGGCGCCGCCGGCTGAAACGACCGACAATGCTGCTGCCGCTGCTCCCACACCATCTACACCGAGAACGTACAAGGTGATGCAGGCCCTGGTCCAGCCGCGGACAAGCAATCGTGAGTCCCTTTTTCCTCTCTAGACATACATTACCAAGAACCAGAACTGACCCCACATGCCAGGCCAACCACAAACACTCGGCCCTGCACTGCGAACCCTTTTACCGCTGCTGTTCCCGAGCAGCCGTGATCCTGTCCTGGCCAATGTCATCTTGCACGGTGCCCCGGTACCGTTCAAGGCACCACTAGAAGAGCTGATGCGAGAAGCTGCATACCCCGATGGGTGGCTGTGTCTTATTGTTGTTTTATTGTAGCGTGGCGCTTGTGTCTTTTTGCTGTATTTGTGTCACAACCTCACGTTGCGCGGTGATATCACTATTGAAGCATTGCAGTTTTAATCTACGGTTTTAATTTCTTTCCAATTCATGGTGTTCATCATGAACAAAAATGACAAAGTGGCAAGAATTGAGCGACTGTGGTTTCGTAATTCTTCTATTGCAGAGGGGGGGAATAATGTAGGTAAAATCAAAAAGGCAATGAGCAAAGCAGATTTGCCACCAAGTCCGAGGAGGAGAGGTGAAGCAGCAAGGGAACATAATGTGCAGAATGTAGAAACGGATCAGATCGCGATAATACAAATGAAACAGTGGAGGACAGTGGAGATTAACCATTTCAAAAAACACTTGAAAGACAAAAAGGACGTAAAGTATGAAAAAAGCGGTACACGCTCGCTCGGTCCGCCGAGAAAGACAATTTTTGTTGTGTTGCTTGCTGAATGCTAATAGGAAAAAAGAGAGGGCTCACTTGATCGTCTGAGAAACTTTGACAGGAACAAGGCCGGGTGGAGAATAATTAAAACCAAAAATCCAACGACCAAAAACCAAATTCAGGAAGTGAGTATTAAAAAGTAAAAACACAAAAATAGACATCAAAACAGATATTTCAAAGTAAAATCCAAATAACAATGATATAATCAAGAATGAAAGAGGCATGAATGAGTCGCATAAATCAACAAGTACATAGAAGGAAGGAGAAAAAACTCCCCGGCAAAAAACCACACAGGATATAAAAAAAAAAGCATCTGACGACTCTTACGGCCGTCGGTCATATGGCGGAAGGTGGTGAGGGAACGTGGACTCGTTCGGTGTCGTCGGTGTCTTGACGGCCGCAGGCGGACCGAACTGCATTCCTCCAGACACGCGGGCCTGGCTGGGGCTCGGCATACTGCCGCTGCCGCCACCGCCACTTCCATCGGCCAAGCCTGCTGCTGGCGGCGATACGTAGGTCTGGGTGTGGCGCTGCAATGATCCCGGCGATGCGTGCTGAATCGGAGAGCTGGCAACCGGCGACATGTGCATGGGAGAACCGTCATGGTAGCCGGGATACTGTGATGCTGCACCCGGGGCCGGCTGGGCCTGTGTGGCTGCGGCTGTATTTGGGTTGGGCGGAGGCGGCGGGCCCAGGGGTGACACGCGAGGAGGGTGCTGCGACTGCGACTGTGATTGAGACTGCAACTGCGAAGACGCCGGCACTGGGGAGGGGCCTGGAATCGTTTCTGCTGCAGGTGCGTCCGAGACATACGGATAGAGTTCCTGCATCTGGTTCAGGTTGGCGCTGAGCATCGACAGCTGCGGGTCGTCCGACGTGTAT
Source organism: Sporothrix variecibatus (assembly GCA_016097105.2). Taxonomy (NCBI): domain Eukaryota; kingdom Fungi; phylum Ascomycota; class Sordariomycetes; order Ophiostomatales; family Ophiostomataceae; genus Sporothrix; species Sporothrix variecibatus. Next base: position 2,963,866 of record JADMNI010000005.1, read on the forward strand.
GTCATGGTGGCCTCGCTGGGCAAACACTGCGTCACAGGCAGATCCTTGGCCTGCTCGATGTAAACGGGGTTGGCCATGCGCATGTTGTACAAGCCCTTGAGAATGCGCAGGTCCGAGCCGAGCGAGCTGGATGGCTGGGCGACAACCTCGAAGAAGGCAATTGTCTTGCGGAAAAGATCGTTGACGAGGTCCTCAGAGATATAGCATCCAAGCACGGGGTCGCGCTGGACCGAGTCGAGGATGAGCAGGTTGCCCCATTGCGCGTGTGCTGTGCCGAACACGTTGGTAATGATGAAGCGACGGTCAGGCAGCCCATGGAACGCGCGTGTACTCTCAATGAGTGCCTGAATGCCGCGACGCGCCAGCGCGATGCTCTTCGGCGAAAAGGGGCTGTCATCGTCATCGTACTGCACATTGGGTCCACTGGGAAGGCCGCCCACGGGAATTTCTTGGCCCAGAAGAGCCGAGGGTGTTTGTGTCTTGGCGGCGCCGGCACCTTGCGACCCCGGCTCTGTAGCCGTCTTTGTGTCCACGGTCTCGGTCTCTTCCTTTTCGACATCGCCGTCCGTGTCTTCGGATTTCTCGACACCGCCAGCTTCTTCCTTCTTACGCCTCTGCTCCTCCAGCTTGACCCGCTTCTCGTGGTTCAGCTCGAGGATGCGCCGCACGTAGAAGCGATGCACAATCACTTGCGCGCCCCAGTACTTGGCACGCAAGCGTGCGTGAAGTATCTCGTTTGGCGGTAGGTCGGTGTCCTTGAACGCAAACCGCGGCGGCACCCAAGTGTGCGTCGATAGCAGGAGCGAGTACATCTCGATAGACTTGAAGTTGGGCTCGCCGTTGAAGTCGCCGTGGTACAGAGTTTTGTGGATGTCGTTGAGCTGGTTGCGCACGTACAGCTGCGCCGTATAGCTCTCCAAAACCCGCTGGTCAATGCCGTGCTTGGCCAAAAGGTCAATGCGTGGGTAAGGGAAGTGCTTTTCATACGTCAGAATGCCCGACGGCGGGAGGTGCAGTTCGGCCAAAATATCACTCTCCAGTTGCAGACACGACCAGTATGCAAGAAGGAATGGGTTGTCACGGTGCTGCACGTTCTTTTCTTCGGGGCATGGAACAAGGTTGCCAAAACTCGTCGATCTTGTCCGAGTGTTCTTGGAGCGCCAACAGAATCGTCTTGTAGCGGTGCATACTCGGGCGCATAATGGCCAACAGAAGGCGGCCAGCATGCGCCACCGCCTCCAGACTCTGGACGGGCCGGCCGAGTTGACCCCAGTACAAGCACTCCAGGATCAAAATCCACACGTGCTTGAGCTCACGGCCAGCCCTATGGTGAGACATGATTTCCATGGCCGCGGCAAAGTAATCCATCCCGGGAATGTCTTCAACGTTGCGCCGCATCGATGTAGTTGATCCGAGGCCGCTGAGACCACCATTACCACCCTTTGCCGAGCCAGCACCGCTTGAGCTTGGGGGTAAGAAATTGTTGCTGCCGCCTTGCGCACCACTACCAGAGGCGTTCGCCCACGGCATAGACCCGCTCCCGCCCAGTGGCTGGCTCCCGGCACCCTGCATGGACGTGCGACGGCCTGGGGTGTTGCCCAGGCCCATGGCTGGGGAGGCAGATGGCGAGTCATGCACCGACAGCGCGGGCGAGTAGCCGTTGTTGACGTTGGGATTGGCGTTGTAGGGGTGAATGTTAGCATCGGCGAATACAGGCGACGGCAGCGACGACTGCGAGCTGGTTGGCGGCGGCGATTCCGATTCCAGGTTCTCTGGCACCACATCAGGCAGACGGCCCTTCTGGTAAAGGCAGATTTTGCCGAGTGCCAAAATGCTTAGCACCAGGGCACTCTCGGCGTTGCGGAAGGGCATACCCGGCCGAAGTGGCATAACCGGTGCAACTGGCGTGCTGCCCGTGCCACCCGGTCCGGAGTACCCCTCAGGAAATGGCGAGCGCTTCCGTTTAAGGCTGCCCTCTGCAGTCGGCGATTGCGCCTGTGACACGTCGGGCGTCCCCGCAAAAGCGGCTACGGGAGCGCGCGCCGGCCCGCCCCACGTGGACCTAGTCGCTTGTGACGTCGACGACGATGCACGGGGAAGAGTTTCGAGAAACATGGTGACCATGGCGTACAATGGTTTGGGGTTGATGAGAGGGTGCATGTTTTGAATGTTGGCTTCGTAGCTCTTGACGTACTTCCAGACAGTCTTGGGCTCCAGGTCGAGCTCAACGTTGCTGGATGCGCCGTATGTACCGGTCTGGCCCCAACCGCCTAGCTGGCCCCAGATTTCGCCCGGGTAGCGTACAGAATCGCTGCCGTCATCGTAGCTGCCGCCACTGCTGTTGTTGCTGAGATTGCTGGGCCCACGTTCCATGGCCACGCTGGTCCCGGGTTGGGAGCTGCTAGCCACTTGCTCACTGACCCGGATGGTCATCTTCTGATCGAAGCCCTCGCCACGCCCCATGACACGAATATTGCCACGCTGCTCTTCTTGGCGGAGGGGATACTCAAGCAGGTGGTGGATGCCCTGCTCCTGCAGCAAGTGGTGTACACGCTCGCGAATGGTTGGCCACGTGAGCAGGAGACCGGCGAGCGTCGTGTGGTTGGAGGGAATGGCCGAATCGGTAGGCGTGACACTTGGCCAGTAAAGTCACTAACAGCATTGAGCTCGCCTTGCGTTTCACGGGTAATACGCTCGGCTTCGTTCGATGACAACGGGGGCGGCTCGGGCACACTGGGTACAAGTGGCTCGGCAGGCAAGGCTCCAGCTTCATTATTGCCGCACTCACAAGATCCATAGCATCCGCAGAAGAGGCAATGCCAGAGCCGCGCAGGTCCATGGAAGCACCCGCCGCTCCAGCGCCGTGAGCCGCATCGCCGACAGGCCGGGCCAACAACTGCCGAAGGATGCCCATCACGTCGTTGCGCATAGTATCCACGTCGTTGCGCAAGTCGTGCCGCATAGTATCCACGTCGTTGCGCAAGTCGTGCCGTATGGTATCCATGTCGTTGCGCAAGACACTGATGCTGTCGAGGATGTCGGCCGTGACCTTGTCCTGTTGCTTCGGGATAGGATCACGGTACTTGCACTCAATGTTCTTCTCGCGACAGTTTTTGCAGGGTTTGGTCTCGTCACATTTGGCTTTAAGGGACCGACAGCTGTCGCACGCCTGGGACGCGCGCTGGGCTTTCTTTTTGCCGGCAGCACCATATGACAACGGGTATAAAATGTCAGCGGGCGGCGGAGGAACAGAGGCGTGGTTGAACATGGGTGTCTGCTGTTGCGAATGGAGGCGCCTGCTCGTAGTGTGGCTGCAGTTGGGGTGGCTGTTGCTGCGGAGGCGGTGGTGGTGGTGGTGGTTGGGACATTTGCTGTTGCTGCTGCGGTGATGGTTGCTGTAACTGCTGTGAGGGATGTGGTTGCAGAGGAGGTGGTTGCTGAGTCGGCGATGGTTGTTGTGGGTGTGGCGGCGGCGCATGTGGGTGTTGCTGCATCGACATCGGCGGAGGCTGCTGGTGGCCCATGGACGGCGGTGCCGTCGTTGGCGGGAAACTTGGCTGTCGGTACTGTGAATTCGGGCCCTGCGGTGGCAATAGACGGTGACGGTTGCTGCGGTTGTCCGCCTGTGTGCATGTGACCATGTCCATGGTGAGGCGGCGGTGGTTGTTGCTGTGGTGGTTGCGGGTACGGCTGGTGGTGTTGGTGTTGTGATGGGGTATGGTGCATCTGCTGCGATGGCGGCGGCGGTTGCTGGTGCTGTTGCGGTTGTTGAGAAAGAGTAGGAAGGAGGGTAGGGCTGTGGAGGTTGTCCCGGACCACCCATATTGGGGTGGCCACCGAGATTGTCGTAACTCATTGAGCGGCCGTTGTCTTCCGGATGCCGCATGGGCGGCATTGGTGGCTGCTGCTGGCTCCGCACACCAGTAGCAGATGCGGCGGATCCAGGGCGGTTGTGTGTCGGGTCGTCGTCTACCGATTGTAAGTGTTGCGGCTTGTCGACACGATCGTAGGGCGACGCACTGTGCGGCGGAGGCGGGAGGCCGGGACCTGCGCCCGCTGGCGAGCGGGACGGGAAGCGGTAGTCAGGCTGCGACTGCTGCTGCTGAGGATGAAAGTCTTGCTGGCGATGATCCGGTCCAAGCGCGTACGCGTCCTGCTCATGTTGCCGGCGGTCATCCAGGTGGGTGTTGTAGGTGCGCGGCTGGAGTAGGAGTGGGAGTGCGAATGCGACGGCTTGTGCTGCGTCGGGCGGCCGTTGGTGTTAATGCCGTTGTGCGCCGGAGGCGGCGGCGGCGGTAGAGTCGTTGTGTGCGTGAACGAGTGCGCAGACACGGGCGTGGGCGGCGCGGGTGACGAGGTGATGGAGGACGCTGGTCGATGGCAGCGTTGGCAGAGGCGATGGGGCCGTTTATGTGAGAGCCAGGAGGCGCGGTGGAGGAGGGAGATGAGGCAGAGGGATATGCGGCCTGATATGGGCCGGCAGCAGAAGGATGAGAGGGATGCTGCGGAGTGGGAGGCGGCGGCGGCTGCTGATGCTGCAGGGTATAATGCGGCGAGTGGCGAGGCGAGGGTAGCCGCGGTGAGGGCGAGGGGAGACGCGGCGAGCGACCGTGGAGCTGCTGCTGCTGGTGCTGTTGCTGAGGTGGCTGTTGTGGTGGTGGTATTGTTGCTGATGAGCGGAGCAGAATAGCGGATTAGGATTAGGGTTGTGCGCCGAGGCGGCGTGATGATAAGACTGCTGCTGATGCTGGTGATGCGGATGCGGCTGGTAGAGATGGGAGGAGGAGGGGGAATGGAGTTGACAGGAGAAGGTCGGATGGAGTAGCCCATGATGAACCTGCGGTCGAGAGACGTGCCTTCTTGCTCTCGGGGCGTGGTCCATAGCTCAGAGATGCGAACCGGTGGAGGAGAAGTAGAAGGGGGAAGAGGGAAAAGAAAAGGAGGGAGAAAGGGGACGAGGAGGAGGACGGGGAGGTGGGCAAGGGGAGGAGGAAACAGCGTGAGGAGGAGGGAGAGGAGAGCAGACACAGCGTGAGAGGAGGAGGTAGAGGAGGACAAGGTGACGGCCACAAGCAGCAGCAACAGGGACAGAGACACAAGAGGCGCGCCCATTAGCACAAGATGGGGGGAGAAGGAAAAAGGAGGCGGAGAGGGTCGAGAACGGAGAGAGACGGAGACAGAGAGAGGACGGTAGCACGTCGCAGTGGTCAATGTCTCTCGGTCTTTCAGTTTAGCTTCTCTCTTTTTTTTTTTTCTTCCTCTCGTCTACTCCGTAGCTTGTATGTGTATCGCGCGCGTTGCCGTTCCTGCTGGCGAGATCCTGGAACGGGCAGAGACAGGAACAAAGCGAACCTGCGGAGCACAACGTCTGGTAGGGGGTGTACTGAAAATACGTGTGAGAAAGGGGGTGTGGAAGAGGAAAATAAAGGACCCAAGAAGAACCACGATGGGAGATGGAAAGGCCAGACGAAACGGCGTGAGAGCTACTGGGCAAGAAAGGCAGGAAGCGTGTGTGAGGGTGGAATCGCAGACCGGGCCAGAAAAAAAAAGCTAAGAACAACCCAAAATAAAAACGAGAAAATCGAAAAAAAAGCGATGCTAGGCGGGCGACTGGGGAGGGATCGTGCGTGGTAGGAGGTGCAGGACTGAGTATGGAGCTCGTAAGGAGCCGGTACGAAAGGGCAGACGCCTGGCCAGGTGGTACCAGGGTGTGAGGTGGTAATACAGCTCAGAAGCTCGGATGGAAGCAGTCGACACGAGGTGGACGAGAGGAGGATCGCACTTTGGAGGTCGTGGGGCTGGCTGGCTGGGTCGGAGTTGAGCAGGCACAATCCTTTGCAAGGGTGCAAGTGGAAGTGGAAGCGGGCGTGGAAGTCAAGGTGAAAAAGCAGAAAGCAGAAAGCAGAAAGCAGAGGGGGCGAACGAGGCGAGCGGCGAACGTGAGGCCAGGGAGGTGGATTGGGAAGCCGCGGATGCGCAAACAAAAGTGAACAAGGCGCAGAAAACGGAGAAGATGCGACAGGAGAGACACGCGTGAGGCGTGAGGGCGAAACTGGAGAGAACTGGAGCTCGGCGAGCGAGGGAGAGAGAACGGAGATGGAGGAAGGTTTGGGGTGTGGATAACGGTGCACGAAAGGAAACAGGATAGAAGGGAGGGGTGGAGAAGGTGCGGAGCAAGGTGTGTGCTGGTGCCCAAGTAGAAGGAAGGAGCAAAGGGTGACGGGACGAGAGACGGGGTAGGGGCAGAGGGCGATCTGGTGAGGCAGGAGCGGGCAGGCAAGAGACGGCAATAGCGGACCGACAAATACACAATAAGGGTTTTGAAATACGGGGAAGGAGCGACCGCCGTATTGGCGATGGTGACCAGACGGAGCGCGTTTACACATACGTGATACGAAGATTTTCCCAGATTTTACTCAGTATCTTACAGCCCTGGGTGATGAACGACCACGACGGCGTGCCCAAAACGAGGAACGAGAAATGGACAAATGACAAAGGTGCAGCGCGGCGGCAGGCTAAGGCTTGTCCCCAAATGCCAACAATTGTCAAATTTAATCAAACGCCAGAGACTCCAAATCGCAAAAGTGGAAAGGGCAGAAAAGTGCAGAAAAGGGTAAAAAAGGGGAGACAACAGCCGCTTGTCGCTCGCGTCCGCCGCCGTCGAAGCCGACTGTCAGGGCTGATGGGCCTTTTTGGAGCCTTTCTTAGGTTACTCTTCGACAAGCAGAAGGAGAGCCACGAGCCACAAGCAAACCAGTCCAAACCAGCCCAAAGGCCGGAACGGAGCGGCCAGCCCCCCTTTCTACTTCCCTAAAGGGTAAAACAACGACGCGGCCAGCCACTGTCGCGAGGCGATGGAGCCGCTAGCCCAGTAGCTCTTTCCTGTTGCGCGCGCTGCGCGCTGATGTTTGTCGGGACGGAAGGTGCAATGGTTTCAATGGTAGTGTGTGCAGTGGCATAGTGGAAATAAAGAAATGGAAGTGGGGCTTGCAGCAGTCAGGAGTCAAGTACTTATTCTCCACAGTGTCCCGAAGAGAAACACATATGTAGAGATCATTGGGGCACCTTGGTGAAAACGGAGAGGCTGCAGCAAGGATGGCAGAGTTGCAGCGGCGGGTGTTACTGCAGTTTTGGGGTCGCTCTGTCGGTCAGCAAAGTATTACACACAGAAAGAGGAGGACCGTTTCCGACGTTTCTTTTTCTTTGGTTCTTTTTTTTTCTGCCGTTCTTGTCTCTGACCTTCCTCGCCTCGCTCGCTTTCTTTCTAGTGTTTTTTTCTTCTGTTTAATGAGACAGCCCCAGGCCAAGAACCGCCGCGACCAGGGTCAGGGTCGCTGTGGGGTTGGCAGATGGCCCAGCAAATTACAGAGCATCTCAACAAATATCTGACAGAGAAGAGTCGCACAAGTCTGACATTGAAAAGATACGGAGGTACATGTACTCCGTACTCCGTCCATACCAAGCTACTGAGTACAAGGCCGAAATGCTAAATAAAAACAAGGCGCCGCGCGAGGCGAAGATGGAAGATGAGGCTGTCCATATGAGGGGCCCAAAGAGGGGAAGCTTCCAACGAGCCAGTCTGGAATGAGCGGCATGTGGCCAAGGCGGGGTGGAATCGAGAATGGCAGGATGGCAGGTCGGTGCCAGACTCTGCAGACTGCAGGCAAGCAGCACATAAGAGAACGTGCGCCCAGGTACATATTAACACAGACGTCCCAGGTTCCCAGCGAGCCAGAGTACCGGGCAAGCAGGCTTGGTTTTTGGGCTTTTTGGGGCTAAACTGGGTGGCAGGGGTTGGGGCAGGCACACATTCGTATTGGTAACAAGGCAAAATACATCAGAGACGAGCGGCCGAGAACAGTAAAATCAAAATCAAAATGAAATCAAAATCAAAAATAAACAAATTCTAATGCGTGACATCTCGGCCTCTAAAATACAGACAATAAAAATCAGCAATAGCGGTTGACATCAACAACGACAATGACGTACGTCGTACTTGTGTCTTGTCGGGCTGTCTTTCAGGGCCCTCTCTCTGATGAGTACAAGTTAAATTGGGTGGCTGGGCACAAAGGAAGCCTCGTTGACATTCAAAGTGCCCATCCGCAATAGGAGCACAAACACATATATTGTCGGCACAAAATGGCCCAAACCAGCTGCACAGGACACACTTTCTTTGGCACACGTCTGGCACACGTCCGGCGTGCAGATGAAGTGCCCTGCCTTTTATTACCTCCTTGGGCCGACCGCCACGCGAACACACGCGCATTGGTACTACTCTGCCATTACTACATCCAGCACGGCAAATGCGCCGTTGCGTGTTGTTGTCGCACAGGCAGACGACGGATATGGAGCGACTCCTCATCTTGACATACGACGTCTGCCGCAGCCAGAGTAGGTCACACAGCAGACGGCAAGTAAAAGACAGCCGGGTAAGCAGAGGCAAGGCAGGTTAGTTAAGGTTTTTATGAACCATATCCGATACGTTTCTGCAACTTTATATTTGTTTCATTCCAGTATCTTATCTATCGCACTTCTTAATCCTGCATGCCATTGATGTGTACGGAGCACGTCGTAGACGACAAAAGAATATTGATATGTGAGAAAGGATAGACTCGAGACGAAAAGGTTGCGCCCTCAATTTCGTGCCAGCTTTACTCAGTAGCGCTCGGGTAGGAACAGTTCCGCGCTCACTCGTGCCCACACTGTCGGAACCGCGGAAGCGACAGCAAAAGCGCCGCCGTGTAAAGGTCCCCAAAAAAGAACAGAAAAATCGGCAAAGGCCTAAATAGGAGGCAAGATGCAAAGCAAGGACAGTCGTGGCGGGGCCCGTCGTGGCAGGCAAAAGGCTAGCATGTCAAGCCAGACCGCTGGAACCGACGGTGTGGGTTTGCCTTCACTTTTGGGTGTGAGTGGGTTCTTTTTTCTTCGGCACAGTACGAGACGAGCATGCAGAGTATGTACTTGTATTGATAGTGTCAATTCTGCCAAACGAGCCCATTAAACGAGACACAAAATGCGAACGAGCGGTCTGGCGGGTTGTCGGGCAAGGAGGCATGGCAGATGGGCGGAAGAAAAAGAAAAAGAGGAAAGAAAAAAAGTGAAAAATGAAAACAGACTGAGCCTCGACCCACTTTGAACTGTTGCGGTGTGCCTATTGGATTTATTAAGGCCCGTTCAACTGTGAGCTCCAACCTGTGGCCTTGAAATTACACCCGGCAAGTCTGTACGAGTAGTACGACAAGGTGAAATATGTAAACGGCTATGGGAGCGTGCAACGGCTTCCGCTGCCATCGGTCCGTCGTTGACAACGGAAGAGAGGAGTCAGGATGACGAAGGGCGGATTCTGAGAGCCTTGCGGTAACACTATCCTTCCGTTGCTACTTCGGGCGCTGGCTGTATCCGATGTAGAAGTACACATATAGATGTAACAAGCTGCAATCAGAAAGAGCAGGGTGTTCGCTTTCGTCGTACAAGTACGACGTACGGAGTACGGAGTACTACGTGCTTCGTTCTGCGTACAATATATCAGATTCTTGTCTTAGTATCACTTCACAACTCGTCAGGAACAAGCTCGACTGTGAAGCGATGCGCTTAAAATATGACAACGGACAGCATCTTGGAATATATATTTTTACGGCGTTAATCTAGCTGTATATATTTATGGTTGAAGAAGTTAATCATAGTCTTGTTTTCAAGCGCTCAATGGCAGTAAATATTTTTTAAAAAAAATCTTGAATATTTATATTTCATAGGAAACAAACAAATAAACACAAAAATATATGATAATTAAGAGCAAATGAAATCAATTAGTTCGGCACTGATATTTCCAAAAGAAATAAAAAATCACATTTGATATCTCATTATCGGGCTTGCCGGGGATTGTGTGACGCATTGTTGGACAGTGTTCTTAGAATCAAGACAAAACAAACACCAGATAGCGTGGCCAAACGAGCAATGTGGTTCTATTAGTGCAACCAGTCGGGTGACCAAGAAGAGAGTGAAACAGACGTACCTTGAAGACCCCATCCGTCACCATCTGGGCACAAGGGGACTGCCAGCCTGAATGACACTGGCATAATACCTCGCAGAGCAAAGGATGTGACATTAGCAGCAGTGGACGCAAAAGAGCCTCAAAGGGGCTCAAACATACGATGCATTCGAGCGGTAGGGAAGCACGATGTATCAAAATACAACGCCTTGATAAAGCACAGCAGCTGCCGCCCAATCTTGTCTGCTGGTCTTTGCGAGTGTTTCCTGATGTCCACATGAGTCGTGATCTGGAATAAACCGTTTCTTTTCCTTCTGTTTTGCACGCACAACAGCCTGCAGATGCAAGACATGCAGCACTCTGTGTGCCATACGACTGCAAACGGAGCACACGTATCTCTGAAGATCCTCTTGGTCAAAATGTCAAGACACAAAGCGGCATGCAACAAACTGCCGACGTGAAAAAGGAAGAAAACAGGCGCGGAGACGACAAGCGAACTCGCGTCGCAAGTAAGAGTATATGCAAACGGTTGGCGAGGTTGTGGTGGGCTCCCCAGTGAGAAATTAGCGTACCGCGTTTTATGTATTCCCTGCAAGAATCCCAAGAACCAAAAAGGCCAAAACCTCGTATGTAGAGGTCCGACCATCTTACCAGATCTGCCATTGATCTTCAAAATTCCTCCGCCCATCCAGGTTTCAATATTACTGCGTACATATTTGTATGATTTATCTCGACAGCGGGCAATGTGGGCACACCGAGCGAGAAATAAAGAGGCCGATACCTGGTAGCAATCCCTACGGGTACCAGGGTATATTAGTGGTCTTATGCATACGGGTGATGGTCATGTGCTCTTCTCCGTACGCAGCATGACCATTGAAGCGATGAAATTGTTGAAAATGGTCAATTATTGTCGACAGCCTCAAGACGTTCCCTCTTCTCAACTCTTCCCGGAAAACGGAGTCCTGTCATATATACAAGTATATGCGAGTAAAACGGGGAAAGGACATTTCTTCTGTTTGTTCGCATGGTTTGTTCGCTGGATGCACTATGAACCGAGTGCAAAAAAAAGAAAGGCTCCCTCACCGCCTCAATGGACAACACGCAGGCAGATCACCCGTTCATGCAGCCCAGACAATGCGCTCTGCCCTCGTCTTTCCTGGCCTTCTTTTCCCTTGCTCTGCCTTGTGTTCTTCTTCTTTCTCACTTCTTGTCCTACCTCACGCACCTCTCGCATCTCTTGCATTTTTGCTCCCTTGCATACGGTAAGACATGCAGGCTTCCAGAAGATGTCCAGCGTGAGTGTTTGCCACACATCTCACCGTTCTTTTGCAGACCGATAAACTTTTTGGCCTCTTTCAGTCTGCTCGTCTCGATTTGCTGGCCCATGCTCCCAAAATATTACCTTGGATGTTCCTTCTCGCCTACGGAGTAAAATTACCACAAAGACCAAGTTACTCCGTCTTTAGTCCGTTTTCTTGTCCCGATACGTTGTAAGGCTGTATTCGTTCATACTACTCCGTATGTACGAACGAGATGAACGCACTTGAATCCAAAGGAGCCAGAGTCTCTTGCGTTGTATGCCAAGGGGGCGGGCCAGGCCCAGGCTCCTCATGCCCACTTTGAGGACGACGGGAGCCATTGGAAGTGGAGGGACAGCAAGGAACAGGACTGTTCTGGACTCTGAACAGCCTGCTCGAGAAACGGATGGCTATTACCGCATGAGAGCTGGATCGGACCGTTTTAATGGAAGGAAGGGCCCTTGAAAAAAGAAATGGAGAGAAGGACATAAGAGTCACAAGAGTGACAGCGAAAATAGAGAAAACACAAAAACGTCAAAGTACACATACATACGTAAGGTACAAAGAGAAAGAAAAGAACCAAAAAAAAACGAAAAAAAAAACACCAATGCCCACTCCACGACAAGCCTGACTCCCTCCCCTGACGTTCATGTCACCCACCACCACTCGTTAGGGTCGTTTTGTGCGCTCCAGGTGCGTGGATTCGGAGTCGAGAAATATGACATGTCTATTTACATATTTTTGCGCCCTCTTGAAAAGACCTTCTTTTTCTGTGCAATTTCTCGTTTTTCTGTCCTTTTGTCCTTTTTCCACTTGGGTTCCCGTGGTCCTGATTGCGGTCCTGGTTTCCCGTGGACAAGAGCTAAAACCCAAAGAGACAAAAGGCAAGAGAGGGCCGACGGGCTAAAACCAAACGAGCCCAAGGCAGCATGGCTCGAGAGCCGTCAAGTGAGAACAGAAAGAAAGGCGAGAAACCAGCTGTGCTTGGATACTGTGTAGATACGGAGATGAAGGCGGATATCACACATGATGGACACGAGAACCTTTGTAAGATACTTCGTAGGGAAAGGATGTGCCTGATTGGTGATAAACAGCCTTCTTCAAGCCTTCCACACAAGGACTGCATTTGGGTTAACATTCGGCTCACGGACAAACATAGCCAGGCGGAGAATCAGTGTCTTGCGTCTTTCGAATATTAGGGCGCACTTTAGGAAGGTCAAACGCCAATGCTCCGCCTCATAAGTCTTGGGCACACGCGTCAACCTGGCCGTCTGTTACGGAGTATGTCTCCTATCCTATCTTGACACAGATACTCTTTTGGCGCACCTTCATTTCGTTTTGATATTTTTGTCATGCTGGAGTCGCGGAGATAGAGATCACCGTATTCCGTACTAATGGCAAGGTGAAGATGAAGACGAAGCACTGAAGAAGAAGAAGCATAAAGCGCTCCCAGTGATGCCCAACACAGAGCCAACGATATGAATATCATTGTCCCGTTTGAGTTCATCTGACCAAGATCGCCTCTCCCATCTGTTACAAATACGTGCGGAGCCTTCGGAGGAACATATTTGTTGAAGCCCAAGAAGAAGTGTTTTTTTGACACATTTTGATATCTTGAAATGCGTACATACCAGCCTGGCGAGCCTGGCTAGCTTGTATTGGGCCAACGTGAGATGAATCCAAAAAAGAAAAACACGTGTGATTGCCACCGGATTGAAAATAATGGCGCTTATGTATTCCCCTGTACCCTGAAATCGGTGTGGCCGTTGCCTTCTATTTTGTTCTGCGCGCGCCTTACACAGTATTTTCTTTTTTGTGCCTGCTTTTGACCTTACATTGTGCCTACAAAGTAAAAAGTGCGAGTGCTATCTGCCTAACTGTTTCCTGTTGGGCTGGGACGAACGTGCACAAAGTAGGATCGTGGAACAGGGGATACATGTGCTCAGTAAGACGGATCCTACTGAGTAGAGAAGGAAGAGGAGAACGAAGGAAGCAAACGGCACCGATACGAACGTAAACAAGCTCACAAGTAGACAAAGCATACAAGGTACTTCGTATGGTGCCTGGAATCGCACATGTACCCCATGCCAACCTGAACCTTCATGTGCAAGGGTCGAAACAGGCTGGATGGAGATAGTGTCGCCGCTCACCGAGGGGCGAGGGAGGAGAAGGTGAGGCAGAAAGGTCCTTTACTGACAACTATTGGATGATGCTCTTCGGTCTAAGTCGGTCTAGCAGATCAAAGCAGACAAATATGGGACAAGGAGGGGCGTGTATGTACGGGAGCTTTTGCAGCCCAATTGTCCGTCGAGAAACGGCGGAGGTCTTGAGAAGGTAAGCCAAGGCTTTTTTATTTCTTTTCCTTGGACGGTGAAGCAAAAGACCAAGATCAAACTGCCGTCCACGTATTCAACGGCGGCGACCGTTAGTAGATCTGCATACACGTACGTTTTTCCATCGGTGGTTCGTGACGGTTGGGTGTATCTGCGTGTTTACAAAAAGTACGATATAATGTATGGAGCAGTACTATGGTGTATCTTACCTACTCCTAGACGAAGCTCATTTCTTTTTTTTTTTTTTTTTTTTGCTAGTTCTGTTGTGAAGCCTCCTTGTAAGAGAAGAGATGATACCTGACCACTTTTCGGCATCGATGACGCCCGCCACCAGGGCCCTGGGAATAGAAGACAACTATAAGGTGGAATGGATATGGGGTTTCTTGCTAGAATCCAGGTCGTCGATACACCAGTCAAGCAAGCAGGGAAGAGGACGACACGGTTTGAGTAATGTCCAACATTGTCCTGGCTGTACTTTTTGCAGCCATCTTTGCCGTCTGATAATCCTGGATGGCCGTTTCAACGGCTCAACCGGAAGGATACGCACCGGTGTTACAAGACATCGTTTTACAAACCCTCCAAGGTATGTGTATCACACTCATAGGACTCAGTATCTCACAAGTACGCGCCTAAAATCAGGCCAAGCTGGGCCCAAAATCAGTCCAGACAGGGCAAAAGAAGCCAGGCTCGTCAGGGCAGGGCCTGGCCAGTAGCGCTGCTTATCCCTGTGAGATTTGGAAATTTTGGGGCAACTGAAATACTTACGAAGTTTCATAGTAGATTGCCGAGCCTCTGGAGCCGAGAAGCGAGAAAGCGAGTAAGCAAGAAGCGCAGAACGAGCAAATAAAAAATATAGGATGAGGATAGGGGAAGTGCAAACTTTGATTTTTCGTTCTTGTTCTTTGAATTCCTGTGCTTTGCTGGCTGCCTCTCTGCTTCGTACGTCGAACAACGAGACGTTATTGGCTGTCCCAGTGAATGTTCTGCATTAAGAATATGTGTTTTAACAGAGAGAGCTGCAAGCATCTGTATCGCAAATGCCGGCACTCTGGAAGCGAGAAAGGGGCCAGGGGAAAGAGAGATACACCGCATAATGGGGAGTGAGAGCTGGACATACAAAAAACAGGCCATGAGTAGGTGCAGTAGCGGCAAGGGCGGCAGTAGCGGCTGTGGCAAAGCAAAGCAGAGCAAGGCGAATCAAAGCCGAGTTCGAGGGGCCTCCACAGTCCTTGTCAAAAAAGTTTGATCCGCTCGCTAACAAGACACAAGCGTGCCGGGGAGCTGGCCCAGATGGATCTAGAGGCACCAAAATCGAGGGTAAACTAGAAAAGAGACGGACTCAAGGCACCTTCGCAGCGGCAGCGACGGCGCGGGCCAGCCCACAAGAAAGTGTGAATAGTGGCTGAGGCGCCCAGTTAGTAGCCAGTACATATCTTACATATAGTACGATGTACGGAGTAGATGTGTATATGTTTGAATTTGTCCTGCACCTGGCATATTCTCCTTGACAGCCGAAACACGCCGGCGTCAAGGAACGAAACGTGGTAGAAAGACAGTAGGAAGAGGCGCTCGAGTCGTTTGTGCGCTTGGCGTTCCTTCATTTCTTCTCCGAGAAAGAGAATATGCTTTTGTACGGAGTATCTATGACGAGCATCTTGCCCAGCTTGACTGGTTTGTCGAGTCTGCTCACATAACGAGGCAGCGAATGGCAGCAGGAGCCCAGGCTGGATCCACGTTAAATCTTGATGCAACCAGCGATCCTTCAAGGACCGTCGAGACTGGCCGATGCAAATGCAGGCACAGTCGTATTTGCGCAATGTCCAGCTCCCATGAACTCTGAATTTATCGGTAGGCCACTACGTTCCTCTCTTTGATTGCTTCGAATACGAGCAGTGCACTTATCCTTGTCTTCCACTGTGCAGTCCTCTGTCTGATGTCCGCCCTCCTCCATAACATCGGGAAATATTGTAGACACAATCAATCTACTGTGTAGTAAAAATGAAAAAAGGGTGGGGGACTATGAAAGTAGAAATACTCCGTGCTGAGCTGAATACTATGTACAATTACATCAGAAGGAGGACAGCAGAATGCATTGTTTGTGCCGCCGACACAGGAAAAAGAAAATACCAATTTCATAGGATGCAGTTTTCTGTCAAAAATGACAGCTTCTTTGACTGGATTTCAACTTTGTCATTGGCAGGGAATAGACAGAAAAAAGGGCCAAGAGTAGCAAAAGGGCCGCGGGCGCCGAATAGTTGAAAAATCAGCAAACAAAATAGTGAGAAAACGAGGTCCAAAGCGCACTGAGAACCCTTGAAAAAGTGACAAGTCATGAAGCTCGCCCACTACCTTCGCAAGTGACCACCATCACCACTCGTCACTGTGAACTCGGCACTACAACTCGATGCAGGCCTTGCCGTGCATGTGGAAAAAGTCACCGGCAGAGCAGCATGGCCTGCAAGTTTCAGCTGGTATCTTCTGCCATGTCTGCTTCATTTTAAGCTTTCTTTTTGTTTTCTCTGCCTTGTTCCACCTTTTTCTCTTGCTCCCAAGTCTCGTTTACTCTTTGCCCTTCTCTGCTAGTCTCTTCTTTCCCATCCTCTGCCCGCCTCGGCCGGACCCAATGAGCCAGTCACGGCCGGAACTGGTGTTGCCGCCCGCCTAGGCCCTCCCTCTTTCTACCAGAGCTAAAGTAGCTGCATGAACAGGGTTCACCGATCCAGGGAAAGGGAAAAAAAGAGACCACGACGACACGATTCGTACAGAACGAAGACTAACGACGACCGACGACTCGGATGGTGAGATAACGACAAACCGAGAGCGAGTGGCTGCTAGTCGTTCGTCTGCTGTCCGATGAAGATGGCGATTGCGATGTCGATGCGATGAGATGTGCACAATGCGTGGCAATCGTGTGGATGGTAGACCAATTTCGAGCCAATGAGCCAACCTGTCGGGCCATGTCTCGCTTGCGGCCAGGCCTGTCTTGCTCTCGAGCGTACTGTATCTTGTAGATTGACGGATCCGCAAACTTGATGGGCTAGTTGACGTACTGGAAGTTTGGCATTGACCTATCAAAGTGCCAAGTCTCTTTTTTCTTTCCTTGCCTAGCGTTTCTGCTTTGACTTGTTGACTCCATTTCTTCGTTGCTCATTTTCCCCTTTGTTTGATTCTTGAGATTCTCTGTCTTCGATGCCACTTGGTATCCTTGTCGTGTCAAAACTCGCCGCAGGTGGCAAACGCATCTCCGAGGCCATGCTCGCGCAGATGGCCAATAAAAAGTATCAAGACTCTAATATCGGCATCTCTTCTGTGGGATTATGCCGAGTATCACAAGCAAAACAATACCTATGAGTTGATATGAAAGAACTTGAGATGGAAAAAAGGAGGATGCTGTGAGTATCGAAGCTGAAAAAGTAACATACCAAGGGCATAATTAGTCTCCACGTAACCAACCACTGTTAAAAACGGAGATCCAAGACATTGTCAACTCTTCTATCATCGCCATCCTTGACGACGTCTTTTCTTTGCCCCATGGCCGTCACGATTGCCACACGCCAGGCCAGAGCATACGAGGTGTCTCTTGCAATATTCGAGGAGGTCTAATGAACCAGGAGCAATGCGACATACTAGTGGACGGTGTATTTCCGCGCATTTGTGTTACCATACTTGTACGACGAGCTTTGTATATTGGACTTTCGCAACTGTTCTCATATCATTATTGAACACGCTCACTGGCAATGTACACATACTTTGCGGGGGCTGACGGGAGAGCCGCCTCACCGGCGCAATGGCCCTTGTTTATTCCGTTCTCACCTTTTCATTTGAGCAAAGACAAAAACAACAAAGGCCAAAAGAAAAAAAAAGAACAGAAGATCCACGGAGCTGAAAGCCACAAACGTGTCTTCTCCCTTGGGCGAGCACACAATCTCACTGATCGTACTCCGTATTTGGTTGCTCCGTAGACCCTTGTTCTTCTGCTCCCGTGCTCTTGACAAGCATCTCCGCAAAATCCGTATTGTCTGTGTAACGAGGCACATCCAGATGACCGGGTGACTGGATGACAGGACCACAACACGACGATGGTCGAACCAAACGTGGAGATGTTATGGTTTTTGTGGCGTTTTCTTTCCTTTTTTCCCTTTAACCTCCCCTCCCAAAACACACTGAGCATGTGAAAACCTTTGTGGCCAAAAACCATAAATTGTCGTGTCAAAGATACCGTCTGCTGGTTGACGAGTCAATTATGCCGCTCTCGTCCCACTTGCTTTCCTCCCACGGTCCGACTGTTCCTTTGCCTGTGTGAGATTCCGACGGCAGACAGGCATGTCGCTTGCTTCTCTATTGTTCCTGCTCTTCAAATCTTTGGCCTTCTTTTAATCGACTGCATACAAGGCCCCGAAGCCCTAGCAGTAATACGGAGTACTGTTTCTCTTTCGACTTGTACGTCGCATCGAAAAACGCCTTCTCAGCCCCAAAATATGTCGGGGCGAACGAGAAGGTCGCAGTCGTCTGCTTCTAGTCCACCCCCCCCCCCCCCCCTCGTTTTGATATTGTGTGCAGCCTTGTCTACCGACTTACGAAGTATGTACCTTGCCCTCTCGCGTTCGGATGTGCTCGACAGAGCAAGATACAACGGTGAAGCAGGTGAGTGAGGTGTGCATGTCATTGCCTTGAGCTTTGACTCGCTCTCAGACACGCCAAAACGACGACATCGTTTCCTGTCTGGGCAGCTCACAAGTACGCCCGATCCAGATACGGCTGATACTGAGCTAGTAGACGGCGTCTTCTGGACAAAATATTCGTAATCCCTGACAAGGTTCTCGGGTGGCTGTTTTGGGTGGGTGACTTTGTATTTTCCAGGTGCTTGGGCGCTGGGACGTTCATGGGACACACGGACCATCTTCTGAAGACACAAAAATCATGGAAAAGAGACA
Organism: Sporothrix variecibatus; assembly: GCA_016097105.2. NCBI lineage: Eukaryota > Fungi > Ascomycota > Sordariomycetes > Ophiostomatales > Ophiostomataceae > Sporothrix > Sporothrix variecibatus. The sequence continues at coordinate 2,982,419 of JADMNI010000005.1, forward strand.
AAGAGAGGGAAAGAAAAACGATAATAACAGGGTTGAAAAACAAAACTATTGTCAACACCGCGCCGGGGTGTGAGAAGGTCGGGTGACCGACAACTCAGGAACGCGTTCTCATTGATCGAAGCGAGAAGGAAGGAAAGGACCAAAGTGGCCAAGGTGGCCAAGGTGAACAAGGAGAAGAAGGAAAATGTCCGTTCGCGGACCGTTGAGAGACGAGAGAAGACAGACGTTGAATAAAACGGTACAGACCAGGGGATGCCAGTCGCAGTGGCGACGACCGTGCGAGACGAGACGGCTGAGAAACGGCAAAGGTGGCAAGCGAGGAATCAGGACGAGAAAAAGAGGAGAAGAAAGAGGAGGAGAGGAGAAAGGAAGTTTGAATGGAACAAATGGAATGCCTCGACTGCAGAGACGCAGGCAGTGGACCATGGTTCGATGGTTTCCAAAGAACGAAAGCAGATCGGCGACTCTGCATACTCACCTGACGCCCGCCCACGTCGCCGTACTCTAGATGTTCAAAGCCCAGAAGAAATCTCTAGATTAAAATCTTCGGACAGTTTGCTGGATCCGACCATGGCCGTTGATTCGATGTCCAAAAGCAGACCCAACGCGGCACGCTCCATTGTCCCTGTCAGCCTCTCTATTTGATATTCCACGATCCACAGTCGGCCGTCACGGTTGGCCGTTTTATGTGCAACCAGGCGCCAGGCAACCTACAAGTAGGCGTGGTGAGCATTGTACAGTACTGTCAGACTGTGTACGGAGTAATACTCCGTAGATACGTCGTACTTTGTACATGCTCCAACACATCCGTCGACAACACTGCTCCGTTACACCCCTCCCTTGTCTTTCTTCGCCTGCTCACCGTATCCTGTTCTTGATCTCGCTGGCCTCGGTCTCCGTCACCTAGATGATCGTCAATTCCGAGTCAACGCAAAGTATCTTTTTGCAAGACTGAGACCTGCAGTTGTCTCTACATGTACACCGCCGTCTCTGCGGGCACTTGTACTCATCATACTGGCAATGCCTATTTTTAATTCCACGAGCTCGCCGTATTCATGAGCTGCCTCTATACGGAGTATGCCCAGTAGTCTCTGCTATCAGCCATCAGCTATACCATTCTATGTTCGCTTTCTCTTCTTGCTTTTCCTCTTTTCATTGTTCTTCTTCTCCTCCTCTTCTCCCTTGTCCTTCTTGCCACCTTCCGCATCGCCGTCTTCTGCTGGTTCCGTCAGAACCAGCGCGCCATTCCGTCCCAGCACCATGCGTCCAGCCTCTTCCAACAGGATCCCAAACGCCAGGAGCGCCGTTTCGTCCATGCTGCGCTCGTCAATTAGTCGGCGGTGGGTGGGTTGACCGTCTGCTGGCCGAGTCACGCCGGCGCCCTCTTCAGTTTCCCTCTCCTCTTCTTTTAATTCTTGTCCATCCGCAGCTCGTTGCTCTGGGACTCGGTCGTGCACCTCGTAGTAGTGGCTCGCGTAGTGGTGTACAGCCTTGACCAGCTCGCTCGAAGGCAGCGCGTTCGACGGCAGGCTCTCGTGTGCAAAGTATGTGTCCGTCTCTTCGTAGCGCGGCGGTGCGCCTGCACTCCGGAACAGCGCCTCCTCGGGCGCGAGCTTTGCGTGGCGGTACTTGATGGGTTGACCGGGCCACTTGGGCGGTCGCGGTTCGCGTACACGAGTGCGGCCTAGACAAAACGCAGGTGTTAGTAGGAGTTGGCGACGCTTTGAATTGATTGAGGGCAAACACAGAAAGGCACTCACCTCCCACAGCGTCAAAGACGCCTTTGCGCCGGTGGTTGTAGCGGCTGCTCGTGTGGCCAGGACGGTCTTCAGCGCCACTTTCGGATTGCGCGTCACTGTACACGCTGCGGCTTCGAGCAGGCGGCACATCGGAGGCGTCGTGCATGTCGATGTCGGGTTCAGACATTGTGTCAAGATTCGAAAGATTGAGGATGTGGTTTTTAGATTTTGTTCGTCAAAAGAGCTTCAGTCGCTCGCTCGGGCTCTCCTTATCTCGGGCACAGCGCGTCGGCAAAGAGTCGTGGCGGGTGGTGGAAAAGCGGCATTTCGTGATGCCAGCCTAGATGTTGAAGGTTCGACGGGGTGGCGGCTTGCAGCGGAATATCGAGATGAAAGGGGAGAGCATTCATGAATGTTTTAGAGCTTCAATGGTCTTTGTAGAGCTGCCGTTCGCGACTTCCAAAATGTGAGTTTTGCTGTTGAAATAAAGCGGGTCTGATTAGTCCACTGGCATCTTAGTGCCCCAGCCAGCTTCTCTACTGAACGCTTCCACAGCCTCGTGCACGTCACCAAGTCACTCCTACATCCAACGACCCCTTTTCTCTCGCACCACGCAGCACTACGCACTTCCCTGTCACCAGCGCATGCCTTGGCACCTCAGATGCATGAATGAACTCCTGAGTGAGCGGGCGACGGGCCGCCTCGGCCAGAACGCCTTTGCGCGCCACGTCTCCACCGACCTTTTGCACGCGTTTCGACCGGCGCCGCGATTGCGATTCGATGGCGGTGAATTGGGGACCAACATTGACGACGACGAGAGTGGTGGCGCATCCTCGCGCAATGGCAGAAATGGCCTTGATATATGGGCACACCAGGCCGGTGTCAACGCCCTGGCCCTCGAGCGGTTTGATGGACGGATGTAAGTCGGTTTTGTGTCTCTTCATTTTGACCGGATCATATCCTGACGTATGTCTTCAGCATGATTTCAGGTGGCTCCGATGCTACAATCCGCATCTGGGACCTCGAGCAAGCCAACTTTGCCGACCCGTCCAGCCACACGTTCCACCCCGTCGCCGAAATTGCACGTGCAGGCGCTGTTGGCGGGCCCAACACTCGCGGCCCGTTTCGGCCACAGCACCAGCAGCAGCAGGCTACACACGTGCAGAGTAGCCACACGCCGTTCGCAAGAGCCAGGGCCATCGCTTTGGCGTGACACATCTTTCGTTTTATCCGTTTGACAATGCTGCATTCCTGTCGTCGTCCTTTGACCAGACACTCAAGCTCTGGGCGACAGACAGTGCCCGCCTCTCTGGCTCCTTTGACCTCGGCTCCAAGGTCTACAGCCATGCCGTCTCACCCGTTGCTGACCACTTGCTTGTTGCCTGTGCCACGCAGCATCCAGCCGTGCGTCTTGTCGACCTGCGGTCCGGCGCTGCCGTGCAGTCGCTCGTTGCTGCTGGTCAAGTTGCAGGCGGCGTGCTGTCGGTTGCCTGGTCACCACGGCACGAGCACATCCTGGCCAGTGGCGCGGTGGATGGGACGGTGCGCATCTGGGATGTACGACGGGCCAGTGGCTTGTGGCCTTGCTGGACCAGGAAGACTCGCTGGGCCAGGCTGGCCCAGGGAGTCAGGCCCGACCTGCACGCGCTTCCGCCAAAGCCCACGCCGGTCCTGTGAACGGCCTCGCCTGGACAGACGACGGCGCTTTTCTCGTGTCGGCTGGCCACGACCGCCGTATCCGCGTGTGGGACATGGCCACGGGCGCCAACACGCTCGTGAGCTTTGGGCCGTCGGTACGCAACAGCGGGCTCAGCAGTGTGCCCATGGTTGTCACGCCTACAGGCTTGACGCCGCCGCGCCAGGAGCTGTTGGTGTGGCCCAACGAGTCTGAGGTGCTGGTATTCCGGTTGCACGACGGCAGTATTGTCACGCGGTTGCGCGGCATGGGCGCCACCCAGGCGGGCGTGCGGTTACCAGAGGCACCGACGCCTCCGCCTATATCTTCTACGCAATCGTCCTCGGCATCCATCTCCTCTCGCCCTCGACCGGCCGTCGTGCCAACACCGGCCGACCGTTCTTCAGCCCGGCGCAACCGCGTGACCTCTCTGGTCTGGCGCGGTGCTGGCGGGATGGGCAGTGAGAAGGGCGGCACAGCCATGGGTGGCAGGGACGCTGTGGGCGGTCTCTACAGTGGTCATCTCGATGGCCAGATTCGGGCTTGGACCCCTTCGACATCTACAAATGCTGACGAGGACTTTGTCGAGGACGACGCCGATGCTACACCGCAGGCTGTTGAAGAACGCGACCGCAAGCGACGCGCGCTGGACCAGGCGTACCGCAGCTTGATGGGCACGCAAATCACGTTTCGCTAGGCAGTCCTTTCTAGGAAGGATACGAATAATGATTCCACATCGTCTCGGTGAATATAAGAATCCATTTTTGTCACCGTTTTTTGTGTTCGCTCATCATGACATGTGAATGACAGCGTCGCATCCAATGCCGGCAAATAAGGCTGTCAAATAATTATATCGTCACTGCGACGTAATAGCCAACGGACTCTTTTGAATAAATCCCATCCAAGCACATTCGGGCATCGTGCAGGATCTTGTATTACGCAGTAAATAGTAGACGCCCGGTCCTTTTTTGCCCTTTTCCCAGCTCTGTTGGAGTGGTCGGCGACTTGCCTTTGTTGGATACATCATGCAACCCGTCCCACCTCGTGTTGTCTCGTGTTGTTGTTGTCGCTTTTGTACGGAGCATCTCATTTACCAGACTTTTGTTCTTAAGGTTTCCTCGGTTGTCTGCCATTCTAGCCCCCAATAGCGCTATCAAAAGTATCAAACTAAAATCTATTGTGGGGGTCATGGTGAACCTCTGCTACGTTGGCTTTGTTGGGTCTGTTGGTTCACCTTGGAAGCGCCCTGGTCTACCATCAAGCGTCCTCGTCCCCCTTGTGTATTTGTGACCTTGAGACCTTGTCCGACCTTGTTGTCGGATCTCCACGCCATCGGAAGCTCCCTCCTGCGTTCCGGAGACGACTTGAGACGAGACGATTCGAGATGGGCATCGGTCACCATATCTATCACAGTCCCAGTCACATTTGACATGTCTGACACATCCGACACATTCGACGAGATTCGTGAAAACCCGATAAAAATCATACAATATCTTTAAGTTGCCCCGAATGCCGTGTTCTGAAGGGCGTTTTATCTTGAGGCTCCGTTTCGTTGTTGTTTTCTTGTCGGCTATCGTCTAAACTTGGTCGCTCCTTCCTCACCTCGTGGTGTTCGGTCGGTCACTTATCGCTATCGCGTTATTCAACCCTGATTTAACCCAAACTGGCAATTGTACCCAATGAGGCAACTTGAGTTAGCGGACTTGGTGGGCAAGAGGCAAGCATGCGAGCTCGGCTATTGGCGGGCGAGGTGGGGTTAAGTGGTGAAAGGTCTCGAACGAGGCAGGCGGACCGAGAAATCAGGAAGGTGCCAGCGAGTTTGACTTTCGTCAGAAGGAAGGAGGTCGACGAGAAGGAAAGAACAGATTTTTCGACTCATCCGTGTCGTAATTACTATCTTTTGCTTCTCATCAAAAGTTTGAAAAGCAGAATTTACAGCGCGACGTTCAATTGATCGTGCCCTACGTTTCAACGTCTTGATCTCCGCTTATTCAGATCTGTCGCCATTCGGAGCCGGTTCCTTTGTCCAAGCTCCAGCTGCTCTCCGTAGCACCTTTTCTCTTCTCACTTCTTTTCGGCCTCGACGACGTCAACCTCCTTTCTCGAACTTCCAATTGAGTTGGTTTGCCCAACGATACGCCAAACGACTTCTCCCCAACCTCAATCCCCTTCGATCTCACTTCTCGCGCGACAATGGCTGCCCTGGTCAGCTCCCGCGCCTTCATGCGGTCCACCCGCTTGGCCGCCGGACCGGCCAAGTTGGCTGCCACCTCCTCCGCCGCCGCTGCCCTCGCACGCCCTGCCTTTGGCTGCTCCATGGCATCCTCTTTCCGTCGCTACGCCTCGTCGGGCAGCAGCGATGACGCCTCCCTCCGCAAGACCGCCCTCTACGACCTCCACCTCCAGCACGGCGGCAAGATGGTCCCCTTTGGCGGCTTCCACATGCCCGTCCAGTACTCGGGCCTCTCTGTCAGCGCCTCCCACCACTTCACCCGCGAGAAGGCCTCGCTCTTCGACGTCGGCCACATGGTCCAGCGCCACTTTACCGGCCCCGGCGCCGCTGCGTTTTTGGAAGCCCTGACGCCCTCGGGCATTGAGGCCCTCGAGGTCCACCGCAGCACCCTCAGTACCTTCCTGTGGGCCAACTCGAGCGGCGGTATCGTCGATGACACCGTCATCACCCGTCTCGGCCCTCAGCACTTTTACGTCGTCACCAACGCCGCCTGCCGTGACAAGGACGACGCCTACCTGGCCCACTGGCTCGCCGACGAGAAGCTGCGCGAACGTCTGCCGGGTGCCGTCCACCACGAGGAGCTTGCTGGCTGGGGTCTCGTTGCTCTCCAGGGCCCCCTTGCCAAGGACATCCTTGCCGAGTGCTTGGCTGACGGCGAGGCTGCCGACCTGCCCAACCTGTTCTTCGGCAGCTCCCTGTATGCACGTCTGCGCCTGCCGGGCTCCGAGCTTTCCAGTCCGGTGCTGATTAGCCGCGCCGGCTACACTGGCGAGGACGGCTTTGAGATTTCCATCCCGCCCGAGGAGACAGTCGCCGTCACCGAGGCCCTCCTGGCCACGGGTGGCCCCGAGCGCCTGCAGTTTGCTGGTCTGGGTGCCCGCGACAGCCTGCGTCTTGAGGCTGGCATGTGCCTGTACGGCCACGATCTGGACGACACCACAAGCCCCGTCGAGGCAGGTCTGTCGTGGATCATCCCCAAGGCGCGCCGCAACGACTTCTCCTTCAACGGCGCCGAGACCATTTTGGAGCAGCTGCGGCCCAAGTCGAAGGGCGGTGTGGGTGTGACCCGGCGGCGCGTTGGCCTTGTTGTCGATGGCGCCCCTGCCCGTGAGGGTGCCGAGATTGTCGAGGCTGGCGAGTCTGGCGCTGTGATTGGTCGGGTCACGAGCGGCTGCCCGAGCCCGTCTCTCGGCAAGAACATTGCCATGGGCTACATCAAGGATGGTCTGCACAAGTCCGGCACGGAGGTGGGTGTTGTCGTGCGCGGCAAGACACGGCGTGCTGTTGTGACCAAGATGCCGTTTGTGCCGACCAAGTACTGGAAGGGCCAGTAGGGGAAAAGAAGCCAAAAAGTCAGAAACGATTTAAAAGGGACAACGAATGATTATGCTAGGAAAGCACGGCATAATGTCTTCAACGACTATTTGTTTATTTTGTTTAACGTAGTCTGTAGAGATGAGGCTACCGACTATCTACGGGATACAGCATTGTTATTTGCTACATATGGGATTATTTTGAAAGGCGTTTGCATGTTAGTTATCATTTAGTCAAGTTCAACCTGGTTAATTTAAACGCAATAAAGCTAAACTGTTCACAGCTACATATCAAGGGAAAGATGGAAAAAGCAATAGTAACTCACCGGTAAGTCCCTCGAAATGTCCATCAGCCTCTCGTGATGGCTTCCATGTACCTCGGAGTTTGGGTATTGTTGCCCCAGGAAGCAAGTTCGATTGATGGCACACCTTCCTCACTCGTGACATTTTCTTCAAAGAGGTCATCGTTGAGGAGAGAGTGAAGTGAGAAGGGACGTTTTATAACTTACATCCCTTGAGTCCCATTCAACGGAACACCCCTAATATCTTAATAAAGCGCGAGATCTCTCAGTAGCATACGACTGAACACCTTTGCACGCCGCCATTTATGCTCCCAGATACAGAGAGACATCCTCTGTCTGAGCAGCTTTTTCTATGTTGTGAAAATCGTCGTCCAGGACATCTCTGATAGGTATTTCGTCCCGGCAAAACATAGCTATACCGACACCTCATTGTCCGAAGCAATGTCCCGAACAGCCTGTGTCACACTGACACTGTTCGATCCACACTCATCGAGTGCATCATTGACGATGTTTGTGGCGTCAAACTCGGCCAAAATCAACGATAGGGTCTTCGTCATGGTAGAGAGTCGTAAAGACTTGGCCAGGCCATCTGGGGGGTGGAGGTCTCTTTAGAGGTTCTCCAGTATGTCTAATGCTTGGGGCTTTTGAAGCGCCAGCTGTACAGTAAGGCTTCCCAGGATATAGATAGGATTCTGACTCTCTTTTATAGCATAGTCGCAAAAAAAGAAGGCCGCGGCCGTAGCTGGTGTGGACCTCCGCAAAACATCCTGGATCATGGCACCACATACAGTAGTCTTTCCAGATCCAAGCATACCGCTGAGCCATATTCTACCATTAGGTTGCTCGGCCCATGCATAACATTCTAGGCAAGTAGACTGCATAAATGCTCATGCTCGTTTGTTACAAAGTATCGATTGTCAAAGGGAAGAAGAGGCCCATTGATAAGGTATTATCTTTGAGCTACTCTATGTTCATGAGCATATTAAATTTTTTGAATTATTTTGTTTTGCTTTGTCTTGTATTTACAAGAAACCCCCCCCCCCCCCCCAAAAAACCAGAGATTTGCTAAAAATAAAAAAAAAGTATGACAGTTCTTCTTTGAAAGACGTTCATGAAATGACTAGAATATGTGTGGTTTTATGTTAAATTTATCATGCTTACTTGAAGACAGTGCAATAGTATGAGGTCATAAATCGAAGCTTGTTGATGATAATAATAATGTAATAAATTGTAATGTAAACGGCACCTTATGCCCCCAATGACCCAATTGTCCCAATGTTATAAACAAAGAAAATGACGGCAGAAAATTATCCAAAAAATGCTGGTCGCTGAAATGTGAGGGTGTATGGAACCCTGAAAATATGAGAAAAAACAAATGAAGAACAAATCAAAAACAAAAGAAACGAAAGAGACACGCTCTCTAAGTCATCTTCTTAAGCTTATCGCTGTCAACCGAAGAAACAAAGGCGTGACGCAAGAAGTGCAGCCAGAGCTCGTTTTGCTCCTTCTTCTTCTTCTTGTCCTTTTTCTTCTTCTTCCCAGCGGCATCCTCAAAGTCGGCGTCGTCTTCGTCTCCTTCAAAGCCATCAACATCCTCGACGTCCTCGACGTCGGCATCACCATCTTCAACGACTTCACCGTCGCTAATGTCGACAACCGACTTGCCGCTCGTTTTCTTGCCCATGCGGTAGGCCATCTCTAGCAGGCTGTTGACGGTCATGTCGGACAGGTTGTAGATCTTGTCGGTGAAGGTGCTGTACTCGACCTGGTACGCAAAAGGGTGCGGCTTGGGCTTGTTCTTTTTGGGCTCCTTGTCGCTGTGGTCGCCCTCGCGCCACTTGTTGCTCTCGATGTTGTCGTCATCGTCGTCGTTGTTGCCATCGTTGCCGTTGCCATTATCGCTACCGTCAAACCCGAGCGTCATGTCGTTGTTGAGGTATGTCAAGTTGGCAAAGTACTGCGTATAGCCGCGCAGGGTGAGGGGCTGCGGGGAGTAGGCCGGACCAGGCTCGGCCGTCTTGGCGGGGCCTTCGGGGACGACAAGATTGGGGTCTGTCTTGCCGTTGTCCTTCTTTTTATCACCGTCCTTATCCTTCTTGCCCTTCTTATCCTTCTTGTCCTTCTTGCTCTTCTTGGACTTCTTTTCCTCATGCATGGGCGGCAGCTGGTCGTCTGGCAAAACAGGCACGCGGCTGGGCCCATCGGTCCAGACCTCGGTGTCCTCCATGCCCGTAATGTTGTACTCGACAACGCGGAGCGCAGGAAGGTAGTTGGGCACGATGCTGGGGCTGACAAATGAGAGCTGGTAGCGCTCGGCCCACTTGTGCGACAGCTTCGGGCCCTTCTTCTTCTTGTTCTTCTTTTTCTTTTTCTTCTGCTTTTCCGCGTCGACCTCGCCATCGTCATCGTCCTCGGTGTCGGCAGCGGCGGCACTACTCTCTACGACTTGGGGTTTGGGCAACTTGGACCATTCGCTGCGCAGCTCTTGCAGGTAGTCGGCCGTCGACCGAATGTCCATCTCGTCCTCCATGATGGTGCGGACGATCTCTTCCGGCTCATCGTACTCGTCGTACTCATCGTACTGCTCGACAGAGAGACCCTCGATCCCTGCGCGCGATGCACCGATCAAGTTGTAGTTGATCTCCTCCGTGTCCTGCAGCAGGAAATGGTCCACATTCATGTGGCCGTACATGCTGCTGACGATGACGTCGCGGTACTGGCGCAGCCACAGCGTGTACTTTTGCCAGCAGGTCTCGTCCCACAGCTGCTTGCTGCCGGTACGTGCCGGCGGGATGTGGCCCATGAGGATGGCCTTGACGCCGCGCTCACGCATAAACTGCAGCTGGATGCGCAGCCACTCGAGCTGCTTGAAGCCCGGCTCCGAGGGGTTGACGCAGTCGTCGACGCCGGCATTGCGGTCGAAAAAGTAGAGTGTGTTCAGACTGAACACGGCGAGGCGGTTCGGGATCACCTCGACGTAGTACCAGCCGCCAAACTCAAAGGAGTGGCGCTGCTCCTGGGGAATGAAGCGGCCCCAGATGTCGGTGTACCGCTTGAGCCACTTGTTGGGGCCAGGCAACAAGACGTTGTGTGGAAGGATATCGTTGTTGCCAAGTGTTGGCACAATGGGGATGCGAAGGCCCTGGCCCGAAGGGTCTTCGAAGAGGTCGACAAACTTGTCGGCAATCAACTGGTTGGAGTTTTGGACCTGCGCGGGCGAGCGCGGGATTTGTTCGTCGCTGTCGTGACGGGCAGAGTCGCCGGTCCAGACGACGAAGTCGATATCATCCCGGATGTTTGCGGCAATCCAGTCGAATGTGGCATTGATGAGAGAGTAAGGGGTATCGCAGTCGGAGGTCTCGGCGCCGTATGTACCTGCCGGACCTTTGCCGCGGTGGCAGGCATTTTCTTCGGTCGTCGAGGAGTGAATTTTGTAGAATTCATCTGGGTGCAAGTCTAGAAGTCGAGAAAGCGATCGGTTAGTTTATCGTATGGCAGGAAAGACAAGAGATATGCTGCCCGTGACCCCGGATTTTGCCTGTAAAGGGACTGTGTTGCATGGCATGGTATGGTATGGTGGCACAGTACCACCCGCCGATTTCCTTGTCTTATGCACATGACAAGTGACGTAGGGAGACAGAAAAGAACGGCAAGGCCGACTGCAAATGGTGGTGTGTGGCCCGCCTTGCGAAAATAGTACGGGGGAAAAAGCGCAGCTAGCAATGCATCGGGGTTTGTGGTTGGGAGGAGAGCTCACCTGTGATATGCAGGAACTTGCCATGCAGGCGACGCGGGCCAGAATCGGCTTCGCCCGGCGCATCACCCAGCACGCGTTGGGACCCGCCCGGCCGTGACCACACCTGCGGCAGACGGCCGAGCGGACTAGCCACGGCGGCGGAGCCGTAGAGAGCGAGTGTGAGAAGCCGCGAGACCGACATTGTGTGTGAGGTTGTCGATGCGGCGCATTGCCGTTGTGATGTGATCGAGGGCCGCATGGTTGTGTGCTATGTGTACGCGCGGTTGTTGGGCGCGAAACGTGTATGGTTAGGTAGCGGCGCTGCCGCCGTTGATGTTGAGGGCTGCGCAGAGACGCAGAAATTTTGTAGAGAGCAAATGAGAGCAGGCTAGAGGGCCTTGCAGCTCATTGCAAACAGTGAGGCTATTCAGATGAGAGCGAGCGACGTTGAATAGGGGAAAGAGAAGGAAGGAGGAGTCGAGGAAGGAAGGGCGGGAAAGAACAAAGAAAAAATAGCTTTCGGAAAGACCTGTCGACGAGGCAGGAGCGATGGGTCGATATTGATGTGCCGACGGAATGCCCTGTATCAAGAGCCGTTTCTTTTCGAAGTCGTTTTCAACAATTCTGTTGTCGTATGTGTTTTTGGTCTCTTTGGTCCGTGTCTGACCGTGATCAGCAGTGTCCAGGCAAATATGTAAAAGAGGCTGCACACACTTTTTTGGTTGTCGGTGTCGAAATACTGATGCGACGGCAGGCTGGTGGTGGGCAGGGGTGGCTGGCTTCAGGTCATTTAGGTCATTTGTCCCTAGAATAGGCAGACTGCAGGGCACGTGCAGGCTGAGTTGCGGGCAATTTGTTGCAGGTTTCAGCGGCCCCACGGGCTGGCTTTAGTGACGTATTGCTGACAAGTGCGCCCAGCACCGGTCGCAAAATAGTAAAATGGTAAAAGGGCTGTGGAAAAATCGGAAGGAGGTGGCGAGACAGAAATGGAGAAGATTTGCGAAGGAAAAAAAGAAAATGCCACGGATGAAGAGAGGAAAACAAACAATGAAAGGTGAATCAACAAACATGAGACTGGAAGATATTGACGACTAGGAAAAGAATAGGGGTCCTTTTCGACTTTAAAGGGATGCCTGGTTCTTTTTCTGTCTTCTTGTGTGGGAGCCCACGAAAGCCGAGAATCTTTATTTTCTTTATTTTTATGGCCTTGAACATCCGCGAGAAATGACGAGACGAGGCGACTGGACAGGCAATGGAGTACAAGGTGCAAACGAAGAACCACTATGGCCGCTTCGAACAGCCCCTCCCACCCCAAATCTGCAGCCTACACATAGTATGCACGATGCGCGATCCAGACGGCCATTTCCCCATCGCGAAACCGACCACTCGCGCCCAGTCGTTTTGCCCACCTGCTCAATCGTGGCGCCTGTTTTGGCTAGAAAGAGGATGCTGTTTCAATTGACTCGGTGTTGTTGCCGGAGGGTGAGGTGGCCACCAAATACTGAGTAGACCAGAATGGAGCCAGTTGAACCAGTCTTCGTGCAGGAAGCTCCCACGTGTGGTCAACTTTGGTGGAGTTCTGCCTGTCCTTTTGACAGTAGCTTGGCCTCAGCCGCGCGAGATCGCCACCCCCATTGTGCTCACAGCATTCCACTTACGACCACTCTTTAGACTTCGTTTTGATTTTTGAGGGGTGGCCCGCCATTATTTGGCACTTTGCCTTTATCTTTCGCGGGTATATTTTTACATCTCGGCGAGGAGGATGAGGAAGGATGAGAAGAACTGACGCACCTCAACCAAGACACGCGAGCACATGAGCCAACCTCGATGGTCAGCACATCCTGATATGGAGCAAATGGAGCAAGCAGGCGTGGGATGGTTGCTTCACTTTTGCAACTTTTTACGAGAACCATCTAATTACTGTGTACAAATCACAAGTACGAGGAGGATGGCAGTCAGCCTGATACGACCTGCATTCTTACGAGATATCTCTCTTCTCCCACTTTCTTCTCTCACTTCTTTTCTTCCCTTTGTGGTCGCGTGCGCTTTCTTTGCTCGAGATCGACAACGTGGATCACGAGAAAAAGAGTAAAACGTCTGGCCGGCCTTCCAGCATCTTGACGGAGTACGGAGTATTTTTTGAGCAGGCTTGTCGCAGAAGCTAGGGCGCGTACAAGCGAAACTCTCATCAACAACGGGGATTCAGGGTGGGCCATGGACTCTCTGCCGGGCACTTTGCCATATGGGGCCTCTCCTCTTTGACTCCTTCTCCTTTTAGTTTCCCCACCAGTTGTTTGTGGTCTCGTGTGCAATGTCCTCTTTCTGATTTGGCTTCGTTGTTTGTTTGTGCCCCTCCTTTTGATTTCCTGCCCCCGTCTGTGCTGTTCTACATGTCGTGCGTCGTAGATCGGTCGCGAACCTTGATGGTCGCGAGAGAAAAAGGTCGAGGCAAGGAGGGGCACATAGATAGGGAAGGCACGGGCATTAGGGAGTTGGGAAGAAGAGAGAGAACTGGCGGGCTAATTTCGTGTCGCATGCCTCTGCATACTGTTGAGAGTAGCCTGTCTCTGGTCTTTGTATGGCTCGGCTGCGGCGCACATAATTTGTACGGCGCAGACTGATCTCAGCAGGCTGTCGTCATTTTCGTGATGCCCATAGTGGAGGGTGAGCATGCCCTGTCTCGTAGCGGCGGGAATTTTGAAATTTTGAAATAGTGGTTTAGTATAAAAGGTAACCTAAAAGTGTGCGACTTCAAAGTCAAAGGGGTTTGAAGGTTCTTGTTGACGTCGTTGATGCATGTCTGTTGGTTGGTTGATCGTGCGGTTCGAGAACCCTTATTATTTCTCCACGCTATTATTAGGGATCGATCGGATGGGCCCGCGCAGATATGTGTGGCTGGTGTGACACGCGCCACATATTGGATTTAAGTGGGGCACATTTTGGACTGTATCTACGGGCGAAAATTTCCTCCTCTCTTTCTCTCCTTTCTCTCTTCTTCTTCTTTTTTCTCTCTACGCAACGTCGCGCTCTTCTGAACCACCCCTCCCTTTTGGGGGAGAAGGGAGTTTGGAAACCTGGGACCTGTATTCTATTCGATGCGGTCTTTTTCGAGAGCGGTTGCTAGATTGACTTTACAAGGCCCGCTCGTTTGAGGGAATCCAGAGCGGTTTTACTGCAAGGATTGGTTCCTATGGTTTTTCGCGGGCACATTTTCACTTTCCAAACATTCTCTACACTTTTTTACACACCATTGCCGACAAACTCACAAATTCGTGGTATAACATGCTTTTTGACTGCTTTCTCTGCGCAGCGATGCTGTCCTTGGTCGTGATGCTATGCCGCTGAGATGCGTCCTTTTGAAACAGACGAAGAAATAGCCTGTTGTGGAAGGTGTGTTGAGAGAGGTGACGGCGTGATAGGTTTTCGCTCGTACACTACCACCTAAGATACGTCTTGTGCGCCGTCTCTCTTGCTCTCTTCGAAAACTCCAAGTGATTCGTCTCACAGACGTGCCAAGCCCAGCCACCCCGAATTCTGCAGCGGAAAGGCGCGGGATTTGGCATCTTGAGCTTTTGGGCTTGGGTTGCAGTTGTGCTTTCAATTGTTTCCAGTTGCTTGCTCTCTCTCCTTTCTCTGCTTTCTTCCCCCCCAAAACACCGGTTTAGCTCCCTCTCATTGGGTAACCAGCCGCTGGAGCTTCTGCACGCTTGCATGCACGACAGTGATCACACCGTCGCTTTTTGTGTGCATTTCTGTGTACTTGTGCTTGTGGGTGCTTGTGGATGCTGCCTGACGGAAGGTCTCGCACATTTTCTGCGAGACGCTCTGTCAGTAGCCCCCCCCCTCTTCTATTTTCCAAAGGACTAGAGGCCTAGCTTGCATACAAGCTAGGAAGGTAGATCGATGCATGTCTTGAGAGCAAAATCAGGAAATTGTGAAGAAGGGAGGAAGAAATGGAAGAATAGAAAGAAGAGAAGAAAAGCGGTGAAAGCAGAGACGAAACCAAACAGGCAGGCGGCGGTAAAAAAAAAAGGACCAAGAAGTCATGCCATTATACTGCGTAGGCATGGTCTTCCTTCATGCTGTGTACACATACGTATGTTTTGTCTCTAAATGGGGTGAGCTGGAGACATACACCTGCATGTTTTCCCCCTCCATCCGCGCAAACACGGCAGATGATCAGCCGGGAGTATCACGGGGAAATAGAGAGGGGAAAGAAGGAACAAGCAGAACGGCAGAGGGCAAACAATAGTTCGCCCCTCCTATGATGTGCGTGCCGCGTCGCTCACTGTTTTTTGTTTTCTTTGTCACTTTTCACGGACATCAGGGCAGTCGCAGCAGGTGCCGTTGATATTTGGCGATTTTATCATATTGGGGGTAAGTGACATGGTATTATTACTCGGGAGTCGATCCCGCGTTTCTGCGAACCCATGAACGCCGATAGTGAGCAAACAAATTGACCCAAGGGAAAAATACAGAGGCACGGAGGGGCTATATCTACAGATATTGGCGGACATACGGAATTGTAAGAAGACAGTGAATAGAACATCGCGACACGCGCCTCCATCTGGCGGTGCGCATTGTTGCATATATGAACAAGGCTGTTCATACTATTCCGATCTTCGAGCCGAGCATACATATTTGCATATCCTTCTCGGCACCGCGGGCGGCGGAGCGTCGACAGGAACGCAATGGACGATAAAAAAGGCACCAGGTACATGTTATCGAAAAGGCACGTTTACTATTGTATCTCGTTTGTAGATAATTGCATGAAGCAAAAAATAGATTCAGATGTAGAAATAATGGTATGATGAATGAGCGTGAGGAATATACACATGTAAAATGAACGTTGGATTGCTTGGTAAATGAAAGCATAAAGAAAATAGTAGTAAAGGAAAGAATAAGAAAAGTAACCGTGAAAGTTTCGGGGTCTGGTGTTTTTTACCCCTCCATCCACATCGATCATGTGTCGTGATATCAAAAGTCTGAAAAATGCAAAAAAAAATACGCCGTCCCTGATTGGGGGAGGCTTCAATAACCCCTAAAATCAAATTCCCAAAAGGCGCCCCCAAATCTAAGATGTCCTGTATCCCATAGTTCCCTGATCCCAAAGAAAATAAGTGTCGAAAAAGAAGAAAACGACGAACCCAGTCGTTGATAACAAAAGGTATGTGACAAGAAGTGAAGAAGAAGTATGTGCAGTGAAAAAGAGTCGTTAAGAATAGTTTTCGTAGTCGTAAAATACCATCAGTTTAAATCCAGACGGCAGTCTGCATGGGCCGCGATTCCGCAAAGAATGTGGACATGAGGCCCTGGATGTCGCTGATATACGACTCTGCACTGAACTTCTTCAGTCCTTGGCGAATGAGTTCGCGCTCTTCCTCGGCAAAGATGGGGTTGGAGCTAATGGGGGTCGACTCCTCGATCAAGACCTCCTCCTTGCCAAACTCCTCGACGAGCTCAGACACCTTGGCCAGCTCGTGGCCAAAGGGGTGAGTCTCGGAGTAGTCCTTCTTGTGGGAGACAGGCGGCGCGGCACTGTTCATGACCGAGGCGATGGTGCTGGGGGCGGCGCCGACAGAGGCGGAGGGGGCGTGGTGGTGGACCGACGACGGCTTGACGGTCGAGGTGTGCGATGTCGATGTAACGCTGGTGCTGGTCGAGCTCGACGAGGAGCGCGAGAAGCTGAAGCTGGCCTTGGTGGAAAGCGAGCGCACCGACTGCTCCGACATGCGCGAGACGGAGCGGTTGCGCATGAGGCCGTCGTACGACTTCTTGGTGTGCGAAGGGGCACGCTGCGGGATGGCGGGCGCCTCGGAAGCGGGAAAGCAGCGGTACCAGCCTGCGCGGGCGAGGGCGAGGAGTTGGGGCTGCTGGTCACGTCGGCCGATGCGATGCCGAGACCGCTGACCTCGGGCGTCATCTGTCTTGGGGGCATGAAGTAGCAAGACAGGTGGTTGGGTTCGGGCGACATGGCGCGCTTGTCGTCGGGAACGGGTGTCCGGGCTGGTCGGCGGCGTAGACGCAGCGGTGTAGCCGGAGTCGGACTCGTCGTCAGATTTGCTGGAAGTAGACGGCGACGACTGGACAGTGACGGTGTTGACCCGGGGGAAGATATCAGGCGCGCTGTAGGAGAGCATGTTTGTGGTGTGCGTCAGCTCAACGGGTGCCGAGATCTTGTTGCGGATGGAGCCGTGGGTCGTGAACGCCTTGGTCGACTGCTTGCGGTGAAGCAGGCCGTCGGACATGGTGTTGCTGCCGTTGCTGGCGGCGGCGGCGTCCTTGTTGTCCTTGAGCTCCAGGGTTTGCCGCACCCGGCGGGTGGTGAAAGCTCTTGCGAGAGACATGTCGAGTGTGTGAAAGTGATGAAGAGGAAGTCAAAAAAGTAAGACGATTTTCAGAAAAGGATAGTGGGACTCAAAGTAGACTCCGCTGTGGGGGAGACGGTGAGTGAAAAAAAGGTGAATGATAAGGATGTAAGAAGTAAAAAAAAAGTTGAAAGTTGAAAGTGAAATGAAGGAGAGAGGCTCTCTGAATTCTCAGAAACGCGAGAGCAGAAAATGCGCAAATAAACCAGAGAAGATGGCGCAGAAGGGGAGGACAGGAGAATAAAAAGGGCGTCACACGTCAAAAGTCACAACCAGTTGTGAAATGCAGTGTTGACACGGCCTTTTGTGCGACGGGCGCAGTGCAAAAGGGATTTCTCCTGACGAGGGACAAGAAGGATAAAAAAGACAAGGAGGTCAAAAAAAGTGACAAGACGAGAGACAAGGAGGCCGACAGCTGATGTTGTATGTCGCCTGACGTTCCTTGGATAATACGTCGTCGTTGTCTCTTTTCGGCGACCCTGAGGGACAAAAAGCGGAGGGTGGATAAGAGAAATATAAAGAAACAACCAAGGAGCCAAAGAAAGCCCAAAGAACAAGAGGGCAAGGGCGGCACAAACAAAAACGACCTCGGCAGACCGGCGGCTGTGATTGGCTGGCAGTGCGGGTGCAGGATGGGTGAAGAAAAGCGTTGACCCCTCCACGACCGTTTAGGGAAGGTACGGGCGGCTCGAGTGGATGATTCCCCTTTCAGGCGCGGAAGTTTTTCTTAAATCAAGGGCGACAGGCGAGCAGTCCCTCTTGATAAAAAATAACACTGCAGTTGTGAATGGGTGGTCTGCGGGCCTTGTGATGCCGTGCTGGGTGATGCTGTGTGCGTCGTGCGTGTGCGTCTGTGTTGTCCAGTTGAGAGACTTTGGTGGTCTGAGACTTCTTCTCTTCCTGCGCTTGCGGACGAGAGGTTACCGAAAAAGGGCGGTGCGACCTCTGGCGATGCGAGTCTAAAAGTATGACGTGAAAAAAAATTGAAGGAAAGAGCGGTCTTTCTGGATCCGGTCCAGAGTAAGAGTAAATTCGTCGAGAATGCGCGTTCCTGCGATTTCAGGAATGCGGTCGGTTAAGGCTGAGGGAAAGGAGCGATTGAGCTGCTTGTGTTGAGCTCAAGTTGATTCAGTTAATCTTTTGATGATAGACGCGGTTTGCTTGCGTGTGAGCGTAATGTCGTATTTTGGATCCTGAGATCTGTATTTTGAAAAATAGTCCTGCTGGAATAAGAGTCGCGCCTGCGACAAAAAGAGAGTGAACTGTGCACGTTATGTGCGACGGCGGGCGGGAACTCGAAAGAGAGACGGCGAGCAGCACTCGGTGAAAAAGTGAACACTTAAGGAAGTGACGATGGTGAAAAGAAAGAAAAGGATGAGAAAGGAAGGTATTGGTGATAAAGGGAACGTCGTAAGGAGCAAAGAAAGGGAAAAGGGAGAAGGGACGAGAGAGGGAAAGACAAAGAGGAAACAAACCCCCGTCGTGGGGAAACATTCACATATGAAGGAAGGACTGGCCCAGGGTGCCAACACCATGGGTGCGCGGCGCACATGGCGATGCGGTCTTTTGTCGACCACTTGCTCTTGCCTTTTCCGCTCATAGAGGGTGGTGCTTTTGCCTTTTGCCCCTGGATCCATGACAAAAAGTACAGGCTACAACGGCCGCCGCGGCATTTTAGCGCATCCGCTCAGGTACCAAATACCTCACCATGCCCCAAACATCCAGGGGAGAAACCCGCTAACAAGCCTAGCCCTCGCCTAGCGGGAAGAGAATTTTTTAGTCCTTGATCTGGTCCCCTCCAGGCGTCGACGGCCCTCTCTTCCCTTTCTTTAGGGGGGAGCTGCTAACGCAGGTCCTTGAGATCGGCGCACGTTCTGGTGCGGTCCTTTCCCTTTTCGCCCATTTTGCCTCGTTTCGCACCTTCTCCGATCGAGTGTTGTGCGTGTCTTTGGGCATCACCGGCTCTGGGTCTTACTTGTGTAGTGTAGTGTGTGCATGTGCGTGTCGCGACTGCCCTATTTTACCTGTTTTGCTTATGTTTTGGTCAGACATTTCCGGTTGTTCTTTCTTTTTCCAGTGCGGCCTCGTGCGTGTTTGTGTGTTCACGTCAACCGATGTTCGACAGCTGTCTTTCCCCCAGCCTCTCGTTCGCCCTTTCCTGTGTGTGCGATTCTTGTTTTCGCACCTCCCCTTGTATGTACTGTGTTGTGTCTTCCACTGCAACTGCAACTCGGTCTCCGCTGAGGAAGGAACCTGTCCCCATCTCCACTGCGAGAATCCCGTCCGCTTTGCTGCGCCCGAGCGGCCAGAGTTTCAATCTGTTCCTTCCCTTTAGTATCCCTGTCGCATGTGTGGGTCGCCAAACATGTTTCTGCTGCATGGGATTGGCCAGTCTTTCCTTCTTGGGCCAGGGGTGCGTTTTTTTCGTCCTTTCTCCCCTTGTTGTCTTTGGGTGTCTTTGGGGACTTCCCCTTTTGCTTCTCTCTTCCTGTTGGCCAACAGGCAAAACGGGCCTTCACAAAAAGGACCACCAAAAGAACGACGACGAGCCATCTAGGCACAGATCTTGCCCAACCACCCTCCACTTTCTTTTCTTTTTAGGCTCCGGGAACCCCTTTGCGCCTTGGACGGCGGCGAACAGCGTGGGTGGAGTGGAGACATCGACCGACAACGCACCAGAAAAACAGACAGAAAAGAACAGAAAAAGACTACTGAGTAGGATGAGGCGTCACTTTATCCCTTCCCCCTGCAAGACCTGCAAGGTCCCTCGCATGTCTCCCTCTGTTCGGTGCCATGTGTGCTTGCATCAGTAAGTACATACGTTGCGTGTTGATGTGGCCAAGGGCCAACTGGGCTCCTGGACCAGGTCGTGATGTAGCAATTGCTGCAGATGGACTCACTTGCAAACTGCAAGCTGACGTGGTGCCGCAGGGCCGGCGACAAGGAGGCAGAAAAAGACCACCACCACCACCAGAAGAAGGGACGACCAAGGGATATCAAGAAAAAGCAAGATGTCCAGAGGACCGCGCCTGCAAGTGGCCGGCCGGACATGCCTAGAAACCAGACGAACGAAACAACGAACCGGAAAAAAAGGGGCCGGACGAACACTTTTCGACAACTTTCGATACGTGTGATGTGTGGTGTGCCACTCAAGTCGCGACACCAAGTCGCCACAGCGTACGCAGCATGTTTGTACCACAGACGTCGGGAGGCAAGAAACGAGCGTTTTCTTACTTAGGATGCTCGAGCAGCCGACATAATTTGTCCCAAGTCCAACTTGTGCAGACAAATAGCTAGACATACAGGCCTTTTATGGCTTGCCTCGTCGAGGGAGTACGAATACCCAGTTCGACCAGCAACAGTACGCGAGGGTGCATGTACTCGTACCACGAAGTGCAACGTACCGGATAGCGGATGTGAAAGAATTGCAACCTCGAAAATGCTCCGAAGCCTCTTCAAGAACGACAGGATGACAATACTTCGTCCGGAGTATGTACAGGCCGCGCAAGAACCGTGGGGCCACTGCACAGCGGTTGCATCTGACGACTCCCTCCGCCTTCCATGTTCTGCTCTCCTCTTCTGCAGTGGAATTTTTGTGTGGACCTCGCCTCTTCAGAGGAAAGAGGAAGAAGTCAAAAAAAGACGAAAAGGCTCCTCTTTCCAGGCCCTGCAGGCCTGGGAAGAAAGGGCGATCTTAGAACGCTAGTGGTCCTTTGGCCGACTTTGTTCCTTGCAGATGAAACAATGCCCCTGGGGCGGCTTCGGTTCCACGCTGCCTATTGGCTGGCTGGCCTGGCCCCAGCGGTTCATTGGTGCATTGGTCGAAACAAAGTTTCAAATGCAACAGAACGGTGAGGTGAGAAAGAGAGGGCGGTTGCTCTATCTCGTCTTGTTCGTCACGCTGGGCCATCTGGGCGAGCTATCTGGGAGCCATCCTGCCATCCTCGCCATCTTGGGCCATCTGAGTACATCTGACCATATCTGAACACATTTGAGCTCTCAGAGTCCACTGAGCCACCTGGGCCGCTCGCGCACAGGGAGCAAGAGCGTTGCGCCTTGCTGATAAGGGCAACGTCTGTTTCAGACAAGAGAAACACCCGCTGCGAGGGAAGCGATCATCGCCGCTTGTTCGGAAGATAAACTGTGAAAAGCGACTACTACAGAGTACTCCAGAGCTCCAGTATTGACTTCTTCGGTGAAGGTATGGAGCCAGCCTGGGGCAACTGGGGCCGTCTGAATCAATAGTAGCCAAGTTGGGCTGGCAAGGGAGACAAACTAATTAAACCAACGACTTACAAGTAACACAAGCAACACACGATGTTCGCCGACGGACTGGCATGCAAGCAACCTCACTTTAAACTTTAGCACGTTGCCAACAAATAACAAACAACAGACGACGAGACAACAAGCGACGCACATGGAGTCTCAACGGTCGCTCCAGATGCCATGCACTCCTTTCGCGCCTCATTTCGGTGCTGGTTACTCACTATGCTTTTACATCTGACGAGAACGCCACCTCGAGGAATTTCATCGAGGCATGATTGCAGTTCCAGAAGATGTCGCGGAACATATCTCTCCAGGGAATTTGCTTTCTGGCCCTGGGTTTCTTCCCGTCGTCGGAAGAGAGCCTACGAGGAACGGCAGAAAGCAATTGATCATGCCCAGCCTTGCGCTCCGGTCGCCTTACCATACCATTACGAGTGCCTTGACTATCGCGCTACGACATACGGAGTAATCACATACAGCTACATACAAAATGCAGTCGCAACCAGAATAGGAGGCGGCACTGGTACGGCTGGACCGCTGATGCGCTGCAAATCAATCGCTTCCCGCTTCTGATGTGCTTTGCTGTTCCCTGTTTCTCGAAGCCAGCGCGGGCGAAAAGCGTCACAAATTCACAAAAAGAGAACAAAGCAGGATTGGGTAAAACTGTGACGAAATTCATATCTATGTTCATTGCGGAGTGGTCCTCCGTGTATCTATTTTATTCGAAGGTACCCCTGCCCCGCTGGCAATGCAAACGATAAGACCAAAAAAAAAGGCAGAAACGCAAACGCCGCAAACAACACAACTTTTGTATATCTAAGATCAAAGCCCTATTCCAAGTACCGCTGTCCAAACTTGGCTCCCACTTGCTCGGAACACGGATCGACAGCCACATTCTATGCGGCGCAGAGGCTGAGACGGCGTGATGAGTTGGACGCTGTGTGTTTTTCGCAGGTTTTTGTGTTCTTGAAACTGGACGCTCGTGCATCTGCGGGCGATCTGGCGATCCCGTAGCATATATGCCATATGCCATCATGACAGCGCAAGATATTAAGTTGGGTGTTTGGAGAGGTAGCGCATGGCAAACAAGACGAATGAGAACGGCGCAAAACAAAAAAAAACGCTGATGGCATTAATTCAGCCAAACTTGTGATTCTACCCCCACGTCCCAGAACAGTTTCCAATCCGTGATGGAGGGCTCAGTCCTCACCCATCGACTCGTCGTCGTCATCGCTGCTCTTAGCAACGGCAACGCCGCCCTCACCCTCGTCACCCTCCTCCTCGTCATCGGAGCTCTCCTCGCTCTCGTCGTCCTCGACGCCGATCATGCGCTCCTCCACGTCGCCCTCGCAGCACCGCTCGGCAGCTTGGAGGCAAACGCGCGGCGCACGGCAGCGTTGGTGCTCGTGTCCCACACGGTCAAGTTGCCCTTGCTACCGGCCACGGCCAGGCGGAAGGACACCTCCGGGTCGGGAGCGAACTGTGTGGAAAAACACCTTGCCGACGTCGAGAGTGCGCGACACAACCATGCTGGGGCCCGAGGCCTGGATGTTCCACAGCTTGACGGTGCGGTCGCCGGAGCCGGTGGCCATGTAGCCGGGGATGTGCGGGTTGATGTCAAAGGACGACACGGACTCGTCGTGGGCCTGCAGGGTCCAGACAGCCTTTGTCTGCGTCGGGTCGGCCGGCGCTGTGCGGATATCGTGGTAGTGCACGATGCCGTTCTCGGTCGACACGAAGAAGAAGTTGGGGTCATGCGGGTCCCAGCGGATATTCTCGACATCGCTCTCGACAACCCCAGCGCGGCCGCGTAGCCTCGGGCGCGCGCATGTCGGCGGCGACGATCGTGCGGTCGTAACTGCCACTCAGCAGCACCGTCGACTCGACAGCATGCCATGCCAGCGAGCACACCTTGTCCGTGTGGTAGGTGTAGGACTTGGCGCAGGTGGCGGTGTTGAGGTCCCAGAGCTTGACGGTTTTGTCGGCCGAGGCCGAGGCCAGCAGATTTGCGGTGCTTGCGGTTGGCTGCGAGCGACAGAACGGCGTCGACGTGGTACTGGTCGTTGGCCTTGGCCTTGCCCTTCTTCTTCTTTTTCTTCTTCTTGTCTTCGACACCCGCACCCGCACCGGCCTCGCCAGCCTTGCCGCCCTGGCCCAGGATGGCGTTGGGGTACATGCAATCGACTGTGTCCAGGTCCCAAATCTCGATATCGGGTCCATGGTTCCGACAGCGACAAAGTTGGCAGCGGCACCGGGGGTCGCGCTCGGCTTGCCGACGGGCAGATCGAGCCACTCGACGCACAATGGGATGGCGGGCAGCATGATGTCGTGGTGCACGTACAGGTTGTCGGCCTCATCTTCGTAGACATAAACCTCGAGGTGGGCCAGATCGTCCTCGACCTTGGCGGCCAGCACCAGGTTGTCGGTCGCTAGCACCTGTAGCTCCTCGCGGTCGTCATCGTCGTCCTCGCCGTTGGCATTTTGCAGGGTAATGTACGGGTCGTCCTTGTTGGACTCGTAGTAGGCGAGCGACTTGATGTTGCCGAAGATTGACATGGGCTGGCCGTCGGTGATGCCTGCAGCTCGTCGTCCTCGTCGTCATAGTTGTCAAGGTTGTACTCCTTCAGGTCGTCGTCGTCAATGTCGATCGTGGCAGCCGCGGCAGCCTTGTTGGCTTTTGACTTCTTGCTGCTCTTCTTTGTGCTTTGTGCGTCGGCGGTCTCTTCGGTAGCCTCACCCTCGCTCTCTCCCTCACCCTCGCCCTCCTTTGCCTCGTCGAGATCTTCTTGGGCATCCTCCAGCTGCAGCTTGGCCAGCTCAGCGATGCGCTCAAACTCGTCCTCGTTGAACTCGTACTTTTTGGGGAACGGAGCCGCGAAACCGCGCGGCACCCATGCCGTGGTCGTGATCATGGAAGACATGGCGGCGGTTACTATGTGGTGTAGTCGTCGTCAAAGTCGGTGAAGTATAAAGAAGTAAAAAAGAGAAGGAAAATAGTCTTCACGCCGTTAGCCAATTCTCCTCTTCTCAAGATGCAGCCGCTTTTGCGAAAAAAAATCCTCCCCTCTCGAACTTTTTAGCGGGTCCCGACGCTAGCGGGGCTTATCTTATCGGCCTTTTCTCAGTAATAAATGGGCGCTGAAAAAAGAGTGGATGCGACCACATGCCATAGCGTGCTTCAACCACTAAGCTTTAGGCAAGGCCAGCGAAACGACGAAACGACGAAACGACGACCTCTCTCCACTGTTTTCTTCCTACCAAACAACAGCTTGCTCGAGAACAAAACATCCAACGAGCATTGCTGCCCACCACCTCGTTGCCTCCCCCCCTTCGACGACACTGCGGCAAGCGAGCGCCCCGACAAGGAATATGGATCGAGACTACGGCGTTACCGCGACCGCGACCGCGACCGGGATCAAGACCGGAACCGGGACCGAAGCGGACGGGATTTCGATCGAGACCGTGACTACGACAGAAGAGACCACAGAGACAACAGAGGAGGCAGAGACCGTGATGGTGACCGAGACCGAAACTCTGGCTATGGCAGAGACAGAGGCGACCGAGATGGCGACCGCGGCCAGCAACGAGACCGCGACGGCCCCGATCCACACTTTAAACGGCGAAAGCTCAACTTTAACCGATCAATACGCGACGATGGCGGCGGCGGAGGCAGAGACAATAACAACACCGGCCGCTTTGACCGGGGACGGCCACCACGAGACGACTACACCAGCCGATCGGCGACGCCACGGGGCGATCGCAACCCGCGCGACTCGACACCCGCCCAGCAGGAATTTGATGCCACAGGCGAGGCAGGTGTCTCGGCTGAAGACGAAAAGGCATTGGACCGTGACTGGTACACAGGTGACGAGTTTGGCCACACCTTTGGTGACGAGGACCACAACCCCTTTGGCTCCTACGAAGACACGTCCTGGGAAGATAAAGAGCGTCAAGAACGGCAGATGCTCGAGAAGAAGACGGGCCGCTTCGACCGCGTGAACCCGCGCCAACTACAAAAGCAAAAGGATGTCGACGCCTGGGAGACGAACCGCATGCTAACAAGTGGTGTTGCGCAACGGCGAGACATGGGCGCCGACTTTGCCGACGACGAGGAGGCCACACGCGTGCATCTGTTGGTGCACAACCTGCGGCCGCCATTCCTGGACGGCAAGACCATCTTCACCAAACAGCTTGAACCTGTGCCGGCCGTGCGTGACTTCCAGAGCGACATGGCCGTCTTCAGTCGGAAAGGCAGCAAGGTCGTGCGCGAGCGGCGGCAGCAGCGTGAACGGCAAAGAGCGGCGAAAGACGCAACGAACGCGGCGGGCACAAACACTGGGCAACCTCATGGGCGTGCGCGGCGACAACGACGACGACAGCGCACTGCCCATTGCCGGCGAGGAGGACGCAAAACAGAAGAAACAGAATGGCGGCGGCAGCGACGCAACTACTGCCAACGCACCACCCGCGAACCCCGACGCCGCCGGTGAAAAGGGCAGCAACAAGTTCGCCGAGCACATGAAGAAAAACGAGGGCGCCAGCACGTTCAGTCAGAGCAAGAGCTTGCGCGAGCAGCGCGAATACCTGCCGGCGTTTGCCGTGCGCGAAGATCTCATGCGCGTCATCCGCGACAACCAGGTCATTATCGTGGTCGGCGAGACGGGCTCGGGCAAGACGACCCAGCTGACCCAGTTTCTGTATGAAGACGGCTACGGCAATGTGGGCATGATCGGCTGCACACAGCCCGGCGTGTTGCCGCCATGAGTGTCGCCAAGCGTGTCAGCGAAGAGATGGAGGTCAAGCTCGGCAGCACCGTCGGCTACGCCATCCGTTTCGAGGACTGCACCAGCAAAGACACCGTCATCAAGTACATGACGGACGGCGTGCTGCTGCGTGAGTCGCTCAACGAGCCCGACCTCGACCGCTACTCCTGCATCATCATGGACGAGGCGCACGAGCGCGCGCTCAACACGGACGTGCTCATGGGCCTGTTCAAGAAGATTCTGCAGCGGCGCCGCGACATCAAGCTGATTGTGACATCGGCCACCATGAACTCGAAACGCTTTTCCGAGTTCTTTGGCGGCGCGCCCGAATTCACCATCCCCGGCCGCACCTTTCCGGTCGACGTCATGTTCCACCGCACGCCCGTCGAAGACTACGTCGACCAGTCTGTCCAACAAGTGCTCGCTATCCATGTATCCATGGGCCCTGGCGATATCCTGGTGTTTATGACCGGTCAGGAGGACGTCGAGGTCACATGCGAGTTGGTGCGTGAACGCCTCGACGCTCTCAAGGACCCACCTAAGCTCAGCATTCTGCCCATGTACAGTCAGATGCCCGCGGACCTGCAAGCCAAGATTTTCGACAAAGCCGCGCCGGGCGTGCGCAAATGCATTGTGGCTACCAACATTGCCGAGACCAGTTTGACGGTCGACGGTATCATGTACGTCGTCGACCCGGGCTACTCCAAGCTCAAGGTGTACAACCCGCGTATGGGTATGGACACGCTGCAGATTACGCCCATCTCGCAGGCCAACTCGTCGCAGCGGTCGGGCCGTGCCGGTCGCACAGGGCCCGGTAAAGCCTTCCGCCTGTTTACAGAAAAGGCCTTCAAGGACGAGCTGTACCTGCAGACGATTCCCGAAATCCAGCGCACCAACCTCAGCAACACTATTTTGTTGATCAAGTCGCTGGGTGTCAAGGATCTGCTGGACTTTGACTTTATGGACCCGCCACCCCAGGACACCATTACGACCTCGTTGTTCGATCTTTGGGCGCTCGGCTCGCTCGACAACCTGGGCGAGCTGACGAGTCTCGGCCGCAAGATGAACGCCTTCCCCATGGACCCACCGCTGGCCAAGCTGCTCATCATGTCCGAAGAGTACGGCTGCAGCGAGGAAATGGTCACCATTGTGTCCATGCTTTCCGTCCCCAACGTCTTTTATCGGCCCAAGGAGCGTCAGGAAGAGTCCGACGCTGCCCGCGAAAAGTTTTTCGTGCCCGAGTCCGACCACCTGACCTACCTGCACGTCTACGCCCAGTGGAAGGCCAACGGCTACCTCGACAGCTGGTGCACCCGCCATTTCCTGCACTCCAAATCCCTACGCCGCGCCAAAGAAGTCCGCGAACAGCTCGTCGATATCATGAAGATGCAAAAGATGCCCATGGCCAGCTGCGGCACCGACTGGGACGTCATCCGCAAGTGTATTTGCTCCGGCTACTACCACCAGGCCGCCAAAGTCCGCGGTATCGGCGAGTACATCAACCTGCGCACCAGCGTCACCGTGCAGCTGCACCCCACCAGTGCGCTTTATGGCCTGGGTTTCTTACCCGACTACGTCGTCTACCACGAGCTCATTTTGACCTCAAAGGAATACATGTCCACTGTCACGGCCGTCGACCCGCGCTGGCTCGCCGAATTGGGCGGTGTTTTCTATTCGGTCAAAGAAAAGGGCTACTCGGCGCGCGAAAAGCGCATCATTGAGACCGACTTCAATCGCCGTATGGAGATTGAGTCGCAAATGGCGCGCGACAAGCTGCGGCAGGACGAGCAGCGGCGGGCCGAGGCGGAGCGCGAAGCACGGGCCGGCCAAATCGGTGGCGATGCTGACGGCAGCAGCACCATTATCGGTGGCGGCAGTGCCGGCGGCGGTGGTGGTGCCCCCAAGAAGATTGTTGTGCACGGTGCAGTACGCAAACCCGTCGCCAAGAAGCGCGGGCGGGGCTTTTGAGGTCAGACAGAAAAGAAAATAATTGGTATTGATTGAAAGTTCGCCCTACTTCTCTAATGCCGGATATCAAATGAGTCGTCGGCCTCTACAACCTCCCGGTCCTCCTTGTCCAGCCGCACCACTTTGGCCATCGACGGCCCGCGGTCCAGCTTCTGCATCATTGTCGCAATTGCTGTCTCATCGCCCTGCACTTCGCCTTCGACCTAAAGAGTGTTATTGAGAATGGTCAAGGTCACCAGCCTACGCTCGCGACGTACCTTGTTGTTCGGCAGGTTCCGCACCCAGCCGGTCAGCTCAAGCTGGTTTGCGTGCTTCCGTGTGAAGTAGCTGTTTGGTGCTGTCAGTATGACGCCGCCTCAGTATTATAGTTCACATCTTCTTACCGGTATCCGACACCTTGGACTTCGCCGCCGTGAGCGAGAAAGTATACCTAAGGTGATGCGTTAGTAGACTGGTGCTTTGATAGTGGAATTTGTATATATATACCCGTTTTATAGCCATCGTGAGATAAAATTTGGAGATCTTTATTCTTAGACTTGAAATCTTGGAAAGGCTTCGATTATCATCGATGTTGAAGTGACTGATGCAAGTTGTTGACGAGAACCGTCTTTTGGCGGATGAGTGCACCAGTCAATATTAGATGATGTAGTGTCAGGCTGTGCACGTGACGAGTCACGTGTACCTCTCCAGTACCAAATGATGTCAACAGGCATACGCTAAATCTGTAGCGCGTTCTCTCCCTGTGGCAACCTTTTTGCGATCAACGCAACCTCACCCTACAGTCAACATCCAGTCCTTTTTGCGCCCGTCACGTTATTCGCAGCCTCGCGCATTCAACACAGCCCCCCTCAATATGGATCCGTCAAATACAGAAGAGCCAGAAGCTCTGCCGGCCGTTGTCTTCGGCCGCTCCAGCAAGAAGCGCAAGGCCTACCGACAGAGAGGCGCCGCTGAGTCAACACCGACCGACGAGACGATCACGACAGCACAAAGCCCGGAGAAGACCGACAACGCAGCTCAGGAAACAGCGACACCGACAGAACCAAGGCCATTTTCAGCCGACGATGACGAGAAGATGGTACCAGAGAAGGACGGCGACTCCAAAGACGGTCCGAGCGACGACAGCGCTGCCGAAGAGGAGGACGAAGACAACGACACAGCAGGCATCTCCGTCGCAGAATTGATCCGGCGACGAAAGACGCGCAAGCCCAAGATTGGCGGTGTGGGGTTTCGAGATGAAGATGCAGAACCGTCGTCGTCTTCCACTGCGCTGTCACGATATGCCGATATGGCCGTCGACGACATGGACCTCGACTTTGCGGCCGACCCGATGGCGATGGGTGTCCAGTTCGTGCCACAAACAGGCATGATCGGCGAGCTGGTCAACAAACACATGTACGATTTCCGCAAACCGCATTTTTTTTTATCGGACATCTTCCACTCTTGATACAGATACTAATCCTTCAGGGAGGAATATGTAGATGCACAGTTGGCTAAACGACACCGAGCAGAAGCAGAACAAGCAAATCTGCAGGCTGGTGGGCCATCTGGGTTGGGCTCAGGCTCAGGCTCTGGCCCTGGTGCTGGTGCATCAGGTACTGGCTCGAGTGTTGAATCACGACAACAACTTGCCATGAAGGGCAAGCTGCACGAGATCGATCTAGGCGCCGAAGCCCGCGCAAAGAACGTTGCCATGACCGAGCGGGCCACACAACGGCTGCGCGGCACCGACGATGCTACAGGCCCATCTGATGGCGCACCCTTCGGGCGTGGCGGCAAGAGACGCCGCGGCAGCGACGATATCAAGCGAGACCAGATGGTCGAGCAGTTTCTGCATGAAAACAGAAGTACGTATTCCCGTCCTGGATAGTTTTCTCCTTCTTTTTCTTTTTTTTTGTCTTTGTCCCTCGGAATATCCAACTAACAGCCTTAGTGGACGTTGACGTTTACGATGTCTCTCACGAGGCGGCAGCTGCGTCAACAGCAACAACAGCTGAAGGCCGGCCCACCGACGACCGCATCGCCGAACAGTTCCGCCGCGAGTTCATGGAGGCCGTTGCCCAACGCATGCGCCGCAAACGCAAACCGCTCGGTCCACCAGCCAAACCCAAGACGGCCCGCAACGACGAAGAAGTCCTGCGCGGTCCCAAGTTGGGCGGCAGCCGCAACGTGCGGTCTGTCATGCGTGATAAACTGCTGCAGAAGCAGGAGGAAGAGCGCCACAACATGCCCAAGTACGAGCAGCAGCTACAGGAGCAGAAGCGGCGGATGAACCGGAGGCGCTGATTTGGAAGAGAGTCTTGCTTCTTTTCTCAAATAACGACTCAAAAAGAGATTTTCTCTCAAGTTTCTCTCTTTTGCCTCGGGCATACTGCGGCTCTTTTTCGTGTCGACTCTGCGTCGTCATGGTTTGCTAGAAACAAATACCAAACACTAAACGCACGGCTAAGTTCTCCCACCCACAAACTACCTTACATCACTTTCACCGAGATACATTCATCGGTCGTGTGGAGAAGATGGGGTCGTCATTTTGAGAAGATGGGGTCGACGAGAGATGGTGTAGAGGGTCTGCACTGATGGAAGATCAAGTTGCGCACAAATTCTGTGTTGGTAATGCTCAATTTGTTTCGGTGGTAATATTGAGACACTCTTTGTGGTATAGCTTTTGGCGGCAAGTCGGAGGTGTTCATGAGCCCGCCTTTTCGGCAGACAGTTTCTGTATGCCAAAAATAAAGCGGGATCCAAGAGTCTAGTACCACGTGCGTTTGCTGACTGGTCACATCTACCCCTTTTTTAGTAAATAATAAACATTAAAAAGGTGATATAGAATAGCTTCTTTTCGATTACGTTTTTGACATAAATGTATCACATGTGACGTAGCTCAATATTTTTTTGTACAGTAATTATACACAATAATTATACAATATGGGAAGGAAGCATCAACAGCACACCGGTATAATTATGGCAGGCGCGACTTGCTCCATAATGCAGGAAAGAGCGAGTGAGGGATGACGACGCTTGAACTATTCTGTACAATTATATGAGGCAAGAGCAGCCGCGTATGGAGATCAATCACGGCAGGTGCACTTGGCGTGTTTACCCCCTTTCTTGTGTTATGGACCGCTGCTTCCATTCCTTCGCAGAACTCTTCTGTTCCTTCCTTGCCTGTCCTTGTCGCTGCCATCTAACCCTTGCCATCCCGACTTCTGCCTTTTTTCATCCCAATTGCTTCATTCTTTACACTTTCTTCTCTTCTTCCAAGCATATTCTCACTTCTTCAACGCTCCATCGTGTACCAAACATCAACACGAACATTGCATTTTGTCGATGCCCGCTAGCTCGGCTTCACACCTTGCTCAACCGAATGCGTACCGCTCTTGATCCCTCTCAATATGCCATCCACACTTTGCCAATCTGTGGATCCTGTCACTCTGACGCAAGCCAGGGCTTTCCCGCTGCCGCTTCCCGGCATTGGGCAGGATTATGTACAAGACACCTCGAGGGCACATACCCGCCCTTGATTTATGGTTGGGCCCTTTTTTGTTTTACGACAAAGCATCTTTCCCCTCCCCCTTCCCGCCTCCGCATTCGCCATGACATGCTTTCGCCTTTTCTCCCGCCCTCCACATGGCAGACGAGCCGCTTGCCTCGACCAGCTTACACTCACTGCATCTTATCAAACTTCAGCGGCCCGATGTGCGGCTAGTGTCACAAGATATTTCTGCCTTTTTGTTTTCCTCGCCAACTGTTCTCACCTCTGTCACACTGACGCGGCCCTCGAGACACCAATACCTCCTCAAAAAGCTTGTATGCTGTAAGTGGTAATTGTGATCCTGTTTTCCCTCCTCTTACGCTCGTCTGTCACGTCTGACACTTCTTGGAGAAATATGAATGAAAAGTCCCACGGACCTCTTTCAGTCGAAACAAAATACGACAATAAGCTGTTCAAAGTGAGTTGTTTTTCGGAAAGTTTAGCCGTCTATCCCTGTGGTTTCTTTCTTATTTTTCTTCTTCGAGGGCCAGGAGCAGAGGTTGACGCGGCAAGACATACCAATCTACATTACGACATACTTGGATATAAAAAAAAAACAGTCACTGACAAACAGAGCCCTCCTGGCGTTCCCCGAAGCGACGGCTAGATCGAAACGTGGTAGCCTTGCACAAGTACCCCTACCAAACAATGGCGCGGGAGACACAGACACATGAACGACGAAGGATGCCTCTTGGCAAGCGGTGTGTCTGTCAAGAGGTTTTCTGAGAAAACAACGAAAATGCAACGGATATCAGATGTCTATTTTGACACACGAAGAGAACAAAATCGAAAACATACACGACAGAAGCGAAAGCGACAAGAATAGTTCGCTTTGCATTCCCCGGTTAAGGGCGAGCATTGAAGCGTTTGGCGTCGGTGGCCACCATCCATTCTGCCCTCCCTCTCGCGGACCACTTCCGGAGGTTTTATGACAGCATTTGTCAAGTTTCAACCAAGTTTGCACTGCCATTGCAACCCGATGAGCCGCCAGGCTTGATGGGCAAAGACTCCGCCCTGTTATGTCCCCGCCATGTCAATTTTGAGATGCTGTTTAGCGATCATGTTTCGGAACCCAGAAAGTCATGACTGACTTGGTCTAGGCTCATCAGCCTCCTTGCCATCACATCAATATACGTGGCACAAAGGGCCCCATCAGATAAACGAGGAGCTGGACTGGTCACGACAATCATTGCAATCGTTTCCATCGGCGCTCGACTCGCAATGCGGTTAATTTGGTGATCGACTGCAAGGATACTGTCGAGAGGGTTCCATCAGGGATACAGTCGCACCATGCGCTTGCGAGTTGCACATATGCCTACCCCCGTCAATATGTTGGAGGCTCGACCCGGCGTAGCAGAACCTTGTGTCGAAGAATTTAAGCAACTCGCCAATCACACCCCATCAACTCTCGATACGGAGCCTCTTGTGCCTAGACCTCAATGCCCCAACGCCTTGCCCAGGAACTCCGTACGAGCGCCCCCGAAACCTCACCGCCCATTACCTGTTTTGTGGCCTGAACAGCCCTCGATCGCTACTGCGTGATATATTTCACTTTTTCTTTCTACACAGCCTTTAACTCCTCGTTTCATTTCGTTTCTCAAAATAGAAAAGCAGCCTCTGCATTCTGGTCGATCCAAGCTGGGCAGTGCCTCCGTCCCACGTGCAGCCACACCAAAGGGTGTAACATCCGCACTGGCAGGTTGCGCCTGGGGAGACGCCACTTCGATCTCGCGTGCGTCAACTGTGGACGACCATGTCGGCAATTGAAAGCAGCTAGAGCCTCCAAATGACAGCCTAGAACAAGACTGTCTTCTATCATATGGAGTAACACTCTACTAAATGTGCGTTCTTGGTTTTTCTGCTTATGGGTGCATATCAATATTGATGTTTGCATCCAAAAGGTTGAGAGAAGTGGATCGACTTGTTTTATGGTAAGTCCAAAGCTCTTTACATCCACACTCATGCACACCAAACAAACAATAGATAATGAAGATTGGTAAAAAAAAAAGAAGAAGAAAATTGAGAAACTTCCACTAACCTAAATAAATTCCAAAAAAGAAGAAAACAACTTGCACGCTTATTCGCGCCGGCAACCCTGCTTGCCCACTATCGTCAGCACATCAGAACTCAGTCCCAAACAAGTGGGCGGTGGGTATCTGACCTCTCCTTTCGGTGTTGCAGTTTGTGGTGGGTTGCAGTCCCACCACAGAAACATCAACACGTCCAGGCGCCATGAATTGTCCGATACGGGGGATGAGAGCGACGAGCTTTACAAGTGGCAGTTTCACATTCTGTCCAGATCACTGCAGTCATTGTATGCACCCTGTCAGTTTCGCATCCTGCTATGATCGCCAAAAAGAGTGTGTTTTGCCGACGCTGTCAACCGCAGTAACAAGGATGAGCAACTGTCTTTTAACAAGCCTGTCTTGACCATGTATGTCGAGCATGGGTTACAATTTTATGGAGCAAGTTATTTTTAACGTGACGTTATTTGCTACTACTCCAAAACAGGTTTGCTTTTCATAAGGTTTTTCTTGCCCATTTTTCACGTCTTTTTTACTACATTCCTCCATGTTGTATGAGACCGTGCATCGATTATGTTCACTCTCATCGATACTGACAGCTAACACGGCCTCTCACCTCACAGTCCCCTCGCAAAACCACTATCAAACTTTACTGAGGCTTTTCGACAGCAAATCGTTTGCCACAAGCAGAAATCAGGGCCAGATCTGTTTCACTTGCGACAGTCGCAAATACGGGCAGTCCATCAAAGCGTCCGTGTGTCGAGGTTCCGCGCGTCTGTGTGTCCGCCCCCGCTACATAGGCAGGTCGCCCGCCCAGCCTAGCAAGGGTTCGAGCAAGCAAGTTCATTATGGAGTGGAAATCTTCTTGGTTCCAGTCTACTGAGTACCGTTGCAAAATATCTTGCCGCATATGCCTCTTTTACACAGACAATGTCTGGCTCAGGATTCGCGCGGGGGTCTAGAGGCAACGCAGCAACGCTGTTTTATCGATACCTGCACCTCCCTCAAGTTTCGGGCAGTACAGGCACGATAAACGGACCAATGCCGCAGGGCCGGTAGTCAAGTCATTCTGGACGCTACTCCTGCGCCTGGTCCCTGACAGTTTGTTTAGGTTGCTTGTGTGACATATCTTGCTAGAACGACTAAAGTGCAAGCATGACGGCGCGAGACATCGATTGGGGCTAGGGGCAGAGCCTCTATTTCCTCCACTCCAACTCACCCGGCGAGCACATACGAAATAGGCCACCGGCCGATGCATAACACGCACACATATTTGCCAATGCCGGTAAAAGTGTCTGCTCTAAGTCTTCGCCCTCAGTGTTCTTTCCAAGGTGACCAAGAGAGACGGCATGCAAGAAACAGCCATTAGTCGAATCCGGATTGCTGAGTTGACCTCCTAGTTTGGGCTGCTTCGAGGCCATCGTCTACGACGGCGCCGACGAGTCCAAGAGAAGGGAAGCTGGAAATCAACATGTTAAAACCGTTGTCGTTGGCGCGACGGAGCTGCGCCTAGAACGAAATCTCGGCCGGCAATGTCCCTATTGCAGACAAAAACATACTCCACACCCACACGCTGTATCCCGGCCCTACCCCTTAAATAGAGAAGGAGGCTGGCGAGGGACCCCGCATCGTCATCATCACAAGACGCGGCGGACCCCTGTTCGTCGCCTCGTCCAGGGCACCGACAGGTTGTTCATTATCCCAACTGGGGAGAACAGCGCAGAAAAAGCACAAAACCTCTACACTAACGAGTAAAGTGACCTACCATGCAGCGAAGTAACAGCAGGCTGTCAGGACTGGCTTGGCCTGGACCTAGCCCACACGTGAGACCAAGTGAGCACCTGCACGCACAACGGTCCTGCTTTGACCTGGTCGAGCCTGGCCTGCATGGCAGTCCAGATTTGGCAAGGGTCTGCAAGCATTTCAGCTTACGCCGGACTCTGTACAAAAAGCTCGAGGATCAATTTCAACAACGCAATCGGGAGACTAGACCGGGGTGCCATCCTGCCCGCCGTTTCCTCCTCGAACCCTCAACGGAGTTTGATGCTTGTTTTGGGGCAAAAAAAAAAGATTAAAGAAGGGTGGAGGGAGAAGGGGAGAAGGGGTTGTGGGCCTTGCTGCCGCAATCATGCTGGTCGAAACATCCATCAAGCTGCCTGACTTGATCTGGGCATGGTTTTCTCTGGTCTGCCACAACGTATCATCGCAAGGGGCCTATACGGCGGCGACTGGGTAAAAAGAGGACGACAAGAGGGACGAACGAAGAGACGAGAAGGCCAAAGACACAAGGAACGATCTTCTCTGGCCATTCCCTCCCGTTATCGGGATCAACCCGCGTCCTATGGGCCTTTCCAACACGAATGGCATCAAAGCCATTGGCTCAGTCAGTTCTGTGGCCTCTCCTCTTCCTTGCCTTCACGTAGAATCCACGCCCGGGGCAGGGAAACACACGAAGCAATCACCGATCTCTGTGAACTGGTCGGGCCATGCCAACCCCTCCAACCCCTTCCCTACCCTTGAGCGCCAGTCCTCCACCCCAGGAGTGATCCTGTACGGAGTACATAACGTCGCTCACGACCACTTCTTCACCCCGCCGATGCTCTCCCACTCGTCCTTTTCTGATTTTCCAACTCTCGATCACAACCCCCATTTGATCGTTCATCTTTCCCCCTTTTGTCTCTTGATTTGCGAAAAAGATTTCGCCATACGCCACACAACACACACACCTACCAACAAGCTTATTCTTCCTCACCCTTTTCTCATCTTATACTACCCCAATAGCGTCCTCGAGCGTTCAACACTCTCCGCTCATCTCCATCCGCTCTATTCGACAGCCGGCTGAAATATCCCAAAGAAGGAAATAACGAGGCCACGACTTCAAAATTTCCTCTCTATTCTGTTTCTTCTAGAAACGAACGTCCCGCATTCCGTCGGCTAAGCAGGCGTCCACTGTCAAAGCAACGTCAGCCCTTGGTCCGCCGCCTAGGATCCCCAGCAAAAGAAGTCAAAACAGAGAAAGGTACTTGCGCCGTTTCTCGTTACCCTCCTTCCCTCGTCCCCTGGTCTGCCGATACACTTGTCCTCCCCGCATGAAAATATCAACCAGTTTGGAGCCTCTCTCGACACTTTCGACAACGCATCATCATCGCCACTCTACATCATCCCCATATACTTGGACTTCCAATCCCTCATTTGTTCAAACCACCAGCAGCTTCGCCAGACACTTGTTTCTTGATAGCACACGTAGGCCCAGTCCTTTCCTACTGCTAACCAACACTCGAGCAGTACGCAGCCTCTCCCAAATAACGAACGCAAAGCAAACATGGCGAAATTGTTTATCGGGTATGCCTTCATAAAATATTGACATGCGCACATCGTTTGACCTCGGATGCTAACCATCGTGATTCCAGTGGCCTCGCCTGGCACACAGAGGAGACTACTCTCCGGCAAAAATTCGAGGAGTATGGCGCTGTCGAAGAAGCGGTAAGTAGATCATCGTCTCCATAATGTCCATCTCGCCAAGTTCTTCTTTCCCTCCACAAGGCTTTTAAACGACTCGTGTCATTCCGTCCTGTCGGAGAATGTCTGAAGCATGGCTTGAAAGAGCAGATGGCTCTGACCACGACGCGAAAAAGGGAGGGAAGAGACAGAGGGCGCAACAAACATGTGTTTAAGGTCTTCTAACCCTGTTTGTCATCTTTTTCTGTCATTTCCGAAAACTTCAGGTGGTTGTCAAAGATCGAGACACTGGCCGTAGTAGAGGCTTTGGCTTCGTTCGATACACAAATGATGCCGATGCTCAGAAGGCGATCACGGCGATGAACAACATTGAGTGAGAGAGACATTATCAACTGCTTTTGTTCTTGCGTTCGCCCTTGTCAGGTGCCACTTGAGACCATTGCTGACCTTGGAATTTTTCTATTTTAGGTTTGACGGACGGACTATCCGTGTTGACCGAGCATCAGACACTGGCCCGAGAGGCGGTTTCTCCGGACGTGGTGGCCCCGGTGGCTATGGCCCGAGAGGAGGCTATGGTGGAGCACAGCAGATGCACCAGAT
The DNA here is from genome assembly GCA_016097105.2 of Sporothrix variecibatus. Lineage (NCBI taxonomy): Eukaryota > Fungi > Ascomycota > Sordariomycetes > Ophiostomatales > Ophiostomataceae > Sporothrix > Sporothrix variecibatus. Next base: position 3,020,397 of record JADMNI010000005.1, read on the forward strand.
GCCATACGGCGTCCCTCCCCAAGGATATGCCATGCAGGGCCAGCCAATGTACGGCCAATCATATGGCCGTGGCGGTTACCCTCCGCAGGGTCACCAGTACGGCGGACAGCCTGCTCCAGGTAAGAACCATCCCCCACCCCCAACAGGTGCCTTCTCTTAGGGAATGATCGCCATGACGACAAGGCGAAACGAGTGGAAAGGACAAATCCTTGCTGTCATGGAAGTGTTGTACTAACAATCTTCATAGGTTGGGGACAACCCATGTACGGCTATCCCGACATGCAGCAGCAGGTCCCGCCGGGCCAGCAAGCACCCCAGCAGCCTCCGCAACAACCGCCTCAAGGTGGCCAAGGATACTAGCCCTGAGCTTTCCAGGCCGACGGAGAGGTGCGATGAGGGATCGACCTCGTTCCCTTTCCCCACGAACTCGAAGAGAAACAACATGAAAACAACGTCTTCCGAGACTCGACAGATATTTGAAAAGGGGAAAACACAAAAACCAAAGCTATTTTCCGGCAGTGACGGAAGGAAAAGACGGGACTTATCTCGAAATTTTTGGCCTCGCTGCACTCTCTGAATATATTTCGTCTTTACCAACAAAAACCAACTACTAGACGGCGGTTGTATGATGACCACGGATGGCCGTTGCTCGCTTCGGTCGAATTTTGCACGATACCCTATTCTCTTATGTTAGGAAGCATTCTTTTTGGGACCTCACCGTTTTTTCCTGATGAGGTTATCTCGACTCTTCAGACAATATTCTCGACACCTCTTCCGGCAACCACAAAGCAAATCTGCTTTCTGATTTCGCTTCTGTAATTGTCGTTTTACCTTGATTTTTTTTGGGGTGTGCTGCTTCTCTTCTTTGTTTCTATTTCGATGTCAATTATGCTTTTTGTTGTTTGATTATATGATTTTCTTGTCCCCCCTTTTTTGTTCGAATTATCTTTGAGACCGCTGCATTTTGTTTTGATTCGTGCCAGAGAAGAAAAAAAGAAAAGGTGATGTAAAAAGATACGACCGCCGTGCATTCTTGGGAGGGGGTTTTGGGGAGGAAAACAAACCTGGTGCAAAGGAAGAGACGGATGAAAATACATGACTGACGCCTACAGGATTTGACGGGGTAAAAGGGGTTTGGGATACCGGTGATGATGGAGTGAAAGCAGAGAGTCATGGTGCGAGTGAAAATATATCTATCAACAATATATATCCCCAACACACAACAATCAGTCGATGAAAAATGGCAAGGGACATGCGTTTCGGGCAGTGCATTGTTGCTATTGGATTGGATGGGCTCGGGGAGGAAAGTTAGTAGTATACCGAGAAGGCTAGCAGATGGAAAAAAAAAAACAAAAAAACAAGGCGTGTGAGATATAAAATGGAAACTGCTTGGCCCTGTTCATATGCTGTTTGGATGATCTTTCAAGAGATTTCTCGGTCTCTAATTGCTCTCAACTATACTGCTCGAACCGCTCTGTATGATCTGAAGGTCTGAAGATCTAAAGATCTAAAGATCTGATGATGTCTTGGTTGACTGCTGACTTGGAAAATAAACAGGAGGAGGCGCACGCATGATGTTGTTTGTCTTTCTTTTTGTTCTTCTTTGTTTTTTGGCAGAACCGTACCGCGCTGGATCGGCAGACCCTTTGGTGGGGGATCCTGCCGACTCATGTTTTTCTTCTCCTCTTCTCAGCCTCCAACTCCTTGTCGTCGTCGTCGTCATTGTTGTTGTTGTTCTTGACGGTGTAGTCGTCGACGGCGTCGTCAGGGTGTTTGCGATTATCGAATTTTGCTATTGTGTCGACTGTATCGCAGCCGCCTCAGCCTTGGCTTCAGCCTCGGCTAGGGCACGCACACGTGTCGAAAGGTCCGAGACGTGCTCGTCACCGCTCTCGGGACTTAGCTCATTAAGGGCCGTCTCCAGCCCCCACAAGTAGTCGCGGTTCGGCCCGCTCGGGCCCGTGGACCGAAAAATGTGCTCCGCCAGCTTCTGGACGTCTTGCGGTCCGGTGAACTGTGGGTTCTCGGGCGTGCCAATGTAAGCCATGGTGCGAAAAGCGGCGGCGCCCTTGGCGGCTGGGTAGAACGGTGTGTAGTGGATGGTGTAACCATTGATCTCGCGAATGTCGAGGTACTCACGGACCTCGGCGGCGTGGGCGGCATCGATGCGGTAGGCGACGCCCCAGACCTTGTCGGAGGCGGAATCGTGGTGGTCGGTCAAGCTCTCCCAAAAGGAGCGCTCTATGAGCGTGGCTACACGGCCTGGTGCTTCGGGTGTGCCACGATGGTCTTCACTGCGGAGAGGGAAAAAGGAAGGGAAAAAAGAAGAGACACGTTAATTTTTCTGCACCAAGCTACGGCAATACGCCGGTTCATGTCATCTACCACGGTCCCCCATTCCCTGAGGTGGACGGTGTGAGAGACGAGAAATGGGAAGACTCACCTTGCCTATAACCATGTTAGCAGATGTCGTGACAACAAGAAGTCGCGATGGGATGAAAATGGAGAAAGACTGTCGTAACTCACCTGCCAAAATCGGCGCACATATCCGGTCACCCATCCTGGAACTCTGCGGTCTGTTCGGGCGATTGAGGTTAGCGAACGCATCCGAGAAGAATTGCATGATGAAGCTGAGAGAAGGTATACCAAAATGCGGTGGCGGCTTCCAAATGAGGCTCCTGTAGACAGCATTGTTAGAATTGATGCAAATATTGCGGCTGAAGCTGAAAAGAATGTTGATGCAGAAAGAGAAGTCAGGCGACACGGGAAAAGAACACAGGCAGGGAAGATTATCGGAGGGCCTCGGGGTAGGAAGGGAGGTGGTGGTCAGGCCCAGCCAGGTTCCTCAGGCGCTGCATGTGCTGTTTTGTGCTGTGACAGCTGTGACTGTAACATAACAAGCGAGATAGGATAAGGGTGGGCAAATCGGTAAGAGACACTCTCATACGTAATGCCATTCCCTTCTCGTATAGCGGGAGCAGAAAAAAGCAATGAGAGGGGCGCCTTCTAGAGAACCAAAGTTCAAGACAATACGTACGCATAGCCAAATATCCAGAACTCGCCCTCAGCGGCGGCGGCGGCTGTCAAGGCATTTTCGACTGTGCCCTCAGGAACGCCATTTGACTGCGGTGGCGGCTCGTTGCCTGTCATGATCGACCGGGCGCAAGAAGACAGATATAAAGGGTATAAAAGAGAAGCCTGACGCTTGGTATGACGATTCTTGAAGTCTTTTTATAGACAGGCGTGGTTCATGCGAGCGAGGCGATGTCCGGTTCAGGGGACGTTGATCGACCTGATTGTCGTTGGATGAAGATTGGCGATTTGAAACTGTAAACTGTATCCAGAGACGAGTGTGGCCAATAAGTAATGTCGAGGGATATGTGCGTGGGTTATATATAGAATGAGATGCGCGAGGCAGTTGTGACTTTTGAGGTCTGAAATGCTGAGAAATACGGCGCCCAACAAGGTGAAGATAGATGGCGATGTGCGGTTTTGGTGGAGGTTTAGCGCACAAGGGGCGATTTCGCCATTTGCTGGTCGATGGCTCCAGAGCTTCCACCGCATATTATTCAACATGTGTAAAATACACTGCAAAATAGGGTCACTTTTTATGCTAAGATACAAGTCAGCCCGGCGCCCGGCTACGGTCGGATCGCTCTTTCTTCTTTAGCGCATCACTTCCTCTCACTATTCTGACTGTGGAATATCCAAAATACAAGATAAGAAGGAGCGACCAGCAGACAAAGATGAAGTTGTCTTGAGCAAGGACGTCAGATAGAAAGTCAGATACATATGTAGAAGGAGCGATTGGGAGGGCGGCTGTCGGCAATAATTCCAACGTCAACGGTCTTATTTTTAGGGACCTCCAACAATAGTGTGCCTGAAGCTACTGATTTTTCAGGGCACCCGGCCCAGGAACGCCGACCCAACCCCGGGAGAGGGGCAAACTTTGCGACCCTCGCCCACCTCAGGACCTGTACGCCGTGGGGCGCCTTGCGCAATCTTCCGGATGAGCATCCCGCTGCCAAGCCGAAGAACAAACAAAGTTATCGTGGCCAGCGGTACCTTGCCCACCGTATTAGCGGGCGTCGTTGAATATTCAGTAGTATTGCGTCGTACTGTGAGCCCAGATTGGCGCTGATGACTTGGTCCCAACTTAGCAAGAGCGACTGACGGCCTCGCATGACGCCTCGTGCCAACACTTTATGTCTTAGCCAAGTCAATTGGGCAGGAACGATGGGTAGGAAAGCAAGACATATATGCACGGCATGCCGCGCCGGCAGCCTCTTTTTACTTTCAAAGGCAGGAGCGCGAGGCAAGAGTTGTTAGACCGGTAAGGCTCAGGCCAAAAAGCCTCCGGAGCCAAATTAACTATCAGCTGAAAACTGCAGCACGCGGCACTGCCCCTCTCTTTTCATTTTGTATTGCTTCTTGCTCGGCCTCAGCCTGCACGCCACCAACTTCGTACAAAGTTAAGTGCTGATGGGATCGTGTAATGTAAGGAAAGCAAAGAATAGTGTCCAAGCCTTGTCTGAAAGCAGGGCTCTTTCCTTCGCTCTCGCTCGTTTTCGCCAGTCGTCGTGTTGATGGAGTCGCCAAGGCACTTGCGCTCCAAGGCTCCTTCCTTACCTTTTTCTCTTTGGTAAAAAGCCCCTCGCGCCTGCCCTGCCCAGTTCCACTCTCCCTGTACGGGAGACTGCGATAGGCGCTGTGGAGGCTCAATACCCAAATAACTCTCCGTCGCTCCTGCTGTTTGGCTGTGTCACTTGCTGCGGCTGCCTTTTTTCCCCACGTCACCCCTCCATTTTTGCTCGGCTTCCATTGCTTTCCTGGCAGGAAAGAGCTCTCTGCAGAGGACGACCGTTCCCCCAAAAGGAAAAGGACAGGAAAGCGCAAGGAAGGGTCGAAATCAAAGGGGTGAAGGACCAAACTGCCTTGTCTATCTCCAAACCTTACCTTCTCCTTCCTTTACTCTTTACCTTCTTGACTCCTTGCATAGTTTGGACGTTGCACCTTTTTATAATACCCCTGCGTGCGGCTCTTTCTCCTTTTGCACATTTGCCCGGACTCTCTTTTATTCAACGAAGACGTCACTTGTCCACCTCGCCTCATTCTCACAACAACGTTAAATCCAGACAACTCTCACGAACCCCAATCCCAGACCACGACGACATCTCAGTGTCACCCTGCATCCTGCCATACGTCCCCAGCGTTCGACGTAAGATACGACGCTCGTCTTACAGGGCCCTTTCCCATCTTCGGCCACGCCAACGGCGCAGTACGCTTCTCTGAAACGTTCGAACTACCCCTTCGAAGTAAGGCAGGGGCTTTCTTGCTCCTAGGATTCTCAACATCGCTTCCTGATCCGAACCTGTTTGAACACATAGCTGCCTGAAGACTTTCTTGCGACAAGCAACCTTCAATTTGACACTCCCGAAGCAGCTTTGATAAGGCCAGACGACATCGCGACAAGACCAAGCGACGATATTTTTCACGCCGACCGGCAACGCCGATACGAACGCCGAGCAGGCTATTTGATTGCCTACAATGGCTTACCACAACCCCAACAACCCGGATGCGCTTCCGTGGTAAGTTTCTCATCGCCTTTGCCTATCTTTCTCTGCGGGTGTGCCGTCTTGCGCCCGCCAGGCATAAGGACAGCCTTTATCGGCTCAATGTTCTTCCCTCTTCGGGATGTAGCCATATGCTAACAACAAGCTCTCCAATAGGTTTGCCGAGCCCGAGAAGGCAAGTTACCCTACATCGACGTCATACTGTTCCTGATATGCGCCGTGAAGCGCCCGTGGGCCATACCACTGTTCTAGACAACACAGATAGCTTGCTAACATGCGCCGGGATATAGAAAGGAGGCGACAAGGTTAACAGCAGCCAGCCCCCGCAGCAGCAGCAGCAGCAGCCACCAGGCGGTTACCGGTCTCCGCCGCCCCAGCAGCAGAACTTCCGTCCGCAACAGCAACAGCCTCAATACAATCACCCCCAGCAAACTCAATACCAGCAGCCGCAGCAACAACAGCAGGCACCACCGCGGCGGCAGCCCGAGCCCTTGTATCAACAAAACGCGCGGCCGCATTCGCCCGTGGTCCCGCCGCGTGATGGATATAACGGTGGTGGTAGTGGCGGACCCGGTCGCGTAGGCCTGCCGAGTGGACCCCGCGCCGGCGCCAATATGCAGCCACCACCCCGCTCTCCGATGCCACCCCGCTCGCCGCAACCGCCCACGACCATGTCGCCCGGCCCCCAGAGCCCCGCGTCGCGTGTCATGTTCCAAGGCGACGAGGAGCTGACCACGGACCAGCTCCGGAACATCTTTGATGGACTGGATACTCACCGTACGTACCTTTACCATGACATCATCATATTGACACCCAACCGCTAATAACAAGACTTCAGGCGTCGGCTACATTACCGAGAAGCAGCTCGCCGAGAACCTCGTCAACAGCGACCGCACCAAATTCGACACCTACACCGTCAACATGATGGTGCGCATGTTTGACGCCGACCGCAGCGGTGATCTCAACTTCCAGGAGTTTGTCGGTCTCTGGCAGTTCTTGGACCGCTGGCGCACCATCTTCAACCGCTTCGACACTGACCGCAGCGGCAACATCTCCATGGACGAGTTCAAGAACACTCTGGTGTCCTTCCAGTACCGCCTGTCCGACGGCTTTATTGAGTTTTTGTTCAAAAACTACGACCGCGAGAACCGTGGCGTCATCACTTTCGATCTATTCATGCAGTCTTGCATCACGCTCAAGCGCATGACTGACACGTTCAAAAAGTACGACGACGACCGTGACGGCTTTATTACTATCAACTTTGAGGACTTTGTGTCTGAGTTTTTGCGGCAGATCAGGCGCGTCATGATTGTCGACGAAGGCAAGAGCCAGATGCCGCCGGGGGCCTATTAGACCACCTTGGGGTCTGTGTGTGTGTTTCCTTGCCCTCTTATCTTCAACACCTCTTTCTTATGAACGAAGATACCCTCTCTTCTTGTCCTGTGTCTCGTGAAGGCTTCCCGGTTTTAAGTGGCATATTTCTTACGATTCAATTGCATCTGGTTTGTTGTTTTTACCACATTTCTTGATGATTCTGGTTGTTTCTGTATCGGAAAGAAATATATACAAGCAAAATTCAATTTTATTTCATGAATACAGTATGAGCTTTGAGTGAGGTGGTCTATGAGCAGTCAATCGCGGCCCGGTGTGCAATTATGCTCGTCAGGCTTGCCGTCCATACTCGGCAATGCTGTTTACAAACTGAAAAAGACTGCTCATGCTTGCCTAGGAAGGAACAGCTTGAGTCGTAAGGTAAGGTGTTGTCACGATGAATCCTTCCTTTGCAAGCTCTCGAGAGCTTACTTAGGATCTTCGTCAAGCTTTGCCAAAGCTTTCCCATTTGGGAAAACAAGTGTTGTATGGCTAAATGCCTTCAACTTGTCATAACGGATATTGAATATAATCACCACGCACCAAAAATGAGAGCTTCATCAGCTTCACCAGCTTCATCAGCTTGCCTCAGCTCAGCTATGAGCGATGGGGTCCTTTTTCCTTTGTTTGGGCGTCTGGGTGCATTTCGCAGGACGATCATGGGGGACCACTGCCCAATCAGAGTCGCTGAATTTAACCGGGCATTATTCACACCCCCTCACTCACAAAAATTCCCAAAGCTTTTCCCATTCTCCTTTCATCTCATTCTGCATGACGTCCCACGCTGGAGGAAAAAAAATGGAATGGGAGCTTGGGACAGCTTCCCGATTTTTATTGTGGGCGCATCTAATGCAATTTTTAATGGGGACCTTTAAGCTCTCCATTTCTCACATACGGTTTCTTTTGGCGGTGAAGATGTTTCAAAAGCTTCCTTCGCAGCTTTCCCAGACCGACTTCTCTTCTTTTCGACGTTTCGGTGCATGCGAAGCATCGTCATTGTGCTTCTATTGCTCCCATGCTCGGGTTCAGCCTTGTGGACAGGGTATGCAGGCAGCCGAAGAAGGGATAGGCAAAGGAGACAAAATAAACGACAAAAGGGAAAAGAGCAGAAGAAGGAAGTACAGAAACAACAGGGAGCAAGACAGGCCGATCCAGGATGCCGGGAACGAACAAAAAGGGAAAGAATGAAAGAAGAGAGACAATGGCAAAGGTCCCCGCCGCCACAGACACGATGCCAAACAAACGGCAAAGAGGCACAGGCGAAATGGCAAAGTAGGACTTCGGTCAAGGCCGAACAAAAAATTGTAAAGAGAAGCATAAGCTACAGCTTTTTTTTTCCCGCCGTTTTACCAGTTTTGCCTTGGCTAGACTTGGGCAACAATGCAAGCTTGTTGTTTGCTCGTTTGTTGGGCGGAAAAAAACCCAGCGGAACTACGCATCCAAAAGAAAGGTTTAGAGAGAAAGAGGAAAAGAGGGGCCGCCGCCAAAACATAGTCACTTTGAACAAAGAAAAACGCGTAACCACCGAGACAAGACAACCAGGAGAGCTGTCCGATTGCCAATTGCAGTTTCCCACTTCATATGTACGGGGAAAAAAAAGGATACATGGCTCAAATAGGAAAATCAATCGGTCATTCGTAAAATAGGCAGTTCGAAAAAGTGAGACCCGATAGCCTGGAGGCGAAGTGGCAACACGGAGTCTATTTCTCACTATTTCTTTCTAGAGCCAACCGACAGCACGCGGTTGTTCTGTCGGTTTATAGAAACGTGCACAAAACGGGGAATTAAGGGGCAAAGGTACAGATTGATCAAGGTGCACAAAATTTGAGGAAGAAGAATTGACATCCAGAGGGATTGAAGAGTCTTGACAACCAACAACAATGATGTTGTGGACTGTGAACCGGAGCTACCTACCGAAAGGACAGGCAAGAGACAGGAGGGGGTTTTGCAGCTTGTAACTCTGGTGGACCTCTTCTTTCTTATCATAAGAGCCCAAGATAGACCTGCATATGGTTTCACTTCAATGGGCGGTGGGGAAGAAGAGGGCAGAAGGGAAGCAGATGACCACAACAAGAAGGCGGTGGCGGAGGTGTCAAGAGTTTTGGCAGGTCACAAAGTAAGAGTTGCTGCCGCTGGCGGCGCCGGCGGTTGCAAGGATATTAAAGCTCCAAGCTCCGGCATCGCCAGAAACGATTCTAATGAAGTAAAAGTGGGTATCCCAAGAGACGGTTCTCGTAACACCACTAAAGTCATTGGCAGGAGCCGCCCCGTTGTAGCTTTCGTAGCTTTTGCAGGGAAAGAGGAGAGGGAAGGATCAAAATGGCGGGCGCGGGGCCTTTTCTTCTGCGGGCAAGTGCGTGGATGAAGCATGTGAGCCTTCCCGGAAGGCTCCATACGAGAAACAGCGAAACTTCCCTTTTCAGATAGGTCTCTCCAGCAAAGCGGATCCAGCAAGGACCAGCCAAAAGGGCCCACTGCCGGTCTTCGTCTGCCTCGAGCTTGCCCGCCGTTTTCCCGCGCTTTTTTTGCTACCCTTTCCTTGTCCATTATTTTTCTTTCGTTGCTTCGTTTCGTTTTTCTTCTTTCCCGCAGGAGAAAAAGCAAAAACCTCTTAATTCCCCCGCCTAGATGCCTTTCGTAGTGGGGCCTTGAAGTTGATTTGATTTTTTTTCTTCTGTTCTAGCCTTGGGCTCTGCCAGTGGAGAAAAACAGAGGCGGAGAACGCCACCGAGAGCCTGGGTCTTCTTTCCTTTCCTTTTTTCTTCTTTTCATTTTCTTTACATATATTTTTGCGGCTTCGGCGCGAGGTCTTTCCCTATTCGGTCCAGAAGGCTGCGGCATACATATGTACTTTCCATGGTTCGAGGTACATATACGTACCTGCCTCAGCTGAAGGACAATGATGCAAAGAGGGCAAGAGCGAGTAAACAACCCGTAGTTATAAAAGGAAAGGCCAAACAGGAACAACAATGACAGCGGATCGTTCACATTGGCTCGATCGATTGATTGCGCCTCCCGCGGTCCACAGCGCTGGGAATGGACAGGTGAGGTTGAGAGGGAGCGAGGTCCATGGCAAATGGGACGTCGTAGGGACCTGGCTGAAGGCTGACCTTTCTTGCCACCTCCGAGAGGTAGCGAGCATGTAGCTCGTAGCTCCTTCCTCTCGGAGCTCATTTTGACCGACTTACTAGCTAGTGGGAGGGAAAATCGAAGAGTCACAAGCTCTCGAAGAACCGACGAATACTTGCTCGCGACTTGCTAGTGACAGGGGGTGCAGAAATAAAAGAAAAGACAGAAAAAAAGACAATAAAAAAGCAGACTCGCCTCTGGCATGCATTGGGGGGCTTGCGAGCGAGCTATGCTTCCTAGCTATCCAATCAGCAACCGCCTTCTTGAATCATTCTGACCTTTTGCTGCTTTTTGTTGCTCTTCTTTTTTCTTTTCCTTTTGTCGCTACCCAATTGCTGGCTCCGATGCCTTCGGGTCCCCACTTGGGGAGTTCTTTCTGCCGCTTTTTCCCAACAGCGCAGGAGCGAAGAAGAAACCGACAAAAAAAAAACTCTTAACGGCCCCAGGGCCCCTCAACGATCTAAAGTGACAGGCCCCTCTCCAGGTCCCCCTTTTCCCATGCTCTCTATCGATTATCTATTTGACAAAAAAAGATGTTTCTTTTCGCCGACCAAAGAGGCAAAATAAGGAGGAAAAGAAAAGAAGACAGCACAAAGCTATTTCAGGGTCAATTGCCATGCTTTACCAGGAGTTCGGCCATGTGTCAGGAAAAGGAAGGAATGAACCTTTCAGCTTTGCCTTCCTCGGAGTACTCCGTCCAGGTCATTTGTTCCAGAGCACAGAGCACAGCTCTTTCCCTGCCATGAACCTACCCCCTGCTCCTTCCTTTGCCTCGTGCACACCCCCTCCCACTCAGCCACCTAAGATACAATACACCCTGGCAGCCCTGACGACATCCAAGCTCCCCTTGCTCCTGCTCTGTTGCTCTTTCTGCTCTTTCCCTCTCTGTATCAGTGCATTTTCCTGCTTGCTGCTTGGGGGGCCTGTTCCTCTTTGCTGCCCCTCCCCTTCATTGACCATTTTGCTCGCTTCTGCTTGCTCTCACTGCTACCCCTTCCCCTCTCTTCACGTTTTTGAAATGCTGCATAGTCCCCATTCCCGTCTTCTTCCCTCCCACGTCCGTGTATTAATCGTCGCCTGCCTGTCTGCTCCGTGGTAAACCCCTCCCCTTCCTTCTTAATTGCCTGCATTGATGCTCTTTTATTAGCCAAACGGCAGACCCATGCAGTCGTAACGTTCAAGTGCATTTGGTCGCCCCTTCCCTCTCTATTCCTTGAGTGCGGCGTAGCTTCCTTCTTTTCCTCGCTCCTATCCCGCTCGATGACTGTTTAAACCCACACCCCCTCCCCGCCTCTTGTCCCCTTCTCTTTATCGCACTCTCCGTTTATTCTTTTTGCCCGCCAAAGAAATAGCTGTAAAGTGGAAGCTGCGACTCGAACCCGCAAAATGCGCCTTCCCGTAGAGCTGTCACCTGCCGCCCACCTCTGCGCATGCTCTTGCTGCCCTTGCTTTTCTTTCTGAATATGCCCCCTCTCCTTCCCTCCCTGTCCCGTCCCCACCCTTTCTGCCCAGAGCACCTTCCCTCTGACTCCGCTGAAGCTGTACTCTCCTTCCTCACCCACCAGCCGATATCCAATCCAGCCTCCCCCAATTACTGCACACAACGGTCGCCCACAGTGAGTCCACAACCCACCTACTCAGTACGGCCTGGCCTGGGCAGTACCCCCCGTTCCGCTTTGGTCTGGCCCCATTTGTCCCCTCGTAGAGTAGCTTGTTATACCATGAGCAGTAGCACCAGTAGAAACACCTCCCTTTCTTGTTCACAGCTTGGATGCTCCCACCGCCTTTCGCTGAGCCATGCAACCGCCAAACCGCTAACTCGACCGACCGACCTTGTGACTTGGCCTAGCTCTTTCACGCCGTCCGTTCCTTCCCACCTCGAGCCACCTCCGTCTCTTTTCCTCTCGGTAGTAGCTGCTTCCTTGTCCATGCTTTTTGCTCTGTTCTTTCTCTTTTTGTCTCTCTTTCTTTGGCTGTTGCCCTCTTTTTGCTCTTTTCTCTACTTCGTACTTTGCTCGCTCGTTCTCGCCTTCCTCTCTTTTTTTCTCACCTCACACCCCTCTTTCCCTCTTTACCTCGAGACCTCGTCCTTTTGTTCCAACTTTGCTCACATTGCTCCCCTTGTTTCCCTTCTTCCCTTCTTCCACACACGCCCCCCCCCCTTTTGCTCTTTCCTTGTGCCTCTCATTCGCCGTCTTTTTTTCTGGGTCCCGCCTTCTTCATTATCTTTTATCGCTGCTTTCGGCCTGGCCATTCTCGTTGCTCGTTGCTCTTTGCTCCTTCCTCTTCTCGGTCTCCCTGTACCTGGTGTTTGTAACAACTACTGCTATTGCCCTTTCCTATTGCTGTACGGAGTAACTGGTCTGCTCTTCTACACTCCGTAACTTCTTTTTCTAATCCTCCGTCCACACCTTTTCCTTTCGTCCTTTCTTCCCATCTACAAACTCAGTTTTTACAACTTTTCTCTCTTCTCGAATTGCTTCACGCAACCGCCCGTCCTACCTCAACTCACCTAACACTGGGCAGCAATTCTCTCTACGATTTCCCCTCTCTTCCTCCCTCCCGTGTCTTTCATGGCTCTTTACCTCTTTATCTCACCAACAACGCCTTACAAGCCCGCATAAGCTACACATTCAGCACTTTTACAGCTTCTGCAAAGCATTTCGAACATATTTCCCCTCATTTGGGTTGCCTTTCTTGGTCGAGACCGTCAACCCCAGAGCTCTCCTTGACCTTGGAAGACTCGACTTGATCCTCGCCAGCTCAGCTTTCTGTTTCTCAACGCGGCCCGCCTTACCAGTTGAACCACTTGCCGCCCACACTCTCCGAAACGCTTCTTGTTACAACCCCAGAAACTCAAAAAGAGAACGACCCAACTAGCAACCAAAGAGTCCAGCTCCTCGTTCCTATTCTCTTTTGTTTCCCGCAACTTGTTTTTTAAAAGCCAGCAAGCAACGCAATCCAGAACCTTGGAGCTTCCGCTCGTCGCCTATCCCCCGTTGCTCTCCCTTTCTTCCCTGGGCCGCCCGTAACGAAACACCGCCACTTTCGACGACCCAGACTACTCTGATTAGACAAGACAGCAAAACCAGCAAATAGAGAACGGAACCGAAATCCGCGCACGAACACAAGCATACAAGGACAGCTCGCATACGCAAAGCTTGTCTTTCTTCTCGTCTCTTTCGCCTCTTCTCACTCGCCCTTTCTTTTCTTCTCTTTCCATTTTCTTTTTAAACCTCTTACAGCTCACATTTTTGCTGCACCGCTTTCGCAACAATTCAAACGGCCGCAATTCATTATATCGACTAATGCGCCAGCAACAGCTACAACTCTTGCAGCTTGCCTATCGCCGGCCACTTACCAATCCACTACCACACTCCGTCAGCTGTTCATCCCTTCGCTGCGCTGCTACACGCTCGCCCCAAATTATCATCGGCGCGATTCACACCACTACAACTATCGCAGGTGACGCTTGACTCGACGCTTGCTTGTCTCAATCGCGGGACCTTTCAAACGTCCCTTTTACTTTGGTTGTGACAATTTCTCACAATTACCGGCCGTTTCGCGACGTTTGACGCGAAACGACCGTTATTTTACTGACCGACGTTGAACGTTGCCAACGTTACTTATACGAATTTCAACCGCCACTATCGTTACCGCCTTCTCCTCTCGTCTTATCGGGAAGCTATTATCGCAAGTAGCACTACAAAAAATCACCCCGCTGTTGGTGCCTGTGCCTTGATCAATTTAGTAATTACCAACGCGATAAGCGATACAACTGCTTCCTTTTCAACGGTTTCCCCGCGCCAACGGAGCTGCAAGCTTTCTAGAATATCTAGAAAAGCTTAGTTTTTTTCTTTTCTTTTTCTACGGCGTGCGAGCAATTACGTATTGTCGCCAGGGCCTCGAACCAACAAAAAGGCACACCATTTCCCGCTGAATTGCCATTGCATGGTGGGGTCAAGATGCCGCCCAGAGCTTCTCTTACTTCTTCCTTTTCCATCACCGACTCGAACAACGAAGTCGTCTGCCCCTTGAGAAATCAAGATGGCTCCAGTTGTCGCAAACGGTGCATTGGTGTAAGTGATAACCTGCTCCCATTTTCCTTATTCTCTCAATTATGCATTCCTTACTAACGGCAATTCTCCTATTACAGGAAAAGAGATATCGCTCTATGCAGGAGCATATCCGTCGTGCACATCCCGAACATTACATCTCGAAGCTTCCGGCCACGGAAGAAAGCTTCTTGCTTATGATCAACACCCCGCCAAGCGAACGCCCGCCAAGTCAACAAAATGCGGGCCCCGTTCACGGCGGTATGTCCGGCAGCGGCCACGGAAACCTCAATTCCGGCCTGAATGGCCCGCCAATGCAACACTCCATGAGCCATGGGAGTATGCATCAAAACCAGAAGCCGTTCATGCATGATATCAAGCACGGTGCCCCGGGCGTCCCAAGAAATCCTGACGAATTCGTTGCCGGGTCTGCGCTCCCAGCCGCAAGTGCGGCTGCCGCATTGGCGCAGTTGCACACACACAAACTCGACCGCGAATGGGATGAAGGGGTAAGTTTGTCAATGGGAGATGTAAGCCGTCTACCTTTCCTTTTTTTTTTTATATTGCCCGATATATGGAGAACGGCCAGTTAACAAAACCCAGGGCTGGACATCCGACACAGAAAAAGGCCGCATGCAACGCTCGTCCATCGAGCTTCCCCCAATACACATGACGAACCCTGATATCACAAGCGAGCCATTCCCAGGTATTAACAACTTCAATCGGCAGCGCGAGCTTCTGCCGTCCATTCTCTCTGGCTCACCGCCCGGGCGCTCATCTACCCTCCCTCCGTTGCAGCGTCCTCTGGGACCTGCACGGCCAAGGAAGCAGTCTGTCACCAAGCGGTCGCGCGAGACGCACCACAAGAAGCAAAAGTCTAGAGGATCTGCATCGGATTGGCTTCGTCGTATCCAGAATGAGTCGGCCGCTGACCGACTGCGCCCCGGCGGACCGCTTAAGGCTATGTCTGCTGAGCCGTCTGACTTTGGCAAGCGTTGGGAAGACCTCATCGATGCTGCTGCGTCTGCAACTGAGGACATCGATGACGATCGCACACCTGTCCCTCAGTCTCCTATCTCCATCCATCGCGCCTCTTTACCGCCGTTCCCGCACCAGGCGTTCCAGCACCAGCAACACACGCAGGGTGGCTATCAGGCATCCCCGCTGCAGCAGGCATTGACGCCGCCGTCTTATGCACAGGAAATGCCCGAGCCGTTCCCGTCCGTGGAGAGCAACGAAAGTGGCGATATTTTCAATATGGAGTCCCGCGGCCTGTCCGACTCGTCCCCCAGCTACTCCTCACAAAACCCACAAATTTACTGCGCTGCCTGCGGCAACATTTCACAACTACGCGAGTCGTATGCCTGCACCGAGTGCATATGTGGTCTCTGCCAGCCTTGTGTTGAGATCTTGATGGGAGAGCAGGGTGCCAGCAGAAAGTGCCCGCGCTGTCATACTATCGGTGGCCGCTTCAAGCCTTTCCAGCTCGACATCCGGTGAACACCATCCCTTCATTTTCTTTTTCTTTTCATTTCTCAAAGCCCCTTTTCACATGAACGTTTTACCCTTTTTCATTCTCTATTTTTTTCTTCCTTTTTTGGCTTTACCGGCCACATCTACCTTTACTCATTTGCTTTTTTTGTGCTCCAATTTGATTTAGCAGTACACCGGTGCATCTATTACACACACTTGGGAATATCCTCTGGGAGGGCCGATTCCCACTTGGTCATTCATAAAGAGGCGTTTATTATTTCCACGGTCAGAACCTAAAGACGCAGGCTGGTCAAGCTGCACGGCGTCTTTTATCATGTTACGGTCTACATTGACCACGGAGGGATTATTTGATTTCCTGCTTTCCTTTCTTTTGATTTGCCCCCCCACTTTTTGGATTTCTTTTGGATTCGACATTCACAATTGTCCCATCTCGGACGATGTTCTCTTCGTTTCGTCGATGCACTTTTTGGTGGCAATGGCAGACATTTGTTTGCCATTGCCTCAAGCAATACATGGCGACCCTCATTTTTACCATTGTTACTCCCCGCGGCGTTTTTCTTGGATACGACATTTTAACGGCGGACAACTACACCTAGATGACGGCGATTTTCATCGGGACCTACTACGATCGTTACCCATACCGGCACACACACATTGTTTCATGATTTTTATATGCTTTCTGCGAGACGGGTGGCAAGGCCGGTATAACACAGGAGTTGATTTTTATATGCGGCTGAAGCCCATGACAATGTTTTGATTTTTCTGGGGCTCTATAATATTTGGGCGGCAAAGAGGGTCTCTTTTTTATATTGATTTTTCCCCCTTCTTTTTCTATGGTATGTTTTTTGCTTTATTTTTTGGTATGCGGCTAACAGTTTGAGTTGATCGACAAACCTCCTACAAAGACTTGTTGCTTTTTGCTACTCTTTATGTTTTCATGTTGTTATATGTTTTTACTTTGACATTGCTATTTGGTATATCTAGGGAAACGCAGAGAGTAAGTGAAGAAGTTTTCGGCTCTCTCTCTCTCGTACATACTTTTGTTCCTTCTTCTTGCCGGCGTTCTGTTCTCCGCATCATTTTTCTACCTCTCGCATGGGTTTACATAGTATCTTTTTTTTGTCTTGTCTGCCGCAACGGTCAGTTCCGCAAAGTAGTAACTCATTTTTACCACACAAAGTATGCATTACACAATCTTCAGCCCACCACAACAAGATATGTGAAATCTACAATACTGTGAAGAACAACAACTTGCAGGCCTTGTAAACTCAGAAGTAAAACAAAAACAAAAGTAAAATTTGAATATCCCTTTCCCATTATATGATTGTACAGCCACGGGCTAGTCTCTAATTTGAAATAAGAATGTGTTGTTGACCGCCAAAATAAAGAAAAAGAAAAAAGACCCGTTGTCCCTAGAAAATAAAAAATGAGACACAAATCGGAATCCAGTAACCCAGTTTGCTGCACCCTGTGTGTTGAATAAATAAAAGTAGAAAAGACGCCCTGAAATCAGTTGTGTTGTGGTTTTTGTAGTTGTATAGTTTGTTTGCTCCGCCTGCCTATCTGTCGTTTGAGCGTATCGAGGGCTCGCGGTGGCCCTCTATGGGATGACAGCTCGGTGTTACCCCAAAGAACGTGACGCGAGATGACCGCATGAAGAAGACGCGGCTGTCCCCATCTTTCTCTTTTTTTTTCATTCTTTTTTCTTTCAACCAATCTCACGGCATATACCGCCCCCTTTTACCGGCCAAAGAACCGGCTCGCCATGCCGCTCGCAATCGTCCCGGCCAGGTTCGTCGTCGAGAACGCCGAGCCGGCCAGGTTCGAGGCCTGGCTGAACTTGTCGCACCGCGAGAACGCCAGCGCGTTAGTGATTGTTAGGGCGAGCGCAATCGCCAGCAGTGGCAGCCACAGGACACTGAACCGGAACACGGCAAAGACGGCCAGCGCGGTCCAAGACAACGGCTGGGCGTACAAAGCGAGCCAGAAGAAGCGACTGTCGGTGGCGTTGTTGACGCGGTTAGAGGACGGGTCGCTGCTCTCAAAGACCCAGTGGGAGTCGCCGGACTGGGGGTCGACTTCATTCCACCAGCGGAGGCCAACGAGGCGGCGGCCGGCGATGTTTTTGAGGTAGTAAAAGTCGGCGGCGAGGAGGAGGACGGTAATAATAAAAACGAGGACCCTAAGAAGGGGTGGTTAGTGGATGCTGCGATTTGGGACACAGAATGGACCATCTGGACTCACTTGTTTGCTGTGAAAAGCAGGCCAAAGAGGTAAACGAGTAAGCTCGCTAGAAGATGTTAGCATGCTGTGTGGTCCCTTGGATGGATGTTGGCTTCGAGATGGGGGATGCGCACCAATGCGGAAAGAGAGGAAGGTGAGCAGGGTGATGGGATGCGAGCTCAGGCGCCAGTGCAGCGCGCCCGGCTGCAGTGGTGCTTGCTGTTGTGGTGCGTCCATGGTTCGATGATGTGTGTGCTGGGGTTGAGGTGTTCGGCCGCGGTGGGAGATAGATGGGGTACGTCGCGATGGAGAGGGAGCGAGGTGTTGACGAAGGAGATCGCGATGAAGCTGAAACGAAGGTCGTCGTCGGGTTTGCGTCGCAGAAATATCAAAAGTCAAATCGATAGTTGATCAGAATAGGTTTGTCCGGTATCGTCGATGTGATGGAGGTCGCGATTGTCGCCGTTGTCGTTGGGGAGAGGGCGCGGTCGCAAGATGGAGGGTTGTTGTGTCGTCTTTGGTTCCGTATTTGGAGAAAAGGAGACGAAGACACGATAATACAAGGGAGAGAGAGCACTTGGTGAAGGCATACGTGTAGCTAGGACCCACTTTTCTTTGAGAGGTGCCTACGACCCTTTATGAGGAAATAAGGAAGGCGGTGAGATGTGGCAAAATGGCGAAGCTTTACTCAGGAAGAAAGTGCTGTCGTACAAGCACGTTACGCCATGTGAGGAAAGCGGGGACTCGTCCGCCATCCACGCGGGTTTTGGCGAGCTAAGAAGAGGCCCGTCGCTGTAAAAAAGACGCTGGACGTCAGGATACTTACAGCAGCTTTACCCGCCCAAGCTTGGACGCCAGTACGTCAACGACGTAGCTGTCGCCGAACTGCGGGGAGGAGCGAGCCAGAAAGCATGTCGGCTATCAAGAAGCCGATATAACCCAGCTCTCGTCCTTTCAACAAATACTCATCGTAACTGAAGCTTGCATTCATTATTCTTCATTTTTTCGTCCCCTCTCGTATTTTTCATCTTCTTAATGAGCTCTCCTTTTGATTAACGACTCCAATCAGACATCCTCATCCGCCCGACTGGACATCTGATATTCACAATGGCGGCCCCCGTCTTGAGACGGTCTCTTCTCTATGGTATATTCACTCTTGCTCCATGACGACTTCGTGTATGGATATACTAACCCTCCTCACAGTGCCCTCATCTTCTCCCAAGATGCTGGCCAAGTCCTTGACGCTCACCTCGGACAACATCACCTACGACCTCGAAGACGCCGTCACCGAGACTGCCAAACCCGCCGCCCGTGCTGCTCTTCGGGACCACCTGGAAGCCATTGCTCAGTCCAAGATTACGGCACCCGCCAAGACGGAGATTGCCGTCCGCATCAATGCCGTCTCGACACAGCACGCACTCGCCGACCTGACGGAGCTGGGCCCGCTTGCCTTGTCGGCCGTCGGCGCGATTGTCGTGCCCAAGACCAATGCACCGTCGGACCTGGCTTTCGTCTCAGACGTCGTCAACCACATCCGGCGGAACGCGGGGACGGACGAGAACAAGGGCGTGACAGAGCCACCGAAACTGATTGCACTCGTCGAGTCCGCCCGCGCCATTATGGACCTCAAGGAAATCTGTACGGCCGGCACATCCTCCCCGACGGGCCTTCCCCTTGACGGTCTCATTTTTGCGGCCGAGGATTTTGCTCTCGACCTGTCGCTGACACGCACACCGTCGCTGTCCGAGTTCTTGTATGCGCGCAGTGCGGTGGTGACGGCGGCCAAAGCGTTTGGACTCAACTCGGCATTGGACTTGGTGTGCACAAGCTTCCGGGGCGACAAGGGGCTGGCGACGCTGGCAGAGGAGTGCCGCGGCGGTCGCGGGATGGGCTTTACGGGCAAGCAGTGCATCCACCCGACGCAGGTGAGCGTGGTGCAGCAGGTCTGGGGTCGCATGTACGACGAGGCGGACCGGAACGAGCTGGCATGGGCGGTGCGGGTGTTGATTGCCGAAGACAAGTCGGCGGCGAGCGGACGGGGTGCGTTCACGCTGGATGGTGCAATGATTGATGCTCCTGTGGTGGGCAAGGCCCAGCGGCTGATCGACCAGGCAGAGCGGGCCGGTGCTGGTGAATTTATCCAGTCTTTGCGTGAGAAGCACAAGGACCAGGAGCCGGAGTAGTAGATGATATATTATGGGTGTATGCATATAGAATGTGTCCTTTTTTTTCTCTCCAAAATAAAACAATTAACCAGTCATCAGATTGCATCTTGACTTCAACAAAAGCCACGAAATATGAGCCAGCCACAGAGTGAGCAATAAACAAATGCCCAAAAGGGACAAGCGAAAATCAAAATTCATAACAAATGCTTAAGCTGTCCTATCCAAAGAACAGGAAACGAGGGTGTATCTTGGTGAAAAAGAAATAAAGAAAACGAAGGCTAATCCAAGGCAAGTATAAAATGGAATAAAAATAGACGATGACCAAGCCAGACCTCAAGCCAGATGGACTTGGCATCCAAGGAAATGCTGGCGAAGAACGACCGAATATAAAAGAAGAAAAATGGTGTAAACAAAATAACTGTCTCATTAAATAAAGTTCAATATACTCCCGCCCACGCTCACACTGATCTTGGTTGTTGTCCCATCATATCCTTCATTACCGACTTGCCGCAGCCGCGCGGTTGCGGATGGCATTCTCGATATCGGCATCCAGTTCCCGCTCTTCTGCCTCTAGGCGGGCCACATCCTCGGGCGTCATATGGTCCTCAATCAGTGCTGCCACTTCGTTACGAATAGCAGGCTGAGCAGCCGCACCCGTACTTGCACCTGCCGAAGAGCCTGGTGCTACTGGCTGTGCAGGTACAGCCACTGGAGACATAACTGGCGTCACGTTCTGTGCGGTTCGGGCTGTAGGCGATGCAGCTGCAGATATTCCAGCAGATGAAGTCGAGACCGCACGTGCGGGAATGATCTGTGGTGTGCTGCCGTCTTCGTCGGTGTACGGACTGTGCGGGCTATGAGGCGTATCAGGCCCGGCATCCCGGCCTGCAAACCGGCCAGCTACGCCAGCCACGACTGCATCCTTCTCCATCAGATTAACAGCCGTGCCTGATCCCGTGCCGTCGTGCAGGTTGGGACGAGGACCGCCAAGATCGGGGACGGGGCCACCACCACGGTAGGGCTCGACAGAGCCGGAAAGAAGAGCCGAGTTGTAGGCCTGGTTGGTAGCGTTATGCCTCTGGCGGCGGCGGCGCAGGAAGAAGAAGGCGAGGGTGGCAATAATGGCGATGGCAGCGATGGCACCCACAACAATACCGGCAATGGCACCCTTGCTTAGGCCGGAGCTGCTGCTGCTACTGCCACCACTGCGAGTGGGGCCGGTGATCGAGCCATCTCCGTTCGTGGCCGACGGGTTAGACGTTGCCGTGGCAGGAGTTTGAGTGAGGCCCGCCGTACGGCTGCTCGTCTCGGCAGAGACGGGGCTGGTATTCATAAAGTTGGGCAAGAAGGTGGCGATCGTATCGGTTTGCTTTATATAGGTAAAGTCGCGGCTGAAGGACGAGCCTGAAATACCGTCGGGGCCGGTCCAGGCGACTTCAAAATACAACGGTGTGCCATCAAAGTTGCTGTCAACAATCACGCTGGCGTCCGTAATACTGAGAAGGTAGACAGGGGGGTTTGTGTGGTGTCGATGTTTACTGTCTTGTTAGGATGAGGTAACTTCAAAGCAGATGATATACAGGGGTACGGGGTAGTGACAGTTTGGTAGGCAACATACATGACATGGGCACATTAAAGGCCGAACTTGAAGACGTGGTCATAGTTCCTTGGCCTTCTGTTGTGTCGTTTGATGCCGTGCCAATGACATCTCCACCCGCGACAAGCCGCAGTGTGACGCTGGTCACCTTGTATGCTGTCGAAGGAACAGTGAAGTTGAACTGTTTGTTCTTATCAGTTGTGTCACCAATAAAGACAGCAGCATCATGATACGTCGAATCAAGTGGGTAGTAGTCCCAGAAGGCATCGGTGGGAAAGTTGACGACTGCGCTGTTTGTTGTTGCCGGTTTGGATGTTGTCGTTGTTGGAAGTGTATATAACTGCTGATTAGCGGAGGATGCGCCGTGTGTGGACGCGTGGGATTGGAAGACGGGACCGGTCGCCCTGGCGGTAGCAGAGAAACCGAGAGCGGCGACGATGGCCGTGGCCAGAGAGATCTCGCCGAAGAGCCGGCTGCGAACGGACCGCATGTTGGACGAGTGAGTTGTCGCGGGACGGGTATGGGACAATCGAGGATGTGAATGGCGGGTGAGAAGGACGAAGAAGAGGCGAGAGGCGGGTGAAAAGATAAAATATCGATGGGCGTGAGATCGACTCAAGGCAAAAGAGAGAGGGAGAGAGAGAGAAAAGGCGATGATGAGCGAAAGAGACAGACGCCCGTCACCCAGCTTGTTTGTTTTTTGTTTGCCCGACTCTCCCAAGTCTCGTCGACAAGGCTGGACGGGTAGGCAAAACACAAAAACAGAAACAAAAAAAGCGTCCGTGAGAGGAAGCAAAAACAACGAAAGAAAGAAAAAAGGACGACGAGTGAAGGAGGAGGGGAAGGAAGAAACAAAAAGTCAAAAAGTCAAGAAAGAGCCGCAGTCCTGGAGAGAGAAGAAACGGAGAGGCGAGAGATAATAGCAAGGGTAAGCAAGAGCAGGCGAAGGAGGAAAGAGGACTGGGGCAGTGGGCAGGGGTCGAGTGGGAAGGAGCCACTGGAAGGATTGGGCACGAGAAAGAGAGAAAAGAGAGAAGAGACAAGAAAAAGTGAGGAAAGAGGTGAGCACTGAGCCAAAGAGAGAGCCTGGGAGAATAAGAAAAGAGGACGAAAGGGAAGGATTGCGAGAGGCGAGTGGGTCGGCGCCAGAACAAGACAAGACAGTCAGGCTGTGCGCAAGGATTATGTTTCTTTCTTCTTGTGCTCTTGGCCTCTCTTTCTTGGGGTTTGTTGGCGGGATACAGGATGTTTTGGGCTCGCTCGCCTGCGCATCTGCTCGCCTGCTTGTCTTCTGGCTGGGGCTTGGCCAGGGTGGCTGTCTTTTGCTTGGGCGTGGGAAAGAAGGGCCCGGGTTCGTGAAAAGAGGAGACAGGACTGCACTTTCGAATGTGTGACTTGACCAGGTGCAAAGTGCAAATATTGGAAGAGGGGGCAGAGCAAAATGTGGCGTTGGTTGGTCTGGTTTTATGTGAATCAAGATGCAGCTGAGAAAATAAACAGACGCCTCTTTTTTCCGTTTGGGGGAAAGAACGACCGGCCGCAGAACTTTACAATGGCTCCTTCCTTACGATTCCAAAGGTAAATATTCAGAAACAAATATGAAAGGAAGGAGCAAAGGGAGAGCTTGACTGCCTTCTAGAAAGTCCTTCACGAGAAACATAACAAAGATTTTAAAGAGAGGCAAAAACTAAGCCGAGATGAACGAGTGAGAAGAAAAAAAAATGTCAAGAGAGCCTCAGCAGTCCAGCGCCGTCAGCCCTGCGGTCCAGAGTTGTAATGAGACATTCCTTTGCCGTTGGCCATCCTCCCATCCTCAGGGAAAAGGAAAATGGGGGTGTTGCAGCGGGCGCGGTATGGCGCACTACGCCGCTTTCAGACAGTAGTCGACTAATAAGAAGAGAGGAGCGGAAGACGTGAGAGCCACCGAGAGGAGAATTACGGCGGAGAAAAGCTGAGAGAAAGGAAATCACCACACTGGGCCAATGGGGCTAAGAAAGTGCCAAATAAGACTGGGGCGGTCTGCAGAAAACCAGGACACAGCCCTGCGCCCCCAAAAACACCGTCTGCGGCGATCGAAAGGCGGAGTGAAGAGGAGAAGGAGCTGATCATTTCTCGCGACCTTTGTTCTTCGGTCCTGACATAAACGGCGTATTTCATCATTGAAATGAACTGTCTTTGTAAAGATCATGGGTTGTGAATCCGAGTTTTGGCGTGTTCCTTTGCAAGAAGACAAGAAGGCGGTGATGGGGGAAGGAGCGAAGGGGACGACCCGACGTGGCCCCCGTTCAGCCGCATCCCAGAATTTAGAGTGTAAAACGGTACGGGCGAAGCCAGGCCAAGCTCTTGTCGACCCTGAAAAACGCCTGGCCCTACTACCGGACGCTAGCCGTAAGGCTTGCCGCGTTATTAACATGAGGAAAGCGCACCGTTGGTGGTGGGTGGAGAAAAGAGAGAAGGTGGTGGTGGGAAAGGATAATAATAGCGCAAAATCGCAGCTTTTCCCATGTACGGAGTACGGTCAAGAACGTCTTCTCTATCTCTGCCTGACCAGCATCTGCGGCCGTTTATTTTTCTGCAGGACTTTATTTTAGACAAGCGGCTGCTGCACCTAGAAGAGCATACTGTGTACTTTGTCCTTTGCTCAAATGTGGCAGGTTCAAGATAATGTCGACGAGACAGAAGAGAAAAATGAAAACGATGGCGGCACAAGTACAACACAACGGCGAGGCGCAGCGTGCAGCGCGGCTGTATCAGGTCTGGTCAAGGCCAGGTCGACCGATAGAGAGCAAAGCGAAGAGAGAAGAGAAACGGAACCAACAACATCGTCGGCGCCTACATAACGAGTCGGCGGGTATTCTTTGCACGATCAGGACAAAACTATCACCAACTGTCGTTGACAACTTTAAAATTTATAAAACCCCTTCAAAAGAAAATTTCGTCCGTCTCGATGTCCGTGAACCTTTTCTCTCTCTCTCTCTCTCCTGTTGAGCCCCCTACCCCCTGCTGCCTGCGTCCGGCAGTGAGCGTCACAGTTGCAGCACCAAAAAAAAGGAAGAGCAGACAACGGATCAGAGAAAGTAACATTGTGCTGTTGTTAGGGTCTCTTTTTCGAAACGCCCGACAGAGACTCCGCTTTCCATAGTTGCGTAGCTCTACCTCCGTACTCCGTAAAAGTATCCTCTCCTCGTCTGCTGCGCTCTGCTATGAAAAGATTGAGGCTAAAGAGAGCCTAGAGTGTAAGTTTAAACTGCCTCTTTTTTGACAGAGAGAAAGAGCCAAAAGTCTATTCCTGAACGACTCCATACCTTTTTCACTTCAACCAGAGGCTTGGTAACTGGTAGCGTTCTGTTTCATGGTGGCTGAGACGAGCGGCCAAAAGTGACCAGGGAGAAAATGTGAATGGGGATGGAGACACTTGCAAACGACCCCGGCCTCAGTTCGACCAGGGGTCTTGCCACCTGTCAGCGCTGTGACGCGTATTGTGGTGCCATACGTACGTACTTCAGCACACAATTTTGTTGTAGAGGTACATGATGAGAAACTGCGGGAAACAGACCCTTGTGCGGAAGGATCAATACTATCTTTTCTCTTCTCCAAGTGTGGCAGCCGATCAATATGTTGGAGTGAGAAAATGGAAGAAAATATCTGACGCGGGCCGAGAAACTCTCTTCTTGAAATAATATGCAAATACGTTGTAGTGCCTCATGGTGAATAAGGATGAACATAACACGTAGAAAGCCATATGGGCCACAGAAAGCATCTTCTCCTCTCTGAACTTGATAATGATATATGGTATTATATGTAGAATGTGTGTTCTTTCGGTATGAAAGGAGTAGTAGTAGTATAATGGTAAAAGCAAGAACGAAAACATCCCGGTAGAAAATCACTCCCGCTATGCAAATGTCATGGAAATCTCCTGCTCCTTGCCAAAATCGTCGTCGTCGTCATCGTCTACACCCTCATTCCATGGGTCATTCAGAGTGATGGCCGGCACCGATGGAGACACTACTGCTGCTGCACCGACTGCAGCAGCTCCCGCGCCGACGGCAAGGCCGCCCGACGACGGGCCTACACCAGTCGGCGGTGACGGCGTGCTCTTGTACCGCGGGTCCTTTGGTGGCGGCGGCGGCGGCGGGCCACCAGGCGAGAACGGCGTGGGAGGTGAGAGAGGTGATGCCGTAGAGCCCAAGGTCCGCGGTGGGGCGGGCTCGTCATCGTAGGCATAGTCAAAGGTCATGGAGATGCCGTCGTTGCCGTCGTCCACAATATGGGGCGAGTTGGCGCCACTACGGCTGTAGGAAGGCGGCGGTGCCAGGTCGTCGCGGGGTGGCAGGGACATCTGCCGACCCAGTGCCGTCGGCGTCCGCTCTTCCGAGATGCGGTACTCGGCCGATCCTGGTGTATTAGATGACCGGCGCGACGATGAGGACTCGCGGAAGTCTTGGGAGGCACGGTAGGCCACCGCCGTGTCAGTAACACGGCGGTTGTTGTTCGGCAGGCTGCTCGTGCTGCTGCTGCCACCATGTGTCCGTGGTGATCGCAGAAGAGGCAGAGGTGGAGCCTTGGGCGTGGCAGGCGGTGGTGGGGAGAGTGCAGGGCTCGGCGCCGGCGAGTAGTTGAGTTTCATCGGCGGCAGCGTCGACTCGAGTTCACGCACCTGCAGCTGCTCCAACTGCAGATCCTCTTCACGGCCGTTGTGCTCCTTGGCCAGCTCGGCACGGATGGCGTCGACATCAAACAGGATGCCGTGGTTGTTGCCCTCGGCGTCCTCTGTTTTGCCGCGCACTGCAGCCAGAGCAGCCGCAGCACCCGCACCGCCACCGGCGGCACGCTGCTTGGCCAGGTCCTCGTAAATCTCCCACTCCTGCTTCTCACCCTTCTTCTTGCGGCTGAAAAAGCTAAAGGCGCCACCCTTCTTAGAGGCTTTGCCTTCCTTCTCGAGCTCCTTGCGTGCCTCCTCAATCTCGTTAATCAGCTCGCGCTGCCGCTCGCCGTGGTTATCCGGATCCGGGTCCTCGATTTCCGTAAATTCGTCGCTCTCCACAAGCCAGCCGCACTCGCGCAGGAGACGCGGCATGGCCGTACGGTAGTCCATGTGGCCCACCACAAATTCAGTGACGTCCATGTTCTCCATGCCGGGGACGTTGTCGACGGCGCCCAGACCGGCAATGCGCCTGATACCGCCGTTGGTCAAGCGGAACAGGTAGCCCAAGATCCAGTCGTTGCGGTTGTAGCCGTTGACGAGGCGGCCCGCCACTACGGAGCGTGCACGCATGTACTCGTCGTGCTTGACAACAACGGGCGAGCCGAACATGAAGACGTTCTGGATCAGACCATAGGCGCCCTTGCGGGCCAGCTCCTGCAGGCACGAAAAGATAACACGGGAGCCAAGAGAGTAGCCCACGAGCGTAATGGGACGCGTTCCCAAGTTGCGGTCCGTCAGCGAATCGGCCAGAATCAGGCCGGCCATGGTGGCACGGTCCAGAGAGACGGCCCAGGGGTTGTCGATGAGGTACGACAGCTTGGTCAAAACGACAGGCAGCTGCAGCGCTGCCATCAAAGACACAAGGATAGTGCTGCCCAACAGCTGCTGGAGACCTTGTGTTAGGGCCTCGGTGGCCAGAATATTGATTGTGTCACCCATGCTCGTCAGCATCTCGGGCTCCCACAACACGGAGTAAATATCGCCCATGACCGGGTCAATGGTACTGTACGGCAGACGGACATCATCAACCTTGCCCGTCATCCATCCAGACACGGTCACAATGAGGTTGACCCGCTTGTTGTTGTGCAGTGGCCGGTACTCGAATGTCTTGACAGCACCCGTACGCCGGTTGGCGGCACGGACACCAATGACACTACCTGACGCAGCTGCCGACGATGTGATGATAGCAGCACCACCGGCGCCGGCCAGGAAACTACTCGTACCAGTGACACCGATGGTGGTGAAACCAGCCGCGAGACCGGCACCAATGACAGGCGCCAGCAGACCAGCCGAAAGACCAATGACAAGACCACCACCGACGGTGGCCAGACCCATCATGACATAGCGACGGCGCAGCGCCAGCTTACGGCGCTCCTCCATGTGGTCCTTCTCGTCCCAGTTCTCCTTCTCGGCCTGCTGCTGCATCTCGAGCGCTTCGGTGACCTTGCGCTCAAACTTGCAAATATCGATCCAGGGAATCTCAATGCTCTCGCCCACGCGCTCCAGCAGCACACGCGAGCGTGCGTCGTAAATGGAGTCGGCAATTAAGACCAGGAACAGATCGCACAACACGGTCCACCGCAGGTCAATGTCGATCTTGGCCGTCGTGGGCAGCTGCGAGGGCGTGCGCACGTCCGGCAATGCCTCACCCTCGATCTCTTTGTAAGGCGGTGGCGGCTCGGCGGCTTCTTCGTCGTCGCCGTAGTCGTCCGAGTGGCCATCTTCATCACGCCGTGCGCCGCTCTCCGCAGCAGCCTCTTTGGCCTTCTCGCCAGGCTCACTAGGCTCGCCGGGTGACGTTGGATTGCTGGTGCTGGTGTTGGCGTTGGCGTTGGCGTTGGCGGGCACATCCTCGTCGTCATCGTTGACCTCTTCAACAATGCGGGGCGATGGAACGGGTGCCGGACCCGATGGAGTGTGCGGTGACATGGGCGGCTTAGAACCCGAAGCGGCGGCCTCGCCTTCTTTGTGGGCCATGGGATTCTTGACGCGCGCATTGGCCATGAGCGCGGGTGTCAGGTCTTTGGGCTGCACGCCGTGCTCGCTGAGCTGCTCGATCATGACTTGTTCTGCCAGAGAGATGTCCATGTGCGCGTACAGGCGGATCATCATCTTTTGTGACCACATGCGCATCGACTCGGTGGCCACCGTAAACTCCTTACGCATACGTTTTGACGGTTTGGCATCTTCAAACTCCTTGATCATGTTGTAGAGGTGCAGACGCGTGATGCCAACGTAGGCAATGCGCTGACCCTCTGTGAGCAGGTCCTTGGTGGCCTCCATCTGCGCCACCGTGTCGCGCTGCTCCTCCTCGTCCTCCATTATACTCGTGCCAGCATTTTTGAAGAGGTAGTTGGTGTTCTCGTCCATGCTCGTGGCACTCTCGGCGTCGTCGTCGACCAACACACGCGTGTAGCCCTTGCCGGCACCACCAAGTCCACCGTATCCATAGCTGTCGGCCTCGGTCTCGACATGCTCCTTGGCGATTAGGCGGTTGTCATCGTCGTAAATGTCGTAGGGTGCAAACGCCGGCATGGTCTGCCAGCCCTCGTCTTCGTCCTCCTTTTCTTCCTCCTTTTCGGTTGTCAACTTCTGGTGCGAGAACTCGGACATGGTGTTGCCGGCGCTACTGGCAATGCTCGTCTCGCGCGCATGCACAGCCGCAAAAGTGCCTCCACTCTGTGTCGCCGCTTTGGCCTGGCTGTCGGTGCTGGGGCGTGGCGCATCGGCATCTTCCTTTTCCTTCTCCTTCGGCTGTGGTGGTCTCGGTGTCCGCGGTTCTTCCTCGATAGTGTCGGTCGCGCCTGCACTTAGGCCAGCTGTGTCGCCGTCCGCCGTCGTGCCCCGCTCGGCCGTGGGCTTGTTCGCTCCATCCACAGGACTATCGGTACCAATGCGCAGTGACCATCGCCGCCGTGAACCGCTGGATGCGCGGGAGCTCGTGCGGCTATGGTCGTTGGCAGTAGCACCGTCCGCATCGGACCGGCTCGTGCTCCGCCTCCGGAAGCTCCAGGCGCGTTGTCTTGGCTTTTCTTCCTCTGGCTCGGGTGTGCTGTACTGGATGGCCTCGGCCTTGCGGATGGGTAGGCCAAAGTCGTCAAAGTCACCGCCCCCAGGGCCCGTGGCAGCCGCGTTGGGCGACTTTTGCGCACCCTCGACGGAGACGTCCATGTTGGGCTGCGGTGCTGCTGCTTTGGGCTCTTTCAGAGACCGCGACCGGGACCGTGCCGTCCGCTCGGCAGCCCGCCGGGTCTTCAGGACCTTTTCGAGCTTCTGTGCCGGGGACTCGTCGCGAGAGGTGGGCCGCAATTGGGGCTGGTCGAGGCTGGTCGTGGAGCTGGCGGCAGTCGCGGCAGTCGAGCTTGCGGTCGTCTCGGGTTCTTTGGGTGGTCCGTTTGTGGGTGGTTTGGTACGGATAGGTAGGTTGAATCCAGCTGATTCGTTTGGGGTTGGTGTCGCTGGCGCTTCTGCGGTCGCCTGCAGCGTCGGTTCATGGCCGTCCCCGGCGTCCGGCTCGTCTCCGGCCGCCATTGCTGCCTTGTCTTTTAGTCTTTTGTGGTTGTATACTGCGGTGTACGGAGTTTCTTTCCGTTCTCAGTACACCGCCTCGGGGTTCGGCCTTGGGGGAAGGTGTATGTTGTAAAGTGTGTCCGTCGGTGTCGGAAGAGCCGGGCCTTACAGGGGGTCGAAGAAAGGGAGGTGGGGAGAAAACGGTGAGAGACGGTGAGAGAGAGGGTAACGTATCGATTGTGCCGTAGAAAGTCAAAGGTGTGCTTGACCAGTTATTCGTCCTCTGAGTCAAAAGGGTAGTCGGCTGTATTGCATCACAAGACACGAGGAAGAAAACAAAGAAGCAAAAGAGAGATCCAGTGACCGGTTGTTGATTGTTGCCGCAAAACTGTCGAAGGGGCAGGGATGTCACGGGATGGCGCACGCAACTCCCAGGCAGCCCCAGGAAGAGCAGGCAAAGAGGGGGTGGGTGCGTCGATTGTCGGCTCTTTTGTTTCGTTGCTGGGCTTGGCCCGGTCGGAGCCTTTGATTTCGATAATATCAAAAGGCAGTGACGAAGTGTGTTTGGGCGGGAGGGCAAGAAAAAGGAAAGGGTCGACGTTGTTTTGGGTGGTGTTGCTTGCAGTTCAAGGGGTCGCAGAAAGAAGGGGGTTTCGAAAGGTGGGCACGTTTCGCCCCACATCAAACAGGCAAAGAGAGGGAGGGCAGCTTCGAGGCAGGTGCGGAAGCAGCAGAGAAACAGGCAGGAGTGACGTTTCAAAAGCTTGCGATATCTATCCCGGGAAACAAAATGTGCAATCAATGAGGCACCATCTGATGGAAGGAGCAATGGTGATGGCTCCCAAGGTGTGCTTGCGGTGAAAGAAGGAAAGAAACACTCTTTCTACATCGCTCCTTCCCCCGTGACATTTTTCGAGATTAGATTTCCCTTTGTGGTGAGGCCACGCCCGAACAAAGGAGATATGGGGCACGAACACGCACTAGGGGTTCGGGCGGTCTGGCAGCTAGAAAGCACTGGCGATGGTGGGTGGCACGAGTATTTTGGAGGGGCGGAGGGGCTAGCTTCGGGGCTTTTAGCAGGCGGCAGGCTTGCAGGGTCGACGTATTAACTTGCCCGCATAAGACGGGTAAGATACGTCGTACAGTATTTTCATCAGCGATATTGGTGCAAAATCGCCGGTGTAATATTACACTGTAATTTTTTTGTGTGGTTCTCGGATTAACGACTTCAACCTCACCTCGACGTCTACTCCGAACATAATCTTGAATTCTTTTTACGAGATTTATGTTTGACATACTGTGATCTCAGCGCGGCTCTCGCCTTGTCAAGTCGTCTCTGGCTAGGTGATGCGGAGAGCTGATGATGCATGCAAGGCCAGGTGGCTTTCTTCCTGCATAATCACAGCCATTCTGCGCCGCAAATGAGAAAGTATTCGCCGACAGGTGCATCATACACGGCGAATAGGCGAGCATCGTGGCCTGGTGGCCGGAGAGTGTAATGAAAATGAGGTCGAAAAGAGGTTAGGACGGTTTGTCCTCATAATTTCCCGATGCATTCCACTTACAGCCGACAACAACAAAACATCGTGACATGTAAACAGTTACCCAGCTATTGAACAAATCTTCTTGTACGATTATCCAAAGAAACACATATCTAGACCGGGAAATGCGATTTTGTTGACAAGGCGGCGCAGGGAGCTGATGTTGAACAAGCAGAAAGGTGTGGTGGCAGCCAGTGGATATCTGGCGATGTCATTGGACCAGACGAGGCTGAGCTGAACGTCAGCCTTATCCTCAGTTCCTTCCTGACAAGCAATGGCACGTATACCATACTCAGCTCTGCAAGCCAAGTTGTCATCGAGTTATAATTTCATTGAGATGTTTCACAGATGTCACCAGTCGCAACGGTCGCTTTCACTTCCCACGAAACGCCCTACAAAACCGCACATCACAACCTCGTCTTCCACGTACGGCCATAGATACTGGAAAATACGGGATCCCGTCCGCTCTCCCCTAGTCAAACCAGTAATCGGCGGATTAGTAGTTGGGTCGGTGACGACCAGCGAATACCCGCTGCTGTACGTTTTTTTGTCTTTCGCCCGGCTGTCTTTTTGTCTTTCCTTTTAGTCTTTTTGATGTATTGTTGATACTTCAAAGGTTGATAGTGCTGCTCCAGCTTCCAGCTTCAGCTCTTGATGTTGGTGGCTGTCACATGAAGTTGTTATTTATCATGACAACACATACAAGAAGATCGGCCGTTGGTGCAGGCTGCACGATGCAGGTTTGGCAGGTAAATTTCCTAGATTATTAGAAAGTCCCGAACAGTTCTTGGACAGTCTTGGACGGCCAAGTCCCAGACAGCTGGATGCAATATCAAGGATGTTGCAGACGGCAGCCACAATACGAGACAGATCCTAAAATTAGAGGTGCCGAAAATGCAATGCTGCCCTCTCGAGGAAAAAGAAAGAACGGGGCGACGGCAGTGCAAAAGAAGATATGTGACATGATGCCAAGATCTCGGGCGTAGAGACTTGCAGACATAAATATGGGGATGAGTGCGGAGGAGCAACTGAGCTTTGATAGATGAGCATCAGATGTTCTTGTTTTCTGTGTTGATGTTGGACAGTGATGAGATGTTCTCAAAACGTTCATCCAAAGGAGTCGTTTATAGGCAGCAGTTTAGTCAATCGTATTCTTATTGTGTGTGTTGTATTTTTTATTTTATTTTTATATCTTTCTCTTTTTTTTTTTTTTTTTCAGAAGTTTTATTTTCTGAGTATTTTTTCATTGATACTTTCTTTTCGTTAAAATCATATCGTTTTTCGTCCCAAGGCGGCACCAAAGGCACTAGCGGTGATGGGATTACGTGGGGACCCAGGTCCTGTCCTGGCCTGGTCAAACGTCCCCGATTTACAGGTGGTCATTCGAGGTTCTGGTGGGCTGTTGGCGGGCTTGTTAGTGGACAACGGCCTAGCCTCCCCTAAAAATACAACTTGTGCACCAGGAACAAAGGTATTGCCTTGTGGATGACGTAATTCACCATTGTGCGTACGGCTTTCCCGCTACTGTCGACGATTGAGTTGCGACTCGGCTGTGTGGGAAGGAGCAAGAGCTACCTGGTAGGAAGGAATGGTCTTTGTGTTCCTTCGTCTACTGTGAGAGCACAAAGAGACAGCGAACAAGGGAGACTGCCATGCTTTGCCTTGTTGTGCCCTGTCTTTTACCTTGTCTTCCGGGCAGTCGGCTCGGGCGCTAAACCTGTCTCAGATACGTGGGGAATAGAACGGTGAAGTTGTGCGTTGCGGCGACAGAAAGTGGCTCGAGTGGAAATACTGACGCGTCACTTTGCGAATACTGTCCCATCCGACAGGACATCCGAGAAAGAAAGGAAGACCGCAAAAAGCGCGAGAGGTCGATATGGAGAGCGAAAGCGAAGCCCTGTCGATATGAAGCAATTCGATCGAGCCTTGTGCATCGACAATTCAGATTAATCGAAATGCAAACTATTTCCGATTTTGACACTCCGTTCCTGTCAAGATTGATTACCCGAACCACCTGTCTCTGTAAGGAGAGTAGTTCTGGCACTATCATTTCCTTTTTACAGTCGTTACGAGAGTTTGTCGCCTTGGCACTCGTATTCGATTGCTTTTGAACGGTTTTGGTGCGTTCTGGAGCGTGCTTTGGCCTCCATTCTTTTCGCGCCCAACATTTTTTGGGACTTACTGGGGCCTATTTTTACAGCGGGCCATCCCGCCCAGGCCTAGCCTGGCCCCAGACTTCAGGTGCCAGCAGTGAGAGTCATTCTAGCGTTGTTGACAAACAGAGGCAACATCGCCGTGTCTCGTACCTTTTGACTTACGAAGTACGAGGGAGGCTGTGATGTTAATCTTCCCCCACAAAGACTTTCGGTGAGACAGCAATGACAGATTGGCTGTCTTTTTTCGGGAAACCCGGCGGGTGGGAGACAAGGACCGGGGGTTCTCTTCTTTCTCTATCCAAGGCAGGTTGGTGATACAGCCTGTCGAGAAGGTTGTCTTCACCAAACACCAGTCCGACTATGTGTACTTCGTAGTCTAGTATCAGTATCTCACAAACGCGGAGAAAGAGAGAAAAAAAGATAGCGGAGCCTGCTTCTTTGAGGAGTCGTCTGATGATATCTCTTCGCTTTCAATGCAACGCTGTTCCTATTCCCGCGTGGTCCGTCTGCTGGCCAGTTTGCGCTCCTGTCGTTTTCTTTGATTCCCGGTTCTGGCAACGGCCATGAGGTTCAATCGCCCGAACTTGGAAGCCGTTGTTTCTTTGTTGGTACGCTCGGGTATGGTACTCTAGAAGAAAGCAGGACGAAGAAGCGCGATATGCATGGCGTTTTTTCTGTGCTGCAGGTGCAACATGGCAGTGAGCAGTTTATTTCGTCCTCTGCTCTTTCTTCTTTTCACCTCCCCCTCTTCATCTCCTCTTTTTCACGACCGTTCCCTCTTTCCTTTTACGGCGCACACACTTATCCCACCAACAGCTCTCGTGCAGTGTGCAGCAACGCTTGCATTGCATGCCAAGTCGTAGCACTGAAGCTTCAACTTTTTCCCAACAAAGTTTCGATAGTCCAGTGTCAACCACCTAAACTCATCACGGCAAGCGGCAACTTGTAGTCTGAAGCATGCGACGAAGATATGATAGCTGGTGGATGCTTGTCGTGGGATACGACGACGTTTGTTCACGAGCCTTGCCATTTGCGGACAAGATGCCGGTGGCGTCCTGATTGTTGGAGGGGAAGGAACGAGCGGTGGGAACAGCCGTGGCCTCACCTCATGTCGTGAGTTCTTCTTTTTGTTCTTTCTGTCTTCCTTCTCGGTTTCTTTTTGTTTGAATTTTTTTTCTCGATCGCCGTCTTCTTCTACTTGTCGTCTATGGATGTGTAGAGGTGCTCATCCTTCTGTGGAGAACCTCTTTATTCCCCGGGCTCAAAAGGCCAGAAAAAAAGGATCTTCCCTGATCCATCAACAACTATCCATCGCAGAAGGAAAAACGAGAGTTTGACGACCGTCAATAGAAAAAAGCAGACCGCCAATGGCCAATGACCAGTAGCGGCAGGTCCCAGGACACGCTATTCAAGCGCCCACGTTTGCTCTCCTGTACGTTCTGCAAGGCCGCAGAGACTACTCTCAACCCAGAATTGGTTCGGGCCCGACGCCGAACAGAAGTACAGCGTAGTACGCCATCAATGATCTTTTTTATGCAGTCTAAAGAGGTACGCTTGCGCAGGTTTTTAAGCCCGTCCTGTCGTTCTGTCCTGCATCTCGATATTTGGCGTGCATCTTCCAGCCTCCCGATTTTATCGATCTTCAGACAGAGTCGAGAAGGACCTCTGTGGGCTCACCTCTGCCGATATCCAGTAATTATGTGTGCATCCCTCGTATGCGCTGCCCCATAATACATAATACGGGCTTGCGATGCTTGCCCAGCAGGCACCGACATTTCGACATTTTTGTGAACAGCGAACAGTGGTACAGGGCGGCAAGAGGGACGTGGCTGCTCACTGCTCACAGCAAATACGAAGAGAACAGGCCTCGCTCACTGGACGTTTGAAACATTCTCGAACGACCAAAATGCGAACAGGGCACCAACAGGTCGGACTGATTCGCTCTTGTCTTCCCACACCCCTTGTGCGGCGCATGCAGTGTCTGCGTGTTGCAATCCTGTCCCTGCGTTCCTTTTTTGTCCTTTTTTTGTTCCCTGTGTGGCCCTATTGTCTCTGATTGGGCTGACCCCTTTTCGGGCGCATACGTCACAGGCCATGTCGTCTCGTCACGGCTGCACGGCTGTGAGATGCTTCGTTCGTCTATCTTTTAACTTGTCACTGTTTTGTGCTGATGAAAGGAGTTAATCTCTTGCTGTGTGCTGTCAATTGATGTTATTTATCGTTACTTTGTAACCTCTTTGTCTACTTCTTTTTGACAGCCTTACGGGATCGGCGTTGTTTTGTAAGTATTACTTGTGTATCTTCACCGAGTTCCTGGCTCGCCTCTAAAAAATAAAATAGACAACTAGACAGCTCGGCTTGCCCACCTGGGTGGCGGCCAGCTCGCTCTTTGCCCTCGCGATCGACGTGCGTGGTGCCTGTGTGCTATGCTATCCAAAACTGATCCAAACGCCATCTACTGCATCTACGAAGTAAACCCACCTGGCTCTGCCGATCTTGCCCATTTCTTGCTAGATAGGCCACGCAACGCCCCAGCGTAGCCGTGTATCCAGCGAGAACCCAGCGCTGTTTTCAGAACATCTGCGCCTACGGCGTAAGCCCGGAGATCGACCTTCTCTTCGACGACTTCATGGAGAAGTTTGAGCTTTCCACGGTACAACTTTATTTTGCTTTCTTCATACGCGTGTTTTCGACCCAGTTGTCTACACTCCTCTGTAATTCTGTGATCTTGATCTGCCCACAGCCGCTGCGATCTCCTGCCACTTCCGACCAACATTTACTGATAGACTGGCTCAACTGGGCTATCCCACGCGGCGCTAAATCAGATAATACCCGCTTCCGCCCATCCACTGCGTCACCTTCAAACTCCGTTCCTCGCACTCCGTTCCCTCCTTCCCTTGCCCAGGAAAAAGGTTCCATGGCCTGGCGTGCGTCACGATTGCCACACCTTGTCTTTAGTGGCATACTATTATGTACCAAACCCAATACCAACCTCGTCAAGAAAGAAAGTGAAAGGCTCTCCTGCGGTCTGCAGGTGCAAAAGGACAGGAGAACTGGCCCAGACCTGCAAGACAGCAAAGACCAGCCCACATAGGTGCCCTACATTTGGGATATTAGACATCATAGACGTGCATAGTGCAGACCACCACACAAAGGACAAGCTTGAGATAAACCAACATACGGCAATTTCGTTTCCCCTTGGGCGGCCTCGTATTGACGTTTCCTCATCTTGTGTTCTTTTTCTCTCCATTTCATGTCCTCTTACCCTCTCGTTTGCCCGTCTGCCGGGCTGTGTTTCATTACCCAAAAACTGGAAACAACGGGCAAAATAAAACGCTGTAACTGAGTAAAGAAAACGTAAAATAATGAAAGCACGACTGGACACGAAAACGAAAAGAAAAAAAAGCCAAGCAAAATCCACACAAAATCCAGACAACCCGGAACAGACTTACCAGAACTGTGCTCAATGCTCACTGGCAAGCAGTACGAAAAAGTAGCGAGCTATCCGACCCATCCGCTTGGCGTTTTGCCCCCAGGTCCCTCGCGCGCTCGTTTCTCTTCCTCATCAACTATCTCTCGCGCCCCGGTTTCTCCCCCAGACCCAAAAGAAAAGGGCAATTGACGATTCCATCACAATACGGGTTATTACTCGTACTCCATACTCACGGAACGGCCTCTCTCTCTCTCTCTCTGAATAAAACTTCGCCGCCTGCCACTTTTTAGTTCTCCTGGTTCCTCGTCCCTTCTTTCTGACGTTTTTGACCTTTTGACGTTTTTTTGCTCTCCTCTTTTTATATTTTCTCGGTTTTTATTTCGAATTCATTTTGGTCGACTTTCGTCTGTCGTCTCGTCTTCTCGCCTACTGCTCTCGCCTACTCGCCCACTGGCCTAACTCACAATTCGTCATTCACAACCCGCCATTGGCACTTGCCTATTTGGTCGCATCTTTTTTCGCACACTTGCTTTTCCCACTCGGTGCGCCGGAGCTTGTCAGTCCTCCTTCCCTCTCTTTGCGATTGCGATTGCCCTTTTTTTCTTTGTTATCTTTTGCTCTCTCCCCTTCGATTTTGTTTGTCCGTTGTTCCTCCCTGATTCTCCTTATTCATGTCCTCGACCTCATGGCCTCACGATAGCCCGACCCTTTCTACTTAAGTTTTGCGCCCAGCCCGTTCTGACAAACAAAGGAAGACGACCTAAAAAGCTTGCTACAGCTCCCTCTTCTACGCCAAAAATTCCCCCAAAATTCACGGCGACCAATAACCCTGCGGCCGGTCTTGGGTTAGGGTACTTTCTTAAATCTTGTGAGTTATGATTTGCGATTTGCACCGCATCGACCGCCGCTCTATCCTTTCTTCTTCAGAACACCAAGATACCAAGACTTGGTGTTCAGTAAGAGGTGAAAGAGTGTAAAGGAAGCTGAAGGAAGTGGTATCTTACTACCCGCTGAATGCTGGGCGCCGCGCACATCGTTACGCTCTGTTACGTATGCGCCAGTAACCCAAAATCAAGCTCACTCCTGCTTGTGCGGTGCTGTGTGTTGCGCCTTCCCGGTTCAATCAAAACGGCACAGCTTCCCAACACGCCCAGCTCTTTCCAAGCTTGACGCTTCCAAACGAACAGGAAAACACGGCAGCTGCGAACGAGCACGTTTTTACATTATTGTCGCCCAGAACCAGAAAACTAACAAAGAAAGAAAAAGAAGAAAAGAGAGAAAAAAGGAAAGCACGACCGTCTCTCACTTTCTCAACTCGCGCCCTCTCTCTTGACGACTATCTATTCAGCCAGTTTCCCTCGCCCCTTCCTTCCCCGGATTGAAACAAACACAACTTTCGACGAAACACACAAACAACAAACACGAGAAGAGAGCACGGCCTCGTCTCTTTCCCACCACCCGTCGTTCCGCCCGTCACTGCCTCATCTATCTCACCAAAGGTACTCCGTACAACAATTGTACAGCTAGGTAGGTACGCGCGCGCGGACTCCCGAACACAAGGAAGGCAAGACCGAAGCTCCAGTCTTTTTTTCTTTGACTACGTCAGCCATTGGGTTGCTCCTTCCACACTTTTCCTGCCTTTTTTCTTGCTCTCTTTCAACTCGTTCACTCTTTCTCTCTCCTGCATCTCAAACCCGTTTTCACTTTCTCTCCTTTCCCTCTCTCTTTTCGACCTCATTTTTCATCCTCTCCTCACTCTCGCATCACATTTCTCCGACCTTGCCGGCGTGTCCCTGTCGCATTGTCGCATTGGCTCCATCTGGAGAGCTTTCGTCACTAGACGCAAGAAGGGAAAAGGCCCATCGGCCCTCTCCTAGCTTTTAGCTTCCTGTCGCTA
Source organism: Sporothrix variecibatus (assembly GCA_016097105.2). Classification (NCBI taxonomy): domain Eukaryota; kingdom Fungi; phylum Ascomycota; class Sordariomycetes; order Ophiostomatales; family Ophiostomataceae; genus Sporothrix; species Sporothrix variecibatus. The sequence goes on from JADMNI010000005.1 coordinate 3,059,246, forward strand.
TCCTACCGAACCTTTCGGCCTCCACCAAAACGAGCACCACAAACACCCTTGCAAGCTTCCATTCCTCGACCGCCTCTTGCCTGTTTGTCACTGCTTTGCTTTGCTTTGCTTTGGCTGGGCCGATACTTTATTTTGACTCCGTTTTCCCTATCGTCGTTTCCCGCCTCTTCGTTTTTCTATCTTTTATCAGCTCTTGTCCGCTGTCATTTTTTGTTGATATTTTCTCTCTCTCTTTATTTTTTTACCTCACCTTCTCACACGCCCGTTTCAGCTCTTTTTCGAGAACGCAACAACCTCTTTCGACGACACTCACCACTACCCCTGTCGCGCGTCTCAGCTTTTCGTTACCATCGACCGACCGACGTCAGAAAAGCAGCTCTCCAAAAAGTACAATACCCAGAAGCAAAGCAGATCGGCCGTGTCCCATCCGCCCTGTCAATTCTCCAACACAACTCACGTCCCACGTTTCCCAGGGATCGCATAAAGATAATCGTCCACGCCATCTTAGCAGACCACACACACACACACAAACCAACACACCCACGCCGGGTCATTGCTAAAGACCAGCCTAGGTCTTCAATAGCCCAAAATGGGTCGGAATCGCGGTTAGTATTTCACTATGCTATTATTATTTGCTGTTTTTTTTTCCTTCTTGCTCGTATTGTCCATTATTGCTATGGCTTTACGCAGCTATTATTACTCTATTGCTCTCTTGTCATTTTATGCTACTTCGTATCTTACCAGCCCATCCCGCACCCTCCGCAAAGTTGCAATCCTTTGAAAGGCCTCATTCTCACTCTCTTCGCCTCTCTTCCGTCCCATCCCATGTCCACTCTTTCCCCCGTCAACTTTCCACTTTCTACGACTTTGTCGTCCGCCGTCATGGCGCTGGTACCTTGGCCGGTGCCTTGGCTTGTGTGGTTGGGCCCTCTTCCAGTTTAATTACCCTTGTCCCGCCAAAAATGCGCCCAAATGCACCCAAACCACGCAACCAAACACTTTGAAGCACTTCCCCCAAAAGCACTCAAAACGTCACGCAAATCGCCCAAATCGGCTTGGAACCGTCTAGATCGCCGAGCTAGATGTCAATGGTCGGTCCTCTGGTGGCATCATCGCTTCTTCACGGGAAGACTACCCGATGCTACACGTGTGTCTGAACGCTAAACGGGCAAAAGAACAAAAGGAAAAAAGAGTACGACAAAAGAGAAGGAAGAAAGAAAAAGAAAGAAAAGAACACAACGAAATGACCGCCAACGTCCAAAATCATGCGTCGTCGGTGTAGCGTTCAGGTTCGGCCATTCTCCTCCAACCGTTTTTGCAGCTCGGACAAGCCACTTTTGAGAACCGGTTCAGCCAACCATTTCCAACAAGGCCGTCTTGGGCCTTCTTGGTCCTTCTTTTGGCTCCCTCTACTTGTCCCTTTTCTTCCTTTTGTTCCTTTTGCGTTCCTTATTTGTTCCTCAAGTCTGTTCCCTTTGTGGCCTTGTTTTTCTTATTTCTTCGGCTTGTACGCCGAATTCAATACTTGTACTTCAGTCCTCGCTTGTCACCCACCCATATCCCTCTTTTCCCTCTTTTCCCGCCCGTTCTTTTGCCTCCTGACCCAAATTCGTCACCTGTTGTGTCTGAGACCTTTTTTTCTACTCCGACACCTTTTCCCTTTCTTCGCATCCCTCGTTTCTGTCAACCTCTTTTTTTTAATACTTTCTTTTGTCTTTTTTTCTCAACGTCGCATCTCGTCGCCTTTTTACGTTTTGCTTCCTTTCTTCTCGACCTCAACCCTATATTGACTCTCCACTCCAGTTCTCTCGTTTATGTCCCAGCTGTCCGGCGGCGGCAATAGAGACTCCAGAACACCATCGCCTCCAACGACGAACAACGCCGACACGTTTGCCAGCATCAGCAACGCCTACAACGCCCGCAAACCCGAGCAATCCCAGTCACAATCGCCAGCCCCGATCCAGACTGCGTCATCACCAGAGCCCTTTCCCGACGTCACAATACCAGCATCTCCGACCCGCGGCGGAGAGGATGGCCTTGGCGCACTAGGCAACGATTCACAATTTGCACCAGGCCCCGGCCGCCAACGGAGCTCATCGCGACCTCTGTCCATGATCCAGACCTACCAGCCGCTCGTCATGGACACCAACAACACCATCCCGGAGCTGCAGCCCGTCTTCACGCTCCTCAACAGCCACGCCAACAAACTGTACCAGGAGGGCTACTTCCTGAAGTTGGACGACCAGAACACACGTGCGACCTTCCTCTCCCTTTCCCCTCTAAAAATAGATGCCTTGCCCACGCTTGGTGAAAAGAAAAAGAAAAACTGACAGTTCGTGCGCTTCACAGAGGGCCGCCCGAACCCGGATAGAAACTGGACCGAATGCTTCGCCCAGCTCGTCGGCACCGTGCTGTCCCTCTGGGACGCTGCGGAGCTCGACACAGCAGGCGAGGATGGCGAGGTGCTACCGAAATTCATTAACTTGACAGACGCCTCAATCAAAGTGGTACGTCATACCTTACAGCAACCCCATCAGCCACTTGGTAAATGATCGTGACGCCATTTGTAACGTTGGACTAACTTGGTTTCCTTCCTTTCTTTCCAGATTGATTCTCTTCCCACACGTTCCACGAACGAACAGCCCCTGCAAAATGTCCTCAGCGTCTCGACCGCTGGGCGCAACCGCTACCTCCTCCACTTCAACTCCCACCATTCCATGATTCAATGGACGTCCGGCATCCGCCTCGCCATGTTTGAACACTCGACTCTGCAGGAGGCCTACACCGGTGCCTTGATTGCCGGCAAGGGCAAGTCGCTCAACAACATCAACCTCATCATGAGCCGCTCCAAGGTCACCACCGAGGAGTGGGTGCGTGTGCGCTTCGGTGCCGGTGTCCCCTGGCGCCGGTGCTGGTGTGTCATCTCACCACCAGACGAGAAGGAGGTCCAGAAGCTGCAAAAGGATATGAAGAAGCGGTCCGTCTACGACCGGTCTCACATGCCCCAATTGAAGGGCGACATCAAGTTCTACGACAAGCGTGTCGAGGGCAAAAAGCAGAAGAAGGCCAAGCCCATTGCTACCGTCACAAACGCCTACTCCGCCTACGCCATCTACCCGCAGTCCAAGGCACTTATCGACGCCTCCTCTCTGGTCAAGCTCGAGGGCACCATCACCATCCACTCCGACCCTGCCTCGACTACCGAAGGCTTTGTTTTTATGATGCCCGAGGTCCGCCCTATGGTCAGCGGCTTCGAAATGCTCCTGCGCTCCCTCTTCCCCACCTGGGATACGTTTTGCCTGTACGGTCGCCCTCAGCGTCTCGTAGCCAGCACTCTCGATCCCCGCTCGCTCATGTTCGCCATGCCCAAGCACCGCCGCTACGGCTACCTCGAAATCATGGATGTCTCGACTTTGGTTCTGACGGATGGCAGTGGTGCCTGGACCGAGCGTGAGTGGCGTAAACGTCTCAAGGACCTGACTGCCAAGCGTATGGCCGCCATGGACGAGAGTGCCAGCAGCGGCTTCGAGAGCGAGCGTACCTCGAATCGCAGCAGCAAACGTCTCAGCTTTGGCCCTGGTCCTCTGCCCATGAGCAATAGTGCCGGCGTCATTGGCGAACGCGGCGCCCAGGCCCCGCGTGCCAGAGTCAACTTTGCCGAAGATGGTGACTCGCTGCGGTCTGGCCGGTCGACTGCTCTTGCACAGAGCTCGAGCAACCGCACTGACTCGGCACCGCCTGCTTCGGAACGCCAGCGGATTCCCTCGTCCATGGCTCAGGCCGCGACCATTGCTCATGCTCGCAACAACTCGGACATGGGTGTGGGTGCTGCTGACAACAACCCTGGCCCGTACGGTGGCCAGCCGGCCGCCTTCTACGACCCAACGATCACTACCGGTGGACCCGGTGGTGCCGGTGGTGGCTACTACCCTACTGGTGCCTCGCCGTCACCTCCCGTTCGCGGCTACGTCAGTGACCTGGCTACCACACCCGAGCGTGTGAGCTCAGAGGATGATGTCTCCTCGTCTCGCAACGTGACTCCTCCGCGTGACCTCCGCGACATGCAGCAGCGTCTCCAGACTCCCGAGCCTGTTGTCACACCTCCTGCAGCCCACCACCCGCCTTCGTCGCGCCCGGCCGCCACACCTTACCACTCGCCTGAGCTGCGTAGAGCCAACAGCCGTCTGTCCAATTCCACCCTGGCCCAGATTGTCAATGCGAGCAACATGTCCAACCAGGCCTGGCCCATGCCGGATCAGCAGGAGAACCGTCCCAGCAGCCAGGGCAGCGGTAACAGCCGTCGTGGTCAGGGTCAGCCTGGCAATCAACTGTCGTCCTCCTCTTCTGTGCCGTCGTTTGGCCAGCCCGGCTCCAACTACTATCCCCAGGGTCAGGGCCAAGGACAAGGCCTGGCCCCTTCCAGCACTGCACCGAACCTAGCATACTCGAAGTCCCCTCTCAACCAGGCACACAACGTCCTTGCCCCAGCTTTTGATGTCACAGCAAAGCCCCTTCCCCAAGTCGCAGGCTCTGGTCCTGGTGGCCCCTTGCCCCAGGTGCCCCCGCACACTGGCCATCCGCCAACCCACATGCACGGCGCCGAATCCGGCCGCCAGGTGCTTCTAGCTCAAGGTCCTACTCCTCCCAACCCCTCCCCCAATCCTAACCCTAACATGAACTCCCTCCCGTCCCAACCTCCCCAAGAAACTACTACATCCACCTCCACCTCCTCCGGGCAACCACCCGAGCGGCTGCGGACTCCTCCGCCGAATGCCGGTCGAGCTTCCATTTCTGGGGCTCCTGCGCTATCGCCGATCAAAACGTCCCCCTCCATCTCAAGGAAACCCGTTCCTTCGAAAGCTGACAGCGTGCAGAGGTATAAGGCGCCAGAACCTACTATTACTGAGCCGCAGTCGGCCATTTCAAGCTCAGGAAGCCTGCAGGATTACTATATCGATGAAGCCGCTCTTGCCAAGGCCCAGCTCGCCGACAACATCCCCAGCAACAACGAACCTCCTTTGCGCCAAGAAGTTCTCCGCCAAGATACCAAGCGCAGTGAAGCCAGCAGCCACTATGATGATGCCTCGTCGACGACAACACCTGACTATGCCAGCACCCATGAGTCTGTCCAGACACGGGAATCCGTGGATCGTCCCCGTGCCGGTATCTTGCGTACAGTCGGCGATGCCGCGCCAGCCCCACCTCCGCCCAACGAGGTCCTTGACATCCCGGAAGTTAACTTTGGTCCCACCTACAACTACGCCTCGGCGAACATCCCGCGTAACAAGACACCGACGCCGCTCGGTGGTGGTAGCTCAGCCAACAATCAACCCTCAAGATCATACTCGCCTGCACCCGCCGCGAATGCAGCTGCCTCTAACCCGGCTAAGCTCCGCAAGCCCCAGGGTCACAAGTCGCGTCCCTCTGATCTCAGCCACTACCGCCAGGAATCGGACGACACCATCCGCCGCCGCAGTGTTGCTTGGCAGCCGGGAAGTGCCATGGTCGGTACGACCGCCGCCACTGGTGGTGAGGGTCGTGTTGGTGCCATGACACCTGAACAATTTGTCTTGCAGCGCGCACAGGCTGCACAGGCTTCGACACCCGTCTACCCATCTCACCAGAGAAACCCGTCCAACAACTCGCTTCTCAATATGCGCAACCAGACGCCCTCGCCCACGATGCGTCGGACCTCGAGCTACGACATGCTCAGCAGCGCTGCACCGAACCCGCAGTACCAACAGCAGCAGCGTCCCAGCTCACAGGGCGCCACGACCGCTCTTGGTAGCCACGCACGCAACGGTTCCATGGACGTTGGTGCCCACTTGTCAGCCCGTGAACAGGAGCACCTGGCTCGCATGACGGGTGCTCCTCTTCTCAATGTGGCGGGCAACTCGCGCAATCCCCAGCAGCCCGCCGGTGGCCCCGGTCTTGTTGGTGCCATTGCCGCCCGTGAGCGTGAGAAGCAGCAAATGAAGGACGGTGTGAGCTCCCAGGCTGTGCAGTACGCCATCAACCAGCGCCAACAGTTGCAGTACCAGCAGCAGCAGGCCGCCCAGCAACAGTACTACCTCCAGCAGCAGCTTCAGCAGCAGCAGCAACAGCAACAGTACGCCGCCCAGATGTACGGCACACCGAGTCCCCCGGCCGCGAGTGGATACGGCGGCGGCTACCAACTGCCTCCCGGTCACGGTCCTCCGCAGCCTCGTCCGTCCCCCAGCAGATGGCCATGAACAACACATATGCGCCTCAGCAACAGGGCTATGGTCAGCAGGGTGCTATGCCGGGAGGCTGGCCGACGAACTCGCCGCAGATCCAGCAGCAGCAGCAGCAGGGCTACTTTGTGCAGGGCCAATATGCGCAGAGCCAGTACGCACAGAGCCAGGCCGGTTTCAGTGGTACGCCGCGGTCCAGAACGCCGGGTCCGTCTCATCCGGGCCAGGCCTTTTAAAAGGTGTACCATTCACTTTCCTTTTCCTTTTCACTACTTTTACTATTTCGCATCTACAACTGCATTTATGTCTCCTTTCCTTTTCATGAGCCTTTCATTCTTCCTTTTGTCAATTATTTGGTTTGGTCATATTTTGTTGGTATTTTTGGTTGCAATTTTTCTTTTTTTTCTTTTCTTATTTCCTAGACAAAGGCAAACAGACAGCCTTTTGTCAACTGTCAAGTTCACGCAAAACCATTTTGCATTTTCTTATGTTTCATCTCCTGGCGGTTGTTTTCGCTTTTTTTTCTATTTCCGTTTATCTCGTACTGCATCAATAGAATTGCATACATAGAGAGAAATCTATTACTTCGGTGGCAATGCAATGATTTTATTACTTCATAAAAAGTTATCCGAACATTTGCTGTGTGCTTGTAATTGTTGTGGTTGTAATTCTTTATAAACTTACTAGATGACAAACATTATAATGCCTAATGAAAGTGTGTATAATTAATTAGTCTTTTTGGGTGGGGGGGGTTAAAAAAAAAAGTGGTTACTTTTTTTATTTTTCATTTTTAGAAAACGTCTGAAAATTCCAACAGTAATTTCTCTTCTTTAAAAAAGCAAATTCAATACGAAATCTCAACAGAAGAACAATCTCAACAGAAGAACAGAAAATAAATATAAAATAGAATAATGCTCTATTTTGCTTGTTTTTTCCTATCTAGAATGACTTTATAGGAAAATGTGAGATATGCTCAGAATAACACGGCTTGATGACGATGATGCTCGGCTTTGTAAATGCAATCGCGACCAAGACACAGCAAAATTTGAGAAAAAAATGTCACAAAATGAACCAACGCTCCACCCTGAATATATTCCATCCATACCCGAATAAATCCCATCCTAACCATGTCCGCCCATTTTTTTGGTAGATAGGAAAAGAAAGCACAAAAAAACAAAGAAACAAAAAAAGCGGCCAAAAGATGCGAAACCAAACAAAAAACCTGAAAAACAAGTCGCTTCTACCCACCACCCTGGCTTGTCTACTGCCTCGCCAGTCTACCTCTAGGTGTCTGGGATGCAGCAGCGGATGGAGTAGGCGTAATTACTGCTACTGCCGCTGTTGTATTTGCCGCTGGACCCGTCACCACCAATGCCATCGCCGCCGCTGTTAACGGCCATGTTGCTCGATGTTGACACGAGAACGGGCGGTGCACTAATGGCGGATGCAGCAAGGCGGGGCCGCTGAACTCGGATCTGGAGTCCTCCGCCACTACTGTTTCCCAAGATCTCGGCACGGCGCTGCTCAAACTCGGCCGACCGGAGCCGCTCCTGGTCGATGCGGGCCTCACGCTCGGCCATGTCGCGGTCGGCCTCGACTAGGTGACGCTGGTGCAGCTTGTTGTGGCAATGTAGCGCTCGGCACGCAAGCAGGCTTCGTCGAGGCGTCGGCTGGTAGCTTCGTCGACGAGGGTGACAGCGGCTGCTGCTTGCAATGCCGGCGTAGATGCGAGGTGCGCACGCGACTTGGCAGAGCCGCCCCAAGAGCAGCGAAAGAGCAGTTCTGTGCGCAGCGGCTTGATGGTCGAGGCATTGATGGGGTCGCCCATGTTGTGCCAGACAGTGACTGAGTCGCCGTCGTACAGACGGGTCCAGTAGCGCGAGGCGCTCTTTGTGTTGCGCGGATCCGACGAGCTGATTGGGATGCCGTTCACCAGAATACCGCTGCGCGCCTTGGTCGAAATGTAAAAGTGGTATCGACTGGCAATGTCACCAGCAGCATCCAGCCTTGGAAACGGCTGCATGTCTTTCCACGGCTCTGACCCGGCACCACCGTTGACGTCACCTCGCCAAGCCAAGATCTTAAACGCAAAACTTGGGCACCTTGAGTTCCGTCACGGGGAGGAACACCTTTGTATTGTCTGGGTGGCGGCCCCAAGACGTGACCGCTTCCGTGATGGGCACGGATATATTCGGGACAACAGACGCGGCGGTCGAGGTGAGCTGTGCCACAAACGAGACTTTCTCGGTGGCGGTCACAACTGGAACAATGATCTGTGCTTGTGGCGTCGGTTGGAGGTATGGCTGCGGCGAAGCCGACGGCTCGTGGGGCGGGGTGATGACCTGCTGCTGGAGAGCCGAGGCCGGACTGCTAGAAGGCATAATGTTCTCCTTTTGGTCGGCAACGCTGTCGTCACCAATATTGACGCCACTGTTGACGGCCGTGTCGGAAATGTGCGAGGTCGAGCGGGAGCGCGATCGTGGTTCTGACTCGGGCCGGACACCCGTAGCAGCCGACGATGCCGAGGGCGGGAAATGCTTCATCGCAATCTTCCAGAGCGGCGACGGGCCTTGACGGAACTCCTCGCCCCGCGCCTCAGCGGCATCCTCAAAAGCATTAAACTGCAGCTGGGTCATCTCGGGGTACCGGAGATGCCAACTGGTGGAATCGTTGTGAGCCCAGTACACAGATTTGGAAACGGGCATGTCGATCTGGCGGCCGCCCTTGGGATAGCTAATCGGTTTGACAGCGGCATAGGCAGCGGCGTCTTCGGCTGTGATGTTGTCATCGTCGTCATCATTGCCAGAGTGGATAGAAGCGCGTTCGCTGTTGACACCCGTGTTTGTACCCGTGCCTGTACCAGTGGCGACCAGGCTCGGATCGGATGCGGACGCAGATTCCATGTGAACGTCCGACTTAAGCCGCTTGATCGTTGGCTTATCTACAGGCCGTGCAACGGCACTGCTACTCTCAAACTCATCGCTGGTGTCGGGCGCCGGCTTGCGTTTGCTACTCGTAAAGTCGGAGATGGAATGCTTGAAGTTGGACGCAGCGAGTGACTTCATGTTCAAGTTGCCCAGAATGGACTCGGCACCACCTAGGCTCTGAGAGGCCACGTCAAAGGTGAGGTTGTTCAGCTCATCCACAGAATGGCTCTGCTGGAAATGGTTTGACTGAGACAGAGCTGCAGGAACATGAGCACTTCCATTAGAACCGCCACCACCACCGCTACCACCAGCGCCGCCTGTACTACCACCTGTGTTACCAGCGCCGGCTGAGCCGCCATTGGAGCCTGATCTAGGTTGAGACCATTGCTGCCCTTGTTGAAGCTGTTGCTGCTGCTGCTGCTGCTGCTGGCGTGCTCGTGGTGTCAAGAATGTCTCGTTTGGATCAGAGCTGTCCGAGTCCGGCGAGTAGCTCCGGGGAATGACACCAGACTCTCCCAGGTCGGAGAGAGGCAGATTCAGACGGTTCTCAGGAATGACACCCGAGCTTCCAATGGCGCTGACATTGACTTCTCCAAAAAGGCGCTGTTGCTGTGTGTTGGGCTGTTGCGGGCCGCGGATGGTAGCCGCGTCGGCAACCTGGTGGCCATCTTGCGATCCAATCACACCGTCCATGCCGTCGAGAATGTCGTGAATCTGACTTTCGCCGCCGAGGTAATCGTCATCATCAAGAATCTCGTCGTCACTCTGTTCTCCGAACCCATCCAAGCGAGTGTCGAGCATCGGGTCCATGCCGGCACCATCGTCGAGGCTGAGCTGCGAAGCACTTTGCTCCAGAGACTCGGCTGACGCATCAGGGCCGGCCAACCATGGATGTCTTTGGAGGGCCTCAATGGTGGCACGTTTTTCGGGCCGGTTTCTGAGCATGAGTTGGAGGAAGTGGATGCACGCTGGAGAGGCGTTGACGGCATGCAAGGGTGCGACATCGAGCGGTCGTGACATGATCCAGGCCAGTAGCTCAATGTAGGTTGTGCCCTGTTTGACTGGGAAAGGCGGGCTTCCTGTGAGGCAATAGAACAGCACGCCACCAAGAGACCAGATATCGACAGCGTGGTCGTACCGCTGGCCTGGCACCCGGCTCTTCTTACGTGGCCGGTTGGTGCGGGCTCCATTTTTCGTCGAACTCAGTGAACTCGCCGTACACCTCGGGTGCACAGTACAGGAGCGTACCGCAAAATGTTTGCAAAAAGGTCTGCTCGTTGTCAACCATTTTGGACAAGCCAAAATCCGTGAGTTTGACGTTGAATGGCGCGAGCGAGTCGATCAGAATATTGTCCGGCTTGACATCACGGTGGGTGATGTTCTTGCGGTGCAGGTAGCCAAGGGCGTCAATGAGTTGGCTGGCCATCTCTCGGACCGTGGCTTCTGGGAGACTGCCGCGGTTCGTAATAAGACTGCCGAGATCGCCCATAGGCACGTACTCCATGATGATGATGAAGAGCCGGTCGTCAAAATCAAAATGTTCAATATAACGAACGACATTGGGCTGTAGATGTCAGTGTCTGTGTTCTGAAGTTTTAAAAAACCAAAATATATGAAGCAGAAAGTAGACGTACATGCTGAATCTTTTGCATAATCTTCATCTCGTTTTCGACTTTCTGGTCGAGGACACCATTCTTGACGAAGCGGCGCTTGTCGAGCTCCTTTGCTGCGTATGGTTTCCCGTCAAACTTGGACGTCACCTTGTGTACGGTGGCAAAGGCGCCTTTGCCAATCTGGCCGACACGGTTGTAGCTGCTGGAGCCGTTCCATTCGCGTGGAAGACTCTCGGTGGAGTCCGGGGCGAAGCGCGGCGGGGGCCGGCGGGGGGCGGGGCCGGGGCCGGTTTGAGGTGGAGCTGGAAACAGGTTAACAATCCCGGCGGGTCCAGCGCCAATGGTGTCTGGTGTTTGTGTCGTACCATTGCCTTCGTCGCCGTCTGCGAGCATTGCGAGGCGCTCCAAGTAGGCATGCAGGTTCCGCTGGTAGGCGCTTTCGTACTGGCCCTCGCGGCGGGGCACGCGGACGAGAAAGGCGAGGTCATGGGCGTCATTCTGGAGCAAGATGGAGACTTTGGTACCGCTGTTAAGGGTGCGTTTGTTAGACATGCCCGGACGGCGGGCCTTGAGCAGCACCTCGTCCACGGCAGTGCCATTGGTGGACTGGTCTTGCAGCATGAGGACGCCATGCTCGTTGATAAATATACGGAAGTGTATGTTACTGAGTCGCCGCAGGGTGTCGTTGTTGAAGCAGATATCACACCGATTGGGATTGCGGCCAAAGGTGAAGCCCTGCAACGGATCCTTGACGTGGGCAGACAGCCTCAGAACAAAGGCAGGCCCCGAGCCTGGCCCTGCGGTGGACAAGCCAAAGTTGCCGGCATGGTCCTCATAGGTGTAGTCGACATCGACATTCTGGGCCTCCTCGCGGCCGATAACAAAAGGAGAACCCTCGCGGGCAAGTCGGGCTGCTTCGTTGCGGGCGTTGATCGAGTAGGGGAAGAGGAGGCAGATGATGTCGGCAATGTCCTCGTCGGTGAAGCCTGAGTTCTGCTTGCCTACCCGGCGCGGGTCTATGACATTTTGGGTGGCTGTGGAAGGGTTGCAAGGTCAATACAATTTTGGCTAGAGAAGAGGGAGCCCATGGAGGTTCTGGGTATACCTGGCTGCGTCGGCTGGGACAGGTCGCCGTCCATTTGGTCTGCAGCCTGCATCAGCGGCAGGACGGCGAAGGGGAGGGACGGCTATCTCCCGGGAGGTAGTGGTCGAGTAGGTGGCGCTTGGTTACGGCGCTCAGTTCTGGCGAACTTTGAAAATAGTCGTGGGAGGCGCTCGTGCTCTGGTTAGCAACGGCAGCAACCCAGGCGGCCCCGGCGACCGGCGACAACCCTGTCCATGCAAGACAGACGGGGAGCTGCGGGGTGTCCTGTTGCTACGGTCGCTGAGGTGGTCTGGTATGTCGCCGAGGTTATGGTTGTTGTCGTCGATTTTGGTGGCCGTCGTCCGAGACTGACAAATGCGGATTCGGGATGTTGACTTTTTGTTTGCCTGGAAAGCTAGGACAAAGGGCGGCAAAGGGGAAGCTCGGCACAGGCCGACGCTTTTGATGTTCGGTCGGGAGATGGTGGGATGAAGAGGATAACGTTTTTTGGTCTTGGGGAAGTGTAGAAAAGTCGGGATTGGGTTCGAAGAAGGAAATGTCGAGGATTTGGTCGTTTTGGTGCAGACGAGTGGCTGTCGAGGGACGTTGGCTTGTTGGCTCGAGGAAGGAGGGAAAGGGCAGGTTGGATCAGGGACAGGGCCCCTTTGTTTGGCGGGAAGGAGCACTCGGTACGCAGGTCAAGAAAAGTAGGCCGTTGGACAGGCAATTGCAGGGCAGTTGAGCAGTAAACAGCGGGGCAACAGCGAACCAACAATTTCAAAGGAAAGAGCGGCGAACATGCGCCTGCCTCGTGGAAGCAATATTTACACCGAATTTGTAATTGAAAAAAGGAAGGAACACTTGACAGGCTCGCGTTGCACGGCGCGTGCTGCAAGGTGCACACGGAAGGTACGAGAAAAAGGGACGGGGAGGAAGGAGCAGGGTGGGTTGCGGTTTCCTTGGGTGTCGCGATCCCCGCTCTTTTGGCACTTTTGGGGGAGAACACGGTCTTGCGGTCAGGAAGGCGCAGAACAGGGCACGACGACTGGCTGTGAATGCGTCCAAAACCGAGTTTGAGTGGCCTAGCACAGGCCCGAACTAGCGCGGATTTAGGGGTCAATCGAAGTAGAAAGATGCTATTTTCATGTACGGCAGCGGCCTGTATTCCCGTCCTCGGAGCTTTATTGGAGTCTTCGTTAGTGTGACGGCCTGTTCCTGGAAGATCAGCCGCAGTGGATTTGACGGTTTTGTTGCACCTGTGACATATGGCAGGTGCACGCATGCTGTTATATACAAAGAGAAAAGAGAGGACGACCTCAGTAAACCGCATCCCGCGTGGCTGCCTATTTGGGGTGCATGCGCCCAGCGTGTCGGTTTCTTGGACTGGTCTTCTTGCCTGACTTTTATTGTCACAAAAGGCACATAATATTACAGATACTCCGGGGAAGGTTCTATGTGCTTCCGGTGGTGTGCACGAGACACGCAGGCACGCCTTTCAAGACGCCTTTTGTCGCCTTTCTGATAAGAGAGATACGACAGAAGGCTGGCAGCTGAGGCCTCGTCCAGGCGCCTTTTGTCCCATGACTTTCACAGCCTCGACCTGGTCACATGTTCACAGCATGACGTCGATTTACACGTCGATTTACGCTCGCTACGTAGATAGTAGTGCAAACACAGTGTTGTAAAGATAAAACTCTCGAGATAAATAATGTCGCTGGTATCAAATTCTAATGCATACTTTTACAGGAATCCAAACCGCCCAAAACCGTGCCGTCACGGCTACTCGTCTGCAGTCGCCTCTACAGCTGCTGGTGCTGGTGCACTGCTCTCGCCTGCTGGCTGTGCCTTGTGCTTCCGTATCCGCTTCTTTTTCGGCGCGCCGTCGTCTGTTGCCTTGGGTTTTGAGGCAGATGCACCGCCGCCTGCACCTGACGTTGCCGTCTTCTTCTTTTCTTCACTGACAGCGGGTTGGGTCCCTTGACACCAAACGGTTTCTTTTTCTTCTTTTTCTCCTCGGCCGGGGCCTCCTTTTGTGGTTTATCGTCGCCGCTCGCGTCGTCGTCGTTGTCGTCGCTGCCGTCGCTGCCGTCCTTGTCATCGTCGGCACCCTCGTCCTCCCGCTTCCGCTTCTCGCCGGCGGCGGACTTGCGCAGCTCGCTCCGGAACTTGGCGCGCTCGGCGCTCGCGCCCACTTTGGCTGTCATCTCCGACATGGGCTCCATGATCATGACGCTGCGGTTGATGTAGATGAGCGGCACGCCCGACACGGTGCGCATGTAGCGGCGAACGCTCTGGTCCTGCGTGGCCACGACATAGCGGTGCTTGTTCTCGCCACGGCCGTCCTTGTCGACGACGTGTGTCAGACAGTCGAGGGTCGACAGAGCCTCTTCAAAGTTCTCGGGCCGGTGACCGCAGCGGCGGCGTTCAAACGTTTTGGCGAGGTCGATAGCGCGGTTGATGCCGGGCTCTTTGGGCATGCTGTAGAGGTGGCGGATGCAGCACTGGGTGATCATGATTTTGACTTTTCCGTGCAGGGTGCGTTCGAGGCCGGCCTGGAGGTCCATTGTGAATCGCTCGGCATCGCGGACGAGGTCGCCGTCGACTGAGGCAGGTTGTTAGTATGATGAGTGCACACATCGTGACCAGATTGCTTGCAGAGCGTCACTTACCCAGCACCTGGTAGGGCTCGCGGAAGCCATGGTGCAGCTGGTACTGCTGGATCAGCTTCTTGTACTGCTTTGACCGTTTCGCGCGCATAGTGGCGGTTGTGTTGTGAGGGAGAGGGTGGGAGGAACGTGTCGAGGGTCGAGGGTCGAACGCAGAGCAATGTAGGAGAAAGAGACACCAAGAAAGTCTCACGAGGCTCTCTGGTACTTTTTTTCTGCGATAAGAGTTTTTTCTGTTATCGGCCCATTGTCCTCCAAAAGTGGACCCACTTTTCGTAAGACGGCCAGCACCACCCAATTAGGGGCTTGTTCAAACGCGCCAATAGGCGCTGAGAAACGCTGAGAGGCGCCGAGCCTCCAAAACGGCGATCTGTCTGTTGGTTCTGTAAGACGGGCAGATGGTCGCTGCACATATCTGACCCAAAATCTCACCTGCAGTTGCTTTGTTTCTGGCATGCCCTGTGGCCCTGTCAAAATACCGGAAGATGCCTAGATGATGCACGGATGCTTGGGAAATGCTTGGAGTCTGCCTTGAAAGTCTCGGTGCTAATTAAAGTTGAGAAAATTGTGTTTCTGCGAGGTGTTACTGTGAAGCATCACTCCGTAGGGCTCTTATTATTACGGCGTTCTATTTTGTTCTATTAATATTGTTTGTGACTGTCGTGCAACCCTCTTGCCTTGGTTGTCACCCTTCGCACAAATCCCATTACCTTGGAAATGCCAATGTGGAAGTAACGACCAGCGCTCCTTACAAGGCGTGAATGTAAGATCGCTCGAGCTCGGCGGTCCTTCTTTCCGTAGCGAAACAACGAAACATCCAAGCAGCCCCAACCAAATACAAAAACCAAAAACCAGAAACCAAACAGAAAAGGATCCATTCCAGCCTGGTAGGCCTGGTCTTGTCGCCAAAGTCGGCTATTAGGCGCTAGAAACCACTATCTCCAGTTGAGATGGGGCCTTTCATGGTAGGGCCACCAATGCGACCATTGAAAAGGGAAAAGTGGATGTCGAGGTGCAGATGCGCAAGACGCCAGTCGCTCTTACCTTACGTCGTACTCTAAACCTCTCTCCTTCTTTCTGTCTCCTTATCTGCAAGTCTACTGCTACTGGCACCTTACTGTGCCCTTGCGCACCTTCCCCTCAAAAAAAAGCTTGTCTTGGCCAGGACTATGCCAGGCTCCTCCTTTCCTTCCCTACGAGCTTAGGTCATGGTTTAAATAAGTAAGATACAAAACCCACTCGGCACCATCTTTCCTTCCTCCGTTAGAGTAGTCACCTCCAGGATCCCAGGATCCATTGAACAGACCTCACCTCACGACTTACTCTCGTCATACTTTGGTACAACTTATCGCGATGATTACGACATAGCAATTTTAATTTGATTTTTGGAATATCGAACGGACGAAGACGAAGACGACGACGAAGTGCACACACGACAGCCATGCCGCGAAAAACAACAGGCTGCTGGACCTGCCGCGCGCGCAAAAAAAAAGTGCGACGATGGCCGACCCTCGTGTGAGGCCTGCAACATGCGGGCCATCACATGTTACGGGTACGGTGCCAAGCCGGCCTGGATGGATGGCGGCGACGAGGAGAAGGACATGCTGCGCACCATGAAGCAGCGCGCCAAGGAGAGCTACAGCCAGCGGCGACGGGCACGAGCGATGCGCAGTGCACGGCAAGGCTCCATGTCGACGATGGCGACGTCGATGTCGACAGCTTCGCCGGGAGGCTTGAAGAGCGAGTTCGGCGGGAGCCCGGCAGCGTTGTCAACGGTACCTAGTGGTGGCAGCGGCAGCGGCAGCGGAAGCAGCAGTCGGGAACCTCCCCAACAGCAGCAACAGCCGCCTCAGCAACATCAACAGCCAGACGGACGACACATGGATATTCGACTAGATAATCAGACCTCACACCAAAGCCATCATAATCATTACAACAACCAGCATAACCAACATGACCATCACGCACACAATGACCACGGCAACGGACACAGCCATAGTCACCCAGGGCCAATGGAACCCCACGCATCCTACACAGCCCACCCATCTTACACATCCCACCCTTCGCAAGCAGCATCACACGCATCGTCATTACACCACCCCCAACATTCACATACATACGATCCTCTCCATTTTCAGGATGCGCCATTGCCTGCCATAGCACCACCTCACCAATGGCCCCAATCGCGGTCGCCTCTACCTCCGCCACCACCACCGCCACCAGCGAAGCGCGAGAGCACACGTTCTGGCTCCGATTTTCCCTACAGCGAAAATGAGCTGTCCCTGCTTATGTACTACTTTGACCACGTGTTCCCGCGCCTCTGTCCCTTTTTTACCTACTGGGCCGGCGACAAGGGCCGCGGCTGGCTGCTGAGTCTATTCTTGCGCACGAAGCCGTTGTGCGCCGCGGCCATCTGCATTAGTGCATGCGACCAGGCGCAGTTTGTGTTGGGCCCGCTGAGCGATATGCCCGAGGGGACGAACCACGACCTGGAGATGAAGCACATTGAAATAGTAGTCGATCTGCGCGCACATCTGGCCCAGCTGTCGCAGCAGACGGGTGCAAGCCGCATGGCGGTGGCGGTCGAGGCACTGGCCTGCGTGATGCACTTAATTTTGTTCGAGGTGAGCATGGCTTTGAATTTTTTTTTTTTTTTTTTTTTTTTTTTGATTTCTTCTGCTAACCGAATAGCTCTGGATTCCACGACATGGCGAGGTGAACGACTGGGTTATGCACTTGGACGCGGCTGCTGCTCTCCTATCCTCGGTTGACTCGACCATGGTCAACGGCGGCAGCATCTCGTCAGACTCGCCCATGTCCATGTCCATGTCTATGAGTATGTCGACACCGTCCGACAACACCAACAACAATAGTTCCGGCGGCGGTAGCAGTAGCACAGCACGCGACGAACGCTCCATCGAGGCCTTTTTCCCTGTCGAATTCTTGTCTGACTGCGAGTCGTCGGCCTTCAAATTTTTTCTGACGCAGTACACATACTGCTTTGTGGCATCGGCTGTCGGCCACGAACTGACACCACAGTCTGTCGAGTCCATCCAACGTACACATGCCATTTTCCATAATGGCCAGACCAAGATCCGCGACATGTTCGGGCTCGAGGACTGGGTCATGACCACCATGCTCGATGTTGCTGTTCTCAAAGCCTGGAAGCAGCGTGAGCGCAGTGCCGGCACGCTAAGTTTGCGTGAGCTGACACGTCGTGCCGACGTGCTGGAGGCACGTATTAGCGAGGGTTTGGCACGCATGGCTGCGACGGAAAACGGCCGCTGGTCTTTCCGAGCTGGCCAACCCGCCGTCTACCGTTACTGAGGGCGGGCCCCGACCGGCCCGACCCACCCGTGACGAAAAGTCGCACATGGTCACATCGACCTACCTTAATGCCACCCTTTTGTTTTTGCATATCGTCGTCTCTGGCTTTTACCCAAACCTGCCCGAGATCCGCCGCTCTGTCCTTCAGACCATTGGCGCGCTCGAGTTTATGCGTGCCAACTGCGACACCAACATCCCGTCGTGGCCCTTTTGCGTGGCCGGCTGTCTGGCCCTCGAGTCCGAGTACCAACGAATCCGCGCGCTGTCGCCCGCACCGAAAAAGGGACACCACCCGCTGGTGCTTACCTCGTGGACGCTGGCGATCATCGAGCGGTGCTGGCAGATGCGGGCGGCGCAGCCCAACAAGATGGAGGAGACGGTGGACTGGGTCACGGCCATGAACGACTTGGGCACACGGCTGCTTCTTTTGTAGGGTGGTGGTGGTGTTGTTGTTGGTGTCGGTGGAAGAAGATATACCCAAAGTGAGACTGCAATGAGAAAGAGTGATGACGTAAAAATAGAATATAACAATACAACTACGAATCCTATGAACATGGAATATCAACTTCACTCCTGTGCCAGGGCCGTCGAGAGCATTTCGACCAGAGAGAGGATCTTCTCCTCTTGGAAGCGCCGGCCGACGAGCTGAAGGCCGACGGGCGTGTTCTCCTGTGTCTGGGGTTGTCTATTCTATTAGCGATGGCCAATCAAAAAATTAGAATAGGAGCCCGATGATGACTTACACTCTTCGTGGATGGCTTTATCGAGGTCGTTGAGCGGCGTGTAGTCCTCCTCGACCAGATCAATGGCCGGGTCCACCTTGGTCACGGGGAAGACCGCCGCCGTGTAGTCGAGCGTGTTCACCCAAGGCGTGTATCCTGCTACAGAATTAGTGGGGAACGGAGAGAAAAATAAATTAAAATGATAAGAGGGTGTGAAAGCCTACCAATATGAGCCTTCTTGTCCAGCTCAATGGCCGAGATGGGCGCCACGGGCGCCAGGATGGCGTCGACAGGCCGCCCCGAATTGGTCAGCTTGGCCGTGCTGTTCCAGTAGTCCATGTAGTCCCGCCGGTACTGGAACAGCTCCATGTTGCCGTCAAACAGCTGGTCCGCCGATTTGGGCAGGAATGTCTGCGTGCCGTAGTGTTCGGCGATGCGCCACTGCAGAGGTTCGCCGGACAGGCCAATGTGGTGGTGGATATCGGCGCCGCCGTCGGCCGTGAAGGCTACGAAGGCCAGCTCGGTCGCCCGAGCGTGCGAGGGCGGTGTCCAAACGATCGTCTGGTGGCCCAGCTTTTCAATCAGGGCTTTGACGGTGGCAAAAGCCCGCTTAACGGGCGGTGTCGGTGCCACTGTGTCGTCCGACTCCCACAAACCGAACGTCAGTACCTCGCCCAGCTCGGCAGCCGAGGCCGGCAGAGACGCAGCCAAGCTGTCCCGCCACGGCAGCTCGACGACGGCCGGGTCGTACAGCCAGGGCTCCTGGGTCAGCACAGACTTTAACATCAGCTTGAGGAAGCAGCACTGCCAGCCAGCGGGCCGCACACAGATGGGACGCTGTTCTGGCCGGGCATGCTGTTCGCTGCACCGGCATACGGTAGACGGCCAAACGAGGGCCGGATGCCATACAAGCCACAAAACGCCGACGGGATACGGATACTGCCGCCAATGTCTGTGCCAAAACCAATGGGGCTGCCCTTCATGGCCACTAGTGCACCTTCACCACCGGAACTGCCGCCACTGCTCATCAGCCGGTTGTTGGGGTTGCGTGTGAAGCCGACAATGTGGTTCCACGTCTCGGCGCTCATGACAGTATGCGGCAGACTGGTCTTGCAAAAGGGCACGCCGCCGAGGGCGCGGATCTCACGCACAAGCTCGCTCTCGACGACCTTTTCCTTGCCCGTACCCTTCTTGCCCTCAAAGGTGCCGATCCAGCCAACGTAGCCCATGGTGGTTTCGACGCCTCGGACATGGAACTGGTCCTTGAAACTGACGGGGAGGCCATGGAGCGGGCCCGAGGGCACGCCTCCGGAGGCGGCGAATTTGGCGTCGAGCAGCTTGGCTTCGGCAATGGCCTGACTAAAGAAGATTTCGTGAAGGCAGTTGGTCTACAAAACAAATGGGTTAGCGACGATGACAACATGGAAACATATGTCACAGGAGGTGTATGTACCAGCTGGTGGGCAATGGCGGCACGGTGGCAAAAGGCCGTGACGACCTCGGTGGCCGTCCATTTGCCGGCCGTCGTGTTGGCCACAATCTGTGCTGCATCGGCTTCAGTGACCTCAATTTCTCGGGGTGAGAGGTACTGCTGCACATAGGCACCGGTGACGTCCTTTTGGGCCTTGTAGGCCGGCAGAGGCTGGGGCAGGCGCCAGGCGACGGGAATCAAGTCCAGGACAGCTTGCCGCTTGGCCGCGGCCTTGTCTTGCCAGATAGGTGCAACCGATCCCATGTTGAATCACAATAGAGAAAAGAGGAGAGGAAACAGTGAGAAGTGGAGGTGAAAAAAGACGAGTGGTGTTTGATGAACTCGGGAGGGAGGACGCCCTTGGAGGACGAGGTATTCCGTCTTATATTAGTTGCTGTCGTGGGGGTGGTGGTTGAGGTCGAAGGCGAGGTTGAGGATGTGGATGTGGTCAAGGACGAGGATAAGGTGGAAGGAAGCGTGGCCGCAGTAGCCGTCGTGGTCGTGGTGTTTATGGTAGCCGTGGTCAAGGCGGGTGAAGACGGCGCCGATGCGGCGGCGGCATCCTCTATCTCCATGGTTGGTTCGGTAGTTCGATGTTTTTGTTTGATTATTGATTGCAAATCGGTCCCTTCTAGAGATAAGGGATGGCGGAGTCCAAAAGAGGGGGCGCTCTGGACTGGACCCGACCTTGGGACAGGAGACGGAGATGGTCGAGGGCGGATAAGGAACAGGATAGACTACGTCCGGTCGTGCGCGAATGAGGGGTCAGAGGTTGAAGAACAAACGTAGAAAAGGTTGTCTTCAAGATAGTCTCGATAGTCTATCTTGCATTCGGCTTGCGGCATCTGGAGATATTTGAGACCAAATGGGCTGGTCGAGATAGGAACGGTCGTTGCGTTTTCCTTGAGGTGTGAAGATCTAGGATGAAAGTTGGAAAGATTCCGAGAATCGATGGATATTTTTTATTTAGAGGAACTCGAGGGACCAAAAAAAAGGACGTCTGATAGCTTGCCCGAGCTTGCGTTATTCTTGAACATGTTTCTTTTCTTTTTCTTACTGCTTACCATCCCCCACGACTCGGAGGAATAAGTGTTGCCGCAGTTGATGTCGAGACCCTTCTCCGTGCATTTGCATCAAGTTCCGTACATGCAACTCCATGTAAAATCCATGTAAGTGGACCCCAAACTTTTAAAGGTTGTACGGGTGTCAATAAACTGCATCCGGCCAACTGCGCCAATGGCTGTCAGTGTCAATGTGCATCATTTTTTTCTTTTTTTCACTGAGGTCAAATACAGAAAGGCAGAATTGCACAATTGCCAGGATGCATCAACCCTCCAATCATCAACTTCAGCTTGGTGAAGCTGAAGCTCCAACAGCGGCAACACAAACTGCGGCAACCCCCAGGCACAATATGGCACAGGGCGGATCTCCAACAGCGGCAACGGTTGCCATTAAGGTTGAGAGGCCCCACACTGCCGCCGCTAGCGATCAGCTAGCCGCATCAAGGCCCTGATTATGGAGTCTTCAAGTCGAATATCAAAGATAAGAGAAAACGCCACGCCTTTTGCCCCTTCCCAAGACGGGCATCGGTGCTCATAGACACGATCCGGATCGTAGTCGGACAAGCCCGCGTCCTCGAAACACGGCGTGACGTCCACATGGGGGTGGAACCAGAGGGAGGGAATGATTGACATTCGCGTATATCGAAGGATGCCGGCATCTTGGACGATCCTGGAGCGTTGATATCTTTCAACACTGGCGTCTGGGCCGTTTGCGTTGCATCACAGACCTGGGCCCAAGATGTCCATAGATAACGATTTTTGGAGGAGGGGTTGTCGGACTGCCCTTTCCATTTCGTTATCATGAGTTGCGGCGAAGCTAGGATACTCTTCGCTCTCGCTTGAGAAGAAGTCAACGGCATCTCACGGACATGGAGGAGGATGCTTCGTTCCTTTCCTTTCTTGATTTTTTTCTGTCATTTTGGTCATATTTGCTTTTCGTCTTCTTATCTTCAAAGACAAGCGAAGGCACAGAAGCCACGTTTTCCGTGTCTCGTATGCTCGACTATAAAGCTCGACAGGCCGCGATGCACATCGAACCCCGGACAGGAAGGTGAGAAAGACGACACTGAAGATTGTTAGACATTGCAGACGACACTGTCACAGCACGGCCTTCCCTTTCACTTACCTTTTTTTTTCTTTCTTTTTTCTCTCTCTCCATTTTCCACAATGTCCAGCTTCTCGGTTGGCAAGGACCTGCAGGTGCTAAGCCCGGGTGTGGGCTACGGCATCTTGGCAGGCATCGGTGCCGTGTTCACGCTCGTGATGATCGCCACGACGCAGTTCCAGAATCGCTATACGCAATTCTCGAGCAAGCAGTCGGAAGAGTTCAACACAGCATCGCGCAGTGTCAAACCGGGCCTGATTGTTGCTGGTATTGTCAGTTCGTGGACATGGTCGGCCACGCTGTTGACCAGTTCAACCTTTGCGTATGCCTATGGCATCTCTGGTCCTATGTGGTATGCCGCTCTAGGCTCGTCTCAAGTGCTGCTGTTCTCCATGCTGTCGCTCATGGTCAAGCGTGACCTTCCCGGTGCTCACACCTTTCCCGAGATTGTGCTTGCCCGGCACGGACCTATTGCTCATGCCATCTACCTGGTCTTTGGCTGGGTGACAAACATGTGTAAGTGATATATGTGTGAGGATGCATGCGTGCATATAGTGTTTGTGCACGAGCCAACGCTCACACAAGGCTGAAATTTCAAGCGCCTCGGGCTGTATGAATCATGCTAACCTTTCCGTTTTTTTTTTCTTGGGTTTCAGTCGTCGGCGCAACCCTGGTCTTGGGTGGTGCTCAGGTCGTGGCCGGTCTGTCGGGTGTGAACGTCTATGCCGCCTGTTTTATTGTGAGTTGTTGTCCCCCAATTGCGCTTTCTCTTCTTTTCTCCCCATCCCCACTGTTGTTCTCCGCGGCACGATCCGCGAACCGCGCCCTCAAATGCACAAAGTGCCAAAAACCCCAAAACTTTAACGTAATAGCGGCTAACCGTTGCAACCATGGCACGCCTTTTCTGAGTAGATCCCCCTTGCCGTTGCTGCGTACGTCATCCAGGGCGGTCTGCGGAGCACGTTCGTTGCCGACTACATCCACACCGTCATCCTGTTTGTCGCCATTTTCATCTTTGCGTTCACGCTGTACACGACCGACGAGTTTGTTGGAAGCCCGAGCCGCTTCTATGACCTACTCACGGCTGCTGCCGAAGCCTCGCCGCTGCCCCAGAACAAGGGCGGCTCGTGGTTGACCTTCCAATCCAAGGGTGGCCTGACATTTGCCGGTCTCATTTTCCTCGGCAGCTTCTCGACTGTCTGGCTCGACCAGGCGTACTGGCAGCGTGCTATTGCTTCGAAGCCGGAAACGAGCGTCAAGGCGTACCTGCTGGGTGGTGTAAGTCATATATACCCCGACCTGTGACAATACAGTACTATAATGATCCCCGAAACTGACCTTTGTTCTTTTTTTTCTTCTTCTTTAGCTCGCCTGGTATGGCATCCCGTACGGCTTCGCAACGGCCATGGGCCTTGGCTGTGTCGCCATGACCACCTCGCCGTCCTTCCCCACCTACCCCAACCCTCTCAACGCTGCTCAGGTCAACGGCGGCTTCAGTGCTCCCGCCACGGCCATTGCTCTCATGGGCAAGAACGGCGCGGCTCTCATGCTTCTGCTGCTCTTCATGGCCATTACCTCGGCTACCTCGGCCGAGCTGATTGCCGTCTCCTCGCTCTGGACATTTGACGTGTACAAACTGTACATCAACAAGGCCGCCACCTCGTCTCAGCTCGTGTTCCAAGCCCACACTGGTATCATCGCCTACTCGCTTGTCCTCGCAGCTTTCTGCTGCGGCCTTGACGCCAGTGGCATCGACATCACTTGGATTCTGACCCAGGGTGGCTGCATTATCGGTGGTGGCGGTATCCCTCTTGGCCTTGTCCTCCTGTGGCCGTCGCGCATGTCGACGCCTGCTGCTATTGGCGCACCGCTCATCGCCATGCCGCTCGGTATCATGACATGGCTACTCACCACCCACTTGCGGTCGGGCGTCATCAGTGTGGCCACCACGGGCGACCTGACCAACGGCCTTGCCGGCAGTGCCACCACCTGCGGTATCGGTGCAGTCGTTGCTGTTCTGTTCTCGTTCCTATTTCCCTACAAGTACACTTCCAACGACCCAGCGCACATTGCTCGTGTCGAGAAGATTTGCGGTGTCGCCTCGCTGCAGGGCCAGGTGTTTACGAGCGACACCGAGACACGTGCTGAGATGGCCATGGGCGAGAAGGGTGCTGGCAGCAAGGAGGAGACAGGTGAGCTCACGTCGCCGGATGCGGCCATCCCCGCCACGGATGCAGATGCCACTACAGGTGCCGTCGTTGAAGAGGCTCCTGCGGCTGGCTCGGCTCCTGCGGCCACGGGCAACGACGTCGTCGACTTCCTCACAGCCAATCACATTGAGCCACTCGACCTAGAGCTGTACCACAAGGTGCGCCGCTTGGCCATCTGGTGCTGTGCCATCTTCTTTGTGTTTGCCATGGTGCTGTTCCCATTCACCTTTTACGGCACCGGCTTCATCTTCACCAAGGCCGCGCTGACGGGCTGGATTGCTATCAGCTTGATCTGGGTCTTCTTTAGTGCCATCATCTGCATCGTTTGGCCGGTCGCTGAAAGCTGGAAAGACTTGAGTGGCATGGTCGTCATGTTTTTCAACGACATGAAGTCGCGGCGGTCTTGAGTACACTGGTCATATTTTGGTGAGGATTCGCAAAGTTCAAAGGGTACTTGTGTAGTAGTGGTTCGAGTGAAAAGCTGAGGTTTTCAATTTCCAGAAATTAGAACTGGCATAGCACAACAGTCCAAAAAATGCTAGTACCGAGATCCAGCAAAAGGGGTCTCGGCTCATAGAAAAGACAAAGAAACATAGAAATAGACGGGAATATTCCAATAGAAAGCGAAATTCGCTTGACGAAAAGAGAAAAAAAAGAAGAAAACGCCGCGGGCTTTCGCCCTGTAAGATCCCTGTCTATCCCAAAAACGTAAAGTATCGTAAACCAAAAAAGAGACGCTAATGATCATGACTGCTCCTGTAGTAGTAAAAATAACTGCTCGCCTCTCATGCAGTACCGGTGCGGCGGCACACTGCTGCTACAACACTGATATCATCGAGTTTCCCTGTGTCGACTGTTAGTATCGTGGTATAAAAAAAAATCCTGATTGGCACATTATGAAATGTATTGCTTACCTCCTTCGCTTGCCAGGCCCTCCTCAATTGCATGCTCCATGAATGGACTCTCGGCAAATGGGTCCACTGCAATCACTCGCGCGGCTTCGACTAACTCCTCCGCTACTGTCGTCATCATGCCTCGGTGCAGGTCGGCTGGCGTCTTGTCCTTGGCCTGCCATGCAGCCACGCTCTTGCTGACTCGCTCGACAATCTCGTGCGCCCAAAGGTTATCGATTAGACCGTCCGACATGGCTAGAACAATGTCTCCCACGTTGATCGGTACAACGTCAACAACGGCATTGTCGCGGGGTGTGTCGGGACTATTGGTGCCGAGTTGGCGTGGGCAATCGAACCAATGCCACTGCTCCGTCGTCTTGAAGATAATCTTGTTCTCGGCTGGCCGCACCACCATAATTTGGGAGTCGCCCAGGTTCGTCACGTAAAGCACGGGCTCCGTCTCGTCGGTTTGCACTGCTCTGTCGTCGGCCGCTTCAATTTGTCGATATGACAGTAGGGCTCCTGCGGCTGTCGTCGTTCCTTGCCAGTCATTGGGCGCTCGTGTTGCTTCGATTGTTTGCTCGTATGCTCGTTGCAGGTACTTGACCGGTTCTGGCGCCATAATCGACCCAGCTGCTACGCTCTCGCTCACAGCGTTGGCCCAGAAATGAACCACGAGTCGCGACCAGAGTCCTGCGTGGCCACGGGGCCGCATCGACCAAGCACCAACACCGTCGTTGGCCGCCACAAAATACTCGCCCGCATACACTGCATCGTCACCGTTGGTGCAACCGCCGATAAGCTGGCCGTCGACCAGCTCCCGGCGATCGCGACTTCGGTCGTGGGTACTGAGTGCATCAGAGAAAGAGCCCGAAGGCGGTGACAAAAAGGGCGGCGGAAACGGCCGAGGTGTGCGCTTGGCGAACAAACCAACGCCTGTCTCAAAGTGGAAGGGAAGCTTAGGCAGGGGGTGAAGAGAAGAAGACGAAGTGTGGGAGTCACACCGGCGTCGTGCGGGGGATGCGTGGTGGTCGAGGTCGCTGTGAGTCGTGGTGGTTGTGGTAGTAGCGTCGAATATGGTTGGAGCGGCGGTGGAGCCCGAGGCCGAGGGGAGCTCAGTGATGACGGGGGACGACATGTGAGAGGAGCTGTGCATGCAGCGGGCGCGGGGGAGGCCGACACTGCTGCTACCGGCGAGAGAAAGACATTGTCCTGACGGAGTGGCTATCGAAAAGCCAGACGAGGCAGGACGGAGCAGCGAGATTCGCGAGGAGGGAGAAGTGCGGAGGTGCAGAGGTAGCCTCCTCATTCCAACAACGGCGATGTACACGGCGTCGGGGCCGAGCTAGTGGGAGGGAAATGATCCGACGAGGCTTTCAGATGAAATCCGTTTTAGTCGTTGAGAGGTCCAAAAAATAAGAGATCAGACGAAGAGTTGTGTTTTTCGAGATTGAAAGGTACAAGGGTCCTTTGAAGACAGCTTTTCGAGCCTCTGGCGTGTATGGAGGGCTGTATTGATAAGAGCGACTTGCGCGCGTCGCACTCTGATAGCGTAGATGACGAGGGCGCAAAAGAATGCGAGGGCGTCGAAAGACGTGAATATGGGAGAGAGGAGGGGAAAAGAAGGAAACAAAACTGAGAATTCTCGCGACAAAGGCAACACGAGAATTCAGGAGAGAGACAAATGGGCTGAAAGGGACAGGAACGGCGAAATAGGCAAAAATGGCAGGAGCACAATGCCACATGTGAAAAATATGGGCAGGAGCAGCCCAGATAATGCCACTGTATGGTTCTTTGTGACCTCACTGGCTTGAATAGGGAAGTCTAGACGGGCTACACGGCCTGATTTCCCTAGAGGGAAGTGGCGACTGGCGACTTTGTAGTGCTGAGCTTGCGACGTTCCGCGTGGAAGACTCGGCTTGATAAGGCTTATCGATGCTGTAATGGTGCTGAAAATAGCGTTGTACAAGTTTTTCTTAGCCTCGAGGCGCGGCGACAAAGTCCTTTATGTATGACATGAGCCGCAGCGTTTCGGTGAGTTGCTGTGCTACTGTGGTGTTAGCGATAATACGGAGTGCAGCAAAAAGAGCCTAAAACAGCAAAAAGATGACAGCAATCGGCGCGATTGCGGTGGATGGTGTGGGTGGGATGTGGGTTCGAGGTTGGGAAGGCGCGAGGCGCCGGCCGCTCTGTCCTTTTTGGCGTGCATTCTCTGGGGGCGCCTTCCTTGGAAAAAAAGACCGTGGCTGTAGCTGGCATCTGTCGGCTGTTTTCTCCTCGATTCGAAGTCGTTTCTCGCCAGGCAAGAGCAATCCAAGGAGCCAAATTACCCAACAACTTGCTGGGACTTCCTTCCGCCGTAGTCAACTTTGGTCATTATTACTTAAAGCGGTAACTGACCCCAACTTCCTTGCTTCAAAAGTGAAAGTACGATGAGCAATCTTTGGGGACCGCGCCTGCTTTACTCTCCGTATTTTGACCTTGAAAGTCCTACGGGGTAGTGCAGGGGGAAAGAAGCTCAACCGTGAACGGGGGAACTCCGCTCTTTCCAACAAAATCTCGAACTGGCCTAGCTATCTGCAATGCAGTTGTCATCCCGTAGCCAAGCGTTTGGGATTGGCTGGCCAGACCTGGCCAAGATGCAGCTACAATAAAACTATCCAGTGAGGAGTCACGACGACGTCCTACCTCTCAGACGTGCAACTGTACAGTTGGGGGAGAAGTTGGGGAACCAGCCAGATGTGATCGACCACCTGGCAATCTTGACCGACTCGATGTGCACAAAGTAAAGCACATCCTTGAAGCGGTCTGGCCATTTCCAAACTTTCCAGACACGGTGTAGTATCTGGCAACGACACCTGAACGGGATAGATGTACATGTCTCTCCCCTGGGCAGTCTGTCGTTGTCAACTTTTCTTTACAGCTTTTCGTCTTCTCGCTGTCTTTCACGTTCTCTGCATCCTCCTATGCTCTTGTCACGCTCGTCACGCTCGTCGCGCTCGCCATTACGTCCGTCTTCTCGACATATCAGCAATTTCACAGTAACGCAGCACGTGTCACACTGGGCTATACCATCTGTCCGTCTAAATTTGATATTGTACACATATACAGTGCAAGTCGAGGCTAGGAAAGGAAGTCTATGCTGATGCTCGTTTGTAATGCTGTCGTCCGGTCGTTCGAGAGAGCGCGCGTGGCCTGTCTGTCCATATCGTGGGGTTCAGTCCTTGTCGAGATGGAAAGGATTAGCTCACGTCGCCTCGTCTGGTTCGGTCGTCGAGATCGAGGTCGATATCGATATCAAATACCGAGGGTCAAGGGTCGAGAGTCGAGAGCCGATCGTTGTTGTCCGCCCGGGTTCCAGCCGTCATCCCAAAATCCAATACCCAGGCCAAGATGCGTTTCTTTCTCTGTCCCTCAACCCGGCCGTCAAAATGAAAACAAAGGAAAAGGAGAATGGCGGCCGGGCAAGAGAGAAGAGCAAAGAAGGAGGGTTTGCAAAAACAAAAATGAAAACATATGCAGTTCCGTCCCCGTCGTCATCCGTCGATCTATCCACACCCGTCTCTTTTCGCGTCTTTCTCAAAATATTATACCATATCCCTACACAGAAGCCGTGCCTCACACAGAGCGCAGACGGCCATCACGGATGGGCTGCGACGACCTCGACGTATTTTTGCAGTCGTCATGCAACCCATCCCTGTTCGTCCGAGGACGAAACGTTTATGGCTTCTCCTTCATCAGAGCCTCGAAGTAGGCCTCGAGGTCGAAGTTGGCGCTCATCGGGTCTTGGTTCACTATAAGAGTGAGTAGATGTTAGCGATATTGCGTTCGGGTTCCATGGCCGTCACAGCCATCCTATCGTCGAAGAACTTCAACTTACGGCCGCTGGACGCGCCCGTTGCTGAGGGTGCCGGGGCGTGGAGCTTGCTGTACTCCGCCTTGGCCTGGTTGATCAGGCTCTGCTTGTGCTCGTATTCCCGCTTCGCGGCCGCGGCCTTGTCTGAGGAGTAGATTGTGCGCTGGTGGTAGAAACCGTAGAAGACACCGAGGCCGAGGGCCGAGTACCGGAGCACCTGTAAAGAAAGAAAAAAGGGCAATTGTCAGCTTTCAGTTCCTAATCAATTCGAGGCGATGCCCGAACACGAGATCATCCGGGTGAGGCTTCCGGGCGCGCGGCAATCTTCAATTGGGTGATACATCGCGACAATGGGTGTCCCATCGGCGCGGAAGCTATCCTCCACCAAGATCTCGAGTCGTTGTCGTCATTGGCAAGGACAGATTGTGAATTGGAAAGGACAAACGAACATTGACAGCTGCGTTGGAGGCGGACATTGCTGCGACTGGAGAGAGAGAAAAGGGCGAGAGGCGAAGAGAGAAAGAAGAGAGGTCGAGGAAGACGATGGAGATGGAATTGAAGAGTCAAAAGTCGTCGAACCGATAGACTGGCCGTGTATGCGTATGGATAATAGAGAGAACGTGGGCGCGAGATCGCGAAGTGGTGTGAGATGACGAGGTGGAAAAGAGTTACTGGGATGGAGCGTTGTTTGGTTCAATTGTGCCAATTGGCGATTTTTTTTTTCGCTCTTGCTTTTTGGCCCGGCTGTCCCTGTCGGTCGCGGATGAGCGCGCGTTGGAAATTTCACTCACGTTAGCTTTTGCACCCAAAGTAAGCCGCAGAACCACGCTGTCTTTGGCTGACTATGGCGGAAGGAGCCTAGGAGCAAGGGGAATGGTAGGAGCAGTTAGGACCTAGGTCGGGAAATCTCGCGGCTCGGGCTGGGCCTGCATAACTGCTATGATTGCGACGGCTAAGTCACTCTTGCCTGGACAGGGGGTGTGTGGGTACCTTTATCCTCAGCAGCGTAGGGAAAGGCCAGCCCCTATTATCGTGCTGTAATTACTGCAATTGCTCCATTCTAGCGGCCAAATGCACTGGCTCGACTCTGTGCCAAAGAGCATCACGTGAAAGCCGCGCTACTGCCGCGCCGCTCCAATTATCCGCTCCACCCAACACCCAAAACTGCCAGCAGCTCTCCTGCAGCAAGCTCCACCTAAGATTATTCTGGGGGGAAAGGACCGCATCAGTAAATTGCTAGCGGTGTCGCGAACGACGCGCATAGTCCAGGGGCACGAAAGGCAGACAAATGACAGCAAAGCTAACAAAACAACGACGGACGACTGCCGGCACCCGCTCACCACCACCACCACCACCACCACTACCGAACGACGGCGGCTGCGACGACTGACATATCAGAAAGGACAAATCTGGTACTTGACGCATTTCCATCTAGCATTTTGCATTTTGATCTCCAGCCTAAATATCCCGGACTCCGAAAGGGCCATATTGACGAACCCCTGACGACAAATCTCAGACTCGAAAACCCGATCATCGAGCACTGAGCACCATACAAGACTCGACTACTCGATACCCACAAACTCAAGAGGCCGTGTTGCCACGAGCATGCGGCAGGCGCGGGAAGAGCGGAATCACAAAAACACACCACAGCCATGCAGCAACGGCGCGATGAGATCCTGGCGAAGAAGGCGAAGCTCGCCGAGCTGAAGCGGCAGCGGGAGTTGAGGACACAGGCATCTGCATCACGGCAGAGCATAGGCCCGGACGTACGTCGCGAACGATACTGATACTCGAAGTGCATGCTTTGTACAAACTGGCTAACCCGTGTAGCAACTCATTGCACCAGTACCCGGGCGCGCAGACAACCGCCGAGAGATAGAATCTCTGATCAACAGTCTGGTGGGCGAGAGTCGGCCAGGCTCGACGATAACAGGCGGTGCGGCATCGCCAGCACACCGGGGAAGCCGGCCGAATAGTGTTCTGAGCGCAGGCGAGCTGAGCAACGAGACGTCCGAATATGCAGCCGCTGGCATCGCGCAAGTCAGCAGCACAGGCCCGTCACAGCCGCAAGTCCTGTCTACCGTTTCCCTCACGACCATCTACGAATGCCCTCCGTCGCCCGTTAAGGAAGTATTTTCCTACAGCAAGGGTGTTCAGACGACCGACGACCTGCTGCCGACACCACCAGTCCTCAACCGCGCCCACTACGACTCCGACGGCGAAGAGCCGACACCGGCCACACCGAACAAGAAGCTGAGCAGGCGAGAACGTGAACGCGAAGAGGAACTGCGCAAGAACATTCGGCAAGAGGTTGAGGAGGAGCTGCAGCTGGCAAAAGAACAGCTGGCCGGCCAGCAGACCGCACAAGCTTCTTCCTTGTCAACTAACTACCCGGCACGCGTGTTGTCCAATGAAGAGCTCAAGGCCGTTACATCCAATACCGAGTTTGTCGACTTTCTGGAGAAGTCGACAAAGGTCATCGAAAAGGCGTTGGATCTTGAATACGATATCTTGACCGACTACACGCTTCAGGCCTACGACAACGAGGATGAGGACGAGCAGGGCAATGTGGGCGGCCGTGGCCGGCGGAAGGTCAAGGAGATCCGCCAGTTCTACGACGAAAAGTGGTCGCGGAAGCGCATGATCACGTCCATCGACTTCTCGCCCAAGTTCCCCGATCTCCTTCTTGCCTCCTACACGAAGAACCCGACCGCACCGCATGAGCCGGATGGCGTTGTCCAGGTGTGGAGTCTGAACCTGCACGACCGCCCCGAGTTTGTCTTCCATGCCCAGTCCGACATCCTGACCGCCCGCTTCTCGCCTTTCAACCCGAACCTCATCTTTGGTGGCGCCTACAGCGGACAGGTCCTTGTGTGGGATACTCGTGCACGCTCGGCGCCTGTGCAGAAGACGCCCCTCACGGGTTCTGGCCACACGCACCCGGTGTATGCGCTCGATATCGTCGGTACGCAGAATGCCAACAACATCATCAGCTGCAGTACCGACGGTGTTGTTTGCGGCTGGGCTGAGAACATGCTGGCACAACCCCAGGAGTTCTTGTCGCTTACGGTCCCGCCGCCGTGCAAGGTCGATGACCTGGCTCCAACCTGTCTGGCCTTCCCACACACCGATCCGACCTTCTTCCTGGTCGGATCCGAAGAGGGCACCATCTACCCATGCCATCGTTATGATCGCGCTGGTGCCAAGGCCGGTGTCGACGCACGTGTTCGCTACCGTGGCCATGCGGCACCTGTTTTGTCCGTGGACTTCCACCCGGCCCGCGGTCCCGTCGACCTCGGCGACTTGGTCTTGTCTTCCAGTCTCGACTGGTCCGCCAAGTTGTGGAAGGTTCGCGCACCGGCCGCAACGAGCACGATCGTGGGCGGCGGTGGTGTTGGCGGCACTGGCGCGGCTGCTGAGGGTACGGCTGTGCCGCTCATGGACTTTGTTCGTGAGGATGTCGTTTACGATGCGGCATGGTCGCCCGTGAAGCCTGGTGTTTTCAGTCTGGTCGACGGTGCCGGCTGGCTGGAGCTGTGGGATATCACGGTGGAGACAGAGGAGCCGGTGGCACGCATCAGCCCGAGCCAGCGCAAGGATGGCCGTTCTATGCTGGCCAACAGCTTGAACAAGGTGCCTGGGACAAGAGTGAAGGCAAACGTCTGGCAACGGGTGGCATTGCGGGTACTCTGACGGTGTTTGAGGTTGGCCCGGATCTGGGCGGCAAGGAGGGTCTGCGGAGCGAGGAGTGGACCAATGTCAAGAAGCTGGTCAACAAGCTGGAGGCCCAGAACGCCAACGGGCCGGTGACGTTGTAGACGAGTGGATGTTTTGGCGCCGGGTGTTTACTTTTTTGTTTCTACTAGGGGAGGGGAGATTATTGATGGTTGTGGACTAGATTGACAGGCAGCGTTCACTTGTTGGCATGGCGAGTGTTTACTTGCATGTGTTTTCATTTTGTGTATATTCAAAAATACCTCTGCCGTTTTATAATCGAAAATACCCTTTTTTTTGCAACTGACTGTGTGCCTCGTGCCCTCTTCCTCACATCCCGAGGCAAGCTCGAAATTGTAATGAAAATAAAAAGAAATGAAGATCCCCCGTCTTGCCATAGAGACAAAAAAAAAAGTTCGCGTCGCCTGGAAGCAGTGAAAGACCAGGGACACAGTGGGATGAGCAGCCATAGAACAGGCCCAGCGGACTGCTCACCCCGTGATGCCAAAGATTTGTGTAGACACGTTTGAAAAAAGGACGTGTCTGGGAAGGTTTTCAGCGGTTAAACTGAAAAAGAACAGATACTACACTTGATCTAAGCCTTTCGACTAAGAGAGCTGAGGAGAAAAAGAGGAAAGAAAAGGAAAAGTCTACGAGATGGATAGAGGGAGAAACGGCCTATTTATATAGTAGTAAAATGTGGTCAGTGCGAGCCTGCAAAAACTATTTCTGTATGAATATCGGTCTGCTGCCTACTGCTGCCTGTGACGGTTTGCATGCGATGAGGCCAACCTCGAGATGTTAGTATGTGAGATGCTGTGTGTGGTGAGAGCTAAATGAGAGACTTCACCGCCTTTGAATTCTGCCAGTTTGGTGCTCCGTCCTATAAAACGGGCGGTGGGGTCAAGCTATACCCATTTGGCCAATCACAGGGCTGCCTCAGGGCAGCCGCGTGTAAAGTCCCCCCAAGCGTGCGTTGCACTTTCCCTTGGACGCCAAGCCACCTGTCCCTTTACGTACTATGTACCTGCACCAGCAAGCAAAAGCAGGAAGGAGCACGCCAAAAGGTCAACGCGGAAGCTCCAGCTGTCCTCTCCACGAAACCCCCGACCAAAAAAGGGAACGACTTGTTTCTGCCAGGGTCAATCCGTCGACGACCACCATCGCACCTTCTCTCTTTTTCCTTTCTCATTGTGTTCCAGTTTATGTCGTCGTGCTTTCCGTGCATTCTTCTCACCTTCCTTTATTGAGACTTTCTTTCTTTTTCTTCGCCCCCTTTCTTTCTCATCATCCATGGTCTAACCAGCTCTACGACCTGCTGCCATCGACATCTCTCGTCGCATCCCACCTCCCCCCATTCCCCCATTGCCAGCCCATCGGTCACAATGGCGTCGACATCGACGACGCCAAGCCCGATTGGCCCTCTGGGCGATGCCGAAAAGACTAGAAGTCTGCGGTCAGTGTTGCGCGTGGTGATTCTCTTCTTGATTGCCGCGGCCTCCGTCTCCAGTCGTCTGTTCTCTGTCATCCGTAAGTGAACACCTGAACAGCTTCCATCTTTGATGCCAACTTACAATGTACACCAATTGCTAACATTATCGTCTGTGTCTAGGTTTCGAGAGTATCATCCACGAATGTGCGTATAGTCATAGTCGACAACCCTACCATCAAATTGCCTCCCCATTGACCCTCCTCGATACGATCTTCGATTCTCTTCGACCATAACTCCGCCATCATGTTTCTTCCTTTCGCCTTTTGCTAACCTGTGTCCCTTTTAGTCGACCCCTGGTTCAACTTCCGTGCCACCAAATACCTCGTCGCCAATGGCTTCTACAAATTCTGGGACTGGTTCGATGATCGCACTTGGCACCCTCTCGGCCGTGTCACCGGTGGCACGCTCTATCCCGGCCTGATGGTGACCAGTGGCGCCATCTACCACGCTCTCCGCACTCTGACCATCCCCGTCGACATCCGCAACGTTTGTGTTATGCTCGCGCCCGCCTTTTCCGGTCTGACTGCCTTTTCGGCCTACCTCCTTACCAGTGAGATGACCACATCGCCTTCTGCCGGCCTTCTTGCTGCTGCGTTCATGGGCATCACCCCCGGTTACATCTCACGTTCCGTTGCCGGCAGTTACGATAACGAGGCCATTGCCATCTTCCTGCTGGTCTTCACCTTCTA
Source organism: Sporothrix variecibatus (assembly GCA_016097105.2). Taxonomy (NCBI): domain Eukaryota; kingdom Fungi; phylum Ascomycota; class Sordariomycetes; order Ophiostomatales; family Ophiostomataceae; genus Sporothrix; species Sporothrix variecibatus. The sequence goes on from JADMNI010000005.1 coordinate 3,094,291, forward strand.
CCTGTGGATCAAGGCCCTTAAGCTCGGCTCCATGCTCTGGGGTGCCCTCTGCGCCCTTTTCTACGGCTACATGGTGGCTTCGTGGGGTGGTTACGCTTTCATCACCTGTCTGCTGCCTCTCCACTCTTTCGTCCTCATCTGCATGGGCCGCTACAGCACCCGCCTCTACGTCGCCTACACCACCTGGTACGCCCTCGGAACTTTGGCCAGTATGCAGATTCCCTTCGTCGGCTTCCTGCCCGTCCGCACCAGCGAGCACATGCCCGCCCTCGGTATCTTTGGCTTCCTGCAGCTCCTGGCCTTCCTCGACTACGTCCGCTCTGTCGTTCCAGCCGCCAGTTCCAGAGCTTCCTGCTCATTTCCGCCTTCAGCGTTTTCTCCATCGGTCTCCTGGGTCTTGTGATTGCCACTACTGCTGGTGTCATTGCCCCGTGGAGCGGCCGTTTCTACTCGCTGTGGGATACCGGCTACGCCAAGATCCACATTCCGATTATTGCGTCCGTCTCGGAGCACCAGCCGACTGCCTGGCCCGCCTTCTTCTTCGATCTGAACTTCCTCATCTGGCTCTTCCCCGCTGGTGTCTACCTGTGCTTCCAGACTCTGGCCGATGAGCACGTTTTCATCGTCGTGTACGCCCTGTTCGGCAGCTACTTCGCCGGTGTCATGGTCCGTCTGATGCTCACTCTGACGCCCGTCGTCTGTGTGGCTGCCGCCATCACCGTGTCCTCGCTGCTCGATGGCTACCTCAACGCCAAGAGCCCCGATCCGGTTGAGGTTGCTGCTGCCGAGGAGAACGCCGACAAGAAGCCTGCCAAGGGTGGTCTCAAGTCCACCAGCCGCCCCGTTGTTGGTGTCTACTCGTTCCTGTCCAAGTCGTTCGTCACGGGCGCTGTTGTCATTTACCTCATCATGTTTGTGGCACACTGCACGTGGGTGACGTCCAACGCCTACTCGTCGCCGTCCGTGGTCCTTGCCAGCCGTATGCCCGACGGCAGCCAGCACATTATCGATGATTACCGCGAGGCCTACCAGTGGCTGCGTCAGAACACCCCCAAGGATGCCAAGGTCATGTCGTGGTGGGATTACGGCTACCAGATCGGTGGCATGGCTGACCGGCCCACGCTGGTTGACAACAACACCTGGAACAACACCCACATTGCCACCGTCGGCAAGGCCATGAGCTCCCGCGAAGAGGTCAGCTACCCGATCATGAAGGCCCACGAGGTCGACTACGTCCTGGTCGTCTTTGGTGGTCTCCTGGGCTACTCTGGTGACGACATCAACAAGTTCCTTTGGATGGTCCGTATTGCCGAGGGCATCTGGCCCGACGAGGTGAAGGAGCGTGATTTCTTCACTGCGCGCGGCGAGTACCGTGTCGATGACGAGGCCACCGACACCATGAAGAACAGCTTGATGTACAAGATGTCGTACCACAACTACCAATCTCTGTTCCCTCCCGGCCAGGCCCAGGACCGTGTCCGTGGCTCGCGCCTGCCCGAAAAGAGCCCGACGCTCAACACGCTCGAGGAGGCCTACACGAGCGAGAACTGGATCATCCGTATCTACAAGGTCAAGGACTACGACAACGTGGGCCGGGACCACGGTGCCGTTGCATCCTTTGAGCAGGGCCACAAGAAGAAGAAGGCGACGAAGCGCAAGGGTGCTCGCGTCCTTCGTCTGGACTAAGTGGATGGAGCTCGAAAATTATGAGAGAAAGTTGACTTTGGCTGTCGTGCATAAGAAAAACCGCATAGACGGCTGATAGTGGAGGCTAGATATAGAGCTGGAGATTTGTTTTGTCTATTTATCTTACATGGAGTCGGAAAAATATTGTTCATGTGGTGGATAGAGGCTTTCGATGCCTTCCCTGTATAAAAGATATGTAGGGAGAAAAACTCCCATCTATGGCGTAACGACCGCCTCGAGGGAAGAAAAATAAGGGACGTTGTGGCCGAGGGCCTTCCCCATCTGTCGTATTTATCGTTCTTTGCAATACTGATTTCTTTTTGTCCAAGTTCCGGTTCCACCGTCTGTGATTGTGCCAATTGTTAACATTGTCCTCACCGAGGGTATTCCAATGTCTCGTTCCTGATGCTAGAACACCTGCCTGTGCTATTTACCTGTATTACCGTTGTTTTCTGTATTATTGCCACGTGCTTGCACCTGCCCTCCCTCTGGCAACTGGCTGACAGCCCTACTGTCCCAAGATGGAAGCCGCGACCCATCACGAAGGGTCGTTCCTTCCTATTTAGATCGATGTGCTTCTCTAGTTTGCCACAGGTATTATTATCGACGTGATTCACGCTCTCCCATTATTCCCACCTTTAGCCTCCTTGTGTTCCCCTCCTTCTCTGCTTCCCTTTTTTTTCACCCTTGTTTCTTTGCGTCCACCTACATTTCACCATTTCACTTCCCCCATACCCCTCGACATCTTGTCGATATCATCCCAGTGTATATATTTTTGTCGTCCTGTCCCTATTCACTCACACTGTGTATATTCTCACAAATTGTTCCTATCTCCGCCTCCTTCGGAGAGCCGTCAGTCCAGATGCCTCGCCACGAAGGCTCACGGCATCACGAGTAAGATACTCATCCAACCGTTGTGTGTTTGTGTACACGCACGAGCTAACACTTCCTTTTTTTTTTTTTTTTTCAACAGTGCCAGTCAGGGCCGTTCGAGCCGAAGACACAGCAGCTCGCGTCGGTCAAGCTCTTTTCTCTCGTCAGCCGAAGAAGAAAGCTCGCGTGAACGGGATCGGTACTATCCACCTCGCTCATCTTCCAACGCTACCCCGTCTCTCAGACGCCCCTCAAGTCGTGGCGGTCACGTCAATGCCAACGGAAATAGCAGCAGTGGCAGTGGGCGTACATCTCGTGCCTCCAACATGATGCTGAACCTGCTTGGGATCCGGAGACGTGAACGGCCTGGCTCAGAATCTTCGGCCACACGCCGTGTCCCGGTTGTGGATGATGTCTACCTCAAGCCCTCCGTCCCTGCCTACATACACAACAACACGGGATGGGAGAACATGCCTGCTCCGCCATACGACAGTGGCACTGGAGCCGCCACGACCAGGCCGACACCACCCACAGGAGCTCCCTATGCACTGTCCAATTTACCTGCACAGATTTACTATCTCCAACCTCAGCAGTCTATGCCGGCCATGCCGACCATGCCAGCTGCCGGTGGTAGCAAAGAGAACAAGCCTGCATTCATGGACCAAGCGGCCGTGTCGACACCGCCGCTTTCATCCCAGCCCCAGTTTGTCCCTTCATATTACACCTACCCTCCCCCAAGCATGTACCAGTGGCCAAACACCGGTGTTCCAATCCCATGGTGCCAATGGCCGTGCCTGTTCAGGGCTACCCTCCTCTCAGCAGCAGTGTGGCCTCGCAAGCCACCAGTCTCGGGAATCTATATCGACTTCTATGCATGATGATGGCGCCGGGAGACGGCGCTCACGCCGCCCTTCACCGTCTCGGTCCAGCTCTTGCTCCACGGACCGCGACCACGGCAGCAGACGCAGAGGCAGCCCCACTCGGGGCACAGTCGTCATCATACTCGGGAAATGTCATGCAGCTCCTCTGTGACAGAGAAGCGTTATCGTCCTCGCCGCTCATGTACATCAAGCCTTGCATACAGTCATCGGTCGTCTCCTCTTGGCAGCCGCCATCGCCGCCATTCTCCATCTTTGCCCAAGAGAGCCGAGAGACACTATTGCAATGGTTGTGGCCGTCAACGGTCCCGGAAGTTCCACGACGCAAACCCCTTCAAACGCCACAAAATACTCGTCAGCTACTGTCTCAAATGCCGGAACGCATACGACATGTACAGTGATGACAATGAAATCTACAAAGACCGAACCGAGCGCGACGTCCGTGCCAAGGTAAGTCATCTTTTTCGATGTATATGTTTAAATACTCATCGCCGTTCCCTTTTTTAACAACTACAGTCTCCTGTTCACTCAAAGAGCCCTGAAAAGCACAAAAAGCAAAAGGCTAGCCACCGGGTCCCTGTGTCTCACACCATCGATTCGATCACTCCCGCCATGGAGAAGGCTATTCGAGCTCTACCAAAGGCCTACGCCCTGCCCAAGGTGAACCCAAATGCCGCACCTAAGGAGCCTCTCCGTGAGTATGACCTTGTCAAAGAAAAGAAGTTTGAGGCAGCTCCGGTAAAAAAGTCGAAGTCAAAGGAGTCGACGAGATCCCCTCTCAGACAGCCCCATGAGACTGTGTCAATCAGCAGTATGAAGAAGACGCGGGGCTACCAACCGCCTACGGTTGAGTCCGTCCTTGACTCCGACGATGAAGAGCCTGCTACTCATTTCCAACCCAGAGGCACAAACATGCGCCTGGGACAGCAGCAGCTATGATGAGCTTCCACGTGCAACCAAACCCAATCTGGGGGAAAGCAACTCACCGGTGCGTCCTCGCGCTGAAGTCCCAAAAGCTCATGATGAGCGGCCCTCAAACAATGGCAGCCCTGCTCAACACCGTGTCCACTTTGAGACGCAGTCAAGAAGTGGCCAGTATACGCAGGAGCAAGCCACGGTCCCTCCCCAGTTTGCCAACAAGACCAAATCTGATGCTTCCTTCCCGCCGCCCTTGTCGCCAATCATCACCTCACCGTGCCTCAAAAAATCTGTTCGCCGCTGTGCCTCGGACCAATGTCAATTTTGAGCAGTACAGAAAGCGCCACGGAATGGCCAAAGAGAACCAGGCCCCCATCCCCATGTCTAGTTTCATGACCGGTGCCTCTCGGTGCTGTGACCATGTCCACTCGGGTGTCAATAAGGAAAAACTTTACAGCCAGACGATGCCCAACATCCCTAGCACACCCTAAAGCGACAGACCCGGGATGCGTATTCCTCGCCCCTCAAGCCAGTCACTCATGATCTGTGTGGCTATCATCCATACACTCCACAATGCCGATGCCAGACAGTGGATATGTGCCTCGCACTTTCAGTGTGCACACGGTCAGCCCTTCTCTGGCATCGGAGCAGCTGTATCAGCCTGGGACTGGTCAAAATGTGCCGCCCAGCCCCAAGTCGCCCGTCTCATTCAAGTGTCCTTCTGTCAGTGCCAGTCCAGGCAGCGTTGACCAACAGGAGTTTTGTCCTAACTACGGCGCGGGTCAGTCCACTGCCAATCACTTTTACTCTGGACATACTAAGCGTGCCATGTCCGATGTGACTGGGGAGGCTTCGTCACCTCAATATCGTCATGATGAAAATACTCCTTTTGTGAGCCATGACGCAAACGTGGACCCAGTCACCGAGCTTGGTGAAGGCATGCCCCCTTATGATTTTGATCTGTTCTCAGAGGGGCAGCACCATTTCTCGGATGGCTGGCCCAACTGTCTCCCAGTGGCGAAGGCGGTGATCAGCCCGGAATGGAAACTGCCGACGTCTATGAAGACGAAGATGCCAACGGTTCTTTTGACAATGGCTACGGAGACTCCTTCTACTCCAACACGGTTGTCAACGATCAAGATGGAACGCCCAGGAAGTACCACCATAGCTTCGAGGACGATCCGATTATCCCCGACTACAACTTTGACCTTTTCTCGGACGTCACGAACCGCTGGCCATCGCCGGGTGCAGAGTATGACAAGACCAGTGAGACCAGCTACAGCAAAGACAGCTGGTCGAAAGCCAGCAGTTGCCATGGAACAGAGAAGGAGAACGTTCCAACCCACAGCCATAGCCGGCAGGCGGCCCTTGCCATCCGCAAACAAGCCCCGTGCCCGCAAACCATCGACACTCGTGGTAGAGGAGTACAACGGAACAGACGACGACGCGACCAGTGTGGCCAGCAGCAACTTTAGGAAACGTGGGACCCACTCACTCGTCAGCAAAACGCAACGGTTTGTCGACTGCGAGGTGATTTCGAACCCCGACGAGCCGGACGCTGCACGCACACAGCCACCTCTTCGGTGCCGGTAAGTTATGCCAGCCGTTCAGACCTTGCCATACTTCTAGTAACACACCCAGTGCCTCGATCCGGACTATTCAGACCGTTTATTGATTTTTCTGCATTTGATGCCTTTTGACATTTTTCTGGCCTTCATTTGTTGTCCATCTACTGCTTTATTTTCTTTTTGTATGAAAAAATCGTTTTTCTCGGCCATTGTGGCATATTTTCCAATATTTGTCTACAAAGCCCAGTTCTTGTTCATTACGTTCCTTTTCCACCCCTTCGCATACTCGCCACGTTCTGTCTGTCTGTTTGATCCTGCACCATGACCTCTTATTCTTTCACTATTTTGTTTCATTTTTCTGTGTACTTGGAGTTTACTGAGCGCATTCTGCCACGTTATTGGCTCCCAAGTGGAGATGTTTAAGGATGGCACGGATGATTGTGCTTGCTCCCAACTGTTGATAACTACCGCAAGTGCGGATCAATTATTTTAAATACAAACCCCAGTGGAATCATCAAATCTTGCTGTTATTGCCAATGCTTCTTGCATGGACGGAGGAAGAAGACTATCATCGGGAGGACGAATATTAATATTTGGAGGGAGGTTGATGTTTGCTTCGGAGAACGGTTTTTTCCCTCCTCAGTTTAGTAAAATTTAAATTATTAATCATATTTTCTTTCCCAATCTGCTTTTCAAAGACAAGATAATTAATGTAAAATAAACGACCCGAGAAAATTAATGACATATTTAATCAAGCCGTTTTTTGTGTCTCTCAATCATCCATCTCTAATCATCCATATATTTGATGTGCCTCGAATCATTATGTTGAAGCCTTTTGAAATGTTCCGACAATACCTAAACTCCGTAAATGCTTGCCGTCATGCCTTTGTCCAATTCCCATGTCAGTGAAAAAAAAAAAAACACCCCTATGTTGAAGTCCCTTTCCTAATTTACCGCCCTTTTCACTTTGCTACTGCCACCTTCTTTCGCCGCCTCGTCACTTTACAGGTCAACGAGGTCGACCAGGTCGTCCACCTCACGGACAGGAGGCGCCGACGACGACGACACCGACGTCTTCAGCTGCTCCTGCTCCAGCTCCTTCTGGGCAACCATGTGGGGAAGTGACGTGCCGCTGCCGCTGCCGCTGCTGCTCTTGTTATCCCCAACACTGTTATCACTGCTGTCACTGTCCTTGGTGGCACCCGATGACGCCACACTCTGAGCACGGCTGCGTGTCGTGGCTGATGTGGTCGTTCCAGTCGCCGTCATGCCCGCCATCCACGATATGCGCGACGGGCGCGACGTCTGCATGGCCAGGCCAATGTATGGGTTGCGTGCCGTGTTATGCGCCGACGTCACGGCCGACGTCATGGACGAGTGAGCGCGCGTGTGGCGGATGGTTTGGCTTGTTGTTGAAGGAGGAAATGAAGGAGCAGCAGCAGCAGCCTTCGCCGCGGCGTAGTAGGTGCCCTGCTCTTTGGCCTTTTGGGTGGCCATCTCCGTCTTGAAGTGGGAGAATTGGTTGAGGTAGGGACCGCTGTCGGTTGTGCTGGTGGAGCTGTTGCTACGTGCCGGGCGAGGATTGGTGTTTGTATTGCGAGAAGGGGCGCCAGGAGGAACGGGACTGGTGACCTTACGGGCGGTAGCGGCGGCGACTTCAGCACGACGAGGACCACCGTGGACGCCGTCACCTGCCACCTTGGCCTTGTTGACCTTGCTGTTCTTGTCGTCCTTGCTGTTGCCGTTTTTGTCGACCTCCTTATTGGCGCGCTTCGTCCACCAGGCCGGAATATGGCCGAGGTCAACAGCTTTGAGTCCCTCGGGGGTCTGCGGCATGACGTGGGCATAGTAGCATTTGGTGCCGTAGTCGCTGTTCACACTGTTAGTAGGGAAGGAATACTTCCATCTTATATTGTCGTCAAGGCGACTTACCAATGACCTGTGCGGCACCAGTGACGGCAGGGTTTGACTGGGTTGGAATTGCGCGGCTTTGGTGGCGACCAGGTGATCTTGGCTACCACAGTCTTCTTGGGAGGGCTGCCTGCTTGGGGCTGCCGGGTTTGGGCGAGGTGGCCTCCTTCTTATCCTTCTTGTCGCCAGAGGAAGAAGTGGCAGCAATGCTGACTTTGGCGTCGGTTTGCTTGCTCTCCTTCTCGACTAGCTTCTCGGCCTCCTTCTTCTTCTCCTTCTTCGCCGACTTTTCCTCGTCAGCTTGTCCGTCCAGCTGAACAAAAGCCGGTTGGCTGTCAGTCAACCCAAAGTTAATGAGGTCGTTGACGATTATGTTTGTGTCCGTTTTGGTGTCGCCGTTGATAACAGGCTTCGACTTGACGGCGTCCGACACCGTCTTCGTGGCCTCTGCACCCGTGTTGAGAAAGTGCTGACAGAGAGGCTTCTGGTTAAGAGCAACGAGCAAGTCATAGACATTATCAAAAGGTGCGCCGCCGTTGGCATTCTTGTCCTTGGGGAGGTACTCTTGGGCAGCAAGCAGCTCTTGGCCGAAGGCGAGCATTGTCGGAGAGGTCGTCGTAGTCGGTGCGACGACAGCGGCACCATCAGGCGTGCTTGGAGCGGTGACGAAGGCGGGTGCCTCTTTGGTGTCTTTGGCCACGGTTGTCGTGGTCTTGTCTGCAGTCTTGCTCTTGTCTTTGGGCGACGAGGTGGGAGACACGAGGTGCACCTTTTTCTCGACCTTCTCGTCCTTTTCGACCTTGATCTTGGGCGACGTCGGTTGTCCCGGAGTAGCCTTATTCTTCCGTGAAACAATGCGGACCTCGAACAAGCTGTCGTGGCCGTCGTGGTCTTCAATCTTGATACTGGTGTCGCAGTTGGTCTCATAGCTGGCGATGGCCAGCATCGTGGCAGCGTCTTCGGGCTTCAGCTCACGCGGCACGCCGACGATGTTGATCCATTCGGGAAGCTGGTCGACAGCGACAAGAGGCACCAGACGTGCAGGAGCTTGCGAGCGACCCCCCGACGGCAGCGTCGTGACCGGTCCCGGTCTCACCACGTAGTACTGTGCACGAGGAGACATGGCGATTGGTAGTGAAGAAGGAACCTGTTTTCTCTGGCTCTATTTGTTGAAGGTGTTAGAGAATGCTAAGTGGGATGAGTGAATGTTAAAAAAAAAGAAGAAAGAGAAAAAAAAAAAGGAGGGCGCACCTGCTGTCCCAAGGGCGGAGATAGAAGAGAAGAAGAAGAGGCGACGGTGGTGAAGAACAAAAGAGAAAAGAAGAGAAGAGGTGGGAGACAAGCAGCAGTGAAGGAGGGAAGAGGGGATGGGGATAGAGATATTTATACTAGAGCAAACAACAGGCCATTGATGGGGGGCGTTGACGGGGTGTTCATTGTATTTGGACACTTGAAAAGAGGGTCAAAAGAAGGACATGGACCAGGTGCTGGGGCGACTGAGTGTAAATAGAGTGATAAATAGAGGGGATCAGATGATGGACTTGATATCAAAGTCAAGATTTTTTGGTGCGGGCGCGCAAAACGCGTGTTACACAAGACCAAAGCTAAGCCAAAAGTCAAAGATAAACAGAGGCGATGCAGAGGCCGGGCAGAGGAGAAAGAGACGAAATCTTAAAAGAACTACAAGTAAAAACAATAAAAATAAGAAAAGAGTGAGATGTTGCTTGCTTCTTTTGGTTTGTCATTGTTGTCGACACATGGTCACTTGTTGTCCATGGTGCTTCTCCAGCGTGCATAAAATTGTTTGTCATTTTGACCGTCATATACAGCTTATATTCAAGCTATTGGTTCCTTCCCTCACTAGCCCACCCTACTTCACCTCACTTCAACACGTATCCTAGCCTCCATACCGTCGACGCAGAAGCCAAATTGCCGCGGACTGTCCTTGAGTTCCACCTCACGCTTGACCCAGCGGCCCGTCAGATTCAGGTCTGCGTCGGCTCCATCTGCGCTTTCTTTTGTCTCTGTCGCGACTTCAGATTCTTCTCTCTCTTGTCTCTCCTCCACCTCTTCATCCTTCTCCTCATCTTCATCTTCATCCTCGTTCTCTTCGTCTACACCCGCTACCGGATCCCACTCGCCCGTCTCCCACACTAGTCGCAGCTCCTGTGGTGGCCGTCCAAAAAGCCGTCCCGCCAGACCCTTGACGGCATACATGTCGAACGATTTTGGGATCGCGGCCAACTTTTCTTTTCCTTCCCTATCAAGTGAGAACAGTACTTGCACCAGCCGTGCCTCCAAAAAGGCCGGGTTTATCTCGGCATGCCGCACCACGGCCGGCTCGCCATACAGCTCGCACAGCTCGGCATACCGTCGGTGGCGTGCAATCACGGCCGCTTCGGCAGGACTGTCGGCGGGGACGGCGGCCATTTGTTTGGCGATGCGCGACAGATAAAACATTTCGGCATTGGCGCGGTCGGTGGGTGTAATATTGCTAAAGTTTAGGGTTTTGAGAGAGGCAAGGCGGCCGACGGCGACCATGTAGGATTCTTCGGTAGAGGCAGTGGTAGTTGTGTTGGAAGAGGATGCGGCTGTGGCGGTTGTCGAGGCAGTGGTAGTTGCTGCCGCTGTCTCGCTGTCCAGGTTGGGATTGCTGTAGATGGGATTGTGGGCAAACCTCAAAGACACCATGCCTGGGAAGACGTCGGGCAGGGCGTCGACAAAGGCCCACGAGGTGACGAGATTGTAGGAGAGGTCGACATAGGTAAGGGTCGACGAAAAGGAAAAGGGGGCAGCGCCCTCGGTCGAGACTTGTGCGATACGGCAGCCCTTGAGGTGCAGATTGCGAAGCGACTTAAGCTGCGACAGGCTGGCGAGGTCCGACAGTGCCGTAAAGTCGTTGAACTCGAGATTGAGCGTCGTCAGTGTTGTCGACAGAGAAGCCATCGGTAGAGCTGGTGTGAGGGACATCAACTGGTTCGAGCCGGCCGACAGCGATGTGAGGACAGGAAAATTTGCAGTCATGTATCCAATCTCTGCCCACGACAGAAACGTTTCTTCCAAAGCCAGATCACGCACGCCGTCAAACGCGCCTAGATACACACTTCCCTCAGCCACGGAGACCCGGTTGCCATTAACACGCAGGCCTCGCAGTCGTGGCAGTTCCCGGCAGATGGCCGCCACCGTTGCAAAGTCGGTAAACAGGTTCCGGCTCAGGTCGAGCTCGGTGATGCTCGGACATGTTGTCTGGATCTGCGAAACGGCATTAGGCCCACCCTCCGAATCCCCTTCTGAAAGAACACACTGTCCGTCCAGAATAACCACTTTGAGCGTCTCAATCTGTGCCAGCTGCCGCCGCACCTTGTCGAACCCGACCTCTTCGGCCACCTTGCCTGAGATAACAATTTGCCGCCCGGGCACGGTGCCGCCCGCCCGGGTCTCTTCTTCGGTTGCGTCTGTCGTTGCTTCAGAGGCGTACTTGGCTCGCACTGCTTCCAAAAAGGTCCGTGGCGGGTCCGCCGGTCGTGTCGGCCGTACAAACGAGGCCGGGGTCGTCGGCGCTGCGGCCAATGCCGGGTGCGGCACATCGCCCACGAGCACGACCGGCGGCGGCCGTGACCGCTGGCTGCATGTAAAGTACCGCACGCCCTTGTGCACACCGTCGTGTTTGCCGCGCGTGGGGTCGTCCCATTCGACGCCGAGCCAGGTGCCGCCGGCGGCTGTGCCTGCAACCTCGCCAATGTAGCGGACGGTGCAGAGGTTGCCGTCGTATGAGCGGCGCTGGCCGATGGAGGCCGGCTGTGAGGTCGCCATCGTGATGGTGAATATGCGTTAAATAAACTTTCTTTTGTCCCTTCCACCGTCCTGACTTCTCTTCGTCTTATATTTCCGTCGAGATCCGTCAAGACTGCATATCCAGGCAGCAGGTAAAAAAGATGAAGAGGGGTGAAAGTGGACGGGATAGGCAGCAGAATAAAGGAGAGTAAACAGTGCAGACGCGCCAAAAAGAAAACAAAAACACGCTCGCTTGGTCGTAAATTGTCAAACAGATCGTGTCATAAGTGCTGTCTCGTTGCCGATTGTGAATTGTATCCTTTTAACATTCGTTCGTCGTTTATTCTAGGTACACTTCGACGTTGGACGTTGACCCACGCTAGTACAGCTCGTCCAGGGGCAGGTACGATCAGCGGGCGGCGCCTGGCCTGAGGTCCAGTGTGAAGCTTCCCGTTTTAGCCCACCAATTTACACCAATTTACACCAATAGCCTTGCTTAGTCACGTGGATCAATTTCCATATATACAATTTATTTTACATCTCTCTCCAGATCAAGAGTTTTTTCTTTCTGCGCCCCCTCTACAGCTTGCTCTTGCCAGCGGCGACCTTGATCAGCGCACGGCCGTTGCTCAGGCATACCTTGCCGCCCTCAATCGCCGTCTCGAACCGAATCTCCTCGAAACCGTCCGCGTTGACCTCGCCCGTCCGCCACGCCGACGTCACCAGCTTGTCGCCAGGGCGCACAGGGCTGGCAAACCGCGCCTGGTACTCGCGGATGTTGGCCGGGTCGCCGCCGCCCAGGTTCTTGAGCAGCAGGTGCGCCGTCGAGTTGAACGAGTATAGGCCGTGGATGATGGCGCCGCCGAAGCCCATCTTGACGCCGGGCTCGGGGTGGCGTGCAGCGGGTTGTAGTCGCCGTTGAGGCGGTACAGGAGAGCGGTCTCCTCGGTGGTCTGGTCGACAAACGAGACATCAGGGGCGCGGCGCGGGCTGGGAGGCGGGAAGTTGACGGTGGCCGGGCCCTTGGGACCGCCCCAGCCGCCCTGGCCGACGTAAAAGGCGGAGCCGACAGCCTGGGTGTAGATCTCGTTGGTCTCGGTATCCACCAGATCGGTCTGGGTCTCGAGGACGGTGCCCGGGCGGCCTTTGTCGTAGACACCGACGACGGTGGTGCGGAGCTCGAACGAGCGGCCGGCCGAGGTGGCAGGCAGAGGCTTCAGGAAACGCATGAGGCGCTGGCCGTCGAGGACGCGCTTGGCATCGAGGTTGGGAGCGCCGGGGATCTTGACGGCCTTTTCGGCGGCGTAAAAGTCGACGACCTCCTGGGTGTTTGTCTTGAAGGCTGTTGTAGATCGTCAGTACAAAACCAATAAGATTAAACGACCGAAGGGAGGAGAAAAGCAAAACAAAAACAAAAATCTTACGGAGGATGATGGGATACGTCGGGAAGACGGAGAAGTTGGGGTGCAGTTCCTGTCAATGGTTAGCTGTCAATTCCTATACGTCTTTCATTCTGATTGTTTTCTCTCCTGTCCACATACATAGAGGAAGTGCAGCTCGTCGGCCGTGGCGCCGATGGAGCTCGCAAAGAGCAGCGCATCGCGCTTGAGCCACGAGACCTTTGTGGGAGGGTACTTGAAACCGGCGCCGGGACCAGACATTGTGATGATTCGTGAGTGATTGGGTTGAGAAGAAAATTGGAAAGAAAACAGTGAAGAATAAAAAGAAGCAGAAGAAGAGAAGAAAGCCCTTCTACAAATCTGGGGTTATTGGAGATCAAAGACGAAATCCTGGGGAGCTCTGGCCCTTCTGGGGCAGAGACGCTTAGCTGTAGTGGAATTGCCGAGGTTCGAATAGCGGGGAAGCTTTTGCGGTGGTCTCGGAGCCATGCTCTCTATGGCGGTTCTTGGTGGACAGCGGTGGCCGCGGCGACCAGATAGCGTACTTCGTACTGGCGCTGCAAGTTAATGGATTCCTCCCCAGGGCTCCGCACTACCGCACCCACGCTATCCTGCGTGTAAGCGAGGAGGAGAGAGAGGAGCAAGGGTTCTCCGAATGGGGCAATTCCCAACACATGTAACGACATCTCTTTTCTCCTCATTTTCTCATAGAATCGGCAGAGTCACTGGCAGTTGTGTTCACTCGATTAATAATATTTGTTTTTCTTTTTTAGATGGTCATATATTCAATAGGAAAATGTGCGTGGAGCTGTCATCTGCCTCGGCGTCCGGCCATCCGAATCGGCGTCGGCAGAGAAAAAAATGGTAAAAGAAGTTAAAAAGTCAAAGGTAGTGTACAAAAAACATCAATGGGGAATCAAGTCAATCTGGGGGCTAATGTCGCAATAGGAAGAGAAAACCAAAACAGTCACATCCAATCTCTTGACCTTCTTACAGGCGCACCTGCGCCCGGTCACACTCCTCGAGGAAGCGGTAGATGCCCTCCAAACCTTCAAACTCCTGCGACATGTGCTCGCCCGAGCTCAGAACTGGCGGCGACATACTCGCATAGCCGTCTTCGTCCGCAGCAGCAGCAGCATCAAAATTGACACCGCTTCTGGCTGAAGACGCAGGGAACGATGCAAGCCATGGGTTCGCACCAGTACCAGCGGCGTCATAGTAGTCGAACACATCGCGCAGCTCGTCCTCGTCCTCCTCGGACGACAGCCATGACTGGTGCGACCGCAGCGAGCCACCAGGCGACGTCAACATGTCCTCAGCAGCGCTGCTGCAAAGAGACTCGGACGTGTCCGGAGCAAACGGGAAACGAAGAGCGGCAAACGTACCCATGGCCAAGTCGAAGCCGGGGTCCTGGCCCACCAGACCACGAGTAATACCCAGGTCCTCGCAGAGCCGGTCGACTGTCTCGGCATCGACGCCAGGAAACCGTACACGGAGTACAGTCCCCTCGTCTTGGTCGAGAAGTACGGGCAAGTCGCCTAACGACGCCAGTCGTTTCAGGTCGTTCATGATGGCGCTGAGCTCCTTGAGAGCACGCGCAAAGTCGACGCTGAGGACATCGAGGAAGCCCTCGGTGCCGAGCGTGACGGTAGCCTTGGTGTTGGCAGCAGCGGCTGTGGTGACGCCGGACAGACCAACAAGGGGAGCCAGGGCCGTAATGGTGGGGTTGAGCGGGAAGTCAACAAACGCACCGGGTGCCATCTTGGGCATCGTGGGCACGGCCAGCTTGCGGGCCATATCCTCCTCAAGGGCACTGATGGCCTTGTACGAGGGGCGGCCGTGAGCGTCGGTGCCGTCGTAGCGAGCACGCTTGCCCGAGACCCAGAACGCACGCATGGCCTGCGAGACATTCTGGACAACCTGGGCGGGTGCGGCAGGTGTGTGCGAGAAGTAGCGGGCACCGCCACGACCAGCACCGCCCGTGGCGTAACCACCAGCCGTGCGCGGAGAGCACCGCCCGTCAGGTTGGGACGGAGCGTCGAGGCAAACGGAGCACGGCCGGACGACTTCCAGACGGCATGCGAGCCGACACTGGACTTGAGATAGGCGGCACGGTCGACATAGCGAGGCACAGCCGGGCCGTCAGTGCTGAAAAACCGGCGGACGGCACGGTGTGTCGACGAGTACCAGCGGGAGCCGCTGCCGCTGTTGCTCTTGATCTGGCGGCGGAAGGCGAGTGGGTGGACGGGTTGGCGGCCATGGCCGTAGGGGGTCGATCGGACGGTAATCGGTTCGAGTTCACCGCGGGTGGCGGCTTGGATCTGGTTCCGGAGAACTTTGGTGATCTTTGTGCCGGTGGTGAGGGCCTGCCGCAGGACTCTCTGGGCCATTGGGACCCAGATGCCTCCGGAGGACGCCATCGCCAAACACAAGGTTCGTGCTTAGTTTCAAAATGCCCTTTTTCTTCAAAAAGGCACTGGGAAACCACACGAATATGTCAATGTGGACGTGAAGAGAAAAGGGAAAGAAAACAGAAGGGGGCAAAAGAAGCGGTGGAAGGTGCGGCGAGTAAGAAGTCGGCCTCTATTTAAACCGTGATAGACGCCAGGCCGCCGTTCCAGTGACCGTTCGCTCTATTCGCTGGCACATAGCGGGAAGTTACGGGGGCTGCGGGTGCATGACGTTGATGCCTGAAACTGCCAGAAACCGCCACCCGGCCGCTGTCCAGTTGAAAGTTCCATGCCAGAAATACGCTGTGCGGATTCCCCGAATTCCCCGTGGCAGACAGCTTCTAGCGCATTTTAGTGGGCTCCTCCCCTGTCCCTTGTTCTGTCCTTGTTATCGGCCTCGAGGCCTCGTCCACAAGACACTACTCCAGAAATAGATAAGCGACAAGTTATCTCCGAAATGACTAAGCAGTCATAAGTGTCCACTCTTTCTCGGACGTCGACTGGCTCCACCCACGCACTAATGATTTTCCAGCTATTTTCCTAATTTTTTTGCGTCCGCGTCTCCAAAAGCTCCAATAAATCTGCGAAACTTTTTTTCACCTCTGCTCTTTTCCCCTTCCTTCTTCTCCAATCACTTTTTTCTGCAGTCTCTTGCTTTTTGCTTTCAACAACGAGGCTTCTTGTCCTCAACTGCCCGAGAACAATGCAATGCGCAAGGTACGGTGCTCTCCTTCTCTCGCAACTACTTCTTTCCGATCCTTTCTCTGCCCTTTGTCGCTGTTGCAATGATGCTTTTTTAAACATGAACAATCCAAATCATACACATCATGGTGAAAACAACATTCACAGAATGGCACTGAGCAACAAGACGAACCTGCACATTGTTTCTCCTCTTCTCTACGAGGCAGAGCTGCCTCTCTCTCTCTTTCGAGAACACTCGTGCTAACTGTCATCGTCTTCAGGTTGCTTGTGCATTGCATTGTTCTTGGGTCGTAGACTGTCTGTTTCTTTCGAGACAGACTCTGTCAACCGACACGCGTTGCTCATTTCGCTTCGCGTGTCTGCTACCGCAGCTTCTGGAGCTGGCGGTAGCTTCTCTTTCAAAAGGTAAGAACAAACAAGACGACAGTCTGGTCGAGCTTAGCCGCCGACCTCATACATGTTTCCATACATGTTTCCTTTTCTTTCCTTCCCTCGGGATGCCTCCACGGGCTCCCACTATAAAGTGATGACAACAAATACCAAATCTAGGAATTCCTCTTGCCGAAGATCATATGTGGATAACCCTATTGTTTCAGCCTTGTCTGATTATACACTTCTTTCTGTTTCTTTTTTTTTTTTTAATACGTGACGATTGATTTTTACATATTGGCTGTGGGAGAGACTCAGTTCGCTAACATCCCCCTCTCAGGTACTTAAAATTCTTTCGTCCTAACAACACCGTACGCACGAGTTGCAACTGCACAAACTGCACACTTCTCACTTCATTCACCCCACCGCTGTGGCACAATGATGATAATTTGAACGAACGGGCGGACATAACGAACCCTCGGCTGCTCTCCTCCTATTCCAAATCGAGGACGTACAAACCTTCGAGGGAGGCTGGTGGCCGGGGCTTCTTGATGAGATCTCGTCACCTGAGTCAAGCCACAGCGATACCCTTTATATCAAAGACATATGGTGTTGCTCTGTTATTTTTGTGTGGAACTTTGTTCACTAACTCTGTCCGCCAGGTAAATACAAGCTCTCTTGTTTAACAACTCACGTTCGACGTTGCGGCTACACTCGAAACTTTGCCGTCTACGCATTCTTCTTTTCTTCCTTCATTGCATAACATGATGATACGTTTATTCACACTGTTTGATCCCTGCTTCGGCTTGGACATGAACATAACATCAAAAATCTGATTTAATGAGGTGAGTCTCTACTGCATCTCGTCTCTCCTGATACAAAGACCATCTGCTAACATTTCCCAGCCTGAATATGCATTATTTTACAAATTTCTGCTTGTCTACATTTGGCAATATACAGGATGCAACCAGACCGCTAACACCTCTCTGTCTGCTTCAGGTACCGAGTATATGTAATATGCAGTCATCTGTTGTGACAAATGTAAGCTTATACTCTACCTCCCAATTTCCCTTATTCCTCTACCCACATCACACCCTTCCCCACAAGCCATCAGGATGATATCCTTTTACTGCATTGTACTCTGAAACCTCATGTTGAGACTCTTTCACTCTGTTCTATCACCTTGGAGAACTGAACTTGGCTTTAAATAAAACACCCATTCATGCAGAACATTCTCCTTCTTATTGCTACTTTTGATGGCTCTGATCCTAATGTCGACTCTTCACAGGATACACACTTTTCATGACGACAACGTGATACGTTTTTTTTTCGAGCTTCAAGATACCCAATATATTATTATAAATGTTTTAAACAATGTCCAATATATGCAACGTGGCCAATCTGTCTGTCTGATGAACCTTCTAAACTGTAAATTACACCGTAGATATACACATGCTTTGTGCATCACCATCGTGAATGCACCACCGAGCGGAAGCACCCTACGGCTTAAGCTGCAGTCGCGCGTTCCACGCAACAATGCACCGCAACAAGTCCCAGTCGCCGCGGTGTCCGACCCAGTCCGTCACCACGATGCCCGTCGAGCCATCTCCTGTAACAGCCTTGGTCCCCGCCAGCCTCGCTGTGATGCACACAAAGGTACTCAATAACTGACGGGTTAACCCGTGCTGCAACATTTTCCGGCCAGCACCGCGCATTGAAAAAGTTGCTGCCCGTCAAGAAGTTGATAAACAACGGCGGCATCGGCAGCGGAGGAGCGCCACCGAGCGCGTGCAAACCGCCAATCTTATTGAAAGTCTCGCTCGCCGACTTGGCCAGCAGTCCGCGCACGTATGTAATCTTGGTGTCAATGCTCGGCGTCTGTAGCACATCGTAAAAGTCTTGCAGCCGGATGGGACCGGAGCCGCACATGCCGTCCTCGCAGTTGTCTGGCCACGACGAACCGTCCAGACCCCACCCAGAACCGCCGTGCAGCTGCTTGAACGTGTCCTCGTCGGGCGTGTGGAACCGCCGGATCAGCACAATCTTGCCGCGCACCTCATCAAGCGATGGGATCCGTGACTCGGTGTACCAGCGCCAGGGCTCGGGCTGGCCGGGCTGCTTGGCCGAGTGGTCTGCTGGTTTTTCTTTTGTGAGGTCGGCCGGCCCGCCTGTGTAATGGTTTACCAGCTGGTGCGCCAGGTCGGCGTCGGTGCCCTTGCCCGTGCCCTCGCGCTTGATGCTGATGAGCACCGTCTCGGTCGGGTTGGCATCCAGGAACCCGCAGACGGCCTCGTAGAGCTCGCTAAATAGGTGCGAGCCCAACAGGCCGACGGGAAGACAGAGTGCACGAGGCTCAACCGCGGGTCGGCGTGTGGCTGCTTGGGCGGGTTGACACTGACGCGCACATCGAGGAAACGTACACCGTTGTCGAGCTGTTCGCGCACATCGACGGCCTGGCAACGCACCGATGGCAGCGCGTAGTGGAAGGCCGGGCTGTTGTGCGTGCCGGGGAGTGACAGACTGGAGAGCGGCCAGGCGCCGTCGACAGTGGCCATCCACTTTGACAGAGCAGCACTGCTCATAATGGCGAGATGAGCGCCAGATGCCGTATAAACGGCAGAGAAAGCCGCGGCAGCGGCTGCACCGGCACCGGCAACATTGTCGTCGCCACCATCGACTGGCCGCAGCTCGATGCTTCGTGGTGTTGCCGACGGCACATCGACCGTGTACAGCCGGTGGTTGGCGCCACCATCAAAGGCCGCCTTGAATGTGAGGCGCAACACCTCGTTGGCCGGGTTGGGCGCCTTGACGGGCGTATGTGTTGTCGAAAAGGGCGCGACATGGACGTCTGCGATTCTGTCTGTCGTTGTGGGAGGTGCGCCCTCCTTGGGCACAAGGCCGCTGCCGCTGCTGCCACCGCCGGATTACCGTTGCAGCCACTGATGTAGTTGTACGGCGCACGGATAACACCCCAAAACAAATCGCTGACGCCCCGGGTGCCCTGGACGGCGTCAGCCTCGAAGCGTTCGACCTGCGTGAGCTCCAGGGGCGTCACTGAGATGTTGCGAATCGCAAGGGAGGCCATGGTAGGTGTGACTAAAGTTCAAATTGGGTTGGATGAAAATGATGTATACAAAATCAGGGCCACAGCTCCTCCATTGGATGGAATTGAACAAAAATGGATGATATAAAACAGAGAGTCGATGAAATCTAGCGATGAGCTTTGTTGGGGGATATCTTTGTATTTAAATGAGATGAGATCGCGCTTCCCGATTTGGCGTGTATGAATGGGTCAGCACCAACAGGCCCAGCTTAATCATACTGTGTACGATTTTGCTGCTAATGTTCGATGTTTACAGTGGGTTTCAGGGGCCGATCAGTGCCCACGGGCGATCCCCAAATATTCGCCGAGCACGCCAAGTTTAGCGTTTAGCTCATGCGAGCTGACAGATAGAAAGTCCCTTGTTCAGCTGAGCCAGCACACCTCACTAAGATATACTGCTAGAGACGTCATAAATATAGCTACTAAAATATAAATCCGAAAAAAAGGAAGTATAGCTGCATCGCTCCTTCTCCGGTAAGCTTTATAAGGTTATTGCTTGTTGACTGTTCTCTAATAAAGAAAGCAAAAGAAAAGGGGCGATGGCTCTTTCCTCGCCGAATGCCAAGCAGCCAAGAGTGTTCGTTGTCGCGGTTGCTGCTTCCTTTTTTCCAGAAACTCAAATGATATCTCCCTGCATCGTTCTCAAAACTTTTGGTGTACTCCGTAGAGTCTCATCATAGCCAACTCAAGGCGAGCTGCCCCTAGTTCATATTTATTCAACCATTTTGGCTTCTCCATATACGGCTATTTCGTGAAGAACAAGCGCCTCGTCGACGAATATGCCGCTTGGGCTGACCTGTACAACAACTGCCTCCGAGCGCCTCCACGGCACGGACACCATGAGCTCTCTATGTTACTTTGGCGCTCTCCATGGCAGGCTTAGCTACTTGGCTACATAGCAAATATGGCCCAGTAACTTGATACAACGAGCTGTGTTTTTTATCCCTCGACTTTGATGCATGGGCACATTCACATCTGCACGAGAGATTGTCAGTCCGCCCGTGTCGGGCAGCATCTGCTTAGCTCACCGCAAAATGGAGTCGAACAACAACTTGCTGCTGCACATAACACTTTTGATGTCGATGATTGAATAAGTGAATTATAATTCCAGTAAGTAGATATGTACAACTCCGTTCCGTCCTACACACACAACTCATTTTGTTTCTGTTCATGATTGATCCAAACTTCATTACCACCAGACTCGCTGCTCCATACATTCTGGCAGCGGTATCCACATACACAGACAACCATGCTCATGATGAAGCCAGACCTCCTTTTTTTCTGTCTCTCACGACAAAACCTGTTCAACCAGTCCAGGTGTAGTTGCCACCCATATCCAGCAGCCAGGTCAGCGAGTTGAACTCGACATCAATCTCGCTAATCTGCCACCAGCCCTTCTCAAACGTGTTCTTGAGAATGGTAATGCCCTTGCTCGGCTTCATGGCATCACCGAAAGTAGCGTGCCAGCGCAACGCAATCACGTCGCAGTCGACGGCGTCGATCGAGTCGACGACCAGCGGGAAGGGCGGGTTCAGCGCCTGCGCGTCCATGAAGATCTTCTTGGTCGCAAACGTCGGGGCGCCCAGGGCTGCAGCAAAAAGGTGTTGATGCTGTCCGAGTTGTCAAACAAACGAGTCGGCGCAGTACTTTTCACAGACGGGGTCGGTGTAGTTGGCAATGAGCTGCTGGTAGACGCCGACAATGTCCTTGGCATCTTGGGCGGCCATGCAAGCCTTGGTGGAGTTGCCGGCGAACGGCGAGGCCAGGGCCGACCCGACAAGGGTGGCCGCGGCGGCGAACAGGGCGAAGCGCATTTTGAGAAAACGGAGCAAACTTTGAGGTTTTGGAAGGAGAGTGGGTTGATCGACTAAAGCTTAAAGCTCAACTCGTCAATGAGGGAGACTGGTCTCCTTTATTTATATTCGAGCAAGGTTCGACTGTTCTCCGTCTTCCCGTGGAGTCCTGCCGCCATCGTCACCCTCCCTCTCTATTGTCTATTTTGCTCAATTTAGAGCTTTTTACTTCTCCTGGGCAATACCCGCTTGAGAAAGTATCCTTCTTGTCAAGCCCGGAACTTCGATCTGATCGCCCGTCGACAGGGACAGGCTCGGAAAGGACGTGCCATGCCACTTTGATATTGGGGGCAGGGAAAAAAAAAGCTCCGCTTCACAAGAAAAACAGAAAAGATGACGTCCTATTCTCTAAATTGGGCCCTTTAGCAGCTTTTTCCCAAGACGGGATCAATACTGCACGCATTTACGCCGAGAGACGTCCAAGAAGGGAACGTGGGCTTGGTTGTTGCTCTTTATCACTCTCGCTCTTTATCACTCTCGTTTATTCGGTTGCTCGGGGCCGTGCCTTTTTCGAGTACTGGAAAGAAGGTACAAACAAGCGGCTGGCATTGTTTGTTTGCCCCCAAGGGTTAAAATCAAAATCCACTGCCCGCGGCAGGCGGTGATCCTCCACAGCCTTCTTTCATCGCCCCATTTACCACTCGTACCTGGGCCGCGCATTTATCCAGTCAACTCCGGGGGTCCTCTGCCGATATTGCCCCTCGCAACGGACGTCCGTCTTATGGGAAAGGCAAAGTGGAATCAAAATACGTAAACTTCCGTAAGTTTGATTTTTTTTTTTTTTCAATCGTTCACCGTCGTAATTGTTGATTGACTCCTAGGAAACCCGGTTGTATTTTTCGACTCATGTGGAATTTATGTACCGTCATCCGTGTATTCTACTTTTCCACGGGCTCTTATTACGTCCCAGGGTCTCTAAATCACCTTCTCACGATTTTTTTTTCATATCAAAGATGGACGTAATCATGTATAGGAATGCCCTTTTGTCAACCGCATAAGTTACTCTTCCCAAGTAAATCTGCATCGCCATGGCATATTGCCGGTCTATTATCCATCTAGGATGCTGCTTCTCTAGTTTTCTTGCTTCTATGGAGGGAGTTATTGTACGACGTATGGTGCTACGTAATTATACCGTATTGTTTGCCTTCCGGACCAAGCTGTCGGGGACCAGCGTAAGTTGTAGTCCGCACTTATATGTGCTTCTAGTATAGCCTCCACGGTCATATTAAACTACAAAGGAAAACCAATAAGAGCTATACGCAGAGCTTCGCCACTCCACCGGGCAGATATGAGGCTCAACAGAACGATGGGAAAAGAGAAAGGTACCGGAGGGAAAGGGACAAACATGGATGATCCGCTCTCTCCGTCGGCTGGAGTCGCGCTCCTCGGGCCAAGCATTTCTAGGGGATAACCAAAGAACACTCTCTTTGCTTGCCAAGTCCTTTACCTCGCTTCCGGCCGTGGTCCTTGTCACTTGGCGAATAGTTCATGCATGCGTCAACCTCCAAGACCGAACCGTGGTTTCTTGGTAGCGCCGGACAAAGTTGGGAACTGCACACGATCAAAGCGCCACTTACGTAGAGTTACGCGGTCGAGTACATGATAATTATTTCTGGAATCTGCTTCCGGAAAGCCTATTCCGAACTGTCACAGTATTTTCCATCGGCTTGCTTTCGACATGCCAGCCCAAGCCAGAAGCCAGTGGTCCAAGACCTACGGTTGTTACGAATCGTGTGAAATGTAAGCCTTTTGCATCAGGATCATATTTATATCCCTTCCTTTAAAATTCAACAATTGTATTACTCAAGGTTTTGTCGTCTACTATTCAGGTACAAATAAGCTGCCATGACGGATAATCGGTGAAATGGATCCAGGTACCACCTACTAGTCAGGGGCAATGTCGACAAGGTGTACTAAAGGAGGCTCTTACACGGCTCACAACCCACATCCCCGGGTCCAACGCATACAACATCTCCCCTTTTATACTCATCGTTTATTCTGTAGTGTTATTTGTTTGAATAGTAAACAAAAAGGCTCCAGTTCTACTCAATTTCATGCTGCGGTGAGAGCCTGCCATCGTGCATAGCTGTGTCAATGTTCGCACAGCCATCGTTTCGCCGCCTTCTTTACAATAATTTAGCTGTTCATTCGAGCTACATTTGCGTTATTTCTATCTACTTTTCTCTCCCTTCTTCCCCCTTCCAGCTTTCTAGCAAAGTCAACGTTGAGAAGAACTTGGGCATTCTTCACCACTTACACAAGAGCGCACGTGACCGTGATGTTATTTTGCTTAGTCATCGAGTCACAAGATGGAGAAACGCGCCTTTGTTAGCGGTGATGATGTGAGCTTGTCGCGATAAGGCTATTGGGAGCGTTATCACAAGGTTGCCCTCCCATGCGCGTGCAAATCTGCTTCTGACCCCCCTTTCCTAATACCGCAATACCGCAACCCCAGTTCGATGTGACGATCCACTTTGTTATTGACTTAACTTTTTTTTTCTCTTGTTGGAGAATCAGGACCCCTATTTCATTTTCAAACGAAACAATCGTGCCACCTTTGCTCGCAGGCAGCCTTATCGCGTCGAACTCGAACTGTTTTTCGCTTCCCAAAACACGCGAAGCTTTTTGACCGTCGACAAACGCGTCCCTCCCACCCGTCGCCATTGCTCAACTTGAGCTTTTACTCAACCCACTTACTCACCGTCGCTTCTTTCTGGCGCGCCACCGTCAAATGGACCACACAGCGCTTGCCTTTCTACAGGGTATGTTTTTTTTGTATATTGAGAAGATCGTCACGTCAACCGCGGCCATCACCGAATGACTTGTCACATGCATTTCAAGCTCAAGGCATCTCGAGATAACAGAACTGACAAACTCTACCACCTCCTGCCAGGCTACCTCCCCGAGTCGCTCTCGTCGCTCCTCCAAGAGTACGCCCTCCGCGACGGCGCTCCGTTCCAGATCTGGTCCACCGCCCTCGCCCACCAAGCCGCCCGCGCTGCCGACGCCGTCAGCCCCTACACCGCACCCCTGACCGCCAAAGCCACTTCGACCTTTGCCACTATGGTCACTCCCATTCTCGACCGCATCGCCCGCGCGGCCTACAACGCGCCCGACATCGTCGTGCTGCTGCTCGTCGTCGTCTTTGCCGTCCTGTTCTTGCAGGTCTTGTCACTCATGCGCCGCCTCGTTGCTTGGTGGACACGCATGCTGTTCCGGCTCATGTTCTGGTCGGGCGTGGTGTTGGTGCTGGCGGCCGTGTGGCAAAGGGGACCCTTGCAGTCAGCCCAGGACGCGGCGGCGATTGTCGGCCGGCTGTATGGGTATGCATCATTTGTCGGCGACATTTGGCGGGCCGAGTACAACAAGTACCAGCAGCAGCAGGTGCAGGCGCAAGCCGCAAATGGCGGAACAGGTACGGGCGGTGCTGCCGCCTCTGCGTCTGCTTCTGCCGCGGCATATGCGGCAGCTGCTGCGAGCCGCCGGATATACCAGCGGGATGCGCCTAATGCGGCCGGTACTGGCCGGCCATACACGCGGGCATGATCGACACAACAAGAACAACAGCGTGGATGATGATGAGCACAGGACGGTGGAGGATGGGCCGTCTAGGCGTGTAAAGAATTTTATGCTCAGAGAAGGATGGCAGACGGAGAGTAATGGAATGAAGAGGAGGGCTGATAGAGGGTGGATGGGTGTTGATTTTACGGCGTTCTTTTGTTTTTCGCTTTGTCTTCTTTCGATATCTTTTACAGGCGGCGTTTATGATTTGTTTTCTCGGGAGGCTTTTGTCTGATTCCCCCTTCGCTCGTTTAGTTATTTTGGCTTTCGCATTTTACATTTCTTGGTTTTCGTTTATTGGGTATTCGTTTTGCACTCTATTTTCTTGTCTATCGTCCCCCTCCACCCCGGTTCCTGTTCTTTTTTTGTTTATAACCTGCAGTTTCTAAGGTGGTCAAGGTCACCGTATTGCATTATGGACAGGAGTTATCTTTGGTCCTTTAATTAGCCTTTATTTCGGCAGCAATGAAGTTTTTTAAATCTCTAGATTGATCAAGTTTCCGATCCAAAAACGCCAACGCTATGCATCTCTACCCAGGCAAGACAGCTCGTCAGAGGAAACGTCGTCTTCCAAGCCTCGTCCAAAACACCAATTGCCAAACAAAACAATAAATCAAAACAACAAATAAAGCACAATATTCTGTCCCTCCACCTAATGGCCGCCTACACCTCCTCCTCTTCAAACTCGTCGTCCTTGAGCTCTTTGGGCTCCTGCGCCTCGTTGAACTGGATGCAGTCGTCGATGTAACTAAGAATCGAGCCTACACTGTCCTCGCTCGACGCGTCCAGCTTGAGGTACGACACCATGCTGAAGCTGTCAATCAAGTTGGCCACCGCCAGGTTCAACCGCCGGAAACTCGTGCCGCGCATGAGTTGTGCCTTGTCCTGCGGATCCGCCATCACGGCTTCCTGATCGTTGATGCCGGATGCGGCCGCTGCCGGGTCGTCCTCGAGCAGCTGGACATCGGGTGTCAGGAACTTCTTAAGATCCTTCTTACGTATCTGGCCCTGCACCAAGTCCATCTTGCTCAGTATGTTCAAGTGGGGCACCTCGAGCATAATCATGGCGCTCATAGCGCTGAGCGTGCCGGCAAAGAACTTGGCGCGGTCGACAACGAACGTGGCTTCGAGCAGATAGGTGGCGCACAGGCGAATGTCAAGGGAACCGGCACGTGTCAGAAACTTGACGAGCGAGGGCAGGATGGGCACGTGGGTGTAGAGCTCGATCTGGCCCGGCATATCAAAGATGATGAGGTAATCTTCGGTCAGAGTCTCGAGTGCTTCCGACAAAAAGTCAAGATTCTCCATCAAGAACTCGAAGCAGTAGATGAGGCCACCATTGGGGCCCAGGCCCATTTCTTCCATGACGTCGTCGAGCGAGATGAGGTCGCGGATGTCGAGGTCAGGCGTGTGCTCAAAGGTCTCGGCGGCCGGGTCGAGATTGACGTAGAAGGAGGAGCGGCGGTTGAGCTGCAGATGTGTGATGAGGGCAGCAGAGAATGTGGACTAGACAGAAGTTGTGTGTTAGCGAGGAAGTACTGACGAAAAAGCTTCGGCGGCCGTGGAGTGCAGCCTCGCGACAGATTGGCTTACCTTGCCGGCGCCAGCCGGGCCCATGACCATGACACCAAACTTGCTCATGGTGACGGCGATGTAGACCAAGAAGCTCAATTAAAGGTTCCGTCGGGGGTTCGGGGGAGGTAGTCAAGTGGTGGGTTGGCGATCGTGTGCGCAAATATCGAGTCAAAACGTCATATGCGACGACGCGATGCGGTTGGACTTTTTTGCTGGGCTGCTTTGTAAATTTATTTTGCTGCTTAAACTTTTTTTGTCGTTTGTCGCCTCCTCTCTCTTTCTCTCTCATTAAGCTTGCAATAGGTGGCACCCCGCAGTGGGGCCCAGCCGTCCCTTGGGCCAGCCTGACGAGGCCGCTAATTAACTAATACAAAGCGCACAGGCCAACGGCTGTTGGTTGGAATTTCGAACTTGTGGCGCATTCCAGTGCTAAGCTGCACTTCAGTGTGTCTTCAGCGCACTCTCCGCTCTAATAGCTGTAGCCCGGTGAACAACGAGACAACCTCTCCAAGACGGCATCTTCCGTCGAGATTCGTCAGACAACCTTTTCGCATCTGCACAATATCAGCATAATATTTACTGGCTTAATGATGTATACTACGTAGAACTTGATATGTTGTGTCGAAAAACTTATAAACTGCCAACTATTCAGTTACAATGACGATCCTTGACTTCCTCAACATCAACTTACTTGACCTTCCATGTTTGCAGCCTCCTTGTTCTTATCTTTTGAGTCATCGTCTTTTGAGGCCTCGTCTCCTTTCTTTGATTCTTTTTTTTGTCTCATTGTGCCGTCTTCCTCCTTCTTCATAGTTCTTTCGGGCTCCTCATTTGAGTCTTCCTTTCCATCCTTGGCAGCATCTCCTTTCTCTACGCCTTCACCCTCCTCCTCATAATCGTTATCCACAGGACCCGTCAGCTCTGCCATGATCTTTGCAGCTTCGGCCGCCACTTTTTAAGCTACCGTGTCAGACTGCTCGGTCTTGCCAGACTCTTCAAAATTCTTCTCCTATAGCAGCCACCGGTCGTAGTCCAGCACCTTATCGGGACCAAACAGTTTGCTGGAAAGTGGACGCCGTTCCCTTGGGTCGAGGGCGAGGTTCTTGAAGATATCGTAAGGTGCACCCCCGGTGCGGATGTTCCACTGGGCCGCTGCCGTGACATGACTTTCTCGTACATCCCGTGGCGTGTTGTCTTTTGCCTCATCAAATGTCCCACGCAGCGTCCAGAAGCCAAAGTAGTGCGATAGCACGACCTCTGCAGCAAGATGGCGAGCGGTCACTGTGTTCAGATGGATGGCGGCCCAGCCTCCATACCCAGTGTGACTTACAACGCCCTCACCGGTTGCACGAGTTTTTCCTGTGCGGGATGCCTGTGAGGGTTATGCTTCGCAATGATAACGATCACTTCCCAGACCCCGAGTGGTGTGCACCTGTTTCTGACTCTAGTTCTACCATACTGCAGGGACATATGGTGTAAACAAGTGTAAACAACTGCTCTCAGTCATTACCACTTTGAAAAGTAGCAGCATAAAAAGTTGTGACAATATCAAAACATGCCCAGGTGTAACTCATCACACAAAACCACTTCACACTGAAACACGGCATCGATTCCTACAGCTTGGGAACCTGCCGACTGCCAAACGTCCGACAGCCGTTCGGTCTTGCTCCACCCGGCAGTTGTCAACACCCGTACTATGTACGTAGGCCGGGCTTTGCCGGCGGCGTGACCGTTAACCATCTCCATCTCGGCCCACCGAGTCTGGTGGAGTAGCAGTAGCAGGGCCACTCGACAGGGCCAATTCATCAGACCCTGGGCAGAACACCTGCCGGGGAAGTCGACTCGTTGCTTCCCTCAATGCCTCATTTGCGCAATTGCACCTGCCTCACACCAGATGAACAGATGAACAGCGATCCACCGTTTGGCATTGCCTGTTTGGGCCTAGAAACGTTGCACACAGCGTCTAGGCCCAGAGGACCGTTGTCACCTTGCGCGGGCAAGAGCGAAGAGCACAGGGCAGGCGCAATTACAGAGCAGGAGCTGCCGCAAAGAGCTGCAAACGGCAAGAGCAAGATGCTGAGAAAGATACTTGGCACCTTGCAAGGAAGGAGACAATTTTAAGCACGGCGCCTTACGGCGCCCGTTTCGTCCATTTTGTTGCGTCGTATTAGCGAGTGGCGGTGCGCGCGCAAACAAATGTGGTTGTGCATGACTGCTCTGTGCCGATTGTCCTGCGTTTTGCATGACAGGGACCGGGTCCTGGTCACCGGGAACATACCGTTTGTCCCTAGTAAAGCAATTACTCCGTACAGTCAGATACGGGCGGCAGAGAACAATATACAATACGGAGTACATGAACAAACGCTGGGCCGCGCTGCAGCTATTTTCTAATGTCGTATGCAGCCTCGTCGCGTTCCCGGTCGCGACTGCCTCGCGCGCCAAACTATGCGGTCGTGTTCGTTGGCTCCTTCCCATTCCCTCGCTCTTTTCAATGTCATGCGCAATGTCCAATGCCTGCAGGTACGTCGTACACAAGGGCAAAATGCAAACAGGCAGGCACGACCAGGACTTGCCCTCGTCTGATGCCTGCCCTGAATCTTACTTTGTACCTGTATCTCATGTAAATCTCTTGCGTGACCAAGGAGCGATTAGCGCCGGGGTAAGCCAAAAACCATTCTCCCAGGGGCACCAAAATGCCCTCTCTTCTCGCTACACCACATACGGACGCGCCACCCTGGCTCTCAGTCCCCTCCGCGCGCCCAGCCAGCCAGCCAAAGGGAAATCCCGACGGCAGAGACAAGTGCCACGCGTTTAATTGGCTCACAGAGTGGGTCTGGTAGTCGAGGGTGCCCCCTAAATGCGCTTACAGCGAGGTACAAGCGATAATTAGAATAGGAGCGAGGAGGGACGAGAGAAAAAAAAAAGACTGAAAAAGGGAGGAAGAAAAAAGAAAAAAGGAAGCACGGTAGGAAGGAAGGAACGACCTGAGAAAAAAAAGGAAAGAAGCACGAGCACAAGTGCAATATTAAAAACAACCGGGGAAAGAGATACTCAGGTTCGAAAAGCAGCAGCAGCAGGAGCGAGGTCAATTGTGCATGGCAAGAGCGAGAGAGCACGAGAGGACACGAAAAACAAGAAAAGCAGGAACGATCCAAAAAGGTAACATCCAGTGCCTTGTTCTTTCCCTCTCGAGTATTACGACGAGCGACCCCCCTTCGACAATCGACAGCAGTAGCTCGAAGCGCCCCCTTTTCCAGCCCTTCGCACCTTCCCCCGAGCACCTTCGAAAGGCCCCCTAAACTTGCGAGCAAGCAGAAAAAGAAAGAGCGATTCACGTGCGGCCCCACGGATTCGGGCGTTTTGACGGAGGGATCGACGACGGAAACCGCCCAAACGAGAAAAAAGAGGCAGGTGAAAAAACGCAAGCGATTTTCTCTCTGATTTCTCCTCCTGTTTCTCTGGTCACCAAGGGCAAAGGCGAGACAAGAAACAGTCGACAGAAGAGAGACACAAACCCGCACTGCTCGCACACTGCACACACCACTGCCGACGAAAGGGGGCAGATCCAGCCCTTGCCTTGTGTCTTGCAGCCACAGGCGATTTTCAGCTTTCCCCATTCTCGCGCTGTCCGATTGAGCCTCGACCTAGACCTTGAACTCGACCTCTTCTCACGATCGGTTCGGGTTTTGCCGCCCCTTTTGAACCAATCTCGAACTACCTCATCAATAATCGAACCAACAGCGACCGTCCAACAGAGCGAGGACGTCCCTTGATTGCGACAACAAACCACAACTACGGCCACGGCCAACAGGAGACTTCGAGCGAATTGGTTTTTTGCTTTAATATATTCGAGGCCGTTTTGGGTACACCTTTTGTGCCCTTACTCGACCGTTTTCCTCGATCGCCATCGACTGTCCTCAAAAGTTCTCGTTGTTCTCGAAGTTCCTCGGCGTTTCTCGACGGCAATCTCGACACAGACCGTCCTCTCACGCTCCTCTTCTCGCCTACGACGCACGCTGATTTATCCGTCGATCGCTGCAGCCGCACAGTCTGCGGTTAATTCAAATTGAGCCTCCATTCGACGGTTCTCAAAACGACCTCTGCTTGGACGAGGACAGCCTCGAAATACACAGCGCGCATATCGTGCATATCGTGCGTCTCCTGCATTGCGCATCCCGTGTCGCACATTACCTGCATACCGCGACACCTGCCAACTGCGAGTACAGGTCGCTCTACCTCAAAGAATCCGATATACAATTGTGGGAGAAAGCGAAGGAAGTCGACGTTGAGCTTCAGTCTGGCTGAAGAAGGACGAGGAAGGCCTTTGCGCCGGAAAGGGAGAGATTAAGAACGATAGGGGCATCTTTTGCGACTACACACGACAGCCAAAGTGAATCCCGCAGAAGCACGAAACGAGGTCCACCCACAAGCAGCCGGCTCGCTTCATCGTGTCCCGCGTTCCGTCCCGCCTGCTCAGTCCTGCGCACGCGCAGCTGCTCTCGACTCTTTAATTCTTGACCCTTCCTATCAACCCTCACAATGGCCGCCATGGACCCGCGCCTCGGCGCACACCCGCAGCCATACCCAAACCTGCCCGCCTCACCGACCTTGACGAATCCTGATATGATTTTACCCGATTATGACTTTGCCCTCTCGCCTGGTCTCGACGACGACGAGGACCGCCCGGCCCGCTCCCAGTCACCACTCATGATGTGGAAGAACGCCCACGCCGCCTCGTCGACCTCCGACCTGCAGCAGCTCTTTGCCGGCTCCTCCCAGGAACACCACGCCTTCCCCGCTGGCCCCATCACACCACCACCCCGATTATCTACGGTAATGGCACCATGCTCTCCGACATTGGCGAGGTCACCGAGGCCGAGAGCACACCCGGTCGGCCCTCGCCAGGATCCGTACGACGACGCACCGCGGGCGGTGCTGGTGGCAACAGCGGTCCGTTTGGCGCATCCTCTGGTTCGCCCTCGGGCTCCCGCACACCGTCACCGACACCTCTACCACACAACCTCCGCCATCCGTTCCACCACAACAACCTCCAAAATGCGCTCAACAGCCGTGACAACCTGTCCGATGCACCACGGCGGTCGTCACCTACAATGGGTGTCGAGGAGACGCCACAACATACGGCCATGAACAACAACGGCGTTAAGCAGCGCGCCCGGCAACAGCAGACCGCGCGGCGGGACTCGCTCGAGAGCAACAGCACCATCACAACACAGGATCACGCCGGCCTCTTTGCCGACTTTGACGACACTGTCAGTGTTGGCGAGAGCGCGTTCCAGGGTGACGACGAGGAGAGTGTTGCCGAGTCCTATGTCGAGGAGACCTATGTTGCACGGGAGGTGCCCATCATGAGCACAGCATCGTCGTCACTTCTAGCTGTACCCGATTTTGGCGGCAACGGCTCTAGTAGTGGAGGCAACACCAGCGATGAGGGCGACCGCCGGCTTTCAGCTGCAACACTCAGTCTTCGTGCTGAAAAGATTCTGGCCAACGCCAAGAAGCGGCTCACAGTACGTACAACCTTCACCCATGACATATATTTGAGTGGCTCATGAACTAACCGACTTTCTAGACAATGGAGGGCAACCTCAACCGCGCCCGCAGCTCCCTCTACATCTCATCCCCAACCGCCGGCTCCCTTCCGTCAGATGGCTCCACACCCTCCCCAAGAACACCCGTCCGCTCCGCTACCGCCAGCAGCCGCTACCACGACCCAACCCCCGGCTCGCCAATACACTCCCGCATGGTCAGCGATGGCTCTGTGCCCATCAATGGTGTTTTGCCAAGCAACTTCCCACCTCAACGATCCGCCAGTGCCCTGGGTGCGGCTGGTGGCTACCGCAAGCCGCAGTTAACCGGCTCCAAGAGTGCCGACCGCATCGACGAAATTCAAGACAGCCTCAGCGGCGGCTACCACCGGGCCGGTCTCGCCAAGCCGGTTGATATTGTCCTGGAGCGCCTTGACGAGGACGGTGCCGACGACGACAACGAGATCCTCCCTTCCCAGAACCGGTCGAGTGCTCAGCTGGAATCATTCTTGAGCCCAACGTTTGGCTCGGTCGTCGGTGGTGGACAGCCTGGCCTGACACGGTCGGCCTCGGTGGCCCAGATGCGCGACCTCAAGGACCAGATGAAGGGTCTCAAGGGCAAGATCTCGACACTCCGCGAGCAGGCTCGTGCCGACAGCCTCAAGCGTAGGAGCTTGCAGAGTCTGCGGACACCAAGCCCGTTCACACACTCCCAGGTCGACCAGTGGTATGCCGAGCAGCCGCAAACGAACGAGAGCCCCGAGTCCTCGGGTAATGGCAGTCCTGCCCAGAACCAGACTCAGAACAGCTGGGAGGAGGAACAAGGTGTGGCTGCTCTTCCTGTTGCAAATAGGGACGTCGTTACACCCCCGCCTCGCCAGACTGCTGGCAGCTCACCATCCGGCAGTGCACGTCTGCCACGCAGTGGTGGCAGCGGCTCCAGCGGCGCTCGCCGCAGCAAACGGAACACGGCCATTGCCCTCGATGCCGACCAGACTGACGAGGACTCTGTTCTCAGCACGTACGATGACGTCGAGGACGGAATGGTGACGAAGCTGTCGTATGCCAGCCAGCCGCGGCATACGACCGAGTCGCCCGTTCTGGGCGACCGGCCAGCGTCACCTGTCGAGACTACACCTAGAGATGACGATTTGGACGATATGCGGACCGAGAATGGCGACTTTTCCGACGAAGGCGAGGCGAGACAGCTCGAAGATGTTTTTGTTGACAGCGCCGAGACAGACCACCGGCAGCAACTGGACGACAACATTGACGAGGCGTACGAGGTCGACGATGGCGATGGCGATGTTTTCGCGCGATATTAGCATGTCCGAACAACAGCAGCAGTACGAGCAAGACGATGTCGACTACGAGAGCGAGAGCGGCGAGTCGCTCTATCACGAGGCTTTGCAGCACCCTCTGTCTCACGAAGACCGCGAGGACGCCTTTGACTATGAACATTTCATCCTGCACAGTGCCCTGGGTACTATCAGTCAACAGCGCCTTGCGCGGAGCGGAAGTTTCAGCTCAGAGGACTCGGTCGAAACCACACGTGGCCCTGTCTCTTCGTCGAACAACCAGGCTGATGCAGCTTTCCCGAGCCCCAACCGCCGGACCAGCATGAGCTCCATCTCCACCGTTGAATCGGCCGACTCGTTTGCCACGGCTACTGAGGGGCGCACCAGCCGCAGCAACCTCGTTAGCTCCGATGAGGAAGACGTCATCATCAACCATGAGACACGCCAGGCAGCCGCGGCTGCCAAGGACCGTCCAGACAGCCTTCTCCTGGCCCATGCTGCTGCTGCAAACCAAGTCCCAGCACGCTCTTCCACCTCCACCCAACCCGAGGACAACGCTGTTTACAGCGCCCAGCGGAACAGCGCCGAAGAATTCCGCCAGACACAGCAGCCGCCCATAGCTCGCCGGCCCGCCAGTGCCGTGCCTGGCCATCGGCCGTCTGTCTCGTCCTTTGAGTCCATTGGCACCACCCGCAGCTTCCCGCTCGTCAACCGCAACCGTATCAACAGCGTCAGCACCATCAATGGTGTCGGTAGTGGTGCTCCTGGCTCCGCCATGGGCTACCGCAGCGGCAGTGGCGGCAACCACAGCGTCAACTCATCCATCTCGATCCTGCCCAACGGCCATAGCAGCAACAACTCCGTCTCGTCGACCCCGACACCGACCCAAGCAACACAGAACGGTCGTGTGTCATCGGACAACGAGGAGCTTCGCAGCATTTCCGAGACGCTCATGAACGAGACGGCCAGCATCTGCGAGCAGGAAAGCGGTGCTAGCGACGCCTCCCACCTCGACAGCAAGCGCAGCATTTCCAGCCTTGGCGCACCATTCCACGAGCGCTCCGGTAGTGCTGGCTCCGTCTCTGGTTCTGGTAGCGGTATGGCCTCGCACGCCCAGGCCCTGCAGGCACTGTCCAAGGAGGACCAGTACCTGGTCGAGCGCCTGGTCGGCAACCTAGGACGGTGTGTGCTGGGCCTGTCCGAGAGCGGTCGTGCAAGCACTGAGAGCCGTGTCTTCCGTCGGCGCATCGATGCTGCACGCCGCATTCTTGAGGGCCTCGACCCTGTCTAATCTCTTCTTTCCTCCTCCTTTTGTTTTCCCCTGCTACCCCTCTTCCACCTTCTACAAATGTCTAATGAAAGCGCACGAAGGTCTCTTTTTTGGTTTCAATCTTTTGATAAAAAATGAAATGAGTTTTCATTGACTTAAGTAATTATTTTGTGTTCTTTCTTCTGTTCTTTCCTGGATCTTTTCAATTCTCACCCTTATCCCTGTCTCCCTGAACGGGATAGTGGACCTTTTTTCCCATTTCTTTTACTTTTTTCATTTGTCGCCCCCTTTTTTATTATGTATGTTGGTGGATGCGTATATATCAATACCCCCTTTTTCGCCATTTATCTACCAGTTTTTACTTAGTTTTATAACCCACCACCGGTCTGGAGAACTGGTGCAGAAATCTTCTAAAGAATGAAAAGATATATAACTCGATACTGGCATATTGCCTTCACTTCATGCCTGAAAAACTGCTCTCGTTCACATCACATTACTTCTGCCCGCAGCCTTGACATGTTTGTCTTGTCATTATGTGGCCCAGAAAGGGCCTTTCTTTTTACAGAACGTGAATATAATCAAACAATTTTCTAAACCATGAAACTTTTAGACTTTTGAGACACCCGATAAGAAAAGAAGTATAACAGCAGAAAGTAGTCCTCAAAGAGATAAGTAAAGAGGATGTCAACAAACAGGGTAAATAAGTAAGAAACGTGAGAGACGTGAGCTCGTAATTCTTACTTCCTAAAGGCGTTTACAAAAGAAAAACCATAAAACCATTGACAACATTCTAACTCGTAATTCCCGGTCATTAAACAAAAAGGAGACAAAAAATATGAAAAAGGAAAGAAAACAGAAAAATAATAGACAACCATAGAATAAGCAAAAATGTTTGTGCAAAATGGGGTAGGTAGGGTCGAGGCCCACACACGGCAAACCCATGTCGTTGTTTTGCACTGTCGTAGTCCGAAATAAATAGGTGAGGGGGTAGCAAATAAGACCGCTGTATCTATAGTTATTGTGTATTGTGCTCTCGTCTTTCGACAGTTAATCATCTCCATCCTTTCGAGCTGCCGGCTCGCTCTTGGATTGCGCACGGCGGGAGTAGTAAGGACGGTTCCAGTTGACAGTGGGCTTGTTGTTTCTGCCCCTGCCCCGTACGCTACCTCGCATACTGCCTCTCAAACTGCCTCGGAGATGCTCCCACCGGATTGCTGGTTGGGAGCGTTTGCGTGTTGCGACTCGTTCTGCTTTGACCGTCTATCAGGCTCAGTGCTGTCTCTACCGCGTTGCATATTGCGGAACCCAGAGCGACCATATGAGCTGTGTGAGGGGATTACAGGGTCGGGCGCGGTACTGCTTGCAGCCATAGTCTCCCGTTGAGGGTGGGTTTTGTTCCGAGTGAACGGAGCGTGCGGGCTTCGCACTGTTTGTCGCCGGTGGTGCAAACACCGCAATAATGTCGGCATTCGTAAAATCACGTAAAGTTGGGCCTGAGAATGAGAGACGGCGGATGGCTTGCAGGGTGTTGAGGGGCACTCTCGGGGCGTGAAAGATGGTGCGATGGGGTTCAGTCGGGGCTCCTGGAAAAAGAAAAGGAAGAAATGATTAGAAACAGCCAAAGAAAAACCAAGAACGTTGGTCTTTGACAGTATCCATCATACCTCTTTCTTTCCTTCCGAATTCGAATTTGTCTCTGTTGCCGTTTCCGATCCAGAGTCGTCCTCTGTGGTATTTGTGTCGTTGGCACCGTCGCCAGAAGCCGATGTGGTCGCATTTTCTGATGCGCTTTTCGCTGTTTGTCGTTTCTGTTGCCTCTGATGTGGCCTTTGATGTGGCCTTTGTTGCTTTGGCTACCTCATCGCTGGTTTCATCAACAGTGAGATCGTTGACCAGACCGGATATTTTCCCGGCTGCATCTGTTGCCTTGGACTTGTCCTTGGGCTTCGTAAAGACCTGCTTGGACCACAGATTGGCGTATTTTCCGCCGGCTTGGATGAGATCGTCGTGGTTGCCCTGTTCGACAATCTCACCATCGGAAATGACGATGATGGTGTCGGCATTCATGACGGTAGACAGACGGTGCCTATAGGGGAGCAAAGATTAGTTATGTATGCAAACAGGTGAGTGAGACGGGAAATGTGAAGGGAAACTTACGCGACCACGAATGTGGTACGGCCAGAGCACAAGGCTTGCAAAGCATCTTGGATCTTTTGTTCAGTCTCCGTGTCCACTGAGCTCGTAGCTTCGTCGAGAAGAACAATAGACGGGTCCTTGAGAATTGCCCGAGCGATAGCCACTCTCTGCAATTCACCGCCGGACAACTTGATGCCGCGTTCGCCGACCCTTGAGTTGTAGCCTACAAAAATGTTAGAAATTTTTACCGCAGAGCAAAAACCAATAATTTCAGATCGGGATTCCACGTACCATCAGAGAATCCGAGGATCTGCTCGTGTATTGCGGCCGCACGGCATGCATCATAAACGTCTTCGTCAGTTGCGTCAAGCCTGGCGTATCGGACATTGTTCATGATGGTGTCGTTGAACAGGATAGGGGCCTGGGGTACAATTCCGATCCGCGACCGAAGACTAGATAGCCGATTAGTCGCATGTGCAGAAATGCGATATGGCAGACACATGAAAAACATACCTGTGAAGATTTACTTCCCGAATATCTTGTCCGTCAATCTTGATGGAACCCTCGGTGACGTCGTAAAAGCGGTCCAGCAACTTCAGAATGGTAGACTTGCCGGCGCCAGTAGCGCCAACGAAAGCAACAGTCATACCAGACGGAACGTGGAAAGAGATATTCTTGACAATATCCTTCTTGTCGTTGTAGGAGAAACTGACGTCCTTGAATTCAACGGTACCACCCGCGAACTCGAGGTCGACAGCATTCTCCTTGTTGACCACAGTCGGCTTTGTATTCATGATTTCCAAAAGCTGCTCGGCGTGGATAAAGTTTCTTCGATATACTCTTTCCCAGGCTAGCGAAGAACGTAAGAGGAGCAACAAGCTGTGTCCAGTATGTGAGAAGCATGACAAACTGTCCAGAGGTGGACTGGCCAGATGTCACTTGATAGACTGCCAAAAAAGCTCCAGCCAAAAGTCCAGCAAGTAGAACAAGGTATTGAAAAGCATAGGCTAGAAGATATCCAATGTAGACATCCTGCGACTTCTGGACGCGATTCTTGACTGCGTTGGAGTATCGATTTTCCTCGTGGCCAACTTGATTAAAAGAGGCAACTGTTGACCAGCCCTGGATGCCGGCTTGCCTGACATAGTGCTCTTCGAACCAAGCGCTAACTTCACCGCGACGAGCTGCCTTGAGGCTGGAGATCATACGCCCTGCGATATAGAGGAAGATGACAGAGGTAGCGAAGGTGATAAATCCCTCGTAAGGCCCAAAGGTAGCCGAGAGATATATGAAGGCGATGGTCATATCGATCAACATGGGAATGGCTGAGAAGCAGATGGACTCGAGAAGGTTAGAAATGCTCTGTCCCGATGATATCGCGACCATAATGTCGGACGAGCTTTTCGAGTCGTGGAAGTCAGACGAAAGGTTGAGAACGTGGGAGTAAGCAGCAATGCTCATTGCTCCGAAGGAATAGTATTCCACAGGAATCCAGAGCCACTGGCGAAGAAGAGAGATACCAGCCTGGGAGGACGCAAATTTCAGGCCTGCGAAGATGATGACTTGGACCCACGGGTTCTTGTCATTCTCATGGCTCAAGCTGTCCATAATGATACCAAGCTGGCGAGGAATAAGAACGTTGAGGGCATTGTTTGCAAGCAAGCACACGCCGACGAGGAGAGCCCTGATCTGAAGGGGGCGGTTGTTGACCGGCCAAATGTAGGAAAGAAGATCTGCGCATGGTCAGCAATGCAAGTCTATAACCATAATATCAAAGTTGGGGCAACCAGAGAAGAAAGCAAGGACTTACCATAAATCTCTTTGCGTAGTCAAACCAGTTGCCGTTCTCCTTGAGACGCTTCTCCATCTCCTCCGTCTCTTGCGCTCCCGGCGCTCCCAAGGCAACTCGTTTGTATTCTCATCGTCGGATTTCTTGGTCTTGTCGTCTTTGTCCTTGCTGTCATCCTTGTTGCCGTCCGTCGAGTTCTCTCCATCCGGGTTTCCAGTCGTAGAGTTAGCAGAGCTGTTAGTCGCCGTGGTACTCGTCGATCCGTATGCGGTAGAAGACTGTGACGCCTCCCCTTCTTCAGAAGATTGAACCGGTGTGCCGTCAGGGTTCTTAGGAATGAGAGGCTGTTGCTCTGCATCCGTGGCGTCTTTCGTCTCGACCTCGTCCACCTTTCTCCAGGTGAAATATGTCGCGACGACCAGGCCAATTACAAGATAGCGAGAAGCAACAATGCACACCTGCGCGACCTCTACTCCAGAGAGTGGTCCAGGGGTGCGAGCTACTAAAGCGACAACCATGAGGGCCGGTTCCAATCCAAGAGAAAGGATATAAGACCCAATAAAAGGATACCAAGCGACCTCTGTCTCGTCTGAGAGCATGGCAAACTGGAGCCCGAAAACCAAGATGCAAGACAATAACCCAATCATGACATCTTGCTGGCCCAGCCACTCCTTGACAATGATAGAGGGGATGATGATAGCAGCGATTTGAGCCAGGTAGCTCAAAACTGTAAACAGCATTAATGCCAACAACGGGCGTCGGCGAGGATGCTCTTTTCTGTCAGACAAAGTGCAGAGGGCTACAGCCGACGTGATGGCAAAGTAGCCAAAGACAGTCGCCGGGAACGCATAGTGCAGGCTTATTAGAGCCGTGTCCACCGGTTTCACCAAGGTGGTGAAGGTCGACATTGTCGGGGAGGGCCGCGGAGGCTCGTGAGCTCAAAAATGGCGATCGGATCTTTCGTCTGATAATTGAATTGACTCGAGTAGATCTCGGGTGCCAAGAAGGAGACTTAAAAGAAGGCCAAATATAGGTGTATTGGCAAATCGCACAGACGATTCGATCAAGAAGCAAAAGCCAGAACTTGTAGACAAGCACAACAGCCAAGCAAATTATAGGTACGGGTCAATTGGAAGACCCAAAGGCTGCACTGCGAGGGCACAGGTGCAAGGGCGGAACTGCAAAAGTGAAAGTGCAAGATTGGCGGATGCACAAGAGATGCCTCGTTGTCCAGGGCGAACTTCGACTTGGGACTTGATGCAAAAAAGGTGCAAAACCCTGATGTAATAAACACCTGGACCTGAGACGTATCGTCCTGATAAATTGAGGCTCTTGCTAGAACCGATGAATGCCGGGCAATGATGACGGACGGGGCGGCGGGAGGGCTCCCAGTCAGGATGCGGCGTACGGTGGCGTTTCAAAGAGGACAATACTTGATTGTGTGGTTAGAACAGGCCGGAGATCATCATGCGGATAGGAAAGGCGATAGGTACATACATACCTAGCGTGCGCCGGTTCACGGGATGATGGTAGACTGGCCTAGGCCACCCGGAAGCTGGAGAGAAAATGTGCCTGAACCCCCCTTCTGTCAATATTTTGTTCTAGGCAGCCGTCGTGCGGGGGAAGTCTTCCAATGCGGCTGTGAGCCACGCAGGTGGCAAAAGTATCAGGGGATTATTGACAAGGGTGAGATCGGGATAATAGTGCGAGGCTGAGAGAGTTTGGGGTGTGAACGGAGGAGGAATTGAGGCTCGGAGGTAAGAGAAACGAGGAATGGCACAGAATGGGATGAGAACAATGGTGTGTGAGTGGATGTTATTACTGGGAGAAGAGGAATTGAAGAAGATGAAGGCAGAGATGTGTGGGAATTGTAAAGAGAGGAGGCAACAAACATAGATGGGGAGAGGAGGCGGTGCAAATTGAGTGTGTTGCTGAGAAAGGGGCACGGTTTGCTTATAAGACAGAAAACGGAAGGAGCAGATGGCGATGCAAGTGAAGAGGGGGAAGGCACAACAGACCTTCTCTGGCAGCGCAAAAGATGCACTTGGAAAGAGCAACCGGCAGCTATTTGGTGGAAATCTGTTTCAGGACGATGCGAAACCGACCGATATGCGCCCAATGTTCTTTCCTCAATTGGCAGACTTCCCCAACAACAAATGGCAGGTGAGACAAACAAACACAAGACACGACTTCCTTCCGGACAAAGATCTATGAAAGGAGCCGGGCGGCACGTCAACGTGCAAGATGGCCCAAAAATATCAACAAATCAACAACAGCGACAAAGACAGTGAGGCTGGCAACAATTGCAGAAACAGCGAGAGAGGTGTAAGCAAAAGGGTCAGAAGGGCTCGCGGCCGACCAGATTCCACAAACAGATCGCAGGTCGCGCACGTTGCAGCAAGTGAGCTTGCCTCGTCGATTACACAAACGGTGTTTTTTTGATCGTGCAGCGTGCAGTCGCTTTGTCACTCTGAGATCTTCGTGCAATACTGACGTGTTTCTTTTCTCTTTTTTTTCTTCGCTGGGCACAGACAAACACACAAGGCGAGAAGAGGAGGCGGCAAAAGACCGAAAGTGTGCGGGCTTCGCGCAAGAATCGGCAGCCCTGAAGACGGGACAGGCAACGGCGGCCGAACAAGGAAGTACCTTTGTCGCCCTTTTCCAGATATTCAGATATCGCCGACAAGTCCGCTGGCTGAGACCGTCTCTGCTCGTTTTGATTTGTTGTCGAGGACTAACACTCTAATTTGCCTTCTTAGATTGTGTGGCGATGTTCAATATTCTGTCGGAGACCGAGCACTCTCTGTCTCCCGACACGCCGTAAATCGAGCAGAAGTTTGCTGGTTCCGACCGTGTGTATGCAGTTTGCTTTCTCGTTATCGCATTGTGTGACCACAAGGTCGAAGGTGAGTGAGTTTTGGTGAAGGTGGAGGGCAGAGGTTGAGGGTAAGTGGACTGAGCGTTGTCGAGACCATGTGTGTTGGTCAACGAGATGTCCACGTTTGTTGCACACCGAGGTCCATTAAGAGAGGTGAGAGTATTGATGCACAAAAAAAGGCGCCAGATACTAACTCTTTTTCTGGGGAGGAAAAGAAGATGGTGGCGTCAAATATCCGTCCACGAGATGAAATCAAAACGAAATCAAAAGGGGGCCAAAGAGGTATAAATGCTAGTCTTAGCTGGTCGGCTGAGGCGTGAGCAACGAGAGATGATCTTTAGGTATGGCAACAAAGTCTGCACCAACACCGAAAAGGAGTATCGACAAAAGCAGCAAGACGAATATGGTCGTGGCAAAAAAAGCTGAGACTTGGTGCAACACGAGAACGGGTTGATTGCAGTTGCAAAGGTAGGTGTGGTGCTGCTTTGATGTTGAGCCCTTGAGATGCGAGGACATAAAAACGGAACAAGGGCAAAGAGGTAAGAAAGAGAAAGAAGGGGAAAATTCACAAACTCAACAAAACCCGCGACAAGACTTAGCAAAAGCACTAAAACCAAGGATGCTTTATGAAGTATTCTATCAAAGGCTAGACACTGACGGGACACACAGATACAACACACATATACACGGGACAGAAGCAAGAAGAGCAAGCAAGCAGTGCAGATTGACGAATGTGGGAAGGGGGGTGCATTGGCACTGGGCCAGACCATCGGCGAGGTGAGCTCGATGGCTGGGAAATGGCGGTATGCGATCCGCACCCCCAAGTTTCGCCGCACGAATTCGGGGACGAGAACTATTACTAGACATGCTCAAGGGTAATACGCAGGGGGGCGTCCGCCCCATCTTGAAGTTGGCACACCTGATTTACAGGCATACTAACCTCAGGTTTTACTGACCTAGGCAAGGCTCACGAGACGGGCCGTCGCCCAACCTGACAGGAAAAACCGGCGTGGTCTGTTGAAGATCATTGGCCTGGCGGCCTCGCCGTTGTAGGCACCGAACGTGGCCGTCAAACACTAACAATACCCCGTCCGGAGCACAGACAGTCGCACACGCGCGCGAGCGAGGTACGAGCATCTAACGGACAGTGGCAAGTTCGGCGTGTGCAAGAAAGTCGGTCATTGAAGGTCAAGTAGAGAATACCTATGATAGTTTTCTTTTTATTTGTTGGGCCTTTTCTGTTCTCTTCAAGTTTGAGAGCTTCACTTCTCTAATATGCACAAAGAGGTCAAAACGACATAGCCACGGAAACTCGACTGGCGACTGATATTCGACTCATCAACGTGGCAGGGCTTTGGTCTTCAAGTTGAACACAAGATCGAGTGCACGCAGCACAAAAGGCCCTAGGTTCCTCTAGTCAAACCATTCGCGTTTACCAAAGCACGGAGCAATACCACGGCTACAACGGCCGCACTTAGTGACCTTGATCCCCAATATGGCCGTTGATTACAATCGTAACAATGAGGGACAAGGTGAGGTCACATGGCCATCTCACGGCCATCTCAGGTCTGACCTGGCCTGCTGGCCTGGCCGGCCATGTGGAAGGAAACGGTCCTGGCCATCGGCAAGTAAAAAAAGTTCCGGTCTCGTTCTGGGACACGAGGAACGAGAGATGGGCCAGAAAGCAGCCAAAACAAACCAAATACGGTCTTTAGAACCAGAAACAAAAATCAGGACGAGCGACGAGAAACGAAACGAAACAAGAAAAGCATGGATCCTGTGTACATCTGCTTCACCGCTTGGAGAGCTAACACAGGGACAGGGCTTCCGAAGAGAGCGATAACTGCAGGCGGAACAGGGGTCCGTAGCGATTTTGTCAGGGACGTGCGTTTTACGGAGAAAGAAACAGAGTTCGACCATGAGACAACCAAGCCAGTGCCGTCCCAATTGGCCAAGTTCAGGTACGTGTTTTCTATCTCTTCCATCGTCCGCTTTTGTCTTCTGTCTTGTGAATATTTCCCTTTGTTTTTCAACTCCTCCCGTTGCATCCGCGCAAGCCAATGCGTGAGTTACGGGTACAATACGCCTTCATCTGCAGCTGTCTTCCTTGTCGCCCTTCCATGGTTTCCCAACGGCGCTACTGCACGGCGGTCGACAAGAGGCAAAGAGAAAATTGGCCGCTAAGGACGCCGCATACAGGACGAAAAAGCTGAACAAGAGCATGCCCAAAAGAGCATGTCCCCAACATCCACGCCAACCAAACAGTTCCCGACCTCGACGCATCGGCGCACGACTACGATGTTACTTACAAGATGTATCCAGGACTGACCTTGCCCAGCCGGGAAAGGCAACTCGAGCAAGCTCTCAGGAGCTGTGCTTATCACCCGGGCATCCACCATCCACCATCCAGAAGTAAAACCGCTGCACTCCTGCCTCGACATGCCGGTACAAAAAATACAGTCCACCAATACGCTCACCGTGGAGGTACAGGAGTTTTGGATATCTCCACTTCCTGATGCAGACCGTTGACGCATCTAATAAGAGCCTCCCACCCTCCCTCCCCTCCACCGCTGGATTCCAGGAAGCTCGTCGCCCCACGTCCCATGCAGTATGCACAGCCTTATGTGCGGTAAGTGCAGTTGAGGTACGCATGCAATAAGAATACAGGACAAGGGGAGGCAAGCGTGAAGAACTCTGCTGACCCCGTGAACAGAATCAACAAGACCCCTCGACCCCCAAGCAGAAAAGGCCTGGCACATTGGTTGGCGAATGATCTCTGATGTCTTTAGTACAAGGGTGGATCCTGCGTCCTGGGATCTTCAGCGTCGTATCCAGTGTAAGGGTAAGGAGTGTTGAACTCATATCTTACACTTTGATGCTCTTCCTT
This sequence comes from Sporothrix variecibatus, assembly GCA_016097105.2. Classification (NCBI taxonomy): domain Eukaryota; kingdom Fungi; phylum Ascomycota; class Sordariomycetes; order Ophiostomatales; family Ophiostomataceae; genus Sporothrix; species Sporothrix variecibatus. Next base: position 3,138,716 of record JADMNI010000005.1, read on the forward strand.
CCCCGGTATTCTCTCCGACGTTGAAAAAGGTCACTGGCAATTGGGTATAGGCCCGCCCTATTTTTGAACCGTCAAATGCATTTCGACTATTTCCGCGTTTGGCCAATTGAAGAGTGGTCTGATGCAGAAATGTCTTGCAAGTCAAGATAGCAGATACCGGTCGATACGTTTTTACGGCACTTCCCTTGTTATCAGGGCGTTTCTTATTGTGGCAACAGTTTTCTGACTAGTTTGTGAGGAGATTCATGGATGCAAGATGCAGCCTTCCTTACTATTCTTGCCCCATACAGGCTGGCGGTGCAAAGCAAAGTCCAAGGCAGACAAGACAGTTCATCTGTCAAGTTTCTCAAAAACGGGTTGAGGGACGAAACTATAGTGCCGCCAATGCAACTTTATCCGAAAGCTGAAAAGAAAAGAAAAATGCGGAAGTAAAGACAGCCAATGTCGTCGAGTTGACACACAAACACACAAGAAAAGAGCACATGGATTGCTTCCTTTTTTTTCCTTTGCTCTGCCAAGGTACAAGATGTGATCAAAAAAATCAGCCGACGGAACTGCATAAACCGCAAGCATGCATAAAGGGCTTAACAGGGCCGCCCATATTGCTGGGCAGCTTCCGCAGTTCCTTGGTCGAGTGGCAGACATGCTTGTTGGTGGGACTCCGAATTGTTTCATTTTTAATTCTATCTTGCTATTTCTCGTATTTTCTTTTTAACCACCATGTCGATCGCCACACGCAAGGTACACGATGTACATCGACCGCTGGTTGGGCACGTACGCTTTGTCCAAGTGTACAGGAGTACTATGTAGTCGCACACCGTATTTAGGAGATTGCATCCCAATTCTTCTCTCGATTCCCATCCATGCAGCACACCTTGATGACGGACAACTTTCCATCTGCAAGGTAGAATCTGGTGCTCTTCGAAACCAACACTACCGAACAACAAAATTGGGGCAAGACGACGGTGTTTCGGGAAAATCCCAGTTCTTCGTCTATGAATACTCGGTTCACGAGACATTGTGGAGGGTAGGTAATGGGAAAGAAGGGGGGTGTGTTTTTTGGGCCTCCAGAAACCAAACTATGAAAGTGCCGTGCTATTTTCCTGCTGTGCGAGCCCTAGATTTGCAAATTCGTCTTGGCCCTTCTCGCGTTATCGGATCCAAGACAACTTCAGTGGCCCTCCCAATAGATTCCCGGCGGTTGTGGGAGTTTTCTGTTACACGGCGTCTTGCATTCAAGAATCTCAGAATGCCGTCTGCAAGTCGAGCGGCATCCTCTCCTGCTCGCTGTTTTTTTTTTTTTTACTTAGGTTTTACTTCTCCGATTTTTCTTCTCTCAGTGGTATTCATCACGCCGGGGCTGGATCAGCGGCATAAAGACTCGCCTAGACCGGGCTTATAGTTTTCGGGCCTCTACGGAAGCGTGGCTGCGGTACGGAACACATCCCCGGGGTAGGGGCGGGAGATGCAACTAGAGGAATGATTGGGAGAGGCAAGCCCGAATACTGTCATGTGGCTGTTGTCGAGGCATAAGTGCCTGCCTCTGGTTGATAATTGTAGCCCAATACACTTAAGGAAAAGGACCGGATTTTCTCAATATGGAAAGTCGTGGGAAACTCTGATAGTCACCAGTTGCGTTCCAAGAGAAGGTGCCGTGTAACACAACACAGGCTATTCTTTGGTTTTGATTTGCCTTTTCCACTTCTAGTTGTGGTCACCCGTGCCTAGCGTTGAGGACTTCTTGTTACCTATCCTCAACTTTGTCTCTTTTACTTAACTCAGCCCCCCTTTATGTCACTATCTCGTGTCCAGGTGAAAGTCGGAACCTAGATCATGCGTTCTCCCACCTTGCCTGCCCCAAGGCATTGTTTACAAGATGCGGTAAAAATACGTAACAAACTAGAGACGGTCCTGCAAAAACCTGGTCCAGACTCTCGTTTTTAAATACTATCCAGTCTCTCTGCATTGTCTGTGCTACCCATGGTCGTCGTCCTTCACACCCTCTATTACCAAAAGCTCACAGAAGGTCGACAACACATACGTACACTCTCACACGCACTCTTCACACCCTCACATACCCTACCCTCCACTTGCCTTACATCTTATTTCCCCTCCGTCATAGTTTCTGTCTTCTCCAGCTTCAGGGAGTTTTGAGACATCCATGGGCTGTGACTTAATTTGTAAATTGCCCGATTGCGATTGGAAGAAGCGATCCAGCAGGCACAATAAGACGACCCCAGGAAATATGATGTGTCTGTTACAGAAAATGGAGATAGATCATACATCCAGGGTACGTATATGAAAGGCAAAAGGGAACAAAATAGGCCATGGGCATATCCGACGGAGGAGCAACGCTGCAGTCGAGAACTGACAAGCCGCGTCCTGTTTTTCTCTTGGTTCCTGGGGTATATGGGGCTGAAGACATGTATGCGTACACGAGCCAGAAAGGAGGGCAGAAAGAATGATGAGGCAAAATTCTGACACAAGGTATACATGATGTAAGGAGTGAAAAGGGGTTTTAATAAAAATGTAAGAATAATAATACGGCCCTACCGGTGTAAATCTGAATTATTTATTCCCATGTGCCTCGAGTCTCAGTCACACGACCTGGTATATGAGAGTGAAGGGTAAATAAAATCTTCACGGTCCAGGCCCTATTTCTGTAGAATTCATTGTGCATTATATATTTCTGAGAGTCAAGCGCAATAAATGTCCACTCTCAAAATAATACTTTAGAGTCAGATCAACATTCTAGAAAGGACGGGTTCTGCCATGTGTGACCAAGTTCATGACACTTATTTTGTTTTTGCTCCATCTATATCAGCGTGAAAATAAGGGGGGGGGACCGAACTCTCCAGTCAGAGGGCAATTTGAGCCATTCTATCCTGTAACGATGCGCACAAGCATGGCTGTCGTTGTAACATTAGGCAGCATTTCCTTTACAGTGCCTCAGCAAGTTTCTCTACTTCTTACTTCTTAGGCACCAACAATTCAATTTACGTCAAGTTTACGGAAAGAGGGTTAGAAGAAAGAAAAAAAGCCAGGCATAAAAAGAACTTGTGAGTATTTGGATATGGTATAAAATAAATGTTTTATTTTAGTTAAATGTAACGGTTTTAGTTAATTTGTTAACTTGTTTGAAAAACATTAATCTAAATCAAATAAAAATAAAAATACAAATACAAGAATAAAAATATCTTTAAATAATACAACTCTAGAATGAACAATGTTTTATTCTAAATTACCTATGACCGAATGGCTGATGAAAGAGCACAGTCGATGTTGATAGTTGTCAACTGGTGATGAAGACGCCCCACTTTTCATTGTGAACCAGAGTCTACTAAAATTTGGTGCAGCCGCCGGCCATAGTAGGCTATACATACGGAGATAGAGAGCATCCCACCAATCCACCTTACGGGGCTGTAACTCAGTGTAGAGTGCTCGCTTTGCATGCGAGAAGCCTAGGGTTCGATCCCCTACTGCTCCAATTGGAATTTCTTTTTTTGTCTTTTCTTCCACCTTACTTTTCTTTTTGGTTGATCTCACCACATATTGCCGGCTTCTTATTATTGATAATTTTTTTGGGGCACTCTCAAGTTGTACGTGTTCATTTTAAGATGTTTATTTGGCTTTGTCCCCCTTTTAAAGGGAAGTATTTAAATCTTTTTGAGTGGCGTGTAATGCATCAGGCGTTGCGAAACCCAGGAGAGACTTTCCCCTTTCAAGTTGTGCAACGCCTCGTCGTATGGTTTTCTTTCGTTTTTCAGTTTTCCTTTTCGTTCCCTCCAGTTTTCCAGTGAACACCTTCCCAAAATAAATACATATATACAAGCACTAAGAAAGCGGTGCTGGAAGAAACAAAAAGTACGAAGAGCAAACCAATCTATGAGATAGAAGGAAATAAACAGAAAAAGAAAAGAAAAGCCCATCCTTTTGTGTTGTTTGCCCAAGCAATGAAAGCGAAAGGAAAAATGACCAGAAATGCATCGAGAAGTGATAAAAATTGCAGTGAAAAAAAAAACTCCTGAACCTAAGAATGTGATTGTGTAGTGTTTTTTGTTTTTATAGCTGCCTCCTCATTGTCTGATTTTCGATTTTTGGTAGTCCCTCGCATATTTGTTGCTCCTCGGAGATGTATGATACAAGAGATTATTGGAAGCAATATGGCGTGAGAAGATGGCTGTGCGAGAGCGATGCGAGGAGACGGAGAATATGCGAGCGATGAGATGCATCACAGTATGAGTGGGTGGTGATGGGTGTTTGATGAAAACAAGTTGGGTATGAGATGAAGAGCGAGGGAGATAGGAGAGAGAAAGCAAAGGAAAGCAACTGGGAGGACACATTTAGATGTAGTCGCGGCCGCTCTTCTGCATTTCAATCAACCGCCAGCCGCGAGTCTCGGGGTTGCTGACGTCCTCCGGCACACGGGTGATACCAATGGCGTAGGTAACCAGCTGGACCTTATCCTCCATACCGGCGGCCAGCTCGTCAGTCTTTACCTGGCGGTAGACGTGCACCTCCTGCGTGCGGCAGGTGATGATGAAGACGGGGATCTCACCAGGCTCGAGCATGCGGGCCTTGAGAATGTCGACGTGGCGGATGTCCAGGATGCGGCCGTCCGACTTGAGGCCGGCGGTCAGGTACTGCTTGGTCAGGGCTTCGTAGACAGAGTACTGCGGCCTCGGACAGCCACAGCTTCAGGGTCTCGACATCGCCCTTGACGTAGGCATCGAGAACCTCGGGCAGAATGTACTCGCGCAGCTCGCGCAAAAAGGGCTCGAGCTGGAAGGCGGGGTCCATCTGGCGCAGCTTCTTGATGACCATGGCGGTCTCGTTCTCGGCAAAGAAGCCGGCGACGCGGTCGGTGATGCTGCGGGCGGTGGAAATGAGCGGGTTCTCAGACTCGTTGTAGACGTCCTTCATGCTGAAGAAGCCCTGGACGACCTTGTTCGAGTCCTTGAAGCCACGCCACGCCTCCTTCCAGGCGGCGTCCTTGTGCAGAGTGACGTTGGTGCCGGCGTCCGGGTTCTCCTCAAAGACCTCGGGAGCACCGTTCTCGCCCTGGCGGCGCGCCACTTCTCGCGGCGCTGGCGACGCTCCGCCTTGTCGGCCCAGCCACCGTAGCGGGAGCTGCTGCCGTCGTCAATGACATCCTTGACGTTCTTGTAGGCCTCGGTCTCGCGGATGGGCTTGGTGGCCTTGTCCAGGACCTCACCGGTAGCGTTGGCACCGGCACGCACACCCTTCATGACGGGCGTCTCCCAGGTCCAGGCGGCGCCCTTGCCAATGGTGGTGGCGGTGGACTTGAGGACAGTCGACGCAGTCGACGAGACGGCGCCCGTGGTCGCATCGTAGGCCTTGCGCGCGCGCTGGACAGACTCGCTCTCGGTGAACTGATGGGCACCCTCGGCCAGGGCCTTGGTGGAGTCGTTCCACTCCTTGGACTGCTTGAACTCAGACTGCATGGTGTCCATGAACACCTGCCACGGGGTCTTGTCGCCATGGGGCGGTGGCGGCGGCGGGCCTCTTTGCCCTCCTCACCCTTACCCTCGCCGTCCTTGGCTTCACCCTCCTTGCCCTCACCGTCCTTGGCATCCTTCTCGCCCTCCTTCTCGGGCTCCTTCTGCTGCTCCTCGGCGGCAGCGCCCTCCTTGGCACCGGCCTCGGCCTCGGCCTTCTTGGACGGTTCTTCTGCGGGCGGCGGTGGTGTTGTAGACTGCTGTTGTTGTTGCGACCGGAGGACGGTTGCGTGGAAGGCACGCGACTGGATCGACGAGGAGAGGCGGATGGAGGTCGGGAGGAAGGGCGAGGTTAGTGCGGCGGCGGAGGAGGAAGAGACGGAAGCGGTGCGCGAGGCGGCATCTTCGCTGCGCAGGAGGGACGGCGACGTCAATAAGCGGCGGTAGGCCGGTGTGCGACCGTGTGTGAGGAGAGAGGATGAGGCCCGTGAGAGGGCATTGGAGTTTGCCCGCCGTGCGACGTTCATCTTGGGCTATGTGGGCTGTGTATAAGAAGAGGGAGTAAACAAGAGGAGGAAGGAGCGGAGGGACAAGACGTAAAAAAAGAGAAAAAGAGGGAAAGAAGAGAGCCTTGTGCCTTCCCGGTCGGTTGAGGAAAGAGCACACAAAGACTGATCGTTGCAAGGCAAAGCGAGGAAAGTGCGATGCGTTGCGTGTGGGGTGAAAAGTAATTGGGTGGTGGGCGGGAATGGGAAAAAGAAGCGAGGCAAAAACGGCTTTTACTGAATTTTCTCGGGTTAATTTTTTCGCTCGTCGCTTTTCGCAGTGCCTTCGTTTTCCTAGCGGGCCCGGGCCTGGAGCAAGAGAGAACGAGATCGAAGTATGACGATTCGGTTGGGCGACAGGGATTGGCTACAGCGGCTTTTGGGGGTTCACTGGGTGGCTCTTGCCTTTTGGGGGCACATGGGTTTTGGGGAACAGAAAGAGAAAAGAGAAACTGCGACCGGTGGTCGGACAGCCGGGGCTAGAGATTTTTTCCTTTGTTTTTGGAGGGCAGATGCCAGTCGAACCAGTGTCTTTGGGGAGGAAGGAGCCTAGACCAGACATGGCAGACGGGGAAAGCGCTGGACGCTGATTGGCCAAACTGGCGGGCGAGCTTTTTCAATGTGCTTCGAATCTGACCATTGAAAATAGTACGGCCAAAGGGTCAAAAGTCGAAAACACGAGAAAAGCAAGCGACGACAACCCGCCCATACCAGCGACGACAAGCACTCCCGAGTCACACCGAGACCACCTGCCCGCAATGGAGAAGGTGTCGGCCAGCTCGATGCGGCTGACGCGCACGCTGGTGCAGTCAATTGCCTCGCCAGCGCTGCGACCATCAAGAATTCCCACCTCCTCCTTTTCCTCAACAACCTCCACCTCCACCTCCACAGCCCTGCGGCGGCCATGCGCGGCAGCCCGGCCGATACGGCTGTTTTCGAGCACAACGGCGTTCCACAATGCGGACCAGCCGCCAGCGAGCGGTAGCAGCAACACCGCCGCCGCTCCTCCCCCGCCGCCACGGCCAAGCAGCGCCAGCCTCATGGAGGGCCTAGCAGACCTCCTTCCGTCTACTACGTCTACAGGCTCACCTTTGGCGTCGCCACCGTCTGGTCCGTCAGCTACTGGCTCGGGCTCATCGGCCTTTGACAACCTGGACCGCCTGAAGGACGAAGTGGAGGACTACAACGGCGAGTTCCACATTGCCGTTTACTCGCACAAGCACAATACACATGTGACGGTGTCCAAGCCCAACGGCAATGTCATCTTTGCCGCGTCGACGGGCAACATTGGCTTCAAGAAGGCCACCCGTGGCACGTACGACGCGGCGTACCAGCTGGGCGCCTATGTGTGCGACAGAATCTACCGGGGCAACTGGCACAAGAAGATGCACCGGATCCGGGTGACGCTGCGCGGTATGGCTCCTGGCCGTGAGGCGCTGACCAAGATTCTGCTGGGCACGGAGGGCCGGCTGCTGCGCAACAAGATCACGCAGGTGGCCGACACGACGAAGCTCAAGATTGGTGGTGATCGTGCACCCAAGAAGCGTCGTCTGGGTTAGACGGATGCGGGATGGAAAAATAAGGATCAGAGCATTTGGGATATGCGCTTGTACTATAGTATGGAGATATGCACACAAAATTAAAATCATTTATACTCTACGACGAATTGTCTGGCGCTTTGTGAACGACCGTTAGAAAGACCGTTTTTTGAGCGTTTTATATTGCTTTGCGGAATATGCTTGTAGCGGGGCATTGGCTTTTTACTCGCCGCCAAAAAGGGCCGCTATTCTTCAGCGCTCGGCACCGTCCACGACCGCTAGAAACCGCAGTCTTTTAGTGCCCGTGACATCACGCCAATCTTTACCACTTGCAACGTCAAAACCGTCAAAAGGTCATACATATGGGCATAACTGCACCACAGTGAACATGGCCTCGCCGGACACAATACAACCGCCCTCTGCGGCATCTGCGGCCTCCGCAGTTCCCTCAACCTCTGCTACTTCTTCGCCGCCACCATCCTCCTCCATTTTTAACCTCGATACACTATTCGACAATCCTGTTTTTGCAGGCGGTATCGGCCTCGCCGGCCTCGGAGCTGCTGCAGCTGCCGGTCGACGAGGACTCATTGCGGGCGCCCAGCTTCTGAGACGGCGTCTGCTGGTGAATGTCGAGATTAGCCGGCGCGACCCCTCGTACCCATGGGTGCTGGCATGGCTGTCGGAGCCCCGCGCACCAGGCGGCTTTCTGGCCCAGCGCATCACGCGCATTCACAACTTGTCCGTGGCCACGTCGACAAAAAGCATGAATCCTGGTGGACCTACACCGGCCACAGGGCACGGCGGCGAGACCCATGATGGACCTGTTCAAGCATCTTTCTTCTTACAGCCCGGTTACGGTCGGCATATCATACAGCATCGTCCTGGTGTCTTTATTGCCGTCAGCCGCGAGAAGCAGAGCACAGCCAATATGGCGACGGGCGAGCCACACGAGACGGTGACTTTGACAACGCTGTATGCACACCGGCACGTCTTTTGAAGAGGTCTTCTCTCAGGCACACGCACTAGCAGCACAGGCTGCCGAGGGCAAGACGCCCGTCTACAGTGTGCAGGGCATGGGTTGGGGTACTCTAGGCGAGCCACGCACAAAGCGCCCCCTCGCATCAGTTGTGCTTGACCGTGATGTCAAGGAGCATATTGTCGCCGACGTGCGCGATTTTATGCAACGCCAAAACTGGTATGTCGACCGCGGCATCCCCTACCGTCGCGGCTACCTGTTATATGGCCCACCAGGCAGCGGCAAGACGTCTTTTATTCAGGCGCTGGCGGGCGAGCTCGACTTTGGTCTCGCCGTTGTTAATCTGAGTGAGGTTGGTATGACAGACGACAAGCTGGCGATGCTGCTGATGAAGCTGCCGCGGCGGAGTATTCTGTTGCTCGAGGACGCCGACGCAGCGTTTTCCAACCGGCGATCGGTACGCGAATCGGATGGCTATAGCGGGCCTACGGTAACGTTCTCGGGTCTGCTGAACGCGTTGGATGGTGTCGCTGCCGGTGAGGAGCGCATTGCGTTCTGACGACGAACCACATTGACCGACTGGACCCGGCACTGATCCGTCCTGGACGTGTTGATATGATGGTGCGCATCGGCGAGGCGACGGAGTATCAGGCGGCACAAATGTGGGATCGCTTCTACGGCGATATTGACAAGGACAGCGCAGGTCGCGAGCGGTTCTTGCAACGACTGCGCGACTTGCGGTTGGTGGAAGACGAGAGCGATGCTGCTGCGGCTACACAAAAGACCGGTGAGAACGTGCCAAGACGGCACACAAGCACGGCAGCTATCCAGGGCCTGTTCCTGTTCAACAAGAACGACATGGAAGGTGCCATCAACATGGCCGAGGGCCTTATCCCGCGGCAGTTTGAGCCAGAGCCGGCCGATCCTCAGGGCGCGATCAAGACGCCGGCGTAGCAGCGTCGACAGTGATCTTTCTGTCTGTACTATATTCTCTTTCCTCTATTTCACATGTACAAGAAACATCTAGGCGGATAGACAAAAATAGGATACCCATTCTCCCACTTAACATTTCTTTCATAAGAGCTCACCGGTCTAGAACCAAGGTATCGTAAGTGCAAACAAAGTACGTGCACACCCTGTCCCGGGATTCTCGGTTTGGCACGCCTAAAATAAGCTTAAAGGATGCTGGGTGCAATATGAATATGCTTATGACCTGTTGGAAATTGAAATTGCCGGATATGCTCCCAAGAAATAGTACGCGACCACGCTGCACGCGAAAATAGGCAAATGAGAAATGGGGAATGAGAAATGGGGTTATGGGCGCCTCAATCAAATCAACATTGAGGTTTTATAAATCAGAGGGGTAGACCTTGCTTGCTCCATGATTATGAAAATGATCGGCCTGTTTGTTGACTTTGAACGTCATCACGAAGATTCAACATCAACTGAATATCACAAGATCAAATACCACCACCTCCCACAATGTTGGGCTCCATGATCTTGGTGGCGCTCCTGCCCACACTCAACGTCACATACCGCGACAAGGTAGGCTTCTCACGGCATAAGTTATCTGTTATAGTCCCGAATACTGACAAACAAGCTCCTTGAAACGATGACCAATGTCTCTCACAATGCTTTTACCCACGAGCCCGGCGTGCACCAATTTGCCCTCCTCACACCCCGCTACAACGAATCCGACAACACATCGCTCTACTCCATCGAACGGTATACAGACAACGACGCCTTCCAGAGTCATTTGAATACAAGCATTGTGACGGACATGTTTACCTGGATCAACGCGAGCAACATCTACCAGGCAGCACCGACAGTGTATCAGCTGGGCCCTCTATCCCCGTCAACAGAAAATGCATCGTCCGCAACACCTTCTCCGTACGAGTTCGTCCACCCAGAAGTAGCAAAGGCCGACGATCCGTTTGTGGTCGTGCGGCAGGTCGACTACGCGGGCGGTGCACAAGCAGCAAATGCGTCGTTGTCATACTGGAAAGAGGTTGTGGCAAGGGCACAGGGCGATCTAGACGGCAGTGACGGCCAGAACAAGACAGGCAGCCCGTCAACAGGAACGCTCGCCTATGGTGTCTTTGGCAGCTCTGACCAGTCTGGGCGTATTTTTATTTTGGCTGTCTATGCAGATGAGTCTGCTTTCCGCCAAAATACGGCTGCTGAGGGCGTTGAAGAAGGCATCGAGGTATCACAGCCTCTGTTTCTCAAGTTGAGAGGCGGGTTTCTCTACAAGCCTCCTACATAATAATGTACCAAGAGTAGTTGGAGAATGCGATGCAAAGAATCAATAAAAGTGCCAAACTGCGGATATAATACAACTACTGCATACAATCTTGTATCGCATGCAACATTTCTTCCCTGCCACTTAATTGCCATAGCCATAATACCAAATGAACCGAGTGTGTCCTCTCTATATTCATTTTTCCTCGACCTTCTTCCATGCTAACCAGCAATCATACTTTCTTCTTGTCCAGGACTCTGATACAAGACCTCCTGACTTGTTCGCCACTCCACTTGTCCGACACCGCAAACCATATGTCTTCCCATAACCAGCGAAACATTTCCTGAGAGAGTACTTCATGCCACCAGTCGAAAGACCTTTCTTGGGGAGCCTCGCTTCCTCCATCCTGGGAAACTTCTCGTGTATGCGGCCCTTATACCATGGGCCCCAGGACGAGTGATCGGATTCCTTTTCTGGCAGACAGTGTAGAGCTCGTACTGCCTGTACTTGTCGATTTGGGGAAACCAAGACAGTAGCCCAAGGATCATGATCTTGTTTTCCAGAATGGTCGAGGTAGTAATTCAAAATTGGACAGAATACGGTGTGATGCATTTCCTAGACAACAGCTATACAATGCTTTCATGATGAAGAAGGTGCTCTCCATCGGTTCTGCTGACGTTCTTTCCATGTCAGTTCCCAAAAGGGAAGGGATGGTTGTCTCTTATATGCACCTAAGCAATATCACACTAAGCAAGTGTAAGTAAACAATCTTAATGACAGACCCACTCTTTTCTGCACGGCTTATCGATAAAGATTTTTTCTGAGGAGACCGCCCAAAAAAGTAGCTGCTGAAAGGCGGCAGAAAAAAAAAAACGACAAAGACGGGACTCCAGCCTTTTTCTACCACCAAAAATAAGAGGAAGGCCATCCGACGACAGCAACAACCCCTTTCTGTCGACAATCCTTTTTCGTCACACACATACACACCACACCACCACCGATACGATGCTCAGACAAATCACTCCGCGCAATGCGCGCTCCAAGCGTGCCCTTGAGAAGCGTGCGCCCAAGGCCGAGGAGAACCCCAAGACCTGTCTGTTTTTGAGAGGCACCACCGCCTCCCAGATCGTCCAGGACTGCCTGACGGACCTGCACTCGATGCGTGCGCCCCTCGCCAAGAAGTTTACCAAGAAGAACGATGTCCACCCCTTTGAGGACCCGGCCAGCCTCGAGTTCTTTTCGCGCAAAAACGACGCCAGCCTGTTGTTGTTTGGCAGCAGCAGCAAGAAGCGCCGCCACTGCCTGACGCTGTGCCGCACGTTCGACTACAACATGCTCGACATTGCTCGAGCTGTATGTCGACGAAACGTCCTTTACGCGGATTGGCCAGTTCAAGGCGAGGACGGCAAGAAGCGGACGTTCCCCGTGGGCGCGCGGCCGATGCTGCTTTTTGCGGGCACACCCTTCTACGAGGGCGGCGACGGCATCGAGGGCCACCGTGACGGACGCGGTGGCGTGGCCCCGCACATTGGCTCTGCCACCTCCGATATTGGCCGCAAGTACGCGCTGGCCAAGAGCCTGTTGACCGATTTCTTCCGCGGCGACAGCTCGCCCGACAAGATTGACGTCGAGGGCCTGTCGCACATTATCGTGTGCACGGCCGCCGAGGGTTCTTCTGGTGCCGAGGCCGAGGGCTCTGATGGTACTGCGCTGCCCCTGCTGCACCTCCGCGTGTACGCTATGCGGACCAAGCGCAGCGGCCAGCGGCTGCCGCGTGTCGAGGTTGAGGAGATTGGCCCCCGCCTGGATATGCGCCTGGCCGCTTCAAGGAGCCCGACACCGATATGCAGAAGCAGGCGATGCGCAAGGCCAAGACTTCCGAAGCCCGCCACCAAGAAGAACATTGAGACGGACGGCATGGGCGACAAGGTCGGCCGCGTGCACCCGGGCAAGCAGGACATGAGCGAGCTGCAGACACGCAAGATGAAGGTCTGAAGCGCGGCCGCGGCGAGGATGCCGACGGTGCGGCGGCAGGCGGCAACGGTGATGACGATGACGCCGACCGGGCTGTGATTGAGGATGCTGGCGAGTCACTGGCGTTACGGGTGTCGTCGAGATTAAGAACGACTTTCCAAAGAAGAAGGCGAGACGGTCATAGACGAGAGGAAGAGTGACACTAGAGAAGAAGGAGGGATGGGTGTGCATAGGCATCGTCTGTAAAAAAGCATTTGTTCATTTTAGATTATTTTGTTTAGGAGCACGGCGTCACTCGGTTTTTGTCTTTAGGACGCATACTGATTGGTTTCATTGAATACATTTTTTATTATTTGCACTTTGCGGCTCGCATGGATATTGTGTGAAGAGGTTCAATGTACTGTTTTTTTTTTAATCTATTTGTTGTAGTCTTTTCTTTCGTACAAACAAGTCTCGGTCAATGATATCAAAATCAAAATACAAAACGGCATAAAAACGAACGTGATCCTCTTCGGACAACATCTGTCTGTCCAAAAGTTAAAAACGCCAAAACTCAGTAACCCATCCCCCGTGATGTCGCTCCAATATGCACACAAAAATCGCCACCCAGCGTCTTTCTGACTTCACTGATCGGTGAGGGTCTTTCGAAGGAGAATCCCCCCAAGGACCAAAAGAGCGAGAAAGATCGATGATAAAACTCCTGTCAAATGCAGAAGAAAACCGTAGAAAGAGAAATATAAATAACAAAAAAGGCCATGGACTCCGCACCCCCCTTTTTTAAAAAATGCGCCGAAACAGATGTGTATGCCTCCTCCATGTAAAAATATGAATGCCGCGCCTTTCTATATGCTGGCAAAGTTGAACTCGTTGAACTCGGGCGCAGGACCGCCGCTGTTGATCGTCTCGGTGATCATGTCGATGTGGTTCACAAAGCTTTCGGTCCGCCTGCCGCAGCACCAGCCAAGTCGTCGGCCAGATTGGCACCGTCGGTCTCGTGCCAGCTAGCACCCCAGACTTCGGCGGGGACGTAGTCCGAAGGATGGTTGTCGTCGTGGTACAGCGCAACGCGGACGGCCCACTGCATGTGCGGCCACCAGCGGCGCTCGACGTCGACAGGCACAGCATCCGAGTTGAACATGGAAACGACACCCAAAACTTCACGACGTGCCATACCGTGCAGCCACCAGACACTGTCGAGTGTCTTGAGCATGGCAAAGAAGCAGGCCAAGATAGTCAAGGCGCGTGGTGTCCGATTGCTGAGGAGTTCGACAAAGCGGCGGGAAACGGTGGCAGGGAATGCCAGGCAGGCGCCGCTGTGGCGGATGCTGTGGGCCCAGTTGAGGACAGCGACGGCGTGCTGGTAGGCGTGGCGGCTGCGGGCGCTCTCGTCGGGATCTTCAGCCACGTGGAAGCTATCACGAAGTATGTCGGCCACCTGATGGCTGGTTTGGATGGCAGCTGCAGCTGTCGTTGGCGATCGAGCTCGGCAGCGCGTTGACTGTCACCCATACAGACGCAGCTTGGGCTGTGTTGACGACCATCCTGAGCGTGGGCGTGGCCGCCGGAGGTATCGTCCGCTGTGCTAATACTGCACTCTTTGGCAGTTGCTGTCGCCGCGGCTGCCGCTGATGCCGCAGCCGAAGTAGTGCTGGCACCTGTTGCGTTGGCCACTGCAGCCAGCTCCTCGTCAACGCCGTCGAGCAAGTGGCCAAAGAAACCGTCCTTGGCCGAGGCAATGTCGAGGTGCAGTGCGGGCTGCGCGTTGATGATGGGAAGAACCACGTTACTGCGGCGCAGCCAAGGCCACGAGGCGGCTGTGATCGCCTTAACACCCTGGAAAGCGTGGAACCAGGACATGGGCAGGCCGTAGTTGCCGTTGTGACACCAATGGACATATGCGAGAGCGTATATGGGTCGCGTGCAGGGGGTGGACTGCCAGGCTGGGCGGAAGGTGGCTGCTCGTCCTTGCTGAAGATGCGCGTAGCTGTGGACTGGAAGGCGATGAGGGTCGAGTTGAGGAAGAGGGCCTCAGCGTTCGACGCGGTGATGCCCTGCTGCAGAAGACGGTTGTACTCGCTGAGGGACGAGCCCATATAGGCGTGCGATGCGCGGATCAGCTCACGGTCCTGCGGGAACTCGCTGCGGAGGTGAAGGGCGGCGACAGCCAGAACAGCGTCCGTAAGATGGTTGGAGGCAGCGTTGATAGAGCCGCTTGCTGCCGCAAAAGCTACGCGAGGGACATTGTCGCGCCAGATGTGCTCCGCCGCAGGGTTCTGGCAAGACAGGGTCTTGCTCGTCTCCGTCGTGTAGTGGTGCAGCAGGCGCATTTCAAGGAGGCGGGCGGCGGCTGACGACGAAGCAGGCGCTGAGAGGGCCATAGAGGTTGACGATGCAATGGCTGAGGTACAGACGGCGGAGGTCCTAGCCGTGCGATGGCGGCAGCCTTGATCGTCGCTATTGTGGGGGTGGCCGGGACGGTAAACATGCTCGCCGGCGTGGCTGCGGCCGGCGTAGCACCTGGTGTCGAGGCATAGGATGTACGCGGTGTATGGGCAATGTCGGGAGCGGCATCGGGAAATTCAAAGTCGCACTGTACGCCGTGCTTCTCGCAGTTGTAACAGCGTGGGCGGATCTCGTCACACTAGGAGTGTTAGACGGCGATATTAGAGTTAAAAGAAAAAAGGGCCATGCTTGCCTTGATTTTGCGCGACTTGCATCGACGGCAGCCCGCTCTGGACTTTTTATGTGAGCGCCGGGGAGGCATTGTGGCTGTCGTGTGAGGGTGCGCGGACCGTAGAGGCGAGAGGGGCGTGAGACGCGAGAGGGGCGGCGACGAGGCTTCAAGAGCAGCGAAAAAAGATAGAAGCAGTCGAGACGGTCAATGTAAACAAGAACACGGCGTCACGGGTCAATGGGCGGCGGAAGAGTCGGAGTGGACGGAAAGTGCACGTTGAGGTGATGTCATCCAAGCCATTGGTTAAGGCGGCTGCCTGGTCATGATAGGGAGGCCGTCGCAGGGCGTAATCTCGGGGCGTGCCCCTGGCGTTGCATGGAAAGAGGGACGGAGGAGACGAAGAAAAGAAAAAGAGAGAGAAAGGAGGGCGAAGCTGGACACGTGAAGAGGAGACGGGGCGGGCACCGAACCGGGACGGCGGGGGATTGGCAGGGACGGACGGTTCAGCAGATGCGTTCGACGGCTGCGGGATGTGTAGACGGGACGGTGTGATTGTGTGCTGTGTAAAGCAAGCGAGAATGCGAGAATGCGAGAATGCGAAATGCGTCGGAAGTCGGTCAGAGGAGGATTCGACGAAATCGAACGCGGCAGCTGTTTTGCTGGAACTTGGGCCCAGACACGTGCTGCGTGGGGACGCAAAGACACCCAAATGGCACACCAGGCTGACGGGGAACGAAGTGAATCCGAGGGCCCGAGCACCACTGGAGAAAGGGTGGCTCGACGTGATTGTCGAGGGGCGGTGGATAAGACTAGTGTCGTCGCGAAAAAAGGAGGCTCAAAGCCTAAGTGTGATGAAGGCAAAACCAAGTGCAAAAAACGCAAAATAGGTGCAAAAACGCAAAATAGTGAGCTTTCGTGAGTAACGCTGCTGAATTGGCCTGGATTGGCGCGCTTTCCTCTTTGGCTCATTGGCGGGTGGTTCGGGCAGTTGCCATCGGCTTGAAAGGGGCGTTGATTGGCCCCGGTGGCTGCAAGAACACTGGAGAATGGGAAGGTGCATGGCCGGAGCGTGCACCTTCCGTGCCAACGTGCATAATGGCCTGAGAGAATGCACAAAGAAGGCGGTAGGCGCAGCCGAGGCTGCTGTAATCATCATGTCCCATTCGGGCAACAGGGCGAGTGCGAAAGGCAACTGCGAATGACGCCCCGAACTACAAGGAAAGCGCGATACAGTAAAACTAAAGAGCGAGAGAAGCAATGGATTTCGAGTGAGGTCCCTTCACAAATTGGGAAGTCTCGATCTATGGAGCGAAGACAATTTACAGAATGTATGTGCAGCAAAAAGCGACAAACACGTACAGATGCATACAAGGTATTCAATAACGGAACTGTCTCAGGGTCAGGGGCGTCACAATGATCGATACAGGGGAAGAGTGGCACCAGGGGGCAAGGTTGGGGAAACCTGGTTAGAGAGAAGTGAGTCCTGATCATATGAATCAGAGATTCGGTACTGGCGCAAAGGATTTTCAGTTTGGCGAACCAACGATCAATCCAGCACTCATTAAAACGGCCAACTCAGGCCCAGTAGCATGAACAAGCCAGGAACTCGCTGTTGGACCTAAGAGAACGTCGCAATGTTGCGCCGTGCAGTTGGCGTCCTGGTGTTGGCGTCCTGGTGTTGGCGTCATCATCTGGCAAATCCACAACGTGAATGTGTGCCAGCTAAACCTTAACATTTTTGCACAAGAACACGTAACAGTCTCGCTGTTTGCACTCTGGGGGACTGATCTACCGGGCCAGCGGGCGCGGACGCGAGTGGTAGGCGAACGGAGAAATACCATCGCCTTTTTGCGTTATGGTTGTTTTTTTCAGGGTCTAGGGTACGTTGCGTGGGGCAGCTCATCGTACCAGCTGCAGGGAAATGGGAAAAGCAAGCAGAGAGCGTAGAAAGGACCTAGCTGTTAGAAGCAATAAGAAACAGTGCTGAACCCTTTGTACAGAGAGCACAGAAGCCGCCGCCGCAATTGCATCTTCTCAAAACCAGCCATGACGACATGCGGCAGGGGCCGCAGAACTCATGGCGGCCACGGTTCGTTTGACAGCGACTGCCGGGTGGAGACCGTGCTTCGTGACACAGAAAGGCGTGGCCTGTGGACAGCCGTGGACACGCAAGGTTGTCGCCGTTCTGCTTCGTACAGTAAAGACATAAAGGGCGTGCAGTGTGTGTTGGTGCGAATGGTGCACTTGGGAGGTGCAGGTGGGCTGGATGACCAATGCTTGATTATTTAAGCATTCCGTGTGGTTCGAGTTGACTCGGAATTAACTTGCGAAAAGGCAGGCGTGGCTGGTAACGGCGGGATATTACAATATGTCACAGAAACGTCACAGAAACAGAAAGAGCGGTGGACACCAGCGTGCAGAATGCATGTAACTTCCTCTTCTGTGAAGGTAAAGCAGGCAATGAAATCCTTTTTTTCGTGTATTTTTACGTTTTTACAGTTTTTTCTCGGAGATTTCACGCTTTTCGCGTTTTTTGCTCTAAATCCAGGGCCCGTTTTGCCTGGCCCAGGGCGGCTTAAGCTGCCAACGCCGAACGGTTTGTAAGTGCTCGTATTTGCTCGCGCGGCAATTCGCGGATTTTTGCCATGGAGCTTAGAAATGGTGAAATTGCCGTGGTGAGTAATAGAAAACAGAAAGGAACACCGAGACAGAAGCAATCGTCATCATCAGCGAAACCCGAAGAAAGAACGACTGACTTGCAATAGGATATTTTAAGGAAACAGCGACCGCGATGCAAGAAGGAGCAACCTGATAACATCATACCAAAAAAAAAACAGTCACCAGCCGCCCGACCGCAAAAATATAGCGATAAGAGAAAGTGCGATCCAAAGCACCGGGTCACGCTGAAGCTTGCAACAATACTCGACAGCAATTACATCACAATCGGTGTGCCCGCCAAAGAAGAGACAAAGAAGTATTAGCCGGATACGGCAAGTGAAAGGATCGAAAGAAAAAATTAAAGAAGGAAAAAACGGACGGCGACTTCTTAAACCGCCAACCACAAGACCCCTCCTAAGGCCAAGCAAAAGCCTAAAGGGCTTTTAAAGACGGAAGGAACCCCACACCTGGACGACATTGCGCCATTGCGCCATCGCCTTAACGTCTTGCGACTCGAGCATCTCGCCTTACGAGAGCATCAACGACAGCCCAGCAAACGCCGCTGAACTCCTCTAGACACCCCCTTCGCCTCTTATTCCTGCCTATTTAATCGTACAAAATTTCTGTGCTATTTTTTTTCTATTTACATCAACAAATAACCCCCACGCTCGACACCCTCCTTCAATTCTCCCATCCAGTTGGAATAAACGAAAAGAATCACATCTTCCCACCCACATCGTCAGATCCAGATCAAGAACGACAGGATAAACGAATCAGAGTCCAAAGACTAGACCGACAGTGCATTTGGATCTCCGTCGGTTACGTGCTCCGGGCCCAAACAGCAGTTTACGCGACCCCCTCTTCCTCCCAAATAATACAACACAAACCCCATCCTCTATCAACATGACCGATGCAAAGCTGGCTCCCGAGCAGCCCGCCCCCTTGGCAGGGTTGAAGAACGGCGTGGCTGCTGCCGTCAATGGATCTGCAGCAACCCCCACAGTTCAAAAGAAGGCACAGGCACCCCCACGGGGATTTGGTACCCTGGCCGTCCACGCCGGCAGCCCCCACGATCCGACCACGGGCGCCGTCATTGAGGCCATTAGCCTGTCCACCACCTTTGCGCAGTCTGCCGTGGGTGTGCCCGTCGGCGAGTACGAGTACAGCCGCAGCAGCAACCCAACCGCACCAACTTCGAGAACGCCGTGGCCGCGCTCGAAAAGGCCCGCCATGCTCTTGCCTTTGGTTCGGGCAGTGCTGCTACGGCCACCATCCTGCAGGCCCTGGCCTCGTCGACGTCCGTCGGTCCGCCGCTGGACAATGCCGCTGGTGACCGTGCCTCGACCGCGACGGCTGCCGACGACAAGGCGTTCGGCTCGTCCCACGTCATTTCGGTATCTGATGTCTACGGTGGCACCCACCGTTACTTCACCCAGGTCGCCAAGGCCCATGGCGTGCGCGTGACGTTTACGCCCGCCATTGAGGTCGATATCGCCGACCACATCACTCCCGCCACCCGGCTTGTGTGGATCGAGACCCCTTCCAACCCTACGCTGCGCCTCGTCGATATTGAGGCCGTCCGCCCGCACCGCCCACGCCCACGGTGTGCTGGTTGTTGTCGACAACACCTTCATGAGCCCCTACCTCCAGAACCCGCTCGAGCACGGCGCCGATATTGTCGTCCACAGTGTCACCAAGTACATCAACGGTCACAGCGACGTGGTCATGGGTGTCGCAGCCTGCAACCGCGACGACCTGCACCGCTCGTCTTGCTTTCTTGCAGAACGCCGGCGGTGCCGTCCCCTCGGCCTTTGACAGCTGGCTGGCCCACCGTGGCTTGAAGACGCTGCACCTGCGCGCCCGTGCCGCCTCGACCAACGCTTTTTGCTCTTGCCTCGGAGCTCGAGCGCCGTACCGACCTGGTCCGCGCCGTCAACTACCCCGGTCTGGACTCGCACCCGCAGCGCGACGTTGCGCGCCGCCAGCACCGCGAGGGTCTGGGCGGTGGTATGCTGTCGTTCCGCGTCAAGGCGGGCCGTGCCGCGGCCGAACGGTTCTGCCAGTACACGCGCCTGTTCACGCTTGCCGAGTCGCTTGGCGGTATTGAGTCCCTTGTCGAGGTGCCGAAGCAGCATGACGCATGCGGGCATCCCCCGTGAGCAGCGCGAGGCCGTGGGCGTGTTTGACGACCTGGTGCGTGTGAGCTGCGGTATTGAGGAGTCGGAGGACTTGCTGGAGGATGCGCTGCAAGCGCTTCGAGCGGGCGACGGCCGAGGTGGAGGCCGAGGCTGCTGCCGCTGCCAACGGCAACGGTGCTGGCCCACTAAGTGTCTTATGGCAAGATTAATTGAGTGTAGCAAAAGTTTATCTGGGGTTGCTTTTTTTTTTTTGCGTCTTTTTTTATACTTTTTGCATTGCATACTATGTTTGCTACGAACATTGAATTTACAGCGATAGAATTTCAGCTTTGCTATTGAACTGGGCGTTATGCTTTTATTATAGGCGGCAACATGACAGCATCTTAGAAACACACAAAAACATGGCTTTAGACATTAATGGATATTCACTTTCATTCACATTGTCACAGATCGCATTGTTCACAGTTGTTTGGAGTAAAATTGACTTTTTCATTCTGCTTGGAGGAGCGCTCTCTTTGGTAGCGCCCCCTCCTACTCTTCCCGCCGTTTCTAATTAAGAAGCCATTCGCCGCCTTTCCTATGAGGGTCAAGTTCGTTAAAAATGAAATGAGAAATGAAAATGAAAATGAAAATGCCCGAAATGAACAACAGTGATCCAATGAGATGATGAAAACGAAGAACGAAATGAAAATAAAATTGCAAAACAAGTTGAGAATAAAACAAAACGCCGCCGAAATAAAAAACCTCGCTTTCCCATGCCATAAATGTTTGGTTGTAAGCAGACTCGATGCGATTTGCAAAACGACGCTTCAGGGGTAAAAGACAATGGACAGTTAGAGAAAAACAATGAAAGCAAGAAATAGTAGAAAAGTAAACAAAATACAATACGCCATATATAATGCAGTAGTATTAACTTAACCAAGACGACGCATGCCTCCACGCCAAGCGTGGGGACTTCGACGTCCTTGAGGCCGTAGATGCCCTCCGTCGCGGCGACGGTCGATAAACGAGTTGACTCGTTGACCACCAGGCTCCATTCGGCGAGGGCGCGGCCGGCCGTACTGGCACGCAGCAGAGCGTCGTGGCCCTTGGGCTCGACGGGCTGAATGGACTACGCGCTCGCGCTCCCGTTCACGATCGAAATCGTCCTCGGGCGCGGCCCCTCGCCACCATTGTTTGTTACAATGGCGAGCTGTTGCGGCGGTAGCCAAGACTGGGGCGACCTGCTGCTGGAGATGGAGCCAGACCGGCTGCTGCTGGCGGTTGCTGCTATCGTCGGTCGAGTGGGATTGATTCGGAGGGATTGGCGTTACGTGCCCATTGATTAGGCCACCGGTGGTGAAAGCCCGATACACGGCGTGTAATGGGCGGCAGACCAGCAGCGGGTGGCGGCGGGCTCTCGGAACGCTTGCCCGAGGCGGCAATACGGGCACTCACACGAGCCTGGGCGGGTGCCGGGCAGGCGAGGGCGTGTGAGGACACGTTCGCGGTAGGCAGGTGGAAGAACGATCTCGCCCTGAACACCACCAAAGCCTTGCCAAGGAATGTTGTGCAGCATAAACCTGAAGACGAATTGCGCTGCGTCCAAAGACGGGTGTCGATCCGGTAGATGAGTCCGAGTCCGAAGACGGCGAGCCAACGCGGCCGGCAGACGATGAGGATGACTTGGGCGGGAGGGTCGGGCCACCCTGCTTAGAGGCGGCAATGGCCACAGCCGTCTCACGGCGCATCTGCTCAAAGTCTTCTTCTGAGGGAGTTTTGGAAGTGAGGTTGAGGGACCTTTACCAAGCAGAGACCACCTTCTTCTTGCCGAGCTAGGGTCGGCCTTCTTGTCGTCGGTTGCGGCGGACGAATAGAGTAGGGCTGCTGACACCCAGCTCGCTTGCCGCCAAAGGAAGGCGAGTTGGCGGTGCTGGATACCGCTGACCGAGCCGGCAAGAGCATCGAATGTGGTGGCGGGCGGTTGCGACCACCAGCAGAGCCAGCACCGTGAGAGCCGGCGCCGTTGGCGAGGAGACCCATGTTGGGACCAGTGACCTCAGTTGCGCACAATCATTGAAACGCTTGCCGGGCTGCGGCAGAGAAGGTGCGGTTGAGGGCGGCAGGGCACCCTCAGAGTCGGCCTTCTGCTTGAGCCACAGGTAGTGCGACCAGACTGTCTTGAGGCGCTGAGAGACAAGCAAAAAGATCTTTTGGCGTCGAGCTCGTTGCTGCTGCCAGCGTCACGGCACATGCGCCAGCAGAGCAGACGCATGTAGTAGGCACGAACCATAGGGCACCAGTTTGTTGAAGAACTTCTCAAAGACCTCCTCGGTCAACAGCCAGCCAACACACAGCGCCTCCTTACGGGCCGGGTCGGCAGCGACAATGTCCCAGGTGGCAAAAAACAAACGACAGGAGACACGAATCTCGGACATGGTATTGTTGGAGTTTGAGCATCATCTTGCAGACGTCGAGCAGAAGGTCCAGTCGATGAAGTCGATAGGCTCATTTGGCGAGGAAACTGTGTTGTCGGTATCTTCGGTTGAGTCAGCAGCAGCCTTACCACGGTTGGCGTAGCCGTTAGTAGTTGTCAAACGTCTGCAAGATCTCGTGCAAGAAGTCGCACAGAATGTAGCACGCATTGTGGTCGTAACTGCGACGTGCGGCAGTGTCGCCCGCCTTGAGGAGCACCATGGCGGAGCCGGCAAAGGTGGCACGCGCACCAGCCAGGGACTCGTCTGCAGTCAGCAGGTCGCGCAGCAGGGCGATGATGCGGTTCTCATCCATGTCGCGGAACAGGTTGTGGTTGGGCTGCATCATGAACGAAGGCACAAAGGCGTCGTCGGACGAGGCCACGAGGTACTGGCTGACGCTGCTGCATCCTGCGGTTGCATCCACAGTGAGGGGGTGCCCTCAGTCATGGGCGTACCGGCCATCATCATGGCCGCCTCGACGGCTGCCTGCCGGTGGATCGTGTTGTCAAAGATCTGCAGAGAAGCTGGGCGTGCAGAAGCACAAACCCAGGCGCGCGGGCCTTTTCCACGAGGGCAGCTGCAGGCTGGCAGGCATGAACTCGTTGGCCAGCACATGGTAGTACTTGCAGAGAAGATGAACAGCAGGTCAGTATCAGCACCGCGCCAGCGGGACAACCAGCAAGGGGCGAACCACGACACACGGCTGCAAGCAGACACATATGCCGGCGGCAGGCAAGCTCATGCGAGGAGGACGCCCGCAGCTTTGCTTGCATAGCGCTCACAGACGTCCAGCCCAGAGGGCCGATGCACGGAGGGAACAGGGCCACAAGATCCTCGCTCTCACCCCTGCTGCGACGGGGCAGGCCAAAGGCATCGGCAACACGGCGCACCAGCTCGATGTTTCTTGTCCAAGCTCCATAGACGGATGAGAATGTCGGCCACGCCGGGCACAAAGAAGAAGGCGTAGGCGCAGGCCTTGCCGCTAAAGTTGACAATCGAGAGCGGTGCCTGGCGCAGAGCCATCTTGTCGACAACCAGAATCAGCTGTGCCAGCAGGTTGTTGATGAACATGGTGCGCACGTTGTGCTCCGCAGATTCTTCGACCAAGAACGACGAGTCGTCAAGAGGGCGTGAGTCCGAGGTGTTGGCACGGGCACGCACACGCTCGCCAGGCGACCGGTCGGTAAGAGGACGGAAGACGGTCGTGAGAAGACGCCATTCGGGCCGCGACATGATGAGAGACATGCACTCGAGGACGACAGGACGGTCGACGCCTGACACAGCGTAGAAGTTGCCGTTGGTAGTCGTCGACGTGCCGAAGAAGGTGCCACCACCAAACAGGCCACCCTGGCCCTGGCTGGCGTTGCCCTGCGTCTGGCCGGGTCCATCGAGCATCTCGAGCAGTCCCGTCCACCAGCGGTTAAGAATGGAAGCACGGCGCTCGACATCTTCGGGCGAGAGCTGCGAGTTGGTCTTGTTGTTGGTGGTACCATCAGTCGTGTAGCGGCGGAGGAAGGGGATGAGCGTAGCCCGGACCAGGATCATGCGCTGGGCCGTCGTCGTCTTGGACAAGAACCTGAAGAAGTTGGTCTCGAGGTCCTTAAAGGCCACCCAAAGCGGGTCGCGCGACGTCGGGTGTGTCATAGGGCTGTTGTGGTTGCTGGTGTCGGCAGTCGTCAGAGACTCGGCCTCGGAGGCAGGCAGCAGAGTGCTTCCGGTGGCGCTGCCGTCGCTGCTGCCGTCGTCGCTGTTGCTGCTGCTGTTGGCGCCGCTGCCGTTGGACTGGGCAGCGCGAGATGTCCGAGATGCCTCAGCACGCTTGTCAGACAGCAGCTCTAGCGACAGAGACAGCGAGACAGGTGCTGGGTTGGGTGCAGTGCTGCTGGAAGTGTGTCCATTGGCATTGGCGGTAGCAGTAGGCTCATCAGTGTCGGGCGTTTCGCTTTCGTCGCCGATTTCGTCGTTGGCAAGGGGCGAATTGTTGCTGCTGTTGCTGCTTGCTGTTGTTGTTGCTGTTGGCCACTCTGACAAACATGCTCTGAGGCCGTGTTCTTCATCCGGCTCAGGTATGTGCTGGCGCGGCTGAAAGTTCTTGACGTGGGTGCTGGGGCTGCAGCGGCAATTGTGGTAGTAGCGGCGGTGGTCGTATTAGCGGCGGGTGGTTCTGCAGCTGTGGCGCCATTGGCGGCGCGATTGCAGAATCCAGTGCTTTTGCAGGTGCCGCAGGTGCCTTTTCGGCCGATCCAATGGGACCCTTCCCACCATCACCACCGCTAGCGGCATTGGAGCTCGTATTCAGGGACCCCTCTTCGGGCAGCTGCTCAGCGTCGGGGCTGCGCTTGTCGTCATTGTTGGTAGAGTTGGTAGCGTTGTTTGTACTGGCAACAACGTTGCTGACAAGCACAACGGTAGAGACTGGCCGCTTGCGCGTGAGTCGGCCTCCTGATCGACTGGCTTCCTTGTTTTCTGTCTTGTCGTCTCGTGTCAATTTTTTCGGCGACTGGGGCGAGGGCGAGGGCGATCGCGAAATCCACGAGCGTCGCGCAAAGTCGACAAACGATGCGGACACCGTGCGCTGCCGCTCAACCATTCTTTCGCCGTCCAACAGCAGTGTCGGCACCTCTGTCGATGTTGCAGAAGCGTTGTAAGTCGTGTAGGCTATGCTCTCATCTTTGTCTATCGGCACTGGAGAAGATGACGCTGCTGCTTCTGCTGCGAGTCGGGCACGGCGGGCCTCTTTTTCGCGCTCCTTATTCAGAAGCTCGTCAAAGTTGGGCGTCGAGCGCGAGCTGGGCAGCCAGGAAAGTGGGCGGTCCACAAGAGTCTTGCGTCGGCTAAGTTGAGGACTGTCGGTTGCGGCAGCTTTTTCCTGGTCAATGGCTTTCTGCCGAGCAGAGGGAGCAGCTGCAGTACGCGGGCGAGGTGCCGGAGGAATGTCAGGAATGTCAGGTAGGTCGCGGGCGTTGAGGTCGGCACTTCCAGTCGACTCGGTTGACGAGGTTGTTGTTGATGCTCCGAACTTGGAGTTGAGTTCTGCCTCAAAATCGCAGGCAAAAGAGCTGGTGCCGGTGCTGCTTTCGCTTGTGCCGCTGTTGTTGTTGTTGCTGGTATCAGTCGTCGTAATAAACTCTTCCCACACCCGTCGAGGCGGCTCGGCTTGCGGCTGCGGTTTAGAGAGTCTCTTTTGTCTGCGTAGAAACGAGAGTTCAAGCTCGGCGTCGAGGTCAATGTCAAAGTCGAACGAAGGGACGTCAAAGGCGGGAAGACTGGGGAGCTCCTTGGACAGATTGTTGGACAAATTGGTGGAATAGTTCGAGAAGGAGGAAAAGGAAGAGAGAGAAGAGACGTTGGGAGTCGACGCCGAAGCTATTAAGGGAACAGATGGTGTGCTGCTTAAAGGTGTGCTTGAAAGCGAAAGTGCGGCTTGTGGAGTTGCTGTTGCCTTCGGTGTAAACAAAGTTGGCGCTGCTAAAGTAGTGCCCGCTGTGTGACGGTGGTCGACATGGCTCGTACTTGTATGAGTCGAGCGGGGAAGGGAAGAAGAGAGGGAAGAACGCAGTAGTAGTAGATCCGGTGTCGAGTGAGACCGGTGGAACACGTCGGTGTCTGTTGATTCGACGGCCGGAGCCATCGCCAGTGTAGGGCCGCTCATCTCATGGCTGGCCGGAATGGAAGAAACAGGCGCAGGCCTGTGCCTGTTGTGGCCACACAGGGGGGGTGAAGGGGGTGTTCCAAGGCAAATGTGTCTGTGTAGACAGCACGGCGAATGTGCGCAGTCCGGTGTTTTGGAGCCTTGCTCAATGGTATGTTGTCGTAATGGCACGGGGCAGTAGTGGTGTCAGATAGGGTGGGAAGTACGGAAGAAAGCCAACCGCAGGACAGACAGGAGCAGGGTGCGCACAGGACGGACGGGGCAGACTGGGAAGCACGACAGTGGATACAGCAGGCCAAGACCAGAAAAGACGAGTGCCAGGGGACTAAAGATGCAGGAAGACAGGCTGAGCCCCTAGGCTGCAGCAGGTGAGGCGGATTGGGAGGAAGAGGGGAGGATAGAATATCAAAAGGGGACAGAAAATAAAGGAAATAAAAATAAAGAGCGGTGGGTGGAAAGTGCAAAAGCGAGTGTGAAGATATGAATAAAATATTAAGAAAATAAAGAGCCGCGGAATAAGGATAAAAAGGGAATGGAAAGCGAGTGGAATAGGCTCAAGAAAGCGCAAGGATGCTCAAGAATGCCCCCCCAAAACAGGAAACAGACCACAAGCAACACGGGATGCAAGCAGGGTATTGCACGGTATTGGCAAGGCAAGGAGCACCAAGGAGCACCAGCAAGGTCAGAAAGAGGCGTCTATGATCCCAAGACGTAAAGACGTACGTAGTAGAAACCAGAACGATCCAGGCCCGGCTCCAGTCTCACTGCATGCCTTTCGATATTAACGATCCCGAGACGTCGTTTTGAGTCGGTTCAAGGCGTAAAAAGTACAAGGACAGACGAGATCGTGTATGCGGTGTGTGGCGTGCGGAGTACTTGAATGCACCCTATACAAGCCGGTAGTATGATTCTGTTATATGTTGTAGGAGCCGGCAACAGATCACAGAAAAAAGAGAAGCCAGAAGTGAAAACGGGCGGTGGGCGGCAGGCGGCTGTCGTCGGAGGATTTTGCTTTGCTTGCGCAGACGGCTTGGCGGGAGAGATCGAAGCAGGAAGGAAGACGATGCGAGGCGTGGGCGTGGGCGTGTGCTTTTTCGTCGGGGTTACAAGAACAAGGTCAAGGTCAAGCTCGAATGGCCTGCACGTTGTTGCTGTTGCTATTGCTGTTGCTTGCTGGAATGGTGTCAATACGACATTCCCGCATTCCTTGGACCAAGAAAGTACTCCCGTAATACGACAGGGCACGGCGTGTTTCAAGAAGATAGGTGGCAGAACGGGGGTAGAGACAGGTGGACGGTGAGAAGTGTGAGGAGCGAGGTGCTCATGAAGGAAGCAATGTCGAAAACAAGGAACAGGGAAAGCCAGGCGGTTAAAAGCAGACAAAGGGAAGGACCTGGCCCAGGCAATATTAAGAAAATATAGGAGAGATGAGAGAGAAGGCGTTGAAGGCGCAAAAAGATGTGACGAGGATAGAGAAGGAAAGGGCCAAACCGAGCAAGAGAGCAAGAGAAGGCTGGAAGCGACTCACATGCAGCAATGGGCGACCGACCACCTTTATTGGAATATGTCGATGTTCGTTCTCCTATTTAGAGGGCTTGCGTAAGGAGAGAGGACGGGAAAGCAGAGCGCCGCAAGGAGCAGAGAGAGATCGACGCTTGAGAAATGAACTGCAGTGTGGAGAAACAGATGGTACAATGACAGGCGGGAGAAAAACTAGAGGCTAAGAAAAGGCGGACAGAAAGCTGGGAGACAAGCAAGATAATCGAGAAATCGAGAAAGTAAAAAAAGAGAAGGGCTAGAGAGTGAGACAAAAGACGGAAAATCAAGATGCAGGCGCAGAAAAGACTCCGGGAAGGCTATGCAGCAAGAACGAGTGACAGACACGGGTTGACGCGAGGTGAGTGCGGTGAGGCGGGACGAGAGATGTGGTGAGCTTCTTGAGGAGCGAAGACGAGGAAGAAAGGAGAAGAGGAGAGGTGAAGTTGCATTCGCACGCGGAGCAGACTACGGAGTATTCGTACGAAAAGCGACAATGCAACGGAGAGGGGGCAGGCACGACCAACACGGCTACGACGTACGCTACGAACGTGTGAAATCAAATAAAGTCCCATGCTGCCATGGAGCAAAAAAAGAGGCAAGAGCTGAAGCGCGCCCCGTGAGTTCGTCCCCCTATTTTCCTTTCTCGACGCTCTATTTTGGTGTGGTGGGCGGGTCGCAATGGCGCGATGGGGCCGTGGATTTTTTTATATTTTTGGGAGAAAGAACGATCGGGCTAGCTTGGAAATAAAAAGGAGAGGAAAATAAAATAAGGAGAGAAGGAGAGAAGGAGAGATGAAATGGAAACGAGACAGAAAAAAGGCAAGAATCAATGCAGATTGACGGAAGGCGCGGTGGAGGCAGGCAATGCGCTGTCAATACGTCGTCAGAGAACGAAAAGCAAAGAACGTGCTTGCTTGCTATCGGGAAGAAAAAGGAAGGCGCAACGGGGGAGATAGTTGTGGAAATGAGGTGAAAGAGGAAAAGAGCAGCGGATGCGAGGGAGGCGCGACGAAGGGGGCTGCGGCAAGCGGCGGAACAAGAGCAAAATGGCAAGACATTCTGGCCAAGGTCGGGAAGGTGCTCTGTCTCCCTCGCTCAAAACCGTTGTGGCAGGCTCTGACGAAAGTTGGCGATATCGTTGATCGTTCCTTCCTCGCTTGTCATCTATCCTAACCCAGCTGAGTGCATGTACAAGGCTACGGCACGGTCAACCAAATAGATGGCCAGCGAAGTAAATATATTGAGTGCAGCAACTTTGCAGCAGCCACCTACAGGCGCGTGCTACGATACCAGCATATCTTAATAACGTCCCAAAACTGCATATATCCAGCCAGCATTAATCATTATCGTCTGGGATATGGCACTCCATACGGAACATCAGACAGGCATTGGAGAGAGGGGGAGGAAGATCATTCGGAAAGGAAACCGGGCAGGCGGTGCACAAACAGGAGGGAAAGAGAAGAGTGGGCGAAAAAGAGACAGACGACTGTGCGCAGAAAAAGAGGCACATTGAGGACATGGAGACATGGAAACGCCACGGCCGCTGTATTCCCCGTTCTTGGCATTCACGAACAAGCCACAGGGGATTTGCCTGTCCGAGCCTTTCTACCCCAGCATAGCGTTTCTCGGGAAATGCGACGTCAGGAGCTGTCATGGCTCGAGTGCTCTTTCCAGACGACAAAAAGAACTTCAGCTGAGGCTCCAAGACCCCGAAGGTGAGAAAACAAAGGCAGGTGCTGTTGAAATGGTGCTAACGCGGGCGAATCGCGAACAAATCATCAAATCTCCCCAGAAGCCGGCCCTGAATAGGGCAATTCTCTAATTTGCGCAGCAGGGACAGCTCTTATTAGCTCTATTTCGTCTCTTCTCCCTCTCTTTTGTGAGCAGGCTTGACCCCTGTCCGTGCTTTGTATGTGTATCTTTGTTTATTTAGGCTTTGTACCATTGTCTCTGGGCTGTCTTTCTTTTTTCCCCGATGATGGGGATCTCGCTAAATTCAAAAGGGATGCAACCAACCTGAACGGCGGCGTTGAACAGGGACAGGCACAAAAAAAACGAGAGCGAAGGGGCCAGCAAAATTGTCAAGACGCGTTGCAGCGCTACGATGGAACACGCGTGGGATCGCATCTGCCAGACCGGGGTCACAGTGGGTTTTTGGGCCAGGGTGACAGCAGGGCTAATACGAGGTTTTTTCAGAGTGTGCTTTTACTCAGTAATACAGCCTTTTCTGTCTTTACAGCCTGCTTTTTATTGTCTCCGGTTTTTCGACTTCTGTGCGTGCCTCTGCATGTCAATATGAGCTGAAATGCAGGCCATCTGCCTGTCCAGCCGTTCATCATGCAAGTACGGAGCATTCAAATTCAAAGGCATATATTACGCCAACGTGGAGGATTGCATTGGTCGCATACAAAGATGGATGAACTTCTTTTTTTGTTGACCCTGAAAAAAATTATGAACGGAAAAAGGAAGTCAAACACCACAGCCGCAAAACGTGCTTGCCAGCCAATGATTCAGACGATAATAGAGGCCGGCCGGCCACCGTGTATCTTGTATGCAGACACCAAGCAGATCGTTGGCTACCAGCCTCCCGCCCGAGCCCGCCGAGACAAGAGGACAGCAAAACATGACAAAACAGAGTAAACAATGCGAAATGGTGATAAGAAACAACGACACGTCTTTTGTTGACGTGATGACAACCTATCTTTTAGCCACGAACTTTTTTTCCTGACCACCAAGAAAGTAGATATGTGGAGCTGCCCTGGTCTGTTTGAGCACGCCGAACTTCTGGGTGTGCCGTGAAGGCCGAGCAGCACCGACTAGCTTCAGCAAAGAAAGAGAAGAGAATAGAAAAACGCCAAAACGTCAGAGCCCACCAAAAGAATAGGGACACACAGGGCCGGCGCCAACTAGGCCAGAGCCGTGTCGCCGACCACCCTTGTAGGGCAGGGGTTGTAGGTGGGATGCTAGCTCGATGGCACAAGAGATGGGCGCAGAGCCTACCGTTCAAGATCGGTGTAGTGGCCTGCACTAGCCCAGGGTGTGGAGGACCCTTGGGGACTTGAGGACCCTCAAAAGGTCATAAACAGAGGCTCAATGTGGAATTGAAAGAGACAGAACGAGAAAAGCGAGAAAATTCACGACGTAATGTCTTGGCGGAGACAGGACAAGGCAAAATAAGGCATATTACCATGTCCGCTAGCTTGGAGAGCTGAAAAATAGTCATGTTGCATCGTGTCTGTCGGGAAGGCAGTGAGAATTCAAACTTTACAAATAAGCCCTTCGCTGGCCCTCAAGAACAGGCAACCGCACATCATGGAGTAAAATCTTTGATATTCAAAGATGCAAGGCGGACCGAGGAAAGAAGCGGTCAAAAAAGATGGACAGCGGGATGAGAGCAGGATGAGAGTCAAGACATGCAGCACAGCAGATGAGACGAGAGAAAATCAAAAGTAAAGAAAGAGCCAACGGCCGCCAGTCAGTAAGACAGCTTGGCGCTGAAGAAGGGAGGCGGAAAGGCAGAAAGCCCAGAGCACCAGTCCTAACGCAATACAGGAAGAAGACAAAAAAATTGTGCAGGCGCAATATTCATCTGTGCAGGTAGGGAGACGAAGAGGAGACGAAAGACGAAATGAAGGCGCTTCCCTCGCGCATGCGTGACGCAGGAGAGGAGACGAAGAAGAAAAGAAGACCACAGGAAGCAAGAACGCCTCCGCAGCACGGTCGTTTCTCTAACACAACGCTTCTTTGCTTTTTGCACTCGCCGTTGCTTCACATCAAACGTGGCTCGTCTTTTTCTTTTCCTCCTTTTGTCGTCCCTTTGACAGATCTTTTGAACTAGACGGATCGATCGTGGCACACGTCGGTTTATTTTATCAAAAAAAAAAAAAAAAAAAAAAAAGAACAAACGATCCACCGCGATGGATCTGAGGTCGGTCCTTAGTCGTAAAACACGACGAGCCATCGCGAGGAATACGGATTGCACTGCAACAAAACACGAGGGGAACAGCAATAGGATAGCTGTGATGATATCGACGTCACACAAACGATATGACTTTCAAAGTGCACAGTCCCGTATTCGTGCTCTTGCCTACAGCAGACTACTGCAGCTCACATACCAGCAAGCGGATACGGGGTGAGGAGGCAAAAACCATTGCTTAAAATCGGTGGGAACACGACAACGTCGGCGTACAAAAAAGGACAGTAGCACAGCAGGAGAGGTGAATACACAGTCGTATTCCAGTATGCCTGTTCAAGACATATCTTTAACTGATGACCGAGGAAAGTTCTCTAAGATGTTTGCGTACTTCCTTCTTGTGCCACGTTGGACAAGAGTATGGGGCAGGAGGTTTTACAAGGACGACGAGAATGGACGACAACATGCAAAAGACTTACGCGTACGGAGAATGGGGAAGACCATAAACATCACGTCCTGTCATACAAGCCTGGAGGTCAAGCAGGCCATACACATCAACAAACACGGTGAATTAAACACGCCGTCACATCGAGAAAGAGAAAAATGTGCACAAAAACATTAAGGAGACCACACCGGGGCACGAGGGCGTCAATGCGGTGGCGTTGGAAACGAAGCTACTCAAAAACGCCCCGAAAATAGAAGCCTTCCCTCGGCCTCCTCAACGAGTGAACGTACCCGAGAGCGGTCCGCCAAAAAAAAAAAAGAGGTAAAATAAGGATAATTTTCTCCTAATCCGCGCGCGCGTTCGGCGTGGCCCGAGGGACGCCGGCGTCTCCTCCTCATCTTATTTCGTCCCTCCTCCTCTTGGGTTTGTAAACGACGCCGCTCCGGGCCTAGCGACCTGACCAGTGGTCTTTTTCGTCTTCTGGTGCCAACAAATAACAACACCGGCCGTTTCAAGAAGAATGGTGAAATGGTCTTTTTTGCTTTCTTTTTCGGCGTACTCGCAGGACAACATTTCCAAATACAACTAGAAGTCTCCATCCTCAACGTTCAAACACAACTACGGTCAGAAAAAGATAAAGAACAAGAAAAGAAGGGACCAGACGAAGGAAGGGCATATGTGAGAGAAGGAACCGAAGCTAGTGTTTTCGATGCAAGCGCTGGCACCACTTGGTGGCTTGCTCTTTTTGTGCTTTTTGTGCTTTGGCGCGTATCATGTTTTGTTGACGGCGGTCTGTCTTTCTATTTGATTATATGCTCAGTACTCAGTATCTGTTCTGGAAAGCCACACCGGGCCAGCCCGGGCCATGCCAAGACCATCTGACGAGGCCTTCGCTTTCTGAGACGGCCGCATCATGAGTTTGAAGCCAAGGGAGAGGATCGCAGTGGCGTCCGACTACCGTTCCCATGCTTTGTAAACAAATACGGTGCAAAGGGCAAGGTCCAGATCGAAAGATGCCGAGATCAAGACAGGAAGGCGTGCGAGACAAGAAATATATTTGTCTTGTCCGTGTACGATCAAGTGTCTCCATCTCGATCCATCTATAATCCCATTTGATAGATTTGGCGGTGGACGGCCTCCAATGTGCGAAGATGAGGCTTCCGCGTTCTGCGCCATGGCCTCTTCTACCCTCGAGAGCTATGTTGGAGAATTTACTGGTTAGTTCTCTGATTCCCGTGTCGCCAGATTGCTGGGACGAACACTGTGAGTGAGTGTAGTTGTGGTCTGGCAAGGATACGATCGTGAGTCCCCGGCCCTGGTTGTTATGCCTGTGCCCCTCATGTCATCCCTGACACATATGATGTGTTCAATACGTCGTAGAAGGCGGAATCGAAAAGTCGATCAACTGCCTTGAATCCCCCTGTAAGGGAAGAAGAACGGAACGAAAAGCGGCACAAATTTTTTTAAGAACGAAAAAGAACGAAAAACGCCCGCCCAAACACGACTCTCGGACCTTGATGTTACATTCTTACCTCAACCTTCTCTCAAAC
Organism: Sporothrix variecibatus; assembly: GCA_016097105.2. NCBI lineage: Eukaryota > Fungi > Ascomycota > Sordariomycetes > Ophiostomatales > Ophiostomataceae > Sporothrix > Sporothrix variecibatus. Next base: position 3,172,475 of record JADMNI010000005.1, read on the forward strand.
CCTATTTTGTCTCCCGGTATTTCGCACGGGGATATTCGGTCGCTTGGCGTTGGATTGTTTGACCTGGATCAGAGACATGCCACAAAAGGAGTTCACAAAGTCTCTTGCTAGAAGCATGGAAAGCCTCGTGTGTATCAGAATCTCTCTTTCAGTTCGCCGTCCTCGCGTCATGAGGGTCGTGGCGGCCAAGACGCCTCTTCATATAAATATTGTACCGTACTTTACTTGCCTTGTTTTCCACACTTGATGAGCCATCGTCCTCCTTGTCGACACAAGTGTCTGGGAAGCTGCAGTCATGCTTGAAGATGTGTTTCCAGGACAGCAGGTCGGGGATTGCGCCGTTCATGGCGGTGTTTTGTGGCGTTCCTGCACGGCAGAGTCCGAGACGACATCTGCGTCATGGTAAGAGCGGCAATGAATGGTATTTGGGGTGCAGAACATGATCGTAGAGGAATGTTGGAGATCACCGAGGCAGATGGAGGATGGACACACGCAACCAACAGACAACACAAGGGGCACCTGTCGTCAATAGGTCTCACTTGGGTATGTTGCCCGGTGTAGAGACATCGCAACTAGACATCGCGTCATAGAATATGTCCAGGCATGGCCTCGATAAAGGTGCTGTGTATGTGTATGTGTGTGCTCATTCTCCACTTCTCGGCATATGTACAGAAAAGTCATGTCCTGTGAAGATCATCGAGCTTCGCTGCTCAAGTAATAAGATTGTTTTCTGCTAATATATATGACAGCTACATCCGATCGGTTCTAGTTACCGTATCAAGTCTAATGTACTCCTGGGAAAGGTGAATTTCTTGTCATGGTGTCTTCGATTCTGTAATTTTCGATTTTACACTGGATGGACATCGTAGCACGATCGGGGTTCACGACGGCCACAGACTTCATTCTGGGAGTTATTGATACCAAATGCTATTCACGTTTCGTTCTTGATATGGTTGCCTCTGTGCATTGCCCAACTTCTCTTTTTTGGCCGGGTTATTTTCTTATTTATTCTTTTATTCGAGAAGAAATGAATGACTGGTCGTAATATTATTTGATTTTTTTCAACCAATAATTTCCTGATTTTATTTATTCTTCACATGTTCCGGTATACGCCTCTTCAATAGGAGCATCGCAAAGCATACGAGAGCATATAAAAGGCAAATAATAATAATAACAGTAAACATAATTATCTACCCTGTCGAGCAAATCCAGCTCCTCATCAGCCCCGCGAAGAATAAGAAAGCAATACGGAGTACATCGTCAGAACAAACCCGGACATCATGCACATAATCCAATGACGCAACAAATAGGGGGACAAAGCCAATTGCCAATTATTGTCCCCCAATGCAACCCTCTTTGAGTAGCCAGGCCCTAATTCACCCCTTGCCAGTATGTGCGGCTACGGAACTTTTGTAATACGCGTTCCAGGACAATAGTTAAATTGATTTTCTTGTTCTTTGACGCGTCGCGTAATTCGAAAGAAAAGCTGGCCAAGTATAAAAAGGAGGACAACGCGCGCGAGAGAGAGAGAGAGAGAAAGAGAGAAGCAGCCGCATCACACCACCTTTTCTTGGCCCGACAATCGACAAAAGTACTGTGCAGGATGCCACCACTTGTCAGGGCCAGCCGCTCGCACTTTTGCTTAGTCCGCTGAGAGTTCAGACGAAAAACGTTAATCATCATCGGCACTGTAGAGTTGTAGAGATGGAGAACAAAACAAAACTTGTTCAAGCAATGTTGGGCAATAGTTCAGATGGATAGTCTCCAACCATCAAATCACATAGCAATCGAGCAAGGATTATTGGAAGTGACATCCTTCAGCCTCGCCGTAATGCAAATAGCCGGCTGTGTTTGACAGCTTCTGGGACGACTGCATGACCACGTACTGAGAAAAAATAGTTCAAAACAGGGCCCAGCAGAATATATTCGACTGGATGACTGAAAGTTGTCTTGCACAAGAGTAAGGCTGTTCGTTGTCGTCGTGAAGAGAGTTGAATATTGAAGCCTTAAAGATCACCACCTGGATTACCTAATCGCGAACCCTTTTAACGGCAGCTTTAAATCTTAAAATAGGGGGAGGAAATGGGGCCCTCGGGTCCTAGACGCTAAACCTACAGGGAGGTAAAATGCGTGCCGTCGCCGTCTTCCCGCGTGCACACAGCGTGTTCAAACGTGCCTTGCGCGCGTTTCCCCGCAAGCTTGTGATGCGCCAGTAAAAAGTAGCCCAGGAAAACTAATAAACTGGGGACCTTAATCTTGCGCCCCTCAGCAGTGGACAGAGTTGCTGACAGGAAAGTCAGTTCTTTCTCTCAGCGAGCCAGCCAAAAACAGTCTCGCGAAAGGCGAATTCCAACGCGAACCCTCTCGACTCCTTCCTCCCCTTTTGTCAGCGTCGAAAGAATCTACTTTTGTAAAAAACGATCAGCATCGAGAGGAAGCAACAGAATACGAGTTTCTCCATCTGACTTTCCTTTTTACTTCTTTTCTTCATCGTCGCCCACCTCTTTCTCTTTTCCCCTTTCTTTCTCTACTCTCCTTTCCATTTCCTCTCCTTTTTTCTTATCGCCAACGATCCCGGTACCTCCGGACCTTTTTGCGCGTCACTTTCGACTCTCGACTTCGATTTGACCTCTAATAGTCCGCATTCGACGACATCGACGGCATCACCTCTACGATTTATATCTCTTTTACCTTCGAAAACCCCCTCCTTCATCGACTTACCGTTACAATGCCTCCGCCGCACCAAAACTCGTGGTCATCGCCGCCCTGGCGTTCACCATTGCCATGATGCTCTACACCTCCAGCCTCCGCGACTCGCGGCTACTCCCGACCAGGCGCACCATTCCAAGATTCTTACCACAAAGACCAAGGGAGCCTTGGCGCCGGGATCTGCCAGGTTCTGCCGTCCCAACTCGGAACACGGCGGACACCGAGATTGTCGACACATGGACAACGACGGCGATATCGACGAGGAGGATGTGCGTCTTTTGCGCGCGAGATTGCAGAGGCCGGCTCAAGGCTTGCCGAGCAGCAGGCCAAGGAACAATGCGAACGCCAAGGCGCCGAACCCGGCCGCGGATGCGCCGAGCAATGTGATTGGTGTGGGAAGCTCGGCGCGAACCGGCAGAAGGGACAGCCGGCGGCCGCAGCCGGCGGTGCAGCAGCGCCAGCTGCTGCTGCTGGAGGTGCCGCTGGCTGTCGCACCCGCGGCGGCAGCTGAACGCTGCCTCCCCGGGCACCGCCGCGACGACGTCGACGCCGCTGTCTCGACCGAAACTCTCGACCATCCTCAAGCGCGCCCCCGTCGTCATCTTCTCCAAAACCTACTGCCCCTTCTCGAAACGGGCCAAGGGTGTCCTGCTCGACAAATACGTCATCGACCCGGCGCCGTTTGTCGTCGAGCTCGACACGCACCCGCTGGGCCCTCAACTCCAAGCTCGCCTGGCCGAGCTGACGGGCCGGCGCACTGTGCCCAACATCTTGGTGGGTGGCGTGACCATTGGCGGCGGCGAACGACATTGCGGCGATGGACACGAACAAGCAGCTCGTCGAAAAGGTGTCGACGCTGGGGAGCAAATGGGGTGTTGTGATGAAGGAGAGATTGGCTTAGGCCGCTGCGGTGTTTGCCCTTTTCTTTCCTATTTCCTCTTTGTTCGCTCTCCTTCTGCTCTTCCTGGCGTTCGGTTTGCCCTGTATATGGTATCATTACTCTCATATGTTTTTCTCTTCTCTTCTTTCCTTTGCTCAACTTTGGGACACATTTTTTTTTGGAAGGTTCAGAGGCGTTCATTCTATTCTGTTTGTTGTCTCCTATTGGCTTCTTCTCTTTTATTCGGCGTTTCTGGGAAACCAGCCGGCTTGGACGTGCGGCGGATTGGCCGTCACCGTCTGGGTTTGATGGCTGTCTGACATGTCCTTGTCTACCGTGTACTCTTTATTTTTATTTCCCTAGATGTTAAAATGTTAATTTTATTTCAAACGATATCTGGTCGTCGAGATGAACAGCGGAGCGCCTGTCTATTTCGAACAATTGTGAGAATTGTTGAGTGGACATGGTCTCTTTATGAGGCCTCAATCAAAAGAAGCATGTCGTATGTCGCTTGTCATGAATCGCTTATATCGATAGCTGGAAAATTAAGAAACTCTCTTGAGAAAACTTCGCTTTGGCCGTTGCAGTCGGGCAATATTTTGCGATCAAGCTGGCCACTCGTCATCGTCACGTCGCTCCCATTTGGGGCTGGGGCTGCACTGAGACTGAGAGCGAGAGAGAACGGGTGTAAGCATCCAGAGGCTGGCGCGTTTCTGCAACTGGTTTTTCTCCGTAGAATCGCCGTCTGGACTTTGCTGACACTCACCGTCCCCAACAGTCGTGTCGTGTTGTTGTCCATGATGTTTCGAGTCATGCAGTCTATCGCCATCTCAACAAAAGTTAGTTCTCCGACTATCGTCGTCGTCGTCGTCGTCGTCGTCGACGTCGGTCTCCGAGGCAGCAGAATTCTTTTCCTGTGCTCTCCTTCCTTCCTTGCTCGGTTCGGTAATTTGGTTGCGTGGCCTTCCTCCGCTAGATGAACGTGTCCAGCCATGTCCGTTTTTTTGCTCTTGTTCTGTTCGGACTGGGTCGTCCGCCTCTTTTACTACGTAGACCTTGGGCCATAGCGACCAAAGAGCGGAAATCAAGCATCACTTTGGCTCAGTCTAGGCTCCTGTTTTCGGCCAAGTATTCAGTGATTCATATCCACTTGATTCCTTGAAAATGTCCTTTTCAATGGTGAGAGGACTCCGCACGTTTGGGACGACATGCACGCCCTTACACGTCGAACTATCAGTCTTACATGTTCCGTCCCCCCTTGTTGGGCCGTGCTTTCGAGTCCCATGTGCATATTTACCCACTCACACATCTTCAAGTCGACAAACGGCAAAGGCACATGAAATGTAATGTCACGAAAAAGACCACGAACGCGCAGAACATTGCCGCCGTCCGAGTTAAGCTCACCGACTTTCGGAGCAGACTTCGAGACCGCTCGTCCAGTATGGTTGTGGTTGTGGTTGTGTGGAGCCGAGAGACAGGAAGCTCAAGCAAAACTCGGGTACGACTACCACCGGAGCGGGGAATGCAGCCTTGCAGGAGGGGATGCCGTCGATTGTCGACTGTCGAAACGGGTGTGCTCATACTCTTTCTCTCTCTCTCTCTCTCTTTTTTCTTCTTCCTCTTTTTTTCTTCTTATCAATTCCGATTCTTGCTTTTCCAAAAGTCTTGAATTGCTTTCTTCCTTCACATTCACGTTCATTCTCTGACGTTCTGCGAGTTGTGGGGTAGATAACAAGTCTTGCATCACGGACACGGAGACCGCCGTCTATTTAATTCTGCTGCCTTGTGAGGTTGTTTGTCAATGGAGCCCTAGCCCCCTTTTGCCTAACCAACTGTTTACGACGCAGCATAGCAACTTTAATCAAGCTTTCGCCGAACGTCGGTGACGAAGGAGCTTATTTTCGACGGAGCACAACCCGACGAAAAGGACGGTGATTATTCTTATTTTCAAAGAAAGACCACACGGAAGTTAAATCCTTTCGACCCGACGCCCGAGCCTGCCTTTCGCCGAGACTTTCTTTATGAGCCTCGACGAACGAGCAGCGAACCCCTTGCCCCGAGCCTCACTCCGCGCCTTGTCCCACGGGGCCACAACCCACAGCCCACTTACACCCTATCTTAACGCCTTGTTTGTCCGCCGCCCGCCTGGGGAAGCATACAAAAATGACACACGGCTGTGGCGTCACGTCATTTTGGAGATTTGGGGTCTTTGAGCCGCGTCACAGCCACGAAAAAAGAAGGAAAGATAACCTTAATTTTGTGGGGTTTTTTTTTTTTTGGTGAGTGCCTTGTGTAGGCACTCCGAATTTCTGAGTAGTGCGTCGACATTCGAGTCACCCTTCCATTGCATCTGCGGCTTTGGCCGATGCAAAAGGGCGCAAGGCTGTCGGTGGTGTCAAGACATGATTATTTGTTTGTAATCATATCCTCAAGCCTATCGATGGATGGATACACAATACCCGCGGCGCTTGCACTCTTGCGTTGCAGTGAAGCTTCTCGTCTTGACATTGGTGCCAATGTGACGAAATCATGAAACGGACGGTTGTTCTTCCATCTTATTAATAATTGCCTTAGCCTTTAGGCATAACGGCATGTGGGCAGCAAGTGTGAAAGTCGGGGAGGAGGGTGCGCTAGCCAGTCTGGCACTTTGCAACAACACGCGGAAACTGGCACTTGCATGTCATGAAGTTGCGCTTGTGCGTCAAGGCGGAAAGTGGGATTGGACCTTGAAAATAGATAGCGCTGAGGAGAGAAACCTGTCACAGTGTGAGCTTACCGAATCGATACGAGGAAGTGATGCATTGTCTACGAAGGTAGTGAGAAGGTGAGGAGCACCAAAATAACAGTTAGGGCGTGGAGACGTTGTGGTGAGTGAGAACGGTCAGACACATCAGATCAGACTGGCAGTGCTCGCAGTTTTTTACCTTCGTTGAAGTCGCCATGCTTGGCCGTAATCGCCGTATCCGGACGTCTTCTGAATGGTAAACCGGATTTCGGATTTCGAGATGAAAATGCGGAGGTGATTTCCGTGCACGGTGCATGGCGGTCTGCCACCCGATCCTGCTCTCCTGCCAATAAGGAAGGAACCCCAAAAGAAACCAAAAAGGGGCGCCAAAAGACGGACATTGGCAGGTGCATGGCAGGTGCGATGCACCGCCGTTCCTGCCGCCGCTCGCCGTTCCTTCATCCTGCTAAAACAGGGGCCTGCCCGCCGTTTTATTGCCTATTTGGGTACGGCGAAGGGGAAAACCACGCCAAACCACGCCAGAAAACGGAGCCAGCAGCCGGCGAGCAAGGAAGAACACGCCGTTGCACTCCCTGTGACTCACGTCGCGCGTATTGACCAAGTTGGATGCAGACCGTTCTTCGCCGTCTTTTTTGTGATTGGCCAGTTTTGGGTGCATTTTGGCGATGCATACTTTTGACACCAACATCCTGCAGGTCCATCGTCATCCCTTCTTACTTTGCTCTTCACCCACTCTTTCACAGTCACAGCAAGGCTAAGCATCCTGTGACTGACGTTGCATGTTTTGATTCTCGCCTAAAACTCTTAGTTTGCGAGTTTGCTAGTTTTCAATTTTACGACGACCCGTTTCGTCTTTCAGGATGTTGGGGAGCTCTTTTGCTGCCGGACGAATCAGGCCTTTCAATCCAACACAGCCTCATTTTTTGGAAGTTTGCTGTGCACGCCGGCGCAACGCTTTTGTGGCACTATTGAACGACCTTTTGCACGGGATGACTCAAACGGAGACCAAGATTAACGGCAAGGGAAGAAAGAAACCATGAAAATTCACAAAAAAAATACAGGAAAAAAAATCAAACTGATCGAGGAACGAATCCGAGAAACGAAAAACGAAAAACGAAAAAACGAGCAACGACCATGTGCTTCATGCACTGGACAACTGCGACTTGCGAATGCGACTTGAAAAAAAAAAAGTTTTATAACGAGACTCCACTTTCATCGACTTCCAGATCGAAGTTTTAATGTCTGTGAAAAAAGCCAACCGCGTCCAGCCGTAGCAAGACGTGCGTTGCCGTACAGAGAAGCAAGATAGAAAAAAAATTGCGGGCCTCGTTGTTCAGGCTCTTGCAGACTTTTACAGACTTTTACAGACTTTGCAGACGGACGGGACTTCCCACTACCGCAGGGCTGCTGCGCCACGAGCAAAACTGTGAGGAAAACGGGGACACGGTGTATTGCATGTACCAGCGGAGATTTGGTATGAAAACTCTGTCAATTCGTTACGTCTTTGCATGTCCTTTTTACGTCCTTTTAGGCCTGTCTGCTCCATTGTGGCACAAAACATCGTGAAATTCTTTCAAAATGTCCATTTTGATCCGTTGAAAGCCTCCTTTATCCGAAGAAACAAGACCGCTCTTGCCTCTCTATTTTTGACTTTTCAGCATTCTCACGTCCACGAGATGCTGAATTCCAGCTCGATTCGTGCGGAGCACTATGCTTTTTTTATTTATTTAGAATTTCATCTCGATTTTTAATTTTCGCCGTGTTTCTACCGCCGTGTTTCAGCGGAGACGGTACCACTGAAGCTGTCGCTTTCCCCAATTGCAAGATGGAGTCCCATGCGCCCTTCAGTCATGGAAAGGCTGAGCCGCCGGCCGGCAGAGAGCTGTGAAAAACTGTGACGATCCACTAAAAATGCAATTAACCTTTTACAGAAGCACGGGGCACTTCCTGTCTCTCGGCCAGTCAACAAGGAGGGGGGGCACGTCACTGGAGGTCTGGACCGTTTGGGGCTGGCATGAAACTACCAACCCTTCCCACGGCGAAAAGAGTCATCGCTTACATTGCCCGCCGGGCGATGCTAGCCTCGAATTAAGGTTGTCAGCCACAATTCAAGGGATGTTTGTGTCGATTGTACTACAGTAGGACAAGAAAACGTCTTTGTGGTCCTTTTGGTATGCGGAGTAGCATGGCGTGAATGGTGAAAGATGACCCGACTGAGGGGGAACGTGAACGAAAAAGAATAAAAAAGTCGGGAGGAACAAACGGTGTAGGCCTGATCGGCAAGGCAGCAGTTCACGACAAAACGACTAATGTGTACGGAGTATGTCAGAACCGACTAGAATGAAAGGCCGCGACAGATACGTCGTCACAAGAAAAGGCAGCAAGCAAAAGAGACGAAAACGGACGTGCTATTGCTCCGTTGTAGGACAGTAGGAAACAAAAAAAAAATACGGAGACAACGACCGGGGTCGAGCCTGCCGGGATACTTGCAGCACGTAAGCGGAAAGATTGACGCCGGAATTTCGCCAACAAGTCCATCTTACAAAGCACTTGGAACCAGGCAGAGAAGAAAAAGCAAGGCTGCACCTTTCTGACCAGGCCCCCGTTTTTTCTCTTTCTTTTTCACAGGCTTGTGCCGGCGCGTGTTAGTAGGTGTGGAGCAGGGGTGGTGGTAATGGTGGGTGGGGAATCATCACTGGGATGAGAGAGCAAAGACAGCTCGTGGCATTGCTGGGACGGCTTCCTCGCAAGGTGTGAAACGGAGGAAAGCAGCGGAAGTTGTTGACGACGAACCAAGAATAAGAGAAAATTTTCAAACAGACAAACGACCTTCGAGATGACACGACGGGGTAGCCGCAGCATGTCAATATTCCGTTTTTTATGGATCCTTTTTTGTATGAGTTTTCTTCTCGTTCACGACTGACTAGATCGGATCGACATACGTCAGACTACTCAAGTATTGACATGTTGGGAGCTTAAGCTGTTACCACTCCTTTTTTGGTGACGCCCTTACAAATTGTCACGCCCTTCCATTCTTGTTTCCCTCCGTTGAGATTGTGTATAAGTAAAGAGGCATCCCTCCCCTTTGTCGAGATATTTTTTCTTTTCCCTTTTGATCATCACACACAAACAATCAAACACTTCAACAACAGTTGATCTTCACACTTACACACCACCAACCAACCAAACAAACAACAACCACAACTTCTCCTCACCACCACCTCCACCACTTTCTTCTTTTTACATCTTCCCCATCTAAACATCACCACATTCACAATGTCTGCCTACAACGACGCCGTCAGTGCTTACGCACACGCCAAGTCAATGGCTTCCGCCAACAAGGCCGCAAAGAGCAACTCCTCGTCTTACACGACCTCCTCTTCGGCTGCTTCCATCTACAGCGATACCTCGTCTTACTTCCCCGTCAAGGACAACACTCCCAAGAGCAGCAGCAAGTCGAGCTCGCTCAAGAACTGGACCAAGAACCTCGTCTCTGATCTGGGCAAGTCGCCGACCCACCGGTACGACGCCGCTCACGCTTCCTCGACGCACTCGACCAACGCCGTCGGTGCGCCGTACTGGGACAACAACCGGCACACAAAGATGTGAGAGACGCAACTGATAAGTAGGCGGCGATAGCCGTCTACACTACACAGTTTGCCAACCTCTCTTTCAACCGCATCCCAACATTCTTGCATTTGCATCTTTGTTTCCAGCGCCAGCATCTTTCTGTTCTTCCAATTCTTATACCAACTGCATTTTATCGTTTTTCAGCATCCTTCGGCTTCATGATACACGGTTAACGGTCCACGGCTTTTCTTTTCATTTTTCCTTTGTTTACTTTCTATTTTCTGTTTTGTTTACTACTGTTTTGATTTACTGGGTTTGACGGGGCCGACTGCATTATAGATTGTCTTTCCTTTTGTTTTAATTTTCTTATTCTTTCTGTTTTCTGTCGTCTTGTCGAGAGTCGGTGCAAAATGGTGGTGTTAACGACAGAAAACTGCTTCTTTTACTTTTTTACTTTCTATCTTTTTTAATTGTCACACCAGTCTTTCCTACCGCTTTTCTCTTGTTTATTGCTTGTTGTTTCTGTCTTTCCTGTTTTTCTGATTCTGCTTTCTGCTACGGCGACTGCCGGGATCGTTCTGTCCTCCTCTCTTTTCTTCACATCCTTTCGCACACGCCCCTTTCCCGCCATTCCTCCATCTTCACTCAACCGCCCCTCCTCCTTCGCTTTCCTCCAGAACACTGATCCTTGGGCTTTGAGAGTTTCGTAGGGGGGAGAGATTACGGGGTTGTTCTTTCACGAGCACACTTCTTCCTCGATCCTTCGCTACTAAAAGCTCAAAGCCCAAGCGTCAGTGTCCTGGCGTGAAAAAGGGAGGGAGGGTACCATCAGAAAGAAAGTCGAAGAGAAGGGAGGGAGACACAAAAAAAGAAAGATTCCGCTGTCCTTGCAGAACCATTCAATTAGAGCCGCTAGATAGAACAAACAATATTCAAATAATTCATTCAAAATTACAACAATATCAAAATCGCTACGCTATGGTCTTATTTCTGTTCGTGAACCATTGACGTCCGCCACGACCATTTACTCGGGCATCATATTACCAATTCTTGTCCACGCGGTGGTAAACACGGGCACTTGGCCCGCACTGTTCTTCACATTGGTTTGCACCCGAGAGCCACCAGTGCGGCCGCCGATCGTTCCAGCCCGTACGCCATGGCATAATGCAACGCCGTGTTTCCGTCATTATCTGCTTCGTTGAGCATGGCCGGGCGACGCTTTGCATTTTATGAGTCCACGGCCGGGTCTTTACCAAGGGGTGGTACTTGTGGAGCACTGTTTGTAGTACAGACAGCATATCCGTTGAAGCGTCAACCTGCAGATACCGCCAACTGCCGATTTTGTTCGGCGTCAGGTGCAAGACGGAGGCGAAAAGGGCCAGAATCAAACCATGGCCGTCCGGACGAAACGCTTCCAAATCAGCACCTAGCTCCAGCACGGCCAAGAGGAGGAGGATGCGGTCGAAGCTGGTGGCCATGTGCAAGGGTGTACAGTGGCCGCGGTAAATGGCGTTGATGGTGACTGCACGGATGGCATTGTTGGTCGTCAGGATTCTTACCACATCAACTGCCACTTTGACGGCCGCTTCGTTCCACGGCGCGTTTATAATAGATTCGCCCAGTAGCGCCGCATGCAAGGGAAGGAGAGCGGGCATGTATTATTTGGAAAACTTGGGCTGTAGGCGAGGAACGGGCACAATAGCGAAGTTTGTTGTGGCCAGAAGGCGGCGGTGGTTTTCGGGAGAGCTCAAAGACGACAAGGACAACAGACGATTTATGCTAATAATGTTTCCGCGCCTCGCTCCCATGGTCAAGGGCGTGATGTAAACAATAACAACAAGATCGCTCCTTCCTACCAGATGATAGTAAAAGAGGTAGAAAAGCAAAATAGAAGGCAAGTACTTAGGTCAGCCAGTTACACATGCCAACACGTGACAAGTCTGCTGGTACGATAGATTGGATCATAGGTGTAATAGAGCACCAGTATTGAAGGCTATTTGGCCGCCTAATAACGAGTCATGACTTACTGCCTTTTTCTTATTAACAATTTTTGTCTTTGCTTTGGTCGAAAGTCTGGTTCAAAGTCTTATTGGTACGGTGTGTGGCTTGTCTCGGCGACCAAGCGAGGGCGCGGCACAACCGCAAACTCATCTATATACTCTTTAAAGTCATATTTGACGTTCGGCATAGTTCATTTATACAGTAAATTATGGTAGAATCCGCATCTTCTCCCCGCAATCAATAAGAACAGATAAAACAGTATGTGCTCATTGTCTGTCGACCTGTTATTTAGTGAACATGACCATCACAATGCTTCATCCGTAATCTTATATGGTCTGCCACGCCTTTGCATGACGCACATAATTGTTTGGAATACATCCTCTTTTAACAACATGAAGATTTCAACATTCCTCATAAATCTTACAAGCGTCGCCTCGGTTGCTTCTGCGGCCCTCGCTTACCGCGGCGTCGACTGGTCCTCTGTTGCAGTCGAAGAGGCTGCCGGTGTTGTCTATAAGTCGGCAACCACCGACCAACCTGCACCGCTCGAATTCATTTTGGCCGCAAGCGGCGTCAACATGGTCCGCCAGCGCCTCTGGGTCAACCCCAAGCCCGACAACGGCGCCTACAATCTGGCCTACAATCTCAAGCTGGCGCGTCGCGCGCGGGCTGCCGGGCTCGCTGTTTATCTCGATTTGCACTACTCTGACACGTGGGCCGACCCGGGACATCAGTCCATCCCGGCCGGCTGGCCGACAACACTGGACGGGCTGACTACACAGCTGTTCAACTACACCCGGGACGTTTGCGATGCGTTTGCGGATGATGCAGAGGCTTCATCCTCTCCCTCTTCAAACACGACAACGAGCCCTCCTCTTCCACCCTTGTCTATCATCTCCATTGGCAATGAAATCACAAACGGACTGCTCTGGCCTGTCGGCAGCACGAAATCGTACGGCAACATTGCCACCCTCTTGCACGCTGCCTCGGCCGGTGTCAAGGCCTCCAGGCTCGCCACGTGCTGTGGCGGTAGTAGTCCGCCGCCCAAAATCATGGTCCATCTCGACAACGGCTGGTCTTGGTCGGCCCAGAACAACTTTTACAGCAAAGTGCTGGCGTCGTCTGGCTCGGCGTTCTTGCCCTCAGACTTTGACATCATGGGTGTCTCTTACTACCCATTCTACAATGCCGCTGCGACACTAGCCAGTCTGCGCGGCTCACTCCAGAAAATGGCCGCTGCCTGGGGCAAAGAGCTCGTTGTCGCCGAGACCGACTGGCCGACTTTGTGTCCGCAGCCCAAGTACAGCTTCCCTTCAGATGTGAAGGGCATACCGTTCACAGTGGCTGGGCAGACATCGTGGATCAAGGCCGTCGCGGACGTCGTGGCTGGTGTCAAGGGTGGGAGCGGACTCTTTTACTGGGAGCCTGCATGGATCCACAATGCCGGGCTGGGCTCGTCATGTGCCGACAACCTCATGGTGTCGCAGTCCGGCCAGGCGCTGTCAAGTCTGTCAGTGTTCTCATCAATTTGACGGCTGTTGTATGGTTGTCAATTGGCGATGGGGCTACATGATGAATGATGTGTAAGATGGAGAGTTCATTCTGGATACAGCGATATGCGTTAGTTGAAGTAGGGAGCCAGCGTCTTATCAAATTCTTATCATCACGTGTAAATCTTAGACTAGACAGCACGTGAGATTAGTCACCAAAATTCTTTAATTATGCCCCTCATTTCTTATTGGCCCACCTCTCTCAACCGGAGGGCAAGTAAGCCCTACAGTGAACTCTCTTCCGCCTATGAGGGCCAAAATTTTATCCGCCCTTGGTTTCGCTAGCGCCATTTTGAGGGCAGACCTTTTGGGCTCAGTCCCCTCCTTCCACCCATTTTTTGCACTGGTTTTTTTTTCTGGTGTGCGAAGCGAACTAACGAAAGAAATCGATCCTCCCCTTCTCTTTTTCCCTTCGCTCCCCTTACGATACGAAATCGACATCCTCCACCTTCAACCACCGACTTCGACAAACCACCACCCGGAAGAGAAAAAATCAGTTTTTTCTCTTTGCACATCACAAACAACAACAAACATGGCGGATTCCGAATACGTACGTTTTATCACCATTATCACCACGTTGATTTGATTGCGGAGGAGAGATCCTAGGAAAAACAAGAGGAGGAATCGAACAGAAAACCCGACGACAAAGCATCTCGCCCATTCCGACTGTCTCGACTGCCCGACTGTCTCGATCCGACTCGACGTGCCGGAAGAGTGATCTCGATCAACGACCTCGAATGAACTTGGATGGCGACGACGACGAAAACGACGACAGAGACGCGGCGTCGGATGGACGAGATGGATGTCTGACGGCTTTTTTCTGGATGCTGGAGAAGGGGGAAATGGACGGGGATGATGAGATCCCTGGGAATCATTTGATGCAAAGTTTACAGACGACAAGACGACGAAACTAACATCTTTTCCCCCATAGAACGCCGAGGAGGCCGCTGAGCTCAAGCGCAAGAGAGCCTTCCGCAAGTTTTCCTACCGCGGTGTCGACCTCGAGCAGCTGCTCGACCTTGGCTCCGATGAGCTCCGCGATGTTGTGCACGCCCGTGCCCGTCGCCGGATCAACCGTGGTCTGAAGCGCAAGCCCATGGGCCTCATCAAGAAGCTCCGCAAGGCCAAGCAGGAGGCCAAGCCCAACGAGAAGCCCGACGTCGTCAAGACCCACCTGCGTGACATGATTGTCGTCCCCGAGATGATTGGCAGCGTCATTGGCATCTACTCCGGCAAGGAGTTCAACCAGGTCGAGATCAAGCCCGAGATGGTCGGCCACTACCTGGCTGAGTTCTCCATCTCCTACCGGCCCGTCAAGCACGGTCGCCCCGGTATCGGTGCCACCCACTCTTCGCGTTTCATTCCCCTCAAGTAAATGTTGCGCGCGAGCAGATGTGTGTGTACGCGATTTTGCCAGAGTTCCGACGACAAAAAACTTTTCCGCAGCGATTCGACCCTCTTTTCTTTTCCGCTTTCCCCCCTCAACCTCCAACATACCATCTTTTCGACCCCTGCGTTTTGCTGTGTTACGATCTGTTTTCGGGCCATGGGATAAATCAAGGGTTTAACGAAAGAAAAATACAAAACTTTTTTGAATTTTAAAAAAAGACGACCAAAAAAAGGAAAATGGAAAACAAATTTTCCCGGAGAGAAGGTTGACGGAGCAGGACAGTGAATCGGGGAGGGGAATGCAAGGGCACGGCAACAATCATCGACACTGAAAACGGGACGGTGGCTCTGTTGTCTGTTCTTCATCTCTTCCTCTTTACTCTCTTCTTGTTCTATTGGCTTTCGTCATGCATGCCCCGGGTGGGAGGGCAAACAAATGGGTTCTTTGTTTTTATTTACAAAACACAATTAGAGTGGCTATCACGGAAAGTTTGATAGTTGGCTTGAATCAAAAAAATGATCAAATAACCTGGCTGCCTGTAAAATGTGAAGTGATGACGGAAGTGTCGTATGCTTGTTCGTAACTCATAATAGTACATGACAACAGTACGTCGTACGTCGTCCTCAACTTTTCTCATCCCTCTTCCTGTCCCACTTACTTCCGTTCCATCCCGCTTTTGTTTCTGCTTTTGCTTTTTGAACGTGGTCCATGCCGAGGGAAAAGGCCCTGTATGCCAAGAGACTAGAAAGGAAATAATAACAACATAAAGATAAGGCTCAAGATGATCGCTAAAAACAACATAAAACCGCTCTTCTTTCTTCCCCGCCCTTCCTACTTCTTCACACAACACTCTCCTTTGCACTGGAAATCCTTGACGTCCTTGCTGTAGTTGATCGTCACCTCCTCGCCCGCCGCAATGTCCCGCAGTGCCAGCACCGCAATCGTGCCCACGTCAGCCGACACTCGGCAGTTTTGGAACCCGCCGCAGCGGTGGTTGATTAGATCGGTCAGCAAGTACACGGCTGCTTGGTGGTTGCCGCCGGGCTTGGCAAACGATATTTCTGGCTTGAGGCGGAAGGCGTAGCGGCTGAACCAGTCGAGCGTCTCGGTGCGGGCTCGTTTGTCGGCGATTTCCTCGTCTGTTAAGTCGGCCAGCGATGCTGTCGACGAAGAGCGTTTGAAAAGGCCGCGGAAGGCCGCCTTGGCACGGAGGGCGGGTGCTGCCACACCACTCTCTTTCTTGTCTTTCTTGTCTGCTGCCGGCCCCGCGCCGCCCGACACGCCCCATCCGGCCGCATGCGCATGTGGTCTTCGGCCGTCAAACGGTTGTCAATCACCAAACCTCTGGATGAGGGCGTCAGCAGCGAGCCGACAAGTGTGCGTGCAGCTGCGGCCTCTTGTGCGTCGACGCCGTTGGCCCAGGCCAAGTGAGGGAACGAGCCGTGTAGAGCACGACGACGGTCGACGCCCATCTGACAGTAGCGATCGTAGACATTGCGAATGCCCTCAGGGTGAGCATCGTGGGTAGCCTCGAGGGCGGTGCGTTCTTCAAAGAGACGCTCGCCACGGCGGTAGGGCCGCGAGGCGTAGACGCAAAATCCAAGAGCCGGATCGTCATTGAGTCGAATTATAAGGTCGGCCTGCTTCGGTAGTGAGGCAACGACAGTATCTTGTGGTGTTTGTGCCTTTTGCTCTGCCTGTGCTTCCCCAGCCGTGCTGTCGTCGGCCGGCCGTGCAGCCACGGCGCCGACGACGTCCTCAGACATTGGCACGTGCTCTGGGGTAGGCGACGAGATAATTGGTTTACCCGTTTGTGAAAGTGAAAGCCTTTCGAGTGCCGCTTATGTCGTCGATTAACGAGCGAATATGAAGAATATGAACGAGTGAGCCTTTTTTTCTGTCTTCTTTTGAGGAGACCGAGATATAAACCCGGGTTGCGTGTGCGTTTTGGGAAGGAAGCTTGTTAGCTTGGAAATTTTAGTATGGCAAGCACGACCCGGTGTGAGTGACAAGCAAATCGTCAAAAGTTCGAAGAACGAAAATAGGCACAGCAACAAGAAGATACTGCCTTTTTTTATAATAAAATAGTCGTTCAACTGTCAGATGATGTGAAATGAGAAAAGAAGTGACTATGAGAACCCTGCACAAAAATTGACGTAAAAAGGCACGAGCGCGGAACACACGGCACACACGATTGGCTGCTTCGGAAATGTTGCAGTGGGCAGTCAGTCGACGATTTGTGTACGACGTGACGAAATGTATCTTACGGAGTACATATATGATATCTCGTCAGTCTCTGCAAATAAGATACTCTTGGTAAAGGATGGTGTAGCACGTTCTAGTTTTTTTAAGTGTTTAATGTTTATTTGTTGTCATAAAGTGACAACTGGACAAAGTAAAATATAAAATAAGATGTTGCTGAAACTCAAATGCATAGCCAAACCGGACTTCCCGACTGATGGTGTTTAGACTCTTGGCATAAAAGAGTCCTTCCTCTGCTCCCATAATCTATGGTCGTCGTCATTGTCTCTTCTCTCCGGCTTCCCGACTCTCAACTATATGTACTTCCGCCGCCGAGATTTGTATGGTACATGGCGTCTGTCCCCGCTCGTGATCTGGGGTTGGTATTTTTTGTATTTATCGTAGATTTTTGTTGTCTCTTCTCTTCCATCGTCCATTACTCCTCCTTTGTCCGGGTAGCAGCAGCCGCTTGTTGCCGCTCAACCTCCTTGTGGTGCTGATCGCGGTAGTGGGCAATCACCTTGTCGATGTTGGCGTTGTGGCCGGCGGGGACGTTGTACGGCGAGCTCGATTGGAAAATTCTAAATAGTTAGTATGCGGTAGCAGATAGATCAATTAATAGTGTCTTAAAAAACATACTCGGGATACCGAATGTCGATGTTGGAGCTGCGCTCGACGGTGTGGAACAGGTTCTTGTCGTGGGCGGCCTGCTCAACGGCCTGGGTGTGCAGGTGGCCGCGCTCCTCCCACTGCTCGCGCAGGTAGGAGAACTTGCCGAGGTAGGCCTCGAGGGCGGTGGGCTCGCCGTTCTTGCCGGGCCGGGACAGGGCGTAGAGGGCGTAGCTGAAAGGGATCGCACCGAGAGCAAAGTACCAGGCGGCCTGTAAAGTTAGCGGAGGGAAACAATCAGTTTTGTGCGGAATGGTTGGGGACATACACCCATGGGCTCGTCGACTGGGGCGCTGTGGTGGTCGTGGTGGTCGTGGTGGTCGCCGTGGCTCTCGGACGAGGCGAAGCGGACGGCCGGCGCCGTAGTGAGGCGGGCGGGCTGGACGCGCACCTGGCGCGCCATGCACGCAACCCGTTGTCTTATCGGCTGCATTGTGATGTGTGTGTGTGAAGGAGAATCTCGAAAAAGGCGAAACAGGAGTCAATTGGCGCGGACGGGGTGGGTGGCCGTTGCGTCGGTAGTCGTCGATGCTGCTTGCCGGAGACGAGGGAAAAAGCAGAGCGAAAACGACCAGCCGGAAAGAGGAGACCTCGGGTAGTGCATATTTCTGGCTACTAAGCGGGTATGCAGTTATCGAGCTCTAGAGGGGACCTCTTTTTGGCCACTCAGAGGCGGCGAATTAGGAAGACCTGAAGGCAAGCACAATTGGACGGCATTTTGGCGCTGTGTCACTGAAGTCACCCAGAGACCAGGGGCTTTCCCCACGAGCAACCAACGAGCGCAAGGTCCCCTGAAATGGTCGCTAAAGTTTGACGTGTTTTTTTTTCTCTATTCAGGACACATTACAGATCGACTAACACGGCACTACTCACACAAACAACCAACGATCGAAGTGGCGAGGCTGCCTTGCGAAAGGGACACTTTGGCACTTGAGTTTTGAGTCAATCTTTTTCTGAGGTTCCATGAACTTCTTTTTTTGTGTTAGTGCTGGGTTTTGTTTGCATAAAGGTTGATTTCTTTCCCTTTTTTTCTTTCATTTTCTTTATTTTGTGTCTTCCTTCTTTTCCACCAAGGAGGGGTCATTTTCTCATATCATCGATTTTCGTCTTATCGACTGCTTCTCGTTCGCCACTTGTGAAATTTTATATTCACAAGACCCTCCACACACACTCACTCACTCAAAATGGCCCGCTCACGATCACGGCCAACGACCTCGCGGTCTTTTGTGAACAAAATTTGGGCCGTCCTTCTCATCGTCACTTGTCTCCTTGCCGTGGCATCGGCAGCTTCTTCCGCCAAACCATCACCAAGACAAGAAAAGGACAAGGCTGGCAGCCGGTCTGCTGGCGGTGCTGGCAGCGATGGCCTCATCTGCCACACGGATGTAGCCGCCGAATGCTACCCCCGCGTCTTCCAGCCCACCCACGAGTTCCAGCGAGTCCACGAAGACCAGGACTTGCCACCAGGACTGCACGTGCGCCTCAATATCAACACGGGTCTGCGTGAGGCCAAGATCAACAATGAGTCGGAAGAGCTGCCGGCAGGTCTCCAGGGCCTGCCCATCGACAACAGCATCGTCCTTGTTGACCAACCTAATGACATTGAAGTTGACGCCCCCGTCGCCCGTATCCCCAAGGGCGCACCGGCATACGACCCTGCCGGCGTTGTCAAGGACCCTGGTGCCCATGCCAATGGCGAGGGCAGCCCTGCGTCCATCACCTTCCACGAGTCTATTGCCCTGGTCAAGGGCGTGGCTGTTGGCCAAGTCGTCGGTGGCAGCAACGGCAATGATGCCAAGATTGACCTGACGGCCGCCGAGCAGAGTCGTTTCATTGATGCACTCGTCGAGATTGACGACGTCGCCCACGACATTTACTATGGCCTCAAGCTGGCCGAGGACCGTGTCATAACACGGCAGCTTCTGTGTCTGATGAGCGGCGGCAGCATTGGTGGCGGCAGCATTTTCAACGGCATGGCCGGCAACGGCAGCCCCCGTGGTCTCGAGGCGGCACAAAAAGCTGCCATGGCCGTAGCTTCGGCTGTGCAGAACAACGCCGTTGCACTGCGCGAGGTCGCCACCTACTGGGACATGTACAAGAGCGGATTGTGCGCGACAGCCGATGGTCAGATCACGACGCTTGGCGATGTCATCTTCGGCCCGTACCATCACGCGACTGAGGGTGTGCGCGAGCAAGTTGAAGGCCACGACGACATCAACAAAGTTGCCGCCAACCACCCGGCATGGATCCGCTCGCGTCTTCTCGCCATCAGTGGCCTCATCAAGGACAAGGACATTATGCAGGACTTTTTGTCGCGCGGTGGCCTGACGGAAGTTTTGAAGTTGCTTGTTGAGAACGAGGGTGATGCGGCGTATGATGCCGTGCGCCAGCGGGCGGCCAACTTAGTCAACGACAACTTTCTGGACGAGAGCATGGGCGCAGACCTGTCGCTATGGCCCGTCAAGGAGTTCGCGGCGGCCGTGGCAGAGAAGCCGTGCGATGGCACGGTGCATGCTCACTGCTGGGACTACCACATCCAGCAGCTAGCCAAGGCACACAAAAAGGACAAGACCCACTGGTCGCACGGATTATTAAAGGGCCTGCATGAAGTGAAGAAGGGCGGTAATACCAGTGGGAAGTCCGAACTGTAAGAAAGAGAAGCTGGGCGAGAAACTGTAATGGGCTGCAAAAAAGCCATAGGCGGCATTTTATGGGAAATAAATTAGATGAAAATATTGTATATACCTTTTTAATCGAAACATAATTCTTGATCATTTTTTTCGACTCTGTTTTTGCCATTTACGGGCGTCATGTTGCTGTGTGTCGACATTTTGTATGGGGAAAATGACGTTGACGAGGCTGAAACGGGACGTTACGGACGGTTTACAGACGCACAAGGCTGTAAAGGACTGTAAACGTCCGAATCGTAAATTCAGGGCCGTAACCGCCTGTAAACCGCTCTCATTGGTACCAGCTACAGTTGTCCTAGTGGGTGAGACCTGCTTTAGCGTGTTGGCCCGCAACTTCCTCCCAGACTCTGACCAGGGGACCTGCTTTTAGTCCTCTCATTCCCTCCTTCCACGTCTCCTTTTTATTTCTCAATCTCTATTCTTTCATTTCTCCTCTCTTCTCTTCTCTTTTTTCTCATACCTCCTTCTGCTCCCTCCCCTACCCCTCCGCCAGTCCACCCCGCACATTCACACCATGGCCGCCCTCCCACCTGGTCTCGAAGTCCGCGGTGACCGGTCTCCTCCGGGCGTGACACCGGCCAGACGAGGCCGTGGCCTTTTTGCTACGAAGAGCTTTGCACCGGGTGACCAGATTGCTCTGTTTGACAACCCGCTTATTGTGCTGCCTTCTGGTCCTGATGCCGACAAAATCTGCAACAACTGCCTCGACGCACGCGTCTCGAAACCTCATCAAGAAGTGCGTCGGCTGCCAGGTCGTTGCATACTGCGGCAAAGACTGCCAGCGTGCTCACTGGCGGCGTTTCCACAAGTACGAGTGCAAGCCGCTCAAGAATGCCTTTGAGAGCGCCGCAAGGCAGGCTGCGGAGACCCCCGGAGGCTATGTGCAGCCACTGCCGACGCCTGTGCGTGCGTTGATGCTGCTGATTTTCCAGTGGGCCAACCAGCCTCATTCGGCTCAGCTCCGCACAGCGGTTGAGGCCCTTGAGGGCAACGTGCCGGCTTTTATCAGCAACAGCCAGTTGTGGAACGACTTTAAGTTGCAGGCGGCTGCGGCGTGCCAGTTTACTGAGTGGCTTGGCGAGGACCAGATCCGCACGGCTGTGGAAATCATGTGCCGTATCCATACCAACTCGTTTGACCGCCGCGACCACAACCTGACGCAATCGGGCATGTTCTTGGACGCCAACCTTGCCATGGCCAACCACTCGTGTCTGCCCAATGCCGTTGTTGGGTTCTTTGGTCCCAAGGCCTGGCTGCGGGCCCAGGAACCCATTGCTAAGGGGGACGAGATCACCATCTCTTACATTGACTACACCAAGCCACGTGCCGCTCGCCAGCGTGGTCTTACTCACTACAATTTTACGTGTGCGTGCCGCCGCTGCACAGAGAACCTGGATGTGTACCAGGTGTGCCAGCAATCGCCCGTGCTGGAGCTCAACAATCGATACAGTCTCGCCCCAAGTCTGGACTTGCTGCGCAACCCGCCCATCTTCCGCGAGGCCGAGGGACACCTGATCACACCCGAGCAACTCGATGCCATGTACGACGAAAGCGGTGTCGAGGCCCTCGACGCCTCGGACATTGCATACACAGAGGAGGACCCCAACTTTGCCAAGCGCTTACCGCAGTTGCGCAAGCTGTGGCGCATCTGCAAGCCGCTCATTGATGCCAAGCGCTGGGCCGACGAGCCGGTCGCCCATCTCATGCATCTTGCGTTTATGCACTACCTCGAAAACGAAAACTACGGCCAGGCGCTTGCCTTTTTGGTCTTTACCTGCCAGCGCATTGACCCTTACCGGTACCCGGCGCCCTTTGACATGCGCCGCGTCCGGAACCTCAACAGCGTTGCCACCATGCTCCCGCAGGTTATCAAAGTCGTTTTCACAAACATGGACGGTTTCCGAACGCCCCCCACGGTCACCCCGCGCCTAAAGGAGACGTTCTACGACCTTGTCGACGGCTCGACCACAGAGGCCATTCTGCGCATTGTTCTCGACCAGGGCCCCAAGGGCCACTCGGCCCAATGGCCGCCCATGGATGATGCCAGACACTTCCTTGAACAGGTTGAGCTGATGAGCAGCCGCGAGACAATGTCTGGCATGGTCAAGGCCGCGCAGAACTCGAGAACAAACCCGGATTCGGAGTTTGAGCCGGACTTTGGTGCCACCACGGCCGCTGTCAAGCGCTGGTTTGCCAACCCGTTGACCCCCGCAGGTGTGGCGTACTTTGACGAGCGTGTCCTGACTCGGCTCAATGCTGTGTCCGATGTAGCAATCGGTTTGCTGGA
Organism: Sporothrix variecibatus; assembly: GCA_016097105.2. Classification (NCBI taxonomy): domain Eukaryota; kingdom Fungi; phylum Ascomycota; class Sordariomycetes; order Ophiostomatales; family Ophiostomataceae; genus Sporothrix; species Sporothrix variecibatus. The sequence continues at coordinate 3,195,208 of JADMNI010000005.1, forward strand.
GGATCTCTTGACCTAAAATATTTGGCCATTTTGCATAAAAAATTGTATGTGTTAAACAAAGGAGAAAAGAAAAATAAAAGAAGAAAAAGCAAAGGAGTGACATGAACTTGGATGAAAATTATGATAGAGCTGTATCTAAAATCATACGAGAGATGAATAGATCAACTGATAAAATGAATAAAGAACTAATTTGGATGTGTTGTTGTGACAAAGTCAATTAACAGATCAATGTGTAATTTCTCACACACTGTACTCCGTAGCTCGTTGTAAGATGTTGTAACTCGTGGTCACACATGTTTGTTGGTTTACAATTCAATTACCTAATGCGGAAGGCGGTGGTCCACCTCTTTGCTCCAATGCTATTGCTTTGCGCGGCAGAATTAACTTTTTTCTTGACTAGCATGACGCCTAGCTGCACTTGTTGTAATACGTCGTAGGCAGGAGCATCCCGCTACTTCTTTGCACAACAACACAAAAGTGCGAACCTCGTTCTTTCTTTTTTTCGTCGCTTTCTGTCACCTCGCTCTTTCCTCAACCGACCTGCGTCCATTCCTTCCTTACACGATCAATAGGAACATTGCAACCTCCAAAAAGACCGACTGATCGACGACTTGACTCCTTCCCCCCTCCATCCTTTCAACCATGTCGTCCGTCCCCACGGACTCGACAACGGCCAAGCCGGCCAACCCCAGCGACGACTCGCCCACACACAGTGCCAGCGATGCGTCAGCTGTGAGTGTCGCCGGTACCAAGCGGTCGCGTACCGATATGGAGCTCGGCGATCTAGCCGCGGCCGAAGGTCTCTCCATCTCCAACAATGGCGACAGCAAATCACAACACAAAAAGGACAGGAAGCGGGAAAAGAAGGAGAAGCACAGTAGTGAAGGCAAGGCGACTAACGGTGCTGGCGACGACGACGGGGGCGAGTGGCAGACTATTCGCGGCGGCCGCCCGACAAAGAAATTAAAAAAGGTGCCCAAGAAGGACTCTGGCAACTACCCGGCCCTTACCTTCAACAAGAACGCTCGGCTGCAAAGCAAGATCCAAGTCTCGGACCTGCGCAACCTTGTCACCTACATTTTTGCTGACGGCACTGCACCGCAATGGATCGGTGTGCACCATCGCCCATCCTTCCGCAAGATTGTCACCATTCTCATCCCTGGTCTCGAGGAGGCCATGTTCAAGACAGGCGTCGACTTTGCCAAGTGGATGGAGCAGGAGGACGGCAGCATTGAGGCACTTCAGCACTGGACCAAGAAGGTGGCAACGCCACACGACGACGCTTACCCACGTACACTCGACAAGGACAACCTGCCGACAGCAGTCCAGCCGTTCGCCGACATCTTCTATCAGCTGTGGCCGGTGCGTGCGCGCGGCAATGAAAAGTACGCCACGCTCTTCTCGCCTGTCGCGACCTTTTTGACGGCACCACTGCCCAAGTCGGCCTCGGAAGAGAGCAAACCCAAAGGCTCTGGACCCCGGTTTCGTCACGACAACGGCTCCAAAGATGTGCGCACGCGCATCACCGAGTTTATTGCTACCGCAGAGGAGTACATGGCCAACGAATTTGTGCTCCACCCGGCTCTGCTGCCAGCTGACCAGCGGGCCGCATTCGAGGACGAGCCTGGCTGGGTGCACACTGATGTTGCCGACCTGGCTGACGGAGAAGTTCCCGAAGCCGATATCGAGCAGGGCAGCGTCACAGCCGGCCGTAAAATCTTTGCTATTGACTGCGAAATGTGCAAGGCTGCCGACGACAAGTTTGTCTTGACGCGCATCAGCGTCGTCGCCTGGGACGGCGAGGTCGTCATGGACGAGCTTGTCAAGCCCGACGAGCCGATTGTTGACTACCTGACCCAGTTCTCGGGCATCACTGAGGCCATGCTGGCACCCGTCACTACCCGCCTTCCGGACATCCAACGCCGCCTGCTCGCCATTCTTGACAAGCATGCCATTTTGGTCGGCCACTCGCTCGACTCGGACGTCCGTGCTATGCAGCTCACCCATCCCTTTATTGTTGATACTTCGATTGTCTTTCCCCACCCTATGGCGCCCGCTAAGAAGCACGCCCTGCGTTGGCTTTCCAGCAAGTACCTCAACCGCGAGATTCAAAAGGGCCATGGCACCGCGAAGGGCCACGACAGTGTGGAGGACGCACGCACCTGTCTCGACTTGATTAAGCGCAAGTGTGAGAAGGGCAAAGCCTGGGGTGGCAGTGCCAGCGGGCAGAATGCCGAGTGGGCTGGCGGCGAGGGTGCCGGCGAGAACCTGTTCCACCGTCTGGCGCGTGCGGGCACCGCCTATCGGTCGCAGGGCGGGCCCCAGGCGACGGGCGGTGTTGCCTCGGGAAAGTCGACGGCTGCCGTTGACTGGGGCGATGCGCGCCGGACGCTGTGTGGTGAGGCCAGTATCGTGCTGGGCGGCTGCCGCAGTGACGCTGACGTCGAGAACAATCTGATGCGCGCCGTCCAGGGCGACCCGGATGGTAAAGTGGTGCCCGGTGGCGGTGTCGACTTTGTGTGGGCGCGGATGCGCGAACTGGAGGCGCTGCAAGGGTGGTGGAACCGCAACAAGCTGTCGGGCGGTGCGGATGGTCAGGCAGCTCCACAAAGTCAAAATCAGAACAGTCATGGCCCACCAACGCTCCAGATGCTGGAGGTGCTGATGGCTGCCGAGGAGGACAAGCACCCAGACGAGGACAAGTCCGAGGATGCGTCCGAGGTCTCACCGCTGGAGCGGGCTGTCCGCATCCTGGCCCGCCGTATTCGACGCATCCACTCGCAGCTGCCGCCCTGCACGGCCCTCGTTGTCTTGAGCGGCAGCGGCGACCCGCGAGCGATGAGCCGGCTGCAGGCACAGCGCGCACAGCACAAGAAGGAGTACCACACACCCGGTATTAAGTGGGACCAGATTTCGGTGCCATGGACGGACACGGAGGCACAGCAGCTGCAGCAGGCCGTGCGGCGGGCGCGTGAGGGCATTGCCTTTGTTACCGTGAAGTAGACACATGTTGGGAGAAAAAGGGGATAGGAACAAAAATGGGTGCGGTATATCTATGTCATGGCTTTACGACTTTGATTTTCTACTATGTCTTGTTTACTCTGAGATACCAAGGGAATGATAGGAAAAGGAATATCGTGAGTGAATGGTCTCTCTTTTTTCGCAAAGCGCGTGAGTGGTGCCATCTATATGAGAGGCAAATGAATGAAGCTATGTACAATATCGAACAATAACAAAAACGAAAAGGGGAGAATCTGTCCCAGTAATTATAAATGCAGAAACCAGAAGAAAAACAACGTCAAGAGGGGGTGATAATAATAAAAGTAGTCCCATCAATGCGAATTCCGATTCAAAATGTAGATGTCCTGGCCGTCCCTTTTGGTGGCCAATTTTTCTCCCCGGTTGTCATTGCAATCAACAACAACAATCTAGTATTTCCCGTGTCATTTTATCATCTCCTCTTCGTCTTATCTTTCTCTCTCTCCGTCTAGAAATCAAACTCGCCGCGGAAGATATCCGGGTCCATGTCGGTGGACACCCGGTCAGCCAAATCGCGACGGTCCATCAGACCAAACACGCGCCGCAACGTATCGTGCAGCGTCGTGCTCCGGTTCTGCGTGGTCATGCGGTCCAGATGCTCATCCGTAACGCCCGCAGCAGCACCACCCAGGATCTCGCGAGCCTTTTCGCGGCCGCTCTTCTCAACATCCTTGTGCATGGCCAGGGCGGCCAACAGGTGGCTGGCGGCCTCGTCGTAGCAGCCCATGTTAATGCAGCTAACACCGAGGTTGTAACGGGCGCGCACAAAGTTGGGGTGCAGCGACAGGGCTTTTTCGTAGGCGGCAATCGCTTCTTCGGAGCGGCCCGAGTTGGCCAACGTGGCGCCCAGGCGGTTCCACAACAGGTGCACCTGCGAGCGCTGGTTGCTGGTACCCTGTTCGCTCGATGCGAGAGCGGCGTGGAAGCAGTCGACGGCCTTGTCAAAGTCCTCGCCGCCGTAAAACAGCACACCCAGGCCGACCTGGACATCTGGGTCCATGTGCTCGCCGTCGGGCGACAGCTGGGCAGCCTCGATAAACTTCTCGGTGATTCGCTCGTGCAACTGCTGGCGGTCGGTGAAGCCGATCTCGGCGGCATTGGAGAGCTCGGCGGGTGGCAGGACCTGCGGGTACTTGGCGGAGAGCCAGCGCTCGAGGGTGCGGTAGGCGGTGGTGTCGTAGCCCTCGTTGGTGTAGGAGACGGCCAGGGCCATAAGACCGCCGAGGTTGGTGGGGTCGAGCTTGAGGGCGTGCTCGAGAGCGCGGATGGCGGCCGTCTCCTTCTCGTTCTGTGCCTGTGCCGAGCCCAGGTAGACCCAGGCCTCGACACGCTCAGGCTCGCGCTGGCACGCCGCCTCAAAGGCCAGCGCCGCCAAGGACAGGTTGCCGTTCTCATTCATAATGCGGACACCCTCCTCAAAGGGGTTACTGTGGTCCTGGAACAGGTTCTCCTCCTCAAACTGGTAAGGGTCGATGCGCGGGTCGAGGCCCATGCGGTTGCCGAGCGGCTCCCAGTCGTCGCCCCAGGTGTTTTGGAAGTCTTCCGACACGTCCTTCCAGTCGCCGCCGTCAAAGGCCTCGCGCATGGCGGCGTTCTCGGCCTGAATGCCGTTCCAGACGGCCTCGAGGTCACCAAAGTTTGTCTCCGAATTCAAGACCTGTTCATCGACTTGGTTGAGCTCGCGCTCAATGGCGTCGTTGGCGGCCTGGTCCTGGTCGTCGAGCTTGGCGCCCTCAGCCGCTTGCTTGTCCTGCATCTCCATGCGCGCAAACTGTTCCTCCCACTCGTGTCGTTGAGCTCGACAATCTTGCCCTTGCCCTTGCCCTCAACCAAAGGGTCCTGGTGCAGGGGCTGCTGTGCTTGGAAATGCTGCTGCTGCGACCAGCTGTGCTGCATCTGCGGGCGGTACATGGGGAACTGCATGCCACTGTCATACTGCGACATGCCACCGTAGCCCATGCCCATACCGCCGCCCATCATCGGCGACTGCATGTGCTGTGACGGTCCTGCGGCGGCTGACGACGATGCGCCGCCCATCTGCTGCTGCTGTGCGGGGTGCTGGTGCTGCTGTTGGTGCTGGAACTTGGCAAACTCTTCCGGGTTGAAGCCGGCGTCCATGGGTGTCTGGGCGCGGAAGCTGTCGGACCAGACGGGGGAGGCGGACTGGGCCCGCAGGTGGACGCCGCGGGAGGCGGGATCGATATTCAGCTGGTTGAGGTGGCCGGGGTCCATGGCCATTTCGGACATGTTGGGGCCCTTTTGGAGGAAGCCATTGACCATCTGGAGAAGAAGGGGACGGGTGAGCAGTTGTTACAGCAGAGATAGGCTTGCGACAATCATTGTATACTGGGGCAAAGAACATACCTCATCTTGTGCGGGCCCCCGGTTGGCACTCCGGAAGCCGTTGATGCCGCCGTTCGGGCCGGCATTAACGAGCCGATCGCGCTGCAGACTCCGGTCGTCCTGGACGTGCTTGGTGAACTGGCTCAGCGGGTTGCCCGCCGTCGAGCACTCGGCACCGCCCATAAACGACATGGCGACGGTTGTGTGGGGTGTGAGGGTGGAGGAAGAGGGGGAAAGTCGGAGGAGGTGGAAGTCGAGGGTCGGTTAAGAATAAAAAGAAAAGTCGATTCAATCTGTATCCCTCGAAGAAGCAATATCGTCAAGGTGTTGTACAGAACAGGAAAGAGTGGTTGATGAAGAAAAGGAAGGAAGGAAGTGTAGAACGTTTTCGCAACAACAAAAGGAAGGTGCAACACAGACAGACCTAGAAGAAAGAGGCAAAGTGCGCTGACGATTGGTAGAAACACGGGGAAACAGCACCCTCCAGGGGACTATTGGGCGCTTTCGGGGGGCACTTTGTTGGGCGGTGACGAACGGCAGGTCCGCTGACCAATGTGAATATTCGGTCGTAAACCTTCCGCCACCCCCACTAGCGCAACTCCCTCCTTTCTCCAATGAGTCCCCAGCGCAAACTACCGAGGCATTCTTTCGGGAGCAGGTGACTGTAGTGACCTACACCGACTAGTAATTGCCACACAAAACAAAGTCACTTTTCCAACGCCGACGACTGCCCCAGATCTTGCCCCAACTAGAAATCTCCACTATCACGCGCCAGAACTTTCCCTCGCTTCCCCCGCAAACAACAAGCCGACGTCCGCTGCAACTCCAGGCTTCGGCTACCTTTGTACGGAGTAGGTTATGACTGTAAAGGTGATACTTTTAGTACGGTCATAACTGGATGGCTTGGTATTTCACCAGCAGAAGTCCTACGAGCTTTGTTTACATGAGTACTCCGTATGGTAAGGCTGGCTAACAATTTGCTTGATGCCTTATTATAGACCTTCTCATCCAATAGAATGCAAGTAAACACACGTTGCCACGTTAGTAGCACATGTGCTGCCATGTGGCATAGACGCCGACGCGTATTGAAATTTCCAAAGAATTAATATTGTGCAGGCCCGTTGGGCTCGCTATGTGAAAAAGATTATGTGACAGGGGTTGAGCTGTTGACAACATATGACAAGATAGTATGTAACTGGGGGAGTATCTACACTGTCCTGAAACTGTCTTCCATCTTTCTTTCCCGTCTTTTCCGTCGTGTTGTTTCCTTCTCCAAGAAAAGACAAAAAAGATCCACAGCGAAATAGAAAAGGGTGGTTGGATAATAAAACTAAAAAGAAAGTAAAAACGACAAAAAGGGGGCCGACTCTGGGGGTATCAGATTTAGAACGAGATTCAGTGGATGAGGTGAAGGCGAGATGATGGTGAGATAAGAGGGGATAGAGACGAAGAAGAGAAAAGGGTAAAACGAAAAAGCAAAAAGCAAAAGAGCCTCAAAGCTCTCATGAGCGAGCAGGCAGCGTGTTATCGGCAATCGTCTTCAGCAGGCTGGAGAAGGGGTCTGTTAGCGGGGATTAAAATCAAAGTAAACAAACTCGGGTAGTCAAAACATACTGGGCATTGCGATCACGAAGCTCGTTGTCGAGCTCCTCGAGACCGCGCGCAGTTACTCGGGCTTTAGCGATCTGTAGACACAAACAATGGGTTAGTATATTGTCATTAACTGGGAACTTTGACAATCTTTCTAGGAGAGCACCGGTGTAATCTAGGGCAGAGGGGGCGGATGCACTCGCACCGAAGCTAGAGCTGCCGATGAATGGTCCGGTTCGCCGGACTCACCTTCCGCAGCAGCAGGGTCCTTGTTCTCCGCATCTGAGGAGTCGTCGCTGTCAGCCTGGGCAAACCGACTTGCTGCCAGTCCCTTGGGTGCTTGTGCCTTGGCCTGGAGTGTGTGTTAGCAGCTGTGCACTAAATGTTTACTTTATACTCGGGTGCTCAGACTCACGTTTGCCTCCTTCAGCTCGGCCTCCTTGACGTTCAGCTGTGCCAGCAGCTCCTCAATCTTGCGATCCGCATCCGCGGCCTTGCGCTCCGCATCAGCCGTCTTCTGCTGGGCCTCCTCGACCAGCTGCGTCATCGAGTCGTTCAGGTCCGAGTAGTCCACAGCCGCCTTCTTTTTGTCCGAGTCGGCCGACAGCTTGTGGCTCTCAAGCTCCTTCTGGAGCAGCTCCAGGTCCTCCTTCACGGAGCGGAGCTGATCCGAGGCGTTGGCCGTCTTGGAGTTGGCCGCAAATAGTTCGTTCTCGTGCGACGTCTTGAGCGCCTTGAGCTCGGCACGCAGGCTGTCGAGCTCCGTCGTGTCGGGCTTCTGGTTCTTGGTGGCGTCAAGCGCGGCCTCGGCCTCAAACTTCTCCATCTTGGCCTGGGCGAGTTGGCCGCTGATGGCGTCCGTCTCCTCGTGGGCCTTGGCCAGCTCGTTGCGGGTCTCAGTCAGCTGAGCCTCAACATCCGCGAGCTGCTTCTCCAAGGCAGCTGTCCGCTCCGAGGTCGACGCGAACTGGGTGTTGATCTCGCTAATCTCCTTGGCGTGGGCCTCCTTGAGGGCCGACGACTCCGAAGCGCCGTCCTTCTTGGCACCCTCCAGAGCTTCCGAGTGCAGCGAAATCAGCTTCTCAATCTCGGCGCTGTGTTGGCTCTCCAGGTCGGCCTTGAGCGACTCAAGGGCAGCAGCCTGGCCAGAACCGGACTGCGCCTTGGCCTCCTCGAGAGCAGCAGTGTGGGCGTCAATCGTCTTCTGCAGCTCGGCCGCGTGGCGCTCGGCCAGGTCAGCCTGGACCTTCTCGAGCTCGGCAGCGTGCTGGCTGGTCAGCTGAGCCTTGAGCTCCTCGATCTGCGAGGCCGAGGCATTAGAGCTGGCCGACTGAGCAGCAGCAATGGCATCGGCGTGGCTGGCCTGCAGGGACTCCTTTTCAGCGGCGTGCTCCTTCGACAAGGCAGCAAGAGCGTCAGAGTGGGACGTGCGCAGGTCGTCGAGATCCTTCTGCAGGGACGACGAGGCGTCGGCCTTGAGGATCTCAATCTGCTCGGCGTGGCTCGTCTTGAGCTTCTCGAGCTCGGCCAGGTGCACCTCCTTCTCGGAGCTGCTGGTGGACAGCTTGGCAGCCTCGAGCTCCTCACTGTGGCTAGCACGGAGAGCATCGAGGTCCTCCTGGTGAGCCGCAGTCTTTTCCTCCAGGGCAGCGGCATGCTCAGCGCTGGCGTCATTCAGGGCCTCGGCGTGGTCGGCCTGGGCCGCGGCGTGCGCCTCGGTGAGCTCAGTGTGCTTCTCGGTAAGCTCGGTATGCGCAGCGGTGAGCTCGTTGTGTTTAGCCTCGAGATCCTGGAACTTGCGCTTGAAGAAGGCGTCGCCACGCAGGCTCTCAATCTCGGCCTCGTAGTCCTTGGAGACCTGCTCGAGCTCCTTGCGGTGCTTCTCAATGGCGGCTTCGTGGTCGCTGGTCAGCTTGACGATGCTGGCATCCTTGCTGGCGCTGTCCTCGGCAGCGGCGTCCGCCGACTTCTTGAGAGTCTCGTGCTGCTCGGCAGCCTCATCGGCAGTCGCCTGAGAGGCAGCAAGGTCCTCCTGTAGCTTAGCAACAGCCTCCTCGAGAGAAGCCAGCTTGGCGTCCTTGGCCTCAAGATCGGCCTTGGCAGCAGCCAACTGGGTCTCGACAGCCGACACGGCAGAGGTGTCAGCCTTGGCGTCCTCGACAGCCTTCTCGGCGGACTCGAGCTTGGTTTTGAGGTCGGCAACCTCGGCCTCGAGGGCGGCGGCCTTCTCCTTGTTGGCCGACTCCAGCTCGGCCTCAGTAGCAGCCAGGCTGGCAATCTTGGCCTGCAGCTCGGCCACGGCGCTCTCGTGGGTGGCCTTGAGATCGGCAAGGGCCTGCTCGTGGGATGCAGACGTAGCAGCCTCGCCATCCTTCAGGCTGTCGGCATGCTTGGCCTCGAGGGCCGCAATGGCAGAGTCGTGGTCCTGGGCCAGAGTCTGCTTGAGCTCCTCGAGCGCAGATGCGTGGTCGGCAGAGGCCTTGGTGAGAGCAGCCTTCCTTCTCTTCGAGCTGGGCAGCGTGCTCAGCCTGCAGGGAGTCAAGAGACGCCTTGAGGGAGGAAACCTCGTCGTCCGTGGTGCCCTTGGCAGCTGCGGCATCGGCAAGCTCCGACTGGTGCTTCTCGAGGCTGGCCTCGGCGGTCTGAAGCTTGGCCTGGACCTCCTCAATCTGAGTGTTGAGTGCGGCGACGGTCTCCTCGTGCTTGGCAGCGAGCTCAGCAAGACGGTCGCTCTGCTCCTGCTCGCCGTCGTCGTCCTTCTTCAGCTGGTCATTGAGCGAGTCAATCTTCTCCTTGGATGACTCGATCTGCTCCTTGAGCTCAGCAACCTCCTTCTCGCTCGCGGCAAGCTTCTCCTTCAGCTCCTCAGTGACCTTGGCAGCCTCAGCAGCTGCGGCTGCTGAAGCACCAGCCGTGGAAGACGAGAGGGACGGGCGAGCGGCATGGCGGGCAGTGGTCGAGGGTGCGGCCGAGGTACCGACAGTAGACAGACGCTTCTTGGCCTCGGCGACCAGGCCAGTACCAGAGGGTCTCGATGCTGTAGTACGTGTGGCGGTGGTGCCCGTGGAAGATGTGCTTGCTGTCGGCTTGTGGGGAGCTGTGGACGAGGTGGTCGTGGCCGGCTTCCGTGCGGCGGCAGCGGTGCCGACAGCAGGAGTGGCCGAGGTCGAAGATCTCACAGAAGGCTTGGTCGCGGATGCCGAGCTGGACGAAGGTGCGGTCGAGGTGCGGCGGGCAGCTGTGCTAGAGGTAACGGTGCGCTTCTTCTCGTCCTCGGACGCGGACGGGTTCGAGCGGTGGGTGGCAGTCGACGAGGAAGTCGTAGGGCGCTTGGCCAGGGTGGACGTGGTGCCGGCAGCTGGGCGCAGAGGAGGCTTGGTCAGGCCGGTACCGACGGTGCTCGTACGCGTGCTCGAGGTAGCGGTGGGCTTCGTAGCGGTGGGCTTCGTAGCTGTGCCGCTGGTGAGGCCGGTGCGGCGCACAGTCGAGGCGGGCGTAGTGCCGGCAGTCGATGTCCGCTTGGAAGCGGTCGTGGTCGTGCCAGCAGCAGACTTACCAGCAACGGTCTTGGGAGCAGTCAGGCGAGTGGCAGCCTTCGGTGTCGTCTTCGTGGTGCTCTTGGGGCTCGAAGTGGTCGCGTCGGACGTCTCGCCGGCCACGTCAGGGGTAGGCGTAGCGGCCGGTGCGGGCACATCCGCGGGCGGCGCAGCAGGGGCCTCGTCGTGCGAGACGGCGTCGGAGGCGGTAGCGTCAGCCATTCTGAATAGCTTGTATTAAAATCGGTGTTAAAAGAGCCCTTTCGGTTTCGTCAGGGGCAGTCGCGGGGTATCAAAAGTCGCGGTCTAACTATCTCGAAGCTAAGAAAGGTACCAAAGGGGTCCAACTGTTAGTTCGTGTTGGTTGTCAAGAAAATAGATAGTGCCAACGCGACGACCGCGCGTCAACGAAAGTGCAATTTTCGGTTCGAGGAGCACGGGTTGTAACACTTTGTAACAGAGAAGTCGTTGAGCCAAGGAATCGATGTGAATACACGTCACCTTGACCCGTGACGATCGAGTCTATTTCTGTGGTCCTTTGGCCGTATTGAATTCGGGAAGAGGACTGCAACCACTTACTGCTTCGAGACAATGGCTGCCTTTGTTTAGTTCCTTCTCCTATTTTCGTAGTGAAATCGTAAAAGGAAGCTCGTTACGCGAGGGATGGGTTCGACCGAATGGAAAGCAACCGCGATGTCGTGAGAAAAAGAGACAAGAACCAAGGTTGAAGAGAAAAGTAGCTTGCCGGGGAAGCAGTGGAGGGAGCTTTCGGTAAATGAGAACGAGGAAAGAAAAGAGAAAACAAGAGAGCAAAAAAGAGCAGGGAGAAAAAGGCAGCAAATTAAAATGGGGTGTAATTCGGGGCCAGAAACAGCAAGGCGCCAAAAAACAGTAGACAGGTGGGAACCGAAGCTCTTTTTGCAGACAAGGAGCACGAGAACGAAAAGGCCAGCCAGAAAACCGGTTCGAAACAGGATCGTGGACCTTTTTGTGGAAGCCGTCTATAGACTGTCGAAACTTTGGGACGGAAGAGAAGCAGAAAAGAGGAGAAATAGGAGAGGAAGTGAGAGACGATATGAAGATACAGAGAAAGGAAGTCGAGAGGGAGAGAGCAGTGCAAAAGAGCAAGAGGGCAAGAGAGACCCCCAAAACGTCAGGAAAATTGGGGGCTCTTTTGGGAAAGTGCAAGGGGACAAGGGGGGTGCGCGAGACCAAGAGGAAATTGAAGTGGGAAAGTGCGCGCGCGTGGGTAGCTTTCCTGGTCCAGACGAAAAGAGCAGGGGCCAACGGGAGAGGGAAGGAGCGGCGGAAGGCAGCAAGGTAAGAAGGGAAGGGGGCAGCCAAAGAGGTCGAAAAGGGAAAGAACAGAGAAGCACAGGCCCCATGTCACTTTTGTCACTCTCCGTTGTCGCCGCTCTCTCTCTACCAATCGAGAAAGAACGAGCGCGTGTTGCATGGCGCGCCAGAGAGAATACGGAGCAAAAACGACACTACGAGAGACGTGTAATTACACTGGAGGGACAGTGTCGAGTGTGTGGTCACATTTAACTTGCGGATAGCCAGAACTGAGCGGCCAAAACGAAGCGAAGAGGCGCTAGAACAGAGATGTTCACACAATAAAACAGATTAGGAAAGTGTGAAGGTGGGAAACGGTCAAAGACGATAAACGGGGAAAGAGTGAACGACCTTGTCCTGGTCTGGGCAGGAAGGAGTGATGGACATTACTTCGAAGACATTGAGAGTAGTCGTGTTACACGCACTTTGGGCAAAGCCGGCGTTGGTTTTCAACAGGAACAGGCAAGTCTCCTGGGGCGGACATCAACTCTTGCCTCTCCTTGCGTTAGCACCAAGACAGAAAAGAGAATCACCAGGGGCAGTTATCCAGTGACACGGCAAGTCGAAAAAGACGATTGAGGCGACGCGGCGAGCGCGCTGAGATGGAAGCCAGAAACGATATCGAACACCGACAGTGCCTACAGTGCCAGAGTGCTCTTCTCGCTCCTATTGTTTGTGAAACAGCGGGATGACGGCGATCATATTTGTCTTTTTTAATCTGCCTCTCTTCCCTGTCGTCTTTATTTCTCGCCTTTTTCTTGTATCTCAAAACTTCGTTTCTTCCCGCCCTCTCCGAACTACCGATGTATCAGGTTTTGGCCTTGCATTAAGCAACAGGCATTGACAAAAAGCTTGCCTCTAGGGCCTGTCCATGGCCGTGTTGTATTGACATCAGCAATGCTGTCATAAGAGCCGTCGTTTATTGACCTCACCTCTCTACGGAGTACTCCGTAACGACTGGGAGCTTTGACGTGGTATCTCCCCAGTTGTATTGGCGGGGGGGGGGGCAAATAGCAATTAACTGCAACGCCAGCTCGCCAGCGAAAACAGGCCTGGCTCTGGCCTTTGCCACATGCATCATGATCGGCGGGCCCATGCTTTATTGGCTGAGGAGCTGAGGTCACCAGAAATGACAAGGGTTGCAGTATCATATCGCTGTTCAGTGTTCACCAGGAGTGTGTGGCGGCACCTTGCAAATGGGCTCTCTGGGTGCATACAGAATATGCACAGGCGCCTCTTCTTCAGCCAACGGCTCCCAACGAAAAGAAAGGCAGAAGGCTTCGTAAAGGCTGCCTGTAAGTTTAATTAGACACACGAGATGCAGGTCAGACATCCAAAGGGTCCTTGATATTGGTCCTGGTAAATAATACTAGTAATTCTGTCGTACGGAGAAGAAGCAAACACCGGTGGTATCACAGAAAGAGAGAGAAAACGAAAAAGAAACAGAAACGAAAGAAGAAACGGAAACAGAAACAGAAACAAAATAAATCCCAGAAACATGCGCCTGCCCAGCATTCCCCATTATGCTACATATCAGCGAATCGTGTATCCGGCCTGCGCCAGTGCGGCACCGGCTTCTTGTCTCTCAACAGCTTGGCCCGGATCACGCTCTTGATGCCCTCGGCGCGATTGGCAACGTCAAAGACGTCACGGTTTAGATCGGCCGCCAGCTTGATGAGGTCCAGCTGTGCTGTACCCTTGAGCGTCCGGAGGCGGGCCAGGATCTGCTTGAGCTCGGTGTCCACATAAGGACGCGGGCCGGCAGCAGACACCGCTCGCTCGGGTGACGGTGTTGGCGTAGGCGTTGGAGCCGGTGTTGGAATGTCGGTTGCAGGCGTTGCCGGGGCTTCGGCTTGCACCTCAAACTGCGCCTCGGTCGAGGCATCCACTTGCATAGCTTCTGCCACCTGACCATCTTCATTGCCAGCTTCCTCGGCCTCTTTAACAACCTCAGCCTCGACCACTTCCTCAACAATGACCTCTTCCTCCACAACCTCATCAACACCCACATCCTCCTCTTCTGGCTCGCTGGTCTCGACCACAATCATATCCTGGATCTCCTGCTCGACACTAGCGACAGGCGGGGTTGGTTGCCGCACAGCAGCGGCGGCGGCGCAGTAGCCGTGGTCATGACTGGGCTATCCATCTGACCATCGTCTTCGTAGTCTCCATCGTCGTCATCGTCATCATCGTTGATATCCACCATAGCCTGCTCAAGTGAGGCGGCCGCCGGCTGTGACAGGAGAATCTCCACTGACTCGCCGTCTCGGCCGGTCGCGGCGGGTGTAGGCGCATAGTCCGGTTCGTCGTCGTCGTGGCCGTCTTCATTGTCACTCGAGTCCCAGTCGGCCGCGATAACCGCCCGGGCACGTTTAATGCCGAGCGGTGTTTCTGGCCGTTCTGGCTCAGACTGCTGCTGCTCTTTCTGTTGACGTAGCTGCTGCTGTTGCCGTTGCTTTTGTTGTTGTTCTTGTAGAGCCCGCTCCTGCTGCCGGGCCTCCACCTCCTCCGTCCGTGGCCGCTTCGGCCTCCGCCGCAGCCGCTCTTGTGTCCGTGGTGTTTGTGTTTGTGAGGTCAGGTTTGCGGCGGCTTCAACCGGCATCCATTCAGGGTCGTCTTCGTCAACATTCGTCGCTTCCTGGGTGACAGCTTCCGGTCCAGCTTCTTGTAAGGTACGCGCACGCTCCATGGCAACCCATGCAAGACCAAGCTCATCCTCCAGTTTGTTGAGCAGCGGCTTGAGCCGACTGCGGTCCCGTCGTTTGGTCGCAACTGACACGGGTGGCGGCGGCGCATCTGCATCGTCCTGGCGCTGGAGCGCACGGTGTCCAGCTTCGTAGTCAAAATCGTCATCCTCCAGATACGTAATCCGGCCTCCGGGGATGCGGCGGTCAGCGCGGTAGCCCAGCTCCCAGGCAAGCGCGTTCTCGAGGCGAATGATCCAGCCGGCCACGCGCCTCGCTGTGTACAACGTTGAATAGATCATGCGCACCGTGTTGCGTGGCACGTAAAACGGCGGCTACGCCCACGTCCTTGTCGGGTAGGCTGCCACCCAGGGCATAGATAGTCTCAAGAAGCTCAATGGCCTTCGGGATCACAAACTCCACCAGATCGTCGGCCAGCAGCCAGCGGAAGCGTACCGTCTCGCGGGTTGTTTCGACCGCATAGGTCGTCAGTGGCTGGAGTGCATCGTGGCAGACACCGTTGACAAGAACGTCGATCGCAGAGAAAAGGGCGGCACTGTCGCTGTCGTGGTCTTGCAGGTACTTCATTTGAATCTGCATATCGAAATTC
Organism: Sporothrix variecibatus; assembly: GCA_016097105.2. Taxonomy (NCBI): domain Eukaryota; kingdom Fungi; phylum Ascomycota; class Sordariomycetes; order Ophiostomatales; family Ophiostomataceae; genus Sporothrix; species Sporothrix variecibatus. The sequence goes on from JADMNI010000005.1 coordinate 3,210,345, forward strand.
TTAAAGTCGATCGGCCGTTGCGCATTCGGTCGGGGCACTTGTACGTAGACGCCGGTGAGGTACCCGAGCTGTCGCAGCAAGTTTCTAGCCTGCAATGTGAACGGCTCTGGCCCGAACTGGCCTGGGTCGATGTGCTGCCAATTCAGCCCTATTTTCCATGTCGCTTTTCCGGTCCAGCCAGCGCTGCCCATGAGCTCGAGAAGCGCATTCAGTGTCTTGATCGAGAGGGACGTCGTTACGGGCGGTGTCGTACGATTCGGAGATCCTGATGTTCGTGGCAATGCCTCTGCGCCACCGTCGTTATCGTCATTGTCGTTGTCGTCGTTCAAATCGTTGCCTCGGGGTTGGACATCTATTGTGCCGCTGTCGCCCGTTGCTTGCGGGGTCTCTTGTATAGTTTGAGCGCTCCTCTGGGTCGAGGGTTGTGCGCCGTTCGCGTCGACCTCTGCACTCTCGCCTGCTTCTGGTGCGTCCGGTTCCGTCGTTGGCGCACGTCCACGTAATCGTCTCGAAACCCGCGAAGGAGTGGCTGCTGTTGTTTCTCGGTCTTGTTGTTGCGGAGGCGGTGGCCCTTCTGGTGTGCCTTCGGGTGCAGCCTCCTCCATATCCACCTCTCTCCCTTTCTCTCGTGGTTCGTTCTGGTCCTGTTGTTGTGACTCCTCTGCTGGGGCTTCAATCCCCTCGGCCAGTCCGTCGTCACCCTCCTCCTGCCTTCGTGGATCGGTTTCCGCTTGTTTGCTGCTCGGTCTGTTGTTGCTGGGGTATTTGTTCCTCTGCTTCCTGATGGTCCTCCTCCTCCTGCTGTTGCTGATTCCTTTTCGCAGGCTGTGCCCGCCCCATGGCAGCCGACATTTGCTCCAGCACGCTTGTCACGCCCAATCGGCGGCTCCTCCGCGTCGGTCTGGGTTTGTCCGCTGCCGCTACCCTGCGTCGTCTCTTCCGTGGTGACGGTTTCTCTGGGCTTTCGTGTAAGGGAACAACCCCGTTCTCATCGTGTTCGTTCTCATCGTTTTTGTCAAAGTCGTCGTTTTCGCCGTCGCTCATATAGCGCCACAGGTCTCCGAGTGATTGTTCGCCTTCCTCCTGTTGTCGCTTTTGTTGTCGTCGCCTCTCTTGGCTTTCTGTCTCCTCCTGTACCTGCAGCTGGCTCTGAATCAGGTCATCCTCCGGCTCATCCACCGGCTCGTCTGCCGGCTCATCTGCTGGTTCGTCTTCGTCTCCCTCTTCATAGAGTTCGAGGGCCGGGAAGATGGAACTGCGGCTGTCACTGTGCTCTTCTTCGTGCGACGTCGACGGTGGCGGCAGCTCGTCGTCCGAGTCGTCTGCGTCTTTGAGCGGCCGACGCGCCGGGCCCGTAGCAAACGGCGCCGTGGCGCGCTTCCGCTCCATCTTCCGCAGTGGTGTAGAGTTCGGCATGCGTGCTATGTTATGGTTATGGTCTTCGGGAACAGTAGTCGTGCAGCCATTCGGTTGGCTCTTCTTGGGAACTTGACGCGTCGCAAAAGGTGAGTAAAAGCTACTGGTCGTCGAATGGGTGCAGCTTGTTGGTAATGCTGTCAGAAACTGATCGTTTTCTGAGGTCGATTGTGTTGTCGTCTGATCTGGTCGCGTCCAATTCACTTTAGTGTGGTGTTGCAGAAAGGACAGCCAGGATTCCCCGCCTCTTACAGCGCGGCTGGCAGGTGCTGTTGACATTGGCTTGCGGTTGGCCTAGCAGTCGCGTTCTAGCGCGTCCAAGGCTAAATACCACATCCAACCAACCCTTTCACCTACCACTTACACTGCCTTCACCAACTTACACATCCTACGAGAGAAAGTGTCTAGACAAAAAATCCTTCTTCAATTTTCCCCTCTATTTTCATGAGATAGCTTGGATATTTCAAGTGTTTATTTTATCTATAAATCAAGAGTATGATGACTATGTATGAAAATGTAGGTACCCGACAGTATGTAACCATGAAGAACCCGAAAATTAAAAGAACTTCGAAATAAAGATGGGGGGAAAAATCGAAGGAAATGAAAAAAAAAAAAAAAAAAAGCCGGGAAATAGTAGTAAAAACACCATAAATCATTAGCACCCCAGAAAGCCCATCAAAACACCTTACCTGTTGTATTGTGCGCCATGCCCGTGAAAGTATATAAAACGCCTGCCATCGTACCGAGATGGTTGTGGAAAGAAATCATGGCACCAGCCAGCTCGCCCAGTGTAAAGAGGCCAATGTTTCGTAAGACGGACGGCGGCAGTCCATATGATCCCATGACCAGAGATACTGCGGGACAGACAATGTACGGCCACCAACCGCCGAACTCGCCGTACCCACGGAACGAGTTTTGGATGGTCGAGGTGGCCGCGGCCGTGGCCTCGAGTGTGTCCAGCATGTCGCTTGTCATGTTGTTCGCCTGGACCAGCAGGCGACTGTGTGCATCAAAATCAGAAAAAAGTGTTTGTGTCATGCTCTCGAGCTGGGACATGCCCTGTGCAAAGCCGTGTTATTAGTAGATGAGTACGTCACAGAGAAAGGACAGTAAGCTTACCCTCCCGAGAGCTTCTTGCCGAGAAGCAAGATCCGCCGTTTGGAGCTGGGAGAATTGCTGTCTTGTTAGGATATCGACACCATGGTTCTAAATAGGAAATTATGGGGGTACTAACAAGCTCTCTTTGCAGAGACAGGGCGGACTCGAACGCTCTTTGCATTGCAGTGTTGACTGCGTCCATCTCGCTGCTTGCTCGCTGCCGTACCAGCTCGACCGACTGCTCATATGCAAAGGCCAGCTCTGAGTTGCTCTCAAGCGCAGTCTTCACCAAGATACCGAGAAGTTGCTGCAGTGCTTGGGCAGACTGTGCGCCCTCTTCAGCCGACATGGCAGTTTCACGCACAGAAAATACGAGATCGTTTTTCAAGAGGGACTCCATGCCGCTCAACTTCTCCCAGAGCGAGTCTGCCATGGGAAGGACCCGGCCCAGCCGTTCCGCAGCGTCTTGCGCCACGGTGTCCCATACTTCCATGCGATTCTGGAGCTCGACCTCTACGTCGTCGGCCATTTTCGCCATGATCCTCGTGAGCTTCTGGAATACAAGGATGTTTTGCGCTGGAAAGTTAGCATGTACAATAAACAACGAGCTTTTGACAGAGAGGCACCTACTTTTCTCGTGATCCGCACGGGCTGCTTCGCAGAATCGGACGGCTTTGTGGCTGTAGCTGACCCATGTATTCCATGCTGACGGTGACTCGCCCAGCCCGGCTAAGCAAGCTCGTATCTGTGATTCTGGGACATGCAGCTGCGCAGTGTCACTCAGAGGTATTCGGCTCAGCGTGGGCTCTCGAAATGGCTCACAAGCCGGCGGAATGTCGAAGCTGGCCCGCTCCAAGTCGCAAATGGCAAGGCTGGCCGCATACGAGTCCACAAAGTCGCGTGCTCGTCGTCCACTTTCGGTCAAGACGGTCACATCGTCCTTGCCCTCGAGGACTTGGCAATTGTTGACGAGTAGTCGCGCAGCGACGCGGTGGCACAGGGGCTCGGCCTCGAGTTCTTGTAGCTCGGTCAAAGCCAGTTGGTAGAGCGCAGAACGTTTTGCGCCTGTTTGCAGGAGGTCGGAAGGGCTAATACTCGAGGAAGAGAGGTTTACGTCGTGGTCTATGCTGTTAGTATTGGACTTCGTAGCAGTTGACATGGGGGTATTGATCGTACCTGGTTTTGCTTGGTCGGTACCTGTGGGGATCCATGGGATCGCTGAGATGGATGGAAGGAGGGCATGTATGACGAGCAAAGCCGTCGACAACCTTGGGAAGTACATGGCCTTGTGCACTCGATCTGTATGAGCTTGAGTGCTATCGAGGTTCTTATATTTTGTGGAGAGGTCACTGGGATATCTTTGTTGTGGCGCATTGATTCGATGGATATGCTCATCTAGACGACTCGGGAGATTGCGAAAGAAAAGAACAGGAGATCAAAGAAGAAGAGAAAAGAAGAGAAGCCCAGGAACGAAGCAGAAACAGAAGAAGATAAAGAAAAACGCCGATTTGCCGTGTATTTTGAAGTCTATGCGTTGAGCCGGTCGTGATAACAAGTGCCGTTTTGGATAGTTGTCCGTGAGAAGACGACTTTGAGCTTAGTGGCCGGTTGCCAAAGCCCAAAATATCGCGATTATGCGACGAGAGTATATATCACGAGCATATTGTAACAAGGAAAAACGAACAAAGCTTACGCAATTTTAGCCCCTGAAAGTCAGACCTTTTTAACACGAATTTGAGTTGACTCTCAGGGAAGGAACGATGATGCTGAGTTACAAATGAGGAAGGTTTGAGGGACAAGCGCGACGAATTACACGGCAGGTGCCAGTGCCTGGAACAGATGGATCCACTGCCAAAGTTGGGTGGGTCGCGTGGTCACGTGTACAGAACTACGAAATCGGGACCCAGAAAAATCGGTTACAGCGCTGTTCCAATTGGCCGCTAATTTTTTTGAGAGCTTCCTCTTTTCTTCGTCCAGTCGAACGACATCGCGAGATCGACCACGACGAAGAGGACGACGGCAACAAGCGACGGCGAGCCATTCACACCCGAATCTCCTCGACATACACATACCCAGACATTGCCGACATGTTCGCGCCGAGACAAGGGCAGGCGCTCGCAAGAGCCGCCGAGTGCTCGGTTGTGGCTGCAGCGGCTTCGGCAACGAGAACGACGACAACACGGCGCATGGCCCAGCAGTGCACCCGTGCCTTTTCGGCGACAGCAGCACAAAACTCCAAGCTCGGCCGGACACCCATCTCGATCCGCCCAACGTGGAGCTGACGATTGGCGAGCCGATCATCAAGAAGGATATGACCACATACCTGCGAGTGCCGCGGAGGACGATATCGTTGCAGGGCCCGCTGGGCAAGCTGCAGCTGACGATGCCGCCGTTTGTGCAGCTGGAGCACGACACGGAGGCGCGGCGCCTATCGCTGAACATTGAGGACCGCCATGTCACACAGCAGCGGGAGATGTGGGGTGAGTACACGACGGATGGGCAACGAGAGAAGATAGGACATACGCTGACGAACGACTTTGTAGGAACTATGTGGGCACTTATCAACCGGCACATCATCGGCGTGTCCGAGGGCCACACGGCCGTGCTGCGACTGGTCGGTATTGGTTACCGTGCGACAGTGGAGGAAGCGGCCCGAGCTGGAGACGTACCCGAACCAAAAGTTTGTCGTGCTGAAACTGGGCTTCAACCACGCCGGTGGAGATGGGCGTGCCCAAGGGTATTTCGGCTAGCACACCGCAGCCGACGCGTGTGCTGCTTGAGGGTATTGATCGTGAAGAGCTCATGACGTTTGCGGCCAGCATTCGCAGATGGCGGCGGCCAGAGCCCTACAAGGGTAAGGGTATCTTTGTCAACGACGAGACGATCAAGCTGAAGCAGAAGAAGATCAAATAGACGGTGCGCGCAAGGCTGTTGTGTGCGTGCGTGCGTGTTTTTTTCTTTCTTCTTTGGTGTATGGAAAATCAAATGAGAAAGGAAAAGAAAAGCATTGCGCATTTGTATGTATAATATATTCATCTATTTTTGGTATGCGGTTGTAAACTACACAATGGATCATCTTTTTTCAAAGAAAGAACGAAAATTCTTTTACGACGTGCACAATGTTGGATGCCGTTGGCTCCCGAAACTCAACACAATCATCTAATACGCCTCCGAGGCAGGCGGCCACATGAGAGTGATTTCCGTTTGGAGGTACGCGACATGCCGCCACCTCGGAGCTTCAATCTTGAAGCAAACATCTTTCTCAAAGTCAGCATCTCTCTCCTCTCTTCCAGTTGTGCGAGCCGTAATACCCTCAACACCTCATTTCAACTACGGCGAGACCTTGAGGACCGTCTGCACAGCGTCCAGCACTTGGTCATGGACGTATTTGGGTGCTGCCACGACACCCTTATTCTCGGCCAGCGTCCGGCCACGGCTAAAGTCGAGGCGGCGGCCCAGCGTGTCCGTCACCTGGCCACCGGCCTCACGCACAATCAGTCGCCCGCTGCGTGGTCCCAAATCTTCTCCTGGTAGGTCGCAGACACTGGCAGACGCAGGTAGATGTCGCCCGCGCCGCGTGCAATCGAGCCGTACTTGGCCTGCGAGTCCATGCGCACACTCGGCTTGGTGATGCCCAGCAGGCGTGCAATCTGCGCCGACTCGTCCTGGTTGGAGTGGCCGGCCTCGACGCTCTCGCAGAAGGAGGCGGCCTGCAAGGCAGAGGAGGACAGCGAGTTCATTTGATCCGGTGGCCTTGAGCAACATTGCCTGTCGTCAAAGGCCGGCTGTAGGCGCCGTCGCCCAGGACGGCCGAGAACAGGACGCCGACATTGCTACCCTCGTCGGTCTGGTTAGCGCCGACATCGGCCGTCAGCTTGACGGTATCGTCGGTCGGCAGGTTGGGGCAGCCAAGCACGCCAACCTTGACGTCGCCATCGACAATCAAGCCAACACAGACGGCGTACTGGCCGCCACGCAAGAAGCCCTTGGTGCCGGTCAATGGGGTCAATCGTCCAGATGCGGCCCTTGGCGCCGCCGTTGCTCTTGCCCTGGTCGAGCAGGTCGAGCATGGTGTCGACGTTAGGGATGGGACCGCCCAGAGCCTTCTCGGCAAGGTCATCGTCGAGCTTGGCGTTCTCGACGAAGCCCCAGATGGTGTCCCGCAGGTTGGCATCTGAGCGCAGCTGGTCGGGCCTCCTCCTCGGCCACAATCTCGTCGTCGGGGAAGTGGTGACGCCAGGGCGGAAATAATGAGGGCTTGGGCGCCAAAGTCACCAATGGTGACGGGCGACTTGTCGTCCTTGGAGACGGTTTCCCTTGGCCTTCTCGTGGAACACACGCTTGGTGAGGATGGCAGCACGCTGGACGGCTAACTGGGCCACCTGCAGCTCCTTGACATATGCTGGGCTCGCCATGTTTGCGGTGGTGGTATAAGTAGAGGGAGAAGTAGAGGCGAAGAACCGGGTTTGGGGAGGTACTGGCAGGCCTTGGAAACCCACGTTCGACGGACGAGAAAAAGAGCGAAGGCCAGGGCGAGAAGCGCGAGGGCGAGGAGCTTGCGGAAGGAGAAGAAGTGTTTGTCGCGGGGATAATGATGCTGTCGTCTCGGAATGCTCGTCGGGACGGTACCTGTATGGATGTTGTCGTCGGAGGGAGTGTGCTGTTTTTGCTTTTGTTTCGTGGCGTCGTGCATGAGGGAAATAGGGAAGTTACTGTGTGTACTTGCTAGTCGTCGTCGTTCAGTGGGTAGCTCCTGCAGATTTTCACATTTTCGTAAGGCCGCGCAAGGCGTAAAGAAAGCAATGATGTAAATGGGCAAGAGCTAACGACTAACCCCGCTGGTCTACGATGCGCTGTCGGTGCCGGGCTCCACACAAATTGCAGAGTTCTCTTGAGAGACTGTCAAGCTTGTGTGCTAATTGTTCTCACTTCCAACTAACTTTTGGTTTCTGTTACTGTTCCTTACTGAATTGTAAATTGCAATTGGATTATTTGACATGTTTGCGATTTTGTAGTCTGGTTGGAAGGGAATATGTGCTGCTGTAGTTGTATGTACCTTCTGCGCTCAATTCAACAGAAAGGTACTTCGCCTCGAATTGCCGTTGATCTGTAGCTGCAAGGAAGGCGCGACCTAGCAACGAGGCAGTCGCACGCGGCACAGGCACACAGCAACGACAGTGCAGATTAGCGCCCTATTAGCCCAACGGTGGTGCCCCTGTCCTAAATCGTCTCGTCTGTTGGTATTTCTGAAAGCAACTTTTCAAACCACAACACAAAACGTCAACGTTCTTTGTTTCGACTTTCCTTTGCCCTTTCTTTCTCGCATAGCGGATTCATTTACGACTTGACGACCCGAAAACGACTGCACTCCTTTTCTCCCTCACCACGGCCTCCCTCGCGTGTTTCCAATATCGCCCTTCTCCCTTGTCTCGACAAATTTCCTCGATTTCCACGTTTGACAGCTTCGTCTCGAAAACAAGCCAACCGACGGTTAGGGCAGTACGAACGACACAAAAAGCCTGGAAATAGCGGCGTCAGGACGGCATTGACAGAAAGCGACGCGGCATTGCCTGTCCCTTTTCTAAGCGGCCCTCGGCTCGCCAAACGACGGACAACACTGGAACAGAAAACAGCACAACAAACATGAATGCGACGAAGCGGAAATTCAACGCCCTCCTCCAGGGGATCGGCACGCGATCTACCGGTTCCGTTTCAACGACTGATAAGAACGATCCCTCGCGCCCATCTTCATTAGACCTGGGCTGGGTGGTATTGGAGTTGGGATCGTTGGAGAGCGTGAGAGCAGAACATCTCGAATTTCGACCTCAACGCCTCCGAGAGCTGGACTTGAGGCAGATGCTGCAGCTACAACGACAACGAATACAGCAACAGAAATAGCAAGACCCTCCGAGATGTTGCTCTCCTCACCTTCACGAACAGCTGCGGCCACAGCCACAGCTACGACGACGACGACACCAAGCTCGGCAGCCGCCAGTCTCGAATTCCTTGCGAAACGGCGACGCATCGCTAATGGCGGTGCAACGCTGCGCGATACAACGGGTAACGCAGCTGTGACACCATCAAATAGCATCCTGCGCAAATGGGGCACGAGCACGACCAGAACGCCTGCCGGTCAGAAGCCAGGTCAGACAGGAGGCTCGGCAGCGGCACTGCCTGCCCCGCGGTACTGCCCTGGCGACCGCGACCAGCTGCTGCGGCGACTGGCCACGTTCCAGGAGCTGACGGACTGGACACCGAAGCCGGACCGGATCAACGAGATCGAGTGGGCCAAGCGCGGCTGGGTGTGCCAGGGCAGGAACGGCTGCGGTGCACATTGTGCAGTAAGGAGCTGGTGGTGCAGCTGGGCCGTGCCAAAGCGGGCGAGACGGAATGACAACAGCAGCTCGACACCCGAGTCGGCCGAGGCGGCCGAGGCAGCCGAAGCTGCTGTGGTTGACAAATATGTTGACTTGGTCGTGACGGCACACGAGGAGGACTGTCTGTGGCGCAAAAAGGGCTGTGATGACAGCTTGCTTCGGCTGCAGCTGGCCAGCCCAAAGCAGGCCCTGGCCGACCTTCGGCAGCGGTACGACGAGCTGTGTGTTCGCAAGGACTTTTTGCCGTACGAGTTTAACCTGCGGCTGCCCGAGGGCCTCGACATTGACTCTGTCCTCGCCACACTTCCCCCGGCATTCTTTGATGGCCCTCCGGCTGCAGCGTCCACCACAACGCCCGCCACTCCCACTCCCACCAGCTCTTCTTCCCCACTCCCAACCGTGTTGCTCTTGCTCTGGCTGTCATGGGCTGGCAAGGCCTGACCAACAGCCGCATCGGCGCCGTGCCCAACTCGGCCTCATGCCATGCCTGTCTGCGCCGCCTTGGCCTGTGGATGTTCAAGAGTAAGCAAGTCGACCTCGAGACGAATACGGTGCTCGAGCCGGCGCCCATGGACCACTTGGATGCTGTGCGTGAACACCGTTTCTTCTGTCCGTGGAAGAACGGCGCCGTGCAGCGGAACCCGGGTGCACGGTCTATCCGTAACGGCAAGAGTGGTGCTGCTGCTGAGCCGACGCCGGGCTGGGATGTGCTTGTGCAGATGCTCAAGAACGATGCCTACCTGCGTAACAGAATGGCAGCCGGACCAACGTCCAGTCGGCTGCCGCCTAATACACCATCCAAGGCAGCGGCAGGTGCTGCGCCCGTGACACCCGGCCGCCGGCCTGCTACTGCTGTTGACGCAGACGGCAGCATGACTGGCACACCGGGTACACTGCTCGGGACACCAAACACGCCTGGTACTGGTAGTGGCATCTTTGGCGACCGGGAGGCGCGGGAAGAAGACGATGCGGCGCGAGATGCCAAGGACAAGGAGCGGTGGGCACGGCTGCGGCGGGTGAAGAGCTTGTTTGATACCAAGGGCACAATGGCCAAGAAGCTGAAGCGGGCGGGCGTTGGCAGCACAAGCCGGCCGGGCACGGGGCACTCGCAATCGTCGCTGCGCCCTGAGAGCCAGGGTCAGTGATGTTCTTGTTGTATTTTAATTTGATTTTACTAGCAGAGCACGGAGCACGGAAAGGTTGTATTCATTATAGCGAGCATTAAATGCATAATTTGGTCGAATCTATATCTAAATACACGTCTATCAAGTGACCCCTACAACCAAGGGAGGGTATCTGTGTCTATGTTGTGATTACACTAAAACATCTCTTCACCTCCATCTTCACAGCTCCTTCTTCTCGCTGACTTTCGCCTCGTGTTCTGCCTTATGCTCCGCAGCCTTGGCTGCTGCTGCCGCTGCCACTGCCGCCTCAGCTGCCTCGGCCTCCTTTGCAGCTGCCACTTCCTTTCCGCACCGCAGCCACACATCGTAGCTCGTCAACAAGGTCGTAAACAGCATGACACCACCAACCGTCGCCGGCCGCAGCGGTGTCCACCTACAATCGCACCAGGAAGCAGCACGTCTGCCGCATCCGCCACAACGCGCCGGCCTAGAACCACCAGTCGCGCCCGTAGTGCTCGCAGCCATGTGCGCCGCGTCGCCATGCGGCCCTGTACGATACGCCGGAGACGCAGCCTCTCTTCGTTGAGCGTCTCCGTCTTGTCCTCCTCGTTGTCGTCATTTCGCTCGTCTGCCTTGTCGTCACCCAGCCGGCTGCCCATGTTGCCCTGCTTCTCCTCTTCCGTCGGCGGCGGCATCGGGATATCCCGTGTTACATTGGCCATGCGCACAAGAGTGGCCAGCACACTGCAGCTCAGCGACAAGAACCAGTACCGCTGGCCTTCGACGTTCAAGTAGTTGGCACGTTCGGGGCCCCACACCTGAAGGCCAGGGACATCGAGAGCGTCAATGGTTGTCGACGTCTCCAAGATCAAGTAGATGCCGGCAAACGTGCGGGCAAACGCGTCCAGCCAGGGGTCAAACCGCACACGCTTCTTTTTTCGGTGGCGACAACGACTTCTTCTCGTCAACTGGCCCACCTCCCAACAGAGTTGTCCACGACTGGTGCGCCAGATAAAAGCTCTCGATGAAGCGAAACATGCGGGAGAAGCGGCGGCCGAGGTTGACGCGGTGGGCGGCACCGACAAGCAGGATAACAGTAGACTCGTGGGCAGCAACACTGGCCACAATGCCACGGAAGCTGCCTGTGTGGAGGAACGCGGTGGCATAGCTGACGAGGAGGGGCACGCTGCCGATGATTAGGAGCAGTGAGTGGACGAGGCGCAGGATGCGCTCAAGGCCAACTATTGTGTAGTAGTTAGTGTATGTGTCGCGCACACAAGGGCTCCTAGCATAAAGAAAATACATACCCGCATCCGTCGTAAAGACAATGAGCTGTTCTATCGACATGGTGGGAGCCGGAGGTATGTGTTGATATTTTGAGATAGATTGTGATAAATGAAGCTTTCGATGCTGGTGCCACAAACTCGAGGGTGGTCAAGTAGACCTCAAAGTGAGTTTGAAACAAGCCTGAAATGTTTGAAAGACGAGAAAATACACACAAACACCAAAAAAAAACACGTAAAAACAGCGCGAGGCCGACAGTGTCTCCGATATCGTGCAGCTGAGATGGGTTGACCGCTCTCTTCTTATGTGATGTGATTTTAAGGGTTATTATCTCAGGTACCGCTTGCGCTAATTTGTGGCGGATCGTTTGGGTGTGTTGGCGGCTCGCTGTCTCCTTCCTGGGAGAAATTATCGCAGCAACTTCTGCGAGGCCCTGTAAATATGGGCCTAGCTAGGCGTCATTAGCGACCAGTGGTGATAGACACGGATGAAGTCCGTCACCGACATGTCTTACAAACTTTATATTCACGTCCACTCATGTGCACCTCGTTTTATGAAGAATTTAATGTAGATATAAGCTCACCCAACAGCTCCTAACACGGGTTTAAATACAGGTAGTGTGTTTGAAGATGGAGGTGAAGCAGTGCGAGAAAAAAAAAAGCATAAACTGAACAGAAACAAAAAAGACAAACGGAAAATGCAACAAGAAAAATTTACACAAATGAGTCCATCCCGCTTCCTGTCTCTTTTGTCTTTTATGATTTTTTTTTCGGGCGGCATCAACTGCACCTTATGTTTATACTCTTCTTATCATCGAGTCTCCTACTGTCCCGGAGCAATCAGCTTGCCCTGCTCGCGTGCGTCGTGCGTCCAGCCACCAGCCAGCGCGGCGCCGCCGTTCTCGGCAGCAAACTTCTGCATCCGCGCCTCGAGCTCTGGCCGGAAGTGGCGGATAAGACCCTGGATGGGCCAAGCGAAAGCCTCACCGAGGGCTAAAACGTTAATTAGCGATGAACAATGAAAAATAAGTTGAGCATGGGAATGTGTGCTTACCGCAAATGGTGTGACCCTCGACCTGCTTGGTGAGCTCCTGCAGCATGTCAATCTCGCGCTCGCGGCCCATGCCCTTCTCGAACCGCGTCATGATCTGCTCCGTCCACTTGCTGCCCTCACGGCACGGCGTGCACTGGCCGCACGACTCGTGGCGGTAGAAGTGGCTCAGACGGCTAATGGCGCGCACAACATCGGTGCTCTTGTCCATGACAATCACGGCGGCCGTGCCCAGACCCGACTGGCTGTCCTTGAGTGCGTCAAAGTCCATGATCTGGTCGTCGCACATGTGCTTGGGCAGGATGGGCGTCGACGAGCCACCGGGGATCACAGCCAGCAGGTTATCCCAGCCGCCACGGACACCGCCGCAGTGCTTGTCAATCAGCTCGCGCATGGAGATGGACATTTCCTCCTCGACCGTGCAGGGGTTGTTGACGTGGCCGCTGATACAGAACAGCTTGGTGCCCTGGTTGCGCTCACGACCAAAGCTGGCGAACCAGGAGCCACCGCGGCGGCAAATGGTGGGCGCGACAGCAACGGTCTCGACGTTGGTGACAGTGGACGGGCAGCCGAACAGACCGACGGCAGCAGGGAAGGGAGGCTTAAGACGGGGCTTGCCAGGCTTGCCCTCGAGGGACTCGATGAGCGACGTCTCCTCGCCGCAGACGTAGGCGCCGGCACCGCGGTGGATGTAGACGTCAAAGTCGTAGCCGGAGCCGCAGGCGTTCTTGCCAATAAGGCCGTCGGCGTACGCCTCGTTAATGGCCTTTTGCAGGACCTCGGCCTCGTAGATAAACTCGCCGCGGATGTAGATGTAGGCGGCCGTGGCGTTCATGGCGCGGCCCGAAATCAGACAGCCCTCGACCAGCTTGTGGGGGTCCTTGCGCATAATTTCGCGGTCCTTGCACGTACCGGGCTCACCCTCATCGGCGTTGACCACGAGGTAGCGCGGCTTGTTGTCCTTATCCCAATCCTTGAAGTTCATGAAGGACTATAAAGTTAGTGCGTGTTCCAACAGTATATCTCGTTCAGCAGGAACCTACCCATTTCAGACCAGACGGGAAACCGGCACCACCGCGGCCGCGCAGACCCGACGCCTTGACCTCGTTGATGATCCAGTCGTGGCCCTTGAGGATAATCTCCTTGGTCTTGTGCCAGTCGCCCATCTTCTTTGCGTGCTTCAGATCCGGCGGGTAGCGGCCGTACAGGTTCTGGAAGATGCGGTCCTGGTCCTTGAGGCCGCCGTACACCCGCTTCTTGGGTGTCTCGGGGTGGCATCCTGGACTGTGGCCATTGGGCGGCGCGACGACGACGAGAAGTTCCGGCGGGCCGGTAATGACGAGGGCGACGGCGTCGAGGTTGAGGAGACAGAGGAGGTGGTCGAGGAGATGGCGGGAGCGACGCGAGCGACGGCTGAAGCAGCCGACGCCGCCTTGGGAGCGGCGGATGCGCTGCGGGAGAGCATCTTGAAAACTGTGGATTTGATAGAGGTGCGTGGGTTGAGGTTGGTGGTGAAAGTGGCGGAAAAGCCCTCGGCTGCTCAATTGAGCAGAATGCAGACAATCGGATGGGCCTGCCGGGCGGGTTGTCGTCGGAGAGAGAGACCGGGGTTGGATGTGTATCCGGATGAGCGAGCGAGACGCAGGAAGTGGTGAGGAGAGGGACTTTTTTCACGCTGGAGCCGCCCCGTTGTCCGTTTCGTGGAGAGTCGGGAAAAGGCGAGCAAAAAAAGCTGTGATGGGGGAACGGGGGGAAACCACCAACTTGAGCCGGGAAACTTCTCTCGCGGGTCACGTGAATGGAGCTGTGGAGACCCTCTAAGCCAATCAGCGCAGCTTGAAAGCTAATACTTGTATGTTGGGTGTGCAAGCCACAATGTACACTCAGAGTCTGTTGATATAAAATGCATCTATCTCGTAATATTTGTAGAATTTTCATCGATTTTATGATACCAATCTCAAAATCAATTGATGTTGATGTCGTCACATATCGGACCCGGGCTGTTCGGCTGGGCCTTCCTTGGACGTTTTGGTGGACGTTTAACGTTACCGTCCTTTAATTGGCCACACCCCTGAGCAACAACGGACCCACTCCTGCCATGCCACTCCAACGGAGCTTACCCTGACCAGGCCCACAGCTCTCAACGTCGCTTGACAAAGTCGTTCAACGACACCACATTGGCGCGTTTGCTTACTTTACTTTCACGACTCGACATAGCCCTGTTTTACACTTTTTTTCGCCTGCTTATTTTCTGCTACTGGCATCATCTGCTACGCACCTCACACACGCCACCATGTCGAAACGTCAGTCAATGATGCCCGCGCCGCCGCCGACGCCTGTTCACTTTGTGACGGACCGCACCGGCGGCGGCGGCGGTCCCGTTGTCATGGCCGATGCTGTCTATGTTGTGGGCACGTTCCCCGTGACCAATCAGTGGCGACTCAGTCATCCACCCGCGCGCACGCCTTGACGCCAAGGGCGGACCCGTCAACATTGGGCGGCGGTGCATTGTGGAGGAGCGAGCGGTCGTGGGCGGTGGCGCGGCGTTCTCGGCGGCGAGCAGCAATGTGCCGGTCCCTGGCAGTTTCCCGTCACCCGAGGGCAGCGTGACGCTTGGAGACTATGTTTCGGTAGAGACAGGGTCGGTGCTGGAAGCGGGTGCAGTGGTTGGGCAAGGCAGTGTTGTGGGTGCACGAAGCCAGATTGGCAGTGGTGCAGTGATTGGGAGAAGTGAGTCGCCTTCGCTCTACTTTTATTTCTGACTTCGTACTAACAGCTGTAGTACTGCACACTCGCCCCGAGAACTCGCATCTTGCCTGGCGAACGCGTCCCTGACTTCACAGTCGTGTACGGCCAACAGCGACGGCGAGACGGACGTGTGGGTGCGGCCGAGGCACGGCACAAGCAGCAGGCCCGCAAGATTGAAGTACTGCGCAAGCTGATTCCCAGTGTGCCAGAGAAGTACATGGTGCAATAGGACCTATGAGGAACAAAGGCAGATATGGTTGTGCATGTAGCGTCGTGATTTTCATTAGATACCCAAAATAGCTTGCAGTCTATGATGATTTGAAGAAAAGCAATTTCCAAGTTTCCAAAATGATCCCAATAGAACGACCACATCCGGTGTAAATGCTACAAAATGATGTATGTACTCCGTTATCCCAATGTTGCCAGTTTTCCGTTTTCCGTTTCCATGTTCCCAATTATGATTTTTCCAATATTTGTTTGATGTTCCGTTTGAGCTTTGTTTTTGTTGTTTTCCGTTTTCGTACTGGATATATATAGTCGTGTGTGTGTGTCGTAAAAGGAGAATGTGAAGAGAGATCTTTACCATATGACCATGGCTACAGGTATCTTGCCTTCATCCACTCGCTAGTGCCAAGACCCAGGTTTAGCCCGTTGGTCGCCCACCACCGGCGCACGGCAGCCGGGTCACCGAGTGCATCCTCGAGTGCCTCCTCAATGTCCATGGTGCGGTACTCAACCTGCTTGGCCCGGCGGCCATTCATCCGCGGCAATGTGCCGTGCGCATAGCCCTTCCACCAGTCCAGCACATCCAAGTGCGAGTGCATCGTGGCCTCGACGAGCACTTGGTGGTTGAAAAACAATCTTATCATCTCCTCTGAGCTCGCGCCACAGCTCCAAGACATCAACTTGGCCCCAGCGTGAGGCCACCTTGCAGATGGCGTCCTGGTGACCGCCATTGATACCGCTCTCCTCCCACCACCGAATGGCATCGACGCGGCCGTACTGGGCGGCGCAGATGATTGAGCGGCCTGGCTTAAGGACAACGCCGGGCACATTAGCAATCGACACCTCGCGCCACCACTCCAGCACGCGGACGTGGCCCTTGGCGCTGGCCTGTTCGAGGGCGGCCTCGGTGTATTTGAAGGGAAGGCCCGACCGGCGCCACCACTCCAGGACGTGCAGGTAGCCGTTTTTGGAGGCGCCGTCCAGCGCCTCGGCGTCGTACTGTTTTTCTAAGAATGAAGGGCTGCGCATCCACCAGTCCAAAATCTCGGTTTTGCCAAAGTAGGCCGAGGCCTTGGTCGGCACGGTCTTGCCGTCAAAGTTGCGGAACACGAGCGGGCATTGAGCCTCGACATAGGTCAGGACGTCGGTCAAGGAGAATTTGAAGATGAGCTTGATAGCGAGGGCAGACAGATCATGGATGGTGGCCGGCGCTTCCGATAGCTTCTGGCAGATCTTGTCCGTCTGCGCGGTCAGCAATGTCCACTCGAGCTCGTGCATAAAGACGGACAGTTGGTCATCGGGGTTCGATGGCTTGCGGCGCCAGCCGTAGTGCGTGGGCATTTCCAGTCTTGTAAAGACGTCCAAGGCCTCGGCGAGCTCCCAGTCACCCGTGTACTCGAGGATTATAGTCCAGATCTCTGGCGGCAGACGAGTTTTTGAGCGTTTGGACGGGAACTTGGCTTCGGCCACGGCACGATCGCCGTTAAGTGCAGCGATATCGACATCGTGACCGAGTGACAGCAGCTCGGCGTGGTTCTTGATAATGCCAATCAGCTCGGCAAAACCCGACCACTCGACGACACGTTTGTGCTGTTGCTGCTGCTGCGAGTGCGTGAGCATGGCTGCGTGCGAGCTGCGGCCAAGTGGTGTCGACGGGGTGCTGGTGCCAGGGCTGGATATGCCGTCGCTCGAGGAGGAGGGTGTGTTATAGTGCCACAAGATGGGTGGCATGACACGCACCCAGTACCATTTCCGGTTCAGCTTGCTGATTTGCCGTTTTGTCACAGGGTTCTCCCACATATGGGTGGACATTCCCGGCACGAGCAGGATACGTTTTGAGGCGTCCCAACTCCGCAAGATCTCGAGCAAAAGTGTGTCGGTGATGCCAGCCATCATGCGACCGAGGTTGTCTGCGTCGATGGGAGCAAGGACAAGCAGGTCGGCCCAATCGACCAGCTCAAAGGCGCGCCGCTGGGCGCATTCGACCTCACGCGCCGACTGGCAGCCGGGTATGTTGTGGCTGGCGCCGGCCGACTTCATGGAGTTGGACTCTCGTTTTGAGGTGCCACCGCTGCCGCCGCCGCCACTAAAGTAGTCGATCTCGAGGTTGGCTGGACGCAGAGAGCGGTTGGCAAAGGACGGGAACTCTTGGGCGAGGCGGTGGGTGAGCTCGTCGACAATGACTCTGACAGAAATCTTGGGCTCCTTGGAGAGACGGACGGCGATGGCCTGGGCGTAGGCGATCTCTTTGGGCCCGTTGGCGGCGACGAGCAGTTTGAGGCGGCGCTCGCGCGGCATCTCGTAGAAGGACGTGGTCGACGGTGTTTTTGGGAGGAAGTTGATAAAGGGAGGTGGAGGATCGTCTGTAGATGGGGACTCCATTTTGAAGACGGAGAGGGTGCGACGCACAACAAAGTGTACGGCGACAAAAGGGTATTATCGAAGAATAAAGAGGGTTGAGGGGATCAAACGAGGGCCAGACGGGAGGGCAAGGGCTGCTGGTTGGTGCGTCTGCAGAGCACAAAAGCACAAAAGCACAAACGCACACAAAAAAGACAAAAGGAGGTGGTCACGAAACGTGGTCGTCTGCGATATGATAGATGGTGATTGGTCTGAAGGCAAGCCAAGTGTTGAAAGCAGAAGCGTCCAAAGCGCACGGCGTACAAAGCAATTTGCTGTCGTGTTGTTGGGTTCTTTGCTTGTTGGGGCTGAAAGAATGAAAGAAATGGACGTAGGAGTCGACAGGTATCATGCAAAAGGCAAGACAATGCGGAGTGGCAGGTCAAGTGCGTCAGAGATGGGGGTGCAGATGGTCCAAATTGGGGTATTTAACATGTATATGCGCAGTGCGTTCCTAGACTGTACACATTTGTCGATGGGTCGTCGAGAGAGGGTATGAGGTGGTTGAGGTGGTTGAGGTGGTGTCGAAGTCGTGTCGGCTGTGTGACGTACAATAAGATGGCAAAGTGGTCGGATCGTCGCCTCAGCAAGGGATGACATGCAACTTGCAAAGCGCAGAGATAGATGAGAAGATGAGCCCAGGATAGATGCACTTTATGGGTGTACTGAGTACTCCGTATGCAGCAGTGTGATGGGACAGGCGGTGGACTCGTGGGCCGTGTGCTGCAGGCTGTGGATGGTTGACTTTGTGGCTGCAAGAGTCGGTGAGCAAAAGGGAGGAGATTGCTCAATTGAGACAATGAGGCGGAAGGTCGAATGTCGGATGCCAGAAAATGGAGAAGTGTGGTTGGAGTGGCCAGACTGGGATGGAGAATCGGAGTTTTGGGGCAGGTGCCATTGGATGACTTTACTTTGTGCGCTTTCTGTAAGAGACAGCATTCAAAAGTGCATTAAAGTGCAGGGGCTAAGTGGCAAGCACATCGCGCTTTCCCAATTTTTCATTCTTTTCGCCCTTCGTTCCCTTCTTTTTGCTCGGCCGGGCTGCTGCTAGTGTCGCTGTCGCTCTTTCCTCGTCGGCTCTGTGACGTCGAAGGAGGAAGGAAGAGCCGAGTACAGCCCGTACTCCGTAAAGACAGGTGGGATGCAGATTAGTTTTCAGTGGGTCGTGCTTTACGATTTGCGCTTTGCGCTTTTCTTTGCCTCCCTTTTTTGGCTGTTCCAAATCGATTAACGACACACATCCAGTCGCTCCTTCCCAATTGCCCACCTCCCTTCCGCTGTGAGTTGGGGCGGGCGTGCGAGAAATTACGTACTCGGGACAGGGAGTACACCCAACCGATTGAGCGAGCCAACGCACCTGCATTTTCCCACACCATACGTCGTACTATTCCCTGTTTGGGCCTGCAGTTCGATACGAGTATGGAGTATGTATCCTCTCGTCGGTGCTCGGTCGCACCTGCCCGCGACCGCTGTTCCAGATAATACCTGCGCTGCCTGCCAGAAACGATTGCCACATGTCAGCCGCCCGTCCCAGGCTCCAGGCGTGGCCCAGGCCCATCAGAGGCCCATCCCAAGTTACAGCTCAGGCCCTGCTAGCGTCGGCTGTACGATAAAAGTCAAATTGCCTTTTTTTGCTTTGCCCTTTTCTTCTATTTCCTTGGGCGCCCGAGGGCCCTTATTATCTTTCCAGCCGCGGCCAGCCGCCACTGGCCCCAAAATCCTTCCCCGAAATTCAACCAAAACTCAAAAGCCACCAAAATATGTTCCTAGCTGTTCCGGCGGTGGGACCTACGACGGCGTTTCGTTTTGCCATTGATAGTGGAGTGATCTGGGGAGCTGCAGAGTGCAGAGTGGCTGCTACGAATGAATGGGAAGGGCGGCAAGCCAAAGGGGACTGCCACACTGCCAAGGGCTGAGGATTTATCCAGGGGAGGGGGACGAGCACGAGGAGCTTCTGAGGAGCCAACAACAAGGCAGGAGTGCAGCAGAGATGGTGTAGCAGGGGTTGCATTAATACGGGCACGATGGGCATGCACCGAGCTACAGCAGGCATTGGTGGAAGATGTTTGCAGCTCTCCTGATCGAGGCGATATCGATCTACATGATGTTGAGGTTTCTAGTCGACTTTTGTGAATAAATCTTCTACCCAAACTTTAACGTTTAAAAAGCCAAGCTGCTCGACTGCTTAGCAGCTCATCTGACCACAACCAACAATCACAGTCTATTGCAGCCTCACTTTCGACACATGTCGGGCCGTCGATATTCGGATCCGCTGTGCTGACGAGACCTGGTGAGAAGTGTCGTGATGTATGACCACAGATAAAGACGACAGTGGCATGTAAACTTACGAGACGGCAGGCATCACAATCCCACGTGGAAACGCACATATATCCTTGCACACATCATGCGGATCCGCAGTGTCATAAATCGCTTCATAAAATGTTAAAATACTTGAAAATGCACAGGAAGAGACATCACACAGAAACAATAAAACAGATTCATAGGCACTGCTGTCTCACGACGACGTGGGCTGCACCGCCTCGACAGCAGCCGCCTTCTGGCTGTCCCCGCTGAACCCGGCCGGGTTGCCCGATGCCATAGCCGCCGCCGCATTGGTGGCCATCTTGTCGAAAATGGCAAAGTCCAACGGCAGACGCTCTCCCAGCCACATGGCACGCTGCGAGTGGTTGCGGCGCTCGACGGCAATCTCGCGGACAGGATCGGCCTCGCCACCGCCATCGGTCGTGTTGGGGTGGACGAGGGCCGACAAGGGCCGCGCCAGACGGACAGCCAGGGGATAAAAGCGCCGAACTGGGCAGGCGTAAACAGGTTGACTTCGAACATGGCAACGGGGTGGGGCCGATGGGGCGGTCCCAGAAGCGGTAGATGCGCAGCTCGGGGACTGTCCGAGTCCGAGGACGAGGCGTTAGCCGAGGATGAGGATGAAGAGGGCACGCCGACATAAAAAGGAGGCATAGGGTTGACTTACACTCTCTCCGGATGCGCTCGTGGAGGGCGCGGGCGTACTCAGTCTGTTCGGGGTTCGCCTGGAAGTAGTAGATGTGGACATCACTGGATGGTCAGCGACAGTCGACAGAATATAAGTGCACATGGAGACTCACAATCCACCCCGCCGGCCACGGTCAAGGGGTCGACAAAGGCGTCATAGGCCGAACTCTGAGGAGCTGGCTCGTTCTTGAGGCTCTTGCCGTCCTCGTTCTTCTCGTCGCCGAGCGGGCCTTGCCCTCGTAGCCGGTCAGCGGCGAGGGGTATGACGACAGCGGCGGGTTGTAAAAGTCGGGAGCAGCCATTGTGGTGGTGGTGGACGAGATCGTAGGATGAAGTGAAGCTGATAGTAAGAGAGCTAGCTGAGTCGAGCTGGTAGAACTGAGGTTGAATTGTCGAGCTTCAATACTCTGGGTTTAAGTTATCGATCGCGATACGACGTGATCTCACGCTTGTTATATAATACTTTGCGGGGATATGTTGGGTGCTGGCGGGACGGGAAGCTCCAGCGGAGACGGCTGTGGGAAAAGTATGACAGAGCAATGACAGAGAAGCCGGTGGGGTGGTTATACGGCAGGAGGGAGTCGTACTTGGCAGCCTTTTCGACGGCACAGCTTTTATTTTACGATTTTCGTCTTTTCGATTTGGTGTCGTTTTATGTGCTCTTTGTCGCACCAAAGCCCCGCGCGGCATTTGCCATTCTAAGCACGTCACAGCGGGACACTCTTTCTTCTTTTGCTTGTGAGTTTTGTCAGCGGGCGCCGCTTGTGTAAGTCGTGTTATTAGTGGAGTGCTGCATTACACAGCGTATTAGCGGCCGGTGCTGGCCGGTGCTGGCCGGTCTCATTGTAGAAATCGGCCGAACGCGGACAAAACAAAATAAGGAAGGCACGTAACACAGGGTCGTTCTTGACAAGAATGAGATATCCTAAGAAAGTGCAGAGGTGCATTCTCCATATTTATATTTAATGGAAACAAGTTGAGCCTTTCTCTCCTGTTTCTTGCCAACTCCCCTCGCCAAATCTGTCCACCGCCATTGTCATCACGCATCTTCATGCATCCTTGACCCGCCACACACCGTACAGCACATACATCACATCCGGATTGCCCGTCAATGCAGCCCCGATGCCACTCTTGATGGGAGACATGTCCGTCCGCCATTTCGTGCCTGTCGCAGCGCCAACCTCATCCCACAGTTTCTGAAAGCTGGTCGCATCATGAAGATACCGCGTCTGTGGATTCAACGGCATAATGCGATGCTCGCCTGGCAGCCGGTGAGCCAGCTGGGCTCCAAAGATGGAGATGCCAGGAGAGCTGTCTGCATCATGATCCTTGTCACTCAAAAACCCAATGATGCGCTTGGCCGCCTTGACCTGCTCGCCCCAGTTAAAGAGGTGGAAGAAGTTGGCGGCATGGATCATCGTCACGGACCCGGCGAGAGCGTCAAACGGACTCGGACTGTCGGCCAGAATGTCGCCAGCCACAAAGGTAAACGACTTCCCGGCCTCGGTCTCGGCATCACCAAACATCTCGTACCCCAAGTCGATAAATTCGCGGTGCAAGTCCGCTCCAGACAACTTTTTGGGCTCGACGCCCTCATACACCAACTGACGCAGCACCTGGCCAACGCAGCAGCCGAGATCGAGTAGGCGTTCACCGTCAGCTCTCGGCTTTGATTTCAGTCGCTCAACTGCCTCCTGGTAGTACACCGACTTGGTCATGCCGAGATCGAGAAACGCGAAACGGCCGATGCACGGGTACTTGTGGACGGCCCAGAGCTTGTCGCGGATGGCGAACAGGTGCGCATCGACGTCTTCGGCCGACAGGTGGCTGTATTCTGACAAAAGACGGCGCATGGCGGCAATGTCTTCGGGCAGCGTTTCAAAGTACGAGTGCTTCTTCCAAAACGCGACCTTTTCAGCGTCTGTCATTGCTGCGCGAGAGCTGGCTGTTGTGCCGCTGGCTGTTGCGGCGTTGGGTGCAGTAGTATTAGCAGCCTCGGTGGAGGCGGCTGAAGGGTTCAACTCTGCCATCGTGATACCGTCGTGAGCCAAAAGCTGATTAATGTAGGTTTTGATTATTCTGGCTATTGTTGATAAAAGAGATGTCAAGTCAAGGTTTTCTTTCACCACACAACAGAGTGAAACCCCTCTTCACGACGCCAGCACCCCTCCTCGGCTCTCCCCAGCTTAGCCTTGCACTTAAAAGGGCAGCTGGTCGCCTGATGTATTACAACTCACGACAAAACGGGACAAATTTCGCCGAACAGTCGTTTTCTTACATTCACATCTCTGGCTTTCATTTCCATTTGTTGATTTTACTTTCCCATCCCGCCTTGGCAAAAAGTCACAAAGCGACTTACATCAACACTCGCCGACCCAACTAGCCACGGACCTGTCCCAACGGCGTGTACTGCCAACGGTGTATATACAACGGCGCCGCCCTGCTCGCATTCCCGCCGTTGCTCGTGCAGTACACACCCAACAAAGCACCCGTGAAGCCCCAACTAACAGCATCGTTGTTCGCCCACGCAACTGTGAGCTTTTCTGTTGGTGCTCTCGTTGGCCACGCCGAAAACGAATAGTGTGTCGCGTTGGCAGCCTGGATCTGGAGTGTGACTTGCAGCGGCGAGGCATCGTTGCGGAACTGGCTGCCTGTGCCGGCAATGTGCCAGCTCGACGGTACCATGACCGAATGATCTCTAGGGAGATGGGCTACGGCTGCATCGCCCGACGTGATACCACGGAAGCGCAGGTACACATAGTTGGAGCGGTATTCACTTGTTCCATTGGTGACGGGTGTTGTGTCGGCTAGTCGTACGAAGCCCAAATCCAGGTGATGGTTTTGTGTCAAAAATACGCTCACACCCGCCTCATCCTCGCGGGATGTGATCGGCTGATATGTCACGTCGACCTGGAAGCTGAAGAGTGTATGCTGTTGCCGGCGACCGACAAACGTCTGGCCAGACAGGCCGGCATAGTTGCCGTCGAGGCCAGTCAAGTTGAGCGTTGACGGAAGGAGACGGAGTGTGTTGTTGACTTTGCCTGAAGCAGGATTGGCTACTCCTCGCCAGGTCGTGTTGCTATTGACGTGGTCTGCATCCGGCATGGGCACGATTTGGTAAGAATTCTTGATGGGCGGTCGCCAGTAAGTGAAATGCGGCGGCAATGACTTTCCAGTGTGCCACCTGGTAAAGTTGAAGTCGTCGCCTATCAGCTCGCTGGAGTAGCCTTCGTCATCGGCCTCGTTCGTGGCATCGTCGTTGTCGTCGTTAAACTCCTTGTCAACGGGCGGAAGCGGGCCATTCATAGTACCATGAACTGGTGAGAACTGTGGCCACCCGACTGTCTCATTTTTGTATGTCTGATGCGAACTTGGCCAAACCACAGTTGTCAGAACTGTCTCCCGGCCCATTGGATAATTTGTATATGCTGGCCCCGACCGTGTTGCCAGTGAGACTGCCCACCAGTGACCCTTGGCATCCTGGAAAAGATCGGCATGGCCAACCGTCTGGAAATACTCTGTCGTGTTGGCGTTGGTGAGGACTGGGTTGGCCGGGTTTGCTGTGTACGGCCCAGCCAAAGCTCGGGACCGCGCCATGGTCACCATGTGGTTGACCCCCGTGCCGCCCTCAGCGATCAACAAGTAATAGTATCCGTCTTTGCGGTAGATGTGCGGTCCCTCTGGAGCAAGTCCACCAGTGCCTGTCCAAATGGTGGTCCAATTGCTGCTTACTTCGCCCGTGTCCAAATCAATCTCGGCCAGCTGGATGCCCGGCTCGACTTGCCATGCATGGCTGGCCACAATGTACGACCGCCCATCGTCGTCCCAAAACGGTGAAGGATCGTAGCCAGTAAAGTTGAAGTGCACCGGATCAGTCCACGAGTCCGCATCGTACGGGTCATCCGCTTGGAAAATGAGCTGATGGTCAGAAAGCGAGTTAGCAGTGCAAGCAGTGCACGTTTGTAGAAGGCGTCGTCGTGTTAGACCTACATTATCCCATCTCGAGGTATCCGTCTGTGGCCGCTCATCATGAACAAGGGCTGCAAGTCAGCGGTGTGCTAAATCATAATGTGTAGCTATGGGTACGCACTTGTGGTCACATAGAAGGTCCCGCCGTGGTACCGTAGTGTTGGCGCCCAGATACCGCTGGTCGACCGGTTCGTCTCGACCAACTCCGGCAGCTGCGACTTTCGGTTCAAGACATGCCCGACCAAAGGCCAGTTCTGCAGGTCGCGGCTAGCATGGATGGGGATCCCAGGAAAGGCGCTGAAACTGGACGAGACACAAAAGAACGTTCCCGGACTGTTGCTGTTTCCGTCGTCGTCGGGGACATGAATGCAGCTGGGGTCGGGATGGAAGCCGGGGAGGATCGGGTTGGTGAAAGTGGTGGTGGATATATTGGGTGTCAAGGCCACGACCACAGGCAGGACGGCGAGTAGCCTTGAGACTGTCCACAATGCTGGCATCTTTGTTGACTGGTTGAAGATGGACTACAAGAGGAAGGGAGGAAAGAAAAAGAAGTAAGACGGGAACATTGTGGCGCGCCGTTGAATATATATTTGAATGACTGTGTTTATTTTTATCGTAATCAAACCCAGAACAAAATATAAAACAACCTCGCTCCCGTTTTCCATTCCCATGTCCCCGTCACCCGTCCCGTTGACTTTGTCAAATCGGGTAAAGCAGCATGGAATTACGACGTGCGCGGGTTGACATTAGCACGCGATATATTCAGGGTCGAGCGGCACGCGGACGAGATATTTATGGATGAGCATATGAATTGAGAATAAGAAAATGCAGTGCGCCAATCGAATAAAAAAACAATGGTTCGAAAGTATATGTTGAACAATGATGGATATAAACAAGAAGTGGCGCAGACAGTCAACAGTGAATAGCACACAAAAAATAACAAAAACGCCTCGCTATGCAGCAGGTCAGTCTCCAAGAAAAGACTAACCAAAGAAAAACAAAATGGTGGCCCTTGAGATGGCATCGATCCCTTCTTTCCCCTCTTAAACAATACATCTAGAGGTGCAGTGTAATGCAGTATGCGATGTGTGCGCAATGCCGTCTAAAATGAAAAAGACAAAAAGGACACGCAGAAACTTTTGTTGAAAAGTGTGCAGGTTTTTCTAGTCGTCCTTGGGCGTCGGGCGGTCAATGACCAGGTCCTTGACGCCCGTAATAACCTCGGCGTCGACGTCTTCGGCGGCCGAGCTCGAGGCAGACGAGGCAGTTTGTTGTTGCTCTCAGAGGCGGCTGAGAAGTGACGCTTGGAGGTGCTGCTGGCACGCTCTGGCTGCGGCTCTTCCTCGTCGTCTTCCTCGCCGTTGACTTCGGTGGTAGGCAGCGGCTCATCGGGCGAAATGGAGGCGATGGAGATCTTCTGAACAGTCTGATCGCCGCCAATGTGCTCATCCTCCTCATCCTCTTCTTCCTCCTCATCAAACTCCTCGTCTTCTTCCTCATCCTCGTCACCTTCACCGCCCGTCATGACAGAGTGCATCATACGCTCGTCGCCCTCGCCCTCAAAGTCGCCGTTCAGCACGCTACCCTCGCCATAGTCGTCCATGGAGTTGCGCGAGATGTAGCTGTCGCCCATCTCGCCATTGTCCTCTTCGTAATCGTATTCTTCGTCATCATATTCTTCATCATCTTCCTCCTCTTCGAACTCATCGTCGAATGTCGCGCGGCTATCCAGACGGTTCAGCTGCAGACGGCCGCGGTGGTGGCGGTGGTTGTTAATATCGTCGTCTGACTCGCTGTCCGAGAACTCGTCCATTTCGAGGGGTTGGTCGCGCCAGTAGCGGAAATCGGTAAACTCTTCGCCGCCACCTTTGACAAGGGTGCTGATGGGTGGGAAGTAGTGGTCGACAACTTCGGTAATGTTGACATAAGTCAGCTTGAGCATGTTGAGACTGAGCAGATCGAGTGACACCTCGGCGTTGGCGTTAATGGTAAAGATACGGTTTGCGCGGCACGTCGACGGTGCGGTACGAGATCTGGTCCGTCAAACGGTTGCCGAAGCCGGCATAAAAGGGATGCGTCTGCGTGCCGTAGAGGTTGCGGATGTCGCGCAGGGTGGCCATCTTGAACACCTCGGGTTTCCGCAAGTAAATTTCGCGGCGCAGGGCGGCCATGGTACGGTCGGGCGACAGAATGGTGGGGCCGCGCGGCAGGCGGTAGCCGTTCTGCACGATGCCCGCTAGGTAGGTGCGGGTGGTATCGGCCTGGCCGACGGAGCGACTGGTCAGGTACATAATGTTGTAGCCGTTGGCAGCAATGTCACTGTAGAGCTTGGCGACGCCGGCATGGGTCCAGTCGCGGCCGATCATATTCAGCACGTGGCCCAGGGCGTCCGACTTGGTAATGGTGCCATCAATATCGGAGATAACGACGGGCACGCCACACTTCCACAGATACATGTAAGCCGAGCAGGTGGAGCGGTTGACGGTGAAGCTCATGGTGTTCTCGCCGGGCTGCAGGTTCAGGGCCTTGAGCTGGTCGCTGGTCAGACGCAGGGTCTTGGCGTAGTTGCGGTTGGGGTCGCCGACGGCCATGGGACCTGGGGAGGAAGGGGGGTGGTCTGGCCCATCTGGCCGACGTCAGACTCGGAGCGGCGGTGCGAGGGTAGCAGCTGGGGCGCCGAGTTGGCACTGTCGTCGCTGTGATAGCCAGGGTCAGAGGCAGCGTCAATGGCGACAGCCGGGTTGCGGTTCATGCCCGAGGACTCCATGACACGGCGCATAGCCGCCTCCTTGGCCTCCTCGCTGCTGTAGATCCACAGGTTGCCCTGCTCGTCCATACCAAAGAGGGCGCCCACGTCGTAGTTGCCCTGCAGCTCGTTGGAGAGCACACGGCGGGCCAGGACCTCGGCACGCAGAGCCTCCTCTTCGCTGTTCTTGAAGCCAGTCATGTCGAGCATCAGGTCGCCGGATTCGGTGACGCGGCTAGGAATGTTGACAGACTCGAGCTCCTTGGAGAGCGAGATTGCGCGCTCAATGGCCTCGGCGGGGGCCAGTGGTGGCGGGCTGTGCGAGCGATCAGACAGTCTCGGGCTGCCATTGTCCTTTTCGCGGTCGACGGACTCGGCGCGGGCCGACTCGTTGCCGGTAAGAGACGGCTTGCGGGCAGCCTGGCGCAGGATGTCGTCGCTTTGTGACCGCTGCGCAAGCGAAGACCAGTCGCCCGACCGTGGGCGGCCAGCGTAGATCTCGGGAGAGGCAGAGAGCGGGGTGAGAGGCCGTTCTTCTGCTGTGTGGTGGAGGAGTGCATAATGCCCTTGGGCGCGGTGCGCGAGGTCAGGGTAGCGGAGCGCGGCTTGCCCGACTCCAGGTCGAGAGCAAGCAGCGAAGGCTCCTGCAGCGAGGGCATGGCCGAAACCTCGGCGGCGACCGAAGGTGGTGTCTGGGGGCCAAGCGATGGACTGCTGGCGGGCGAAGAAATGGGCGAGGTCTGCATGCTCTGGGGGATGTCGTCGGTGGTTTCGAAGACGAAGAAGGCCTCGCCGCCTTCGCCGAGTTTCATGGAGTAGTCCTGGCGAGCCCCGTTGACTTTGAACTCAACCTTCTTCTCGTAGGGCCGCAGCAGCGAGAACTTGCCGAAGCGGACGTGGAAGGGCGAGCACATCAGAGTGCCGTCCTCCTGCTCAACGACAATGACGTCGATGGCACCGCTGAGGGTGGCCGGGTTGATGGAGTTCCATGCTGTCGACACGGAGTCGCTCAAGTTGCGAACGTACTGCATGGTGGGTGTGTTGTGGAGATCGGTAGAGGTGTGGAAAAGAAAGAGAGTGGTGAGAGTTGAGGCACTCGAAGCGCCGGGGGCGAAGAGGGGAAAACGCGGCCTTGGAGAGGGCTGCTTTGTTGTTCCGTGGAGATTCGTTGTTGTTGGCGATGTTTTGCTGGATCAAACGAGAGTCGAAAGAGAAACTAAACTCTCAGTGTCGTCGTTGTCGTCGTCGGTAGAGGCGATCGAGGTATTGTCAAGGTGCCGAGGCCCGTGTTGAGTATGGCGAGAGAAAAAAAAAAGCGAGAAAAATAACAAGGCTGGACAATGCAGATCAATGCCGGGGATGAGGAGCAGCGAGGGACGAAATTGGCGAAATTGGGTGCAAGAATGTGAGGGAGAGATCGAGGCAGAATGAAATGAGGCCGAAGATGGAAAGAGAAGAAAAGAACGGGAGAAGCAAAAGAAACGAAAGAAAGCCGTAGTCAATCAAATTGCAGTCAAGGACCGACGGAATACGGAAAAGGGGAGAGTCGGAGTAAGAAAAAAGATGTTGAGGACTAGAAAACAGCCAGAGCGAGGCACAGACTGGAAAGAGTGAGCAACAGGGCCGAAAGTGGGCGTGGCACGACGTATCGGTTGGGCATGTGGCATCGGAAAATTGGATGACGCTGGTTTGCCTATTCTTTTTGTCCTTCTGGGCCTTAACTGTTTTTTCTTACGTTCGGATTGGGGTAGTCAGAAGCGGCTGGCCGGCCTTGGCTGGGACGAGAAGGAGACAAGACGAATCATGCTGGTGGTCCTTCCTCTTTTTGCAAGTCCTGGGGCGGGCGCTTTTACGACTCTTCGACTTTTTGGCTCGTGTTTCTGCGTTCTTCGCGCCTTCCCTACAAAAATCTTGCTGGGCCCTTTTGCTGGGTTGACGAAAGATGCGGAGGAGCCGCTCTTTCCTCTTTCCTGCTCGGAGCAACTACGCAGCTAGTGTCTTTTGGGGAGTTTATTGGGGGGCCTTTGGAGCCATTTGAGTCCTTGGGGCACGCAAAGTATCCACTGCGCACTGGCTCCTGCCGCGGTGACATCAACATTCGGGAATACATTACAGGGCAGGAGCGCGCTATGTTCAGTCCACAAGAGCCAAAACGAAACCTGCCAGGTCCGGCCAGGCCTAGCCCCAGAACCCAAGATGCGAGTCAGAAAATGCAAAATGCAAAAAAGCAGTCATGGGGATGGCATTTGGTGGCTTGCCCCATCCGTCCATCGACCCCCGGCTTGCCGCAATTGTCTTTTTGGGGGAACGAAGGCCATTGGGATGCTGGACGCTGGGGCACATCGCTGAGGAGTGAGACCCCAACAAAATGCGACAGTCGCGCCTGCGTCGACCCAACACGTTTAATCCTTCAACGCTGGGAAGGTGCGAGCGGCGAAAGCAGGCAAGGCAACGAGTTTAACATTCAAAGGACACGAAATACAAAAGGAATGAACAGCAGTTCGAACAGCAGTTCAAAAGGCAACTGCGATGCTCAACTCAAATACACAGGACACTACTCAACAGGAAAGAGCGCCTCGTCGTGCCTTCTTCACCTGCCTCACCTGCCTGTCTTGTCTAGAACAGTTGGCAGGTGTGTAACTCGAATACGTCGCACATTGCTGAAATGCGCTGCTCATTTTTTTGCTCATCTTATTTTCTGGGCCACCATACCTCCCCCATGACCTTCCTTCCAGCCTCTTGTTCTCTTGTTTCCCCATCACCTGCCCCAAAAATCCCAAAACGGACGTCGTAGTGTGGCCCTTCCCCCGGCTGGCCTGGCGGCTCTTTCCTTTCAAGGCAAAAGAGCCGCTACGCCCGTTGTTTCCCGAGCGCCGAATACGCCTTTTCTCTCTTTTTCTGTGCAAATTGGCCTGTTTCCCTGATTCTCATCGGCGACGCGTTTTTGACGAGTATGGTGTATTTTACGAGCATTGAAAAGTCACGATTTCGTCATGGGCCAGTCGACGGTGAGAAGGGGCAAGAAGGTGCAGGCAAGAAAAGTGCACATCGTTGCGACGGTCACCACGCTCCTAAAACAGGGCCACAGTCGTATTTAGTGACAATGTCGTCACTCTCAATTTGGCCTGTCTCCCTGTTCAATTGGAAACCCGAATACGGCACGTCTAACTTGCAAACTGAATTTCTCGCTTCTGCAGCACAATATGGCTGCACGCCAGGCATCCCGTTGCGGGAATGGTTCACCTTTGAGACATTCAGAGCTCAAGACTATTAAACACTTACAGACACAAGACACGCTCCCTCAGTCGGTGCAATTTCGCGGCTGCATACTCGGAGATTCTCCTATGGGCTGCTGTGGCTTTCGCCAGGGACGAAGGAGGCTGGCTGAGGGTCAAAGAGGACCGAATAAGGGCATGTCTTACTTGATGACTTTTAGCTGAGACATTGGCTGCACAGCGCGGCTGCAAGCGGAAGTCGTGAGCGTGAGTGAAAAGGTGGTTGCAAAACTGCAAATCGCAAAGTGGCTGTAAAGGCTGTGATAATTGTCTACGAGGAGGTAAAAAGAAGAAATATCAATCGCGGGTGTGTTCAAATAACAACACGTGCAGTCTCGTTCGTGGGGAAACACAGCCGCAAGCAGTGCCGCTGGAAACCGTTCAACCATCCAAACGTGCTCGTGTGGCACAGGGTAAAAAAGAAGAGAAGAAACGGTTGAAGGGTCCCTCCTTGTTAGCTTAAGCTTCTTTTTCTCTCATTTAATCGGACGGCAGATGTTGAGAGGCCAGTCATAAGAAATAAAACGTGAGAACCACGACGGACGAACAGCAGTACAGCCAGCCCGTTCGTGCCGCTTTACAACGACTTTCATTGGCTCTGGCATTTGGCAGTCGTTATTGTAGCCCGTTCTGCTCCGTTCTGTGTGACAGACAAGACCAGAAAACAACACTCTTCAACGGGCCTGCCCAGGGTACACAGCAGCCAAGTGACCACCCACGCAAAGAGGGGGGGCCGATCGCCGCCGCTCCCGCCGTGCATGAGGGCGGACAAGAAAACGGCGAGGACAGAAGCAGTTAGGACTTTAGTATTGGCGATATCGGCTTTTGTGGCAGGAAGAAGCCTAACGTGAACCGACTGCGGGATGTAAGACAAGAAGGAAGTTTGGTCACGTGATAATCTGAGACGACTTGAAGAGTTGATGTGAGGTTCTGTAGAATAAGTTAGATTTGTTGATACTGGTAGTTAGCTTGATAGGAATACGTTATCAATTCTTTAACGTATTTGATGTAAGTTGGTGTTCTTGGACTCTTAGCGGCCGTTAGATGTGGCTGTTGGCTTTCTTGATGTGCCTTTTCAGTGGTTTTGAGTTGACAACTAGACGGGTTGAAAAGTAGACATGATTTCTTCGGACAAGAAAAATTCCTTTCAAAAAAGTACGTATTAGATATTTTGCATTAAATACTTTGTAGAACGTTCCTATCTAGTAATTTTCACACGGTTCTGCGATGCTCATCTGAGATAATCCTTACGTTGTAATCTCTTCACACGTTTTTGGAGCATGCGATTCCTCATAAAAACCTAGCCGATAGTAAGCTCATAGGCACACCACATCGCAGCAGAAGAGAACTGCGCAAAAAGACTCCTCTGACTGTGCTGTTGACCGCCAATTCAACCCCAAAGAAAAGCCCTGGTCCGTTTAGACGACATGCATCAACGATAGGTGGCCAGTGGTGTTGCAGGTTGTGGACGGCGGAGCTTGATAGGTGGACGGCATTAAATACGCTGACACACTTAGAGGAACAGCACTGCATTGTCGATCCTGCAACTCTACCCCCCTCTGTGGATTTTTTTTCTCCGATCTTTTGTCGTCTTCTCCTCAATACTCCATTACTCCGTACACTATGGCGATTGTTTCTTATTTTTTGATACGACCACCCACACTATATGCTCGCTTGAGAGGGAACAAAAGAGGAGCGAGAGGAGATGCTGCGCTGGCAGTCTGGCACTTGACGGCACACACTGCAACACACACTACAACATGCAGAAGTGAGGGTGGTGATAAACGTTTTTATCTTGGTTCGCTCTTTCGCCATCACCTCAAAATCCGAGGCATTTTCCGTATTTCGACGTCCTGGCCCCGCGGACTTTGTGCTCGACAAATACAGAAAACAGACATGTGATGAGACCAGTCGCTGCTGCAGGTAAAGAAGCATTATATCTGTCTTGTTATAACAAACAATAGGCTGAGAGTAGTTGATAATACGAATGCTCCGGTGCTGCAGATAGATTGAACGGCCGTGTCACTCTGCCGCTGCCCTATGTGAATAATTGGAGAGAGAAAAAAGCTTTGTTAACATATTGAATATAAAAGGCGAAAGCCACCTGCACGATCTGGAACCCGCTGTTCTGCCGTTGGCGACAGCTCCCTCTTTTATTTTACCTTTCTACCCCTCCATGCAGAGCTCCTTCCCCCGCGCGAGGAGGAGCATGAAGCTCTTTTTAATATGCCACGCCACGACCTACCCTTCTCGTGCATGCACCACCTTGTGTTCCACTGCAAGAAAGAATACGACGCTGTGAAATTCACCCGTTGATGCCGTTCGACCTTTCTCGCTTTTTTTCTTTTGCATTTTGTTGTCGTATTACCTTTCTCCGCCGCTATAGCTTACCTTCTCCCGTTCTTCTCATAGGTCCTTTTTTTCTGCAGCCTCTGCAGTGGTCGTTTGTTTGAAACAATGGCTCCAAACCACCATAAAAGCGTAACTCGAAAAGAAAAAAAAATGGCGGAAGAAGTGCGCCCCCAAAAGTACAGAAAGCGTGCGAAGTGGAGAGAGCCTACATCCCGCTGGGCACGCTGCACGCTGCATGGCCAAGCCGCAAGCCCTGTATTTTTGATGCCGAGGAATAGGGCAGATCGCCTGGCAGTTTAGATTGATTCTGGATTTAGACTCTGAGAGAGACGGACTGCACCGCTCCACTGAAAGATCGTATGGGCGGAGATATATGTATACCCGTGTTGTACGTGCGCTCTAAATCTACGGAGTATATGAGTTTACATTGTGGTCTTGCATTTTTCCTCCGGCACAACATATATAGGGTTGTCCACCCTTTCAAGGGCGCCTGTTGTAAATTATGCGCCAGGTATCCGGGAAGAGGGTGCATGCTGTGCCCTTGCGAGACGAGAAAAGATAGAAGAACAACAGGGAAAACAAGACGGGAAGCGTGCCAAGGCCAACACATCAACGCCTCGCTTCTTGCCAGCCGTAAGATACATCACGGCCCTCGCTGTTGTTCTGCTTTTTCTTTTCCCTCTCTTGTCTTGTCCTGCTTGTTTTAGCGTAGGAGTTGCTTTAGTGTGTGCACTCTGTCTGCCGTCTGTGCATCCACGGTATGCAACGGTGCGTCTGCCGACGTTGGTCATAACCCAGCTCACTTTGTATAAGTCGTAACAAGGTAAGTAGTTTTTTACTTGCACAGAAGGCAAGCTCGCGTGCTCTTCCAAATCGTAAGAATATCAAGAGGACCCTGGATGGCGATGTTCCACAAATTTCTTCATGCTGGCTTTGTTGTTTGCTCTTATCGAGTCAAAAGGCGTGATCGTTCCCCAACTTCCACACTCTCATGTGAAACCCTGTCAAAAGTCGGCCAAGGAGCCCGACACTGCTTAGCTTTTGTCGTCTTATTCCCATCGCTCTCACATCTTTAACTTCTTTTTTTATGGGTCGTAGCGCGTCGCTCTTTCTCGCATTCTTTCTTTCAGGCCACCTGCCGCCTCGATGTTTTTTAGTAAGACCCGCGCAGCGGTCAGATCCAAGGCGAGACAAGGAAGGAGGCTAGACTAAGGACCTGGAGCCTGGAAAGTGGCAGCCACGGAACCCCTCCCCTCCATCTTTCCTCCCGGGTGTTAGACGCCTTCTCGCCTTGTCGTCCGGTATTTCCTGAGACTGCCGCCAGTACGTTCTTCCCTGTGCTGCCTGTCAGCGCGCGCCTTACCCCCTTTCTTGGTCAGGTCCATCCCTCGCCCGAACAGGAAAGATCGAGGCAAGATCGTTTGGACAAAACAGTCACTCACTCTTTCCCTCGCTGTGCGAAGCCATTGATCGTTCCTTCTTTTCGTGATGCACGTTCTTTCCTCACAATGCCCGCCCCTATTCCGTGACTTCTCCTTCCAATTTTGTATCGTGTATCTCTCGTATCTGCATCGCATCTAGAAATCAAAACATCTCCAAAATCAATCATCTTCAAACGGCCCTCCAATAGCCAAAAACGGCCCCCAATCCCGTTCTTCTGGCCCTCTCCCCATTTTTCTTTGGCGCCGCAAACCTCCAGCCCAGCCCGCCACCACCCTCTTTGACTTTTTAGCTCGAAATTTTTTTGGAGCACTGGCTCAGGCCTTTTTTGCCTCTCTTTCTCCCCCCGTCAGCTTTGGAGGCTCCTTTTTTTCTTTTTTTTCTGTTCTTTTTACTTCTGTTCTTAATTTGGATTTTCACTACTGACTCCAGTGCAGTCGTTCAATTCAGCACCGATTTTTCTTTCTTTTTGCTATTTCCACTTTTCCATCCTAACATCGCATATTTGTGTGATTTTCACTCTTCGCCTTCCTCGCAGTTTTCGACACTCTTTTCGACCCTCACCCACCGCGCTCCGCCATCCCGATCGCAGCTCGATTGATTGCCTACCTCCTGAAAACCAGAAACGAACCGCCATCCCGCTGCGACCCTACAGGCACCTTCTGCACTTTCCAGCACCTGCTCCCGCAGCCCGTTTTTTCGGCCTTTATTTCTTCCCACCGCACTACACCCCTTGTCACTTTCGTTTTTCCGTCGTCGACTTTTCAACCACACCAGCAAGAACCTCTCTTTTCCACCTCATCTTCGACTTCCTCCTCCCCTCCTCCTCCTTTTCCTTCCTCTTCCTCCCCTCTACCCCATGTTCTCCTCCCCGACCGCCCCCCTTGCGCGTCCCGACATGTTATGGGCTACCATGGACGAACACGCCGCTGGTCTCCTCGCTGGTCCTCTGCTCGCTCGTCTTCCTCATCTGGGCTGTTGATCCGCAAATCATTCAACTCAACGTGCTCTTTCTTCTTCGCCTTGCCTCGCCCTCCTTTTCTCGCTCGCGCCCGAGCGCACCGCCGCCGTCTTCGAAGCGCTCCCCGGCATCGCCACCGCCCTCATCAATGACTACCACCTGGGCGGGCTCTTCTTTACGAATGCGAGAATGCTCTTCACCGGCGCGGCTGCTGTCTGGTACGGCTCTCCCTTTTCGCCCTCTCGCTCCTGGCGGCTTTTGTCCGTTAAAGGCTGTCCACGGCCCTTTGCGTCTGCCTGTTGTTAGGCGATTGTCTACGCACATCGTGTGACAGACGCGAGGGCTGCCTGGTTGGTTGCTTGCCAATCACTGCTGAACTCAATGCTAACCCTATCTCTTTCCCTTTCTTTCAGGCTGCTGCGTAGAGGTCTGCAAACCCTCTGGAAACCGGTCCCCGAAACTCATCGACATTCTCGGCGTCGACGTCCCTGCTCCCCGACGTCTCGTTAACGGCAATTGGCGTGGACAAGGCCACCATCACCTGGACACGTCCACCATCAAACCGCGCTGTCGACAAATACGTGATTCAGGTGAACGGTGTTAATGGTATGTCGAGGCTCCGATTTGCCCTGTTCTTCATTTCGGCATCGGCAGGTCCGTGTACCTGTAATTCTGGTATCCTTACTAACACCCCCTTTCTTTGCAGTGGGCGAATCCGCGACGAGCCATGATACCTTTATTACCGTCTCCGGCCTCAAACCGAACCACTTTTACAATGTCCGCATCATCGCCGTCGGCTCCAACAACTTCCAGGCAGGCAGCCGAGTTCTCCGCCTCCGTACTTTTGGCTCTGACGG
This sequence comes from Sporothrix variecibatus, assembly GCA_016097105.2. NCBI lineage: Eukaryota > Fungi > Ascomycota > Sordariomycetes > Ophiostomatales > Ophiostomataceae > Sporothrix > Sporothrix variecibatus. The sequence goes on from JADMNI010000005.1 coordinate 3,246,676, forward strand.
CCGTCCACGCCTCGGCACCTCGCGCCTGCCTTCCGATTTCACCGAGGACGATGCGGCCTCGGCTTCCAAACAACACGAGGCGGCAACGGGTGCAGACGAGAATGGAACGGTGAAGCAGTTTGTTACCTCGACGTTCGGTGTCGCCCAGCCGCTTCCATCAGAATTGGCTCAATCGCTTTCTCGAGAAGGCACCTCGCTGAGCTCACTAGCACCGTCATCGCGCCGTAACACAGTTAATAGACGACACTCGCCATCGACGACTAGCTTGGAGCAGCAGCAGCAATTTAATGGAGCAGCAACGGCAACTGGCGCCGATGAGGAGGCGGGTGTGACAGAGGCACAGATGGCGGAGCTCAACCAGCGGTACCTGGCGCTCCGCAAAGAGACTGAGGAGGCCATGGCAGCCTGTGCCAAAGAAGAGGAAGACATGAAAAAAACAATAGACGAGTTGGAAGCGGAAAAGCAGGCCAAGCGGAAAGAGCAGAAGCGGAAAGAAGAGCAGACGGAGAAGCTGAAACGCGAGCAAGGCGCCACCGAGCGTGCCATGCGCAACGCCATATCGCGACGGGCGCAGAAAGAAAGCGCCTCAAAGAGAAAACCGCCGAGCTCGAACGCATTCACAACAGCATCGAAGAGTGGGAGAAGTCGATAAAAGAAATGCGCGAGAAACAGGAGGATTACAGCAAACAGCGAACCGAGCTCGACGAAGAATACCAGCAAAAGGTCAACGATCTACGCGACGGCAACAAGAACGTGCAGACAGAATGCTCCAATCTGGAGACCGAGCTCAAGGAGAAGCGCCGCCTCGTCAAGGAACTCGAGGACGAACGCACCACGCTCGAAAGCAACAGCAACGACGACACTGGCATGCGCACGGAGATAATGGCTCTTAAGCGGCGGCAGCAGCGCATGGAGAACGAGTACAGAAGTCGTTTGAACCACGAGAACCGCCGTAGGGAGGGCCTCGATGCCCACATTCTTGTCCTGTCCGCCCAGCTGCAGCAGATCCCGCAGCCCAACTATGCAATGTACAACCCGGCAGCCAGTCCGCCCATCATGCCGAATATGATGAGCCCGCCCAACATTTCAACGACAATGGGCTACGACTACGACCCGAGTGCCGTGGGCCACCTCGAGCCAGACGGCAATCCATTGTCAAACGGCGCCGTGTCTACACCAGCACCTGTCTTTGCCCACACGGATCTGAATGGACTGCCCCATCGTCGACGCCGCCGTTTATCAGCTCAGGACGGCCTCCAACGCAGTCGGGCGGCTTTCTCACGGGTCCGTTCATGGGCTCGTCGGCAGACCATCCAGGCCCTGAGGACGCCGATGCCGGGTTTAAGGCACTGACTATGGGTGCTCCGTTGAGCCCGTCGGCCACCTCTCTTCTGCCCTCTAACATATTTGCAGACGACGAACCGCCAAGCCCATCTATGAATTTCCGGACTATGAGCCCGTTTATCCCCATGGACGCGGAGTCTCCCGATATCCTCGGCAGCCTCAACAGCTTCACAAACAACCACAAGACAGCAGATAGCAGCAGCAGCCACGGAAGCCAAGACAACAGTACTGGCAACAGCAGCAACCCCCTCAACATCAACGGCCTCGCATCTACCGACTCGCCCAAGACGTTCCCCGAATCGATTGCAGCTGGCGCAGCTAGCGGCCCCCAGTCGCCAGCCTCGTCACACCGTTCCAAGAGCCTTTTCTCGAGCCCGCACGCATCGTCGCAGAACTTGCCCTTCTCATCATACGGTATTGACGGTGCCGATGGGCGCCCGCCAACGACAAGTGCGCTGCCCTCGCCGATTGCCGATCCAGCCATCGTGTCGGCCAGCCTGCAAGTAGTACGCGATTTAACCTCTTCTCGTTCCAACGCTCGCGTGCAGCCAAAGCTGCCGGCGATGAAGGACCCGCGCTCGGTACCCTTAAGCATGGTCAGAGCCAGTCGTTCCCTCGCCAGGGCGAAGATGCTGAAGGAAACAAGAATCGCCGTATAAGCTTGTCGGCTTGGAGCATGTTCAACCGCAACTCGGCTGGCCCGGAGATTATCGAGAGTCAGTTCGGCTCAGGTGGTCAGCCTATCAACAAGACCGGCGGATTCTCAGCTCGGAATCTGTTTCCCTTTGGCGCACGTGGCGGCAACATCTTTGCGGATCGCGATACAAGCAGCCCTCGGCCAGCATCCATGGCTTCGATCGACATGCCTCGCCCGTCGACGGACAGCGGCTCCATATGGGGCCCTCCGGTCGATAACGGAGCTGCCGGCTCTGGTCTGGGCAAGGCCAGCCGTTTGTGGCCCTCGGACAATGCCTGGCCAGCCGCAACCCATCGCGTCGCCCATCGATCCACGGATCGCCCTCGGCTCTTAAGACCAACCTCGCCTCCGCCGACGATGAGATTCTTGATGAAGAGGAGCTGCTCAACCCGGAGACGTCGCCCAGCCAGGTCGGCGTTATTGGCAGCCGCCCGCCTGCATCCGCGCTCAAAGTCAACAAGACGCTGAACCCCGCTGCGCCAACGTTCATGGCCAACATCTTCCGCCCCAAGGCCGACAAGGACAAGGACCACAAGGACAAGCCCAAGGGCAAGGACAAGGGCAAGGACAAGTCCAAGAAGGACCGCAGCGCGTCCAAGGAACACCACGAGTCGCCCGAGGCCACGGCTGGTGCGAGTGTGCCCAGCCTCATGGTCGAAGACTCGCCGTCGATTTCCCGCATGTCCCGCGATGGACTGTCGGTGCACACCCAGACATCCGTCTCTGAGTCGCGCAACTCGCTTGACTACGTCGTTTCCAACACCACGTCGGAGCCCAACAGCCTCGGAATGCTTTCATCGTCCAAGGACAGCAGCGAGAACGCGCTGCTCAAGCTCTTCAAAAAGGACAGCACCGGCAAGCTCAGCTTCCCCCGCCGTATAGGCCGCGCTAAGGGCCCTGGCAGCATGGCAAGCTCAGACAAGAACGCGAGCATCTCGGAGCAACGGTCGAGTTTTGGTGACATTGACGACCTGACAGCCGGCGACGAGTCGATCCTGTCTACGTCGAGCAGCCGGCGCACGGGCATGAGCATGCCGCTTGCGACGACGGTCAGCACGGGTGGCGCGGATAGCGTGACCAGTAGTCCGTCGTTGGGTCCGTCCAAGTCGTCGCGCGACGGCAACAGCGCCAGCAACGGTAAGACCAAGGGCACCGGTTGGTTCTCGATTAAAAAGAAGAACCGCGAGAAGGAGAGCCTGGACATTGACCGCAGCCTTCACGGTCTTGGCCTGGGCGAGCCTGACTCGACGGCGTCTTCGCTGGCTACGACAGCGTCCAACGTCACAGACGAAAGCGATAGGAAAGCGTAGTTTCTACTTGGGTTCTGCATTGTTTGTTCTGCATTCAAGTTCATAGGCATACTTAGATAGGGCGGTGCTGCATTTGTTATTTTATGCTTCAGCTGGTGGGCTGGGTTGCTTTTGCTTTATTTTGCTGGTATTGGTTATTGGCGTCTGCAGGTGGCGGAAAGTATAAAGGAGAAAACCGCTGAACAATACAATCATTGACCAACTCTAAATATGAGATGAAATATCATAAGTGTACGGAATAATGAGACGATGGTATTAGAGTGGGTTCTGTGATACGTCGTAAGTGAGTTGAGTTTCAGTGAGTGGAGGCCAGTAAACGGCAGGCGGTGTATAGTGGCATTGTGGGGCCATTTTGTCTCGGCGGGAGAGCTCTGTTGGCTGTTCTGGGTGCCAGGTGGTGGTGATGGTGTGCTGTTGGCTCTGGTGGGAAATGGGCAGAAAAAGATCGGATCAGAATTGAGAGGTCCCGCTTTCCCTGCTAAACGCCGGCCGCCTTTTCGTGCTCACCTAGGAAAGAACCAACGTCCCCTCCTCTGCAAAATCGTTCGATTTCCGACCACCGACTTCAACGACAGCATTCTTGACGACTACGACGGCCACGACACCTTCACGACGACCACCACTTACCTTGCCAACTGCCGAGCTACTCAATTGACGACTTCTGCTAGACAGGAACTCTTCCAACCTCCCCTCGAGCTTTCCCTCCGCTCGTGTATGGCCGCCGTAGCCATTGATCCGCCGACCGGCAGCTCGTCTTCTTCCACTCCGTCCCCGTCTTCCTCTACGTCTCCCTCTACGTCGTACTCCTCCTCTCCCTCACATCTAGCCATGGGCATACCACCACCACCGCCGCCGTCCACCGGCCTCCCCATGCCCTCGCGCAATCCCATGCCCCTCTCCGCCTCCCAGGAAGCCCAGGTCCGCGACATGTACTACGAGCGCGTCCGCAAGCAATGTTCCGAGGAGATTAAGGGTAGGTGCTCGGCGCCCGATACTTTCTAGCCTGCCTCTCTGCATGATGCTAACTAACAACAGCCTTCGCCGACTGTGCTCTCGGCCGCACATTCTCCGTCGTCTTCAAGTGCCGCGACAAAAACAACGAAATGAACGCCTGCCTCAAATCCCACGCCACCCCGAGAGCCCTCGACGAAGCCCGTGAAGAATGGTTTGCCCGCCGGGCCGAGCGTGCTGCCGAGCGCGCCATCAAGTCGGCACGGAAAGCCGAGCAAGAGAAGCTGCTGCGGGAGTGGTGGGGCCTGCAAGATGCGGACGGGTCTAAGGAAGGGTACGAAGACATCCAGGCGAAGCGGCGCAAGTATGAAGAGTCACGGCGGCACCGACCCGAACGGTTTGGCGGTATGCCGGCCAAGGACCGGCCGCGGTTTGACGATGTAGTGGTGACAGAGGAAGAGACGAAGCGGTGATGTCCACTCTCTCGTCTCATCATCTGTACTTGCGCTCTTTTTTTGGTTTCTTTATTTATCGGCGTATGAGATGGTGGAGGGGAAGCATCTGGTTTTATTTTCACGATTTTCCTCTCATACATGGCGTTTCCTTCTTTTTGTTTTTCTTGCGTTTCCTTTCTCACGCACATCTCCATGATATTATATATCTTTCTAGTGTTTGTTCTCGGGTTTCTCATGAACTTGACAGCAATCACTCTTGTACATTATGACCGCTTAAAAAAGGGGAGCACGTTGCATAGACAGCCCGGTCGGTTAGCTGCAGGATACAGAAAACACTCATATACTCTACACATTTACACATATATCATACTATGCAGTGCCATTGTGTGTCATCATGTCATATCATACTATATCATCTACATTACAAGCAAGATTGCAGCTATCCTTGGTCTACAGGTTCTTCTTCACCAGCTCGGTCACGGCACCGGCCACGCCCCATGAGATCTCATAGCCACGGCCGCCGACACCGTACGCGTGGACAATGACAGACTTCTTGGTCTTGTCCGAAGCAGCAGCAACGTCCAGCACCACCTCCTCGACCTCCAGACGCATACCGCCCCGCCGTGTCGGCCGCCGACCAACCACGTCTGCCAGAACCTCAAACGTTCCGCTCTTGCTACCCTCGAGCACTTTGGGATACGTCTTGGCAAAGTTGGCCAGCAGCCGCTCCCGGTTCGCCATCGAGGGCGCCGCGTCCCAGTTGTCGGGTTCCTTGGTGCCGCCAATAATCGTGCCACCATCAAAGTTGCGCGGTACCGAAAACGTCCAGGACCCATCGGCGTTTTGCCGTGTCACTGTCGCATCGCACTTGTTGCGCACGAGACAGGTTTGACCCCGTGTAATAAACATGTGCGGGTCGTCGCCAAAGCCGTTACCGGAACAGTTGACAACCAAGTCGAACCCGCCAGCAGGGGCGCCCAGCGTCTTGTCCTTGTCCGACGCGGCACCGGGTGCGGCGGGTGCAAACAACTCGTGCGGTGTGCGCAGGTCGCGCTTGGCGACTTTGCCGCCGGCCGCGACAAATCGTCGCAGCAGGAACTGGCAGTAGACCATGGGATTGGCGCACCAGGTGCGGTAGGCACAGCCCCAAGTGACGCCCTCAGGGAAGGGTCCCTCTTTGTCACCACCGTCCTTGTCCAAGATACGGAAGCCCAGGTCGAGGTCTTCGTCCTGCAGGCTCAGCTTCTTTTGGATGGCCTCGTCACCGAGCTGTGTGTACTCTGGTCCCGGTGCCTCGAGGTACTCAATGCCTGGCATAAAGGTCACGCCTGCCTCGGGGTGCTTGGCGAGAATGCCCTGCATATGACGGTAGGTGGCGAGGGCAAAATTGTGGTCACGCTCGGCAGCCGCCGCGGCCTCAGTGCCGTCGGCCACCCAGAGCACCCACCGGTTGTGTGCACCAGCCCAGGGCGAGGTGTAGTTGATGTGTGCGGCCTGGTCGAGGAAGAAGGTCTCGGCGGGCGCGGGGAAATCGCGGGCGACAATAGTAACCTCGATAGAGCCGTCTGGGTGCTCTTCGAGGAGGCGGAGGGCGGCACTCAAGCCGATGACGCCGGCGCTGAGAAGATGTTAGTGAAAGGTTAAGATAAGATTATGGAAGGGAGAAACGTACCCGATGACAGCGATCTTGACAGGCATGGTGGCAGGTGTGTATTTGAGGGTCATTGACGGTGGAGAGAGAAGAGGCTAGAAATAAAGAGGAGGATGTAGTGCGAGATGTCTTGGCAAGAATATTATGAATCGCAAGTCTGTCGAGACGGGCGACCTTGAGGATATATATATTCGTTGAGGAGAGTCTCTTTGCTTCAAGGACAAGATATATTACGAGAAATTATAGCACGAGAACAAATCAAAAGAGACGGGAAAAAAGAAGAAGAAAGAGGTGCCGTGCACAAGGCTGGCCGTCAAGGCAGCTGTGCAGGTCTGGAGTCTGGGGGTTGTCTGAGGTTGGTGCGGAATGAGGCCGAATGCGCCTTGCTGTAAAGTGTGGTGCCGAAACGGTGGTGTTGTAAGTGTTGTAAGTTGGAGTAAATACGACCAAGACAAACAAGTCAAGTGCACGCCAAAAGAGGAAAGAGACAGAGTGTGATTGAAAAGGCAGTCGAGTCGGCTCATGCGACGTCCGATTCATGCAGCTCTTTGATGACTCGGTCGCGACTTCCCTTGCCGCTCTGTACTAGCCGCCGAGCATCGGGCGGGCTAACGAGGTAATTACGGAGGCTCTGATACGGCGATAAACCGTTCCAGGAAAGGAGCAAACCCGACTTACAGTGACTCGACTGGTTCCTTGTTATATTATGGTGACGTGCTGGTTTTACGAGCTAAAAAAAGTGAAAGGCAAGAGCGCGACTTTGCAACGACAACGGACAACAGCGGGGGAAGGAGCACCGAGATGGAAAGCGCCGAGGGAGCACTCAGAAGAAATTAAGGGAAAGAAAAGAAGAGCAACTCAAACAAAAGGCAGATTCAGGCTGCCAGCGCACGCACTTGCACACTTTCAACTGCAAAACGGCGGCTCGGCCGATATATTTCAATATTCTGCCTTGGCAAAACAGCGGGCAGCCTTTTTGAGAGGAAATCCGACGGCGTTTATTGGTGCGGAGGTTGACTTACACCTTTAATTTGGCTTTTCTTTTCTTTTTATTTTTGCTGCATTTTTGTCATATTTTACATGCAATGTCTTACAACCGGGAGTCCTAAATCCCAAGGCTACCCTTTTTGTCTTCTCAATCTCTTCTCAACTTCCCCTCTTTCAGCTGCACGCTCAGCCTCCACCAAGGACAGAGGCCAGCGCTCATCCTATTTACATCGTACTCGCCCTACATTCACCCATCCTCCCCAGAACTTTACCTGACATCGCTTGTATCGAGCCATCGTCTTCCGAGCTCGCCTCCGGTCGGTGGTCGGCGGTGGAGACTAGCGAGAATGGTGTGGGGGGGTTGCATCATGGTTGCAGCAGGCTTATCGTAAAGGATGCTCCCCTCAATTGGATGCATGCACTTTGTGTCGCTTGCTCAAAAAATGTCGCGTTGGCCAAATGAAAACTGCACATTTTGCGTTTCCTTCCGTCTTTTCGCGGTATGGTGTGGCGCGTATTGCCCGCGTGTTCACGTGGTTTCAATGTGTGCTGCAGGTTGCATGGCGTTCTCCAGCGCAGGCGTTGAGTCTCGCTCCGTGTTGTCTCTCCTCGTCACATCCATCGGAACGACGAGGCAGACTCGAGCTTGGACAAGACATATCTACAAAAAAAAATGTGTTCAAAGAGGTTCTCTTTTCACCTCGGTTTTTTTTTTTTTTGTTTTTGTTCGCTTTCTTGATATTGTTCAACCTGTCGCCTTGTTTGCTGCCTTGCCTGCTGCAGCTTGACCGCTCGACTGGTGCGTCTTGGCCTTGACTTTGCCGTCAGCAGCCAGTGGTGGTGCTGCAGGCTTGGGCTTCGGGATCTTGAACGGGTGCGCCTCCGTGTTGAACACATAGTCGTCCAGACTATAGTATTCGGGCTCTGTGAACGTCAAGTACAGATACTTGAGCGTCTCGGCAAACCAGAAGCTCTCCATCGAGTCGAGTTTTTGGGGCGTGCCCGTCACCGTCACGTCGGCAATGGCTGAGTTGGCGTGCTTGGTCGCCGTCGACCGCTCAATGTTCAAGTACATGCTCCATGCGGCCTCTTGCAGTGACCGGTCGCCCGTGATGCGGTACAGCAAAAACACGCTCTCGACGGCCTCGGGCCTCAACAAGTAACGGGCATCGCGAATGGTTGCAAACCCAGGTGGGCAGCGCTTGTCCTTGGGAAGCTGGGCGGCGTGCCAGGCATGTTCGTCCCAGGGACAGGCGGTGGTGTTTTCGGCAGCCGTGGTAATCTTGTTGGTGGAGATCAGGGCCATCTTGTCAAGCCAGCCGCTGGGTTTGGGGCAGGCACAAGCTCAAAGGCTTCGGGCATGACACCCGTCGGGAACGAGTCATAAGCCCAGATGCAGCCCTGCGTCAGTTTGCGGCCCACGTCGACATCGGCTGGACGGTCGAATAGTTTGCCGCGAGGGCAAACATGCCGCCGGCGAAACAGGTGAGGTGTTGACCTTCGGGCACGAGGTTGATGCCGCTGCGGGGCCCACCACCAGCCAGCACAGTGCCCGACACAAGAATGTCGTGGCCGCGAGCTTCCGGGTCAGGGATCATGGGACGGAATAACAGATGCTGGCGAGCGGCATCGGCGGCCTTGATGTACATGTCACGGTAAGTAGCGTCTTGGCCGCCGAGCAGCATGTGCATCTTGGGCAGGTATTCGTAGAGTGAGTCGGCCATGCCGCCGAGCGTGTACATGTGGCCGTTGGCCGTGAAGCCGTTTTGAATGTCCAGGAAAGTCGGCCAGAGGCCCGGGATGGTCGTGTTGTCCTGGACGCGGGCAAGCTCGCGCTTGATGCGGTCAATGGCGTCGTAGAACCGGTTGTCGCCAGTCAGCTGTGCCAGCTTCGTGAATTCGAGAGAAAGCGTACCCACAGCGGCCGACGCTTCGTGGTCACTCGGGACCAGCAGTCCCTGCCAGGCGCGGTCGAAATGGAAACGGTTTGACGGCATGTGGGACACCGTATCGAAAGCAGCCAGAAGCATGTGTGCCAGCTCGGCCGCTTTGTCGAGGAGAGGGTGGCACCGCTCATCTCGTAGGCCGAAAGCAGACCGCCCAAGTACCGAATGTTGGTCTCAAAAAGACTGCACTCGTAGCCCGTGGCGGCATCCCAGTCGATTGTCGCAACGGCCCGCACGGCCTCGTCAAACTCGTTGCGCAGGCCCATGATCCACAGCGTGTCGAGACCGTCAACAAGCGTCGCACCCCAGCCACTGAAGCCGTCTTTGCCCTTGAGCTTGATCGGCAGCAGCTCGTCGTAGCCCCCAGGCATTCTCGCGGTAGCTGTTCCAGGCGCGCAAAAAGGCATCGCGGATGGCGTCACGGCGCGTATCTCTCAGGAGCTTGTTGTCGGCGGCCTTGTAGTCGGGGTCGGCACGGAAGTTGTACTGGATGGACGACATAGGCTCGGGCGTGCCCGTGGGCAGACGCACGAGGCTAGCATCGGGATGGGATGGAGGCGTGGCCGTTTGGCCCAGTTGATGGAGCTGTTGACATAGAAGATGGGATCCGACGACGAGCGCGCGGGCTGGAGCACCTTGTGCAGGTAGATGCGGCCGGCGCGGGGCTGGAAGATGTAGATGATAAAGAGGAAAGCTGCGGCGACGGTCACGAATAAACGTGTCTTGCGCCGCAGCGAGAGGGCCGACAAAAGGACCGCCATGGTGAGGAGGGGTGGGTGGTGAGAGTGATTAGATCAACGACGTGGTAGAGTCATGTTCAGTTAGGAGGGCTGAGAAGAAAAGACAATAAATAGTGAAATAGAAACACAGGCGACAAATGTCACGATGCCATCAGCCTCATATATGTTTCCGATGCGGTGGGACAACAGACGAACGGAAGACGGAAGACACGCACCGAGGTGGTAGAGGCTAAAGTGCGAATATCAGACAGACGGGGTCCTTTTTTGCTTCCTTTTTGCCCTTTCTCATGTCCTGCCTTTTTTGTGTCTGTTGATAGCAGCTGTTCATTTTCACACGCGAATTGCTGATCGACGTTGTGGGAAGCCAAGCCGAAAGGGGCCAGGGGCAGGGGCCCAGTTGAAGCCAGCCAAGCACAGAATGGCAGAGGGAAGGTGCAGTGGGTGCTGTTGTGGGGAACGGCAACACGAGGTCCGAGAGGGGAAAGAGGAGGAGAAGCCAGTGAGACGTGGAGGAAGGTGCGACTGCGACCGACCAACGACGTATCCTACGTATTAATTACTGTGCACAACAGGAGGAAGGAGCGAACGAGCTCACTTGGGGTCTCTCGTTTTACATCAACAGAGCGTCTTACAGGTGGTAAAATACTGTTGTATGAGGATTCATTTCTGACTTTAAGTCCAAGACACATAGGGCACAGGGACTCGAACGACGCTTCGGCACAGGCACTCCAAGCTGCAGGGACCGCCCGAACGCGCCAATAAGACACGGAAAATCGGGCGAGTGTCAAAGCACGAAACACCAAAGTTTCAGTTCCAGAGAAGGCGGTTCGAGGTAGATAAAAAAGAGCAATGACAAGAAGAGAAGAGACGATCAAGACGATCGTCGAGTTTAACCATTGCTGCCCTCCCATCTCGCTGCCTCGGTTGTGTTGAAGGGAAGAAAGTGGCAGTTGACCGTTAAACTTTTGGCCTATTTGCTCTATTTATGCTTCTTGCTCTTAAAGTACAGCGCCAAGTCTTGGTGTTCTAGCGCCGGGAAGGGGCTCTTTAGCGGGGACAGCAGAGACAATCAGAGACACAACGGATGGCAGTGCGCTACGAGTGGGACCATTTAAATAGAGCGTTTACCGCCAGGATGACAAAGCGGGTCCTTCCGATAAGATAAGACTTTTTTTTTCTGCCACCAAAAAGTATCACCAAGTTCAAGATCACCCTCTCTTGGTACACCATTGTTAACCAACCTCTCGACACCACAACCCACCTCCCTCAACAACCCCACCCACACGATGTCTTCTTCTATGCGAAACGCCATTCAGCGGCGCTCCCATCGCGAGCGTGCGCAGCCGCTGGAGCGCAAACGCCTCGGTCTCCTCGAAAAGCACAAGGACTACAGCCTGCGCGCCAAGGACTGGAACAAGAAAAAGGCCACCCTGCAGAGCCTGCGCGAGAAGGCCGCCGCCCGCAATGAGGATGAGTTCTCGTACAAGATGATTACCCGTGGCAGCGGTCCCGGCACCACTCTATCGCGCGGCAGCGACCAGAAGCGCGACCGGCACTGGACGGGTACCGTCGACGGCGACCGGGGCAACAAAGCGCTGCCCATTGATGCCGTGCGGCTTGCTCAAGACACAAGACACGGGCTATCTGCGGACAGTACGCAGCGTGTTGGTCAAGGAGGTGGCCCAGCTGGAGGAGCGGGCCGCACTGGCCAAGGCCTTTTTGGGCGTGACCGAGCTTGAGGAGTCGGAAGAAGAGGACGAGGATGACGAGGACGAGTTCGACTTCAGCGACCTTGACAGCGCACCAAAGATCAAGGCTCCAAAGACCAAGGCTGCCAAGCCTCTCAGCAAACCCACACGGATCGTGTTCGCCGACAACGCAACCGAGCGCGACAGCGTTGTGCAAAACGAGATTTGTACGGGACAAGAAGGTGGCTGCCGCGGACGACAACAGCGAGGAGCGCAAGGAAAAGATTGAAAACGCACGGCGGCTGCAAAGACGACTCATCAAGGCGCGGACACGGCTGCAGGTGCTGGACCAGGCGGAGCACGAGCTGGAGCTGCAAAAGAGCACGCATGGCCAAGACGGCGACGATGGATATGGTGACAAAGACCGGCAAGAAGATCAAGGTCCGCGAACGGAAGCGGTGAGAAAGGACGGCACATTGGCATCCTTTTTGTTTCTCTATTTCTACGTTTGTATTCTTTTCCGGCATGGCTAAGGCGGGTCATTTATGTCACCAGACCTCATTTTCTGATTTCTTAGTTTAGGCGTTGGAAGGTTAAAAGCACTCTTTTATGTTTATTCATCTTGGATAAGAAGTTGGAACAAGAACAGCGCGTGTGAATACATTGTGAAAAGCTAATCAAGCGGAGAAATCAAACGACAAACGAAACGCCTCATCCGAATGTATACGCCAGCATGAATATCTAAAAGACCAAATAAGAATTACAGAGGGAAAAGGAATAAGAGGGAACACCAGCATCATCAGTCGTGGAGGAGGTATAGGAAACAGAGAAACGAAAGAGAAAGATCGAGAACAAAAAGAAGAGAGAGAAAAAGAGAAAGAAGAGGAACACCCCTACTACAGCAACTTCTCATTCGTGACGCACTTGAAGCAGCCACCAACAATCGCCAGCAACGCCCGCACCACCATAGCCACGCACCAGAAGCAGCACTTGAACAGGCCAGCAATCAACCGCAGGCAACCAGGCATCTTGTCTTCGTCCTTTTCTTTGCGGCCGCGCTTCTTGCCTGTCTTGGAAGTCATGCCGCCGCCCGTGCCGCCATTGTCCATCATGCCGATATTACGACCATTGCTCACAGGACCCATCTCAAAACATCTTGCCTGACAGATCGATACTTGTTTGGCTTTCGAGATCGAGGTCAAAGTCGTCCATGCGAGGACGACCCTTGGAGGACTTGTTCTTCTTTCCTCCAGAGAAAAAGCCAAAACCTAGGCGACTGCTCTTCTTTTCGATACCTCTCTTGCCACCGCCATGACCACTGCTAGCACCATCACGCATGCTCAACCGGCTCGTGCTGCCGCGGCCCATGGCACCGTTCAGGACCATGTTTACTAGGCTGTTGTGTGCACTGTCGTGGTGGCCCAGGCCGTGCTGGTGCATCGCCAGGCGGCTGTCCGGTGGCGGTGCAAACTGTTCGACGGCAGCAAACTGGCCGTCATTTGTGGGCCACCAACAATAAAGCAGTGACAACAACATCGACAAGATACACGGCATCAATCTTGGACGCAATGCCCGTGTCCACTTCCAAATAACCGCGCCCGTACCGTCGCGTGTCAGCCGTGCCAAATGCTGCGGCGACTCCCGGTGCTCCAGCGTGTACGCGGTCCGGCTCCATGTCGAGCTGCGCTCAATCGTGACGGCAAATGGTAGGGCCAAAGTCGGGTGCACCAAAAAGTACGTGTTGGTGTCGTCGTCCCACACAAGACGGGCACACTCGCGCTCGGCGGTGGCGACCATGGCGGCGTTCGTTGGGCCGCTCAAGGGCCATGCGTGTGGCGGCTGATGGATACAACAAAGCGACGAGGCCGTCTTGGGGCTGGTGGCGGCGGGCTTCTTCTTCCAAAGTGGTGGTCATGGCCACTTGCCAGTTTTTGCTGCCGTCGAAACGGGCATTGTGAGCAGCGGCCGCAGCAGCTGCACTGCTCTCGACGCTCTGGATGCCGCTGGCACCGGCAATGCTGCCACCGGGCAGGCCCATATCAAGGACACTGTTTCGGCTGCTGCTACCACCACCGCCATCGGCACCACTACCTGCAACATCTGCATCCGAAGAGGAGTTGTTGTTGTTGTTTTTGGAAGACTCCAGCTTGAACGGCCGTGCCGGATCGTGTCTTGACAGCGTCACATAGGCCGACATGGACGTCGGGTCGAGGCGCAGGCGGTAAAAGGGCTGATGGTTCGCCGACGACAGACGGTAGATAGGTGCATCACGGTCGCAGGACATGCGCAGACAGAAAACACGGCCCTCAGACGGACCGGCCTTCCAGCCGTTGGCAACCTTCCACAGGTTGCGCAGATCATCCGAGGTTGACGGTTTTGGCAGTGCGGGCGGGTCACCGCGGGGTGCGCCAACGGGCACAGGACCCGAGTGCATGGGCACTTGGACGGGTGCTGGTGATGGGTCGCTTGGTGGTGTAATCTGCACAGTCGGTCTTTGCCGTGCCGGGTTGGGAACGCTCACGCTTGGTGCGTAGACGGGAGCCGGGCTTGCTGTGCGGGCGGCGGCAGCAGCAGCAGCATCCAGATGCTGCTGCTGGCTCTGCTGCTCTGGCTGTTGAGTAGGCGAGTACAGTGGCCGGCTAATCACACCCCGCGGGATGCGTGTCGGGCTCGTTTGTGTCGGGAAATAGTTTTGCTCGTCAAGCGACACGTCCGGGTTGTACTGCGGGAAGATGGACCGCAGTGCTGGTGGCCGATGTCTTTGTGTCGAAGAAGAAGCTTGCGTGCTTTGCTGCTGCAACTGCTGCTCAGCCAGTGTAGCTGCTCCACTCGGCATCGGCGGCGGCGGGTCGTCGTCGATCGGCGGGCCGTCGTCGTACATGGACAGGCGCACCTTGGCAATCGAACTGCGAGACCTAACGCTGCTGTTGCGGGCAATGTCGTCTTCCGGTGTGGTTTCGGGCGATCTTCTTGAGACATTGGCCACGGCCACGGGCGCGGGGATCTGCACTTCAGCAGTCACGGCCTCGCCAATCGTATGTGGGAAATGTCCTGTCGGCTCGGGCGAGGCACGTTGCTGCTGCTGTTGTGGTGATGCGGCGCGGGGCCGGTTGACTTGTGTTTCTGGATGGCGGACGGCCGGTGCTGGGAAAGAGGGAGAAGCCCCCTGATGGTGTTGTTCCGGACATTGTGAAGGAGGTGTGTGATTGTAAAAATGGTGAGAGGTATGAGATGGGAGAGAACCTGTCTCTCTTGGTGATGAAGCGATTATCAGACCAGGCTGCCGTGTAGTAAAATCAAGAGACAGTTAAGAAACAGTCAATAGATGCAATATGCGAGTCAAGTGTCACCAAAGCATGATTCGAAGTCCCAGAGTTTATGTTGCCTGCATGAGATTTGTGCGAGTTTGAATGTGTTTGAGTTCGGTTGATGGGACGAGATGGTTCGTGTAAACAAGAATGAGGTGAAGAAGAGAAAGGACGATGAGAGAAGAACAGAGAAGAGGACAGTCGAGAAGAGAAAATACGGTCAGACGTCAGAGACACCAAAAAAATCAAAGAGGTTCCTTTCGTTTTCTTTTTTTCAAAAACACAGATGCACGGGCGGGAAGGAAACGGCTGGTGGCCTGCATATATTACTCTGGGGACTGTAGACAGTGCTCCGTAGACAGGCGGCCAAGAGCATGGGACCCCTGCCCCGACCAGGTCTCGGACTAAGATGTGTGGATGTGGACGTGTGGACGGTAGCGGTTATTTTTACCTCGACTTACAGCAAGCCCTCTTCTTCCTCCTCCCATCCTGCAAGTGCCTCCGTGCGTTCCCGCCCACAACTACACAACCTACACAAGAATAGACGGGCGCGTTCCCAGGAACGGTGTAGAGTACTGGAGAGATCGAAGTTGCAGGGCGGGTCATCCACCAACCTCTTCCCTCCCCTTGTTCCCTTGTCCCTCTGCCGCCGTGCACCCCTCTTTTTCTTTCTACGTCCTGCACCTATATTCCCATTCTGCAGCCACATATACAGCAGTAGCAGTCAACCACGGACAGCAGCCATTGGGAAACAAAAAAGGTCCAGGGCAAAGAAAAAAGAGGTTGGAGGGGCGGGCTCGGGTGACGAGAAGATCAAAAAGTGACAGTTGACGCTTGCCGCCTCATCTTTTCCCCTTTCCTTACACGCATTCTTCTTGTTTTCCATATTTCCTTGGAAGGTCTAAACAAATATCGAAACGCCCAGCATATGCGCGCGCGCCTGCTGAAGAGAGCAGGGTGAAAAGAGAGACTTGCCTGTCCGGTGGGCTTCTCTATTACTTCCTCTTTAAGCGCTGGGCAAGGGTCTCTAAAAGTGGGTCTATTTAGAAGGAGGAGGGGAGCGCCTGGAGACGAGGCGACGTCGTATGGGAGGTGGTTGGAAGGGAGCAAAAATCAAGAGGATCTCAAAAAATACAGGAGGAAAAGGCCCGTCAAGGTGGTTCGTGCGGCATTTGTCAGTGGTCCAGTGAAGAAAATAAAAGAAGAAAAAGGCAGAGAGGAGAGAAAAGAGAAAGGCGGGCGAGTGCACACAACATGGCAGTCGCGGCCGGCCATTGGCTAGGGCGCGGGACCTTCCATGGGCGGGTTGCGGGAAGCGCTGCCAAATATAGAAATAGAGAGCATCAACGCGGTGGAGCTCTGGGCCAATCACAGCGCGCATCACCTTGCATACTGCAACTATTAGACGCCGAGCACACTCTCTTGTCCTCTCGTTCTTTATTTTTAACTCTGGACGCCCTTTTTGTCATCGTCCACTGTTTCTTGTCAGAAAGAAAGAAAGAAAGCTTCCATTGTCCTTTATTGTGTCCGAAGAGACGTCTCAGCGGCAAAGTAGTCCGGATATCTCATAGGTGGGCAATTAAAATTGAACAAAGTATATGCAGGTAAGCAGACGACTGTGATTCAATGGTATTCAGATACTGTTATGCAGATTGTCATTAGCAGTCTAGACGCTCTGGGAGATCTCCATAAACGTGGAATAGGACCTGTCCCGTGGAAGCACTCCGCACTGGGTAGATAGACTTTATGCTTGAATAACAACTTGATGCCAAAAATGTGGACTGCAGTCTTACATCATCGACGCAATTGCCAGCCGCCGGGCACGACACGAACAATAGGTACAACGCTCCATCGGGCACTCATCCCGACAGCCAAGCGCCGTGGCGGCGGGTATTGTTCGAGGACTCCGGTACCAGAAAGAAAACTTTCATTGTTTGTATATAGGATGGCCACTTGCGCCCAAGATCGTGATGTAGACACTGTGATAACCCCGTATTCATCTGTAAACGCCGGCGGCTGGCGCCGAGTTTCTGTGAAGCTCTTCTGTCTCGTTATCGTCGAAAAATATCCATCTATATTGTGTGTGTATTAGACTTTTTGGACTGCCGTAAGTGACAGAGTCCCAAGAAATAAACGCCATGCCAAAACGATAGGGAAAAACAAGAATGTGCGTTGCAAATACACAGTATTGCAAGAGATCTATCTGCAGTGGGCCCGCGCGCCCCCCAAATTCCCGTCACGCTAGGCATATTTACTCATCCCCGCTGTCGTCGTCGGCCTCCTCCTCCTCGTTTTGCTGGAAAATAACCTTCTCGGCCAGCTGCAGACACTTCCGCACGGGCAGACCAATCACGTTGTCCATGTTGCCCTCGATGCGCCTCACCAGCAGCAGACCGCCTGTGCCCTGCAGCGCGTACCCGCCTGCCTTGTCGGCGCCCTCGCGCGTGCGCACATAGCTGTCAATCACGGCATCCGTCAGACCCTCGGACGCCTTGGCAAACACGACTTTCGTTTCCTCCGTGTGCGAGGCAATTGAGTAGCCCGGGTGGGCGGCGTCCTGCCGCGGCGAAAGCACGCAAACAGCTGTCAGGACACGGTGTGCATCAGTGTCGCGCAAATGCCGCAGCATCTTGATGTGGTCCTGGGCCGAGCGCGGCTTCTCCAGGATTTGGCCGGAGCGGGTGACAATCACGGTGTCGGCGGCAATGACGAGCTCTGGGTCGGGCGCCACAGTGTGGTGCTGGTCGGGCTCGGCCTCCTTCAGCTCGGCCTCTTCCTCTTGCGACTTGAGGACTTCCTGGTAGACGTCCAGGCACTTGCGGTGTGCTGTCTCAGAGACATACTCAAAGGGGCCATATAGCGTCTTGGACAGGTCCTCGGGCTTTTGCGACGGCCAGATCTCGAGCTTGGTGAGGCCGACCTGGGCGAGCAGCTGTTTCCGGCGGGGCGATGCCGAGGCGAGAATGACACGACGGGAGCGTAGGTGTGCAAGAATAGGAAGGTCCATAGGCGGTGGTGGCTTGCGCGGTGGGGGCGCACCTGCTCGCGGCCTGGCATCGGCCGTAGAAGCGGCAGACTCATGCTCGGCCGCGGCGGTGTAGGTCGGTGGCGGATCAGACGGAATAGAGCTGTCTGGCGGAGCGCCGCTCTTTGTGTCGGACATTGTGAGAAGATGAAAAGGGGGTCGCCGATGGGATAGATGTCGGGTGTCGAGGTAACGAGAAAGGGGGTAAGGCTGCGCAACCTCGATGGAAGCTTCGGTGAAGCCAATTGGCGGGGTTGGGCTTCGTATGAGGGCGTTGTCGATGAGAACGACGGCGATGCAACAAACGAGTGAAAAAAGAACAGTCTCGGGAGAAAAGGAGCCGCGATGAAAGTTTATGTTGGAAAGAGGGTTGGGTATCGTAGTTAACGTATTCCAAATCGCACCTTCCTCGTTGTCAATTGGGAAGCTTCCCGGTCTTTGGGGCTTCCCTGTTTCACTCCGGACGTTCCTTCTTATCTTATCGTGACTATGTGGGGGCCTTGGCCAAAGTGCCCGAGTGCCCCAGCACCCGAATGCTTAGGTAAGAAGGGTCCCCCAACTTCGAAGCGGAAGGACCTGCCCCGCTTTATTTTTTGTTATTCGCATGGCCCTGCCGTCACAGTCACATGCCAACCTTTCTCCACCCTTGCCGACCGTTTTGGCAGCTGCGTTCGCACCTGCCGACTACTTTGTACTGAGAGTGCTCAGTACATACAACACTCTACACACAAACACATCAATGACACAACAACAACCAGCCAGCATCTGACAAACCACTACAGACGAAATACCCGAAAACCTCACATGCCTCTGGCAGCCGGGCCTTGCAACCCCTTTTATATGCCTCCTCCCACGGCCTCGTCCACGACGACCTTTTCGGTTTTTTTGAGTCTTTGCTTCCAGAAATTCTAAGCTCGGCCCATGTCTTGTGCATTTGCGACGCCGCCTTTTGTCACGCGCCCCTCGCCTTTTTGACCTTTTCGACCTTTTCGACCTTTTTGATACGCATTATATCCGTCATACCCATCTTTACTCCCTTACCACCTGAAAATGTCATCACCGCCATCGGAGTCCACGCCGCAGGGCGAGTCGGCTGGCGCAGCTACCGGCTCAGGCGTTGATGAGAAGCCACGCCTGACCGAGAAGGAGAAGAAGCAGAACCACATTGCATCCGGTAGGTCGACGCAGTGGAACATTGCATGGCGCATCCAGCTCATTAACTAACTCTTGGCAGAACAAAAACGCCGCCAGGCCATCCGGGAAGGATTCGACCGCATGACCGAGCTTGTGCCTGGCCTCGAGGGTCAAGGTCGCTCCGAGGGCCTCGTGCTGCAGCGTACCGTCGAATTCATGAAGCAGCAAATCGAGGAGAGGCAGCGGCTGATCCGGGAGATTGAGGCCCGCGGCGGGACCGTCGACGACAAGGACCGGCTGTAGAGCCAGCTACCCATCTTGCAAGGCAAAGGAAAGGGGAAAGAGACAGAGGACAACCTGCGGGATCGAGAAAGAGGCCAAAAAAGCTGAGAAGGAGATGCACGAGGCAGATTTTTTTTGCAGGAGTGACTCCAAGAGTCGGACGAGCTGACACCTGCGATGTGAAGCTAACTAACAAAAAAAAGAGACAAACACAAAAGGAACGGCGATTGGCGTTGGGTTTTATTATCCTTTTCATCTTTTCTTTTCTTTTCGTTACTTCTTATATTGGATGGACTTTGGGATGGAACTGGGCTGGTTGGGATTCACCATTGTTATGCCACGTTGCTGTTCCTACTTGACGGAAATTTCTGTACGATTATTACCAAAAGTGAACTTGTTGTACATTATTTTTAGATGGAGAGAAATATATCTACATAACCGTATCATAGCCGTCGATGATGGCTCAGGAAGCAAAGGCGACTAGCCGTTGGTCACTGGTACGTATTGACCTTTTCTTGGAGAAGCTTGAGCAACTCCCCTGGCGTCATCTCAATCGTCGACTGCCTCTTTTTCTTTCCGCCTGTTGGCGGCGCTTCCACTGGCGCCTCCTCGGCACCCTTGACGGGAATACCAGACAGGTCGACGGCAACGGTGCCCTTGGCAACGTCCTTGGGTCCAACAACCACAATCGCGCCGTAGCCCTTGGACTTAGCCTCGCGCACTTTGAGGGGTAGCGTGCGTGCACTCGTATCGACGTCAACGGCTGCCAAAAGCGTTGGGCTAGACGTAATGGGACCAGGCTCGGAGACTGCCGATACTGATGTCGACGTCCCTGCCAAAACAGCCTGCACCTCCTTGGCAAAGCCGACAACTGCATCGCTGTCGTTGACCGTCAGCACAATTGCCTGGCGCGGGTTCAGCCAGAACGGCCACCGGCCATTGTGGTGCTCAATCAGCAGCGCCATCAGCCGCTCCACCGAGCCTAAAACCGCACGGTGGATCATCACGGGCGTCACCGGTCCGGCCTCGCCTGCCTCGGCGTCAGCCTCGTCAGCTCGCCCCTCGCGCTCCAACTCCGGTGACGGTGCCTGATACGACAGCTCAAACCGCCGCGGCAGCTGGAAATCAAGCTGGACAGTCGCCGTCTGGTGCTCTTTGCCGTTCAAGTCTTGCAAGATGATGTCAATCTTGGGACCGTAAAAGGCGCCGTCGCCCGGGTTCAACGTCCACGGCTGGCCACTACCGTCAAGCGCACGCCGCAGCGCATCTTCGGCCGCATCCCAGTCGGCCTCGGATCCAATCAGATGGCCGTCCGTGGGCCGTGTCGACAAAACCAGCCGGTAAGGGCCCAGGCCCAGGACGCCGTACGTGAAGCGCACAAAGTCGAGCGTCGCCTTGATCTCGTCTTCAACTTGCGAGGGGCGACAGAAAATGTGTCCATCGTCCTGGTGGAATCGGCGCACACGCGTCAGGCCCGTTAGTGCACCGGAAATCTCGTCACGGTGCAGCGGGCTGAAATCAGCGTAACGGATCGGCAAGTCGCGGTAGCTGTGGTGCTGGGCGGCAAAGATGAGGCAGTGACCGGGACAGTTCATGGGCTTGAGGCCGTACTCGTCTTCGACTGTCGCTTCTTCGGAGTTTTCACTGGCGTCCGCTCTCTTCACACCCGTTTTAAGGGATGCACTCGTCACGGTAAACATGTCGTCGGCATAGTTGTCGAGGTGGCCTGACTTGGCCCAGAGCGCCTTCTTGTAGATGGTGGGTGTAATGACTTCCTGAAAACCGTAGCGGACGTATTGTTTGCGCAAAAAGTCGACTAGGCGGTTAAAAATGCGCGCGCCATTAGGCAAGAAGATGGGCGAGCCGGGGCTGTAGATGGAGGTGGTGAAGAGTTCTTGTTGGATGCCGAGGTCGCGATGGTCGGCCGGGGCACGGTCCTTATCGGCGGCCTGTTTTTGTGGTGGCGGGGTGCCATGTGAGGAGCAGTACTTTCGGGATAGTGAAAGAAGTGGCCGGTGCCTCGTATTAAAGGTGTGACGGGGGAGAATCTGGAGGGGGAGACCGAAGAGATCGAAGAGACTGAGGAAATCGAGGAGGATGAAGGTCGCGGCGATGTTTTAAGGGCTAGCCGGGTAGCCGGTGCGCGCAACGCCGCAGAGGCGTGCCGAGGAGACAGCATGGCACGTCTGCTGTGCAATTGGCACAAAATCAGGACGATAAGACGGGGTGGTGGTCGATATAAGAAGGGCTGCACGTTGTCCGAGGTCAAGCTGTCAGACGTTCAACAGCTCAGCGGTCACAGGCCCACGCAAAGCTAAAATTCAAGATCGCTAGTGGGGTCAGTCGCAAGAGGGACAGGCACTTCCAGAAATAGACTAGTGTGTTATGGCACCTGACCACGCGGGTCGTCCTGTGGTGTTGTGGAGCTCTTCTGGCCCCCCCATCACGCGGCGCCCGCGCCGGGCCTGTGTGTTAGGCGCCTTCGCGCCAGGGGTAGCCTTCTGACCAGGCATCCGCCCGCCAAAAAGCAACTCCTTCTATGATTTGATGCTTCTCTCTTCCATTCCAACAACCCTTGTTCGAAACCAACAAAAAGGTTCGCATTTCCCAGACAAGGCTCCCGCGGTGCCTGTGCGCTTCTTCACAACCGACTTTCACCGACTTTGAGGAACAACAACAATGACTCACCTTCCCATCAACGTCGTCTCATCTTTGGCTTCACTTTTCTGCCCCTGAACAAAGTCGCTAAAATCATAAAGTCAACAAGTCAACAAATCAACACCAAAACCACTTTACGCGTCTCACTTACAACCATCGGACCGGGACGCGTCTGGATCCTATACCGGTACTTTTCAATCCGGCCCAGCAACTATATATTAAGAAGAGGGAGCCCCGCACTCCGCGGTTGCCTCTTTCGAGGCTTTTCCAGAACGTAGCTAGCCACGGACCACAAAATACTTTCTTCCTCCCTCTCTCTCTCAAAACAATACCGCCCTGTGTGACAGCTGCCTTGTTTACTTCACTCATGGCCGCCTAATGGTTGACCTCCTTTTGTCAACGTC
The DNA here is from genome assembly GCA_016097105.2 of Sporothrix variecibatus. Classification (NCBI taxonomy): domain Eukaryota; kingdom Fungi; phylum Ascomycota; class Sordariomycetes; order Ophiostomatales; family Ophiostomataceae; genus Sporothrix; species Sporothrix variecibatus. The sequence goes on from JADMNI010000005.1 coordinate 3,269,256, forward strand.
TCGATCAACTTGATAATTCTCGCCACCTCTCCACAACAACATCATCGTCATGGCCGCTCTTCCTGTCGAAAGCTCCTGGCGCATGGTCGAGGGCGAACACGACAGCTTCGACACGTCCATTGTCCCCAACGCGTTCAGTCTGAGCGGCGAGTATGGTGACGATGGCGACGATCCGTTTGTGTCGACCAGCGGCGCGCCGTCGCAGCAGTCGACGGGGTCGGCCGGAGCAGCAACAACAAGCTCGCGACGTGGACTTGGAAATCGTACCGTGAGCGGTGCCAGCGCCATGAGCGCCTTGAGCAGTGTCAGTCGAGGCGGCGGTGGCGGCGGCGGCGCTTCTTCTTCCCAAGAAGATCGCATCAGCCTCGGCGGCGAGTCCTTTGGCGGCTCCGTCGTTGGCTCGCAGGACGACGACATCCACTCGTTTCTCCGTAAGGCGGAGAACGACGAGCGCGTCCTCTTACGGTCGCCATTTCAACCCTCGCTGCCATCATCCGTCCGTCAGAGCCCGATGAGTGCGAGCAGTGCTGGCAAAGCATCCAAGACGGCAGTCACCGCTGGCAGCAGCCGGCTCGACCGTACGACGTTCCAGACGCCCGAACCCGAGTTTCGCATGCCGACGATCGATATGGACGGCAGCCTGCATGCCGGCGACGGTCACCCTCAAAATCAGAGAGTGGCGGGCATTTCCTCCTCGTTTCGCGTCAGTGATACCGGCAGTCCTGCACAGCGGCGACGCACGGGTGGTGGACTGCTTTCCCGACTGAATGGGCGGCAGACCATGACAGAAAACGGCACCGGATCAACTTCGTCTGAAAATGGTCCGTCCACGGCCACTGCTGCCTGGAGACGGGCCGTGCCCTCGAGCCGGACACTTTTCTTTGTTCTCCTTCCACTGCTCGGCCTGGTTGCTGCCTACGGGACACCGCTCTTTTATTCGACAACAACAACGACAACCAACACAGTCTGCTCACTACCAGGTGTGCGTTACATCAGGCTGCCATTTCTGTCCACCAACAACCTACCCAAACGATAAGACTACGACGCCGGCACAAGATGGCAACACCAATGACGGGACAGTAGAAGACACAAACTACTGGGCCGTACGGAACCGATTCAACTTCGAAGCTCGGCAGGCTGCCATCGAGAAACCAGCACCACCACCAGTCAAACCCGTTGTCAGTCTCGTGCGCAGCGCCGGTCAGCTTATGCGCGTGCAGACACAACTCGCCGGTGTCGTCAAGGATAGAGTCCTTGTGCAGCGTTCCAAGAACAAGAACAATGTCCCGCCCGCACAGGATGCATGGCTCGTGCCCCGCGCGCAGACAAAGGATCTCCGTCTAGCTGCACAAATCCAGAGTGGACAGGCAAAGCAGGAGTCAAAGAGTCAAAACTCGGCCACCCTGCTGCTCGTCGAGCTCGACGCTTATCTCGACGCCGCCAAGCGCGTCTCCATTGCCTTGACGCGACTGCAGACGGGCGCTGCCGCTACAGCCGCTGACACCCTCGCCTATCGGAGCCGGCAGACGCTGGCACAACTGCGGCGGATTGCCACTCGTGAAGGGGGTAGCAGCAACGATGACGGCAGTGGCTGGCTCAGTCGTATCTTTTCTTCGGCTTCATCCACCCGCCGCGCACAGCTCCGTGACACCTATCGCCACCATGTCGACACTGTGCTGACCAAGACACAGCTGCGCGTCACCGAGGCCGAGGCGGTTCTTTCGCGCGCTCGAGGTAGCCAGTCAACACCTGGCGGGTGTGCAGCAATATGTTGTTGCGCGCAAGCTCGAGCTCATTGGGAAGAACATTGAGCAGGAGGTGACAGGAAGCAGCAGCAGCAGCACTTCTGTGAGCAGTGCCGGTACCGGTGGTGGTCCAGGCGGTGATCCTTTTTTTGATACGTCGGGCGGTCTCTTTTCCTGGCTCTGGTCTGTCGTCTTTGGGCGGCAACCCGAAGATTTGCACAATCTGTCGACGGCCAAGATGAGCAAGGCAGCGCGTGCGTGGTCCGGCTATGCAGACCAACTGCAACGTCTCTACGATGACCACGAGACTGCCGTTGGCCGTGCTGCCGAGACACTGGACGACATCTCGGCCGTGCGGGATGCTTTGAGTGTGCTGCAGACGCATTTGGACGAAGACAGCATTGACGACGCCAGCAGCAACGACGAGGGTGATTTGGACTTGCGTCTGCACATGGACATTGTCGATGCCGGCATCCAAGACCTGGAGAAGGTGGGACGGTGAGGTTTGCGGGAAGTTATGATTTAATGCTATGGGATATGAACGGGATATTTACGGTGTCTCTTGTTTTCTGTGCTTCTTACTTTTCTTTCTTTCTTCTTCTATTTCTTATGACGAGATACCAGGGCAGGTTCGGGCTTATTCTAATGATGGGAACGGCGTTCTACAAGACACGATATCTGGGGGGTATGGGGTAATTTTATGATTTCTGCTTGGCGTTACCGGCTACAACGAATGCAATGCTTTTACATATATTTTCTCATACATTCTCTCCTATTCCGCACTGCCAAGTCAAAGTGAAGCCCACCACAAGGCCACCACAAGACTAATACGACGTATTCGGCCTGTCGATAAACAAAAACTTTGACAAAAACTACGCCTGTCGTCGTTCTCGTCTCTTCTCGTGCCCATAATCGCCCGTTCCCTTGCCCCTTCCACTATCTTTTTGTGCCAGCGATATCCCGAGCGGCTCAGTATCCGCGCTATCGGCCCACGTGTGGGGGCCTGCCAACCGTCAAAAGGTACACAGTACAGATATTACGGCGTATTACTCGCAGAGTCATGGAGTCAAAAGAGCGCGCAAACAGTACTAAAGGGCTGTGCGTGTGTAATAGCACAGAGTAACAGCAGCGTAAAAACAGCGGGCGGTACCGCGAGTCGGTCCTGTCGGTGCTTGCCAGATCAAGGTGCTAATCTCTGGGTGGGAAGGAGCCCACCTTCCCTCTCGCTTTCCTAGCTCGGAGCGCCGAAAGAGAAACGGCCCTGCGATTCGCTCATTCGTTCGAGGCCTCGTACCAGAAACGGCAGTGTTACCCAACTACAACGGGCTATTACCAGCGAACAAAGGCGCTGGCCAATGGAGAAGGCGCTTTCAGGTCCTTATCTCTGGCGTCCCCTCGAAGCAACCTTCGTTCCTTCCGTCCCTACGTCGATTAACCTGCGGGGTAGTTTGCGCCCATCCGCCTCTATGCGAGCAATTGAGACACACTGAGAAGGAGCAGAAATAGAGCAGAAGAGGGCAAAAGTGAAGAAAGAATGACCGACCGATCGGCACCAAAATGGGGTGGAAGGTGGATGGGGGGCCCTTCTTATGGCCTGGTCGTTCTTGCTGTTTTTTTCTGTTTTTGCCTGGCGCAATTCGCTGGTTCCTTGTCCTTTTTTGAGGTGTTAATAAAGAATATTACTAGGAAGCAACGTCTCTGAAAAAAGTTTTGCACGTTTCTGGCTCTCTCTCCATGGTGATCTTATCTAGGAAAGAGCGAGCGCCCGTTATTATGTTCGATATCCTCAACAGTTCGTGATCTTTTTGACCTTTGGACCTTTCTTCATATTTCTGCTTCATTCTTTTCTTTTGCATGCCCATTTGACAGCCTTGTTTCGTAACGATTGTTCTGCTTCCCATTGCCATTTCTACTCCAATAATTTCCCCCTCTCTCAGCTGCTTTACACGCACACACCCCCGTCCCGTCAGAGGGCGATCCTCTCAGCAAAAACCACCGAAAACCACCACCGCAAGAAGTTGCCATGCATCTTGTGCCAAAAGAGGTTTGTCTTACGCGATGAAAACGCTACTAGCAGCACCCTCTGCCTTTTGCCGTGCGACATCTTGTCTTGGCTTTTTGGAGATGTGTGACAGCCTTGTACATTGTACAATTGAAGCGGATTAATTAATTAGAGAAATACTGACGATTCCAATCGCATCACAGCTTGACAAGCTCGTCATATCGCAGCTTGGCTTCATTGCCCAGCGCCGCCTCGCCCGCGGCGTCAAGCTGAACCACTCCGAAGCCGTCGCCCTCATCGCCAACAACCTCCAGGAGCTCATTCGCGATGGCAACCACAAAGTCGCCGATCTCATGGCCCTCGGGTCCACCATGCTCGGCCGCCGCCATGTGCTGCCGTCTGTCTGCACAACGCTCCATGAGATCCAGGTCGAAGGCACCTTCCCCAACGGCTCGTACCTCGTGACCGTCCACGAACCCATCAAGACCGACGATGGCGACCTCGCACGCGCCCTCTACGGCAGCTTCCTACCCATCCCGACAACAGCCTGTTCCCACTCGAGGACGCTTCGCATTACGAGTCAGCCGCACAGCCCGGTGCGGTGGTCGTCGTCAAACAGACCAAGGAGAACATGATTGCCATCAACGAGGGCCGTGAGCGCACGCGCCTAAGCGTGACGAACAAGGGCGACCGCCCTGTCCAGGTCGGCAGCCACTACCACTTTATCGAGACGAAACCCGCAGCTCCTGTTTGACCGCAAACGCGCCTACGGCTTCCGCTCGACATCCCCGCCGGTACTTCGATCCGTTTCGAGCCCGGTGACACCAAGACCGTGCCACTCGTCGCTATTGGCGGTCACCGCATCATTCGCGGCGGCAACAACCTGGCATCGGGCCAGGTCGACCTGTCGCGCGTCGACGACATTATCGAGCGCCTGCAAAAGGCCGGTTTCGCACACGCACCCGAACCGCTTGCCGACGCCCCCTCAACCTCCAGCCCTTTGAAATGACCCGCCAAGCCTACCAGACCATGTTCGGCCCGACCACGGGCGACATTGTGCGCCTGGGATCGACAGACCTTTGGATTGAGGTCGAAAAGGACTACACGGTGCGCGGCGACGAGTGCAAGTTTGGTGGCGGCAAGACGTTGCGCGAGGGTATGGGCCAGGCTTCGGGCCGGTCCGACAAGGACTGCCTGGATCTTGTGATTGTCAACGCGCTGGTTCTGGACTGGAGGGTATCTACAAGGCCGATATCGGTGTCAAGGAGGGCATCATTGTCGGCATTGGCAAGGCAGGCAACCCCGACGTCATGGACGGCGTGTACCCGGAGAACATGGTTGTAGGAAGCTGTACCGAGGTCGTGGCTGGCGAGAACAAGATCATCACGGCTGGTGGTATCGACACACACATTCACTTTATCTGCCCGCAGCAGGCTTACGAGGCTGTTGCATCGGGTGTCACCACCATGCTCGGTGGCGGTACGGGCCCCACGGCTGGCACGTCCGCCACCACGTGCACGCCCGGTGCCCACTACATCAAACAGATCCTGCAGGCCGTCGACACCCTGCCGGTCAACCTGGGCATCACCGGCAAGGGCAACGACTGCGACCCCAAGGCGTTGCGCGAGCAGATTGTCGCAGGCGCGTGCGGTCTCAAGCTGCACGAGGATTGGGGCACCACACCGGCCGCCATTGACTCCTGTCTCACCGTGTGTGACGAGCTCGACGTGCAGTGCCTGATCCACACAGACACGCTCAATGAGTCGGGCTTTGTCGAGAGCACCGTGGCTGCCTTTAAGGGCCGCACCATCCACACGTACCACACCGAGGGTGCCGGCGGTGGCCACGCGCCCGATATTATTTCCGTTGTGGGCGAGAAGAATGTGCTGCCGTCCAGCACGAACCCCACACGCCCCTTACACCGTCAACACGCTGGACGAGCACCTGGACATGTTGATGGTGTGCCACCACTTGTCCAAGAACATTCCCGAGGACATTGCGTTCGCCGAGTCGCGTATCCGCGCCGAGACGATTGCCGCTGAAGATGTCATGCACGACCTCGGCGCCATTAGTATGCTGAGTTCCGACTCGCAGGCCATGGGCCGCTGCGGTGAGGTCATTCTGCGCACCTGGAACACGGCGCACAAGAACAAGGTGCAGCGCGGCAAGCTGCCTGAGGACGAGGGCACAGCGGCCGACAACTTCCGGGCCAAGCGCTATGTCTCCAAGTACACAATCAACCCGGCGCTGGCCCAGGGCATGGGCCACCTGATTGGCAGCATCGAGGTTGGCAAGCTGGCCGACTTAGTGGTATGGGATCCGGCGTGGTTCGGCACGAAGCCGACGACAGTGATCAAGAGCGGCATGGTGTCATATGCGCAGATGGGCGATCCCAATGCCTCCATCCCAACGGTGCAGCCCATTATTGCGCGACCCATGTTTGCACCCATGGTGCCGGCGACGTCAGTGCTGTTCGTGAGCGAGGCAAGCATTGCGCAGGGCGTTGTGCAGACGTATGGCCTGAAGAAGCGCATCGAGGCGGTGCGGGGCTGCCGCACGGTCTCCAAGAAGGACATGCGCTTCAACGACGCGACGCCCTCGGTGCAGGTCGACCCTGAAGCGTACACGGTGCTGGCCGACGGACAGCCGTGCACAGCAGCGCCAAGTGAAGTGTTGCCACTGACGCAGCAGTTCTACGTGTACTAAGAAAGGAAGAAGGAGGAAGATCTTACCGGTATATATATCAAGATTGTGCGTGTGTGTGTGTTTTTGAATATTTGCAGCTTTCCTTTATATAATGATATTTTTGAAGCGTTCTTAAAAAAGTGGAGGGAACATTGCCCGAATACGTAAAAGTGAAAAACCATGACTGTACGTGATATGTAGTTGAGGGGCGTCTTATTTAATACGAGGTGTGGTATAGTTTGGTATGTGCTGGAGCTTAGGGGTTGGGTCTTGAATGAAATTGTAAGTGTAGGTTGACTGCCCAGAGAAGGGGTTGGAAGGAAAGACCAGGATAAGCAATAGGCAAATGCCTGGTTGCTGAGTTGGGCAGGCACTGTTGACAAAAGAGGTAAATATACGGGTAGAAGTAGGTCTTAGGAATGGGAGCATTTTGGTAAACCAAGGGAAAGAACGACCATCGAAAGACAATGACCCTGGAAAGAAGGCAGGTGCCTTTGGATGGTGCCTGCTTGTTGTGGGTATAAGATCCATTGGAAGGACCACTCAAGGGGGATCTCAAAGTGCAAAGTGCAGTCTGCTGTTAAGGAAGGAGAGACCTGTTGACAGTTTCTTTCCTGGATTTCAATAACAAAGAACAGTGGTGGCCCTGGTGAGCCTGGGAAAGTCCTAGTATCGTAATATGGGCTTGACCCTTCTGGCCGATGGTGCTGTCCATGTTCCCGTATTTCATTTTTCAGGGCGGTCCCCCGAACCAGAACCCGAACCAGGAACCAACCATCAAAACGGCCGGCCTTGTGTACTTGACGGCCTATGTTAACCTAATCAGTACGGAGTACCGTTTCCAACAAAACCCCTGCCTGTTCTGGGTCTAAAAGTCTGAACGGTCGAATCCGTGTAATGCCACTGGCTGGTTTTGTTCCCCTATTGCTTCGTCGCGATAATAACGTGCCCTCCAACTGTTCCTTCAGCGGCCTTGCTGACAAGTCTACAAAGCATTACTCTGGCACACTTGTAGTGAGCTGAAAAAGATACTTTGACACAATCTCTGGAGCTTTTGCCTTCTTCAGTAAACACGACAGCGACCTCGACAGCAACCCTGGCAGCGATCTAGATATAAGCCACCTTACACCCTCTATTTCCTTGACCTTCTATATTTCAACCTCACCATCAACGAAGTCCCCAAGCCTTTATTCTCGTCCCTAGCTTTCTCATTCTGGCACAAAGCAGCGTATCACATTTTAACGGGTCAAGATTTGGATTTTATAACGAGTGCATTCTGCGAGAATTAAATAGACGAACAATAAAAACAATACAGACAGCAACAACAACAAAACGACAAACAACCCCCACACTCATTGCAACAGGTAAGAAATTATTTTAACTTTGTCGTATATTGGAAGGGCCGTTCAGCTCCAGTATCTCGACCATCCCCTGAAAAAAGAAGAGAGGCCGTATTCTGAAAACTGTCGGCTGGTCCCGAAGTCGCTACCAGCGCTTTCCCGTCCCGAATCCATAATAGCGAGAGATCCCTATGACCTAAACCGTCATTTTTTCCACCGCCCACAACCCTTCCCAAAACATGATATAGTATCAAAGTACGTTATGTAAAGACAAGAACAATAAAACAGTGAAAAAGCAACAACCTCGAAAGCAACGAGTCTCCTTCCTTGACAGAAAGAGACAGGGTAAAAAACAACCGAAAAAAGAGAAACCGCAAACATAAAATACACACACAAAACCAAAAAGAGAGAAGCCAATCATGACATAACAAGTGAGAAACCAAACCCCATCGTCACAAGCCGGAAGGAAGAGTCGAAAGAAGGCAAGATGCAACGCGGGTGTGGGAGGAGAGAGGAAGAATGAACGAAAATCAGATAAGACGCAGACCGGGATACGCCAGCGTCGCCATACGTACTGTGCTCTGCTATACCGTGCAATGCCGGAAAAGAGAGAAAAAGCAAGCAGGTGTCGTAAATCGCCGTCCGAAGTGTGGTAGTAGTCGTAATTATAGGAGGAACCTCGCGTGCGGAGCGTCGGTCGTGGAAGATAAAAATGATCGTGATGGATCATCCAACGGTGGAAATGATGAAATAACAGACAAATCGACAAGGGTTATTGGAAGAACTCTCATCGACTCACTATTTCACGCTCTGAAGAGCGCGGGGTCAATATTATCAGTAAACCAGAGCATTGGAGAACGCCTAACCGCCTCTTAGCCTTCTTGCTTCTGCAACTCTCGGGCTCATGCTCTAGTTACCTTAGATGTCCGCTTGCGCTTCTTATCGGGGCTGGCAGGGGCAGCACCCTTGACCGGCTCGGCCTCAGCGCCCGGGGTAGCGGTCTTGCGCTTCCGGCTGTCCTTCTTGGCAGACTTGGGGGTCTTGGCAGCGGTGTCATCGGCAGGGCCCTGCTGCAGCTGCTCGGCAATAGCGTCCTGGTCGTTGCCAGTATCGGCCTCCTTGCTAGTGGGCATCGGGATGTGGAATTCATCGGCGTAACGCAGAGCATCCTCGTCAGGCATCAGACGGGCGTTAGCATTGCCGGACTTGTACGAGTGCACACGAGCGTTGTACAGGCGCAGGTTGTATTGGTAAGCGCGGTCCCAGCCCTGCAACAAGTTAGCGAATTTCAAAAGGTCGCGGAATATGAAAGATAAAAGAGTGGGAAGAAAAGAATACGTACACCCTTGTCGTGGGCGTTCATGGTGCTCCAGCGGCGCTGGCCCTCCTCCTGAACGGCACCCTTGGGGGCCTCAGGACCCAGGTCGTTGGCGATGATAGGACGAGCGGTCTGCATGTACAGGAAGTACGGAGTCAGGGGACGCTTGGGGGCGTTGGGGTCGTGAGTGCGCTTCTTGCGCTCCTTCTTCTCGTCCGCAGCCGGGGCAGCGACAACAGCAACGGGGGGCAGGACAGCGCCAACATTGGGCAGGAGACCAGCGTCGAAGCCACCAATAAGCTCATTGATGCCGTCGACGCCAGCACCCTCACCGAGCAGGAGGTTGGTCTGGCGCAGGTACTCGACCGAGAACTGCTTCAGCAGATCCTGGATGGCCGAGAGACGCGAGTAAACCTGAGAAATTGTTAATAAATCGGTCAAAACGAAAGGAGCTATTCCGATGCTTCTGGACTTCTGATGTGTATTCTTCTGACCAAGTGAGGTGGGAGTTGCATGAGTAGTCTCAAGCGCGTCGCCGAATCGGTCGAATGTAAACAAAAGAGTGGAGTCGATGGCCACTGGGCCAAGTGTAGAGGCGCGCCGCGACAAACCACTTTGTTTTCCTCGTCGCTTGACTTGGAAAAATGAAAAGCGAAGTTGCGTGTTGCATAGGTCGCAAGGGACCTGGAAATCGAGGAATGATTTTTTACAAAAATGCTGTGTCTATTGACCGTCGAATGTACACGCAAATGGTTTTGCGGTGTGCAATGCGGAAGTCAAGTTAGTGAAATTTAGGCAGTGTGGTGTAAGAAAGCCACGTAAACAGAGTGGGAAACACGCCGATGTGTTGGAGCGCAAGAGCTTATTTATGAGAAGTGCGCATTGTGGTGAAGGGAATAGGTGTGCGACGTATGAGGTCGGGAGGGGAATAGGATGTAGGCCAAAAGCGCGTGCGAAAGTGCACGGTTTGGTCATTGGTGGGAGTGGGAGAGCGAAGAGAAGATGATGAGGATTCAAAGCAAGGTGAAGTTCATGGAAGAAGCATCGCGTTGTCGCCGTCGTCAAAAGTGAAGCGAAGAACAAACGCGATTGAGGTGGTGGTAAAAGCAGGTAGAAGGCGATGCAAGCCCAGAAAGGAACAGGAAACGACACCAGAAGGCCAGAAGAAGCCAGAGAAACATTGCACAGAACAAGAGTCAAAGAGTCAAACGAGGTTGCAAAAACGTACCGAATCGCGGACGCGAATGAAGTTCTCAACGTCAATCTGCTTGGGCGCATCGGCCTTTGCGGCCTCAGCGAGCTGCTTCTTGGACGGGCGAGCCATAGTGCTGATGTGTAGTTGTGTAGTGGTGATGTTTGTTTGGAGCGTGCGTTTCCAGGGACTTCAGTGGCGATGCGCTGAAAGTCGAAAATGCGAAATGGTTAAAAATGGCGATGTGGGTTTTAGAAGACAAAATCTACAGCGATGGTAGGAGAAGTAAAAAAGAGAGAAGAGGGGGGAGAACAGAAGGTCAGAAGGGAAGGAAGGAGGGGAAAGAGAAAAGAGTCCTTTCAGGCGCGCGAGGGTTGGGGGGGTGCCCGCAAGTTTATAGGCGGCTGGGGGTTGGGGGACGACCGCGCTGATTTGTTTTGATTTTTAATTTTTGCGCTTTCTGGTCTTTCGCTTTTTTCGGGCCAGTCGCTCCTCCCCCCTTGGGCCCTTCTGAAATCTGATTGCTGTCCTTAGTTGGTGTGGCTCCTTCCTTTTTTTCGCGCAGCCGCTGTCTGCTAGGGGGGAGGGGGGTGGGATGGGGAAGGAGGTCCCGACAGGAAAACCTGCACTGTCCCAATGCCCCAATGTCCCAGTCTGACCTTCTTCTGGCAGCGCGCGCCCAGTAATAGCCTCGTAACAGGCGGCCAGGCCCCATATCTTTTTGCTGCTAGGGCGGCTTCGGCAAGGTTGAGCCTGAACTGGCCGAAAGGTCAGGCGAGTCGACCAACATCCGCTGTGAACCCGCGCACCCCTGTCCCCCCTTCTGTCGTTTCTGCTCTTTCCTGTCCTTGTTAGTCCTTCTGTTTCTGGCGGCGATTGGGCTCGTCTCGCTGAGACCGCTTAGATGGCTGTCGGTCGCTGTTGCCCTCGGAAGCGCTGGCCTGCTGCACACGCGCGCTGCCTGCCCGCGCATCCTGCCCTTTTCATAGCGACAGTCCACTTTTTTCCCAACGCACCCTCGCACGCTGATTCCGCACTACCTCACCAGGTTCACACCCTTTCCTTCCGCTGTTATTATCGCATTATATTCGCGCACTTGCGCCCGCGTCCTGGTGATGTTTACTGAGATGATATTTGAGGGTAGGAGCACTTGTTCGCCATATGCGCTATGATGCCTCCATCTCTCATTGCCGAGCACTCTCGCAAATGAAGCCTCCCAGAACCATGCCTTCGGTCAATCCAGGCCGTGCAGCCGCCAGACCAACGCACGACACACAACTGTCGCGCAGCACATCCGTCTTCAGCGTCTACAGCTGTCGCCTCCATCCCCTCATTTCTGACGAGTTTCACAAGGGTCTTCTAACCATCAGGTCTGTACGCCCATTGTTCCATTCAGCTCCTCGATCGCTCTTGCCTTCACTGTTGATTGCACCACCGCCCGACAAGGCCACTCGCCAACCACGCCTGCCTGCAACCTGCACTCCTTCCGTCTTCCACCCCTTCTCAAGCTCCTGCCTTTTTCTCTCCCCAAAAGGTACTTTGCCAGCGCTTCCCGAGTGTCTTTGCAGATGTCTGCAAAAACATGTACCTTCTTAACCTGTGCTCTTTTATTTTGTTAAATAAGTCAATCTTTACTGAGGATAGAGGTCAAAGTGTATGCAAATTTGGATTCTTCGGCATTTTTCAGACACATAGTGTAGTTGTGTTTTGTCAGTTCGGTGCTTGGTGGACGCGCCGTGCGGTGCCAAAAGCATCGTGCTGTTTTCGAGGGACAACATTTGGGGCATCCAGTGAAGTATTTTGGGCGTCCGCTGAAGCCAGTTGCGAGGTATCGCGGCGTGTTCTGGGCTCCCCCTGTGCCTCAGGCGATCGCGCCTGCCACTCTTGGCCTCTTGGTTTGTTTTGATTTGAATTTTAGTTTTTTAGGCAAAGTCGTGTCACAAGCGCTACGAGCGCTTTTCTTCGGGGATACGGCGCACGCCCCCCTGCACGGGCGCTATTGTCCAATGAAAAGGCCGCTAACGTCCAGGTCCATGACGGGTTGGTGGGGGGCACACGCGACGCCGCGCCCTCAAAGAAGGAAAGAGCGAGACAGCGAGACAGCCCCAGGCGGTCTCTGAGCTGTCTCCTTCTCCATCTCCTCTTCTACCCTCCTCCTCTCTTTCCAGGCCCTCATAATGCTGATCTGCTGTATTTCCAATACGTAACCTGACGCACACCACTACACTAAGTCGCTAATTCGCCGCCTCTTTCTTTTCACCGCTGTGCCGCGTGCTCAGTCCGTTTGGAAATGGGATGCGACGCACAAGCCCCCCCCCTTTCTTCACTCTTCCCTCACACTTTCCTTTCGTTCACCCCCTCTGTGCTCGCTATCGCTTACTGATCGCAGAAAGTTAATTTTTGGCAAGAGCGCCCATCGTCCCTTTGCACCTTCCTCCACTGCCCAGCCCCAAGGGATTTAGCGCCTTTTAGTGGTCGCGCAAAGCGCACCAAATGCACCACAATAGCAAAGGCCTGCAGGCAGACCTCTGAAAGCTGTCTTCCTTATCTGGGGGATACGGAGGTGACTGTCCAGAGAGCCCGAAATTCGAAAGAAGGCACACCCCCTCCCTTGCTGCTGAACCACCCCCCAAAACGCCAGGCCTTGTGTCTAGCCCCTCTTTCCAACAATCCAAAAATTCAGAAATCGCTGAGCCTCCTGCCCAGGCGAGCCCCAAACCGAATTTTCCTAATACTTTGGCATCCCCCGCTTCTTTTACTGATTTCAGGGAAGTCGCCCGACAGCGCCTTCCCGGCGAGGTCACCCAAGGTCCCACGGTCGCTCCAAATCAGCAAGAACGATGGCGAGCGCGATTTCCACTTGTATCCCTTGTTGCTTTGTTGCTTCGTTCTTTCCCCAAATCCCATATTCACGCCGAAAGCGTCCCAGGCCACCGTCAGTGAGGCCCCATCGCCAAACGACAGCGTCTCGCCGCGCGATAGCGACTTCAGCGACATTTTCGGTTTCTCTGTTTCGTAGAATGTACAAAACCCAAAACTTAGGAAAGCTACGCGCCAGCTCCGCCAGCTTCAACTGAAATTCTGCAACGGCTGGTCCCTGAAGTCTGGCGCGAACAGCTTTTCTAAACTTTCTAACCTTCATATGCCAACGTCCACAACACCATCTTTTTCTTACCTTTCATTCTCTGTGATTTTTCCACCGCCGCTTCTTGATTCCACACTCGTTGACCGGCAGGCGCGTGGCACCGGAAGAGCGGCCAGGCCCTTCCCTTCTGCATTGCCATGCCAGTACCAGTTTTGCTTGCTTTCCAGAGACTAATATTTGCTCCCATGAACCCTTCCAAGCTCTTCCAATGTCTTGGTTGCCTCGCCAGATTCAACAGACAGCATTCCACGCGTCATGCAAGCTCTTCAACCTCTTGAGCCTCTGTCTCTCAAGCTCTCGCCAGCTCTTCGCCACATGCCGTAATGATTTTGTAGAGACAAGAGCAAATGAGTCTTCACGTCATAAGCTTGCCTCAGGTCACATGTCACGCGCACAAACAAACTCTTTCCAGTGTGCCCCATCACTCTCAAGAAGCTCAGCAACTTCATATATCAAGACGCGACAAGCACTGAAGAAGTTTATACTGTGTACTCAGTACAAGATATAGACCTGTGTGCTTATCCTGACTATCAAAGCTCCATATGCTAGAGCTCTCTAATGTATATCTGGCCAGGCTTCACAAGTACGCTCCGTGAGAAATTTCTTGCAGTATTGCCAAGTTGTCGCGACAAAAGCAGAGCTTTGCCAGCTCAGCTCAGCTCTTGCCGCCCGTCGTGGTCGAGATCGTGAAGAGGCCCGCAGTTACAAGGAACGGGTCTAGCGTGGGCGGTCTGGACCCGAGCTTCAAGGAGCTCGGGTCACGTCCAGAGAGGTCCTCAGAAAGCGAAAACAACGTCAAGCTCCGCTTACCCGCAGCAGCTCTGCTTGTGGCCTAGCCGCCAGGTCCAGTTTGCGACGTTGCTGATTGTTTTGACTGCTGATTTTGTTCAAGCCCCAGCACGCGTCGCCCACGGGCTCCACGAAGGCTGTCTTTCTGTTTTGATGCGCCCAGTTCTCGTGTAGCAAGCCTTTGCTGCATCTGGCGCGATGTCTCTACTGACGTTGAGTTAAAGCAGTTGTCTCAAAAGCACGACGCGATCAAAGATTCAGGGTCCTCTTCAGAAACACTGCCTATTTCAGGGCTTTCAAACAGCTATCGGGAATGCTTTGGGCTGGACTGTCTTTGATCAAATCTACTTCGTAGCAGCTGCTGAGCCCGACGTCATTGTGATAGAAGATTCCTGATATAGGCAGCCCCTCACTCTGTGCATCCCACACATCGTTCTGAGCTTTCCATGATCCGCTGCCCGTCATCTGAAGCCCGGGAACGTGCTCGTAATGTCCCATTCCACGCTTCGGCTAGGCCCATCCATGGACCTCTATATGATCTACCCGAGATCTGGCAGCCTTGCACGAAACGACGCGCCGGGCACGAGGCTCGTCACTGGACCAGGGAAGCTCCGCTGGACGCGTTGATTGATTCAAGCTGTATACAGCATTGTGTCGCAAACGGTCCCTATCCGCTATCCGATAGGGCTTCAGAGCTGTCAGCAGATCTCGGTGAAGGGCCGTGAAGACCCGCCAGCTTCGTAGGCGCGTCGTTGATGAGCCCCGTAGACACAGCGCATGTTGGAATAAGTAGGGCCGAGAACCGGTGATGACTGCCCGAGAAACCCTTATATCAAAGAGCTTGCTGTTGTTCTTTGTAGTTTGACAGGCGCGACCTGCCAAGCTCTTGCAACGACGGCGCACAAAGTCACAACAAGCCAGAAGTACGCGCTGACAAGCAACAAGTGCTAGGCGCTCGCCCCAAAGCAATCAACGGCTTGCTGTCAAAAGACGGGCACTATGTTGCTTTTGTTGCCCCCCTTTCTTCTCGTTCCTGATGCCTTCGTCTTAGCTCTCGTAGCTGCCGGCATGAGCCGTTGAAGCCACGCCAAAATATGCGGCTTTGCGACACCAAGCCCAGGAACGCGCGGGGTGGTGCTGATGAGGGGAGGTTCGTACCATAGAGGTGTGCGGGCCACCACGCCGGCAGTGTAGCTGTGTGCCTGGATTTTGTTCCCTTTTTTCCACGTCTTGTTCTCGAAGCTTTTGGATGTCTGGCATTTATTACGATATTTCCGTGTTTGATATTGTTCTACTTGCCCCTATTTAGTATCACTCCATCGCTCTTTCCCTTTTCTTTACCGCCATCCACCCTTCCGCGTTTGACCTCTTTTACATCGCACCTTCCCTACCGAGCCTACAAACACCATGCGCATCACGTGCATACCTTTCCTCGATTGAATCAACATGCTGGCAGGCACCTCCTGAAGGTCTACAATGCCAGCGCCAGTCTCCTGCACATCATCGCAGTCCTGAACACAAAAGTGTCATGTCGTGATGACGCGACACAACGGGCCGCGGGGCTGTCAATGAGGCAGTCAACGGCTCTCCGCCTCCGCCTCAATCGCCAACGGCCCTGTCCTCCCCTCCTTCCTGATGAATGCCTTTTCATACGTCTTACTGTGTGAGCATAAGCTCTTTTCGTCACTCACGGATCGCTCCTGCCACTTCAACGCAAGGTGAGGATAACAACGGCAAACGCAACCAAGCAACCCCTCCACAGAAAGGGCTTCGCCAAGTCGGCCACCAGTCGTGCAACAATGCCAAGCCCAAACGCGGGTCCCTACGTCGCAGGCAGCCCAATCAAGCACTGTTGCAAAACAAAAGCCGGCCTGCCCCTCGCTCATCTCATAGAAAGAGAGAGCTATTGCCCCGAAGAGGCCTCTATCGCCTCTCTATCGCACCTTCCAAACAACAGCTCATCACCAAAGAGGGAAAGAGGGGCCCCCCAGTCTTTGCCCTCCTCTTGGCAGCTTGGCATTGTAAGATGTGACGACGCCCTCAGTGCCGCATCTCTTGATTTTTCCCTCTTTTCTCCATTGTCCTCGTATCTTGGGAAGATCCTATTTTAAAATAGGAGGGCTCCCTCTTTTTTTTACGGCTTTTTTGTGTTTTCTTGAGTCTCCGATTTTTTCACCCCGCCTCGGATCTTGAGATTTGTTTTCTTCTCTCGCATCCACCATCAACAAATCTTCACTTTTATTCTAGGTAAGACAAGCTGTATGTTTGAAGCTCGGTTAAGGAGCTCCTAGTCTGCTTTTCTTGAGCTTTATTTGGGCTTCTCTTCATTTTCGTCGGGATTCCTTCTTATCCTGCCCCTCCTCCAAGCTTCCTGCTGACGATAACCAGCTTCAATACGACCCTATCAACGCAACATTCCACGATGCCTTTCATAAAACCTCCAGCGCTGCTGGTCGGCCTACTCGTCCTCTTTCTCTTCACCCGCAAGGCCCATGCCTTTGGTGCCGGTAACATTGCCGGCATCTCCAAGGTCGAGGGCCAGAACTGGCGCCATGGCGACATCGAGGATACCCTGCTCAAGCTGATCATGGCCCGTGCCGTGGGCGGTAAGAAGTTCGACAAGCTCTCTGTTTCCCGCGTCTACTTTGGCAACTGGCTCCGTGACTACAGCCAGGCCATCGATGTTGGCACCGTCAAGGCCGTCTCGGCCGAGGCCATTCGCCTACTTCTCTGTGTCCTGGGTTTCTTGACGTTCGGCTACGGCTCCCACGAGTTCGAGGTCACGGCCGAGCGTCTGGGTACCTACCGCCCCGAAGACCACATCGACAAACCCCAAGAACTACGCCGACAACCTCGATGCCCGCCGCTACGACCCCCGGCTCCGTGGCCCTGTCGACGAGCGTGTCGAGCTCGCCATCGACCCGAACTCAGGCATGAAGAACTACATTGCCAACGAGCGTGCCGGCATCATGACCAGTGCTTACCACGTCCGTCAGCTGTTTGGCAAGTGCATTGACCTCGGCCGCTCGTATCGCCACAGCAAGCGCAAGGAGGATCTGTACGAGGCTCTGCGTCTCATGGGTACCGGTCTGCACTGTCTCGAGGATTTCTTGGCCCACAGCAACTACACCGAGCTTGCTCTCATCGAAATGGGCGAGACTAACGTTTTCCCCCACGTCGGCCGCGGCACGCGCATCCGCCTCCAGGGTGCCAACCACAGCGTCTACCCCATTGTGACTGGCACTTTCGGTGGTGTCGATTTCCTGCACTCTGTGACGGGTGAGGTTTCGGACAAGCTGACCCAGAACGAGATCCAGGAGCTCGAGGGCACCCTGCAGAACAGCCAGAACAACGACACCAGCATGCTCGCCAGCGTGCTCGACATGATCCCCGACGGCATCTTTGGTGGCGGTGACAAGAAGGAGAAGATGAATAACATTCAGTCCAACGCTGCGGCCGCCCAGATGCAGCAGATGAGCGTCTCGCCCCGTCGCCCCGAGGAGTACACCATGTACATCAAGAACATCTTTGCTCAGATCATGCCCGCCATTGAGTTCCACGACGAGATCCTCCAGAAGATCACCGAGGCCATTGAGAAGATTCCTGTGCTCCCGCAGCTCATTGAGCAGCTCGAGGATCAGCTCTCCATCTTTGTCTTTTCTGTCATCGCCCCCTTTGTCGTCCCCGTCATCCAGCAGATTCAGGCCGAGCTCGCCACGGGCTCTTCCGAGATTATCCAAAGCAGCAAGAACGAGCAGCTGATTGTCTTCAACGATGACGAGTCCACTGACCCGACGCACTCCATGCTGTCCAAGGACCACTTTAGCAACATCTTGAACGAGATTGCAGGCCGCACTGCCAGTAAAGTCGTCTCGTGGGTCGTCCCCCAGATCATGCAGTGCTGGGACGACGACAGCGTCGACATTGGCCGCACGCTCAACCGCATTATTTATGGTGTGCTGCACCACCCGGCCCAGCGCGAGATGGGCGACGACGGCGCCCGCGACTGCCGCAACCTCATGTTCCGCAGCGTCGAGGAGTGGTGGCAGAGCATGCCCGAAGACCAGCGCCAGGAGTACCGCGAGAAGCTCTCGCGCGACGGCGTCGAGCGCGGCGACAACCACAAAGAGGGTGTCCACGACACGGGCCACGGCTGTGGTAAGCCGCTGACCATGCAGAAGAACGTCACGGGCTTTGGCTCGTCGTCTGGCGGCGGTGGCGGTGGTGGCCTTCAGAACGAGCTTATGGGCGCCGCTGCCGGTGCCCTTCTTGGCGGCGTCACCAGCAGCTTCTCGGGTGGTGGTGGTAACAACAACCACTCCACCTCTGGTGGTGGTAACATCCTGGGTGAGATTGGCAACCTTATGGGCAACAGCGGAAGCGGTAGTGGAGTTGGTGCTTCCGGCCTCGGCGGCCTGCTCGGCGCTGCCGGCTCGCTCCTTGGCTCCGGCTTCTCCGAAAGCACCCAGCCCCAGGTCAGCCATGTTCAGCATTGAGGCCGACGGCGGCTACAGCCAGACATACACGCAGTACGGCCGCAACCAGGAGGACGGTCGCTATGCCCAGGCCGAGTTTAAGAGAACCGAGTATCCTGACGGCGAAGAGCGTACCGACTACCGCCGCTACGAACAGGACGAGTTTGGCGGCCGCAACCAGCGTCCCACGGGCTTTGCCTACGAGGAGCGCACCGATACCCGCCCCACGTACGGCGGCGGCTACGAGCAGCGCGTTGAGGAGCGCCGCTGGGAGGGTGGCGGTGAGGGTGGCGGCGCCGGTGGCCGCTGGCACGAGGAGCGCCGCGAAGAGCGGTTTGAGGAGCGCCGTGAAGAGTACGGTGAGCGCCGCCACGAACGTTTCGAGGAGCGTCGTGAGGAGTTTGGTGAGCGCCGCCATGAACGTTTCGAGGAGCGCCGTGAAGACTTTGGTGAGCGCCGCGAAGAGGGCGGCTGGGGCGGCGGTGAGGGTGGTGGTCGCCGTCACCACGGCGGTGAAGAGTTTGGCGGCGGCGGCGGCGGTGGTGGATGGGGTGGCGGACGCGAAGAGCGCCGCGATGAGTACGAGGGCGGTGGCCGCCAGGGTGGCTACGAGGAGGGTAGTGGCGGTGGTCTCGGTGGCTTCATTGGCGGCATGGTGCGGGATGCACAGGAGGCCTTTGAGGATGACAACGACGGCCGTCGCCGTGAGCGACGCGAGGAAAGTGGCGGTGGCTGGGGCTTCTAGAGGGTATCTACGGGGATGATGTTTACGTGAGATGTGTTGATGATAACAATGAATGAGTAGGCTGAAATCTGGGCCTGGTGTGACGCGAAGTTTTATGATGAAATAAAATGTGTATTTCTCGAAAATAAATAAAAAGTTGATGCTTTAAAACTAATTCGGTATTTTTGTGTGTGTATTTTTTCTTTTCGCCGTGAAATATTTATATTTGAAGTTAGATAAAAAGAATTATATATTTTTTAAAAAAATAAATAGGAGCTAAAAATACCGATATAAGAAAGAAAAAAAAAAAAAAAAAAAAAAAAAAAAAAACATCAAATTCATACAATAAGTTCATAAGCTTTTCAGAAAGACCCGAAGCAATCACAAAATACCTCTAACGAGAAGTGAAAACCGAGTCATGCATCACACATGCTAACAAACTTCGTACATACCAGAAGAGGAGATGTGTGAGCTAAACTGGAATAACAGTACACAGATCACTTGCCTCAATCGAGTCAGTCCACGAGAGAGGCACCAATGCCCAGGAACATATCGTTTACGAAATAAATTAAGAGCAAGCAGGGAAGAAATTGCCCTCTTACCATCTGCCATATCCAACTTCCCCGTGACAACTGAGCCCTTTCATCGTCGATGGCCATCATGGGATCGGTACCGTCATGTCTTGGCTCTTGGGCTCTCTCGCTTCTCTTATTTTTTATGAACTCGTTCTCTCGACTCCATCACTTAGCATGTCCTCTTTTCTCTAAACCATTTTCTTCACATCACACAATTGCAAATTTACCTCATTCTGACCTTGTTTATGTCAATATGAGCTCTGCCGTCTTCGGCTCGCCGCCCAGGTGTCTGATGAATATATATCGTATATCATATATATAGCACACCTCGTTTATGCCCACCGTAGTTTTGTGTTCTTCCTCCCCGCAAATTGTCGGCGCGTATGGCCCGGCGGGTATTGACAATATGGTGATGGCTGTCAAAGAGCTCTTTTCCTTCCCACGCCTTCCTCACGAACAGGAAATTAGCCCGATTTCAAGTAGAAACCACTCGACTTCATAATGCATCTTCAGCATTCCCTTTTCATAGCAATGAATCATCCACACATGCTTTCCGTGTAGTATTTCAATCGTATTCTCTCTCCTCGTATGCCATTCTGTCGCCAACCCATTGTACCGTCATGGTATGTGGGGTAAAAGCGGCTGTCATATTGATTGCCCATTTGTATTAGCTCTTTCGAATTGCACTCTGCCCACCATATCGCAATATGGATATATATGCTTGATACCCGAACATTGGCTTGTCATTGTATTGCACATCCCACCCGTCACCCACTCGACTCGACTGAACTGGACTTTACCTGTGGCCCTCCCCGGGAGACCAGGCCGTCGATCTCCACACTCTCTTTACGAAACGCTGCCAGGCACAGGCACACATTGACTCTCCTCGAATCGGAGGCCGCGTCCGCAATTACTCGACTGGGAACTGGTGGCATGGAGCGGCAGACACATGTCACTCTCCTGCCCTTTTCTGCTGGCCGACGAGTAGCGCCGAGAAGTCAGGACAAGGCACAAGATGGACTGGGCAAGTTCTGGGCTCTATGGATGAGGTCGATGGCGGATCGTGTCCCTCATCTGCCCCATCCTGCCCCATCCTCTGCCATCCCGGGTCATCTTTGCAGTATTGCCCATACATCTAGACGGGCTTCGTCTCGATACGGCCGACAATGAGGCAGACAAGATGCGGGCTAATAGCGGGAATGGGAAAAATCAAAATAGAGGAGACACCGTGAGACGTGCGAGGGCATATACACGATATAAAGAGGCCATGGTCGTACACTGGCGTTGATTTGCCCCCTCTTTTCGCTTCTCCCTTTCTCTCTCCTTTACGTTGTAGGCTGTGATTTCTTACTCGTACGAGCATCGTCTTTTCTACGCCGGATCAGCTCACCTCCTTCCACCCTATCCCTATATCACACACCGCCCTCTCTCTTCACCATGCTTCCTACTCAGGCTCTCGGCGCTCTCGTGCCGGCTGCCCTCCTGCTGTTCGCGCAGACGGCCGGCGCTGACAACACCGGCACCACCACCCGCTACTGGGACTGCTGCAAGCCCTCGTGCGGCTGGGCCGGCAAGGGTTTCGCCCAGGGCCCCGTCAGCACCTGCGACAAGAACGACAAGCCGCTCAACGACAACGGCGCCACCAAGTCCGGCTGTGACAATGGCGGCGGCGCCTTCATGTGCTCCTCGCAAGCACCCTGGGCCATCAACGACACCGTGGCGTACGGCTACGCGGCCGTACGCATTTCTGGAAGCACGGAGAGCGCGTGGTGCTGTGCGTGCTACGAGCTGACGTTTACGAGCGGGCCCGTGCAGGGCAAGAAGCTGGTGGTGCAGGCGACGAACACGGGCGGCGACCTGGGCGCGAACCACTTTGACCTGGCCATCCCCGGCGGTGGTGTCGGCATCTACAATGCGTGCACGCAGCAGTACGGTGCGCCGCCCAACGGCTGGGGCGACCGGTACGGCGGTATCCACTCGGCATCGGACTGTGACAGTTTCCCGGCGGCGCTGAAGCCGGGCTGCGAGTGGCGGTTCGACTGGTTCAAGGGCGCAGACAACCCGAGCGTGACGTTCAAGCCGGTGACATGCCCGGCAGAGCTGACAGCCAAGTCGGGCTGCCACCGTTGATGGAACGAGGCAGAATGTATCTGAATCTAGTTGATAAGGAGGAGAAGCAGAAGGGAAAAAAATAGGAAAGAAAAAGAGATATGAGGGGTAGGGTGAAGACGAGGATGGCACATCATTTTGTACATATGCCCCAAGGAATTCTTATGATAAAGCGTCCTTCCAAAAAAACAAAGCATTTTACAACAAACCGTTGACTTGACAGAGCTTCCATTGTTTCCATTGTTTCCATTGTCTCCCTTTTCTGCCACGTTGTTGATGGCACCCTTGTCGATCTCGCGATGGCCTGATCCTGGAGGTCATTGCCTGGCTGTACTTGGCTGCTTGGCTTCTTGGCCTACGTGGCTATTGTTCTTGTCGGTTTCTGGCCTTTCCGTCTGGAACACTTGCATTGTGTGCACCGTTAGCACGAGATCAGGAATATGGCTTGGTCCAGGTTGCCATAAAAAACTTGTCTTTCTCGCTGACGTTATTGGCCCTTTCTCTTTTTCTGTCTCTTTCGTCTTCTCTCCTCTCTCTTTTCAGCTCTTTTTAGCTCGTTGTCATCGTCGTTGGACCCTCGCGTTTGGGTCTTGCGTTTCACACTCACAATGTCGGATGTGGTGTCGATTTGTGTCTCAGACTCTGCCCACAGCCATGGTCCTGTTCCCACTCCATTTCGGGTTCTGCTTTCGGTTTTCTGGTGTTGGCTCGTGTCACTTGTCCTCTTGTCCTTTTGTCCTTCCTGGGCTCTTTTTCCCCATTTCATGCCGGTACTGGCCACGAAATGGAAAATAGAAAAACAGAGTAGACTTGACGATCGAGAAAAAACAAAAAGGAACATTTACTTCGACAATTCGGCCACACAGACAGGCCGCCCCGGGACAACACCACAAACGGAAAACGACGTAACTGTCCATCCAGAGCAACATCAAAGGAACACAAAAAGAGGATAATGGAGCCGAAGAGACGGAACATGCAGAACGACTGAGAGTCTTGGGTAGAAAACAAGCATCGGAGCCGCCAGAAGGAGTCAAGCCTCACCCACTAGTTCAGGGTCCAGGCCTTTGGGAACATAACGCGCCAGCCCACCTGCAACTGCAACTGCCTCGTACGGAATACAATGGGAGGAAGTGTGGCGCTGGTGCAACAGTCAGGGCAGGTGCACGAATCGTTCGAGTTATTTCTGGCAAGGGAGACTGTGGCCCCCCAAAAAGCAAAAAGCGTGTGGAATATTGCCCAACGGGCCTGCCACACTTTTTCTCTTGACTCTTCTCTTTGCACCTTCCCCGCCGAACCAGCCAACACGAAAAGGAAAGGAGTGACAAGAGTGCTTGCCTACCTCAGTAAGGCCCAATTTCCCTCGCCGCCCTAGTGGGGACTTGGTGTGCAGCGCTAGCGGGCTACAGGAAAAAGTGCTCTTTCTGTATTACGTAGTATTTGCTGGCTCTTGCTGTTGCGGTTGGCAGAGAGAAGAAGAGTTTCGATACTTGCGCCCATCTTTCTGGGACTTTTGGCGCGTCTGTTGGCTTGCCCAGTCCTGCCCAGTCTACCCACCCCGTCTGCCCCGGGCCTGGGAAGAAAGCTTGGAAGGCTTGGGAAAGCTTGGTGTTTTCTTCCCGTATCCGCCTTGCGTATTTTCGTGGTTGAAAGTGCTTGTGGCTGTATCTGTCATGTCGCGCTGGGTCGCGCCTTCTCTACGGCGGCAACAACAAAATGACATGCATCCAGGGTCGCCACTACCAGTTCTACGTGCATTTACTTTCGGTAATAGCATCGAGAGAAGGAAAGAACTTCTCTCTCATCTCACCGTTCCGATGCTAAGCATTCCGTACTACGCGAGCGAATTACTTGCGCTGTAGCTGCGATCGCCACCAATCGTTCTTCCACAAATTCGAAGCCGTTGGCCGTTGCATCTCAAGAGACGGCCCCTTCGTACACTTTGTAAACCCCGCTCCTGGCCCTGGCTTTGTATGATGTTGGCCCTGGCCGGCGCTCGTTCTTCTGACACTTTTGCCTCTTCTTGGTCGATCGTTCTTGCCTGGTGCGTTAGCCGTTGTATCGGCCGCGCCTTCTCTCTTTTTCTCTTTACACAGTACGGACATCTCACAATTGATTCATTTCCCTCCTTCCCTCATCTACCTTCCCTCTTTCTCCTTTTTCGTCTTCCCGCTCTTATGATTGTGATGGCAAGAACGTGCCGCTCTATCCTTCTCAACCCGAGAGACGGGGAAGGAGCCATCTGCGTCTTTCCCTGGCCGCAACCCGTCCTGTCCTGTTGTCTCAACCCTAACCCTCGCTGAGACGGTCTCTCCTTCTCGTTTCTCCTTTGCGTTACCATTTTGTAGTCTATTCGTTCTTTCCTCTTTTATTCGATTTCGACCCTGTCCACAAACTGTAAAAAAGATGTTGTAGGAAGGAATTACCGCGTTGGTCTTTCCTTTCTTTGCGCGTGTTGTGCAGCCTCCTTCTGTATTCGTATTCGTCCAAAGCCCGTATCTTCTCCTCTCTCCTCTTTCCTTCTCTGTTCGCCCCCTTGCTCTTTCCTCTTTCCCGGCTTCTCTCCTATCTCGGTTTCTCAAAGCCCAGATCACCTGCATCCGCGTATTTCCCATCTTCTCGTCTTTTCTCAACATCATCGACTTTCCGTCTCCCAATATCCTCCCCCAATCTCCGTCCCTCCTATTGTTGCTGTCTGGAAAGGGTAGTTGTTAATGGGTCTGGGTCTTGGCACGCCCGAAACACTTCCACGCGCAGAGTTCTTATCCGATTGACCCATTTCTTTCTTTAATTCCTCATTCTCTTTGTCTTTGGGCCTTTTGCAGGCCTGGCGTATTACCCGCCCTGCAGCCTCCGCCACGCGCCTACTCTTCTTGTTTCTGGGTTGTCTTTGCTGCTGCTGCTGCTGCTGCTGCACTCGTTGCTGGATACCGTAGGGCCACCCGATTCCGCACCAAACCCCTTCGCGGTGGTACCTTTTTACTCTCCTCTCGCTTTCGCAGCACTTTTCAACACGAAGAAGGCCAGCCACTCCCAGCCCTTGCCTGGCTGTTGCAACCCTGCAACCCCCGATTTCCCTCTTTAATAGGAAGAGGCTTCGCCCTTTCTTTTTTTCCTTTCGCCGTCCCCCCAGAACGCCCAGAAAAAGCCAAGAAAACAGCGTCACTTCTTCCAACAAGGGCCCTGACTTGCTGATGATCTCGAGTTTTCAACGCCGCTCAGCCCAATTTCTTTCTCTTCTTTCCCTTTCCTTTCTCTAAAGGTTTGGGCTCCTCCAAACCGTCTCGATCATGATTGACCATGAGCATGTGTAAGTTTTTATCGCCCCTTATATTCTGGTCTTTTATCCTGTCTTTCCTGCCGTGGCATTTCGCTTTTGCGCTCGCGATCATCTGTTCTCCCGAGGCCAATCCTCTTGGCGCCGAGCAAACGGCTTTCTCTTGGCCGTCGCCTTGTCTCTCGCGACGACCCGTCTCTTGTCGTTTGCCCCTGGTTTTGCGTGTCTCGCCATCAGTCTCTCAGGATTTTCGACTTCCTGTGCGTTTTCGGCCCTCATTTCGTTTCGCGACCGCATCCGGATGTGTGATGATCTGAGAGGGAGAGGCGTACGCGCCACGCCCTCATCGCCTCGCCCTCGCAATCGCGCCCGCCGACCCCCATTCGGCTGCAACGCGTCCCCGCTGGCACTCAGCAACATCAGCATCACGATCACAGACGGCGAACAAAAACACATGATGAACGACGCACAAGATACAAAAGAACACACGCCGATATCTCAATGAGAATGAACCTGAGAGACTGATCGAGACCGCGCTCCCACTCTACCGCCGACGTTACTGCCAAGAGGTCGCCAAGGCGTCACAATGGAAAGACAAGGAGTGAGTTTCCGAAATGCAGATTTTGACTGACGTTTGACAGCTCTTGACGGAGTCCAAAATGTTGTGTACGTATTGGCTCTTTTTCTTCTTCTTTTTTTCTTTTCACTTCCATTCTGCTTTCGTCTTGCCTCATCCCCCGCGCGGCCCTCGATCACGACTGTCAAAAACCACATCCTCGTCTCGGGCTTTGTCTCATCAATCCACCTCGCCATCTGGTTTTCTCTTATTACGGCCTTTCATTTGTTCAACACATAAAGCACCCATCAGTCGCTTGTCACACCCCGTGCCCCCTCTCTCACCCCGCTTCATCGAATGTCGAGTGCGTGCCGAGCCACCGTCCAACTTCGGACAGGGCCCGGACAGCGTGCGAGTGCCGCGAGCGTAACCGTGCAAAAGTGTGTACACGGATGTCCGGCATAGACCCAGCCCCCCTCCATAGTTTCTGCACTTTTTTCTGCATATTTCTCCCTTCCTCTACTCCAACAGTTCGTGGGCCAGCCTTCTTCCACTCTCTTATGAGGCGGCGGCGGCTGATTACGCGGCCTTCCTTCTCAGGCGCAAGTGCCGCCCACCAGGAAATGCTCCAAGGGGGCACAGGGAAAACGGAGCCGCACGATTCTGGAAAAGGGAGAAGTCGGGCGCGGACAAAGAAATCATTATTTCGTATTGGCTGTACGAAAAGGCCTGGATTTTACTGCACTTATTGCGACCTATTTTTGCCCTCTTTTTCGGTCCCTTTCCAGTTTTCACCAGTCTTTCCGGCTGTCGCGGGTTTTGCTACAGCACCCCTTTTCTGCACACTTGCACACTTCACGCCTTTATCGCTCCACTGCGCCAATCCTCCCCCTCCAAATCCCCAATCCCCGCATGCCAGGCAGCGCCAAGCCAGCCAAGCTTTCCTTGGCTGAACCACAGCGGTGGAACCAACCAACCACGCTGAAGCTGGCCCTGGCCCTGAAAGCTTCAATGACGGATACCAGATTAGCGGTGGTACAAGACAAGGCTTCTAGATCTGTGAACATTTCTTGTAACTGCCGGTTGTCGTCAATTGTTTGTGACCGTTGGGATGTACTGTCTATCTTGCCTGTACTATTCCTGCATCTTATCTCTTGGCGTCATCCTGTCCCATCACCTCATCACCTCATGCATCTTCTCCTTCACCGTCGTCTCCATCATCTACATCTACATAGTACCTGCTGCCGTCATGTTGTCATGTTGCCATGTCGTCATACTGCCACCCTCTTTTGACTGCCAACCTCTTTTGACTACCAACTAACCTCCCCCAAGGCTCCTCTTCAGCGACCCAATATACGAGGGAGTGGACACAGTCCCGAGTACCATTTTACGAAACTTAACTGCCGTGTCGGGTGACATTGCATACTCTGACCATGTCACCGACAACCTGACCGTCCTGCTCTCCAAATACACAGAGACGCAGAACGGTTTATTACAAGGCCTTCTCTACGTTCCCGATCTCGCAACTAACGACCCTTGTGTTGTATCGGAACGTGACTATGTTCCCGACTCCGCTGTTCGCCAGAGCAACCTTCCCGCCACCAACTACAACCTCATTGCCCTCGCACCTTGGTACAGTGTCGCCTGCACCAAGTCTTATCTCTCTTCTGCACGTTACGACCCCCTTCGTGCGCTTATCTTCTACCGACCCACCAATGATACGACAAAACCGCCTGGCCCGGACTCGGACGTCTGGGACCTGCAAGATGGCGGAGCATGGAAGCTTGACAACCACTACCCCATCTTTGCTGTCTCAGGCGCCCTCGGCCAGGAAATGATGTACCAGCTGAGCCTCTATTCAGGCAACCTAACTGATGTTCCCTTTGGCGAGAATATTAGCGAGCTTTACAATCCCGATCCAGACGACTATGTCCGAATATGGACTGAGCTCTCCGTCAGCACACCAACCGGCCTGCCCAACGTCTGGGTCTTCATCCTAGCCGTAATCGGTGTGCTGCTCGCCGTCATTACTCTCACCTCCCTCTTTATGCACCTTATATGGCGGCGGCGGCGTGCTTCACTGCAACGGCGCGTGGCCATGCGCGAGATCAACCTCGAAGCAATGGGCATCAAGCGCCTGACCGTACCCTCCAGTCACATTCAGAAATTCCCGCTCTTCACATACAACTACGATCCGCCGCCACCACCACCGCGTTCACCACCGCCCCGTCAATATCACAAAGCCCGCCCGCTTCGCCTACCTCCGATGCTGCAAGCACGGTCCCGCCATTGTCGCCCACACCTCCCTCTGCTGCGCTCGCATCACGACGGCTTTCTCGACGATCGGCAACACGACCGCACCAGAGCCTTGACGCCGCACTTGACACCACAATCGAAAACGAGACGTTCACACATTCCAATTCCACGTCCGACACACGAAGCCAATCGGCATCCGACCATAGCGCCCCGACCGCACCATCAGTTGCGCCAGTGCCTCCTGTGGCCGAAACGACTCCTGAGTCTCCGGTCTTGGGTGACTTGGAGTACCAGCCCATGTGCCAGATTTGTCTGGAACCGTACCAAAACCGTGTCACCATCATCCGTGAACTCTCTTGTGGCCACATCTTCCATCCGGAGTGCATCGACGAATTCTTGGCTCACGTTAGCTCGCTTTGCCCATTGTGCAAGACATCCATGCTGCCGCGCGGATACTGCCCACCCATCACCAACGCCATGGTACGCCGTGAGCGGGCTATTCGTCGGTTACGCGAGCGTGTTGTCGTGGATGACGGTTTGTCACCAGGCAGCGTCGGTGACCGCGGCCGCATCCACAGCTGGAGCTCGTCTCTTAAGAAGCACCTGCACAGCGCGACCGACCGTTTGTCAATGTCGCCTAGTTTTGGCACGATCACGGCCGACCGAGAGTCCGGTATCGAGCTGAAGAACCAGCCAATCATGCGGACGCAGTCGATACGGCAGCTTCCGGCAATGAACACATCCGAGGCGACGCGACGACGAATGGCACGCTTGGCGGGAATTCAACTGGGTGACCTGCAACCCCAAAAGGACGAGACGTGTGAGTTGCACCTCGTAAGCCTTGTTTTATATATATATCATTGATACTAATACATTCGTTTAGGGAAAGGAAGGGCCAAAGCGGCATGGGCGAAAGTTTTTTAGAGTTCCCATGATCAACTCGTGGCGTACCAGGCACCACAAAAAGAGCAGAGCGTGCATAACGACGGGAGCGGAGAGAACCACAAAAAAGGAACATCTTTCTCAGCTCTTTATTACACCATCAGTTTTGTCAAGCATCATACCCATTTGCATTTTTATTTATTACGGGAGGGAGGGGATTTTTGGAATTGGTTGTTGGTCCACAAAACACATTCTTATATCATCATGATAGGCGTTCCATTGGCGTGTTACTACTATTTTACTATTCACATTATTTTTTGATGTTGGCAAAAATCTTTGGCAAGGCATCTTTGGCACACTACTGGAGTATGGCAAAACAGCAATCTGTGGCTAGGAGAAGATGGCCTCAAAATGAGGCCGAGAAACGAAAATAAAGTTGGTTGTGTTGGAGTGAGGATGTGATTTGGAGTACCACTCACTACTGTACAAGAGAAGTCTCCTGTTTCCTTCATTTCGTCTCTACATATTCTTATCTAGCCCTCTTTTGTATATACCTTGTTGATAATACTGCATTTTACGACGTTTTCACACGAGATTGTTACGGCTACTGATGAGCATGGAGGATGTATGGAAAGAGCATTGCATTGAATAAAGTGGATATTGAAATTCATGACCACATTCCCAGGAGGGTCTGCTTTTGCAAACGCCAAAGAACGCCCCTTGCTAAGTTATAAAAAGTAAACAAGAAAAAAAGAACAAAAAAAGCACTGTATCCCACCCCCTCCCAGAGAATTTGCATCGGACTGTTGTAAAAAAGAAGAAGAAGAAGAAAAGCCCAGGACCCCGCAGGAATAGCATAATACAATACAAAACAGTAAATCTTCTACAATCTCCCACTCTATCACGTTTCTTCCTCTTCTCTTACTCCTCGTCAACTTCCTCATCCCATGCAGCCTTTTCCTTCTTAATGAGTCCGGCCATCTCGCTAGCCTGGAATATGCTGCTGTTGGGATCCTTGGAGCGGGGAACACGCTGCAACCGCTCGTCGTCAAAGACGGTACCAATGTTCTCCATCCACCGCTTCCGCCG
The DNA here is from genome assembly GCA_016097105.2 of Sporothrix variecibatus. Classification (NCBI taxonomy): domain Eukaryota; kingdom Fungi; phylum Ascomycota; class Sordariomycetes; order Ophiostomatales; family Ophiostomataceae; genus Sporothrix; species Sporothrix variecibatus. The sequence goes on from JADMNI010000005.1 coordinate 3,299,412, forward strand.
CTCCATGAGCGTCCGCGTCATATCGCCAATACCGGGGCGGGCCATACCCGCTGCACCACCAGCACCGGCGGCACCACCGGCGGCGGCATTCGCAGCTGCAGCGCCACCGGGCCGCTTGCCCTTCTTGGACTTGCCCATGGTTCCGAGTTCTCTTGAGGTAAGCGGCATTGACCTGGCCATCCAAGTCTTCCAAAATGGTCTGGTACTCTTGGTAGGCCATGCGTTCTTTGACGAGTTCGGCGAGACGGGCTTTGCGGGCGCCGTTGACGAGCATCTGTTCGCGCAGACCGGTTTGCAGGCGGCGCAGCCGGGCGGCAATCTCGTCGTCAAAGTGGCCGTTATAGTCGGCGGCGAGGGCCGGGTCGACGTCGCCACCGTTGGCAGCATTGTTTGCGTTTGCTGCTGCGGACGATGACGCGGCTCCATTAGCTGCCGTGCCGTTAGCACCGTTGGCGGCAGTGCCATTCGCCGCCGCGGCACCGCCAGCAGCACCGGCAGCGCCATTAGCACTGCCTCCGTTGGCGGCGCTGCCGTTAGCAGCTCCATTGGCCGTGCCGTTGGCTGTGGCCGAGGCCGAGGATGGGTCTGGGAAGGGCAGGAAGCCAATGTGGCGTAGCTCTTGCTTGATGCGCTCGTCGACCTGGTTGTACTCGAGTTTGGGGTGCGTGGCTTTCTTCCAGGACTCGGATGAGGACTCAGGCATAAATGTGGCCGGCGGTAATGAGCGATCGTTATCGGCGTTACCTTGGCCATCATTCATGTCGCCATTCATGCTGACATCGCCATTCATGGAGGTGTCGGCACCACCATTGGCGTCGGGCACACGGTGCTCAGGCCGCAAGGCCTGCATGAGGCGCGACAGCAGGGGGCCCACGGACAGCTTGTCGGTCTCGGCAATGTCATCGTTCATGGCCTCAATGTTACCGCGCGGCTGGTTGGGGTCGTTGTTGCTTCCGGACCCACTGGCCGGCGTCGAGTCAATGGCCATGGCACCATCTTCTTCGGCCCAGATCTCCGAGTAGTGGCGCTTGCCCCGCTTGGGCATGCTAAAGGGCGACAGGCGGTTGCCGCGCTCGCGCAAGAACGCCAGGTCTTCTTCGGTGAAGGTGCGGAAGTAGGGTTCGATGTAGGTCGAGAACGTGGAAAAGTTGATTTGGTTCGAGGGCTTGGTACTAGTAAAGTCCTTGTCCGGGGGGTTGCCCGCAATCAGGTCGGCAAGGTCCGACGGCGGATACGAGGCAACCGAATAAATCTCCTTGATCTCGTCGACAGACATTCCAGGGGTGACGGGGCGGATCTCGTAGACAGTCGGGTCAGGGAACGTCGAAGGGTCTTCACCAAAGGTCTGGTTCTGGGGCACAGGTCGTGGTGGCGGTGCACCTTCGTCGTCTGACGATTCGGATTCGGACTCGGACTCTTTGCCCTTATCGTCACCTTTGTCCTTTTTGTCCTTTTTGTCCTTGTCCTTGTCGTCGACATCCATGGACGTGCCTTGTGATGCGCCGCTGCCGTCCTGTGTTTGGCTGTCGCCGTTTCCACCGCCCGAAGGAGCCTTGCGCTTCTTCTTGTTGGCCCGCCGCTGGTGGTCGTCGTCGTTGGCCTCGCGCTGGATGCGCTCTTCTTCGCGGCTGCGGTCGGCCGCCTGCTGGTCCATGCGTGCTCTACGGCTCTGTGACAACAGGCGCATACCCCGGTCATAGCTGCTGCCGCGGTCGTCGGCGATGCCTTGCAGTCTCTTTAGTCGTGAGATGATGCCGTCCAACGATTTAGAGTCGGGCACGTTTGAGCCCGTGCCCGAGCCGGCGTCGACTAGGTCATCATACGAAAGATCGTCGAACACTTCGAACTTAAGCTCAAGGTACTGCAGATCGGTCGTGGTGATGTCGGGGAGGTTGGCTGTCGCTGCAGCTTGAGGCGGGGCGGCAACGCTGGACGGGGTCGTGTTTCGCGACCGCTGGCGCGCAAGGCTGTTGGCGCCCTTTTTGCCGGCGCTCTGGCCGGGAGGCATTGTGTAAGGTGTGTGTCGGTGTGGTTAGGTCTGTATCGGTTTCGGAGAAACGGCGAGGTGAGTCGAGGGTGAGAAATCGACAAGTGTCGTCAAATGGTCGTTTCGAGTGACGAAATGACGTGGTGACGATGGGGTGTAGAGGGAGGCGAGCCGCGCACAGGCGCGTGTACGCAAGGGTGAGGCGGCTAGCTGTGTCGCATGGGAGCAGAGACGTCGAGAAGGGGACGGCGCCGCTGCGAGTTTGATGGACGATGGGTGTAGTACGCGGCGTGGATGATGTGAAGCTCCGAATATCGACTTCATGAATGCGCCGCGCCGCGTGTAGTAGCTGAGCACAGCATGCGGAGGCCCCACGATGGGGAAGAACGGAAGAATGTAGGGCCGGGGTACCGGAGTATTTACGACGTACTCCGTACAGCTCGTTCATTACATAAGCACAACAGTAGGTCTCCAGCCAGGGGCCCAGAATGGCTACAGCCTTGTTGGACTCTTGTTGGAGGGGCCCTGGCGAGCTATGAGCTTGAGCTTGAGCTTCTCATAGAGCTGGGGCTCGCGACAACGCTCTCACGGATTCTGCGCACGAACAATCATCCTCCGACCCGGGCTCAACTACGATATCTACTGAACATTCGGGTTTCGTCGATTGCTTGCCGATGGGCAGATTGCGCGCCTCTTTTTTCATCCAGACCAGGGCGCGTTCTGTGCATTCATTGACGCGTTTGAAAGAAACCCAGCTGGCCTATGCCTGCATGTTTCCTTGCCTTTTATGTCTCTCATGTCTCTTATGTCTCTTACATCTCGTTCTGTCTCGCCCACCCCTGTAGACAGCCACCCGATAAGTGTTTCGTACCGAGAAGCCAAGATCGCGTCTCAGGTGCCTTCGGCCGCAGAGACAAGAAAAGAAAAAGAAAAATAAAAGGCATCCAATTGATTTCATTGTCTTGGGGCCCTGCTTGGCCGAGTCAAGGTTGATCTTCGGACGTTACCAGCAGGAGAAAAAGAAAAGAGCCGGCGAACAGCAGAAAAAAGGAAGAAAAAGAAGAAAGCCAACAAAAGACAGCCGACTGATTGGCTTGGCTGCAAAAGGAGGGAGCACAGATCAAGAGTTTCGAAGGCCACAGAAACAGCCACAAAGAGATGCAAGACATCTGAATACCAGAACCAAAAAAAGCGCAAGCCATCTCACCCAGATCCAGCACGACAAACCGCCCAACGAGACTCGAGACTTGAGAAACGGGCGACGAAAAGAGAGAGAGACAGAGAAGGAGAAGATCTGGAAGAGCACGCCAGGGCAGATCGGCAATTGGGCAAGGGGGCGCACGGGAGAAGAAGGAAGCAGGGAGGCAGGAAGACAGGTTCGGAAGAATCTTGGAAGAACGACACTTGACAGACACTCGACAGGCAGGATCCCACGTTTTGTCGTTGTGGTCGTGCAACGCGCAAGACACAACACGGCTATTCTGCATGTGCTTGAAACAAGGGCCGCGATTGGCACCTCGCTAGACGGACCCACTTTTTACACGGCCTGACGATTCCCAACGACGGACCTTGCAACTTGGCCTAGGATGGGCGTTGCGCTAGGCCCCAGAAGGTTGCCCTACGAGAGGAGCCACGACGGACCTTATTCGAGATTGAAAAGAGAAAAGGGAGGAGAGCAAGGGGAGAGCTCAAGCAAGTCGTGAGGAAACCAGAGAAGTCTCTGAGTTGAGAAGAGATCGAAAAGTCTATCGAATGGCTTCAATATCCCAAAACGGCATTGCCTTGATGTTGACGACGACAAGGAACAATAGAAAGAAAAAAAAGCAACAGTGACCAGGAACGACCAGATCACTTACACACAGTCGAATGCAACATGGCTCGACTTATCTTACACGCCCTCAACGGCTTACACTGCCGCCCAGCCTGGCCCTGCTAATTTAGCAGCGACAATCGCGGCGCTCTCTTCTTGTTTCTGTTTTTTTCTTCTTTTTTTTTTTCGTTTCTCTCGTTGCTCGTTTTCTCGTTTCTTTTCTGTCTTCGTCTCTTTTCGTGTCTCCTCTTTCTCCCAGACAAGCTTAAGACACCCTGCACCACCACCCTCCACCAACCCACACGTCCACACGTCCACACATTTGCACGCCCACCCCCTTCCTTCCCCCAACGGCTCATGGTCTCTCTAAGCCGTATTAATCAACGTGGAAAGTATCCAAAGTGTGGAAAGTGCTGCATCCGCAGAACTGCACCGGTTCTTGGCCTGGTCCCCTGCCCAGGGCTCGCCAAATGGATCGAGCACGCGGTGCCTTCATTGGCCAATGCACCACGCCGCGACTGGGCTGTAAGCTAGTTAAGTGGCCGCATATCATTTGGGGTCTCCTTGACGTTAATAGACTTTTGAGAGAGTAGGAGGCTGTCACTTTACTTTCTACAGAGTACTGAGTACGGAAAGTGAGAGAACGACGCCCAACAAAAAGAACAAAACGGGTAAAGCCAGAACATAACACTACGTTCAAGTCGAACATGTGAGTGCGCCCGTCTGCGCGAGAGGCCCAGCAAGATGGCCATTTCTGCCCTTCTGTCTATCCAGCCAACCAGCCAGCAGCCTGTCCCCAGGCGTGTCGTCAACATCCCTGCGGATGGACAAGATGGGCAGGCGAGGAGCAAGCGATGGATGGAATAGGATGGGCTGGGTCGGAGCTCGTCTGGTCCTCCTTGTGTCTGCTGCTCTGATGCCTTGCTGTCTGTTCCCGGCCGAGATCTTCAACCCCTCGTTCACCCTCCCCTAGCTATTCGCCTCGAGCCTCAAGTGCCCCTCGACCCTGATTCCTTCTTCCCTCTTTCCCCTAGCTTTAGGCCGAGCCGGTCGCGTGGGCTGGGGACATGCCTCCTGTCGTCTGTCCTTTGTAGTTGATGTCGTCTTTGTCTGTCGAGTAAGTACTCGCGTGTGTATGTGTGCCCGTACCTGTGCCCCTGTGCCTGCCATCTTAACCCTCCAACACACAGAACACACAGAACACAACGCGCATATCCTCCGGCAGGGTCAAGCGACCATCGGCCCAATCGTCCGCGTGCTCTCGAGACAAAAGTCGTCCGGGTATATACTGTGGCCGGGTCCCTCCTTCCATTTTGTCTTGTTGTCTTTCCCTCTTTCCTGTTCCTGATATTTTCTGTTCCTTCCTCTTTTTGTTCCTCCTTTGTGCCTTCCTCTTTTATTACTGTCTGGTCTCACCTGCTCCTTCCATATTTGGACTCTTGTTTCTGGTCACCCTTTCCTTGGATTTTTCTTCTTCCCTCCCCTATTATACCTCACCTTCTTCTCATCCTCTCATCCTCCCCAACCCCTGACCTGACATCTTGTCTCACTCGATCGTGCATGCCGGTATAAAGAAACCCGCCCTCCGCGCTCAACAATCACCCGCTCTCTCCTTCTTGCGCCCAGCAATGAGAGAGTACCATGGCTTCTCTTGGTGGTAACATAACGCCCCGGATGTGGACAGCAAACTCATCTTTGCCGGGCTGGCAGTCCTCTTGTCGGCTGCCATTGGCATCACCAAATACTCTTCTTCGTCTTCTTCTTCATCCGCCGAAAAGACAGACGACCGCCAGCCGAGCCTCGTGCGCTCGGTTCTGCTCTTCTGCTACTCGTGCTTCATCAAGCCGCACAGCAGCAAGGGCAAGGGCAAGGGCACGCAGCAGGATGCCCTCGAGAGCTTCTATGAGACGCAGGCCGGCGTCTACGATGTGACTCGTAAGACCCTGCTCAAGGGCCGCGAGGACATGTTGGCTCTCGTGGCTGCCCAGCTGGCCCACCGCTGGTCTGTCGAGGACCGTGCCGCCAAGAAGGGCGGCAGCAACAACAACAGCCACAGCGACTCCCGCTCCAAGCGCATCTGGGTCGATGTTGGTGGCGGCACCGGCTGGAACATTGAGGCCATGGCCGCCTACGTCGACGTGCCCAATTTCTTCTCTAGTGTTTATCTTGTCGACTTCTCGCCGTCGCTGTGTGCCGTTGCGCGGAAGCGCTTCGCCCGCCTCGGCTGGACCAATGTCCACGTCATTTGCGAGGACGCCCGCAAGTTCCGTCTCGAGGACTACGAAAGTGGTCTTCCGAGCCGTCGCAGCAGCAGCGTCGCCGCCTCGCCTGCTTTCCCTGGTGCCCTTGTTCCTGCTGGCAACGGCTACTTTTCGTTTGACCGCCCGGACCACGGCGGTGCCGATCTCATCACCATGTCCTACAGCCTGTCCATGATCCCCGACTACTACTCTGTTGTTGACTCGCTGTCCTCGCTGCTCGCTCCCAACGGTATTCTCGGCGCCATTGACTTTTACGTCCAGAGCAAGGCCGACTTTAGCTTCCGCAACTACACGGGTGGCCTTGTTAACCGCCACATCAACTTCCTTGGTCGCACTTTCTGGCGCTCCTGGTTCGAGCTCGACCGCGTCAGCCTCGACGCCGGCCGCCGTGACTACCTCGAGTACCGCTTCGGTACCGTCCTCAGTGTCAACTCGCGCAACTACTCGCTCGGCTCCATCCCCTACTACATCTGGCTTGGCTGCCACAAGAAGCCCTTCCACGTCACCAGTCTGCCCCACGAGGTCGTTGAGCGCATCGATGCCATGGTCACTGAGTCGCCTTACCTGCGCGGCAACTCCATGGCCCTGACCAACGGCGGCCGCGGCGCCTACGGTACCGGCTCGGGTGGCCGTCCCATCCCGCCGCCCAGCCCTGCCACCACGCTCTCCCGTGCCGTTCAGCGCACTGCCCCCGAGATCCGCTCCAAGGCCTTCCAGACCGCCATTGCCAACCTGTCCGCCAACCTGCCCCTGCCTGCCTTCTTCTACCAGAACCACCACTGGCGCATCTACTACGATGACCAGCTGCCCAAGCACACCCAGTTCAAGGACGAGTACATTTATGCCTTTACCTGGGAAGACACCCGCGTCGATGAGCGTCTTTTGAAGCTTAACGAGAACGATGTCGTCCTGGCCATTACCAGTGCTGGCGACAACATCCTGTCTTATGCGCTGCAGAGCCCTGCCCGTATCCACGCCGTCGATCTCAACCCTGCCCAGAACCACCTGCTTGAGCTCAAGGTCGCCGCCTACACGGCCCAGATCCCTTACGAGGACTTTTGGCTGCTGTTTGGTGCCGGCAAGCACCCCGGTTTCCGCGAGCTGCTCATCACCCGTCTGTCCCCGCACCTGTCTAGCCGCGGCTTCCAGTACTGGCTGAGCAACGAGCGCGTCTTCACCAAGGCCAACGGCCGCGGTCTGTACGACACCGGCGGCTCCAAGAACGCCATCCGCCTGTTCCGTTACTTGTCCTATGCCTTCGGTCTGCGTCGCGCCGTCGATGCCATGCTATCGGCCAAGACGCTCAACGAGCAGCGTGAGATTTGGCGCGCCAAGATCCGCCCAGCTCTCCTGTCGCGCACCCTGTCGCGCCTGGTGGTCTCCCAAGAGGCGTTCCTGTGGGCTGCTCTTGGTGTGCCCAAGAACCAGCTGGCCATGATTGAGGGCGACTATGCCAGCGACCAGGCCGCTGCTAATGGCAAGAACCAGAAGAACGTCCGCCAATCGGCTGTGTGGGAGTACATGGTCAACACTCTTGATCCTATGGTCGAGACCGTCCACATGGCCGCCGACAACCCGTACTACTATGTCTGCATGGACGGCCAGTTCTCGCGCCGCTGCCACCCAGACTATTTGAGTCCGCAAGCCCACGGCCGTCTGTCGCGCCAGGGCGCCTTTGACGGCCTCCGTATTCACACCGACGAGATTGAAGAGGTCATTGCCCGCCTGACGCCCGGTTCCTTGACGGTCGCCGTCGTCATGGACAGCATGGACTGGTTTGACCCCGAGGACAACACTTTGAGCAAGACAAACTGCCCGAGCAGCGAGACCGGTGGCGCCGCCGCCGCCAGCCAGATTGCCAAGCTGAACCGCGCTCTGGCTCTCGGTGGTCGTGTCCTGCTGCGCTCCAGTGCCCGCACGCCCTGGTACATTAAGGTGTTTGAGCGTCTAGGCTTCTCGGCCAAGCAGCACGGCAACCGTACGCCCGGTGTGTGCATTGACCGTGTTAACATGTATGCGTCGTGCTGGATCTGCACCAAGGTGGCGAACCTGCCGCCGCCCACGCCTGGTCTGGACGGCGACGGCAGTCTGAGCCGGCGCGGTAGCAGCGAGGAGGGTACTGGTGTGGGCGAGATTGACAAGTTGGTGATTTGAGCGTCTGGTGGTGACATATGTGATGGACACGGCCGTGTGTCCTCTTGAAAAAGAAAAAAAAACACCGTATGACGGTGAGCTATTCCTCTTTCTTCCTTTTTCAAATCTCTAAATATCTTTGCTCTTTTCTTCGTTCTACACAGTTCTGATTTACAACTGCTATATATGTTTCACAAATTGACACAAACCTTTTCACGTACATACCACAATACTCGTTCGAAAAACAAAAAAAACGCTGGCATTATTATGTGTGTAGTAAGGTAAGAAAGATAAAGAAGTAGATACGCCAATCAAGTAAAAGGTCGCTAAATCCCGGTCCCCATCAAGAAACATTTCAGTGTGAAGAAATAGAAACCTGATTAAGCCCAAATATAGAAAAGGTAGAAACAAAATTTTGAGTTCTAGTCATCAATGATGATGTACACTGGCGGAGTTTTGGCCCGCGTCGGTCCAGCAAAACTCGATGTTGACGTTTTCGTCTTTGTCTTCATCTTGCCGGCCGTTCCCCTGGCTCTCTTGGGCGATCTGAACACGCTGTCGGTCCCACACTAAGGGGCCGTGCTGACATTCTCCAGCGGTTGGGCCCGAGGCTGTAGGGGCAGTGTTGCTGCTGGTGTCGATGTCGATGTCGATGTCGGTGCCGACGCGACGGGCGGCGAGGCCGCAGCCTGAATCTCCCGGACACCCATGACGACGTCCGTCTTGACGTCGGGCGTAGGCGTCGTCGCAACAGCGATTGAGGTTGACGCCGCTGATATTTCGGTGACATCCGCCGCGTCGTTATCCACATCAATACCTTCCACCTCGATCGTACTGTTGTCCTTATCGTTACCATCGGCTGCCTCGTCATCGTCCGTGGCGTCCGGGTCCAACTCCTGCATTTCCACCACCTTCGCCTTCTCCATCGTCTCCAGCTTGGGCACGAACGGTGTCGCCGCAATTGCCGTCGTCGCCGTCGCAGACGTTTCTTCCTTGACGAGGCCCGGCGTCACGTCCGTGAACAAGTGCCGGCTGTTGAACCCGGCCATGGTCTCGACGGTGATTTGCTGGTTGGGCGGGATCATCTCATGGTCAAACGCCCAGCCAGCCCGGCGGCAGAGCTCCGAGACGACCACATCACAGTCTCCGAGCAGGTCAATGTCAAAGTTGATATGGCTGACAGGGGTGCGGGAGATGTAGATGGCCGGCACGTGGGGCGGCATAAAGGGCACAACTTCAGAAACGGGCGCCACCTTGAGGGAGGTACCGATGACAACGACCAAATCGGCCTTATCGCGGTCGTGCTCGGTGAGGCGGCGTGAGAACTCGTCGGGGAGAGCTTCTCCGAAAAAATGTAATGTCGGGCTTCATGACGCCGCCACGACTCGGATTAAAGTCGCTGTCGGCGTCGTCATCGTCGTCGTCGCTGCTGTCGTTCCGCTTCTGGCGCCGTGGGCGCCCTCTAGGCCGTCCAACTTTGCCAGGCGGGCGACCACGAGGACGGCCACGACCGCGCGTGGCGGAGGGCGTGCTGGAGGCCGATGGGGTGTTGTCGACACTGTTGCTGCGGCTGAGCGAGCCGGCACGGCTGCTCGACTCGCGTACGAGAGCTTTCCGCTGTTTCCGGGCGGCAGCGGCGGCAGCTGCTGCAGCAGAGCCGCCGCGGGGCTTATTAGAGGATCCTGCTGCGCATCGTGGACAGCGCGGGATCTGCCCCGCCTTGATCGTAGGGTAGAGTGATTCGCCCTCGACACGGTAGCCGCAGGTCACGCACGTCGCGGTCGCAAACGATCCGTGGCACTGAATTAGCTTGGACGGCAGGATGCCGGCCTTGGCCTCGAGGTTGTCAATGTTTTGCGAATAGTTGGTGAGCAGTTTGCCCTGGTGCTGCAGCATGGCAATAAAGGCGTGCGTGGGCGTGAAGCGGTCGGTCGACGGCAGGATGTCGCGTGCAACGGAGTAGAAAATCCGGGGGTCGTCTTTAAAGACCTGGATATCAAAGACTTCTTGGGGGTCGCTCAGGCCGAGATGCTCGAGGCGCGAGTAGAGGCCTGTCTCTTTGGACCGGAAATCAGGAATGCCGAGCGACGTGCTGATGCCGGCACCAGTCAATACGACAATGTTACGACTTTTTTGGATCAAGCGGACAGCATCATCGACACTGTTGTACTCAGTCAATTTGGCGCGCTTTAGCAATTCGCGAGTAAGGGCCAAACTAAGCAGGCCAAAGTAAGATTCGTCGGGCTCGCCGTCGAGAAAAGTGGGCGGCCGCACGCCAAACGCGGTGAGCAGACGTTTCGCGGTGATCGTGCCAGCATCGACTGTGCGACGGCAAAACTCCTCGGGGCCAATGGCGCGAAGCTGCTGGCGAAAGCGAGCAGACTCTTCGGCCGTGCACGCCTCAAAATCATTGGCCGTGCCAGACTCGTTGTTGTCCTCGGCCAAGTCGTCGAGGATATCTTCAAAAAGTGACTCGGTCTCCCACGAATCGCCAAGGTCGTTGATGTGGTCCTCTAGGTCGTTCATATTCTTGTTGCTTCCGCTTGCAGAGCTGCTGCGGCTGTCACCGCCTCGGACAGGAATCGAAGTGCTGGCGGCCGGCGGGGCATCAAGAGGAACTCGGCGGGGCCTACCACGCTTCCTCTTTGCAATGCCGCCGCGGGCTGACGGGTTGTTCACGTCGGCCATGGCTGGTGAGTTGTGAAGTGTGTGAGGTGGCGATACGTTGGAATCACCGCCTCTGAGTAGTCCGGGTTGTTGGAGGGTAAAGGCAAGTTAGCCTTTCAGAGCCTCGATAAGGCAAGAGCCGAAAAATCACCGGTGGGCTGAAAGAATAATGATGAGGGAAATGCGAACGAGTTCTAGAAACGGCGTGCTGATAAACGAAGTTGGTGGACAATGACAAAGACAAAAAAGCAGGGATGGCAACGAAACAGGCAATGGACAAGGCGGTGTTGTCTCGTGTCGTGTCGCGTAATTAAGGGCAACGTGATTTTCGTGTTGCTGGTGTTGTGATAAATGAATGGGTTTGAGCTTTTGGGACAGAAAAGGCGGGCTGGCCGGGACAAAACAAGACAAACTGCGTAATAATAATAGAAGAGAAGTGGAGGACACGCTGGGGGTGGCTGAATAAAGGGAAAAGAATAAATGATAAGGGCAGGAATAAGTCTAGAAAGGCAAGGCAAGAAAACAAGACAAAGCCGAAGGAAGGATGCGAGAAGAGGGTGCGGAATCCGGGACGATGCGAAGTTGGATGAGAAAAAAAAAGAAAGAAGCAGTAGGTAGTGAAGGAAGAAAAAATAGAACAAATGCAAATAGAGTGTCAAAATGGGACAAGACGACTGGAAGGCTGCGGCTGCAGTAGTGCCAGTTGTTTCCGTACGAGAGACAAGCAAAGTCGAAAAAATCGGCTGCAATATGAACTGGTTTGACGGCCGGTGTGTTAGGTATTTGGTGTGTTTGGTGAGTTGGCGAGTTGAAAGAATTGGGAGAGTTAGATAAGTTGAATTTTTTTGGTTGAGCGGCGAAACCGTGACCGTTGGTCGTCGGGTAGACAATGCCAGGAACGGCACTGATGGCTTCAAATAAAGAGAGATGAGGGCCGCTGATAAGGTCGTATGGAGGAAGAAAGATGAAAGAATTTTGGAGATGATGCAAGGAAATTAAATCGGTAAGGGGACAGAATAAATGGACAAGGTCGATAGAATCAGGCGGCAGTTGCTTGTGTTTTGCCCGTTCACAAAATAAAGTCAGCCCCTGTCCCTAAGGCTGCGGTTCTGTGATGAAAGAAAAGAGAAAGGAACAGAGTACAGGGAATTTTACCAAAGGGTAAAAAAGGTGCCCGAATCAATCACAAAGATTTTCGGGAAAGAAAAGACAATAAACTGGCTGACTGTTGGGAGAAATGAGAAATGCGAGAGAAAGGGGGCAGTCAAGCCAACAAGGGAGAGATGGTGAAAGTGTGAAGAAAGGGAGTGCAGAGTTGGGAAAGCGAAACTGGGTTTCGGTTTGGATCAGGTAAACGGTGGAAAAAGAAAGGTGATGGGAAGAGAAAAGGGGGTTCAGAAGGGGGCGGACTAAGAAACATGAGAAAATAAGGAAACTAGGGGAAAATAAGAAGAGGAAACGCGGCGTGCTTTTTTGTTGTGGTAGCAGCTGGAAAGGCTCGGGCAAAAAAAGCTGGGTCAAATCAACGAAACATGAAAGACACAAACACTCCATAAAAGAACGGTCATTAAGAAACGAACGGAGCGTGATTTGAGTTGGACAAGGGTCTTGGTTGGACGAGGATTAGACCATGCGGCCAGGTCTTTTTGTGGTCGTTCTTTTCGTTTTCTTTTTTTAGCGATGTGTGCTTCTTTTTGCTTGTCTTTTGTTGCCTGTGAATTATTGCCAAACTGTCAGCTGGTTTTAGTTTGTATCAATTAGAGTTGACTGACGATGGCTTAATGGTGAACACAGTACTCCGTAGTTGTCGTGGCTCTTTCAGGAGTGTTTGTGAGATGAAAGATGAGACACGCAAAAAAGAGTATGGAAGAAGGAGAGGATATTTGAGAGGAGAAAGGACGGGGGAAAGACGGGGGAAAGACGCGAGAAGGAGACAAAAAGTTCACGCGTCGATGACTTGATGAAAAATCATCAAAGAAGGAAAGAGCTACCCCCAGCACTGGGCACGATACAGATGAAATAGGGAAGGTGGCCGGTTTCACGAGGAAAGAGCAGAGGACTAGGAGCATAAATACTAACAAGGTAGGAAGAGCACGAGGTTTGAAGCTCAAGGGCAGTCAAAACGGAAAGAGCGAGTGTCCCCGTACGGAATGCACGGTATAGACTTCAAACTTGCCAAAATGGAAAGAACAGATGCAGGTGGGATGAGGCAAAAGGAAAAGTAGAATGGAAACATTCGGAAAACGAGAGAGCAGAAGGCAAACGAAAGTCGAACAACCACCGCTTCTTTCGCACAAGTACACAAAGAAACACGTGCCTTGGCACCACCGATGAAATCCCACCGATCGATCACAAACAAGCAGCAGCCTTGCCAAAATAGCGCGTCATAGGTGAAAACACTCTCGATGATCAAAAATACTTTGTGATTATAGTCGAATTGATATTATCAAGCAAAACATACCATTACATGCTTTTATTTATGTATGATGGATGCCCTCATATTGATGAAAGCTAATGTCTTCTTTCCACTGTCAAGGCTGCCGGCGCTCACTCGCTCACTTCTACAGAGGCTAGGGTGTAATTTTTCTGCACATTTTCTCTCGTTGGAAGCTTCTCATAGTCAATGATTAGGTAAAACCCCACCATCTTACCGATTGTAGAAGACATCTCTTTCGAACCGCAGTTGCCTGGATTTATGCACATTCACGTCGACGCCCAACACCTTCCTCGGGATATTAAATAGGCTTCTACTATATCACCATCGACTTCCTCACCGGCTTGCAAGATGTTATTTTCATTTTTGTTATTTTGCATTTGTTCATTCTGTCTCTTGTTCTGCCCATACTCTATATGGACAGTAAAAAAATCTCTGTACAGTTTTGTACGATGTCCGTTTCTGTACAATTTGTGTGTCTTGAGCGAGCACCACAACATCTAGCACTCTAGCTCTCTCCTTCTGTTCAAGGTCAACCACAACCGCCTCCCCTCATTTTTTTTGTGTGGCTTTTCCAGTTTCATTCTCGTATATCCTCATCCTTTGCCAGTTGAAACAGAAATGCAAACAGGAAGCAAACGAAAAGCAGAAAGCAGTAAAAATAAAGACGCCGAACACCATACCCTTCCAACCAAAAAAAGGAGCGTAGAAGGTACAATAAACAAGGCTCGCAAGAAATGAAAGCGTGCGCACGTGGGAAAAAAAAAATCAAATGCAACCGAATCCGACCATGCTACCATGCCGATATGCCGCGAGGACCGATATGCCGAAAAAAAGGAGAGTAAAGAAATGAAGAAAGAGGGAAAAAAGACCGTCCAGAGGTATCATTGGCAATTGGAACAACAAAGATACAACCATCCTCCCGCTGCTGCCGCTGCCTTTGCTGGGAATCTGACGCCGAAATGGAAAAGAAGATGAATGGTAATGAAGAGAAGAAAAAAGGATAAAAGGGTGGAAAGATAGAAGAAGGGATGAAAAAAAGTCGGAAGAGATACGCAATCGATGCAATGGATGGAAATGACAATGCAATTATGCTGTGCTGGGCCGACTGTTGGCCAGGGCTATGCTATGCTGGAAAGAGTCGCTGCTTTTAATCCTTGCAAAACAATTCTGTCGAGTTCTATTGGAAGCGTCACTGAAGTCGTATGCGTCGAGCCATTCAATACTTGGTGCAGCGCGTCAGCTGGCCCAGAAGGTCGTCGAGCTCCGTCCAGTTCTTCTCGTCCTCAGCGAACTTGCGGTGCTTGTGCGAGACAATGTGGTCCTCAAAGTCGTCAAACTTGTCCTGGCAGTTCTCGCAGTACCCGGGCTTCGGGTCACGCTTCCGCCGCTGGACCTGCACCGCACCGGCGCACTCATTGTGCGCTTGTGCTTCTCGTCGTTGGATGCCGTGCTGCCTCGATCGCCATGTTGAGCTTCGCGCTGAGCTGCGCGGCAGCTGTCGACCGACCGAGGCTCGTAGAGCGGTTGTAGTTGGGGCGCTGCTGCTGCTGCTGCTGGATATCCATGCTCATGTGGCGTGAGCTCAAATCCTGCTGCGAGGTCGACGCGGTGGACCGTTGGAGAACCTTGCGCTGCAAGCCGTGGATCTCCTTGTAGTACCAGCACGTGCACCGCCGAGCGTTCCCGTCGCCGATGAGATCATCTGCGAACGGATCGCGGAAGTAATACCGGCAGCCTGTAGACCCGAGGCCACGGGCTCACCACAAAGCAACGGCCAGACTTGGCACGGCTGGTAAAGGCGTTTTGGTAGTCTGTGGACGGGCGTGCCAGCTTAGACGGCGGGATGGCAGAAGCAGTAGACGAGATAGAGCCGGCAGAAGCAGCATTGTTGCTACCAAATACACCCTCAGCAGGGCGCAGGTTCGGTGCACCGGCCAGAGCAGATCCATTGGACAGAGACGACTGGCGGTTATGCCCATCTTCCATCTCTGCCAGTGTACGCTTGCCAGTCACCTGCTTCGACGACGTCGACGCGGTGGCAGCGGCGGCGTACCGGCTGGCAAGTGTCTTCTGCATCGACGTGCTTGTGGTGGTAGCAGCGTTGCCAGTGGTAGCAGCGGAAGTGGACTGGGTCGACTCACGTGTCGCCGTGGCCGTCGTCCGCATTCTAGCGCGCTTCTTCTCCACACGCAGTTCCAACTGGTCCGTATCCTCAATGAAGGGGCAGCGTGTGCCAGCACTGGGCCGCAGCTGAGGCCAGTCACCTTCTTCACGGTCGGCCACCTTGAGGTACTCGCGAACCAATGATCGGCTTCTGCTTCTCCTCTATGTCGTAGACATAGATGTACGGGCCCTTGAAGTAAATCAGCTCGCGTGTCGCCACCGTCGGGTCACGATCGGACGGTCCACTGTGCCGTTCCTTGTCCAGCATCTGCAACAGAGCCTGGTCGCCCGTGAAACGAGAATTTCCCTGCTGGCTGACAGTCGTGCTGGTGGTGCTACCGTTGCGCATTCGCTGTCCGAGTTCAGCACTACGGTACGGATCCGGCTCCAACAGCATGTCCAGCACCTTCTGCAGCTTCTCCAGTGACCAATTTTCTTGCCCATCTCGCGTGCACGCGACAGGATATCCGTGCTCCGTGTCGGCTTCGGCTTGCGGATCGCGTCTTCGGCGGCGCCAAAGGGAGCAAGAGGCATGCGGCGGCCGGGGGCCGTGTCGAAAAGCTTCCGCTTGACGGGAAGAGAAGTCGTCGTGATGCCCAGCTCGTTGACATGAGATCGGCTCAGAAGGGAGGGGTTGATAGTCTGCATCTGCTCGTGGCCCGCATCGTTGGCACGGTCGGCGTCGGCATCCTTCGGTCGAGGGCATTCTGCATCCGCCGCTTGGCGTCGATCTTTTCTTCCTGGGGGAATCGAACGCGTCGTGACGACGTGGGTGATGTCGATAGAAAGAACTTGTCCTCTCTCTGTATTCACGTGTTAGTATGGAAGGTTTTGATATTGGTCATCAATAACGCAAATGTCAACTTTACAGCTCCTAGATATGAGACCTGCTTGGACAAGCGAGCGCTCTGGTCTTCTGGCAGGTTATCAAAGTAAAAGACAAAGCTTGGGGAACCGCAACCGCTGGCTCTGCTGCCACCGCCGCACTTCCTCCGGCCTCCTTCTCA
This sequence comes from Sporothrix variecibatus, assembly GCA_016097105.2. NCBI lineage: Eukaryota > Fungi > Ascomycota > Sordariomycetes > Ophiostomatales > Ophiostomataceae > Sporothrix > Sporothrix variecibatus. The sequence goes on from JADMNI010000005.1 coordinate 3,315,877, forward strand.
GAAACCTGGGATGTCGGTGGTGGTGCTGGTGGGAGTGGTGTGATTGCTGCGGCTGCTGTTGCTGGTGATGGTGAGACGAGACACGCTCAGTCTGGTACGAGCGGGATGTCGAGGCGCGTTGGACCTGCGGGACACGTCGTGAAGTGGATGTTGACGTAGATGCAGTAGTATGAGTAGTAGTTGCCGGGACATTGTCAACCTTCTCTAGCATCTGCTTTTTGGCTGGCGGCGCCAGGCCGTAGTTTTCTTCGCGCTGCACGCTCGCGTGCGAGCGGCGGTGCTTGGCAAACGCGGCGGCAGCGGCAGAGGCGTTCAAGCCATTGCCGGCTCCGGCCCGCAAGGGAGAATTAGCCGCATTAGGGTTTGCAGAGAGCGGCACCCTTCTAGACTGCATGGACGACATGGCTGTAGAGAAGGGGCACGGGGGTGGGTGATAGAGATACTGCTGCCATATATAAGATGAGAACAGGTCAAACTCAGGCCGAGGATCCAAGCATGCTCAAAGACAGAAAAGAGGTCGAAGACGCGATGTGGTGGGCGGCTCGACACGCTTCTCTCGGCGGTGAGGGAGCGAGGGAGAGAGGACGTGAAAAAGAAGATATTCGACGTGACAAGGGGATGGGAGAGGAGAGGAAGGAAACGAAAGGAAGAGGAGAGGAAAAAAGAATAAGAGCGTGAAAGGTAGACAGAAGTCGAGGCACGACACGTAGAAAACAAAGCCTAAACACGCTGTGGCATTGGCATGGGAGTGTCGAGGTCGAGGAAGAATGACAGGAGACGGTCTTTTGGTGGGGAGAGATAAACACGCGAAACCGGTCCAATCGCAGTCGGGTTTGAGGTCGAGCCTGGGGAAGAGGAAAGGTCAAAAGTAAAAAGTGAGAAGCGAGAATAGGAGACAAAAGTCGTCGCGAACAAAACAATCCCAAAAAGTGCACGAGATCCAAGAAGGAAAGAACGAGCAACAAACTGGAAGGAGGGGAAAGCAAACAATGTGAGGAAGGAGTGAGGAGGTGTGAGGTGCGGTTGCAAAGCCGGGCAGGGAAGGAGCAAAACAGACCGAGTCGTGGTGTGTGTGTGTGTGTGTGCTGCCTCAGCAGTGTGGTGTCGGTCGTGCTTGCTGGACGTGGCGGGAGGTTGGTGTGGTGGTTCCTGCCGAACAAGCTCTCCCTAGCACGCCGCGCCTTGCACGTTAGGAAAGCGCGCCTCAGTGTGCAGCGGAAAGGGCGTCTGGCGTTTCCTAGGCGGCGCCCGGATTGGTCCGCCGTCAACAATAATATTGCCCGCTAAAGGAAAGGTTTGGCGTGCACGGGCCAGGAACGCGGGCGGGCCAGTTGCAGCACAGCAACCAGGAAAAAGAGCAAAAAAGCTGCAGCAAGGCCCGCCTTAGCTTTAAAATAAAATAGCAGAAAAAAAAGCGAAAAATAACAGAGCCCCACGCTGCTTCCCAGGTGTGTGACCTGCCGAAACGGCAAACCTTACAGAAGGCTTCTAGAAACAGAGAGGGAAAGAGCGCCCGGAAAAACAGAGGGAAAGACTGTCAGGTGCGTGCTAGCGAATAGCGAGTTAGCCTTTCCCTTTCACCCCACTCTAAAGCCGCGAGATCATGAGATGGAGAAAGGCTTTGAATGACGACACTCAAAGGGAGATGCACTGCACACGATCGTGAAACGCTGTCAAGGGCGATCTCACACCCTTCATAACGGCCAATTGACCAACGGCAGGCCAATCCCACACAATGAAGCCACGGCAAACACATGCCGCCTGCCTCGAGCAGCTCGGCCGGCTTATGACGGCTTCTTTCCGTCCAGTTGTACAACGATCACAGACATTACGGCAAGTGGCACGGCCTCTCTCTTCACAATCTCGACTGCCGGCCAAGATCCGATGTGTCGAGGCAAGCATGTAGCCGTCGGAGCTAATTCCACAGTGCAACGCAGCAGACCTGCTCTTTGGCCAGCCAGTCCATGAGACACATCCCCATATTCCTGAAAGCAGGAGAACGTATGTTCTTTCTCTTTTGGTGTCACTTCCCCATGCCTTCAACCACTAACTTTGAAAGTCACCCCCGGTATTACTGCGCAAGAGTACTACGACCGCCGCTGTTGCCCTCGCCGCCGACCCTTCCTTCCCGACTCCGCCGCCGTCCTGCGCGGCAATCCGACATCAATAAAACCGCTCCGGCGCCGTCTTTTTTCCCTTCCGCCAAGAATCCGACTTCTTCTAACCTGACCGGCTTCAAACGAACCCGATTCCGTCGCCGTCATTTCGCAAGACGGGCGCCCAAATCCAGGCGACTGTGTTCTTTCTCGCTTCCTCGCTGCGGCCCAAGGACCCGCGCGCTGAGCAGTTGGAGCGGCCCCTTGGACGCGGGCGTCGACGCGGCCCGCGACGTCTTTAAATGCCGACGAGGCTGGCGGGATGGTCGCATTCCCCATTGGCTCGTGGCTTCCATCACTCCTAAAAGGCGTGAACGTCGTTTACACAACCCTGAAAAGTGGACGTGCACCACCCTCGTCGTCCACGATTGCAGCCGCCAAGTCGATTAAGTCACTCCTCGACGAGGCCGGCGTCGCTCGCGTGCACTCCCCGCTGGCGCCCATTGTCGCCAAGCAGCGTGCCATCAAGAGCATGGCGAGGTTGCCAACATGCGGCAGGCAGGCCGGTTGTCGGGCCGTGCACTGAACAAACGCGATGCGGCAGCCGTGGACGCGTGAAAAGGACCTGGCAGCGTTCCTGGACTATGGTTTCCACCAGGACGGCGGCGACGGCATTGCCTATGTTCCCGTTGTGGCCGGCGGTGAACGCGGCCGGTTTATTGTGCTCAACAATGCCGCCCTAGAAGAGGGCGAGATGGTGCTGGTTGACGCGGGCGGCAGTACGGCACGTACATTGCCGACATTACGCGTACGTGGCCCGTTAGCGGCCGCTTTCACGGCGGCCCAGCGCGACCTGTATGAGGCTGTCTTGGCGGGTGCAGCGGTCGTCCGTGTCGCTGTGCCGCGCGGCGGGCGGTTTGTCGCTGGACCAGATCCACCGGATCACGAGCGACGGTCTGCGCAAGGAGTTGACCAAGCTGGGCTTTGACTTTGGCTTTAGTCTGACTGGCGGCGGCAGTGAACGCGTTGTCGACGCTCTTCCCGCACCACGTCGGCCACTATGTCGGTCTGGACGTGCACGACACGCCGGAGGTATACCACGGCACATCCTCTGCAGGTCGGCCACTGTGTCACTGTCGAGCCGGGTGTCTATGTGCCGGACGATACGCGTTGGCCGGAGCACTTCCGTGGCTTGGCTGTGCGGATTGAGGACAGCGTTGTGTAGGTGACGAGAACCCGCACATTCTCACTACGGAAGCCGTCAAGGAGGTCGTGGACATTGAGGCATTGCGAGATGTGTAGGACGTTAAATCTAAAGATAAAATTAAAATAAAATCTCCACAGAAACAAAGTCTTTTTTTAATAAAAAAATTGTTATAGAAAAATCTAACAAATTTTGTATCTTTTTTTATTTTATTTTCGAGTAAAAAATATAAGGAAAAGAAAATCATAAATAATGAACATGAGCTCATGAAGTAATAACATTCAAGCAAATAACAATATATTTCCATTGCATCGTTACGGACCACAACAAATCACAATGTAGCAAACATTCTGAAGTTTATTTTTTTTGTTGTCTCAAAGAATTGACAATCGTTCGCTATGAAACGGGCCGCTACTTTTTTTCTTTGTCCGAGAACACACACCCTGACATATAAAGTCCCTTTTAGGTAGTCCGTACGTTCCGTACCATATAAAAGACCCTTGACACCTTTCCACGAACCAGGATTTGCCGCCTTATATCGTAACGAAGAAACAGTTCAAGTAAGAGGGGGATGCCGGAGCGGCCACCAGAACAGTCATAGTCATACAGACCAGAAATCGCCAACAATGAAGAAAGAGAAAACATATCATGAGAAATAGAAACGAGAAACTGTGTACAAATTGTGTACCGCCATGAAGAAAATGTGCGCATATATAAAAATAGAAAGGCTTGTTTTGTCGTATTTAGTCATGAAAAAAAAAGTAAAAGGAGAATGAAAATGGCGCCAAATGAGAATCAAAGATTGTGGCCAAAAATGGTGAGTTGAAAAGATGAGACGGAGAGACGGAGAGATTAACAAAAGGCTCTGGGGTCGAAGAGCGTTCTGCTGTAGTTTGGCATCTGAAAGGTTGGGCGAGCGGTGGCGTTGAGGAGTTTGTTCAAAGGCTTGTAATCGTCGGGAGAGTTCTTGGTGCTGCTGCATGATGGCCTTGTTTTTCTTCTCGAGGTGATGGATGTAGTCAGTTGCTTTCGTCAAGACCGTGCCCTGATGTCGGTTAGTATGATAAGAAAATAAATAATTTGAGTGGGAGAGAAAGAACTCACCTTCGAAACTTTTGGAGCACGCCCGGCCTTGTTGGAGCCGTCGCCCTCGCCATCGCCGTCATCGACGCTGTTCTCAGGTATTGTGCGCAGCGAAGGCACGGCATCGCGCAGCTCGGCGATCCGGTCCTTGAGATTTGTTCGGTACTTGCGCTCGATGTCGTTGTGCGCAGTCCGGTCTGCCGATTTGGGCTTCTCTTTGCCCTTGTCCGTCGCTTGGCTTGTTGTTTTGACGGTTGTGACGAGGAAGACGCTTGTGGTTGTGATGTCGCGGTGCTCGAAGAAGGTGCCATCATTGCGCTCATGAGGTCGTTATTGGAGAGTTGGCTGAGTGATGCCGTGCCCAGCCCTGGCCCAAACATGGGGAAAGTGTTGTAGTTGGCGCCATGTTGTTGCCTAGCCCGCCCATTGGTGTCGTTGGATTCATCGCAATCGCAATTAAGCGTCGCTGCTCTGCTTCGCTCAGCGTCGGCGTCTGGAAGCCAACATTGAATCCAGCCGCAACCCCATCTGCGGCCTCTCCCAACTCAACGGCGTTGAATACAGGCCCTCTCGTTGTGGGACCTCGGCTGGTGGCATAGATTCGATTTTCGAGAGCTGGTCCGCGAGATCGATGGACGAGTACGAGAAGCCTTCCTCGCCCTCATCCGACAGAGCCTTCTCCAACGCCGTGTCGTCGAGGCTCACCTCCTCAGGCTTCTGTCTCCCCGTCGAGAGCGTCTGCGAAGTCATCGTCGCAGATCTGAGCCATGTATGTTAGTGAGTGTGATCTCTACGCCACCAAAAATGGGGCCCGCGTAATTAAAACAATGATAGCTTACCGCTGAGGTGTTGGGGCTTTACCTGAGAGCTAGAGGCCGCTGTGGTGTCTATTGCATCGGCCGTCTCTTGGCTCTGCTTTTCCTTCCTTTTCTGTTTCTGTTTCTGCTCCTGCTCCTGCTCCTGCTTCAACTTTTGCTGCCGCTGCCGCTGTGCCTGCTGCAGCTGCAACTGTTGCTGTTGGAGCTGCTGGAGTTGTTGCTGTTGGAGTAGCAATTGTTGTTGTTGCTGCTGTTGCTGCTGCTGCTTTTGCATCTGCTGCTGCTGCTGGTCCTGGTCAAACTGGATCCAGTAGTCGACCGAGTCGAAGGGGTGTCTCTGTGTTTAGGCGTGAGCGTTTTCTCTCGTGTCCGTCCTTTGATCGGTGATTTCTTGGTGAGATGATGGAGCGCGGGTTTTGACTGAACATGGACGACGTCGACATGACTGGGCTGTACGGGTTGAGGCTGGATGCACCAGTCGATGGCGCTAGGGACTCGAGAGACAGACTTGGTGCCCCGGATGATGTGTCTCTTGTCCGGCCCAGGCCAGCCGATGCCAGATTTTGCTCATCCCATATTGAAGACGACGGGAGCTGTGAGCCGAGTATTGAAGAGTCACCAGACTGGTCAACTGGATTGAGCGTCTGTGCCATGTTAGTGACGTGTAAAATTGAGTTGTGATATAATAAAGAGACCTACCTGGTTGTTTGGCACGGCAAAGTAGCCAATGTTTCTGAGAAAGTTTGGATCCATGTTGCCCCGGTCAGCTATGCATCCCGAGAGCAACAATGGTGATGGCGATATTCAGGGTCCGCCCTGGTTAGATGATGGTTCGCGTTCGATTCGGTAAATGGGTAACACAAATATTGTGAGCACGTTGTCTGATGGTGCGGGACCTTTAAAGACCCGGAGAGACACACTAGGCGCTGCAATATTCGATCGTGAGACGCGAGACGTGTTCGTGATCCGATGAAGCGTGGACGTTGATATCGGCGTGATGAGTTGTGAAAATCTCTGATGATCGTGTTGTTGTGTATCGTCAAATCCGAGACCAGGCAGTGAGAAGGCGAAGATATATGTAAAAAGGACAAAAATAGTAAAGTAAAGAGAGATGAGAGAGGGTATGAGAAAAAAGGGGCGAGAGGTAAGAAGGAGTAAAAGGAGGCGGGTGACCGGGGCAGTAAAGACGACCAAGATTCCTCTAACAGTATTTTGGCGGGTGCTGAGTGCCGATCGAGATCGAGGAGGTGGAGAGCAAAGGTTGGATCAATGCGAGGCAGATGATAAACCGAGTCTCGCCAATGGTATCAGGGTCCTATGCAGACGCGAACAAAGAGGAGGCACGAGGTAGGAAGTGAGGAGTGAAGAGGATGAGAAAGGTTTAGAGAGTGTGGAAGACCGGAAGTAAATCCGTGAGCGAGAGGAAGATATGAGAGAACGTGACTCGAAGAAGTGAGTGAGTAGTGAAAAAGAATCGTCACGACCTGCCGAGATGGAGATGAATGATCGGAGGGGCGAACAAGAGATGTAGAAACAATTGCCGCAGTTCAAGAGGAGGCAAGTAGTCAAGGGGGAAGAAGGGGCTCAAAAGAGAGATCGAGAAGATTATCTGGAATAGGAAGAGAAAACGAGAGCAAACAATAGGATGGTGAAGAAATGGGAGGGCAAAAGGTACAAGAAGGTACTTTGAGCAACCTGAGGAGAGAGGGTCCTAGAAAGGAAATACGGAAGACCACAACGGTGGCAGGCAAAGAGAATGGGAGCTCCGTATTGAAGGGCTGGATCGAATGAGGGAAAGGAAGGAAACAGACGGAGGCGGCTGGTTCGATCAGGCGAGACGACGAAGAGAGAACGGTGTGTACGGGAGTGGCCGAGCTGGGCGTTCACAGATACTTGTTAACGGGATCGTCAAGGAGCCACGCGGTGCCTGGAGCAGGGAGAAGGTGTGCTGTTTTTGGCCGTTTTGGTGGTCGTCGATATAAATTTTCCGTGCGGAATGGTTTTGTTTCGCAGCAAGCAGGCAAGCAACAAAGGGAGCTTAGACGGCGAGGCCAGGCGGTTGTACACAGTAAGATCGTACTTCGTAGACCAGATCAGCGATGTGGGGGTACTGTGCTACTGGAAGAACCAGGCAGGAAAGGGATAAAGAATGGTGAAACGGTAACAAAGAAAGAAAGCGAGACACAAAAGACAGAAAATAGAACGATGACTGTCGCAATACGTTCGAAGCTCGTACGGAGGCAGAAGAGGGATTTCGCCGTGGCAGAAAGCTGTCAGATATGTCGGTATGTCGGCAGGGTGTCAATGGGTCAAATGGGGTTGTGCGAGAGAAGCGGATAAGTCGACAGATGCGCGAGGCCGTGGGTGGAATCGAAAGGGCAGGGCGCGCTGGGTAAAGCGAGAACGAAAAGCACGGAGCACAACGGTAGAAGAGAAAGAAGAAGAGGATGGATCTGGGCCAGAAAAAGGAGGCGAGAGAAATTACAAAAAGATACGCAGACGATACAACACGTTTTCTGTTGAACCTAGGAAACTACACGAGAAAGGGAGCCGCAGGAAGGAGCGACTCGGTGGCCTCTCCACTAAAGCTACACTGAGTGAGGGACTGAGAAACAGCTCGCCACACGAGAGAGAAAAGAAAACGGAAAGAGTACCGTTGCCGATAAATTGGGAAGGAACGAACGGTGAGACAAGATGAGAGAGGGGGGAAAAACATGGGTGTTTCTGCAGAGGATGAACTGGCAAAAGCGCAACGCGAAAAGAAAAGGAAGAAAAAAATCGAATCGACAACGACATAAAAGATGGCCTGACTTTGGCATCCGAGTCCGGGGAAGACAGGCCAAGGGGTGGTTCAGCAACTGTAGCAAGACGGCAAAATCAGACCACTCGTCCAGGTTGGTGGAGGAAAATCGTACAATAGGCACACGCCGGGAAGGCGCCAACGGCTGTAGTGCGGGCGGTCTTCTTGGGAGGCCAGGGCGGACGGTACTTGTGTAGGCGGTGGCATAACGTGGCGGCTGCAAGTACCGCGATGCTCGTGCTTTCGTAGCGAATCGGGCTGGTGGGTACAAAAAAGCGGAGAGCAGAGGGACGAGACTGGACGACAGACGCAGAAGTGGTGCACTTTCTTTTTGAAGGAAATCTGCGACCTGACCTCTACCGCCACTTGTTCCTTCCCTTTCTGTCACTTTTTTGCGTTCGTCTATTCTGTCGTTTTTGTCACTCTTTCTTTTAAATTGTCTTTTGTGTGCGTGCTTTTGTTCATCTTCGTCCCTTGACCATTCGTTTACTATTTTTAATATTTTGACAGATTTGCCATCGGGGAGCCCTTTGAAGACGGTGCTTTGTATATTAATACCCACGGCTGCCCTGCTCTGTGCAATCGTTTCTAACGGCCATCGATCTTCGCGGCAGAAAAAGGAAGGATCCACTGACACACCATTGGCAGCAGAGAGCACGGCACACAGCACGGCGGAAAGAGCGACTGGACGTTTCGTGTGGCGTAACGGCTCCGAACCTCAGGTCGAGCCTCAGGGCTTTGAAGACTCATGGCTCATGTGCCCACCTTCTGGCCCGTTGCGGCCTGTTACTCGTCAATGGTTGTCACTAGTGAATGTTCTTTCCTTCTATGGAGCACAGAAAATGCACGGCACAAAGCATGGCGTTGACGATGTCGAAAGGCAGTTCAGTTCAACAGCTTCCAATGCAGAATGCAGGGTCCGACCGACTGAGGCCTAGGCCCCGTTCTCTCCAGCGGCCCGGCCAGGCCTAGAACGAGGCCAGACCGCCTGGGATGGCCTTACATGATTCTTGCGTAGCCCACATCCTTGCCCACTGCTCGTAGTGGCTGCTGAAGCGAGTGAGTTTGTATGGCTCGCATGGGTTTGGGTGGGCTGGGCGCTGAAGTGGGTCTTTGACTGTAGATAAGCCAATCAGAGATCTCCAATTCACCACTGCCATTTGCAGCTCGGGACCGCCTTCCCAAAACGAGCAACAGGCTGCACCGTGATTCCGGCTTGCTTAACTTTTGAACGGCCGGCCACAGCAGCACAACGGCAACAGCTGTTCTGATAAGATGGCATTTTGTCTACTTGTATATTTGGACGCCACAGAAGCCACACGAGGCTGTTGTATACTTCCTTTTCTTGTAAGGGGCCGGAAGGCTGGACCAAAAGTCATCAAGAAACTGTGTAACATTTACCGGCCGAGACGGGCGTTTTGTGCGACAATCCGTTCATATAATTTACAGTCTACCTCTCACTGACACCGAATCGACTACTAGAATGGTATAAAAGTCACCGAAAAAATGTACGAGGCATCTGCCGCGTGTGCCGTGCAGCTGTCGCCGGCCGGAGCCAAAGTCACGGACAGTGCGTTCACAGTGTAGGATTCCCGAATGATACTGTGCTTAGAAACGCTTGGGAAGGAGCGGGCAGTCGGTACAACAGTTACATCTCGTGCTTTGAATAAAGCAGGCAGGCGGTCTGCTTGATTTCATTACAAGTTGTCCTGATTTCGGGGTCAGAGCAGTTTTCCCCTTCTTCATCAAACATTTTTTCTTCGCTACATCACCGCCATGGAGTTTTCAACCGCGTTTGGAAGACCCAATTCCCGCCGGAGCCGCCCAAGACGGCCGACGCGCTCCGGTTCGGCGTTCTTGGCGCTGCCAATATCGCGTAAGTCAATGGGTGTGATACTCGGTGCGTCTTGTTGCGAGTTGGCCGCTTTAGTGTCTGGTGTTGCATCGAAGCGAAACTGCGCCGTGTTTACGTTCAAACGCGTGGAACGAATGATTTGCTGAGCTCCTTCTTCCGCTTACAGGCCCACCGCTCTGTTCCGGCCGGCCAAGTCGCATCCTGAAGTTATTGTCCAGGCCGTTGCTGCGCGTGACAAGGCTAAGGCCACAGCTTATGCAAAAGCACACGGCATTCCGCAGGTGTTGGATAGCTATGATGGTGAGTTTCTGTGTCGGCTGTTTTTTTTTTTTTTTTGGTTTACTTACACACAGTTGCCACTCGCTAACACGCACTTTGCACAGCCATCATCAACGACCCAACCATTGATGCCGTCTATATCCCGCTTCCCAATGGCCTGCACTACGAGTGGACTATCAAGGCTCTGGCCAAGGGCAAGCATGTCTTGCTGGAGAAACCTTCGGTGTCCAATGCCGCTGAGGCCGAGCTACTCTTCAAGTCGCCGCTCCTGACGACGCCCGTGCCCGCCGAAGTCAACGCCAGCGCCAACGGCAAGCGCCCGTTTTGCTCGAAGCGTTCCACTACCGCTTCCAGCCGGTCTGGCAACACTTCCTGTCACTTGTCGACCGGCCCAACATTGCCTCTGTGCACGCCGAGGCCCTGATCCCGTCGTGGCTGTTCAAAAAGGACGACATTCGTTTTCGGTATGAGCTTGCCGGCGGTAGCATGATGGACCTGGCTACGTACACGTTCTCGACGCTACGGCAGGTGTTTGCTGCCGAGCCCGAAGCGTGCCTAGACTGCAAGATTACCAAGTGCGACCCGCCCTTTGAGCTCTGTGACTACGCGTCCGAGGCCACGTTCCAGTTTCCCGGCGGCCAGATTGGTACCGTCAAGAGCACGCTCCGTGGCAGGTCTTTTCGTTGGGTATCCCCTGGATCCGCGTTACGCACAAGCCCGTGCCGGCCCCTCTCACCGCAAACGAAGAAGCCTCGGCCATCCCCGAGGGCCACGAGCGCGTGGTCTCGCGCCAGATGACCCTCCACAATTTCATTGTTGGCAACTTTTGGCACCGACTGGATCTCGAGGACGAGTTTGTGGTGCGGCGCATAGACGACCCCACAAATGTGGCCAAGCGCTGGACAGTCAAGGAATCCAAGAAAATTTTACACCTTCGAGGATGCGGGCATCGACCAACCGAGCGAGCCGTTCTGGCTGTCGTACCGGCACCAGCTGGAGCAGTTTGTGGACCGGATCCGTGGCCGCGAGGGTTCTGGCGTGTGGGTGTCGCCCGACGACAGTATTGCGCAGATGCGCATGATTGACATGGCGTACCAGAAGACGGACCTGCCGCTGCGGCCCTCCAGCAAGTACCAGCCGGAGTAGAAGGGATGAGGGTCCTGTTCAGTACAATATTTTTGCCATTCTTGTTCAGGTGGGCCTTAAGCTCTACAACGTTACATATTTGCTCTACTACGTTTACATATTTTTGATCCTTCGGCACATATCAGCTCTGAATTTAGAGGTTTTCTTTCTTTAAAACAATAAATCACGTTTTCTTGTACATTTCCTTTGTTCTTGTCTAAGTATTCGTCGAACAACCTTAGATGAGCGGCTGCAGTTCACAGATAAACAAAGGATGTGTTTCGTGCATTGTATACAACAGCTGTTCATTGTTCAACAATACAACAACACGGAGCTACAAGTTCAAGCTGAACAAAGTCAACCTTGATTGACGTCAAGTAAATTATTATTTATATGCCAACTTTTACCTCCACTCGACTTTATTCAATTTTTATCAACACAACAACAGCAAACAAAGCCTCTCACCAACAATAGCCAGCTCTCTCTCCCAACAGTCTCACGCCTTTCACCAAAAACGAAAGGTAAGTATTTCCCCTCCCCCCCACCAAATCTACTAACATCATCAAAGATGAACCCCATCGAGACCCCGAGACTGCAGAGCCTGGCCAAGGACCAGCGCATTATCCAGTGGCTGAAGGAGATGCCCTCGCTGGAGAAGCTTCATCCATATGTTTTGGAGCCGTGGCAGAGCCACCCCATGGAGCCTACTCTCCTCCCACCTCCCGGCACTATTGCCATCAATGACCCCAAGTCGGGCGCTCTCTGGAAATGGGTTGGCATTGGTAGTGACAGACACAAGTAAACCTTGCCTTTCACAAAACACATCACGGTCTGCTTTCATCACAGGTAAGTATCTCCTGTCCCTTTTGTTGTCTGTTCTTCCTATTTTTCTTTTCTTTTCCCTCTTTTTTAGTATCTCGCTGGCAGTGCCTCTATTTTGAGAACCTGCATCTTAACAAATACAACTTGATTTAACTAAACAACTGCCTTGTATTGCACACCGTGACTTTCTGATGAGCTTTCACTTTATAACGCCGTACAAATCGCGCCAGGCAAACTTCGCCCTGATGAATGACAATGTATGTGTGTACGCGAAAATGAACTTGATGGTACAATAAGTATTAAATACCCTAACAAAAGCGTCCTGACCATGGACTGCGCCGACCAGATAAAAGAAACAAAAAAACATGCGGATATAAAAACACCAAAGCAGTCTCACACTCTGCTTTTTTTTACTCCATGCCCATCTCTTCGTCCTCCTCCATCATGCCGTCGTCCGCAAACACATCGTCCATCGTGCCGCCCTCCACACCGTCACCGCCCACATCCTCGGCCGACGGGCCGTCCGTCATCGTCACATCACCGTCACCACCACCTTCTTTGCCCTTCTTGGATGCGAACCCAGCAAGCCGGCACCCCGCCGCAAATCCTCTTCCTCTTCGTCGTCCTCGTCGTCGCCCGCCGCCGCACCAGGAGCCCACGAGTCCCGCAGACCCCAGCTCACACCCGACAGCACAAACCGCTCGCTCGGCAGACGCGCACCCCACTCGACGGCACCCACACGCGGCAGGGCCACCTTATTGCGCTCCCGCGCCAGCTCGAGCAGCCATTCTTTGCTGGCACCGCCACCGGCCGACGCGCCACCAGCACCGCCGCGGAACTGGAAGCGAGGCGGCTGGCGATGGCGAGCTGGATGCGTTGGCCGAGACAGCAGCGTCACCACGGAGGGGGCCATGGCGGCGGCACCGCTGGCAGCACTAGGCTTGCTGCCTGCGTGCGATGTGTAGGGGTCGGCGCTGAGGTGGATGGCGTCCGACAGGACCGAAGAAGTATGGCGGTAGGCAAAGTCGAGGAGGAGCTGGGGCACGCGGGTTTCGTAGGCGGTGACACCTTTGTGCCGTGAGCAAAAGCTCCATGGTGCGGGCATCGCGGGGCTTTGGTGCGGGTTGTGAGGTGGATGGTTGTGATTGTGCTTGCGAAGATGAGTTGGGGTTGGGCGTTGTCGAGGAGCCCTGTGTTGGTTGTGACACAGTCTGGGAGGACTGCTGTTGTGACGAGGCCGAGGCCGTCTGTGTATTCTGGTTGTCTTGCGAGCCGGTGCCGTTAGTGGCGGCCGTTGGCGAGACACCGTTCGCCTGGAACGATACCGACGCCATTGTGTGTGTGTAGAGGATGTGATGATGAGGATGTGAGGATGTCGAGATTCAAGGATGCGGCGTTGGTTATGGGAGCCTAGTGGGGTGCGCACCGGTCTGGCACAGTATTGAGAAATTGAGCTTGGTGTCGCAAATGTGAAAAACGCTGGGAGGCTCTTCTTCAAGGCCGGATCGTGCTGTTCGCCAGGGGATGGGTGGTGAGGTTTGCGCGAGGCTGTCGTCAAAGACGGACCAAAGCTGCACGAAAGGGTTGGCAAAGTCGTTCGGGCGCTCGCTGTGGGTGGTAAGAGGAATCAACAGTTGTTGTCGCTCGTCAAGCTAATGAGTCTGTCGTATAAAGAGCGAGTATCGCTGCTTGTTTTTTATGCGTCACCGGTTGGCAATGTCATCGTTGTCGCTAGCAGTTGGATTGAGGAGAGGTTCACGCGGCGCGGCAAGATGTCGCATCGCTCAGAAGCTACTTCTCGATTGGGTGGATCACGTGCTACGACACGACTGCTTACATAATTATATATGAACTACATCGTCGCGATCGGCATCAGGGCTCAAAGTCTAACAGAGCGCATTTTTGGCAAAGCAAACGCACAATAATTAGTAGCAATCAAAGGCTACAGGTCACAGAAAGGAGGGAAATATTATTGGAGGCAAAAAACTGACTGGAAAATGATTGTGGAGTTTTGTTTTTATGTGCGAGGCTTCCTTTGGCTCGTAAAGGTATAATGTGTATAAGTTTGTGTGTAATCCCAGATCTTGTTCCCAGCACCCCGGAAATGCCACAGTAAAGAACAGTAAAAGTCCCAGTAAGCATTGTATGCCCAGTCAAATGCACCAAAGTCTCAGCCCAGTTGACCCCGAATGTCCTGCCAGTCCTCTGGTAGTGTGAAAGCCAAAACTGTCCAAGTTGATATAGTAGTGACATTGATGCCATCGCAGCTGATGAAATGTTCTCGACAATTAGTTGTTGGGGGTTTTATTGTCCAAAGCCTGCCTGCATGTGGTTTTGTGTTTCTTGTTGTTTTTCTTTTTATTGTTTGTTGAAGTGAAAAATTTGTTTGAGGGCAGAAAATCGAAAGTTGTTGTAATTTGACATGCTGTACAGCAGAAGCAGCGATGCGAGTCCTTGAGGAGAAAAAAGAGAAAGTAAGAGAAATGGCCTCTTCTTATACAGAACTGGGAGGTCCAAGGTGGCCTGTGCGAGCCTGCAAAAATTGCCACAGAGCTTCCACCACCTTCATCATCTTCAATTTTTCTGCCAGGCGCGTGATGCTTTTTGTTGAGTTGAGGGAAGGTGCGATCGTTGTGTTGTGCGAAAGCGAAGGAGCGATTTTGATGTACTGCCCGATTAGGAAGTCACGATGTTGCGGGCGTCGGTTTTGGGGGTCAAATGCTCCGAGGAGAGGTAAGTGGGGGTAAAATTCCCGGCTCCACAAAACAAAAGTCAGAGCTTTTACGTGCAGAGTCATACGTCATTGGGCGATTTAACCCAGAGAGATCTTTTTGAGCTGGGGAGGTCGTTCGAGGGCGTGAAACGAGGAAGCTGATATGAGAATATGCCGGGCTGGAGGCATGGGATGCTTGCCATCGAGTATGATGTCCAGAGCAGGGTCCAGTGGTTTTAGTTACTGTATCATGAAGCTTTTCACTAGGACAAGTCATGTCGAAGTCACTGAGTTGAATAGCCATCCTTTCTAGATAAGGATATAAAATATCTCGGGTGTTTTCTGCTTTTGTGGATTTGACTTGAGAAAATCGTATGCAAAACTTTGACTGGAACACCAGAACGCCATCAAATAGGGTAAATAAAGACACCCCCCGTCGAGATCGGTTGTTTGTGCTCTTTTCGAACCACCTTTGGCATACGATCGTCCATTGATGAACAGCACAGAGCTCTGGGCTTGTCGTACTCTCGACGGCTCATCTGTGACCCTTTTCAATGGGCCTACGGTCGGGATTTATCGCAGATCGCTACATTTTATAGGTTGAATGCTGGCACAATGTTATATTGGCCGACCATGCAGGTTTTCTCATGCCCTGCTTGTCTATATAACACTTCATAAACTGACACCAATAGCCACCATCGCCTCCGGAGGGAACCTAGTCGACTCAGCTAGCACCAAGACCTGACCCGTGGACAATTCAGCTGTAACAGAGAGGAAATTCAACAACATTTTCTGCACTCGGTCGATGAAGACAGCTTGTAGCCAGCTCAAGTGCGTTAGAGAAGTTGGGTATTTGGCACCTCTTCAAACTTTGCCAACGCACTCTCCGACGCAAGTTCCGACATGTGTATGCATGTGACTGAACATGGTAAAATCCAGGCACCTTTTTGGAATCAATGCCGTCTTGCTATGGGGGAAGGCTTCCTCCATCATGAGAGCACCACTGGTGAACAATTTATGACTTTTTTTTTTATCTGAACAAGACTCGTGTTTTGCTAGAGATTATAACATGTATATTTTTGTATAACATTTGGGAAGACAATCAGCAAACATGCGCAATATTCGGAACATGCTGTAAACGGGCTGAAAAAAAATAAGAATATTTCTCGAGACCAGAATAAAAATGAATAGGGTAAATAAATATCAAACAAAAAATATTGACAAGATTTCGACGTTGTTTCCCTTTTAAACGAGGATATTGAAAGTCGGTGTCATGGGATTTTAGCTTGTTGCGCAGCAGGTGCTACTGATCTCATATGTGGGGCCTGCCCGCACCTGCCATTGTTGGTTGCTATTGATGCTACATGCCGCCCAGCCTTAGCTTTCTTTGATTTCCCGAGCCTCTTTTGCGACGCATCAAAACTCTCCACGAACATAACCACCACCATTGACGAACAACCGCGCGACGTGTCGATCCAAGCACACAACTCTCATCTCCTCCATCATCGGCAGCGCGATTCGACACATACATCGCACCGCGCCGCTCATATTGAACCCTGCCTTGGGCGACTTTTGCGACAAGGCTGTTCTTTCGCCTCGACTTGCTCTAGGCCACAATCACGGCCTTCAGCAACCAGTTCCTGGCGATGACACAGTGCGTTGCTGTGTGCGGCTTCCGACGTCTAACGACCCGCCGGCCCGCGAGACAACACGCGACTTGCATTAGCTTCTCTCTCTTGCATTTAGGCGTCTTGCTGGGATTTTCTTGGATACTTCGAACCAAAGCGATACCCCATCCCCCCCCCTTCGATCTTTGATCTTCGACCTTCTTCACGCAACCTCTTTTGACTTGACAATCTCCCACCTCGATCGACATCTACCTACGCCCTAGTTTGGACACGAAAGCACCCAGCAACCATTGATACACCTACCTGTTATCCTCCGACGACCTCCCCAACTTCCTCACAATGGCGACCCCGACAGCCATGAAGCTCGCGCCCTCGCAGCAGGGCCGGACACCCGCGGCGGCTACTCCTCCCTGTCTCTACCCCCTTCAGCTCACAACACCAACACACTGCCTTTTCAACCGCTCGGCCCCCGGTCGTCACCAACAGAACGTGAAAAAAGTCTCCCGCAAACTCGGCCACGCTCATGGGTCTTACTGCCAGTAGTAGTGGCATTCCCGGCGGCAGCGGCGGACCTGGCAGTAACGCTGCGATGAACTACGCAGCCCGGCGGCGGCCGCTATGGCAACCTGGGCAATGGACCTCAGCGGGCTGGACAATGTCAGCGTTGTCGGCGGCCTGGCGCATCTGGGCAGCGTGCTCGGCCGCAACGACGACGACGAGCGTGCACGGCGACTGCAGACGGTACTGCACCTGCTGCAGGCCAGCAAGGGTCGCGTGAGCGAGGCCGGCCTCGAACGACTGGCCAAGTCTATGGGACTTGAGTGCCTGTGGGAAGAGGCCATGGGCGGCAGCGGCAACGACGCGCGTACGTTGGTCGTGGCCGGCTCGGCGCTGGCTCTGGAAATTGTGTTGGCCAACAACATTGTCGAATCTGTCTCTGTGACGTTTCCCGAGTCGCGCAGCATTTGTGCTGCGGCATGTTGAGCGCGCCGACAAGATTTTGATGCAGAATCTGCAGCTGCAGCCTGGCGAGAGCCCTTTGACAAAGAAGCTCGACCGTTTCGCCGCCAACCTGGAGACGCTGGCCGTGCTGGACAAGCTGAGTGTTGAGCCTGGGCTGAACCTGTACGAGGCGGTGGCCGGCATCTATGAGACGCTGGACCGCCTCTTCCAATGGGATGTGCAGCAGGTGCGCAACGACCCGACACAAATCCAAAGTGCCCGGAGTGAGGATGCGCTGGTCACAGCGGTACAGTGCACACGCCACGGCCGGCCGACAATGCACGAGGGCGGCCATTTGGGCCTGGGTATCGACTACTGGAAAGAGATGCACCATGTGCGTCCCGCGAGGGCGAACGGCGACGATACCAGCGCTTCCTCTGGTGCAGGCGCAGACAACACCACATGGCGCATTCTTATCGGCTGTGCACCCACGAGCAATGCGCTCATGTACCCACCCGTCCGCGTCTCCGACAAGTGGCTGTCAGATGCCATTGAGAAGCAGGACAACCTCCTTTTGGGTGGCAGCAATCCGCCCAGCCGGACCTGGACTGGCTCGAACCCGAGAACACGATCTTACCATCAACACAGCCGGATGGCACCAAGACCGAGGGCGATGAGGCACCTACCACGCTAGCTGGTGCCAAGCTGCCGGATGTGCGCTTCAATGCTGTCTTCAGCCCACCGGTGGTCTTGCCATTGACCCTGTGGCACCAAATTAACGAGCTTGTCGGCCTTGTGCCCGAAGCTGAAGCCCAGGCTCCTGCAACCTTTGACGCCTTGCTCTTCCCCGTGGCGCCAGGCACACACCACGACCCGAGCGAGCCGCGCACGATCCGGCTCGGCAAGGAGGTCTCTTTCAGCCCCAAGGGCGGCAAATGTACCCCAAGAAGCACCAACACACAATGTTCATCTATAAGCCGGTCTACGGACGTGTGCTGTCGGAGCTGCCCTTTTCTCACCCGAGCCAGCTGGTGCGGATGCTCCCGACGCTGCGGCAGTACGCGTTCCTGGCGACCGTGCTGCGGAACGCCTTTGGTGCGGACAGCGCGACAACGTCGTCATCTACAACGACCCCGCTCCAGGAAAGACCTACACATTGCCCATCAATGGTCGGGCCAAGACGTCAGTGCTGTCGACAGCCGACGACGAGTTTGAGCGGTACGCTGCTGGCGGAAAGAACAAGTCTTCTGCCACTACTACCCTCAACATGGACGTCGTCCTTACGGCACACCCCGTCCCTCGTCTACAAGTCGTGTTTCCCTTCCGCGCCGCGACGGCCGACATTGTCCTCGAGATTGGGCCCAACGGGCAGGTGCACGTGGTCTCGCAAAACATCTTTGACGAGGGCGACACCGCCGTTGAGGGAGCAGAAGGAGAGGGCAAGGGCAAGAGCCGGCGTCTGTACCCGCAGGACCTGGGACCTATTCTGGAAGTGTGCGAGGACCTGGGTGTGTGGTGTGAGTGGATCCGGAGCCGGTGTACGTGACGGGCCGACGGGGTACACATGTGTGTGTGTGTGTGGGAAGACAGTCCAAAGTAGGGGATAGAACGGGAAATAAAAACAAAAGGAAAACAAATACAAATACACTAGAACGACGAGTACGATAATTTCGGGTACGAGGGGCTCATAAACAGCCGTACCTTTCTCTGTAAATAATACAAAACAAACAAATTTCTTAAGACTCTCTCTCTCTCTCTCTCCCCCCTGTCTCTCACACTCTCCTTGTCGTTCTCTTTCTCGTTTCCATTTGTTTTGTTTGATTTGTTTGCTCCGGAGGGGATCGTCATGATGACTTTTGTTTTTGATCCCAGGAAAGACTAGAAAAAGAAAAGTCTCACGTCGAGGGTTGCAGTCATTTCCCGTGGTTCATGCATGGAAGCTTTCGTGGAAGGTTTTCTTGCTAGTGCTCCTAGGGGTCCCGGACCCAAGTCTAGGGGCAGCCGGGACCCCAGTGCCGGTGGCCTGTCTTTCCGTCCTGACCACGCCTTTACCCTCCCGTTCTCTTGTCGTTTTTCTTTTTCATTTCCATCCCATCTTGGATTTTGGCTCTTAGGCTTTTGACTCTCTGGTGCCGTTCCCCACACCCGAAGAGGGAAATAAAGCAATACGTAAGATTAAATTAAACAATTATGTGCAAGACGAAAAGAGGAACAAGACACAAAAGACAAGAAGCACAAAATGATGGGCACAAGAAGGGACGGAGCGCATGTACCGGTGAGATGCTAATTTTAAACACGCACAACGCCGAGCACGAGGCACAATTTTAAAAATAAAAATAAAAACGGGCCACCTGCTTCGCGCATATTGGCATTTTCGTCTTGCGAAATGCTTCTTTTATGCAGAGGAAATAGGGGTGAGCAGTAGTAGGAGGAAGAAAGGAAGAAAAAAAAACAGAAGCAGAGCAAAAAGGGAAGGATATCGGCAAACGCGGTTGTTTGTTTTGATTTCTCCTAATTTGGGAGAGAAGAAAATAAGTCTAGAGTCCAGAGTACAAACACTGGCAGAACGGATGAATGCTTTCCTGGAGGATCATTTGTCTCAACAATGGACGGCAAAGATGAATAACTAGTTGCTGATATACATCGTATGTATCGGAATAGAGTTCGAAGCACAAAGCACAAAGCACGAAGCACGAAGCACGAAGCACGGAGTAATCCGTCGTAGGACATGTCGTGGGATACGTCGCACGCTGACATACTGGAAGCAGTAATGCCCCTCGCGTCTGGGGGCCCAGACGAACAGGAGGAGCGGTGGAATGTATCATGATTTCAGAGCCCACGCAGCCACGTTGTGAAGCCCCATTGTGATGAATAAGAAACGACATGCCTTGTACATATATGTGTGTAAACAGAGACACAGTAATAAGTTGTCACAGCTGTGTTTGGAAAGGTAGCACTCTCAACGGTCTCCAGCAGTCTCCAGCAGGCACTGGCCACTCTGCAGTCGAAGTGGAGGGGCAGAGGGGACAAGAATGGTGATGGATAGAGGATGATGGAAGATAAACAAAGAAACAGGATACGGAGGAGGCGATATCTGCTCCTGACGGAGAAGGACGACCCTGACGCCGATCGTTCAGGAGGCGATATCAATAGCAGAATCAGAGGTCAATAGCAGAGGTGTTGCATCATCACGACACAACAACAGTGCCCCAGTGTCTGTGAGAGCCTGGCAGGTGGGCAGGACAAAAGAGAACAAGACAAGCTCACAACACGCCTACAAGAAGACAAGAGCCACAGCAAGCTTGACCTTGACGAGGTGAAAGGACCCTGTGTGATCCACTTGGTCGCGGCATCGCGTCGCGGGCAGTGGAGATGTTGTTGGCGTCAGGTAGAAAAAGGACCAAACGGTGAAGAATAAGGCCTGCAAACTCACTCTCAGTCCACACAGATGAAGAGTCAGAGCCTGACTTGCCTGACATCTTGAAGGAGCCCTCTCAAAATCGCCACCTGTCTTGCAAAGCCCTGTTCCTTGGTCGGGCAGTGATCCTCGCCCGGCACGTCGACAGTGTCGATCCGAGCATCTGGATGCCCTGGATTTTCTGGATTTTCCTGGTCTTGCCCGTCCGCGGCATTCCTCTCCATCTCTTCTCACTTGTTTCGCTCTTTTCCTGTCAGGCTGGCTCGCTGGATCCCAACGGCTGCCCATTAAACAAGTACGCTGGTATGGAGACCAGTGAAGTTGAAACACTGAAGAAACAGCGGTCTCTTAAAAAGGACAGAAAAGGCCCAGAAATATTGAGAACCAATAACAATATATCAGAACCGAGGAAAAAGAAAGGAAACCTGTCTCTTGTCCACCTCGATTCCTACCTCTATTTCTGGATTTGCTGGAGACGTTGCACACCGCATCGTATCGCAATTCCCCGTATGCAGGGTGAATGCAGGGCGTGCAGGAAGACACTGAAAAAAGACAGCTCAACAGATCAGAAAAAGTGTCAGGACAGACCGAGATCACAGGAACAGCTGGCTGAGAAGACGCGGTCAGAGTCGTTGCACGCGTTTTTCTGTCGTTTTTTCTTCGCTTGCCCCTTGCCATTGTTGTGGCCAGGGTTGCACCTGCTGGGCACTGGGGACCTGGGGCCTGCTCTTTCTGTCTTTCAGTAGCGGCCTTGTCGGGAAGGAAGAAAAAGTGGAGACTTAAACGGGCCTCAATGGCAGAGTGGGACCAACGCCCTTGCCCCCCAGACGCGTCCAACACGTCCTTCTTTCCTATTGTGGCAGCTAAGTAAACAACACGCGTGTCGTCACACCCTTTGCTCCTACCATTTTCGCACTTTTTCGCACCTTTCGCACCTTCCGCGCGCGACGCACCGCCCACGCGCGCTATCCACCCCCCAAAGGCATCGCCAGAAAGCGAGAAAGAAAGCCCATCGCAGCACATCGCAGTCCATCGCGCCTGTCTGTTCTGCCACTGGCTCTTGCCACCCCTGGTCATCCTTGCTCTTTCTACCGCCACCCAACCCATCATTCCTTCCCATCTCTGCTATCCTCACCATCATTCTTACCCTGCTGCCTCTTTACGTGCGCTCCCCTCACCCCCTTCCTTCCCAGATTGCCCATTATTGTTCATTATTGTTCATTATTGCCCTGCATTTTCCCAAAATTGTGTGTTTTTGTGCGCGGAGGCAAGGAAGTCACGACCGACTGCGACATTGTGGCCATTTCGCTCGTTCTGTCCTTCTCTCGTTCCTGTCTTCCCCCTTCCCCCTCTCTCCCTCTTCATTGCCTCATTTTACGATTTCTGCATTGTTCCTCTTACCAGCCTTTGTTTTCTTCTTACACACACCGCTCGACACCGTCTACCGACCGAACTGATTGCATCTGCACCCGATCTCAGCGAACCATGATCGACTCGCCGACTCGCCAGCTCTCCGATAAGTCGCCAGCAAGATCGCCCCAGTCTCATCATCGCCAGTTTCCGCCACCAGCTCCAGCATTCTTTGTGTCGTTTTTTTTGCCTCGTTTCGCATCGCGAGGATCACCCGCCGCTACCTCTTCGCCTCTTCCTGACATCATTCTGTTGTCGTGACTCGACCGACTTTCTTCTTTGTTGGGCCACGAGACCCCAGACTTCGACCATCGTCACAAGAATCCCGACTCGGAATGTCCTGAAGAATTCGCTGCGCCCCTTTGCGCTTCTTCTCTCTCACCATCTCTCTTCCTCTCTCTTTTTTTTGCAACACCGCCAGCTTTATAGCTTCGCCAGGACAACTTCGTGCGCCGTCGTATAACCAAAATCGGACAATGCTGTTGCCTACCTGCCGGTACTGATAGCAAAACTTCACCAACACAACAACAAACTACTGAGGCCAACATTAAGCGTTGCCTGCGTATCCAAGGAGACCAACGACCTTATCTTCTCGCCTCTTCTCTGAACATTTTTTTCTTTTGGCCACAAACTGTTTGTTCCTGATCTTTCACCACCGGATAGTACGCCCACAAGGACTGCGCAAAGTCGCCAGTCATGTCTTTCTCCCACAGCGGTGGAGGGACGCTTGCGCTTCCCTCGCCGACTGGACTCCACGGAGACTCTGGCCCCTCTTCTGTGCGCTCTCTTCGTCGCTCACTATCACGCTCGCCATCCCGCTTCCACCTCATGCGCGCCGAGTCGCACAACTCACAGCACTCGGACAGCTCCAGCAGCTCCGCTCTGCCTTCACCCTGCCCGCAACCCCACACAACAACGCCGGCCCACGCGCCGCCAGCATCCCTATCCGCCTCATCATCAGCATCTTCCATCAGCAGCGATTACAACTTTACTTCTTCAACACCACTAGCTACCGTCGCAGGTGCAGGCGCAGTACCGCACTCTGCACAACCGGCCCAGACAACCGGCCTCTTCTCTACGCCACTCCGGTCGGGAGTCAAGCTGTCTCTGCGCTCTGTGCGCCCCAAGACTGCCTCGGCCAAGCCTGTGTCGCGCCCGCGGCCATCACCAAAGAGCCCGCTGAAACGCGCCCTGAGCATCAACTCGGACATGGGCAACTCGGCACCATCTACCACACCACAGTCTGCCGGCCCCTCTACCGCGCTGTCTGAGCCGCTTCTTGGCCAAGAAAACAGCAGTAACGGAGGCAGCAAGTTTGGCAGTCTGCTGCTCGCGCTCGGCTCGTCTCCGCGTAACAGACTGGATAAGCCCTCGCGCCACAGCATGCACTTGGACCTGTCGGGTGATTCTCGCCTCGACGCCTTGGCATCTGCTATCTCTAGCCCGCTCAAGCGCAGTGACGCGATCATGAACCTTGACCAGGCCAATCCAGGCAGCCCCGTGGCTAAGCGCCGCAGTCTGCACGGCATTGCCAGCTTGGGCGGTGATTTCAATGTGTTTGACTTTGGCTCGCCCGCCGCTGCACCGCCCGCGCGCTCTTCTTTCGAAATCCACGACGACTCTAATCACAACAGCCGCGAGCAGCAAACTCCCACTACCGCCGCCTCTCCCGCTCCCGCTCCTACTCCTGCTTCCATCTCTTCTCCTGCACCTGCTACCGATCTCAACTCATCCACCTCGTCTGTCATGGCCAAGCGCACGTCTTCGCTGCGCAAGTCGACCCTGCAGCAGAGGCACGATCCCCGCTCTTCCTGGGGCCGCCGGCAAGGTGAGAAGTATCTGGCACAGCAGCAACAGCAACAGCAGCAGGCGGCACAATCATCACCGCAGCTGCAACAGCCGAAGCGGGCCTCGAATGAGTGGCTGTTCTCAGCACCGCACATTCGCAACAAGCCCCGTGCTTCGCTGGACCAGCTTTTGAAGCCAGAGCCGCGGGATAGTCCATTCAAACCAAAGGGCCCTCTGCCAAACCCGTCTGTTCACCCTGTCGACCGCCCTGCTGGTCTGGCAGGCTCTACCCACCTCCACCAACCTCACCCCCTCTCTCGCACCCTGACCACATCTTCCTCTGGCTCGAGCATGCCAGATGACTCTCCTACACATTTCCCTGTGCAGCACCCCCCAGACCGGCCAAGGCCATCCATCTTTGCCGGTCGCTGCCTTTGAATGCGCACCGGCCGAGACCTGACCCTGTGGCCACGCCGCAGTACAAGTCGGCGCGTCCATTGCAGTCTGTCTTTGCCTCCGCTGGTCTCGTTTCCAAGATGAACCGAAACGGTGAAGACGACTCGCTCCAGCAAGCCAATGGCCGCCCCATGGTCATGCCCGACACCCCGTGCAAGAAGCAGGTCTATCCATCCAACACTTACCCGCCGTCGTCTGGCAGTGGCCGCAAGCAGCAGCAGCGCCGCTTCTTTTTCTCGGCAGCACCAGAGACCCCGTTCAACTCCAGCTCAGGGTCTGCCTGCTCAGCCGCGCGGCTCGCCCGCCAACGGCACCAGCACCAGCGAGAGCGTGGCCAACTTCTTCAAGCGGAGATCGACCCATACTAGAAAGGGAAGCATTCTCAGCCTTGACGGAGATGTCAGCGACAGCCAGGGCGCTACCGATGGCTTTGACCTGCCTCCTACGCCCACCAAGTCTGTCCTCGCCAAGAACCTGTTTGGTAGTGCCAGCAAGGGCAGCTCGACTCCCATTGCCATCCGGGACGTTGGTGCCAGTGGCCTCTCAGCTTCACGCCCGATGCGGCTGTGCCGAGACAGGCCCCGATGCCCATCTCAAAGTCCTATTGAGAGCTCGGGCTCCGAGAAGATGTCGCCCAAGACTCCCCGCGAGCACAGCATCCTGCACAACAGCGACTTTGCGAACAGCATGGCACCGCCCGACGCCAGCCGTCTGTCTATCTCTGGCGGCCCGTCGCAGCACAACGCACCCAACAAGATATCGATCGCACTGCCCTCGAACAAGTCAAGCTCTATGATCTTCCCGCCTGCTACACCTACGACCGACCGGGAGGCTTATGCCAACTTCGTGGACCGCCGCGTTAGTATCACACCCGTCCACGGTGCCGCGCCCAAGGACACGGATATGGTCCTGGCCTCCATGTTTGGCAAGGTCGAGTGTGTCGGCCGCGGCGAGTTCTCACAGGTCTTCCGCGTCAACACCCGCGACTCATCCGTATATGGCAACGGTCCTCTTGACTACTTCAATGCCACGCCCAGCAAGCGGTCTTCGACCCGTGGTGGCAGCAGCACGCCTTCGTTTGCGCGCTCGCAGTCTTCTTCTTCTTCGGCGCCGCATGTCTTTGCGGTCAAGAAGGTGCGCCTGCCCTACTTTGGCCAGAAGGAACGCGAGGCCAAGCTTAGGGAAGTTGCCGTTCTTGAGGCTGTCCGCGACCGCGAGAAACGTTCTGCAGATTTTTGACCACTGGGAGCAGAACGGCCACCTGTACATCCAGACCGAGTACTGCGATGAAGGTGGTATGGATAGGTTCCTTAAGAAAGTCGGTGAGAATGGCCGTCTGGATGACTTCCGCATCTGGAAGATTCTCCTGGAAGTGTCCCAGGTAAGTTAATCCCGCTCGTTGACCTTATTGACAAATATTCTAATGCTAACATGATTTAGGGCCTGCGGTATGTGCACGATGCCGGCTTCATCCATCTTGACCTGAAGCCCGCCAACATCTTCGTGACGTACGAGGGCCACCTCAAGATTGGTGACTTTGGCATGGCCACCTCGTGGCCTGCGCCCAAGGGCATCGAGGGCGAGGGTGACCGTGAGTACATGGGCCCGGAGATTCTCCAGGGCCGCTACGACAAGCCGGCCGATGTCTTTGCCCTCGCCTGATTGTCCTGGAGATTGCCTGCAACGTGTTCCTGCCGGACAACGGCCCGATCTGGGTCGCTCTGCGCGAGGGTGACATGTCCGTTGTTCCCAGCCTGACCGCCGGCGAGGCCAATGCGCTTGTCCGCGACTCGGCCGGTATGCCTGTTGTTGATGACTTTGACAACTCGTCTCTCAATGGCCACAGCCTGACTGCCAGCCTCGATCTGGCCTCGACTACACCCGGCCGCAACCCGCCCGTTGACTTCTCTCAGCCCAACCACCCTGCCGGCAACCTCTTTGGCTCACTGTCGTCGAAGAAGCCCATTGGCCTTGAGCGCCCGCCTCCCTTCATGGTCAACGCCAACCGTTCCGGCTCGCTCGACTCGGTCGTAGCCTGCCTCATCAACCCTGACCCGGCCAAACGCCCTACAGTGCACGAGATCCTCGAGATGGAGTCGCTGCAGTGGGTGTTTGGTCGCCGCCGGGCTCCTGCCACCATCTTTGAGGGCAACTGGGGCCCCGAGGACGATGAGAACAACGTCCAGGCCTCCTTAGAGGAGTGCGATACAGAGATGACAGACGTTTGAGCTCTGTTCTCTTCCCGTGTTGGCTCTCCTTGTCTTTTTAGTTGATTCTATGTCTTGTTCTTTTACCTTGTTTTTTGCTTTCTAGATTTTAGGGGTTTGGTCAGCATTTCCCGAAAGCTTTTGCACCCGAGGACATGTTTTTCTTTTTCTTTTTCTATTTTTGTCTTGTTTTTTGATTTTTCTGTTTGTTTTGTTTTGTTCACGGCCTGTCTTTTTCTTTCATCTCGGTACGATGACGAAGGGTAACACACACGGGTACACAAAAACACATCTTGGTCACGCATTTGGAGTAACGAAACTATTTTTTGAGCATTTTACTGCGGCCACTTCTGAGGAAGTGACAACACAAGGGAAGGAAACCTTTTTATGGAAACAGGCGTTTTTTTTGTTGCACAACTTTTTTTTTTTTTGCTTTTGTTTTCTTTTTTTTTTCTTTCTCTCTTCTCTGTTGTTATTGGGGAAAGGTGTGTGGAATCAGGGCCAGCAGAACGTTTTGTCCATGTTAATTGGGGGGAAGTACGGGTTGTGGAGGAAGCCAAGTTCAAAATCAGATTTCGTTCTGACAAGATACTTGTGGTTTGGTGTTTATTTGGGGTTGTGGACAGGATATTGGTAGGACTTGGAAGGGAGAAAGAGTATGGACATGGATGGACATTCGCTTTCTGGGCTGGACAGGAGAGGACTGGATGCGAGAATGGCGGCGGCTTCGGCTTGCTTCTCTTTTCACCCATGTCTCTCTCTATTTATGGAGGTTTCTTGTTTCATTCGGAGGATAAATTCATGATGGTTTATGACTGGTCCCATGTTTATGTATGATCCTCTAGATAGAAGATGGAGCGCCAATATGATCAGGGGTGTTTAAAAAGAAAAGAAGAGTTTCATTACGAGCAAAGTGAGACGTGATTTGTGAGATAGAAAACATGTAATTGTCGTGACGTATTATATTCCGTTTAAGTAAAGACGTAAAGCTGGGGAAATGAAAGGGAAATATGATAAATACGCGTGGCTTCCATTCTAGGACATGAAGAAAGTAACGACAAAGAAACAAAACACCCAATTTCCCAAAACTCTTTTGATAACTCATATTTCCCTACCGCTTTGTCCCCTGCCGCTGCCGGCCCTGGGGGATCACATACACATCGTTGAAGTTCATCGACACGCCAAGGAACCGCAGGTCCGTGTCCTTTTGGTATGCCAGGTCTGCCAAGAGGTACACCACCCGCCGACGGAAACTCTTGCCGAGCGTCTGCAGCCGGTTCTGTAGAGCAGGCCATTCCGACTCAATAGCCGATGCACCACCGCCGGCACCCTCACCATCCTCGTCTGTAGCTGCGGCCATGCGCGGGTTCCGCAGCACATCGCCTCTTGCCGCCGCGTGAAGTCGGACACGGCCCAGCTGTACAGGCCGTCGACGGAGTCGCGGAAGCTGAGCATAGTGCGCAACAGGTCTTTGAGCTGGACGGGAAACCCGTGGCTGTCCTCTTCGGAACAATGTTGTTACCAGCAGCCCCGTCACCACCACCTTTGCCTGTGGCGGCCGCCAGCGCCTGGGCTTGTGCGGCGGCCTGCTTCATCTCCGTAAAAGCACGTCGACTGACGCCCAAGAGACCCTTATTCGTAATGGACGTGAGGTACTGCTTGTGTGCAGAGATGAGGTCGTCGAGGGTGCAGTTCTCGCGATGGATTTCCTTTTGGAGAATGGCCCAGCTGGCCTCGATGACTTCAAACAGGATATAATATTGGAGTTGGCCGACAAAGTGGACCATTTCGGCCAAAGTCCGCGTGTCGTCTTCCACGCCTGGAGGACGGCCGGGTCGTCGGTCTGCAGGACGCCGCGCGAGCCAGTCATGCACTTGTGCCACGTAGACGAGAGTGCGAATTCGACACGCTTGACGTACCATAAAAAGTTGAAAACCTTGAGGTACTGCTTGTTGGCCCACTCGGTGACGACACAGTCAACGGGCGCGCCAATCTTGTACTCGAGCGTGAAGCAGTCCCAGCCAGTGTCGCCGTGGGACTGTTGGAGCATGCGGGCGTCGAGCCGCCGCAGAATCTCGGGGGGCTCAAACTGTGCATTTGAGCCGCGGATGGCGTGGTCCAGCTGCGACGTCAGAGTGTGGCGGTACTGCGCCGTGGCCGGCCGGTCCAAGTTGGGCGCGAGCGACTCCATGAGCATTGCCACAAAGTCGCCCTGGCCCAGCAAGACATACTTTTTGAGGGCGGCCAGATGGTCAAACAGGTGGAATTTGTCCGTCATGAGGTGCATGAGGCGGCGCATGGTCGTCTTGTAGGCCTCGTCGATCCAGGCCTCGAGCGTCTCCGTGTCGCCGTACCGCAGCTCTTTGGATGCACCTTTGCTGTAGTTCTCGACCCATTGCGAGTCGGCACAGCTGTGGCGGATAAAGTTGAGCGACTTGCCAATTAGGAATACTTTTTCGGCAAAGTCGGTGCGCATAATGGACGGGATCATGGCCGGATCAATCTCGTACTTGTCGTTCCAAACGGAGCTGTGGCCCTTAGCTCTCGCAGCCTCTTGTCGTTTGGCATCGTCGGCGCCGGTCCCTTGTTCGCGCACAAAGAACTCACGGTACGGATCGGCTAGCTCGCCGTCATAAATCCAGCGCCGCAGGATATCGTAAAAGGGCCGTGCAACGGGGGCCAGCAGCCGCTCGGCAAAGGCACCGACCACGGGGTCACCGTGGGAGATGGAGAAGCTGTGGATCAGGGAGATCAGTTGTCCACCGCGCTTGTTGGCAGACTCTTCGGCGATCAAAGCCATCAGACGCAGACCCATGGTCGCCTCACGCGTCCAGACGACACACCGCTTGAGGGTCACGCCTGCGCGACCGATTCCACGCCGCGGTGCTGTGCCCGTCGAGTGCCGCCAACGCACGCCGGATCTGGCTCTCGAGCGTGGCCACCAGACTAAGGTAGGCGCGCAGCTCGCTGCTAATGGCTGCACGTAGACTTTGGCCCAGCAGGCCCTTGGCTGGCGAGCGCACAAAGTTGTCGAGCCGGCGGTAGAGCAGTGCAGGTTCGGCCAATGTGTGTAACAAGGAAACGATGGGTGCTGGTAATGTTGTTGGGAGAACAAGCACTGTATCCTTGGTGAAGATCATGGTCTCCGAGTTGAGGCCCTGCAAAGTGTATGGAATGTCACGTAGCAGCGTCGTCTCGCTTGGGTTGGTCTCGACATAACTGTCGGCCAGATGCGTTGACTTGAGCGCCACATCCCGTGATGGAACAGTAGATGCCGCAGATGTTGCTGCTGGATCTTGAGTGGCTGCCGCAGCCGCTTCTTCAGGTCCCCGCCGGGCCTTTTCTGGTGGGAACTTCTTGAGGCCGTCTCGTGCAAAGGCCTCGTCAAAGGCTTCCTGCTCTTGCCGTGTCGTTGTTGATGCTCGCTGCTGGGCCTGTTGTGATGTTCGTGGGTTTGAGGGCGCTCCAGATGTCGCCGTCCTGGATGTTCTCCCAGAAGCGTCTGCCCGCTCTGCTGCCGCTCTGGATGGGCCCCTCCGCTCGGTCGGTGCCCGACTGGTAGGTTCGGGCAGCAAGTCGTCCTCGCCCTCTGCACCGCCCTCGACGCCGTCCTGGCTCTCTTCAGACTCCTCTTCTGGCACTTCGGGCAATGTAGGTATCGGGTCGTTGGGTCGGGCGAGTCGGACAGCTGATACAACAGATAGAGAATAGCCCACTTCTGGTTGAGCACTGGCAAGGCCAGGAGCCGCGAGTACAGCTGTGAGAATCGCCAGGCGTCGTTGGGCCGGTCGACTGTCAGCTTCTTGCGGATCAGGTCCATTGTGTGGTTGACATCCGTGGCCATATCAGGCGATGTTGGTCTAAAAGGGTAGGGCAGGTCAGCAAAGTGTATTGACGTGGGATGAGGCTCAAGGAGGGGCACGGGGCACTCACGACTCGAGGACGTTCCGGACCATGTTGAAGCAGTACTGCTGCCGTCTCTGGGCCGCATCTTCGTCTTCATTTGGATCTTCAGGCACAAAATGGTGGATGAGGCCATTGATGGCCGTGTTGATGCGGTCGGACATGACGGGCGCCGCTTTGCGCGCCGGAGCGGCGGCGGCGGCTGGTGGTGCAGGCTTCCGTGGTTTGCGGTCCATGGCCGAGCGCGTCGTATCTTGGAGATTGGTTGTGACGATGTTGTTTGAGGATTTCAGAGAGGCCCTTTGGAAACCAAATAGATCACCAAAGGCCGTGCTGCTCGATTTGGCAGGTTTGGCGCGGTGAAGTGTGCTTGGGCGCTCCTTCTCGATGTGGTTCTGTGGTTCTGCAGACAATTATTTACTTTACGCGACAACAGCAGGAGCGACCGACGCGTGCCTTCTTGATCATAGTGAGGGGCCGCTATCAGGTGTAAGGTGCCTGTATCTGCCTGTAGCTGTAGTGCTGGTAGTTGTCGACTAGGCCCAGGAACCGCTAAATCGCAGGGACTTTGACCGCCATGTGTGAGGGGTCGGCAATGTAGCGGTACTTACTACTTCTCTAAAACCTCACGCATGAGTAAGTACCTAGACTGCCCTTCCCTTCTTAGTGTACTCCCTACCACTACCGGCGGTTAGGCGCACCACAACCATCGCAAACCGAAAATACAGCATACAGCCAAAATCCAAACTTACACTTCGTCTTCAAAAATCACCACCAGCCTTCTGCCCCCGAGCGTCGCACTTCATCGATTCCACCGCCCCACGATGCCAAATCCATCAATCTAACATCGGATTCTGCTGCGCGCACCTTTTCTCTTTGCGCCTATGCGCGCCTGATTGCTGATTTCGCGCGGCGCCGTTGCTTTTTGTCGCACGCGACAACGCCCCTCCGATTTATCACCAAAAAAAACGACCTCCGATCCTCCGACCGTCCATACGCCGAGTCCCCGGAATCACCCCCGAATCGCGCAATTGTCATCGCCGAAGGTGTCTTATCATTCTTACGGGCCTTCTGAGCCTCCGTCATTTTTTTTTCTTTCTCAAAGGCAGCCGGGCCCTGCCTGCACAACATAGCCGACCATCATGCCGGACATCAACCCCGCGGATCTCAGCCGGCCGGCTGTGAGCCTGTCCACACCCATCCTCGCCAACAAATCCATCACAGTCTCATCGTCGCTCAAGCCGGCCAAGGCGGCCAGTCGATCCCGCCGCGCATTGAGCTTGAGCAGGCCTACACATCGCTGCGGATGGCCGTTGGTAACGAACAATGGAAGATTTATAAATCGGCAACAACTCAATTCTTTATCGGTATGTCGACATCTCTTCTCTCCTTTTTTTGTACTTATCTCTCTAACACATGTCTTCAGGCCGCCTCAACCAGGCCGAGTACACAAACATCATCGACCCTATCCTCTACTCCCCCACCGGCGAGCGCGAACATCTCCACAACCAGCTGATCTCAGCCATCTACGGCAATGTGACGCGCGATCTTCCGGACCCGGGTCTGGCGCCGTGGGTCAGTGCTAACGACAAACCCTCGTCCGGGCTCGGCAGCAAACCGAGCGGCAACGACGCCAATGAGCGCCGCATTAAGGGCGAGGTCATGCTCCTGCCCAGCAAAGACCGGAGGCGCATCAAAGATACTGTCCAAAACGACGTAGGTCTACTCGCGCTCTATCCAATTGCAATTTCATATTTACCGTACTAACGCACGACGCAGAAATTCGACCCATACGACGCATTGGCGAGCGTCTTTACTGACCAGCAGCGCATGAAGGTCCCGCGGCCCATGGATGCGCCCCCAACCAGCGCCAGCGGCGGCATCAACCGCATGAACCTCGACCTCGAAATCCGCAAACGGTTCGCCCAACCCCTGGCCGTCGAGTCCGGCGAGTTCCCCGACACCAGCAACATCGAGTCGCGCATGCTGCCCTTTTGCTACGAGGCCGGTCTGGTTTCGGGCCACGTCTCTGACGCCGCGCAGTTCATGTCCATTGCGACCGAGACTTTCGTCAAAGAAGTACTGTCGTCCGTTTTTAGCCGCACACGCAGCGACGGGCCCGGCGAGTATGGCAGCGCGGGTTTCGGTGGCAGCAATTGGGTGCAGACGCGCAAGTACCGGCGCCAGCTGGCCCGCGAAGAAGAGCGTTCGTTGCTCGGCGAGATCCACCGCGACAAGATGGGCCTGCTGCCAATCGAAGCCAAGAAGGCGAGCGAACGTGGGCCCTTGGGCGTGGCCGAGTTTCGTCTGGCGCTCGAGATGGGCGACTGCGGTCTGACGCAGTTCCCCATTGTCGGCCACTCCCTCATGGCCAGCTACCGCGAGGGCGAGCTGGAGAACTGGGACGATTTCTCGTGGATGGACGGCCTCGACCCATCACTGGGCGACAACAGTCTCGAGTCGAGCCTGCCGTCCCTGCTACCGGCGGCCACCGTGAACGGCACAGTACCCGGTGCAGGCGATGCAGTAGGTGGAGCAGCAAGCGGAGCGGCCGGCGGTACAGCTATGGTTAAGACCGGCTCGTCAGCAGGCGCAGCCTCGGTCGTTGAAGGCATACACCTTAAGACGGGTGGCCAGCCCAATGGTGTCGACTACTCGGACCTGATGGAGATTGACGACAATGAAGACATTACCTGGGAGGGTGCTGATATGGGCGATGGTGATCTCCTTAGTGGGGTCCTCGAGTCCGTTCTGGCCGTCGGCTAAGCCTTTGCGCACCCGCTTTTGATACCCTTCTTCCCTTCTCTCTACATTCTTGTTATATCCCCTTTCCGCCTTCTTCCTTCTCACTCTCTTCTTCTCTTTGCTCCTTGTCCTACGACAAGGGAGATTAATTACGATATCCCCAGCGGCGGGCTTGGATGGCTATGTACGGTACAAAACTACGCGATGAACTGGTGTGGGCGGATACCTGGGCGGCGGTGCGCGGCGTTTTTTTTTCTTTTTCATTTTTCAGTTTATTTTCCCGATAACAGGACTCTATGCTCACCCGCGAGATCCTGTCCTTTAGAAGATGGTCAAGTTCTCAAACTTCTCATCATCTTCCTCTTTCTTCAGATTCTCTTTTGTCCATTGGCTCGGGCATCTTTTTTGGCGTTTCCTCATTCCCAATCTGTCTGTTTTCTTCTCTCCTTTTGCGCGGCGGCTTCTGTTTTTCTGTTTGGATCTTGAGCACGAAAGAAAAGTGTTTGCTTCTTGCTTATTTTCATTCTGATTTTTCACCATTCTTGTCGGCTTTGCTCTTTTTATTTGGACCCAGACTCGGGGCACTTCTTGTACACTAACTTACTTACTATGGCTGTATTTTGAGGATGCAATTGTTCTCCATCCTCATCGTGTTCTTTAGACAGCAACTGTTAATACAAAAGAGATACCATCAATCATCAACGACTTGGTACTTCATCACTCTGTGTGGGACTGTTTCGGCCAGTGAACCCACTTACATAAGCGGGAAACCCACCTAAAGCGGCCAGGGCGTCAGGGCGCCTTTCTGCATGGGCGCGCCCGCGTCTTTTGGTGTCGCAGGGGGCAGGTGCGGCCAACCGCTCTCCACTAAAAAATAGAGGACTAACGCGTCGGGAAGGCGCGTCTCTCCACGCTCTTTCTCTCTGTTCTCCACCACTTTCACGTTTAGACACGCTCTACACGTTAAAGAGGAAACAGCTCCCCTCTCTTCCTCTCTACCTGCCTTCCTATTTTTTGCTTTTATTATTTCTCTCGACTATTTTGCATATCGCCAACAAATTCCTAGCTTCACACTACATTTGCATTGAGTTTTGGCGAGCCAATTCTTATCCTTTGTTCTATATTTGTCTGTTTCTTACTTGCATTGCTTCTCCCATTACATACCCCCCATACAAGCCATGCTCTCGACTTCATACAGCATTTGACACGCGTTATATCACTTTTCGACTTTTCGACAAAGAACGCGAAATACACGCCATCACGACATCAATCATCTTCTCTATACACACACACACACACACACACACAATGGCTGCCCTTTCTCGGACACCATCACCGGGTGCTGACTCGGGCTCCGACTCGGATTCGGTCGTGGCCACGCCCATGACGCCACGGACCAAGCTTCGCGAGCTGTTTGCAACCATTGACGGCGGCAATGCCGGCAGCAGTGGCTCAGACAATGAACGCGAAAGCAACGAGGAGAACAATACGCCGAGCCGCAAGGCCAAGAAGACCAGCGCGAAGCTGTCGGCCAGAAAGTCGCCACGGCCAGCAGACGCGTCCACGTTCGCTTCTACCACATCCCCCCTTCAGACAAGACCAGCCAGCCGGTCACCACGAGCAGTATCTTCGCCCTTGATTGGTGCTGGAGCTCTCGGTGCCAGCAGTGATGAGGATAGCGATGTCGAGGTGCGGCCGCGTGGCCGGTTTGCAGCTCGCATGCAGGCTGCTGCTTCTGCCACTGAAAGCACATCATCTACGACAGAACCATTGGCAGACAATGCTCGCGAACGTGTCAAGCGGATGCTGCAGCAGGCTGCTGGTGCTGGTACCGGCAAGGACGATCAGAAGGACGAGGACACCAACGACGCCGAGGACGAGGAGGATGCTCCCGTTGCTGCACGCCCACGCAAGCGGTTGACCAACCTCCGCGCGGCCCGGCGCAGCGCATCAGCTTCGCCTGGCCAGTCTCCATCCAAGTCTGCCACACCGTCTCGCTCTACACGCGAGGACTCGCCTCCCATGTTCATGACGCCGAGCAAGCAGGGCGCGCGTGAAGATTCTCCTGATATGTTTATGACGCCCGAGAAGGCTGGCAGCAACAACAACCACAAAAACGACGACACTGCCGCTCCTGGCCGCAATGCACGCTTCCAGGCACTCGTGGCTCGCAAACGTGAAGAAGCTCGTGCCCGCGAAGAGGCAGAAGAGCGCAAGCGAGAAGCCCGTATGGCCGCCATGGCGGACAACAGCGACAATGACGACGACGATGATGTGGCCATGGGCGGTCTTGACGAGGACGACGACCTGCTGATGCGTGATGCCGACGGTGCCGACGATAACCCGTCTGACATTACCGACGACGAGGGTGGCCGGCGCCTGACACAAAAGATGGCTGGCGCGCGCCCTGAACGCAAGGCCAGCAAGAAGGCGATTGAGGAGATGCACCGCGAGACGCAGCGCATGGCCCGTAACCTGCAGCTGGCCCACGAGGCCAAGACGCGCAAGAAGGTGACCAAGGCGTCTCTGTTTGAGCGTTTCAACTTCCACCCGACTGGCGCTGCTGCTGCTGCGGCAACGACCGTTTCTGCCCCTGCTGTCAAGGAGCCAACCAGCTCCAGCCGGCCGACATCGCCCGTGTCTCCCAACAACAACACTGATACCGAGACGCGTGCTGTGGCCGACACGCCGCCCAGCTCGCCTCCCGTGCCGGTGGTGCCCGACGCACTCTTTGACAAGGCCAAGGAGGCCGCTGTGGCTACGGCTGTCCTCGACAAGGGGAAGGGCAAGGCTGTCGAGACCGTCGAGACTGCCGAACAGCAGAAACAGCAGCAACCCATCAAGACTGAGGTCAAGCGCAACATCCGTGTGCGCATGCCCACTGTCCAGGCCAACCTGGTCATGATCGACTCGTCCGACGAAGGCGAGCTGGAGATTGTGCAAACGACAAAGAACAAGCTGGACATTCTCTTTGACAACGTGCCCCTCAAGCGCAACCAGGAGCCGCGTTCCATGTTCGCTCTGCGTCGTCTCGCCCAGATTGGCTCGCCCGGCAAGAAGCCTCGCGCTCGGCCCTCTGCCAAGGGCGCGAAGAACGGCAAAGGTGGTGGCGCTGGCGACCTGACCCTGAGCGAACTGCAGCAATCTCTGCAGGACCGCGCCCGCCGCCAGGCCAAGCTGGAGCGCGAAGAGCGTCTGAATATGCTCCGCGCCAAGGGTGTGCGCATCCAGACCGAAGAGGAGCGTGAGCGCGAAATGGAGGAGGTCGACGACATTGTGGCCCGTGCCCGCCAGGAAGCCGAAGAGCTCATGCAGCGCGAGCGTGACGAGGCCAAGAAGGGCAAGAAGGGCGGCGACGACGGCGAGGATGCTGTCCCCGATGTCCTGGACTGGGATGAGAGCGAGGACGACGAGGATTTCGAGCCCGAGGGCGAGGAACAGGAGGAAGTCGAGGAGCGAGAGATTGAGCTCTCTGGATCGGAGGACGAGGAGGAGGAGAACGAGGGTGACGAAGAGGTTCTGGCTGGCACACTTATCGATGGCGAGGCCGAGTCCACCGATAACGATTCTGGCGACGACAAGGAGAAGGACGAGGAAAAGGACGAGACTGAAGAGATTCTTCCCACATCCACACGTCCTCGTCCTGCCAAGCGGCGCGCTGCTCTCATTATCTCAGACGACGAGGATGAGGGCGATGATACGAGCAAAAACAACAACAACAACACACCTGCTGCTGCCAAACCTGTTTTCCTTGCCGTCGAGGCCAAGACACCCGGCCCCAAGAACCCATTCGCCAAGTCGCCATCTTCGGGCCTTGCAACCGCCAACAACAACGACTCGCCACAGGTGCCCACTTCTGTCCTACGCTCCGCCACCAAGAACTTCATTCCTGGACTGCCTGTCGCGCCCGGTGGGCCCGCCGGTCTGGGCCTGACCCAGATTTTTGCAGGCACCATGTCCGACGACAGCCAGGCCATGCTTGGCGGCTCACCCTCGCAGTTCATGCCCACCATTGGCAACTTTGTCGACGCCGACTACTCACAGATGGCCAGCGGCGAGAAGACAAACGCGGCTGCCGTCCTCGACAGCCAGCCGACGACGACGACGGCAGCAGTTGCGATGACCCAGGAGGACTGGATCAAGCGCATCAAGGGCGGTGACGGTAGCCACGAAAGTAATGGTACTACTGGCCCCAGCCAGATGGTGCAGTTCAACTTCTCCCAGTCGCAGGCACATGGTCTCGACAGCCTGTTGCACGAGCCAGATGTCAGCCAAATGTCCATGCTAGGCGCCAGCCAGGACAATGGCCCGCAAGAGTACACTCCCCTCAAGGTCCGCTTCATTGAGAACCAGCCATCGACGATTGAGACGGTGGTTCTGGGTGGTGGCGACGTTGCTGCTACTCAGCAAACGCAGCCTCTTACGCAGTCGCAGTCGGTGTTGCCGTCACAGTCGCCTGTCGAGCACCGCCGCCCTCGTGGCAGACTGTTCCGCAAGACGGACGTCGCCAAAATTTCTGAGGAGGAGGAGGAGGATGCTGAGGACGAGGAAGACGAAGAGGCTGAGGACGAGGACGACGAGGCTGAACCCACCCAAGACCAGTCTATGGAGGCCACCACCGCTTTCGCCAAGATGCGCCAGGCCGCACTTCAGAAGCAGTTTGACCGCAAGAAGAGCAAGGCCAAGGAGATGGTCGAGGAGCAGGCCGAAGAGTCCGAGGACGAGTATGCCGGCTTGGGCGGTGCCGACGGCGAGGACAGCGACAACGAGTCCATGGCGTCGGTCAAGGACATTATCGACGACGACCAAAAGGTCTCGCGCACCGACAATGCCAAACTGGCCGCCTTTTATGCCGACCGCGAGCGCGAAAACGACGAGAAGCAGGTCGAGAAGCTGTTCCGCGATGTTACCACGGGTATGCTTCGGCGTAAGCGCGGTGCTGGCGGTACTGGCGACTACGATCTGTCGGATTCGGACGATGGTGGCGAGGCCCGTCGCCGCATGAAGCGTCGCCAGTTTGCACGCATGCAAAAGGCTCTGTTTGCCGACGAGCGTGTGTCCAAGGTGGCCGAGAACCCGCGCAACATGGCTTTCTTGCGGACAATTGAGGACCGCGGCAGCGACGACGAGATGGACTTTATCTTTGATGGTGCAGCCGAAGTGCCGGCCACAGTCCCCTCGACTACCAACTCACCCGCAGCTCCTGCTGTTGACACCACCACATCCATTCCCGACAGCCAGCCCATGGCCGGTTCCGCTCCGGCTGTGCCTGCGGCTGCCGAGCAACAAAGCCATCCCCGCCGCCGCCGCCTCTCGGCCAACCCGGGCAAGAAGCCCGCCAACATCGGCGAGATCCGCGAGTCGCTGTCCAGTCTGCTTGAAGACTACCACAACGACGGCAGCAACCTGTCCATTGTGGCCGACTCCGAGTTTGGGTCCGACAATGAGGAGGACGATGGTGACAAAGAGAACCAACCTGTGGCCAACGCTGCACCAGCCCCATCCGTCGTCCGCCGTCCTGGCCGCAACCACAATGTCCAGGTTGTTGACCGCATTTCCTTGAAGCGCAACAACAGCAACATGTCGTCGGCGTCGACGTCGTCTGCTGGTTCGTCATCGACGTCCACATCGACTGCCTCGACGACCATCGCTCCGGGTATGGGCCCGACTGGTTTCCGTGTGCCGGCTCTCCTGCGCCGTGCCACGACGAACTCGTTGGTGTCCAACGGGAGCAGCAGTGGCAGTGGCAGTGGTAGCCTGACGAGCAGCAACAATAATACCTCCAAGAATGGTGACAAGTCGGCCGACGGCAAGATCAAGAAGAACGCGAGCAAGATGTCTGGCATCCACTACTTTGCGCGCGAGAACGAGCGGCGGGCGGCGCTGGCAGAAAGTGACAAACGGCGGCAGGCCAAAAAGGCGAAGAATGCCGAGGGTCGTGTGCGGGCGGTGGGCGGACTGTTTGGTGCTGGCAAGTTTGAGTAGACAGACTGTGTGGTGGTGGTTCGAAGAAGGCGTTGTATGATTTGCTTTTTTTCTTTCTTTTCTTTCTTTTGGCGTATGGACAATTGGGGTCGGACATGGATATTTTCGGGACGGCGTTTCTGTTTACTTTCTGGCATGGCGTTTAATTTTGAAGTCTTTTACACGCACAAGTAGATGAAGAACAAGAGCAGACAATGTGTTCATTTCATTCAAAATTGCATTCTCATTACTCGCATAAGCTTTTTTGTATGGACACGTACTGTATGGGGTCGTACATCTAAAAATATCCTTGACGCAACATAAAAACGTGAGACATAACCAACAACCTGTAGAAATCAAACATGGAGGATGAGCTAACGGTGCATTACCCAATGACCGACGGGGCCCCTACTTTGCTCCCGAATTCTGCATCCCCTGGTCCTGCCGCATGGCCTGCTCGACCTCTTCGCGATCAGGCATCACCGTGTCGTCCGACTTGGCATCGTCGTCGTCGTCATCGTAGTACTCCTGGTCTTCCACATCGTCATCGTCCTCATAGTTGTAGATGCCATCGTTTTCGTCGTCAAAATCAAAGTCGTCGGAAATACCCGCGCCATTGGTGGAAGGAGGAGCAGCCGCAGCAGCCGCGGCAGCCGTGACTGCCGGCCGCACAACGACCATATCGTCAAACGAACTCGTCGTTAAGGCCACCGACGGCACCGACGACTTGGTCGACGAGCTGCTTGGCGTGGCAAAACTGGCACCGCTCGTGCCCGTTAGCGTCGAGTGGCCGTCCTGGACAGCGCGGCTGGCATTGCTGGGCAGAGAGTAGTTCCACGAAGACGAGCTGGGCGCCGTGGCGGCGACAGTAGCAACTTGGGCCGCGGCCAGATGAAGCCCGTCGAAATTGCGGACCATGATGAAGCTGCTGGACACGCTCTGGCCGTCGTTGTCACTATCACCGTCGCCATAGCCATGCCCGCGCGCCGTCCCACCGGCATCGCTCATGGCCGTGTCTCGGTATCGCTCGGTGTTACCGGCTTCACTGATGGACGGCGGACCGGCCATGCTGAGGGCGTCGTCGATGCTGGGCGTGCTCATACTGGTGTTGGTCGTGCCGGTATGGTACTCGGGGCCGGGCGAGATGGGTCCCAGGTGGGCTGTGGGCAGCGCAGGCTCAAAGACGGCACCGGTGCCATCGTTGTCGCCACCCGCCCACAAAGGCAGGAATCGAAACTCGTCGGCATTCAGACTTAGCAGCAGGTGTGGCGAGGCCGTGAGCATGGCCAGCTCAAACTCGGGTACAAACGAGTTACGCTCGTAGAACTTCTTGTAGAGCTGACTGGCATGGTTGAAGAGAGCCTGGCGGATGTCGGCGGCCTGGAAGCCGCGAAACTCGTCCATAGACTCGAGGGAGACAAGGGTGATGTGGTAGCCAATGATGGGCTGCAGGCGTTCGAGCAGGTCGAGCCGGAGATTGGCACGGGTGTCGGGCGTGCCGAGCGGCACGTTGTACACCAGAGCTGTCAGTAGACTTTCGTTGACGGCGGTGACCAGCTCCAGGAAATGGGCATTGCCAAACTCGGTCGACAGCTTGTCCTCGACGGACCGGGCAAGAAGGCGCCAGTACACGGCGGTCATAGTCTTCTTGTCATCGGGCAGGTCGTTGTAGACATGGACGAACCAGTTCTTGTGGAGGGTATTTTGGCGCACATAATAGCTGAGACTCTTTTGCACGTCCTCGGTGTACGTGGTCTGCAGCAGATCAGATTCGGGCATGTGACGCGGGAAGCAGACGCGGACAATAAAGGCGATTCGGTCGAGGAGTCGGCGCACCGCGGCCAGCGCGTTCACAATGGGGAAATTTTGGGGCTCCAGGAGGTCGTGGGGGTCGAAACTGGCCAGGTTTTGCTCCGTCGTGACAAAATCAGAAAGAGCCTGTGCAGTC
The DNA here is from genome assembly GCA_016097105.2 of Sporothrix variecibatus. Taxonomy (NCBI): domain Eukaryota; kingdom Fungi; phylum Ascomycota; class Sordariomycetes; order Ophiostomatales; family Ophiostomataceae; genus Sporothrix; species Sporothrix variecibatus. Next base: position 3,357,081 of record JADMNI010000005.1, read on the forward strand.
CGCTGCAGCTTATTGACGGTCCCTTGGAAGGGCTGGAACATGGCAGGCATGGCAGGCAGTGGATCAAAGTCGTTTGAGTGGTTGACACCGCCAACAGCACCAGGAGCCGGGGAAAGCTCCTCGATGTGAGCATTCATCTCAGCAAAATGGGTATCCCGGGTCTTTAGGATCCGCTGCACAAAGGCCTCGCTGGAGTGGTCGATCATGGTCTCCATGTCCTCGTCAAGCAGGCCCGAGAGCTCGCGGCCGAAGACGGTCTTTTGGCGGCTCTGGAACTTGCGCGGCTGGGCATTTGTGTTGCCGGCCTCTTGCAGGGCGTGCTCGGCGACGAGAATGCGGTAGGCGACACGGGCGACGACAGGCAGCTTGATGTTCCATGCAATGATAAAGCACTCTTCAGGCAAAGTGTCGACGATGCTAATGTTATTCCACTCGAAGAACCAGCCTGAGATGAGGGAGCGGAGCTTGTTTGCAAAGGCGTAGCCCCCCTGCTGCTCGTTTGTGACAATTCTCGGATTGGAGGTAGTGTCGATGTGGTAGGCATCGCTGCTCTTGAGCCTAAACAGCTTGGCCAGACCGGCAATGGTGTAGACGCGGGCGGCCGAGTTCAGGAGCAGCGGTTTGCCGGCCATGGCCAACAGGAGACGGATCACATTGGCAATGTGGCGGACCTCGCAGTAGTCGTCGATGCGGAATTCGGGGGACAGCGGGAGTTCCCAAATGGCACCAATCATGGAGCCGTCTTTCAACGTGGGCGGGTCAGCTGGAGCATGCATGATCTCGGGTCCTTGTGGTGACGAAGGCGGTGGCGGCACTGGGTTTCCGTCATTGCCAACGTATGGTGCTGATGAAGTGAATATAAGATCCTGGTCCGCTTCACTTTGTGCTTGTGCCTGCGTTTGTGCCTGTGCTTCACTGCCGGGTTCTGCTTCGAAAATTGCATTGAAAATCTCCGTCTCTGCTTGTCTGTCCGATGCGCCAGTCGTCGGCGACGAAACCGTGCCAGACGATGTGGTCACTGGAACGGCATTGCCCTGCACCGTCAGTGGTTTATGCTGACCGTTGATCCAGTAGCCAGGCTCTTCACACTTGGCACCCCGGATCTTCATGTTAAAGCAGTGGCAGGCGTCGTCATGGCCGCCGGCTGCCGCGATGGGTGCACGCCGGCTCGCTTCGAGGCGGGTCATCATGCTATACTGCACAATACCCTTGGGCAGAGTCAAGGCCTCGAGGTGTTCCGACCGCAAATCAGAGTCGGCCGAGGGCCCCAGGTCGAGCACGTAGCGAATCTTCTTCATGATATCGGTACCGTTGGGTCCCAGCTGGCCGCTGAGCAGTAGCTTGCTGGCCCGCCGCTTCTGGTAGCGCTCATCGTCGAGCAGCTGGACAAACTTCTCAAAGCCGCTCTCGCGGAGAACAGTCGAGTTGTAGCAGAGCAGCCAGTTGGTCGGGTAGGCGGTGCCCATGCAGGTCATTTTGAGATTGTTCGACGATGAGGAGGGGATCTGGAGCCAGATGAGGGTGTCGACCTGGTCTTCGGGGAAGAGGTTGGCAAACTCGGCCTCGGCGGCGATGATGTGGGTGACATCTTGGTCGTGCAGATTGTTGGCCTGCTCGCGCTGGATGTCCAGCGGGCTGAGATGCGAAACATGCGACTGGCCGTTCTGGCGGTAGGGGGAGACGTAGGAAACGTATTGGTTAGACTGGTCCAACTGTTCAAACTGTCCGGATGACGCCAACGTCTTCAAATTCAAGACAAAAAAGGGACTCACCATCTTGCCCATAGGTTTCGGCGTTGTTTTGATCGAGGGCGCAGCTGGAAAACGAGCACGGAAAGGATATACCCAGCTAGACATGTGAGACATATGTTGAACGCGATCCCTGAGCTCCTGTAGCCTTGCGTCGAGCGAGGCCGCTGTTTCTTGAAGACGATGAGCGAGATGCGAAGCAGAGGCAGAAGAAAAAAGAAATCCAGGATCAGAAAACAGAATCAGGCAGCTGGGAATAAGCGACAGGTAAATCAGGCGGCAGAAGAGGAGCAGGAGCAGGAGAAGGATCCGGCCCACAAGGCTGAGGCTCTGGCTCTGGCTCGTGCCGAGATGAGAAAGGGTCTGGCGGCGCCAGGGTGTCAAGAAGAGGGGTGCCTGTTTGGGTGCCTTGTCGACGGTTGAGATGGGGCAAAAATCAAAAATCGAAGAAGGGGAAGATCACCGTTCGATCGTGATGGGTTGGGGGGGGGGGGAGAAGTACGACAGTAGGCAGCAGAGAAGGGGCAATAGTAGTTAAAAAGAAGGGAAGGAGCAAAAATCTACGACGAAACAAAATAGAAAGAGCGGCACAGAGCAACGTGAATGAAGGAAAGAGTGACAAGGGCAAAGAGTGAAGAGTGAATGATTGTGAGAAGGAGCGATCTTCACGTGTTCTAGGCATCCACCACCACAGGCTGCAACCAATACTGTACCACCCAACTGCGCAAGCTCTCCTTGCTTGTTTCCTTCTTTTCTAGGCCTCCAATCCGATGAGAAGGTCGAGTCGAGATCCTGCAGCAGCCCTGACGAAAAAGCGGGGCATTAAAACGGCATGCGCGTTGAGTTGCTCCTGCCGGTGGACGGGTCAGTGACTCTTTGGGAGTTGCAGATCAGCTAAAATAGCAGGAAGGAGGTATTTGCATCGGAGAGAAGAAACTCGAAGGCAGTTGAAGGCCAAATAACTGTTGACAGCCATTCACGGACTATTTACTCCATTTTGAGTCACAGCCTTATGACAACTTACAAGCGACATGAGGCGCTAACAACTTCGTCTGTTGTTGCCGCTGCCGACCCAAGACTTTTAGGCGGATGGGTCTCTGTGGTGCTCTTTCCGGGCAGGAGCCACTTTCGTGCACGCCCATGAAGACAGAAGAGGAAGGCGGGGCAGACGTTTGATGGGCTGTTGTTTCCCATTTCATTGGCTTATACGTCGTATAATACGGCGTATTAATGTGAGAACTGCCAGGTAAAGAAAAAGAAAAGAAAAGAGCTTGACAGCTGGGACACAGGAGAAAGCGGCACAGACTGGGTTACATCATTTCAGATAGCGGAACGTCGTGGACAATTGTCGGGAAAGATAAGCTGCAGCTGATTGCCGTGCCGTCAGCTGTCGCGTGGTTTCGGCTGAGCTGGAACTGTCAAGAAAGTGGCATATAAGCTGGATAACGTCAGTCCCAAGTTCTGGATAGTACTTCGAAGAGAACAAATGTCAAGGGGAGGATGGAAAAGGGGTTGAAATGAGAGAAATGTACATTGTACTTTGACTTAGTCTGCTATTTACGATGCTGAAGAAGGCGCGACTCGATAACGAGGTAGAAAATGAAAAGAGCAGCTCGAATTAGGAAGGACCAACCGTCCACGCCAATTTACAACGCACGGGCAACTTCCTATCGCAGATAAGACAACGCATAAAAATACAACGGTTTCTTCTACTTTCTGCAATTGGAAAACAAGAGAGGAAAGTACGAACCAGTTGTAGACCGACAGAAAAGGCTTTAGACCGAAAGCAAAAACCCGTCAGCTCAGCTCACTGGCTCCTTCCTTCCCTTCCCCGGAGCCTGGCAGCTTGGAGCCTGGGCGCGGCCCAACGCCCAGCACAGTTTACATGCAATAGGGAGGGGCAAAATGGAGCACGCGACCAAAAAGAGGCGAAACTACAGGTGAAATAGGTGAACCACCTGCAACTGCAGACCTACCCGGGGCCGAGTTAGCGGGGGAAACGCGCCTACTCCACGGGGAAGAGCAGCCGTGCAGCAGTTAGCGCAGAGCAAATTCAATAAAGAAAGAGCGACCGGGCGGCACCGGCAACCAACAGCGGAAAAGCTGACCCCAGGGCAATTGGTGAACCAGTTCCCAACAAAGGACGGAGGGTTGTCAAGATAGACAAAGTAGACACGATAGGGGGCACTCAATAGAGGTCAACACGAGAAGGAATGAGGGGAGCCCGGAAGGTGAAGCGGTGCCGCAGGAAGTGTGCGTCTGCTTGTGCGTCTCCGGCGGCGTGGGTTACATGGCGTGAAGAAGAGTAGCATTGCAGAGGAATACCGAGGGTGAGAAAGGAAAGAAAAGAAAAAGAATCTCGTAAGATACGTGAGCTCGAAAAGAAGCTCAAAAGACATAAGAATTGAAGACGAAGTAACAAAATGGCACCGTTGAGAACACTTAAAAGAACCGCAGAAACTACCGGTCTCTGCTTGTAACTTGCGCCTTCCTGTTGTTTCGTTCTTGCTCCCCTCGCTCTATTTTAGCTCCCTTCGCTACTTCTTCTTCTGGCGCCCTTTTTCGCCTTCCAAGTTCGGTTCTTGGTCCCCTCTTATCTCTCCCCTCCCTCCTTCTTTCTCTCTCTGATCGATCGATCTCTGACGTCGTTTAAATCTTTCGCTTTCTCTCTTTCTCCAACCAAACATCTTGCAACAAACCTCACTTCGGTCACAGAATCAACACAACCACATCGATATCAATTGCACACGACTCTCCTCTCCGTGAACACATCTACATCTACATCCACACATCCATCGCAACACACACACTCGCTCACACACAGCAACCATGGCCGTCGTTCCTGCAAAGTATGTCCCCGCGCCTGCTCAGATGCCTCACATCATCATCATCTACTGACCCTCTCTCTTTCTTCAGCCGCTTCCGCACCGTGGCCATCATTGCCACTGTTGCCGCCGTTGGCATCGGCTACACTGTCCGCCGCAACTCCAACCGCCTGCGCGAAAATGAGCTCGCCCAGCAGCGGGCACGCTCCGGCATGGAGACGCCGGCCACGACCACCGGCTCGCCCAACCTGTACGTCAGTGTCGACCGGAGTGGCGGTGGCATTTGAGCGAGCACGCGCGAGTGTACAACAACGACAACCGGTGCGGCTCCGAGGTTGAGGCTACACCACCCACGTACCACATCATACGATCTCATCACACGACACTCTCCCGACGATCTCGTTCAATAGGAACTCTACGACGGCGACACACGTACGGACAAGACCAATTACTTCAATCATTTCCACGGCGTTATTTTTTTGATGAAATTTTTAATCAACTTTATTCGGACATTCTCCTCACACTGCTTTACTGCAAGGATTTATTGCGTTCTCAGTCGGGTTATGTTTTACACGGTTACAAGACAGAAATCTTGGGTTTCAAGGAAGGAAATTGGTAATGGCACAAAAGAGAAGGAAAATAAAGAAAATGGAAGGCCTAGACTGCTCGGAGGATACTCGGAAAATGAAAAGAAAAAGAAGAAGGTTGGGACTCTGCAAACAATGAAGGACCCTTGGAGAAATATTGCCGGGGCAGCATTGGGAGCGGAGGCTCCGGGGAAATGGGGGCGGGCGGGGGCCACTTGCCTCCCTACGGAGAGGGGAAGCAGCAGCTGAGCTGTCTTGGTTGGGGTTGTGCCGGACAAATGGCCGATTTTTCTCTCGGACTTCTTTCCCTATTTAACGTTGTACATAGACATTTCCTTTTTCTTCTTCTCTTGGTCTGTTCAATACATTGAGATTTACAAAAACATGAACTACTTGCCAAAATGCTAATTCTGCGTATATATGCCGAAAGAAGGCAACAAAACGCCAACTATAGAGTTTACCAAACGAAAGCGAAACGAAGCAACGATGCAAAACAGAGATATTCGAACTGGAAATCGAAACTCGGGAGGAGATGCTGTCCCTCCCATGCACTGGAAACACAAAACACAATGCACGACATGCCACAGATAAATAGGCCACCCGGGGAAAAGCAATGACAAGCGGACACACAGAAACGCCATGATAGATCCCAGCCAAACGATGCAAAGAGATGCAAAGAAACAGAAAATACCCGCCCAAAACAGAAAGCAATAATACTAAAACAGAAACCGAACAGAACGGACAAAACACAAGAATATTAATCGGTCTTAATGTGTGCGGGATCCAGTCCGGTACACGAGACCACTTCAATAGCTTCCCCCCTACATTCGGTAGAAACTCTCGCCATCGTCGTCGTCCGATGCAACGGTCGTCCGTCGCTCGACTTCTTTGCCCTTGGCCCGTCGCGGAACACGACTCTGATTCTGGCCGGGGCTTTCGCTGGCTTCGTTGCTGTCCCCTCCGGCACCACCTCCGGAAGGACGGGAGGCCTGCCGGATAACACCCGAGCTGGACACACGCGGCAACTGGCTACCCGGACCGGGCGGCGACGACATGCCGAGGTTGGAGAGTGTGGCTGAGATGGGGATACGGCTGCCCGTTGGGCTCTTGGGGTGTTACTGCCGGCGCCTGTCGTCGTCGTCGTCGTCGTCGTCGTCGAGGCCGCCTGAGGAGTCGATTGTTGCGGTGCAGCCGTCGCCGCCGGACCGCCGGACGGCCCGAGAACGGTCGGCATTCTCGACAGAGGAGGTACGCCTCTCGGCGTTGGCTTCTTCTTCTCCTCGCCGTCCGAGCTCGACGCGATTGCACTCGCGCGCCCACTCACGACCGCACTCGTCCGCCCGCTCCCCCGACCAGTGCTGGCCACCGCGCTCATCTGCCCGCTCGCCAGTGCATGCTGCTGCTGTTTCTGCAGCGACCGCAGCTCGTGCACGACATCCGTAAAGCTTTCTTCGAGCGTCTTCATGCGCGCCAGCACCAGCCGGCTCATGCGGTCGCGGTCGCGGTCGGTCTCGCCCGCCAACGCCAGGTTGGCTGTGGCGCGTGCATTGTTCATGGCCGTGGCAAGGGCGAGCTGGGACGTAAAACTGCCCGGCAAGACGACATCGGGCGCACCCAACGGAGGGCCGATGGCGGACTCGGTCATTAGCAGACCTGCGGCCGATGCGGACGCCGATGCGGACGGGCCGGCATCGTCGGAGCCCATGTCAAACGACGAGAGGCGGCGTTTCTGGAGATGACGCAGACGAGAGGAGTCGATCATGGCGGCCGAGTTGAAGATGGCGGCGGCACGGCTGGTGGCGGATGACTGGGTGGTGGGTTCGCGTGGCGGCATGATGGGACGGGGGCGGGTGCCGGAGGTTGTCGAGATACCCGGAAGCTGGTCGCGGGCGCTCTGGTTGGACTTGCGCGGGGACCGCTGGCCGGCAGTTGTGGGTGTGCCCGGGATAGCGGCGGGTGTGTTGTGGCGGCTCGACACAGGCCGCGACCGAGATGATGACTGCTGGTGATGGCCGGGCTTGGGCGACGGCGGGAAGAAGAGGCCACCGGGCGATTGGCGCAGACCCAAAATGGCGTCGCTGGAGTCGTCGTTTTCAACGTCCGCGTTGGGCGGGTTGTACAAAATGGTGTTGCTCGACAGGGCGCGGGAGTGTAGTGCACGCCGGGTCGTCTGCTTGGGCGGGCTCGTGGCGTTGGCAATGTGGCTGATGTTGCCGATGCGGCGGGGACTGGCCGCGGATGATCCGATACCGTCACCCGCATTGTCGTCGTCGTCGTCGTCCTCTTCAACAGCCTTGGACGATTCAGGTGACCGCGCCGCTACATTCAAAAACCGCGAAGCAACGGGTGTCGCAAAGAAATCACCGCCATCATCGTCGTCGTCGTCATTGTCGTCGCCCGTCTCGCCGCCATCGTCATCGTTGTCGCCGTCCCGGCCGCTCTGCCTGGACAGCATCTCTTCCCTTGAATGCAGTGGTGTCAGCCCGTGACCGCCGGTGTTGGTTACCTCGTCCTCTTCGTCGTCGTCATTGGTCACGAGCTCGTCGTCGCCCTCGGCATCCGTATGGTCTTTAAAAGCGGCCTCGAACGGGCTCCGTTGCGGGTACGGTTGCATGCCGAACATGCGCACATCCCGTGTCAGTCCCGGCATGGCTGACAGCGACATGAGATCGGCCGGGTCGCTGGCCGTCGACCGTACTTCGGACATGTGCCGGAACCGCTGTGAGTTGGACCCGCCCCGCTCTCGGCTGATGCCGCTACCGAAATGGTTGATGCTCATGCGGCGCTGCCACTCATGTTCGGCTCCACCACCGCCGCCTCCACCGCCACCGCCGCCGCCGCCGCGTTTGTTGTCAATGGTTGAGTACCCCGTGCCGTCGTGCTGGTCCATCCAGTTGCGGATGGCCGTCTGGGTCTTGCGGCGCTCGTTGCGGCGTTGGGTTCGGAGGGTGGCAATGTCCGGGGTGCGCCGGAACACTTCGTCGAGGGCGCGGTCCTTTTGGAACCCGACGACGGACTCTTCACGCAAGCGGACGCTGGGACTGAAGAGGACCGGGCGGCTGCTCGGGTCGGCGAGCGAGATGCCGCGGTGGCGCGAGCGGGTGTGGTTCTCGACGAGGTCGGTGGGTTCGTACATGAAGGGGGCCAGGAAGAATTTCTCGTAGACAAAGATGCTGAAGAGCAAGGGGAAATGGGTGGCTTTGATGATGAGGCGGTTGAGGGCGACAAAGTGTGACAAGGGCATGCAGTACCGCAGGGGCATCAGCATCCAGGCAAAGATGTTGGTGGGCGCGACGTACGAGAACAGCGCATCGTTCTTGACCATGGAGATGGTGTTGATGGCGAACAAGAACTGGTGCTCTTCGTTGGCGTTGGACGCAATGGCCATGAACGAGTTGGTCAGGACGGTAATCAAGATGGTGACGACGACAAAGTGGCAGATGATCAAAAAGAGCACGAGCAGCGTCTTGCCCAGAATGTTGTACGTCGGCCAGACTTCCCAGGCAGCCGGCGTGAAGCCCATGAGCAGCTGGAAGATCATGTAAGCCACATCCGTCGGCTCGTTTTCGGTGTGAGAGAGGGTAAAGAAGACGAAGAAGCCCGAGCACGATACTAGGATGAGGATAAAAACGGCGGCGAGGTCCACGGCCATGAGCCGGAACGCAATCAGCAACTGCGAAAAGTACTGGTAGTGGTCGAGCACACTAAAGATGCGCGGCAGCAACAGGATGGCGTTGGCCGCCAGGATGTCGTAGGCGCTGTTGTTCCAGCGCTGGGCGTCGGCCAGAAAGACGCCGCAGATGCGTAGCGAGTAGTAAAAGATGAGCAACAGCAAAATGCCCAGATCGAAAATGTTCCAGAAGCTCATGATGTAGAGCGAGAAGCCTTGCTCGTTGAAACCGACGAGCTCGTCCAGCATGAATCCGGCACTCCAGAACCAAAAGACCAGTTCCAGAGTAGTGATGCGGCTGGAGTGCTGGGCGAGGACGGCCAAGAACAGACCGATCAGGATGGCGAGCGAACATGTCGACAAAAACTGGCGGTAGCGGGGCACGCGCAGACGGGACAACTTGAAGAGTGAGGCATTCCTCGGTCGTACAACGTCACCGTGCGGCGGTAGAGTGCGGGCGGGGCCGGCAGAGCGTTCCGTGCCGGTTCCTCCTTGACCGGCTGGTGGTGGCCGCCCAGCAATGGCGTGCGTTGGTCACTGCTGCGCCGGCCGACGCCTCGTGGTGCGTTCCGCCGGTGTGCGGAGGATGATGATGCCGCCGCCGGGGCTTTGCCGTTGTTGCTGCTGTCGTTGCGGTGCAGCTGGTCGGCCGAGCTATAGAAAACTGATGGCGCCGTTCCAGATGGCCTCGAGCTGCTGCACGACCAGCGGGTGGGCCAAAAAGTGCTTGGCCGATGCGCGGATGGCCACCTCGAGCGTTGAAATGCGTGCGGCGGGTGCCGACCCAGGGCGGGCCGCAGAGAGGCCGCCCGACGAGGTGACGGCATGCTGTGGCGAGAGGGGTGCCGCACCCGGTAGACCTTGCAGAGGGTTAAAGTCGTAGGACAGGGCGTCAATCAGTTCGCGCGTCGTGTACTCTTTCAGCAGCTTGATGGCGAGCAGCTCGCAGACTTTGGCGCGAGTGTTGCTGGTGCCTGCATTGCCCGGGTAGAACTGGGCCTCCTTGGCGAACTGGAGGCAGTTGGCCATCAGCGCATAAAGAGTGGCCCGCGAGAAATGCTGGGCGCGGATCTGTTGCTGCATGGGTTTCACCAAGAATTGGGATACTTGCGGCGACCGCAGCTGTTCCCAGGTGAGTGTCGTCTCGGTGCGGGCCTGCACGATGATCCGCATGGCGTGGACGATGCTGTAGACGGGTAGGGCGTCGAGGTGAGAGGCAGAAAAGAGCGGCAGCAGTTGTGATGAGCGGCGGTCGCCGTCCTCGGAGGGTGAGTGGTGGCCGTGGCCGTGCCCGCGGATATTGTGATTATGGCCACGTCCATCGTTGGAGTCGTCTTCGTCTTCATCGTCGTCGGCTTCTGTAAAATCGGCCGTGGCATGGCGGAGGTGGCTGTATGCCGAGCGGTTGTGCTGGAAGTGATGTGCCGGGCCAGGTGATGGCCCCTGTTCTTGGTCGTCCTCTTCCTCCAACACCATCCGCGGGAAAGTCCGCATGTTAGGGTCCGGGTCTGCTTCGGCGGCGTCCATATCCGAAAGCAGTTCGTTATCGGCGGGCTTCTTGTTGCCGTGGACTGCGCGCAACAACCTGGAAAACATGTTGAATGTGGTAAAGTGTCCGACGTTGACGTTGACGTCGAGTGTTGAGATAAGACTATACGATTGTGGTCGAGAGGCAAGTGTTGTGTTTTCTCAATTTCGAAAAGGTCCCAAATTCCTCCCTCGCGTCCTGGCGCAATCCCTCGCCGGCGCCGGTCGTCAACAAAGCTCAAAGGCACATCTCCGTTCGAGGTCAGGAGGGAGGCAAAGAGGGAGAAAGGGAGAAAGGACAGAAGGAGACAAAAAGAGGCAAAAAATAGAAAAAGAGGGAGTGAAAACGGAGAAAGGACAGGAGAAGGGAGACGAGACAGGGAAGGAGGGGAAGGGGAAGGGTAAAAAAAGGAGGCGCGGGAAAGTGCAAAAGGGAGATTACAAGAGCAAATAAAAATACAACAATCCAGAGTGCAGAATCGAGAGCTGCAAACACAGACAAGGAAACCAGAATAAAGGATGCGGGATCAGTTGAAAGATCCAAAGATTAAAAAGGTGTGAGAGCTCTACTGAAGGAGAACTGTGAGTGTGGCCGTCCACACACACCTTTTCTCCAAATGTCTTCCCTTTGGCAGTTGACGCGCGAGAAGCGCGATGTCCCCCAGTACTAAGTCGTAGAACTGCCCCAGGCTGCGCGCGCTATCAAAATTAAAAGAGCCGTTGATAAGGTGAAGGAGAGACAAGGGGCCGCGTGCTTAGCGCAAACGCAAACACGCCTTTTGCGGAGCGAAGGGGAAGTGGAGGAGGTTGATGAACAGGAAAGAGGCGAGACAACCGAGAATTATGTGTGTGTACTTGTCGTTTTCGATATTCTGGGGACCCCTGATTTTGACGGCTGCAGTTGACGGCTGCAGTGTATTTCGTGCGTTTTGTTTCTGTTCTGTTTTGGAGCGGCAGGATGGGGAAAAGGAAGACAAGGAAAAACACAGGCAATGTGCCGTTCTGGCGAGGCGGAAAGATAAAATAGAGTAGGCAACAAGTTGTCAAGACGGGAGGGTTAGGGTGCGAAGAAGCGAGAAAAGGAGCGAAGGCGATCTTATGAACAAAATGAACAGAGAAACAGCTCATAAAGTTGAAAATGGAGGATCAAGAATCGCGCTCAAGGAAATCGACAAAAATCGAAAAACACTGGTGAGAGCCTGAAAGCAGGATCGTCAAAAAAGAGGAGACAGGCGACATGGAGCACACAGAACAGAGTACAGAGCACAAGTGGCAAGTGGGCACAGAAACTTTGAAAGCTGGACACTGGGAAGGGACACTGGACGGCCCCGGTGTGGCGTTGCACTGCAGAAGTCAAAAGTCAGAGCGGGTTCAGAGCGGCTGCAGAGCGTCGAGTGTAGAGTGTATTAGAGCGTATAATACAGAACACAGAAGTCACGGCACAGAGAGTACGAAATGAGACATGAGCACGATCCTCAAAAGCGGAGAATTACTCCCTTGCGTGTGCCGTGCTGTATGTTCGAGAGTGATTGTGTCCTGTGTCTCTCATCTTGAGAAGTCAAAGTACGTCGTACTGGACATCGAGTTCGGGACAATCTGTTCACTCCCGCTGCACGATAAAGGATTTGCCCAGATGTGTGCGTAGGTGAGTGTGTGAGTGAACTCATCGGCAGCGTGGAGCGTATCGAATCGAATCTTTGCGTGTTTTTGTATGTGCATCTCTGGTGTGCATCTTTTGCGTCAGAGAGCGTCAGAGGATGTCAGGGAGTCTGAGGGAGCATGGCGAGCATGACCATCTGACTTTCTCTTCTCCCAAAAAGCGCAGTGCATGTGGAGATTGTGCAGCCGCGCCCCAGCTGATATGGTGATACGCCCCAGCTCTCTCTGGAGTGCTGCATGTCGACCACTGTCTGGCGTCATACTTTGGGGAAGATCGTAGGCTCAGCCAGGTTCAGCCAGGCCTCTGATTCGATGCCGTCTCTCAGTTGTAACGATGGTCGACCTCCAAAACGTCAAAAAAGGCAAAAGAGCGAAAAAGGGTGGGCAGACAAAAACATGCAGGCGTACGTCGTAGACTAGCCGCTTTTTATTGGGTCGATCCCGTAGTACTTGTATTCGTAGCCGCTCGTGAACATGGATAGTCTCACTGTACGGAGACTCAAGTGAGGGTGCATTGCAGCGGGCGAGCGAATGCAATGGACGAGCCTGCACACTACACGCTGATTGGGTATATTAGAGAGTGGTGTGGCAAGTTGAGATGCGTGGAGATCAGAGAGGTGCAGAAGTAGAGCAGGCTGCCAAGCATCGTGTCTGCCGGAAAGAGCATGCGTCAACCGTAATCGTATCAACTTCGTACGCGTTCAGCGTAAAGAGCTTGCAGTAGCCTCAACCTGGGCTGTGGTTGTTTTGCAACCAACTGCAGCCGCCCGTGATCTGACAAAACATCTGCTCTATCGGCAACACTTTGTAGATAACATGAAAAGTCACAGATTTTCGACTGCTTCGTGCCGACTGCCCAGCCTACTTGATTTTCTTTTTCTGCTACCTTGCATATGGCTGGTCTAGGATGAGTTTGGGGGTTGACTCTTAAAGTGTCGGTGAAGGCCAAAGAGGGTAAAAAAGTGGGTGTGGTGCACATGCTTCTAAAGTGGAAGTGAGTGCTACACTTCTGCGAACAGAGTGCGCCACGCTGAAAGCGGGCAAGACAACCTCGACAGACAGGCAAGACAGGCAAGACAGGCTCACGAATGGACGGACAGAATCCTTCCTGCGTGGGTCTGCGTAGAATGAGGAACGACCGAGAATAGAGTCTGAGGGTCTGAGGGTCGAGGTTGTGAGCCGAAAGTCGACAGCCGTCAAGACGCTGTAGCGAGTGTTTTCGTGTTTAGCCTCACTGAGGGAGAATCCGGGCCAACAAAATTTGTGAGTGGAAGACGACAAGAAGAGCTGCTCTGTCGGTTGAAAAGAAGCTGACAGTGATTGTTGAATCTCATCTCATTGTGTGAGTTTTAAAAGATTGCTGTCATAAGTTGCATAGCTTTTCTTGAGTCCCTCCCACTTCTTTATTCCCCTCACTCGGCAAGCGCAGCCAGCACGACGTTTTTTTCGAAGTGCAGAAGGATCTCTTTCTTCTTTTCTTCTTTTCTTCTTTTCTTCTTTTCTTCTTTTCTTCTTTTCTTCTTTTCTTCCTTTCTTCTTTTCTTCTTTTCTTCTTTTCTTCTTTTCTTCTTTTCTTCTTTTTCTCTGGAGGGGCAGTTCAATCTTTTCTGCAACTGGCCTGAACGCCTTCCTGAACGGGCAGCTCGGTGTGCTTGAGTCTTTTGATTTTGAATAATTTTAGACAGGGTCACGAACAAGCCGCTGTCTGTTGTCTGTTGACTGTCGACTGTTGTTTTCTGTCTGCCGTTGTCGGACCTGACGAATGTGTCATCCTCACCAAGAGACTCAACAGTCAACAACACCCATATTGTAGCTCCTGCAAGCACTGTCGCGATCTCGCGTTAATGACTCGATCTGTGTTGACGCGTTTTTGCTGTAAACAATTGTTAGCGTTCACTCTAAAAAAGTCGGGCTAATAAGAACGTGAATCAACAAACCTTTTCTCTCTCTGCACCACCACATCACCGCCTTCGGCCAGAGCTGCAGACAGCCTCAAGGCGGTGTCGTTTCTCTCCGACCCCGCGCAGCTTCGCGTTCCTGCGAATTGGCCAACCACAATGTCCAGCCGTGAGCACCCCACGCTAACCGAGGGGCACACGGTGCTCGCACTGGTTCTCGTCGAGGTGGAGCGCGTTCTGACTGCTGGACAAGGTGGTGACAAAGGTGGTGAGCAATGGTGGCCCCAGCGTGGTCCTGGCGATCGACCCGCTCTGGCAGGCGAAGAATGGGATTTTCCGGCAGCTCAGAAATGCCATTCTCGCACCCAAAAGCCGATACTGAGCGGTTCTTTGACCGTCTTTGTGAGAGAGCCGATTTCAGGTGGGCGACGACTTTTCTTGACTTGACCCACGCGTTTAGTCGTTTAGTCGTTTAGTTTGCCCAGTGTGTCGCACGGCTCGCTAGACTGGCACTATTCTGTTAGTTGATTGGTCAAACGGCTGAAGAAGGAAAAAAAGAAGAGAAAAAAAGGTGTAAGAGCATAGCAATGACAAGCAGAAACGAGCAAAAAAAACGAGAACAAGGCCCGGCAGAAAAAAAAAGCGAGCAAAAAAAAAAAAGCGAGGCGACTAGTCAGAGATTTTTCTTTGCTAGGAAAGCTTTTTCTCTCGACCTCGTCCCATCCTCTCTTTCTCCTCCTCTTCTCTCTCTTTTCTTCCTTTCTTCCTCCTCCTCCTTTTCTCTCCTCCTCCTGTTATACCATCTTCTTCTTCAAAGGACTCACCTGTGTGCCATGAGAATACACAGCCGTCTGGCGAAGAAGCATTGGTAGAACTGCGAGACACGAGAATTCCCACCAGAAACCTCGACCACCGCTTTGCCTGCCGCCCTTCCCACTCGACGCATCCTCAATCACCACACATCCTTCTTTTTCCTCTTCGACCGAACCCGTTGACTCGATTGTTCTGCCGATTTGTCCTTCGTTTGATCGCAGAGATCCCTGGGAGTTGACGAGACGCTGCCTTCGCGATCTCAATCTCAATCTCATCCACTCCTCTCTTTCTCCCTCTTTTCTCCTCCTCCTCCCCCACCACCCACCACCACCATGGCGCCTGCTGCTTTCTTTGCGCCCGCCTCGGGCCGCGTCTTCGAGACCGACGCCTCCGAGAAGATGGTCAGCCTCGAGCTCCAGGACGGCACCGTCTACCAGGGCTACTCCTTTGGCGCCAACAAGAGCATCGCCGGCGAGCTGGTCTTCCAGACCGGCATGGTCGGCTACCCGGAGTCTCTGACCGACCCCTCGTACCGCGGCCAGATTCTGGTCTTGACCTTCCCCCTCATTGGCAACTACGGCGTGCCCTCGCGCGAGGCTTTCGATGAGCTGCTCGGCGACCTGCCTGCCCACTTTGAATCGTCCCAGATCCACGTCGCCGGTCTTGTCACCGCCTCGTACGCCGGCGAGGACTTCTCCCACTTCCTGGCCGAGTCCTCGCTCGGCGCCTGGCTCAAGGACCAGGGCGTCCCCGCCATGCACGCCGTCGACACGCGCGAGCTGACCAAGCACATCCGCGAGACCGGCTCGCTGCTGGGCCGCATGCTGCTCGAGAAGGACGGCGGTCTGTCGGCTGCCCACTCGACGTCGTCTGCGGTTGCTGCGGCCGTCAACGGCATCAAGGCCGCCCTGACCCCGCCGCCGACGACGACATTGTCATTGACCGCTCCCTGCTCGCCCCCTACAGCGCCGCCAACTGGCGCGAGCACTTTGAGACCATCGACTGGGTCAACCCCAACAAGAAGAACCTCGTCGCCGAGGTCTCCATCCGCCAGCCCAAGCTCTACCTGCCCCCCGCCGACAAGGCCCTCAAGCACCCCTCCGGCCGCACCCTGCGCATTTTGTGTCTGGATGTCGGCATGAAGTACAACCAGCTGCGCTGCTTCCTCAAGCGCGGCGTCGAGGTCCTGGTCGTGCCCTATGACTACGACATTGCCGCGCCGCCGCCGCCAACGAGTACGACGGTCTCTTCCTGTCCAACGGTCCCGGCGACCCGGCCACCCTCGAGCAGACCGTCAAGAACATTGCCGGCGTCCTCGCCAAGAACCAGACCCCCGTCTTTGGTATCTGTCTGGGCCACCAGCTGCTCGCCCGCGCCACCGGCGCCGCCACCACCAAGATGAAGTTTGGTAACCGCGGCCAGAACATTCCCTGCACGTCGCTGGTGACGGGCCGCTGCCACATCACCTCGCAGAACCACGGTTATGCCGTCGACGCTGCTTCTTTGACGGAAGGCTGGCAGGAGCTGTTTGTCAACGCCAACGACGGCTCCAACGAGGGCATCATGCATACCAGCCGCCCCTACTTCTCGGTGCAGTTCCACCCGGAGAGCACCCCCGGTCCCGCGACAACCGAGTTTTTGTTCGACGTCTTCTTGGGTGCCGTCCAGAACTGTGCCACCGACGCCTCCCATCTCGCCCTGCCCGTCAGCTTCCCTGGCGGCACTGCGGCCGAGAACAACCGTCTGCACCCCCGTGTGCACGTCAAGAAGGTCCTGGTGCTTGGTTCGGGCGGTCTGAGCATTGGCCAGGCCGGTGAGTTTGACTACTCCGGCTCCCAGGCCATTAAGGCGCTCAAGGAGGAGGGCATCTACACCGTCCTCATCAACCCCAACATTGCCACCATCCAGACCTCCAAGGGTCTGGCCGACAAGGTCTTTTTCCTGCCCGTCAACGCCGAGTTCGTGCGCAAGGTCATTGTGTACGAGCGCCCCGATGCCATTTACTGCACATTCGGTGGCCAGACGGCGCTGCAGGTCGGTATCCAGCTCAAGGACGAGTTTGCCGGTCTCGGTGTCCAGGTCCTGGGTACGCCCATCGACACCATCATCACCACCGAGGACCGTGAGCTCTTTGCCCGCAGCATGGAGTCCATTGGCGAAAAGTGCGCCCAGTCGGCCTCGGCCAACACCGTCGAGGAGGCCATGCACGTCGTCAAGGACATTGGCTTCCCCGTCATTGTGCGCGCCGCCTATGCCCTCGGCGGTCTCGGCAGTGGCTTCGCCTACAACGAGGACGAGCTGCTCGCGCTCTGCACCAAGGCCTTTGCCGCCTCGCCCCAGGTCCTCATTGAGCGCTCCATGAAGGGCTGGAAGGAGATTGAGTACGAGGTCGTGCGCGATGCCCAGGACAACTGCATCACCGTCTGCAACATGGAGAACTTTGATCCTCTCGGTATCCACACTGGTGACTCGATTGTTGTCGCCCCGTCCCAGACTTTGAGTGACGAAGACTACAACATGCTCCGCACCACGGCCGTCAACGTCATCCGCCATCTCGGTGTCGTCGGCGAGTGCAACATCCAGTATGCGCTCAACCCCTTCTCGCGCGAGTACTGCATCATCGAGGTCAATGCCCGTCTGTTCGCGTTCCTCGGCCCTTGCCTCCAAGGCCACTGGCTACCCGCTGGCCTTTGTCGCCGCCAAGCTCGGTCTCGGCATCCCCCTCAAGGACATCAAGAACTCCGTCACCCAGGTCACCTGCGCCTGCTTCGAGCCCTCGCTCGACTATGTCGTCGTCAAGATGCCCCGCTGGGACTTGAAGAAGTTCACCCGCGTGTCCACGCAGCTCGGCTCGTCCATGAAGTCCATTGGTGAAGTCATGTCCATTGGCCGCACCTTTGAAGAAGCCATCCAGACCGCCATTCGCGCTATTGACTTCCACAACCTGGGTTTCTCCGAAACCAAGGGCGCCCTCATCGCTATCGACGACGAGCTGCAGACGCCCTCGGACCAGCGCCTCTTTGCCATTGCCAACGCCATGGCCGCCGGCTACTCGGTCGACAAGATCTGGGAACTCACCAAGATTGACCGCTGGTTCCTCAACAAGCTCAAGGGTCTCTCCGACTTTTCTCGCCAGATGACCTCTCTGACGACCGGCGACATTGTCAAGCGGCCCGACGTCCTCCTCAAGGCCAAGCGCCTCGGCTTCTCGGACCGCCAGCTCGCCCTCTTCTGGTCGTCCAACGAGATTGCCGTACGTCGTCTCCGTCTCGAGGCCGGCATCCACCCCTGGGTCAAGCAGATTGACACCGTCGCCGCCGAGTTCCCGGCTTTCACCAACTACCTGTACCTCACGTACAACGCGTCCGCCCACGATCTCACGTTCGAGGACAAGGGTGTCATGGTCCTGGGTTCCGGTGTGTACCGCATCGGCTCGTCCGTCGAATTCGATTGGTGTTCCGTGCGTGCCATCCGCACGCTGCGTGCTGCCGGCATGAAGACTGTCATGGTTAATGTAAGTACAAAGGTCGGGCAGCTTGCTGCTCGACCGGATTCCCCCTTTTTTCGACCCCCTTTCATCCCATCCACATCGCTCTTTCCTCTCATCCCAACTTGCATCGCTCCTTCCTTTCATCCCGTCCCCCTTTCATCCCAATGTCTGGCCAGTGCCTGAATGCTCCTTCCGTTTCCGCATGTTTTTGACAGACATGGCTTGTTGGTCCCAATCTGGCAATCTCGTCTGAATCTAGCCGACTTTCATCCTAAGGAAGTCGCGACCAGATCAATGAGTCAACAGCACCTCCTCGCACCTTCCTCACACCTTCCTCGCACCTTCCATGTTCATTGCCCTCGCTCCTTCCTCAATATGTCGTCCCTCCCGTCCCATCACTAGCGCTTTTTAAAGTGGACCCAAATGGGTCCCTCCACCACTTACATCGCCAACATCGTCTCATGCCTTCTTTCGCATCTAATTCAACATCTACACACTCCCCTTGCATTATTTCAACTTCAAAACACTTCTACAACTTCATACATGATGAATAAAGCTTCTAACACCCATTTTAGACAAATCCTGAGACAGTCAGCACAGATAGTGAAGAGGCAGACCGCCTTTACTTCACTAATGTCGATCTCGAGACGGTCATGGACATCTACGAGATTGAGAACTCGGCTGGTATTCTGGGTGCCATGAGTGGTCAGACTCCCAACATGATCGCTCTCCCTCTCCTCCGTGCTGGTGCCAAGGTCCTTGGTACTTCGCCCGAGATGATTGACACGGCCGAGAACCGTTACAAGTTCTCTCGCATGTTGGACCGCATCGGCGTCGACCAGCCCACGTGGAAGGAGCTGACCTCGTTCGAGGAGGCCAAGGATTTCTGCGACAAGGTCTCGTACCCTGTGCTTGTGCGCCCGTCGTACGTTCTGTCTGGTGCCGCCATGAACACGGTGTACTCGGAGGCCGACCTGGCCTCGTACCTCAAGCAGGCCGCCGAGGTTTCGCGCGAGCACCCCGTCGTCATCACCAAGTACATTGAGAACGCCAAGGAGATTGAGATGGACGCTGTTGCCAAGGACGGCAAGCTTGTCGGCCACTTTATCTCGGAGCACGTTGAGAACGCCGGTGTCCACTCTGGTGACGCCACGCTCATCCAGCCGCCGCAGGATCTGGAGCGCACGACCATCAAGCGTATTGAGGAGGCCACTCGCAAGATCGGTGCTGCTCTTAACATTACCGGCCCCTTCAACATCCAGTTCATTGCCAAGGACAACGACATCAAGGTCATTGAGTGCAACGTCCGCGCCTCGCGTTCGTTCCCTTCGTGTCCAAGGTCACGGGCGTCGATCTTATCGAGATGGCTACCCTTGCCATTATGAACCTGCCCTTTGAGGAGTACCCACCCCTCGAGCTGGCGCCCGGCACTGTCGGTGTCAAGGTGCCCCAGTTCTCGTTCTCGCGTCTGTCGGGTGCTGACCCCATCCTGGGTGTGGAGATGGCCTCCACTGGTGAGGTTGCCTGCTTTGGTGCGGACAAGTACGAGGCCTACCTCAAGGCGCTGCTGTCCACTGGCTTCAAGATGCCGCGCAAGAACGTTCTTCTGTCCATTGGTTCGTACAAGGACAAGAAGGAGATGCTGCCGTCCATTGCCAAGCTGCAGCAGCTGGGCTACAAGCTGTTTGCCACGGCCGGTACCGCCGACTACCTCCAGGAGCACAACATCCCTGTGCAGTACCTCGAGGCTTTCGGCAAGGAGGACGACAACAGCGGCGAGGAGAGTGCCCGCGGCATGCAAAAGGGCGAGTTCTCACTGACGCAGCACCTGGCCAAGAACATGATTGACCTGTACATCAACCTGCCGTCGAACAACAAGTACCGCCGCCCCGCCAACTTCATGAGCAAGGGCTACCAGACTCGTCGTATGGCCGTCGACTACCAGATCCCCTGGTGACCAACGTCAAGAACGCCAAGATTCTGGTCGAGGCCATGGCCCGCCACTACGACCTCGAGGTCAACCTGCGTGACTACACCACCAGCCACCGTACGGTTGTCCTGCCCGGTCTGGTCAATGTTGCCGCTTTCGTGCCTGGCCTTGTTGCCGCCGGCGGTAGCTCCGACCTGGAGGCCGTGACCAAGGCGTCGATTGCCTCGGGCTTCAGCATGATCCGCGCGATGCCCGTGGGCGTTGACGGCGCCATTACCGATGTGCGCACGCTCAAGCTGGCGCAGCAGAACAGCCGCCGCGGCAGCGTGTACTGCGACTTCAACCTGTCGGTGACGGCTACGTCGACCAACGCCAGCCAGATCAGCCAGGTTGTTTCTGAGGTCGGCTCGCTCTTCATCCCCTTCAACCACCTGTCGGACAACATCAGCAAGGTGGCTGCCGTGACGGCCCACTTTGAGGCGTGGCCTACGCACAAGCCCATTGTGACAGATGCCAAGACGACGGATCTGGCCTCGCTGCTGCTGCTGGCCAGTCTGCACAACCGCCGGATCCACGTCACGAACGTGACCTCGCGCGACGACGTCCGCCTGATCGCGCTGAGCAAGGAGAAGGGCCTGCAGGTGACCTGCGATGTGTCCATCTACTCGCTGTACCTGTCGCAGACCGACTACCCCGGCTGCACCCTGCTGCCGACGGCCGACGACCAGGCTGCGCTGTGGGAGCACATTGCCGTCATTGACGTCTTCTCGGTCGGCAGCCTGCCGTACCAGCTGGGTCACTGGCTGCAGAGCCAGAAGACTGACGGCGAGTCGGCCGCGGTCGATGTCGCTGCCGGCATCTCGGACGCTCTGCCTCTGCTCTTCACCTCGGTGGCTGAGGGCCGTCTGACCCTCGACGACCTCCGTGCCCGCCTGCACGACAACCCGGTCCGCATCTTTGAGCTGCACGACCAGGTCGGCACGGCCGTCGAGATTGAGCTGAACCGCCCCTACACCATCCCTGCCACCAGCGCCTCGCCCTTTGCTGGCCGCACCATGCGCAGCGCCGTCCAGCGCGTCACGTTCCAGGACGTGGCCGTTTGCCTCGATGGCGAGCTGCTGCCCCTGCCCGGCCACGGCAAGGACATGTCCACGCACAACGCTATGCCCGCTGTGCCGCAGACGCCCGTCTCGCCGCTCATGAAGGCCCAGCAGGAGGCCTCGCCCGACAGTCCCCACGGTGGCCGTCGCCAGTCTGCTCTGCTCTCGAGCGCCCTGCGCACCCGTGTCGGCCTCGACACCTCGGCCGCTGGTGCTTCGTCGACGCTTCTGCCGTCGGCTGCGCTTGGTGGTAGTGCCACGCCCGTTGCTGGCGCGTCTCTGACCGCTGTGACGGAGGATGCTCCCTACGCTCTTCTGCCTGCCCCCGCCGCAACGGCGCTGGCCGTCCCCTCGGCTCTGCCTTCGCTGCTGTCGCAGCCGTCGGCCTTCAAGAACAAGCCGGTGCTGTCGGTGCTCGACTACGAGCGCGCGGACCTGCACCTGCTCTTCACGGTCGCGCAGGAGATGCGCCTGGGCGTGCAGCGCGAGGGTGTTCTTGATGTGCTCAAGGGCCGCGTGCTGTGCACACTCTTCTATGAGCCGTCGACGCGCACCTCGGCCTCGTTTGACGCTGCCATGCAGCGCCTGGGCGGCCGCACGGTCCCTGTGGCCACGCAGCACTCGTCGGTCCAAAAGGGCGAGTCCCTGCAGGACACCATCCGCACGCTCGGCCAGTACGGCGACGCCGTTGTGCTCCGCCACCCCGACGACCGCAGCGTCGACGTCGCCCGCCGTTTCAGCCCTGTGCCCGTCATCAACGGCGGCAACGGCAGCCGCGAGCACCCGACGCAGGCGTTCCTGGATCTGTTCACCATCCGCGAGGAGCTCGGTACCGTCCAGGGCCTGACCATTACCTTCTTGGGTGACCTGCGTTACGGCCGCCCGGTGCATTCGCTGGTGCACCTGCTGCGCCACTACCACGTGCAGGTGCAGCTGGTCAGCCCGGCTGGCCTGGAGCTGCCCGCCGTCCTGCGCGACGAGCTCAAGTCGCGCGGCCAGCTGCTGAGCGAGTCGCAGGCCCTGACGCCCGAGATTGTCGCCCGCAGCGACGTGCTGTACTGCACGCGCGTGCAAAAGGAGCGCTTCCCGAGCGAGGCTGCCTACGAGCAGGTCAAGAACGCGTACCGCGTGGACAATGCGACGCTCAAGCACGCCAAGAGCAACATGATTGTGCTGCACCCGCTGCCACGCAACGAGGAGATTGCTGAGGAGGTGGACTTTGACCAGCGGGCGGCGTACTTCCGCCAGGTGAGTAACACCCCGACCATCTTTTCTTTTTTAGCCCCCCATGACACGAGACTAACATCACAGATGCGCTATGGTCTGTACATCCGCATGGCTCTGCTTGCCTGGTCATGTCGACGTAAAGAGGACAGATCTGGAGACTTCGGGGGTTGCTTGGAGAAGCAGTGAAAAGAAAGTTGAAAAGTTTTTTTTATTTCTTTGCATTTCTCTAAATTAGTCGGCCGTTTTGTTTCTGTTTTCTCTTTTCTGTTTTCTTTTTTTTTTCGACCGTTTCCTGTTCGGTTCATCGGTTTGCATTTCTTTTCTTTGCATTTCTTTCTTTTCTTCATCCCATCTCCTTTTAGCTACATAAATCACGCCAAACAGGAGCGTAGACTATACACCACACGGGCTCGGAGCCTCTGCATTGGGTGAACGGTGTTTTCTTTACATGGCATGCGTGCCATTTTTTCATGATTGGGGCGTTTATATTTTTTATATGTGTATTATTTGGGGGTCCTGCGTTACGTACGTTGCGTACGTTGCGTATGTTCCGTGTATTTGGTGTTTCGGGTGTGTTTTTACTGTATTATTTGGGTGCATTGGGTATCTTACGTTTATGTGTACTATTTTAGATTATGTATAATATTAATATGTGTTTTCTGTCTTTTTTTCGTGATTTGTTCTGTGTTTAACCTTCTCTTTGATCTCTCGTGAATGTGAACAGTGTTGATCTTCTTTTAGTGTTGAATCGTGTCTAATGCATCGCAAATACTCCATATCGTGACCGTGTACGCCTTCGCTTCATTCGCTCCCATCTATGGACTCAGCCGCTTGACTGTCCAGGTCGCCTTGCCGTCTGCCTCCTCGGCCTCCACCCGGTCATACACAAACCGGTCGTGCAGCCGGTTCTGCCGGCCCTGCCAGAACTCCACCCGTTCCGGCACAATGCGCAGTCCGCCCCAGAACTCGGGCACCGGGATCTGTGGGTCGTCTTCGCCATCAGCGCCCTTGCCAAACTTTTGCTCCGCCTCGGCCACCCAGCCTTCGAGTTGGGCACGGCCGTCGTCCTCCTTGTCCTCATCGCCCTTGGGTTCGAGGGTCGCCGACTGCCGCGATGCCCATGCACCAATCCGCGATCCCCGCACCCGCGTGTCAAAGTAGACCTGCGACTCCTCCGCGGGTAGCCGTGTCGCCCGGCCCTCGACGCGCACCTGCCGCTCCTGTGCCTCCCACCAGAACGTCAGCGCCGCCCAGGGGTTGCCTGTGGCGCCAAACAGATCGTCGCCCTTGCGTGACGTGCCAAAGTTGCTGTACAAGACAAAACCTTGCTGGTCGAGTTCCTTGAGATAAACCATCCGTGCGCTCACACGGCCCGAGGGCAGACTCGCTGTCGACAGTGTGCACGTCTCTGGGTGCGCAATCTTGCCGACAGCCTTGGCCTCGGCGAACCAGGCGTGGAACTGCGAGATGGGCGATGAGGCATCGAGGTCGCGCTGACGGAGACCGCCGCCAGATTCGTGCTGCAAGAATTGGCTAGCACGGCCGGGGGTCGACGTGCCGAAGAAGAGTCGGTGGCGACACCGGCGGCGACCTTGGCCGTGTGGGCAGCGGCGCGGGCGGCGATGGCAGCCTGGCCGGCCGGTGAGGACAGTGGGGTGTCCGGCGAGGGGGCGACTGTCATGTCAGTGGGATGTATGTTATGCAGATCTCGAGTGAGACTGACGTACAGATCAGCTTCTCGTTCTTGGACGATGATCCCGCAACAGGCGGGGCCGGCGAGGGTGGATAAAGAGCCATTGTTCTTTTTTTGCTGTGTAGCGGATTGGTCTGAGTGCAAAAGAGCTTGCTACCGTGGACAGGTGTGAAAAGAAGTCTTGTGATGACGCTCGAGACACTTTTATGCGAGACAAATGAAGGTGGCGAGAGACGGCGTTTCATGCAGACTGGCTGGGCGAGGCGCTTCCAAATCGTGCTAGAGGGCCAATTGGGGTCAATTGAGTGCTGTCGTGAGGTGGTGTGAGTGCGGGATATACTGTGTAGAAAGAGTGTAAAATACGAGTGATCTGAAGTGAAAATGATGCAAAAATCAAGGCCCAGCTAAAAAGTGGTGATGACTCAATAAGTCCATTGGAAAGTGAGAGGCTCGCTCCTTCCTCAAAGAAAAAACATAAACGGTTCTTTCCGTCCGCGAGGGCGGCCAATTTGAATCACCAATTGCAGGAAGCCGCGAGTTGCCGTTTACAGAAGGTCCGCACCAAAAAAGTTAGGTGGTGCTGCACGTGACAGTTTTGGCGGGATTTCCATATCTCCTAATCTGGACAACCTCTGTGATGGAAGATTCGCGAGACATTTAACTTTGTCCCTCACATCTCAGCCTGCAAAGATCTGCCCACTTTACACTTTTACGATGTGACAATACGAGCCGTCCCGACGAGATCGCGAGACCTTCAGCCCTGGCGGATGAACGGACGTCTTATTGACAACCTCGCGTCAAACCGGTGAACAACCATCTAATCAATGATGACTGTCTCCAACAAACCGCACGGTTGCCAACACAGTCACAGAACATTCAAGAACTCGGAGTAATGAACAACTCGAATAACCATTAAACACTACTTCATTTTTCTCCCAGTACTGGAAAAAGAGTATACATGCGTGGGGGTATTATCATACGGCGATGACGACAAAACAGGAAGAAAAGAAAAAAGATATGGCCAGTCCGTGAAACGAAAACGGACGACATGAGAGAAAAAAGGAATGAAAACGACAAAAAACGCCAGAACCGCTGATGGTCGCTTGCAAAGATGATGAACACGATGAGAGAGGACAAGAGAGTAACGCCAAAATGCCGCAGCGGAATGAAGCAAGCAGAAAAAACAAAACCATAAGATATCCTCCGAAAGAAACAAAATGAGAGAAGAGAAAAAGACGAGAGAGAAGACGCCAGGGAGCTTCTTCACCGGTCATAGAAGGAGTACCGGCCATACGACTCAGACCGCGAAGACACGTGCCGGCGCTGCATGTTGCTTGGGAAGTTGAGCGAGATGATCTTACTCGTATCCACGACCATATCACGGCTTTCGTCTTGCTCGACTGCCGACGGTGTCAGCTGCAGCAGGCCCAGCCCGACCACGGCTGAGCTCGTTGCACCAACGATCAGTGCCTCCTCGGGTGGAGTCATAATGGCAGCCACCGTCTTCTTTGCAGGCACCCGCTTCGCTGCTGTCGTCGTGGTGGAAGGGGCCGCCGACGCCCGCCGTGCGCGCAGGGCTTGCGTACCCGCCCGCCGCATGTCCGCTTGCGCATCTGCCAGCAGGTCCGCATCCATCAGCGGCAGGATCCGGTAGCCCAGGTTCTGCATGATGCAGCGCTCCGTGGCGGCCAACTGTGCGCCGGTCCAGAGAGCACAGGGGCCGGGGCCTGTCGTGGAAGAGGAGGAAGACGCTGGCGACGCACCCCATGCTGTGCAGTACGCCTGCGCCGGCTGCTGGCTGACGAACCCGTCATCGGTAAACTTGGCGGCGATGACGAGGGCGGCCAAAACAATGACTTCGGGGAAGACGGCGTCGATATGAAGGCCGCGGGAAGCGTCCGAAGGTGGTGCAAATGTCGGGAACGTGGGCGACAGCGGTGAGGGCAGGGTATGGCGCTTCTCGGGTGGGGCGGGCACGGAGGGCGACGAGACTGACGATGGCTGCTCGCTGGGTGACGGTGTCGGCGGCGGCGACAGTGGGCAGGTCAGGCGCCATGAGCGGGCAAAACGGCTGTCGAGCGAGTCCAGAATGCACACGGCGAGGGCGACGGTGTCCAGGGGCAGCTGCGCGCGGGCGAGCATGGCCTGGACGAGGGCGACCGAGGGTGTGGCCAGCGAGGCAGCGGGCGGCAGCAGGTTGACAAGATGGACGGCGGGGCCAAGCAGGGAACCGTCTGCACTACCAGCAGCAGCAGTCGAAGGACCGTATGCTCCACCGGCATATGGGCTCTGGGCGAGCGACGAGGTGTGGCTGGACGGCGGCGGCGTGGGAAGGTTGGAGAGCGGGCGGTAGGTGGAGCTGAAGTAGTCTTCGTCAAAGTCGTCTTCGTCTTCGTCAAAATCGTCCTCTACATCGTCGTCGGCCTCCTCGCGGTTGTCGACCTCATCGTCGTTGTCGTCATTGTTATTGTCGTCGCCCAGGAACAGGTCCTCGTCGTCAATGGTTGGTGTATCGGCAAGCTTGTCCGTCTGTGGTGCTAGTATTGCTGGTGTTGCTGATGCTGGTACTGGTGTTGACCGAGGTACTGTTGTATCAGTTGTGCTGGTTGTGCTGGTGGTGGCCGGCCCTGGGTAACCCGCCAGGACCGCGGCGTCCGCAAACTCCATTGGGCGCGGAGAAGTTTGTTTGCACGAGAAGCAGAGAGAGCGAGTCAAGAGAGAGGGGTGAAGTCGGGAGCGGGGGCCGGCTTTTAGGAATTTGGAGAATGCAAGACAGTGGTGGTGTGTTGTCAGTTAGGTCGCACAACAAAAAGTGTAGTCTGGTTGGGCTTCTTCGGACGCCGTGTGATGTTGGGTGTTAATGAGGTAGGCTTGTGTTGTCGTAAGATGTCGATGTTGATGTTGTTTGATTTTCTGTTCGTAGTTCGTAGTCGTAAACTCCTTTTACCGGACAACAGCCGTCGAAACCGAATAAGTGCACGTAGTCGTCCAAGGGGTATCGCTCATTGTTTGGTGGGAGAGAAGAGAGGAGAGAGGACGTCAAAATGGAGAGTGGGAGGAGAAGAAGTAAAATAGAAAGTGAAAAAGTAGCTCAGAGTAAGGTGAGGTGCAGCTGAGAGGAAATAAGAAGAAAAAATGGAAACAAATTCAAAAAGAAAACAAGTCAAGAAAACGAAAACGTGCTTTGCACTTTGCTGCTGCAAGTCAAGTTGCTCCGGGGGGGTTGCTCTGCAAATACGAGCACGCGACCGGAGAGCGGTGAGGCCCTGTTTGCTTGTTTGCTGGTATTTGGCCTGTTTGGCCTGTTTGGTGTGTTTGGTGTGTTTGGTTCGGGGCTTATTTTGGCCTTGCTTTTCAGCCTACTGTAGGCGTCCCTGTTCTGTCTAGATCGACGCCAACAAACGAGAAAAGGAGGAACCAAGGGACCCCTCTCTAAATCCTTGAAAGATGGACCGGGATGTTGTAAAGCCGTTCTTCTTGGCCTTTTTCATGAAATGGGCAGAATCCCGACTTGGTGGTGTAAACGAAAAAGAGATGAAGAGGATCGAGTAGTCAACAGGGATAACAAAAGGTGAGGGGAAGTTGGCAGGAGATCCAGAGAAACAGAAGATCAAAAATGATCAAGAGACGATGAGAGACGAGGGAGAGGGAGGGAACAAGAGATGAAGCCGGAGGATCTACACGGATGTTTATAGAATTGGTTCCAAGAAAAATAAATAACAAAAGGGTGAGGTGTCGACAGGATGGCGTACGTCTCCCGGGATGTGAATATTTGTATGCAGCACTTATTTGTATATGTATGTGTACACGGTAGCTGTAATATTTATTATATTACCGCGGCCAGCGTACCTGGGGTATTATCGATAAAGAGCTGGAGCAAAAAAAAAGTTGAAAAGGAATAAAGGGCGAGACAATCGAATTTACACACCGTCTATTTTGGCGGCGCCCTGCCCAGAAAGCGAGGAATGGCTACGAAAAGGCGAACACAAACCCGAGCTTGTATGGATACATTATGTACAAGGACGGGGAGCGGAGAACCACTATGGGCTATGGAGCAAAAAGGTGCATAGCTTTTGGCCAAGCTGGGTATTGCGTACGGAGTATTGCGCGAGAATCAGCAGTGAACAAGCTCGGCAGGGATTGACAGGGTCTATTACTGAGGAGAGCTGCGAACTGGGGCAGGGTTCGGAGAGGCGCAAAAGTGACCGGGAACGCAAAGACGCAAAGACACAAAAAAGATCAAAAAGCAGAAAGAGATGCAGCCAGCCCACACTAGCAATAAGGCGAGAGCGAAGAGGGGGGCGGAGTGCATGTGAGTGGGGTGGGGGGAAAAGAGAGAAGAGAGAAGGTGGTTAAAGCACATGAAAATGAACAAATTGAAGGGGCAAGAAGGAGGGAGGTGGGTAGGAAGAGACGACTCAGTGCTCAATATGGTGGTCTCAATGGTGCATGGAATACGGGAAGTATTGTGCAAACTTGTAAGAGAATAGGAGTGAGTGATGAGTGAATGGTGGAAGATGTAAGACGAGATGCTGAGATGAGAATAAGACGGGAACAGGTGAGGAAATAAGATGAAATAAATCACGAATTGCTGCTGAAGCATGAGCTTGAACTTGAGCATGAGCATGAGCATATGCTGGCCCAACCGGGTTGAATACGGGATACGATTTGCAGGGTAGTTCCAGCACAGATGCAGCAAGCATGCGGCGGCGCGCGCGGTGTTGGCCGTGAGGAGCAGTCTGCAGAGGAAACAGATTCGGACACATCATGCCCAAGACGAGAGGCTGTAAGACTGTACCTGCAATGAGGATGCTGGATGCAGAATGGAATGCAACAGAAACGAGGGGCAGGGTCTGGACGACAGGGGACAGACAGGGGAGGAAGAGCAGGGTCTAACAGGGCTTTTGGGCTGTTTGGGTGTCTGTTGGATCTCGTTTGATTTTATTTGGTCTTTTCTTGCATGTATTTTTTGCTTGGCTGGCTGAAAGCGGGCTTGGCCTGGGGCTGACTGAGTGAGAGCCTCATTTTGTTAGGGATACATAAAGCCGGCTCTCCCTAATTTTTGTGAGACTTCATTCAGCCCAGTGAGCACAAAAGGTTTTTGAAGGAACAAAGGAAGAGGATCGTGCTTTTTTCTTTCTTTCTTTCTTCTGACAAAAATGACGGATGAGATTCAGACGACAGACGACAGAAATGACAGGGGTCGTCAACGGAAGATGCCTTGCAACCCACAGCGCCATGGCACCTCAACAATGGCAGGCTCGGCAGGCTTCACGACGGAATTACACGACGGAATGGCACCCTTTGACGTTCGGGGACAAGAACGACTCCGCTTGGGGAGCGTAAATCGAAACGAAAGGGAAATCAGAAGGGCACATCACAGGGCCAGAAGGGGCGAGCCTCGCCTAATACGTCCGTTTAGCAACGGCAGGCAGTGAGTGACAAGGACAATGACACCCGGAAAGGAAATGGGTGGTGCGTGCGCCCGCAGAAAGCAGAAGGGAGCAAAAAAGGCAAAAAAGAGACAGAAGAAGCCAAGACGAAAAGAGAAAAGACCCTGGCGCAGGAAGAAACCAGCCAAGGCGCATCGGTGTGTGGACTGGTGGGCCATGGCAATGATACATCCAGAGTGGGAAGTGGGCACACAATGGCATAGCGCACAGTCCAGTAGGTGGTCTGTTGGGTGGCTGTTCTCATATTTACGGCGTATTTTTGCTCTCCGGGCGTTACACGAGACAAGAGACAAAGAGAAGGAGAAAAGAAGAATGCAACGAAAGAAGAGAAAAGGAACAAAGACAGATCAGACGTCTCGTATTACAATAGCCAATACTCCGTACTTTGTGGAATACTTGGTATATCGACTGTTCTGGGCTTGCCAAATAGAGTGCGAATATATTCTTATTTGTTTAATTTACAAGTCTTGCCTTTGCCTACTTGACGATGCTCGCAATTACGAGAAACTCATATTGCCAGGAACAGCAGACGAACACCAGACAAATAGAAAGGCTCCCAAGACACACGATACAGACCAAACAGACAAAATGGCAACTTGCACGTTAGTTAGCCAGGGGCGCCTTAAGCAATAAGGATCTGCGAACCCTTATTTTGGGCGGGTTTGGAATGAAATGGTTTTAATTGATTTTGGCACCTTTGGCACTTTTTCGAGAACATTTATTTTGTGCGTTTGCAATCCAGTCCAGGGCAGTAAGTCAGCCTGGCTGCCTGGCTGCCGCCAGTTGGAAACAAAGGCCTGTCAAATAGCGTGTATCATTTTCTCGGGTTTGACTCAGGGGCACCAACAAAAAAAGACCGGCAGAATAAATACGTCCAGAAAAAAAATAGAACGCCAAAAAAGTCCCAAGAAAGGGGCGGGCGCTGATGTGCAAATCGGCCGACCAGCCGATGGCGTGGGTTTCAGTGTACATATGGGCCTTTTTTTAGTCTCCGTCCTGTCCGGTGCAACTTGCAAAAGGACAAAAGTGGACGTGACGCCAGGGATAGCCTGGCTCGCCTGGCTCTGGCCTGGGCGGGCGTCATTGAGCATGTTGGCGTTTTTTTCTTCTTCTTTTTTTCTGGCGGCGGGCGTATTGGCAGGCGTGGAGCGTGTCCACCAGTACGGAGTATTGCTCCGTAAAAGAAAAAGGTGAAAAGGTTGACTTGAGCGCCCCTGGATCGATCGTATGAGCCTCCATGTTGTGGGCCGGCAGTATTTTCAATGTCTTTACTTTTCTGGCATCCTGCTTGTACTCTTGGACCTGCAGACGGAACCTCCGTTACCCGTCAACCCGTCAAAAGTACGAGATGCAGCTGCAAGATTGCTCGTGCAGGTCCAAAGTCATAAACAGGTCTCAACAGGTCTTGGAATATCCAAATTTCAATATGCAAGATCCGATCGAGGTGTACGTAGGCTTGGTAGGCTCGAGGTAGGCCAATAAAGAAGGCTGGCCCGGCTTTGTTGGCCTGTCGACTTCGTATTGATGTTCCCTGTTCTTGTCTATTTATGGACATGCGAGTGTGACGTACGAGGGTATGTACTTACTGTACGAGGGTATGTACTTACTGTACGAGTACGTATTCAGTACTCCGTACGTATTCAGTACTGGGCTCGCTGGGATACAGGCATCTTACAAAAAGAGGGCTGAGGGTTGGCTGTTGTTTACTCCAAAAGTACTTTGTACCCGTACTTGCACATCCGTCCGTGTCCACATCGAGAGGCAAAACGCGATCGAGAAAAGAGAAAAGAGAAAAGGGGCAAGAGGCAACGTGCTCAACATTTGCTCCACTGTTGTTTTCAAGAAAAGATCACGCTCTTTTTGTCACTTTTTTGCTTTTTATTTTACGCTAAGATCGAGTCCACCGCGCCGAACATGCCCACATATCTACATATTTTTTTCAGCTGAACGAACAAAACTCCGTGGGCGATTTTACTTCTTCTTTTTACTGTGCATGCCTTTTTCTGCCGCTCAAACGAAGTAAAGTTCCTCCACTTTAAAGGAGGCTTTACAAAGGCTCGCCCAATGCTTCGCAGCCAACAAAAGTATCTTACTCAGAGCCTGCTACTGAGCCGCCCTGCCGAGCCTCCACAGGACATTCCTTCTTGCCCCTGAAAATAGGGCGAGGCTCCAGTTTATTTTTGGTCTTTAACGTCAGTGGTTGCCCGACGCGCATCTCGTTCGAGACTCGAGATCGAGAACATGACATCTACGCAGAAAGGCACGGCACAATATGCCGTGCAAGTGGAATCTGCTCCATGATCTCCGGGAGAGTCATTTCATAACAAATACGATATGAAAAGGGGGAAGAATGATGACGACGACTTTACGAGAAGTCTCAAATGGAACAGATCCAATCACAAACGCGACAAATCGAGGTACAACTCGATATCAAACAACCGCAAGCCGGCATCAGAGGAGGAAAGCCGAGAAATGTTGACACAAAGACGACATTGAGTAGTGTGATGGGAATTTGAAAGATTGAAATAGACCTGTGTAGACTTTCTTGGCTCCCGATATTCATTCAAAATAGGCTCTTCTACCGAGCCGCTCGAAGACCTGAGAAAGTTAACACGAGCTGGCCCAAGTTGCTTCGATTTACCCCGGAAAAGCAAAAGCATGAACCGGGAAGAGAAAGGAAAGGGCAAAATACTGTGCAGACACCGACTTGACATGATGGAAACTATTACCGGTGAATGGCCCCGCTTCAGTCCCTTACACACTGTTTGCAAATTTGTGTGCATCGCCTTGCATTTGCTCCTTCAAAGGCATGCTCCTTCAAATGTAAGCTGACCAAAGGATCATGTCGTGTTTCTACAAGTATGTTGGCTGGATCTCATTCGTTCATCCTTCTTATTCCTCACCTCAGCTTCTTCCTTACCCCCATTTTTACTCTTCCCATCCCTCATTTA
The DNA here is from genome assembly GCA_016097105.2 of Sporothrix variecibatus. Lineage (NCBI taxonomy): Eukaryota > Fungi > Ascomycota > Sordariomycetes > Ophiostomatales > Ophiostomataceae > Sporothrix > Sporothrix variecibatus. The sequence continues at coordinate 3,389,652 of JADMNI010000005.1, forward strand.
TATCCCGTCCGTGGGCAAGCGGGAGACAGAGTGAACAACATGGCGACGGCAGAGAATGCGTGGGGAGGCATATATGGGGGAACATGTTATAGTGAGGTAGGCCATCTAATGTACGCGAGATGAAATACGATGACGACGCGCCCAGCACGGCATCGTGTTTCGTCTTATATTTTGCCTCCTTCTTTTGATTCTTCTTGCTTCCATCCTCACATCGTCTTCTCGCCTTTGCCCCGGGAACGGTCCAGACTCGATCGTCTCGTGTCTTGGCCAAAATATGCTTCTTTTTCAATTGCACTCTTTTTTTCTCGTGTGACTGCACCATCGTTTATATCCCGTCTCGGCTGCAGTTTCTGTTGTCTTGCTTCCGGCTCGGTTTGCGGGAGGACAAGCAAACCTTTGTTGAGATGTTCGACTCGAGTGTGCCTCTCACAGGAGTCCAACCTCACAATGGTGACATCCGGAAGAACGGATGCTGGGGGAAAAAAAGCGTGCACCTCCGTCGCTGGACAAAGAACGCGTAGCCATTAATATCAAAGTGAAAGAGGCTTCTCCGACATCGCAACGTCGATGCAATGTGTAGCTCTCATACTTGCCGCAGGTGTGCTTGGCTATTTACTATTGGATGAAAGGGTTTGTCGTTCCTCTTTCGGGTGCATAAAACCCATGTCAGCCTGTCCAGTCAGCGGGCGCAAGATGCATGTGATTTTTTTTATTTTTTTTTAAAAAAAAAATCCGATTCAGCAACTCGCAAATTGAAGAGTCGCTCGGGTCTTAATTGTATACCTGTAAGCCATGGCTCACAGAAAAGTTCAATAATTATATAATGGGCTGGATTGTCGAGGGCTGTAGGATATAGCCACGAGGTGAGTAACTGGCAGATAATGGCAAAGCATTGCTCGTTTAAATTCTACGCTGGCTGAGTCTCGAGCCCAGGGTCTTCACGACGCTGTTCGTTGTGAATTCGCTTCTTTTTGGGCTCTAAGAAGTCTGCGGTAATGGAGTTGGCAGCCCTCAGCATCTGGCACAGGGAGCAAATATGATAGGACAAAATGTCCTGAAGAGAAGGGCATGTATATCACAGCCACCACTCCAGCCGCGTACCGTTCTACATGTTTACCTGATTTGGTAATGTGTGCGACAATAGTTCGTCTCTCCAACCTTTTCAGCCTCACCTTTGTTTTGTTTCTCATGGCAGGCGAGAATGTGCTTTGGTTGGTTGGCTTCGTGGACATAGGCTTGACAGAGTTGACCGATGACAGCCAATAAGGCTGACAATCTAAAAGGACGACAGTCGAAACAAAGAAACAAAGAAATGAAGTGTGACCAACACAAGCTTTTGTCGTCCGCTGTTGGGCCTTTGTATTGTAGTATCGAAATAGTGCTATTGGCCGGTCGGTTACGGCCGGGGCGGGAACGGCCGGGGCCCGAAGCGTCACTTGCCAGCTTCGGCAACTACGAGTGTAAGGAACGCGGAGGTAACGGCAGGTGCGACCGATGCCGTTGTGTCACGTACAAATGAACTCAGGACAATTATAGTGGATTGTGTATGATGTTTCAATATATTTTTATATGCTTTTCTCCTTCCTTGTTGTTCGAGGAACAGATATTGGGCATGAAAAGATAAAATTGGAGACAGAAAAAAAGACAAAAAAAAAAAAAACGAAAAAGAAGATACCGCTTGTTTTCCAGCAAAGCTTAATATTTAGGCCGTATTGATTTGTTTCAAAATGAATCGCATACTTAAGCTTAAACAAATACGAAAGATAGCTGGTCAAACCTTATCTGAAAGGGAAAAAGAAAGAACATAAACTTCAGTGAAAAAAGAAAGAAAGAAAGAAAAAGAAAAAGCCCGAGAATGCCAAGACGGGATGGTTGCGTACCGACCACAAAAGAATAGAGCCTCGTGGGTTCTACAGCCTTGCCGCAAAGTCACCTCAGTCTCCTCACAAACAACCCCTGACCGACCGGGATGGTTTCAGGCACTGGGAGCAACGCCGCACATCAGACACCGGAACTGTCAGATGCAGTTTTTCCCTTTTCTCCATACTATGACCTAGAATCGGACGGCAGGCACATGGTGAAAAACACATGGTAAAAAAAGTGGTAAAGTATGGCAAAGGCTGGGAACTAGAGCGGACATGGCCAGACAATCATGCCTTTCTGCGCCTGTTCTACATCGGATAGGCTACCACCCGATGTCTGCCATTTATGCTTTCTCTTGGGTAAAGCTTGCTTGTTAAGCATTCGAAGTTTCCAGGGTCTCCAGAGTTTCCAGGGTTCCCCGCTGCCTTCTTTCTTACTTTCTTCTTGCCCCCTTGTTTAGAGTTCGTCCAGATGCGCCAATGGTTTTTGTATTTTGAGTGTGGTGAACTTGAGGTGTCACAGAAAATAGCTAGGCTACAAAAAAGATTTTTTTTTGTAAGATTGACTTGATTAAGAAAATAAAGAGAAAGGAATGAGAAAAGAAGGGAAGAAATCAGAAAGCAAATCCAGTCCTTCTTTCCCCATCCTTTCGTCTCCCACCCACTGCTGCTCGTCCCCTTCCCCGTCTAGGCCTCCCCACGCACCAATTTGCTGTAGTCTACCATAACACCGTTGTGAAAAAGGAAACAAAATCAAAGACAATGAAATCAGAAAAAGCACAAGTAGATGTGAGAAAAAAACCAGACATTTGTATCGAGAGCGAGGAAAACTGAGAAAAAGGAAAAATAGGAATAGGAAAAAAACCTGAAAGCTAGGAAATAGAAGGAAAAAGAAACAAAGAAAAAGAGATGGGTTTTCTAGTTTTCCTCATTACATTCAGTCCCGAGGCGAGGGGGAAGAAAAGTAAAAGGGTATGACAGCGACAGGAGGGAAGATCCGCGAGTAAGCGAAGAGCGATGAGAGAAGAGAGAGCTAAACCTTTTGTCTCCAATATTTTCCATTTTCCTCCCTTGAAAGTGAATTGATGTCCATCCAAGAGGGCGAGCACACAGAAAAATAAAAGTGGAACAAAAAAGTAGCCAGGCTCCCCTCTCTCTCCCTCTCCGAACTCCCCTGCTCCTGCGCCCCGGCCTCAAGCCTCGGGGCCTCTCTCTTGGGTCGTCGATGTTGCGGAGTGTAAGGTACCTTACTCCTTGGCAATGACGGCTGCAGCTGTTAGCGAGGGATCTGGTTATTTAGTAAGTAGAGGGCTGTGGCTTACCAGTCTGGATCACTTGTGTGATCTGGGGAACCAGGGACTGGTCAATCAGGCTGTTGACATCGAAGCTGCTGACGCCGTTGATCAGGCCAAAGTTGAGGTTGCCAAAGTTGAGCGTCGACAGGTCGAAGCCGTTGAACAGGCCGAGCTGGGCCAGCTGCAGGACCATCTGCAGCTGCTGGAACTCGAGGATGGACTGCAGGTTGAACTGGCTCTGCTGGAACAGGTTCTGGAAGCTCAGAATGTTGAAGTTGTTGACGGAGCCGAGCTGGGACAGGAGCTGCAGGTCCAGGCTGTTGACGACGTTGAGGTACTGGAAGTTCTGGTTCTGGAAGCTGAGGTTGTTCAGCTGCGACAGGTCGAACGAGGTGCGGGCCGAGACCTCAGAGGCCGGGGCAGCAGTGGCAATAGCGGCGAAAGCGCCAATGAGGATGCTGGTGGTCTTCATTTTGAAAGAGTGGGGGTTGGGTTTTCTAAAAAGAAAAGAAATAAAGAGAGGAAGAAGTGAAGAAAATATTAAAAAAGTAGTTGAAAAACAAAGAGCACAGCTGGAGAATATGTTTGGTTAGATTGTGGTCCCTGTTGATTGTTTTGATTTTGTTTCCTTGAGATCGGATGGCAACTCACCTCGAAATGTTCTGATGAAAGAATGGAATGAGTGAAGCGAGCACAGCTGAGAGATTGTTAGTGAGAGTCGTGGAGAAGGAAGAAGAAGAAGAAGAAGATCATGATAGTTGTGGGGAAAGGATGATGTGCTGTATTTATAGAAGAATGGAAGACGGAAAAGAAGAAACTTACCTCTTGAAAAGAAAGAATGACTGAAGATGGGCAAACTGAAACCGAAAGATGCTTGAGTGGATGAGGAAAAGAGAAACGAAAAGAAGACGGATGAAAGGACGACGGGAGAGAGTCTTATATACAGGATGGGAGAGGGAGAGAAAGAAAAAGCATCCCACGATATGCGGCACAACCCACACAAACGCAATGGCATGAGCCAAGGCAATCTCTGCCAAGCCAGACGACAAAAAAAAGTCTCCTGCTGCTCCTTCCCTCAGACACGGTCCGGATCTTGTCTTGTCAACACATCCGAGAGGGGGGAAAGAAAAGAGGAGGGTGGAGACTGGAGAGAGGGCAACGAAGGGGGGGGGGGTATCAGGCGTCGCCGGATGGAAACGAAGGTGGCTAAAACGGGGACACAGAAAAGAGCAAGGCAAAACGAAGGGGAATCTTGGTCTGGAACCCTTGACAGAAAATTAGAGTATGGTAGGAGCAATATCGAGTGGAACAATATGACAGAGAGGCAGGTAAGGAGAGACAGGGAGACAGGGGTGTGGAAAAGAATGGGGGTGATGCACGATGGAAGGAGACAAAGAAGGAGAGGGCCAGAGGGAAGAGAAACAAACATATGCACTACGGCGGGTGCCAGGGCTAGTGGAAGAAACAGAAACCGGACAGGGGAGAGGAAGACAAAGACGAAGAACGAGAGAGAGAGCTGCTCAGAAGAGCATAGACCAGGCGACAGGTGACAAGGACCAGCGTCATCGAGGCCAACGTTGACAGCTCCCGGAAGACCATCTGGCCGAAAGCGTGGAGCAGCCTTGAGCTTGATGGCAGATAAGCATTGCAAGTGGGTAGCAGTCCATACGGAAGGGGGAAGGGGTCAGAAGGCCCTGAAGGCGAGGAAGGGTAGGAGTGCACACGCCTTCGAGGGGCAGCCGCCAAGCTGGACAGCGAGGCTTCCGCGACCAGGGATAGGTGACGTCGAGGAGGTGCATCGACAGATACACAGAATTAACCTTACTGCTAGCCTGGGTGCGGATCGAGCCCAGTGCCCTGTCGAGTGTCTGTTGAGTGTCTATGATTCCCGATGCGGTTTTGAGTACGACGCTGGGTCACTGTGCCTGAGTGCATAGGGCATGCCAAGCCGGAGGTGAAGGAGACAGAGACGAAGTCAAATCCAGATGGCGCAGCACAGTGACAGTTATCGTGGACACGGGGTACAGGTATGGAGTACGGGGCTGCGGTGCTTGTTTTGGCTGGGCTGGAAGTAGCATTGACCCAGAAACAGAGGTTTTGGTGCGTAGTGAAAGAGCGTGTAAGTGGACGTTGTACTACTTGGGCGTGTAAGTGCGGAAGAGAGGCACACCGCTTAGCTCCCTGATCGACGTCGAGCGTGGCCAGCTTTCCGTTTCGCAAAGTTTCGGCCGTCTTTTGCCAAGATGAGAGGAGAGAGGCAAAATTGATGCATTCTGTAAATCTCACGATAATTGCATAGTCGTAAGCGAGCTGTAAAAGAGTTGCAGTACATTTATTCTCTTACGGAGAGGCTAACGAGGTAAACAAGAGTATGTACTTAGTGTTGACGAGGGCTAGAAAGCCCATTGGTAGCATATCTTCTACGACCCCTTTTCATTCCTCAATCTCAGTAATCCAGAAACCTATCAGGATATTTGGCATTGGCGGCTTCTTCACATAAAATGTCGATAAAATGACGACGAAAACCACCACAATTCGACAAAATCAATCCACTCCCAAAAACGAAAAAACGCCAAGACTTCATCTGCGTGAGATTCTGGTCTGTGTCCCTTGGGGCTGGGCAGCACGGAGTTGAAGTAGTCCGCGAACGAGGACAACGCCGAACGACAAGTTGAAAGTCTTTTGTCAGTCATTGTTGGTAGCGGTGGTTAAATGCAAACAGCGTCTGAACCAGAAAACGACCCCTGTTCTATTTTGTGTTGTGTATGGAGCCTCGTACCTGAAAATGTCTGTGCAGAGCCTCCTCTGTCCTCTCTGGATGAGACTGCTTTTTGGTCGACCCGTGTTTGGAGCCATGCGCTCGCTCTGTCTGAAGTCGTATTGAGCTGCCAGTTGCATTCTGCTGCCATTCTGCTGCCATCTGTAGTCACTTCGTGCCACCTAAAGTGCCACCTAGCATCTGAACTTTGGTTGCAACGGGGGTCTTTTCCCGTCCAAATAGGCACGGCGCGGCGTCACAGAATACCAGTGTCAGAGTTTCAGGTGGTCCAACTTGACGCAGCCCTGGACAGATCCGAGAAATGCATTACCCACGCGAAAGTAAGAATTTCAAAGCATGCGGTGCTCACCATTTGAGGGCAAACGAACAGAGGAAAACATGACCACACACAGCACGACATTCTCCAAGGCATTGACGGAGGTGGTTTGGCCGATTAAGAGTGTGACGAGAAACCGGCAGACAGAACAACCACGACAGAACCATGACAGGAATAGACAAAAGAGGATGTAAGATGCAGGATGAGGATAAGGATGAGGGTGGCGAAGGGAGCTGCCGAGTGACAAGGACAGTGCGCGGGCCATCTTCTTTTTATTTTTGGCATCTGATGCCGATCGATTGGCACTTTTGTAAGGAAAATGCAATACTCTATTCGATCTGATCTTTTTCTGTCACCCTAAATATCGCCCGTTACTTTTTCTTTTTTTTTCTTTTTCCCGTTTCCTGTTTGACACAGTACCCATGGCTCTTTCAAAGTCTAGATTCCCGACACTAGAAAGCGTAAAGAAGAGAAGAACAAGCAATTGCCGAAACGAGGCGTCTGGTACCGTTTCTTTTCGTAGTCTCTTCCTCTTCTTTAACAATCTTGATGCGTCGGACATTTTTGCTCTCTTCTTTTAGGCTTCTACAGAATTTTTATTCATTATACTCTGTACAAGAAACTCCTGGTTTCATTCCTTTTCCCAAGTGATATAATACGGAGTAATTGTGTTGAAAACACAATAGTACGGCTATTATATCATCGTATTGGCGTCGTACCCCGTACTCCGTACTTGTATTATACAGAGGCTCAAGGTGTAAAGTGCTTGGCTTGTGAGCCCTCACAAACAGGTTTGCCTTGGCCCTCAACAAGCAGTAACGCTTTGTTCGCGTACCCAATGGCAACGCAACGCTACAACTGCTGCACTGTTGTTCCTTTTCACAATTTCGGATGGACGGGTGCCTCGCTTTACGTCTCTCCTTGTTTCCCATTGAAACATTGGCAGGAGGTGGTCGACCCCAATAACTGCCATCTCATCGCAACAATTAAGGTTTTGATGGTCAACCGATGCAGCCGAGAGGAGGCTCAAAACAAAGAAAAGGTCTGAGGTCTGAGCTGGTCTAGAAAGGTCTGAAGATGTCTTGAACTCTACTTAAAGTCTAAAAATAAAAGATAGACGATAGGATAAGAGTGCAATGATCTGTCGGCTTCTTTTTTATATTGTGATTGTGACAATAATGCGATGCCGAGAGAGGTGTGACGAGAGACAGGAGAGAAGAATATTAAAACCGTTCCGGAGACTGTAAACATTGCCAAGAAAAGGGACGCGGAAGACAGCTCGGAAAGATGACGACGACGAGAAATTCAAATGCTAAAGAAAAGAACATCCGAGATCCGAGGACGACAGCCAGGCTATTGGGGAGAATGATCAGAGATGAGGAAGTGCGACGGGTAGGAAGAAGACGAAAATAAAGTATAAACGATGCCATTCATCCTCTTCACCATATCGACATCTACGATGAGCAAGAAAATCGATGTCTTATAGCTTGTCAAGTTGTCAAGTCCAGAGATATAGTGCTCTCTTAATGAGAGTCGTCAAGGAGTCAAATAACAACAGCTTGGACCTTCACAGATTGGAGAGTCTTACTTGTGGTGAGCTTAACTTGTGATGTTGGCTTCAGTTGTTGCCAAGTCTTAGATATTTACTCTCACTTATGTGCTTAATGTACAGTCTTTGTTCGTTTTTATTTTGTGTTTTTCTGCCCACCTGGGCGCGTTTATTTTGTGCGTATCCTATCTAAATCCTGTGTACTGGTTTGTCCAAGTCTGCGGCATTTGTCTTGCCTGCAGACATCATAAAAAAATAAACAAAAGAAAATTGTAACCGTCCCTGCCGTGTTTGTGTACTGTCCCAAACCCACCAGCCTTGCCTCGACGCTGCGTTTAATAATCACTCGCAGCTTTCTTTTAGGCAGACCATACTTATTTCATTCTGTCTTCAAGACAAGATAATAAAAAAGAACCTCAACACACCCACCACTCACACCGCTCAACGGGTGAAGTCAGCCAGGTCCGTATCAGCCGAGGCGGGAGCGGCAGCAGCCGGTGCCGGTGCCGCAGCGACAGTAGCAGATGCGGCAGCAGCTGCTGTGGCGACAACGGGAGCAGCAGCGGCGGCAGCAGTGGCAACCGAAGTCGTCGCAACAACCGTGGCAACCGAAGCAGCCGTGGCCACACTAGCCGTCGCTGCCGGCGGGGCCACAGCCACAGCAGAAACACCCGTGGCGAAGGCACCGGCCTGGGCGCTGATAGCGGCACAGTTGGCCGAGTTGGCACCGCTCTGGCGCTTGGCACGCACACCGCGACGAACGGTCTTGGAGCGGGCGCTCACGGTCATCTTCTTGTGCTCGGCCACGGCGCGCTTGAAGCCACCCAGACTGAAAGCAGAGACGCCGCCAATCTGCGAGCCGCCGCCAAACAGGGTCTGGATCTCGCCCAGGTTGGAGAGACCCGACTGCTCGAGCTCCATGAGCTCAATGAGCTCCAGGAACATCTCAACCTGGCCCTGCTGGCCGAGCGAGCTGAGGCTGCTGGCACTGATGAGGTTGTTGAGGCAAAGAGCACCGGACATGAGCTCAATGGCGTTGAGGAGGTCGTTTTGGTTGGTGAGGTCGACGCTGCCGAGGTTGATGCCGCCAATGTTGAGGCCGCTCAGGATGGACGAGGACGAGCTGCCGAGGAGCGAGTTAAGGTTGAGGTTGGAGGACGACGAGCTGCCACCAAGCAGTTCAGCGAGAAGCTGCGACGAAGAAGACGAAGAGCCGCCGAGAAGGCTGCTGAGGTCGAGACCGTTGCCGTTGGACGAGCCGCCCAGGAGGCTGCCGAGATTAAAGCCGTTGTTCTGGCCGTTGCCCTGGACATTGGAACCGCCCTGGCCGTTGGCGACGACGTTGGCCGTAGCGGCGGCGGTGGCTGCAGAAGAAACGGCGGCAGCAGTAGCTGTGGCACCACTAACGTTGACGGCTGCGGCAGCACCACTGGCGACGACCGGCGTAGGCGGTGCGGCGGCCGACGCCAGGCCGGCACCGAGAAGGATGTAAGAGGCGACAGACTTCATTGTGAGAGATGTGAAAGAGAAGAAAAAAAAATTGACCAGCAAGATAAAGAGCTCAGCTGTGAGTGTTAGTAGATGTAAACATAGGAGTGTTTTGAATGTGTCATGTAATAAACTTACCTCTGTCTATAAATTAAAAGAAGGAAAAGAAGTGAATGGTCTATCAAAAACACAAAAGACGATTAAAGAAAAAAAGAGAAGAAGGAGGGGAAAAAAAGAGAAAAGAGAAAACAAAAAGGGGAGGAAGATCCGAAAAGTTAAGAAGGAAACTGGATGAGGCAGCCTGATATATCCCACATCTTTGGATTTTGGAAAGGCACTTACTAAAACTGACAAGAAAGAGAAAAGTCCAGAACAAGAGCAAGACAAACACGGGCAATCACTCATGCACTGGACTCACACTGGACTCACACTGTGGACTGCGGACTGTGGACAGTAAGAGTATTCAGATGGAAAACAAGCACAAGAAGCAAAAACTGCTGATGAAACGCCTTGTGCCAAGGAACGGTGATTCCAGCGGCAAAAGTCGAAAAGAAGGAAACAGGGCGATCAAAGGAGTCAAGAAGAACGAGCGCACAAGGGATCAAAAGGAGGATGGATACCAACGCCCAGAGTAGAGAATACTTGGCTTTACCACAGTTCCGGGTACAATAGATTGTCAACCATACATTGAAGGGCCGAGACCGTGACCTATTTTGTCCACCTTTATCTTCAACTTTGTGAACTCCTTTTAGATGTGCACATCTGCTCTTTTGTCCAAAAGCAAGTGGTTTCCCCCGGCCGTAAGTATCATATGCTTTACCTAATCATAGTCTGTATTTCTCCATCTGTCAACATAGTCTAAACACAGCAAACCCTGTCACATTCACAAGCAGACCTATTCTATCGTCCTCTTCAATTTCCTATCACCGCTCCTGATCGGCTCGGATGTGCCAAGAAAAGCAGGTACGGAGGGTGGTCTTGTACACAGTAGACGGACGCGGAGAAAAGACAGGGAAGCAAAGATGTTGAAAAGGCCGTCGTCTAGGTTCACAAGTAAGGTTAACAGTCTTGACAGGGAAGTTCGAGAACTGTAGGTCTAGCTTCCGGTTTAAGGTGTGCCAGCGTTGTATTCGGATGGTGGGAGTTTGAGTTGGCGGGGGCGGAGTAAGATGGAAAGTCAAAAGTCTTTTGACTGGACAATGACAGTGACAGTTGACGGAAAGAGAATAAGAAAAAAAAGTGACAAAAGAACGACAAAAAACCCTCCGATGGCCCCTCTCCCAAACCCTGGGCGACGATGAAATGATGGCTGTGCCAAGACGAAAGAAGCCGTGAAAGCTGGAGAGTGAGTTTGTGGGAGTTTGTGAGCCTTTTTTGCGGGCACAGTGGTTCAGCAGTCGTTTCAGCGCAACCAAAAACTTTGAGAATGGCGCCAGAACGGGATGAATTCAAATACATGGCAGCAAAAAGAGACTGCAGCACAGAGCGCTCTCTAACAACTGATCTACGGACCGGAACACGGGGACGTCGGGTGTGCAAAATGCCAAGCCGAAACAAGCTATGCGAGAGGAGGTAAAAGGAAAGAAGAAAAAGTAAAAGAAAAGAAAAAAGAACGAAAAAAAAGAAAGAAAACGGAGAACCTAAATCAAATCCTGGCTGATGGCTTCACACCCCGTTTCTTGCAATTCACCCCGGGCGATCGTCTCGTGAAGAGCAGAGTCGATGAGGTCTAGAAGAGAGTCTAGACTTTAGGGGAGGCGATGAATGAAATAAATTGAACTGAATTAATAAAAAACATGATAAGTCGAGGTAGTTGCGAGACTCGATTTGGGATCGTTTCTCGTTTGTCGATTTCATACTAATACTAGCTTCAGCAAAGAGCTCCCTCTTTCTTAATTACATCTCATCAAAGAACAGAGAAAGCATCTCAAAATTATATCAACCCCCGGAGTGCGTATATTTTGCATCAATGAGCATGGCTGTGTTCTGCATCATTTATGCCGAACAGTGTCTATTTCCACTGTTCTCAGGAACATGCTGCTGCCAAGTATTCTTCATCTGATCATGTTTAGAGTTATCTTGGCCTGCCAACTTTATTTGTGTACACGTACAAAAAAAAAGCGAAAAGCAACGGAAAGAAAACAAAAAGGATTATCGAACAAAAAGGAATATCGAGCAAATAAAAAACACGACAAGAAAGGGATTCGAACCCTCGCTCCCGAAGGAACGGGCTTAGCAGGCCCGCGCGTTAACCACTCCGCCATCTTGCCATTTGCAGATTTGTGCCACTCGTGGAGGCTGTGGAGGAAGAACGTGGATAAACAGCGGAGAAGTAGGGCAGAACGAGGGAGGAAAGAATGGGTGGCTGAAAACAATCGAATGACAATAAGTGTGAGAGCAGATGGCAATCAAAGAGCAGGAAGAACATGAAAGACGATAAAATAAGACATGAAAGATCAATCACCAACTTCCAAAGCAACTGGCATCGTCACTTTTATTTACATCTGTAGTTTGCCACCGTGTTAGACGGCTCCTTTCACGCTTTCGTCTACCGAGGTTATTGAGCACTCAACAGGATCTCGAGTCATTTTATAAAATGTTTTGATTATTTTCAGCAAGGTTGCCGTTTGTGTATATCGTGCCCCAGAGACGGTTGTGTCCCTTTTATCTACCATAGATTCCCAAAATATAAAACAAAATGAATAAAAACGCCGTACATACAAAGGCCTTCCTTCAGCCAGTATATGTAATGTGTATATATGTATGTGTATGTGCATGCCCCTTTACCGTCCCCAGGCTCGCTGCCTCTCCGCTCATTTCTCTAATGGTGTCGGATGTGGTAATGATTGTTGTTGTTGTGCTTGTTGTGACTGCAGCTGATGTTGCTGGCCCTCGCCACTCTTGAAGCCCAGCAGCTCGCCCACGATGCCGCCCGGTTTCGGCACAGGGCACTCGCGAGTGTTCCTCCGTGGGCTCGCTGACAGTTGTGATGCAGCCGACTCGTTGTCTGTTGGCGCCCGCTTGCTGCTTGTCTCCATGGCAAACCGTGCCATACCGTCCGCGTCACGCTCGACTTGGGTGGCGCAACGGGCGGTGCGGGTGCATCTGAGGATGGACACATCACTTCGTCTTGCAGTCTCCTCCTCCGCCGTCTCCGCTGCTGCTGCTGCTGCTGCTGTGGAAGAACCGTGCCGTCCGCGGCGACCTCGACCATCTGACCGTCAGCCAACGCGACCCGCGGCGCTGGACAGGGCAGGACGTGCGGCAGCACAACGACAAAGAAGCTGGCAAAGACGGTGGTCGCAAAAGAGCGACGAGGTCATGCGCGACCGCGGGTGGAGGTGCGGCGGCGGCATATCGGGGTGTGTGTGTGGTGTGTCTTATTCGAAGCTCGGTTCGGGTGGAGGGGTGAACTGAAGAGTTTTTTTTGGAGGGGTCGACGCCTGTGAGGCCAATTGGGTCGTAAAAAGGTGGTATAAGAAGTCTTTGAGTCGATATGTACACGGGGATCGCGGTATTGTGTCGTCGCTGCACTCGTGGCTGTCGTTCGTCGTGGGGTTGTCACCGTGCTGTAGCCGAAAGTTGGAGTGAAGCTCTGAGTTTTAGCATTTTCGCCGTGGACGTTAATAACATCCGCGATTTGGTTGGCTTGTGGGCCAGCTTCGGCTCAGCAATTGCTCAGGCCACTTTTAAAAGGGGCGCTAGCCACAAAAGGGGTTAGCCAATTGGGCGACTGTCACGTGCAGACTCGTCTTTCCTTTTTGCGCCTTCTGCGCCTTCCTTGCACTATCTTTTTCTAGCGCCTGCCGCCGCCGCGCGCAAACTCCACACGCGAGGCCCTGAATGCTACTGACAGGGACTGGACCTTACGGAGTACTATCCTCACTATCGTGAACTTGATCGAGAAGTGATTGAGGCGACAACGACATCGATACCCTCCAACAACATCCACCCACCCTCCCTCACCACCTCCCACCATGTCCGACCTCGACCAGGCGATTGCACAGCTGCGGGCATGCCGGCTGATCCCCGAAGAGCAAGTCCGCGAGCTTTGCCACAAAGCGCGCGAGCTGTTGATTGAAGAGGGCAACGTCGTGCAGGTGACGGCGCCAGTTACGGTAGGCTCCCGGCGTAGCAGGCAGACAGTCACCGTGTGTGTCTATCAGTTACTAATTCTGTCTCTCTCTCTCCCAGATCTGCGGCGACATTCATGGCCAGTTCCACGACTTGATGGAGCTTTTCCGCGTCGGCGGCGACGTTCCCGACACCAACTATTTGTTTCTCGGCGACTTTGTCGACCGCGGCTTCTATTCGATTGAGACCTTTTTGCTGTTGCTCTGCCTGAAAGTCCGCTACCCCGACCGCATGACCCTGATTCGCGGCAACCACGAGTCCCGCCAAATCACGACCGTCTACGGCTTCTATGACGAGTGTCTGCGCAAGTACGGCAGTGCCAATGTCTGGCGGTACTGCTGCGACGTCTTTGACTACCTGGCACTGGCGGCCATTGTCTTGGGCGTATCCAACACCTTGGGGCCAGCCAACGACGCCGTCACAGAACAGGAGTACATTGACGAAGACGTCGAAATTGAGGTGTGTAACTCGGACGGCGAGATTGTCAGCCGGTTCCAGCGGCGCGAGCGGGCGGGCGGCGCATCGGCACAGCTCCAACAACACCAGCAGCAGATGCTGCACCAGCAACTCGTGGCGGCCGCCAACCAGAACGCGCCCATGAACGGCGGTGCGAACGGACTGCCCATGGGCAACTATGTGCCTGCACCCAGTGGGGCCGCTCAGTCAACAAACGGCAGTGTCACCAACAAGAATTACGGCAAGACAGGACCGCCAGGATCAGGCGCGTCCGGCTCGAGCTCCGGCTCCATCGGCAACCCCGCCGGCGCCGTCCTCTGTGTCCACGGCGGCCTTAGTCCTTTGGTTGATACCATTGACAAGATCCGCGTGCTCGACCGCAAACAAGAAGTGCCGCACGAGGGTGCTATGTGCGACCTGCTGTGGTCCGACCCCGACGAAATCGATGGCTGGGGTTTGAGTCCGCGAGGCGCGGGCTTCCTCTTTGGCGCCAATATTGTCAAGGCCTTTAACCACCGCAACGATATTTCCTTGGTCGCTCGCGCCCACCAGCTGGTCATGGAGGGCTTCAAGGAAATGTTTGACGGCACCATTGTCACCGTCTGGTCAGCACCTAACTACTGCTACCGCTGTGGCAACATTGCCGCTCTCTTGGAACTTTCGGAAGATGCGTCCGGGCTGGGCACGTTTGGCCGCAGCAACGGCGACGCGATGCGGAGTGCCGAGGCCACACAGCGGGGCACCTTGGAAGAGGCAGAACTGTGGCAGGGCAATGGCCCGGGCCGGCGGTACCGTGTGTTTGCGGCGGCGCCACAAGACTCGCGCGGTATGCCAGCAAAGAAGCCAGTGGCAGACTACTTTTTGTGAGCAATAGACAAGAAGAAAGGAGAAGGAGAAAGAAGGAGAGGGATTACTGTTGACAGTCGAAGTCGGCTCGGCGTTGATATCATTATGGGCGCGTATCACGTTTCTATGGGTTTATGGCGTTTTGTCTTTTTATGTTTTCATGCTTGCCCTTGTTTACCATTACCATGTTATACCATGTAAGAGGGAGCGAGTCATCTTCTACATCTTCTTCGTTTTGTCTGTTGCTACTTAACGGAGTTCTTCATTTTTCTTACAGTCATTTCTCACAGCTAAAAGAGTTTAGAATTAGCATATGTTCCATGTTTTATATATGATCTATCCTCTTTTTTCGTATATCCAATACGTACTATGATGTGAGTGTATCTGAGCAAATGTGTGTATATCCCATGATTTCCCAAAGTAAGAGAAGACGTGCCAGCACATCTCTCTATGTCCATCCCGCCCTTTTTATATAGAAAACAATATCCAAATCTTCGAACGAGTGTATCCAAGCCGAGCCCAAACAATGAAGACAAAATGGCAGCGAAAGAAAGTGAAAAGAAAGTCACAACCAGACCAAAGAAAGCAGAACCAGAAACAGAAAGAAACACCAGCAGTCCATTACTTTTTCTCTAGCAAGCATGCTCGCCAACATTGCGTTTATTCCTCGAAAAAGCCTCCGTGTATCGAGCAGCCCATACCGGACATGCACGCTGGGCAGCCGCGGACAAACGAACCAGCCGTGTTTCCACTGCCACCGCTGCCGCCGCCGCTGCCACTTCCCATCATGCCATAGTACGGTGCTGAGACGGGCGGCTGTGACACTCCAGAGACAGATCCTGTGCCGGCACCACTGCCTTCACCCAGATACTGGGGTGACACGCTGTAGTCAAACAAAATTGGCTCGGCGCCCGTGCCGGCACCACCACTGCCACTGCCGTAATTCAGATCTTCAGCGCTGGTGGCGTCGAGACCGTAGAAGGCAGTCGATAATCCGTAGCCTGGCGAAAGGTAGCCGGAGTAGTCGGTGGTGGTTGTGGTCGTTGACATCGTTCCAGATGATGAAGTCTTCTTGCTCTTATGGCTGTGACTGCTGTGGCCATGGCCATGGCCGTGGCTCTTGCCGTGCGAACTGCTGCCACCACTGCCGCGGTTCGAGCTGCCCGATTTCGAGGCCATCGGCGGGGATGTGTTGCTGTTGTCGTTGTAACTAAGATAGCCACTAGTCGCAGTGTCGTCGCCTCCCGAAGGACTGCTGGGTCCGACCGAGCCGGTCGCCGACAATGTGCCGCTCATCAGCGGGGATGTGTACTGCAACGGGAACCGTGGGACCATTAAGTGTTCGAGACTGTTGACGTTGCCACCGATTTGTGCACTGCTGCTGCTGTCGGCCGCCGAACTGCCCTTTAGGTACGCCTCGATTGTGGCGTGGCTGACGCCGTTTTGCTGCAACAAGGACCGCAGCTTCTTGTTCTCGTCGGCCACGCGCCGGGCGGCATGCTGGACTTCTGTTGATGCTTCGATCCCCTGTTCTTCAAACGCACGCACGCGCTGCTCGAGCTCCTGCTGGTACTCCTTGCGGCGGGCACGGGAGCGGCGCTGGTTGTCGCGGATGCGGGCGAGGTTGGCTTCGTCCTGGGGATGTTAGTGGGAAGTTGATAAGTAATGATGAGAGAAGATGGAGGCCATACGTTCTGAGGCGCCATTGTTTCGAGTAGGTTATGATGTTGTTGAAAGAGAGGTTCGGTAATGAGTGCAGTTGACGATGGAGAGTGGCACAACGATATTGAGGGTGGTGGCGAGGAGGTTGTTGATATTGAAGGTGACGATGTTGATTCTGTTGATCGGAGTGTAGTCGGGGTCGAGTCTGTGTCTGTGTACCGAGTGAAGATGTTCTTGTCATGTCGAGGAAGTGGCGATCTCCAGGAGTTATGTATCTCGAGTTGTGATGTGTGAATGTATGTATGTATGTATATGAAAAGCTGATGTCAAGGGTAGGAAGTGTGGAAGCGAGTGTAATGTGTAGTGTGTAGGAACGAGTGTGAGGTGAGGCCCAGCTCTCAACAAAAATAAAAATAAAAATCAATATTCAAAAATGGAGCTGTAGCAGAGATGTCAGACGAAAAAAAGGAAAGTATCAAAAGCATGTCAACAAGACAAGATCAAACGACGTTTTGACGGAAGAGGCAGCCGGAGCTGGAACGGAACGAACCATTGAAGACAATGAGAAAAAGAGATAGAAGTTGTCAAGCCTCTTCCCTGATCTGCCCAATGCCTCGGACTACGCCGGTGTGCAGTATGCAGGAACAAGAAAATAGTGTCAAGGGAAGGAGCACAACGGCAGGGAGAGGCAGGACGGACGGGCTTGGCTTTGTGAGATTTGTTCATAATGAAGCCATGGATCCGGGAGCCATGATTCGGCGAAGGGAAGGGTAGGTAAAGGAAGCAAGTGGAGTGGGAAGGGAGTAGACGGCAAGTAGAAAAGGCAGGATATCAAAATAATAAGGCCGAGTTCTTTCTTTATTTTATTTTATTGTTTATTTCTCCTTTTGGCATGTCTTATTGGCGGGTGAGGAGTCTCTTTCAGCCGGCCATGGGGGGCTTTGGGATTTTTGGAAGAGATGGGGAGAGAGAGATGGAGAGATGAGGGCAGGACAATGACAGTGCCTGGCAGTTTATTTAATGCTCAATGACGTTGCAGGACCAGGGGTGAGAAATAGGATGGGTAGAGGGTGGTGTCGATGTGAGGAAAGATGGGGGAAAAGAAGATGAAAGATGTGAGTGGGTGCGTGGTGAAGAAAGGTTGACAGAAAGGCCGTTGGTCAATATTGACCGGTTTCCCTACATATGAAGTATGAAAGTAAAGATAGATGGAGGCCATGATGCTTGTGTGCAACCGCATGCATACAAGCATGTTCTCATGTATGTACTCATGCAAACATGCAAACAAGCAAAGCGAGGTCCAGCTGGACGGTAAGGAATACGAAGTGGGAGACAAGGGAGGGAGGGGGGTGTGCAGGAGAGTTTGAGAAAGTAAATACAAAAAGGAAAGACAGATCAGGGAGGGTCTCGTTAGGTGAGAAGAGTGGATGTGGAGGTTAAGAGGGAAGGTATGGATCCGAGATGGATACATAATAGGTGAGCAAGGCATATATGGGAGGACAGGTATATAAAAAAAAAAAGACCAAATAGGAAAGGAGGCAATGAGAGCTCGTGATATTCCAAGCAACGCACACGCCGGCCGTTGGCGCCGTTGACGCCGTTGGCGGGTATAAACGCCTCCTCAACCATTGGGGATGGTGTGCGGTACGAAGATACAATAAGCTTGTAGTGAGTTGTGGACTGTGCTTGTAAATGCTCACAAATGGAGCTGGAAAAGGCGTGGTGTTAGTCTGTTGATTTTCTACATTGTAGATGGAGTTTGCCGTGGCACGTTCTGTATTCTGCTGTATGGCATGCGTATCATATCGTATCCGGGTGGGGAGCTTCTCTTGTCTTTCTAAGCGAGCCCGGGCTACGAGATGCTTTGGTCCCTGGTCTCTGGCCCATATGGTCCCTAGCAAGGGTCCTTGCCGGTGAGTCGACACTACTGACGCCATTTGGTGTGCTTAATGGTGAGAGTTGTCGGGTTCTTTTCTTTTTACATCTTCAGTGTCTTTCATTTTTTTTTTTTCGTCCCAGCTCTCTCCACTTACAAACTGGAGCCGAGAAGGGAGGACAGGGGTGGGCACTAACACGAACGCAAGGCGGGATATGCCCTGGCCGACACGAGGAGGGTGTCTGAGCTGGTGGAGGAAAAGTGGAGGAGAATAGGAAAATAGTGAAGAAATAGAGTAGAAAATAGATAAAACACTAGGATAGAAGGGAAAACAAAAGAATATGGAAAGAGATGTACACCACCCTAGAATTAACCAGAACAGATACGCAACAGTCTCGAGGATCTTCACTCTTGGCACTCATTATTACGAGAGGCGTGCAGGGGGGAGAACGACAGGTACACAGGGCTGATCTGACTTGCAGGCGGCCAGGAACGGACAAAAAGTAGTGGTAGGGTACAGCAATAGCGACAAGGGGGTGTGTATTACGAAGTGTGGGATGGCCAGGTCTGGCCGAATTGGGATAATACGTCGAAGGCAGAGACAAAGGCTGACGAAATGGGAAGATACAACACAGCAATATTGAAAGTAAAAGGCATTAACATACAACTACGACGTACACATCCAAGAACAATACGATCATCACATAAAGAAGGGCCGGTGATAGAGGCTGTGTGGACCAGGTGATCACAGAAAAGAGAAGAGGCTGGCAGGAACATAAAGAGAGAAAGCATTACCGACCAACTGACAACCTATGCGAAATACAACACGACATATTCAACGGGTCTCCTTGACGGGTCTGTGGGGGGAGGGAGAACATAAAAGCTCGTAATGGCAGGCTTGCTATTCCCTAAAAAGAACTGCACTTGAAGGCTTGCATAGTTACGGCTCCCAGGGCTGAAGAGAGTGTACAGCAAAAATGTACTCTGTAGTGGGGGAAAACAATAAAATTCAAGGGGTTGTGGCTTGACCTTTCCAGCGTAAGCCTCTGAACAGAAATGTTGACCGCTCTGGCACAGCTATGCCGCATGGAGTAGTCACGGAGCCTTTCTCATTCGGTGAAATAAAATGACAAGAAAGAAAGGTGTCGTCAGAAGAAGAAAACGACAGAACAGAACGACAAGAACGGGGGTCGGCCACGGCTGCAGTGCTTTGCCAGATCGGGACGCAAAGTCCAGAAGTATTGGGATGGAATATGGACTGACGGGATTGAGTAGGGCTTGAGAGACGTTGTATCGTATCTGCGTTGTGTGCCATTTTTCTTTGCATTTTATGGTCTTTATTTTGTGCATTATTTTAATTCTTCACCACGCAACCATACCTTTGGGCCGTCATTGGCTGCTCGTGTGGCAGCAGCAGTGAGGCTGTGGCCGGGCAAGTCGGGGGACAGCCAAGAGACGTGGGCGGCGAGCAGAATATTGGAAGAAGAAAAGGTGAGCAGCAAAACGTTGCTTTAGTTCAAGAAGGGATGAAAATAAAAACCACAAAAAATCACAAAATAAAATGACAGACTCAAACTACAGGGCAGAATTATGTTGGTAGTTTGAGACCGACAGCGGCAGTTGAACGGACTCGCCGATACAGCTGGTTGGATGGGGTCGTGAGCAGCAAGGTTACGATACTACGCGCCAAGTGAAATAGAAGTCAGAGAGAAGAAAAGAACGCAATAGGAAAAAAGCACGTCAAGAATTACAAGACTATCCAGACTATCCTTCAACGCATCAAAGTAAAGTACCTCAGTTGCAATGGACTAAGTCCCGTAAATACTCCACGCGAGAATTAAGAATCGAGAGTTGAGAATTAAGAACTCGAGGTTGGAACTCGAGTTGAGTATTGAGTCTTGACAACACGAGCCGAGGATCATGGCATAAACGTGTACAGCACCACCACCCTGGCTCGCCTAACACCCTGGAAAAGCTGCAAAAGTACCCGTAGGGCTCGGCACGAGCTTGTATATGCCGAACTAGGCGCGAGCAACGGAGCAAAAGATCCAAAACAGAGTCGCGATAGACGCGGCCGAAACCAAAAAACTTCGTATACGAAAATCAAAAGGCTGGGGAAGCGGAGACCAATGGATGATAAACTCTACGAAGAGTCCATGGAAGTCCATAAAAATCCATACAAATGCATGAAATATCACAAAAGGCGGCGAACGACAACGAACTACACGACCTTCAGCAGGGACACAAAACAAGGCAATGTGGGAGGGAGAGATATGCCAATACGAGGAGGGATCGTCAGGAACCGACGGTGAGGATCCGGGAAGAAGAAAGTAGGGACAAAAAGAGGAAGAAGGGAGAAAAAGCAACTGTAAGTTGTGGTAAACGCCCTGGAAAGATGGTTAGCGCCACGGCCCAGGCCAGAAACGAGAAACAAACAACGGCTTTACGAACTTTTGGGGGCTATTTTTAGACAGGGCGGGCCTTGACGGAGGTCGATTCTCCAACTTATTCTACGAAGAACTCTAACCTCTTTTCTGTTTTCAAAAGCCAAAGCCTCTCGTTATCGTTATGTCGGTGGACATCGTTCTCGTTCTTCATCCGGTTTTTCTTTTCCTGGATTTTCTCTCTCTCTGTAAGTATGGACTATTCTGGTTTTATTGACTCTATTCGGAACTTTGATTTAATCCTACCCTCTCCCTATTATTGCCCATTGGCGTCGGGAGTTGTTTGTCTGCGCCTCAACCGTCCTGCTGTGCTTTAGCCTGACCTGGTCCAACCGATGTCGCGCAACGACAATACAGAAGACAGCTTCTCTTTGATGACTTGACCAAGACGTTTGTCTTCTGCCGTTCATTTTGTCTGGACATCACCTTCCCCAAACAAGAAGAAGCCAAAGGAGGCTGTACTGCCGTTAGTCCATACCACCGGGTCCGGTTTCTGCAAGTCTGTTGCAGTCTTTGCAGCATTTTGCAGTGCTTTTCTGCAGGACAAGCATTCGGCGCATTTTCAGCTGCATCTCGGCCAATCACAGCTGCCGAGAGACATCGAGGTGCGTGCATCGTAGGGTTTGAAAGAAGAAAAAATAGGAGTGAGCAACAACGAAATGTGGTCGGTCCCAATCCCAACACTGTCCAGATCTCATAACGAAAACCACACAAAATGCTACGCTGGGCCACAGACCAGCCTCTGGCTGACAGGGGAAGTTGAAGAAGAAGCAAAAAAGGAGAATAAAATACACCCCTCACGTGGATCTGGGCTGGAAAAAGAGGCTGAGGGGCGCACACACACAGTAGAGACAAAATCAAGAACGACCACTTGGATGACTACAGACGATGGCCGCACAAGGGCGGCACGCCACGATTCTCGCGGCTGAAGTTTACCACAGCGTGCTGTGTACTGTGTATGCAAAGGAATGATCTGAAGGGTGAGAACGCAATGAGAACCTTGCCCTTTTCTCCGTCAACTCGCTCACATATCGGACGCTGCCGAAAGTATTGGATCGTTTTTGGTGAGGCTTGGACGCTTCCCGTGTATGCGGTCCGTATCCTGTTGTGGGCGCTCTTGGGCGTGTCTTGGTGAGCTTGTCTTGTGGTGGCTTGTGTCCATATCTCTTGTCGTCTTTTGTGTCCTGGTGATGATCCGGGCCGAATGATTCGTCGTCTCTTCAGTTGTCAGTTGTCAGTTGCCAGTCATTCACCTGTCTCTTCTCTCAAGGAGCCCCCGTAGGGCTGATGGCTGTGACGATCGTTTGACGCAATGTCTGCATGTCTGCATTTTCTGTGCAAATATTTGGTTTATTTTCAGAAACAATACTCCGGAGAGTACGCCCATTTCCCCGTACAATCACAAACTGCCTCGGGTTTGGGTCTCCAGCTCTTGGAGGCCGCTCGAAAAAAGATGGGGATAGGCATGATCATGGCCGTTGTCTCAACGTGTTCGAAACACAAGAGTCGTGAGATTTTGATTTACACTGTTTACAGCCCGGGATGTTGACCTCGTGTTCTAAATTCGTTTACAAATCTTCATTTCACTGTGGTCGGTGTCTGTACTCAGTAAAGTCGGTCTTTGATTTGTTGGCCTTTTTAAAATGTCACTGTTTGAAAATACTTCATAGTATGTCTCGATTTATGATTTTTCATGACAAAATGCTTTGACCACATTTCAAAAGCTTTGATACGGCGATATTCCGCATCGACTTTAAAGACTTTAATTTCTAAATTTTTAATGTCTAAATTTCACAAATAGTGGAAAGAGGCTTGCTATTACCTGTACGGAGTAATCACCCAACTTACACAAATTGTGTGCGCCTGCAGTATTATATGCGGCTTGCGGCTGCTGACCGTAACGTCACGTTGGACCGTTTCATGCGGCGAACTCCAGGGCATTCTGATGGTCTACAGTGAAAGGGAACGGAAGGAATAAGACGAAAAGACTTGGCTTGCACCTGCACCACCGTCCCGGATGGCCGTCTCACGGTCCCGGCAATTGAAGAAAAATCTGGCACATCCAGACTGTGAGAGTAAAAACAAAATAAAAAGAACAAAGACAATAAAACAATATTGAAGGTTTGTAAAGTCACAGTTGCCAAGTAAACGGGTCGGCGAGTTCCATGCTAACAACACTATCACAGAAAAGAAAAATGATTTTGAAAGGCACATAGAATCACACCGCCTGTGGAGTTTCTATCAGTCCGAGCCGGAACGGCGGACTGTCTCTTCTTTGGGAAGGCTGATGAAGAAAACGAGCACGTTCAAAACGTCATGTTAGTCTACCAAAGAAAAACACACGACAAATCGGTCCGAAACGGCCAAGCCTCTCTCCCTGCCAATGTTTCTTCGGTCTTGGGTAGTTTTCACTCTTTTGGTCAGAAAGGGAGTAAAACTAACGTACAGCCTTGCAGGACGTCACTTTTTTTGTGCTCCATCACGACCCATCCATCCTAGAAAGGAAGGATGCATTCTTCCACGCTTCCATGACTTCATTCTCAACGCTTCTACTTTGTACTTCGTACAACCGGTACCTGCTCATAGCGGAGACCTCCGTCGTCGTATTTTGTCTGTCAGTGGCCTGCTTTTTACCTAATTCCAGCTAGAACTGTCCCCTTTCTATGATGTCGGGGCGATGATTGCACCGTTGACAGAAACGTCAAACATCAAAGGTTAAAAGACAGTGGAGCGAGAATGTCATCTGCCGGCAGGCAAGCGGGATTTGTACGAAGAGTTGCAAAAGTTCATCTAGACTCGTCGGAGACACGGCCCCTTGCTCCTTGGCAGTGATCCTTTTCCCCCAGAGTGATCCCCGAGATCCTACCCGAGACCGGCGGGCAGGCCCCGGCCTCCATTCGAGGTCGCCGTCTGACAAATGGTGAAAGAGTGTGTATGTAGGGGACCACAATGCCGGTATTGTCAAGGAACTTTGGAACCTTTTCTCTCCTTTTCCACTCGCCCGCACACAAGGCACAATGGCCAACGGCAGTACCTCCAGAAGTTTATTGATATTGAGCGGGTCTCGATTCCTCCGAGACCCGTTGCTTCCTTTTTTCTCTTCTTTTTTTTCTCTCCCCTTTCTGTCTCTCTTGACGTCCTTCCTAATCTGTTAGGACTCGGCCGATGATGATGACGATGACGGTCCATGTTTCAAACACTTACAGTCCTCCAAGTTCTTCCGCGAATCTGGAGCGTCAAACACGCCGAGACTTCACCGCCGCCTGCCAAGCAACCTTATTAACGGACAGGCCGGTGGTCGGCGTTCTCTTCCATCATCCATCATCGTCATCATCGGAATGTTCGCCGATGTTCACCGATGTTCGCCGGGACTGCCCATTCGGGGCCAGGAACACTTGTTCCTGCATCGGTTCTGCATCGGTCCTGCATCGGTCCTGCATTGTCCCCTGATGCTAGCTGCCGCCACCGATGAGACGAGGACCGAGGTAGGGCCAGTACCTGGATCTAAAGACGCTCGATATACCGCTTAAAGAAGGTGGTGGCGTTTTTGTCGTCTGATGGGGTCTGGTGAAAGTCTGCCTTGGTTGGGTCGTGATCACATCTTTGCTTTTTTCGCTTGGTTTCGCTTGGTTCCGCTAGATCTCGGCTCGATCTCTTGTTTTGCTCGTTTTTGCTCGTTCTGTTTTGATCATTTTTATTGGTTATATGATGTATATGTGCACAACCAGCTCGTAGCCGGCCCTCCTTCCTTGCCCAGTCATTGGAGCCCTACTTGCTCTCCGTCGTGCCTGCGGCCTCCGCCTTGGCCTTTTGCTCCTTTTCGTACTCGATGATTTGCCTGCTCCAACTACATACTGTCAGCAGAAGCTCCAATTAGGGTACAACCGGCGCAACTTACTATCTGCTCGGGAAGAAACGCCCTGGCTCGGGCATCTTGTGGCGGTACTCCAGCTCAGAGTCAATCTTCCAGACAATGGCAGTGATGCCAAAGACGGCCAGACCGGCAATGGCCGTGTTGCGCTTCCAGTTGTTGGGCTGAGCGTACCAGCCGCCCGCCGGCGACCAGACGTGCTTGGGGTATCTGTGAAGTGTTAGTGAGTACTCATTTCGGAGGGCCGTTGACTGCTGCGCTGGTGCCGTGTCTGCTCGCTCGCTATCTCGCCCGTCGTGTCGCCGTCGTCCATCGCCGTGCCGTCCGTCCATCCGTATCGAGCCCGGGCATGGTCGTACATGGCCAGCGGTACCACGGTAGTAATTCGGAGTTGGAGGATCGATTGACTAACGTCGATTCGGAAAAAGAGACAGCACCAGCTCGCAGCCACGGCACAGCGTCGTCGAAGAAGTCGGGGAAGAGGAAAGTCTTACGGAACTCTCGGACCGCCACCCTGCGCGCACAACGAGTCAGTAACGTCAATTGGGTCGCGAATGAATCAGAAAGTAACAGAGGAGCAACATACCATTGTGATTGTAAAGAGGCGAGATGTGTGAGAGGATGTAGAGGGGTTGTCGTGGACGGAAGTCGAGGTCTGATTGCGTCGGCAAGACGCTTTTGCAAGTTGCTTTTCCCTCTCCCAAAGCCCGCTGGCCATGGACCCACTTTCAAGAATCAGCAGCATTCGATTGGCTGAGCGTCCCAAACTTACATAATCTTGGTGGTCCCCACAAATATGGAGCGACACACGTGCCTGCCATTGGCCAGAATTCTCGGGAAGCGATTTTGCTTGGGCTTGTTGGCGATGAAAAAAAAAATCGCCAGAGCTTCACTCCAAACCGCTCCTTTCCTCGCGTGACGACGAGCCCAGTGCCCCCAATTACCCGCAACCACGTCCACACACCGACCAACTCTGCTATCCCACCGAAAGTAGACATCCGGCCGTCGATTTTCACACGATGAAGAGAGTGCGGGTGCAGAGACTCGCAGGGCAATTGCTGCCGCCAGTCGCTGCCCGGCCTCTGACCTCGTGCGCTTTTCACTCTTCCGCCTCGGCCCTGGCACCGCGCGCCGTCACATCTCCGACATCTTCGACCTCCTCTACTCCCTCTTCTTTACGCCGCCCTTCTTCCCTCAGTCCTTCTGCCGCCTCGCGCAGCCCAGCAGCAGCAGCAAGGCAACAATCCACATCCGCCTCGACCTCCTCGATAGACGACAGCAGCATTGATGGCGGCTTCACATCACCCTACGGCGGTGCCTTTGGCGGCCCTCCAAAGCGCTCCTTTCTGAGCACGAATACCGTCACCGAGACTGTCGCCCCCGGCCTCGGCCCCAGCGTCGACCCCCGCTTCCCCGAGCTGAACCCCGATGCAGCCCTTGCTCCGGCCTACCCCTCGCCGCTCCCCAGCCGCGCACGCCAGTCTGCCAAGCTCGCCGCTCTGCACGCCCGTCTGGGCCTGTCGCAGCGTTTGCCGCTGGAGACACTCGCCCGCACCCTCGTCGACGCCTCGGCCGACCCCAGCCCGCGCTTCAACAACTCGAATTTGGCGTACCTGGGCACCTCGATGATGCACTTCCACGTCAGCGAGTGGCTGATGGTCAAGTACCCGCGCCTGCCCATGGTCATCCTGTACGGCGCCCTCAAGGCCTATGCGGGCCCGCAGGCGCTCGCCGACATTGCACGGCAGTGGGGTATTGAGCAGGCGGCGGCACCGGGCGCCGAGGTCGACCCGGGTCTGCTGCAGTACTCGCTGGTGGCCGACCGCGTCCGGCTGAGTCGGTGGGGCTACGAGCGGAAGGAGGCCAAGAACATGAAGAAGTACAAGTGGCGCCACGGTATCAGCAGCCGTGTCGTCATGGACGACGACTTTGGTGATGTTGTGACGCAGCGCCAGGAGAATGGCGACGCCGAGGAGTCTGAACTGCCCCCCGACCACGACGCTTCGGCGGTTGAGCTCGGTGGCAGCATGGACGCCGCCACCAAGACGCAGATTTCTGATGAGGCCCACGCCAACGCCGTGCGTGCCGTCATTGGTGCCGTCTACGCCCACGGCGGCCGCGAGGCCATGCGCTCGTTTGTGCGTTCGCACGTGCTGTCACGCCAGCTCAACATTGAGTCGCTGTTCCGCTTCAAGCTGCCGACGCGCGAGCTGACGTACCTGTGCGCACGCGAGAACTTTGAGCCGCCTGTGGCACGTCTCGAGTCGGAGACGGGCCGCAAGTCGCGCACGCCCGTGTTTGTGGTGGGTATTTACAGTGGTGCAGACAAGCTGGGCGAGGGTGCGGGAGCAAGCCTGGACATTGCGCGCCGGAAGGCGGCGATGAACGCGCTCAAGGCGTGGTACCTGTACAGCCCCGGCGAGAACGTGCGGGTGCCGAGTGACACGCTGCTGGAGAATGCGCTGCCGTGGGAGCCAGCGTATGTGGACATTGGCGAGATTTTGTAGATATCTATATTTCGGGGGTTGGTGGAAGAGGAGTTGTATAAAAAGGAAATTTAAAAGAAAGGTGCGATGGGAGCATACATCTATTTGTA
The DNA here is from genome assembly GCA_016097105.2 of Sporothrix variecibatus. Classification (NCBI taxonomy): domain Eukaryota; kingdom Fungi; phylum Ascomycota; class Sordariomycetes; order Ophiostomatales; family Ophiostomataceae; genus Sporothrix; species Sporothrix variecibatus. The sequence goes on from JADMNI010000005.1 coordinate 3,416,826, forward strand.
CTATTACCACAAAAACTACTATGAATACATTAAATGCATTACATTTCTTGACTGTTCAAACTCACAAAGTCTAATTGAAGTGGTTGCCCTCCCGCTTGACGAGCCGCCGTAGCCGCTCCTTCTTCATCCGCTCCTCGGCCGCCAGCCGCATCTGCTTCTTGCGCTCGTAGACGGCACGCACCGTCGCCTTGATTTGGTCGGCGCCCTCGTCAAAGTTGGCCCGCGCCAGCGCCACCGCCTTGTCCACCTCTTGCGGTTCGTACACAAAGTTCCATGTGCTCATGAAATCGCTCGTCGCCGGGTTGACACCGGCACCTTCTTCTCGTTGGCCAGGTAGGGCAGGTAGACGAGGGTCAGGCCGGCATCGGGCGCCGTCAGTCGCCAGCGTGTCGACTCGTCAATAGGCGGTGCCATCTCGATCTTTTTTGTTTTTGTTGTTGCTGTTCTCAGCAGCTTCTGTCTCAGCCGCTTCCTTGGCCGTCGACACCTTTTCTTCGGTCGAGCCCACCCAGACTGTGCAATAACCAAGCTCTTTGGCCGTCTGCTTGGCGTTGGCAGCCTCGATCGACACCTTTTTGTCTTTTTTGTCGTCCTTCTTCTTGTCCTTGTCGTCCGACTTTGGCCTGGGAAAGGCCCTCTTGTCCTCTTTCTTTTGGTGTGCTTCCTGATCGGCCTTGGCCTGCTCAATCTTGTCGTCGGGTGTTTCCTTGGGCGTTGCGCCGGCTTCCTTTAATTCTTGGGCCGTTTTCTCTGGCGGGTCGTCGGCGGGCGGCCAACCGACACCGACAGGCCAGCCCTTGACACCACGACGACGCGCGTAACCATCGGCCACACAGAGCCAGTTGTCCTTTTGGATATCGGCGGACGCATCGAAGACAACAACGACCTCGACGCCACGACCGGGCCGCAGGAACGGGTACAGCGGCAGGTTGTTGGACATGCCGGCATCCATGAGCTGGATATGCTTGCGCGCCAAGAGACCGGGAAGTACAGTATCGGGCAGCTGGTTCTTGTGCATGCCATACACAGGGTTAGGCATGGAGGCCGGTTCAATCGGGTGGACCTTGCTCAAGTCGTCGTTGCGGCCCCAAATCATCTCGTCAAGGCCGGACATGCCATTCAGACTCTGCACGACGGGGCGGATCTCCTTGTAGTAGTGGCTCAGCGTGGCACAGAAGGCACTACCAAAAATACCAAGCATGAGGGGCGTGCGCAACTCGGGCAGGTGGAAGTCTCCCTTGCCGTTGGGCGCCGGCAGCGGTACGTCCTGGCCCTTGAAAAAGGTGCGGCCCATGGCCCAGGTAGGGATACCGGCGTTGAACTCTTCACAGAAGAACTCGTAGGGCGTAATCTCGAACCATTGGAACCAGGCATCCTGCTTGGCCTCTTCGACAGTCTTTGTTTTGGACGACTTGTCGTCTTTGAAACCGTCTTCTTCGAGACCAGGGATCTCGTGCCGCACTGCCGTGTAGATGGGCAATGGGTTCTGGCCCCGGGTCAAGTGCCGCCGCTGGCTCGAAATCTTGTAGTCGAGCGGGCTCACATCCAGCTCGCCGCGCGGCACAAGGAGTCGGGCCGCCAACAGTGTACCGTAGATATCGACGAGGCCAAACTTGGCGGTCGGGTCCGCCTTGTAGCGCTCGACGGGACCACTGAGCAGGTACTTGTTGGTAGGCGCCGTAGTCAACAGGGTAAACAGATCAGGTGGGTAGGCAATATGCACGCCCAGGCGCGCCTTCAGGTGCTCGGCCACACGGTTAAAGTTTTGCTGCGTAAACGACGAAAAGTACAGCGTCTGCAGCCAGCAGGAGCCACTGACACCGGCCATATACGTCGCGCAGTCAAACAGACCAGACTCGCCAGCCGCCATCAGCGACCCTGTACCGGCCACAAGAGCGCGCAGTCCACCACCCGAGCCACAGAGCGCAATCACGGGCACATCTTCCGGGTGCACCTCACTGACTGGTATGTCCAAATACTTGGCGAGAGCGGCGGCCGCGACCGGTTTCCGGTTCTTGCGGAAGGCCTTTTCTTCGTTGCAGAGGTCGTCAGACACGCGCACGCGGGCGGCGAACTGGACTTCCGGGTGGACGGTCGGGTCGCGGGCCTCGCGCCAGATCTCGTCGGCCAGGGATCCGGGCACACTGTCGAGTTCGCGCTGCATCTTGCGCGTGAAACCCGGGATCATTTTGGTCCATTCGGGCAGGATCATGCCGGCGATACGGTCTGGGATGGCTGCCCATTCAATGTCGGCGACATCGCTGAACCAAGTGCCGATGCGAAAGCTGCTGCTGTTGTCCCCGTCCTTCTTCTCGATCGGGTTACTCGTGGCTTTGTCGTCGTCTTTTCCGTTTTGAGCCCATCGCGGCTGGCTGTTTTTGCTTGATTTTGCGTTTTGTGGAGGAGGAGGTGCGTCGAGGCGCAAGTGCCGGTCGCGCGGTGCAAGTGAGAACACAAACAGACCGCCCAGTGCCACAATTGAGGCTGCGGCAGTAGCTTTTGTTCTGGCTGAGCTCGAACTGTTTGGCTTGGTCTGTCCACCGAGCGACGATGCAAAGCGGCGGGTGTAAATTGGCAGGCGGTGGCCGGCCGTAGGTATCCTTGGCCGGGCCCATGTTGCGCCGCCGTATATCCGTGCTCTCGCGCAGCCGTGCCGGAGGCTCTGTCGTGAAGACATGGTCGGCAATCGGGGGGGGGGGGGGGGTCGAAGCTGGCTGTCAGCTGCCAATGACGTGATGCTTTTTTGTTTTATTCCGGGGCCTGTTTTAAAGCGCGACGCGCATAGGCAAAGGAGCTGGGAGCAAAAGCAAAATAGCGTGCGTGAACCAAGGGCACACGAGTGTCAATTGGGTTGTATCATTGTTGGAGAAGCAGATCGAGGAGATGTAGATCAGGGGAAGAAATTTTGGAAACAAAAGAAGAAGAAAGCGAAAAGGAGGGCAAAATTTGTATGTACATACGCCGTGCAGCTCCTTCCTGTTGTGTGACGACTGAGGGAAAGACAAAGGCAAAGAGGCTAGCTGGGCCTTGATTTTTGTTAGTGACCCGCCCTGGCACCTCAATCTGGGCCGTGAGAGATCGCCGCATTTGGACGCTAACAGTGCAAAACTGAGGAGCTGGGCAGCTGGGCCAGTGGGCGCAAGTAAGATACAGCGGCAGAGTGGAGCCTGTTATCACGGCTTTTCCTCTTTCTGTACTCCGTACTTTTTACCCTTTTTTCATGTGAATCTCGATCACCAAGATAGAACACGATCGATATTTCCGTGCGCACAAGCCCACTGTCGGAGCCGACATGCTTGCTTTTTTTTTTCAACTTTTTCATAGTCGCATTTCAACCTGAAAAGACAAACTTTATTTTCTTCATGGTAATTTGGAACTGAATAACATCACGATATTTCGCATCTCCCTTTTCTTCTTTTTTTTGTTGTTTCTCACGCTCCTTTACTTCTGATTCTCGTAGGGCAGGCCGGCTTCTTGACGCACGGCGCCGTAGATGGCCGCCACATCGCCCGTCTCGCCGTCGTGCTCCTTGACCTGCACCAGATGGGCATCTGCTGTCCGCGCATTTTGTAGCTGCACACCGACCTTGTCGCCCAGTCCCAACGCATAGCCAATGTCCTTGCGCGCCAGGTCGACGGCAAAGAGTGGCCGCTCCAGGGTATAGTACTGGCCCGACACCATGCGCTCCGAGTACGCAGCGTAAGGGCCGGGGAACATGGCCTGCATCAGCTGGTGTAGAGGATCCGTACCCAAACCCGTCTTCTCGGCCAGCACATGGCCCTCGGCGAGCTGCTCAACCATGTTGAAGACAAAGGTGTTGCCGATGACTTTGAGGAGTGACGCATGCGACACGGGCACGTCTTTGAGTAAAATATCATGGCGGGAGGTGACGCCCTTGAACAAGAATTGGGCACGGTCGACGGCTGCAGCCGAGCCAGACAGAACGCCGACAAGGCCACCGGTCTGGGCCATGGCCGGGGCGCCAAAGACGGGTGCGGCCAAGAACAGAGCGCCGCGCTTCTCGACTTTGGCGGCGAGGCGCTCAGTGGCGTCGGGGTGGATGGTGGCGCTCTGGATAAACAGCTTGCCTTCCAAGTTGGCATCAGACGACAAGACTTCGTCAAAGGCGCTCTCGACGACGGCATCGTTGGACAGCATCATCCACACGATATCGGCCTCGGCGGCACCGGCGGCCACGCTATCGGCGACGGTCACTTTGCCAGGAGCAGCCGAAAGCTCATTGACGAGCGCCGTAGACCGCTCCGTGCTGCGGTTGTAGACGACCAGCGGCTTGTCGAGGTTGGCCTTTTGCACAATGTTCTTGCACATGGCCTGGGATGTGTTAGTGGGATGTCTTGGTAGATGGCCAACGTCATTGAAGGTGCAGTACTTACGTAGCCCATGTTGCCAAGACCAACAAAAAAGACGGAGGGAGCCATTGTGAAGATTGTGTGTATTTTGGTGATTGTTACTTGTGTGGTTTGAATTGTCGAGTCTCTTCTCGATTGTGATCGAGCTGATGTTGTTGTTTTATGTTGTTCAATAAACTTGATGACGACTGTAGTGGACTGTTCCCGCAGAATTCGGGTGATAATCATGCACTTATAGCTGCACCAGCTAGAGGCACAGCTACTGTCAAAGCACAGCTATTCCTGCCGTACTTCCGACCAAAGCTCCACGGGTTTAAGTCGTCCCCCGCAAGATGACAAAAAAGCAACAAATCAAGGTGACGTATGCCGGCCATTCTCACAATTACACATTGCTTCGGTCCTAAAGCTCACCGACATCCCGCCTTGCCCCGACCGTGACATAAATCAGAATTTTGCGTCCGGGATAATGTCGTCTTGAAAAAGAGAAAGACTTATAGATCTAGATGGGAATGGCGAAAAGGCATGCCAAGAGTCCCGAGGAAAAGGTGACAACCGTTAGACGTCCGCCTCACATCCGACAACTCGGCCGGGCACCGGGTGAACGAGGACGATGAAATTGCTGTTGAGGATGAACGTGACTTGCACTATCCCTTCTTAACCCTTCCTCTTGTCACTTACACATTTGCTTACCCGGGTTGCTCCGATAATCTTTCAGACCTGTTCTCTGAAAGAAACGACGCAGGACACGCATGGGCTCCAGGCTTACATATAAATTACAAATAAATATGGCGGACAGTGTAGATGTTGTGTTTTGAGTTGGGTGAGATTCGGTAAAATGGCCGTAATAAGGATCTCACTTACGTTTCTGTAAAGGTGCATGGAATTATATATCTAAGTCAGAGCAAGCAGTTGGGTTTACCTATTGCCACTTATGGAAATCCGTACAAAGGTAAGATGCATTACTCCTTCCTTTCCAAGAAGGCTCTTTAGAAACATACATAAATCGCCAGTTTACACACAAACATGTCAATTGCAGAAGGTACGACCTGTCAGTTGTTTCTTAGTTGACTTTCCGTTCTGTGCCTGTGTCACCACCCAATGGCGGGGTGTTTCCCCCACAACTTGGGGGCGCCTAGCCTCGGTAGAGTCACTTGGGGAGCTCTTTCCAATGCACGTTGAGCACCAGTGAGGGGCGGCTTTATCTTATCGGAGCGCGCCCTTTCTCTTGCCAATTGGCGCTTGACTCACTCAGTTCGACCGCCATTTTTACGTCAGGTGTTGGTGCTTGCCCTTGAACATTGAAGATCCAAAAATATCTCCCTTGAAAGGTTTACATACTCTCTCTTTCTACTTCATTATTCAGATCCCAGTGCTCACAACCTCTCGGCACTTTCACCCCTCCCCGCATCGTTTTCAACATACGATGCGTTTATGAGACTCGCCAAACGCGCCATGGTTTTGCGAGCTGCAGCATGGAAACAGGCCGTATTTGCCCCGGTATGCTTGGTTTGTCCTTCTCGGCTTGGACCTCAACGAACAAGGATCATGCGTCCTAAACAAACAGCATTCTAACTCGACAACAGATTCGCACAGGAAAGACATGCACGCGGTGGAAGAGCTCTACCGCGGGGCCGGCTGCTGCTGCGGCGCCTAAGGGCAGCAACGGTAACCGGGAGCCGGCCACCGGAGCTGTGTCCTCGTCGTCTTCGTCGTCATCGGACAAAAAGGTCGACCTGACGTCACTGTATACCTCAATTTCTCGAAATGAAAAGCACAAAAAGTCACAGGAGAGGGTATGTCGTGAACCATCCATCTCTCTTATTCTCTCTGGTCTAACATTGCTCTCTAGGACTTCCTCGTCTCTGTTCTCTCTTCCTCCCCGACGAACGCGATGCGAAAAAGTACCTGCAGACCTTTGGCAGCGACAAGCCCAAAGATGCTTCCAAGACCGCCACACCGAGCAAACAGGACACACCACCGAAACCCAAACCACAATCATCCTCTGATGGCGCATACTACGCCGCCGACAGCATCCGGGCTGTCAGTCAGAGCCCGCAGTTCGTCCAGGGCCCTGGGAGCGAGAAAGTGAAGCTGCCCATGGACGGCCAGCCTCATGTCGCCATTGTCAAGCTGCAAGACTCAGACACCATCGACGATACCACACTCGAAGGACTCGCCAAGACATTTGTGCAATTGCGGGCATTGGGGCTCATCAGTGTTATTGTCATTGGCCGGACACAGCCAGAGAGCAGCAACGGACCCGGCTGGTTCGACTTTGTTACACACGCAACGCTGCGTGTGGCCGCTGCTATAGACAAGTATGGCGATCCCGTGACGTCCCTCGTCGACTCGGCTGTCGGTCTCAAGGACGACACTCTCGCCCAGCGCGAGCAGCATGCTCGGCTCAGTGGCTCAGCCTTCATGCCGGGGCAGGTCTACATCGACCGTGAAGAGAGTCTGTTGCGGCCTCTGAAGAAGGGCGACATTGTCATCATCCCGCCTTATGCATTCTCGACAACCAAGTCCGAGGCCAAGCTGGTTGATACGGACGAGATTGTCCTTGCCCTGACCCGGTACTTTGCCGGCATGCAGCACGAACCCACTACCAGCTCGTCAGATTCAGCATCACAGCACAGTGGCGCCGTTGCATCGGTAGACCGCATCATTGTCATTGACCCCATTGGCGGTACCCCGTCTGCACTTCGTCCCAACGGAGCGCACGTCTTTCTCAACATGGAGGAGGAGTACCGGTCCGCCAAGAAGGCCGTCGACGTCATGGCTGACAAGTCCATGCTGAAGTCGACCAATGGACAGCCCATCGAGGCCGTCAGCGAGGGCCACAAGGCCAACCTAGATATTGTGCGCAACACGCTGGCCTTGCTGCCGTCGTCGTCTTCAGCTCTTCTGACCACACCGGCCGAGGCGGCCAACCTGGTGTCACACGAGCGAGGCTCGGCTGATGAGGCCGATGATGTATTTGGCTACGTGGGCAGCGTCGGCACCCGCCGCAGCCAGAACCCGCTCATCCACAATTTGCTGACCGACCGGCCAGTCTACTCGTCGTCACTGCCCATCGGCCGCATCAAGCCGCGTTCAAAGCGCAGCGCAGCGGCCATCACCACCTCTGTCACTGACGAGCCTCCCATGTCGCAGACCACACTACTCAAAAGGGGTATGCCGTTGACCATCTTCCCAGACCCATACAAGGCACCCTGGACGCCACCAAAGCCGGGTGAGCCCCGTCTGCGCTTGACCGACACATGCATCGATCTGCCGCGCCTCGTCCACCTGATCGAGGACTCCTTCAACCGCAAACTTGACGTCCAAGATTACCTCAGGCGCGTCGAAAACTCGCTCGCCGGTGTCATTATTGCCGGCGAGTACGAGGGTGGTGCCATCCTGACTTGGGAACGGCCCGACGGGATGGACGAAGAGACGGCCTACCGCACCGGCCGCCTTGTTCCCTACCTCGACAAATTTGCCGTTCTCAAAAAGAGCCAGGGCGCCGGCGGTGTCGCCGACATTGTTTTTACCGCCATGGTCCGCGACTGTTTCCCCGAGGGCGTCTGCTGGCGCAGCCGTAAAGACAACCCGGTCAACCGCTGGTACTTTGAGCGGTCGCGCGGTACGTGGAAGCTGGGCGGCGTGAACTGGACCATGTTCTGGACGACCCCCTGGGGTACGGCTCCTGGTGTCACCAAGGGTGTGGACGACCAGCGCATCTGGGACTATGCGAGTGTGTGCCGCGGCGTGGAGCCGTCATGGGCGGACCAGAAGCACATTTTGGATTAGAGAAGGGACCATATGGATGAAGCATTTACAAAACATTAGGCAATGCATTTAAGAAACGAATTTCATTTATCATTTAGAAGACATATAAAAACTATTGTATCCGACTTTTTGCACGAGCCAAAGATGAAAATTGAAGAAGAAGAAGAAGAAAATCCTTATAAATGCGTGCCGTATGTTTTTTATGTTTTGAGAAAAAAAGATTTGCATTTCGAAAAATTAATAGTAACTCGATGGAAAGCATTTTACTTCTTCTGAATTAGGGGTTATAATTAATAGTAAAAAAAAGACAAATAAATTGAGTTGGGAATGTAAGGACAAAAAGATGGTGACAAGCCATCATCCCCAAAACAGCAAAAAAATTGAGTTGTTTGAAGAACGTATGCTCCGATACGGGGAATCGAACCCCGAGCTCGACGGTGAGAGCGTCGGATGTTGACCATTACACCATATCGGATGGTTGGTTAGTTTGTTGAAGTCGGGGCTTGCTAAATAAGTAGATAAAGGTAGCACATTGACGCCAACTCTTTACTTCTTACAAAATTGGCCACCGTCCGATTCTGCGTCCAATTTTTTCCAAAAGAAAGTAGCACAGTGAAAAGTAGATAGAACTGGCTACTTGTTTTCGTATTCAACTGGCTGCGTATTAATTCGTGGATGTTTCGTTTAGCCACTTCTCAACACACTTATCCACAGCCCAAGCTGAAGATACGCCGTTGGCGATGTTTCACTACGTATACAAGAAAATCACACGGGGTAGTCCGTGCTATTCATCTTTCTGTTTTTTCAGTTTTGTGGAAAACACGAGTCCGGTCTGTTTTTAGGGTTAGTATTCAGATATTTTATGGATCATTTTACTGTTGGGACGTCTTCTCGAGGATATAATTTGTGTGAGGTAAGTCTACCTGCGGAGCGGAGATGGAGATGTGATATATGGATGGACGATGCTAAAGACGGAACAAACTTAAAGATATCCGAAAAAGGGGGAACATAAACAATGACCATGACCATGAGAGGTCGCTCCTTCTGTATTGTGATCTTGGCCGGACAGCTCCATTTTTGTAGAATAACCAGTAACAAAGACAAATGGGGAAAGAAGGAACAACGATATCAATGTGGGTAGAAGTGCAGTCGCTCTTTCTCGATTTGCTTCTAAATAAAACTCTGTGATAAAGGGGTATGTTCTCCCAAAATTACGACTGCTGTTAAAAACCGCCTCGAGTATTTATTCATACAAAAGACTACTCCAAGCGATGTTGCCAAACAAGCTCACCAACTGACCCTTGTGCACCTCACGGGGTTGATCGGCGATTCTCGATGCTCGCATTGCATCATTTCTCCAATCTCACTGGCTAGGCTTCCTCCACTTCTTTCCTCTCAACAAAGCGAAAATCGGAGACTGCCAAAGCAATTGACTCGACAGACTGAGTGCGTGTGACCATCACACAAACCAACGATTGGTAGCCAGCGACGTGCATCTCCTGGGACGCAGTGTTTTGTCGCATTGCCTCAATTCCACGCGCGCCCAACCGGCCTCCATTCGGACGGCGGTGTACATCGGCCGACAGACGGAGTCCTGCCGCGGTGGGAGCAGACACCACAAGAGCACAAAAGGAACAAGAAATACCTACGAGACGAAACCGCTCTAGACTCAGTGGCCTTTCGATTCAGTTTCACTTCTTCGTTGCCATTCTCTCACGCGGCTTCATCGGCTTCTTCCACGATGGCTGCTCCTACACCGACGGCGACAGACGCCGCGACGACACAGTCTACGCCGCCACCCCCGCCGACCGAAGACGGACCAGACCCTTTCTATCGCTTCCAGAGCCGCAGAAGTGTTGTCCATAGCACACGCGGCATTGTGGCCTGCACAAGTCCACTAGCGGGACAGGCCGGCCTCAAGATCTTGGAAGCCGGAGGCAATGCCGCCGACGCAGCTGTCGCCGTTTCGGCCGTCCTTGCTGTCGTTGACCCGCCCATGACGGGCATCGGCGGCGACTCGTTTGCACTCTTCTACGACTCCAAAAAGTCGACAAAGGTCCTGGCCTGAATTCGTCGGGGCGCACACCACAAGCAGCCACGCGCAAGATTGCCATTGAGTCAATTGGACTCTCGTTGGGCAGCGACGGAGACAGCGATGCTACCAAAAAAGAAAACGAGGCGAAATTGGCGGCTGCCACGCTGCCACACAGCTCAGTGCACGCGGTGACTGTGCCTGCTGGAGCTGCCGGGTGGGTGGATGCGGTCGAGCAGTTTGGGTCCGGCCATTTGTCCCTCGCCGACGTGTTGGCGCCGGCGATCCGGTTGGCGGAGAAAGGCTTTCCCGTCAGCAAGCTCTCAGCACACTACTGGAAAGCCGCCGAGGAGGACTTACGGACACGGTCACCGCCGACACCAGCCCTCTCGAAAGACCAGCCGCACACCCTACTTAAGCCGGATCCAAGCAGTCCACACGGCGTGCGAGCACCACGCGAGGGTGAAATCATCCGAAACACAGACCTGGCTGAGACGTTGCGGCGACTGGCCACGCAAGGCAAGGCTGGCTTTTACGAAGGTCCCGTGGCTGAGGCGATCGTGGCCGTATCACAGGCTGCGGGCGGACTGATGACTTTGGAGGACCTCAAACACCATGCATCGCTACCGCCAGATATTCACGAAGCGCTGTCGATGCAGCTTGGAAGCATACAGGCAGCCGAAACCACAGACGGAGCACCCACACCATCTAACCTTCGTCTCTGGGAGCATCCACCCAATGGTCAAGGCATTGTAGCCCTACTGACAGTCGGCATCCTTGAAGAGCTCGAGCGAACTGGCAAGATTGCACCATTACGATCGATGGAACACAATTCGGCAGAGTACTTGCACATTGTCATCAGTGCGCTACGTATAGCCTTTGCGGATGCCGGCTGGTTTGTCGCCGATCCAAACAGCAAAGACCCTGAATTTGACCCCAAGAGTCTACTCAGGCCAGAGTACTTGGCCAATCGTGCTGCACTTTTTGAGCCAGAGCGGGCACACGCGATGCCTCCGGTGCACGGCGAACCTGCCGACCTCGAGGTCGTCGACGACATAGACTGCCTCGTTGCCAAGCAAAGCCACACCAACATCACCTACGACCAGCGACACGGTCTATCTGGCCGTCACCGACGAAGACGGCAACGGCTGCTCGTTTGTCAACAGCATGTCCGACCTTTTTGGGTCGTGCCTTGTCGTGCCCGGTTGCGGGTTTGCCCTTCCCAACCGCGGTCATATGTTCAGACTCGGCCCGGCCGACCACCCGAATATCTATGCTGGCGGCAAGCGGGCCTACAACACCATCATTCCGGGCATGGTCACGAGAGGCGACGACGACCAGCTGGACACCGTCTTTGGCGTCATGGGGGGCTATATGCAGCCCCAGGGACATGTCCAGGTACTCTTGAATATGCACGCTTTCGGTATGGATCCGCAGACGGCATTGGATGCTCCCCGTGTCTGTGTGGCGCCCAACTACTTTTGGTCCCCCGACCGGGCAGCGGCTGCAACGGCTCGCGGTGAGGTATCTGGACAGGTGTATGCCGAGGAAGGGCTGTCGAAAGACACTATTACAGAACTGCGCCGGCTTGGGTACACTGTGGTCGTGGTAAAACGGTTTGCACGGTCACTCTTTGGCCGTGGACAGGTGATCCGGGCCACGCAGGACCCGGTGACGGGCGAGCGGGTGTATGCAGCGGGCAGTGACGGGCGCGGCGATGGACATGCGGTACCATTGATCTAGAAGGGGGCCGCCTAGCTACGATGATACGAGTTGCAATATGATATGATGATCCTACAGATTACTGCCTAAACATTATGCTGCCTACGATACGTGCCATTTCTTTGATATTAGCTATAGATCACTTGGGTCGTAGCAGTCGGCCTCTACAATCAACCTTTGGCCTCCCAAAAAGGTGGCCGCCGGCAGATAGGAAGCCTTCGCCACGGCTGTCTCCCGTGATGATATGAGTCTACGGCTTGATAGCCTGAAGGCTGGATACTGGATTGCTGGATGTTTGATGCTCGGTGACTTTTGTGAGCTGCGGTGCCTTGCAGGGCGACTGCCTTCACGTCCATCACATCCCGCATTACCACATGTCAAGCCCATTCTCAGCAATTAAAAAGTAATAGGCAGAGATATCAGACGAAGGACAAAAAGACGGCAGACAGATTACGGTGAAGCTGTAAAGGGGTGGGGTTCTCTGACTCTGAGTCCCCCCATGCCCAGACCCTGCCGTGTCCGAGGCCGCCGAAGCCGAGGCCGTCTTTTTTTTGGAGCGAGTGTCAAGTCAGCCCGCATCGGCCGACTTTCCTTTTCGGCGGAAGTCCAAAAGAGCGGTATCTATTTTTACAAGCTCTCTTTCGTCGGGTTGACGCTCTTTTTCGGTTTTCAACAATGACCGCAGCCATCCGCGATCGACGTGTCTTCTCTCACATGCTCGCCCTGCTGTCGACGATGGCGCTCTTGTTCCATGAATAGATTTTTATGTTCATCACAACGACGTCGACTCGAGAAATATGTCTCAAAGGAGGCAGTTGGAGCGAGATACGGCCAATACGTTAATAACGCCAAAGCCGCCGGCGCAGCCAGCGCAGCCCAGTGTTTTGTCTGGCGAGACTCGGCAGGCTTCTGGCGAGAATGCGCAGCAGCTATAGAGGCGGTGGCAAGCGAGGGCAAGCTGTGAACTGGGGAGCTGGCCTGGCTTGGACTGGGCCGGGCTGGGGGTGGCAAGCTTGCCCTGCGGCCCCAGAATACCACAGCAGACGGAGGATGCCGGCAGGTATGCACCTGTAGTGTACAGCCACCCAAGGCTCGGAGTCGTCCAGGTCGTCTTGGTCGGGTTGACAATGGAGTTCCAGTATTCACTCAGTACGGTGAGGACGAGAGGAGTGGTGAGAAAGGGGAGGGAAGCAGTAAAGGATTCTGGCCCCGTCAGCCGGATACCACCACGCAGAGTATACCTCAAAGACCCGAACAGGAGAGAAAGAGGCCGCTGGAGAGGATGCAGAGAAAGAGAAAGAGGAGGTTGGCGAGAGAATTACAGGGAGAGCAATTTGAATTAGGATAGCCCAGAAAGCGTTGCTTTCTTCATCCTTTTCTTGCGTTCCTTCCGGCCACTCTTTTACTTCTGCCGCCTGCCGCGGTACAAGCTATCTGATCAATCCTTTCATCCACCCGTCTCCCCTCAAATCTATTCCATTCAGTGGGAGCCGAAAGGAGGAGTGAGCTCAAAGAGCCAAAATGAGAGTGAGCAAAACTCTCTGGAAAATAGAAGAGAAAATTAACAAAGAACAGACGATGTCCGGCGGCTGTTTCAGGGCACCACCATAACGACTCGGAGCACAAGGCCCGTACAGCAAATTGTCAGGAACATCTAGAACACTTACGAGTCAGTACAAGAAGTTAGTTTGATTTGATACGCGTAAAGCTTCCTTTCGTTCAGTTCTCTCTCGAGCAGTATTCCTACGATCGATCCAGGACGGGCTGCGATGAGGAGGAATGGTCCCGGGTCAGGGTGGCGTAAATCGCCTCTACCCACCGCGTTGCCCTTTACAGTCCCAAGCATCCAACATCTACGGAGTAATTTACTCTGAAGCACGCCTTTGTTGCACTCCTTCCACTTTGTAGGGCTGACACGCCTTCGGCCGAGCCTCTCACCTCTTTCACCTTCTTTTATTGCGTCTTCTCCACGCCCTTTTGGCCCCCATGCAGCACTCTCGCTGGCACTCTGGCACTCTACCGCGGTTGTTTTATTGCTTACAGGTATCTCTCGGTTCATTTCAGCTCGTCCGTTTGGTTCAGTACAAAGTGACAGGCTCGGCTTCCTTTACACCTTGAGAGTTACTGAGTAGAGTAGTAATCTTAGTTTCTTGCCACCACGCCCAAGGTAAGGGGACCGAGACTCCATGGAATAGGGACAAAATAGGGGCTCGAAGTAATAGTGCTCGTAAGTTATTGTTCCAGGCTGCTCTCTCTCTCTCTTCCACACTCTCTTTCACACCCTCTCTCTACCGGAAGACCGTGACTGGCCTCCGACTCCGCGTTTGGGCCTTTTTCTCTTGGGGCTGGGCTTTGCCGTTTTGATGTCTGTCTCAGGGGGTGAACCAGAGTGGCAAAGGATGTGGATAGGAAACGGAAAGAAAAAAGTAGGTCTAATTTCTTAAAGTTGGTAGCAATCAACAGGGGAAGATTTATTCCATTGTGGAGAGTTGTGTGTTATGCTAGTTAATTCAAGTCTTGACATCTTCTTGATAATTGATACAGACAAGGGGGGGCAGTCGGCGTCAACACCTTCCCTCTCGACCGTTAGACCCGTATCAGATGTCGTCTCACAGGGCATCTGTCTATGCTCGATCTGGCATCGTCGAGGATGTCAAGATATACACATATGTCTTGTCTACACGCCCTCTTGTTTCGACCAGTATCGATTGGGTTTACTCTGAAGTTGAGGGGGCGACTGTGATCCTGTCTCTGCGTTCTCTCCACTGGACCACGTGTGGTCTGGATGCACACTTCCACACCCCCCTTCTCGCCCCCCTTTTACGTGCTCGACACACAATCATGGTCTTTGCTTCTGTGCTCAAGTGCATCCAGGGCATCAATAGAACAGTACGGTAGCATTAAAGCTAGTCATTACACGTCGAAATGGGAAAGGTGTCGAGCAAGAAGAGCAAGAATGGAGGGGGCGTGTACGTCTAAAGACCTCAAGAAGCAGGTGGAAGGATGTGCTCTGTGTTTCTGCCCAAGTGCCCTCCCTCACTAGCTGTGTCCAGTGTAGCTGTAGGATTTCCCGGCTCCTCTGGCACGCCCACCGTCTCGTTTCTAAAATTACCAGGACCTGCCCTGTTTCCTTCTCATTGTCTCGCTGCATCTTTCTTGTCTCCCCTCTTGTCTGGCGTACAGACGCGTTAGTAGTAGCCTCTTGTTCTCGGCGTGCTGGTGTGTGTTTTTTGCGTGTTTTGAACTTTACCAGCAGCTCCATCGTCTCCCCCCATCTATCAATCTTGAAACGGTGCGCCTCCAGAGCGCCCCAAAGAGACTACGGTGAATTCCTGCAAGACATCCCCGGTGCACAAACAACGCAGAAGGAATGGAAGGAAGAGACGAAGAACAAAAGAAGTCAAGAGCACAGAGAATACAGGGAAGAATACACAGACTAAACTGGGATCGTAACCACAGCGGGGAGTTCGCAGATTACTTTTTTTGAGGAGACAATACTGAGTAGGGCACAGCCTTGCAACGGGGACGATGTACGGAGTACACATACACCACATACAGAGCAAGAAAGCGCAGAGGGACTCTATCCACACCGCTAGTCAAGGGGAAGACACGCGATGAACGATGCTAGTGGAAGGAAGACGGCGAACATAAAGAAGCAAAAAAAAAAGACCCTAAAAGAACGGCCGAGATCATCGACGGTCGTCATAATGGCGCGAGGGCAATCTATTTTACGAAGCCATCGTTTTGCAGTAGACGAACTAGAAGAGACAAAGAGTGAACGTCGAACCGAAAAATCGAAAAATAGAGCCAAATTTGGAGAAGACCAAAATAACATAGCAAACTTTATCAAAAACAGGGCGGTGCAACAGGACGGGGGTTGTCAGGTGGCTGAGAACCGTTGAAGAAACGACGGGCCGTTTTGGCTTGTCGTCAACTTTAGCTCATGCAGTGTCCCCGGGTTTCGACGCTGCAGCATCGTCCGTTGTCGTGTGACAGAGGCTACGACAAAAGCACGATTTCGTGCTTGCTCGTTTCGTTGTGTTGCCAGGTCTTTTTTCAGTTACAGAGGCGTTCAGTTGGGTGAGAGACAGCTTCTAAATTTATAGTCGATGTAAGTGAGAGTGAGATGAGACGTCCGAAATCTCGAGCTTCGAAAAGTCCTCAAGACATAGGTGTTATGCAAGATATTTCAGAATCAGAACCACACAGAAGTAACCCAAAATTAGAAGTAGATGCATGAGAGACATATGCACAAAAGCACAAAAATAAATCCAGCCACACTTTTTCTCGGTGGACTCAGTCATTGACGCTGCTGTGCTGCTCGGAGCATGCATCTTTCTCGCATATCCTCGCATGGCTTTCAGTGGGAAAACGGTCCAAGTCGCGTGGCACCTCAGCGTACTGTTTTTGACATAAGCCACATTTTTACTGCTTTTGATTGTGTTTTTTTTTTTGTTCCTCTGTTCTACTGTGTATTGTCCTCATTCTGGTTCGTGCTGCGCCCAATCGTGAATCCTTCACTAACACACAATCGAACACAGCTTGCGACAACCCGCGAAAAAGACGCTGGACAAAATGTCAGCACTAGTATTCCTTTGCGCAGCACCACCCATATCCTCAAAAGCTTCAGCAGAACGGTCCAGCACATTCTTGCTTCACTTCGGCTTCTCTCAGCCCCCTTTGGACCTCATTTCGTCGTGCATTGCCATGTCCGTCCCCCGACGTTGCACTTTTTCTTTGCTCTCAAGTCGTACACCCCCCGGGACGTCCAGGGCATAAATTTTGGAGCACCATTTTATTCCTGGAACCGGCCGTTGGTATCCATCCGCGGAGAGAAACTGAAGAGGACAACAAAGAAAAGCAAGGGCGATCCACATTTCCCAGCCCTACGAAGGACTGACTTACAGGGGGGGTCAAGTGTCGTTCATTTCTTTCCTCCTTCCTTTTCGAACACTTTGGGCTTGTTTTTCTTTTCTTTTTTTTTTTTTTTTTTTTTTTTTTGCCCTTGCTCCTTTTCTTTCCGCTGTTGTTCCGTCTCTTCTTTTTGCCTCTGCTCCGGCGGAGCACATCCTTGGACATCCTGATTTAAACCCGGTTGTGCTCCATCTCCGATAATCGTTTTGCCCACCCGTGCTTTGGTCCCTTGTTTTTCTGGTCTACTTCCAACGTCTAAATCGTCGAGCCGGAGACAAGCTACCGCTTTAAGTCCAGCTTCCAGGGCTGTGCATCTTTTTTGTCAACGCTTCCAACCTTCCATTGACAATCTAGTAAAAGGAGCCTCATAACAGCTCCCCTGAACCATTCCCTGTAAAATCATGCCCGCTAACGAGTCGTACTCTGTAGTCCTGGCTCCAAAAAAAGCACGTCCCACCCGTCTCCACGTCTCCCCTTGTTCTTTCAGGCCCGGGTTTCGTGCCCAAAACAACGTGGGAAGAGGCCAGCATAACGCACAACGAGAAACGCGGAACAAGGCCGTGAGACTTAATCCCCAGAGACTCGAGGAAAGGTCGAGGAGAGAGAAAAACCAGACGACAAAGAGTGGAACCCGGCGGATAACCATGTGGACATCGTTGGACTTCAAACAGTCCTTCACGCCACGAAAGCCGCGCAACACTCTAGAAACCAACGGCGCCTGTAGTCTCCGTCTCCTCCGACCGTCCATCGGGGTGGATGCAGAGGCAGAGAAAGCAAGAAGAAAGCTTCAGTCTAAAAAGGAGTCTAATTTTACTGTTACAAAATCTTGCCATCGTTGGTCCATCTAGATTGGAAAAAGGAAGATCTGCAACAGACAGTAAAAAAAAAAAGAAACGAGAAAGAATAGACCCGGCCGAGAGCTAACAGTGAACGGCCGTTTTGCCATGAGCCTCTCTCTACCTAGCCTTTCTACTACTGTCCACGCAGGGTTCTCGGAGTCGCCATATGGCTGTGTTTGGCCGTTAGTATGTTGAGCACCGTAATTGCTTGTTATTTTCTTGATTTATTTTCGTCACCACTTCTACAACCCAATCCTCCAAGATAGGGCTGCTTCTTGAAGGAACACTCGGCAGGAAATTTGGAGCCAGCCATGCCCGAAGAGCTTTGTAAACAAGAAAACAAGACGGATGAATAATACATCAAACTGCCACGGGATATCCGATGAGGGATGCAAGAGTACTGTGTACATTGCAAAAGTCGACTGCCGATTTGTCAGGTCAAATCGAACCAGACACTTCAATTCCATAGGCGGAACTCCCGAGAGACATACTATCTAGGGAACAACCTCACATGGCCTCGTTCTTGCACCAAAGAACGATACACACGTAGCTGTCGTCGGCATTCTCGTTGTTTTGAGATTTTTTTTTTTTTCGATAATCGTTTGAATGCTTCGTCTTAATATGGTGCATGGGGACAGAGACGACACACACAAAACACAAACAAACTAAGAACATGGCCAATGGTCAACAGACAATGGAGAATTCAAGATGGCCATCTACAAACATCAATGGGAAACAATGGCATGTAAATCCACAAATCAGATATGGACACTGTTTGTCGAGTCTTCTTTTATTTATATCATCTTTTGACATTGTTAAAACATCACCGGCCGTTCACAGCGTGCGACACACACTGCTTATCCACGCGACCTTGGACCAAGCCGGAGAATTAAAATTTAGCATAGAGTGTGTAGTCTGCCTCGTCCGCCTCGATCTACACGAAACACGGTAGCGAAGATGTGAGGGAAACAAAACAGAAGGGCACATGACTACCGTATATATAGCTTGCGGACAGTAGTTGGGTGAGGCATGTCGGGGAGCATGTCAAAATAGATCAACGGCGAGGAAGTGCGAGTCAAAGAAGGGAGAACGTCGTCGCAGAACGAGTTGCAGAATCTGTTGTGTCACCCACAGTTTGGCTTGTGCATGTGGACAGGTCCGTGTGCGCACTCTATGTAAAGAAGGGGAATACAAAGAGCGCGCATGGGGATGCGTCATCTCGAAGAGTAAGTACTGTGTAGGACGAAGGAACTAGATTGATATGGGGGAAAGATGGACAACAACCGCGTTCGCCATAGCCGGCATCGTGCGCCGCGATGAGCATACCGACTTATTCGTATCTTACTCAGGATGGCTCGTTTATCCTCCACTCGATTGCCGTTGCTTCCTCTTCGTCTGTTTGTGCTCACCACTTGATACAAACATATCAGCGACACCAACGTGTACATTTTGATGTTAACCCTGCATGGCATCGCCTCCTTGATTATCCAAGGCAGTGAACAGACTAAATGTAAAACAGGCACTACCTATGTTGTCTCTCCGCCTTTCTATTCCGCACTCTGTCTCGACGACTGCCAACGCCGGAACCGTCTACCCTCTTCCGATTCATCGGCCACCAAGACACGAGGCTGTTTTCATACTGTTCTTTACTGTCATATCAACGTTCCGCATTCAATACCAAGAGTCGTACTTTTCGGGAAAATGTCGTCACACAGAGTCAGACAGGGTGGTGTGTGAGAGAGTTTGCAGCCCTGTGAGGTCGTTCACGTTTACGGTTATCACAAGGTGTATAGCATCGTATATTTAGGTTTTCTACGTCTTCTACCGTCTATCAAAAGAATCCTCGGTGGACTGCTCTCTCCCGTCACAGGTAAACTTCAAACATGCTATTAGGACGCAATGCACTGCCGAGGCATGATTCCGTGATAACGTCTTTCCTTTTCTTGTGTTGCCATGTTTGTGTGCAACATGAACTGCACCAAACGAATTAAAAATATGCATGCATAGTAAACACAGTCAGAATGATGCAGCGACACCTCAAGCTGAAATGGAACACGCAAAGCTGACAAGACTACATCCTTTGGATAGCATTTGTCCGGCATTTGTTTATTTTGATCTTCACCTATCGCTATATTCTACTCCTTTCAGAATGGAAAGCTATTTTACGCTCACATCTCGATGCACGGTAAAACGGCAACTTCCATAAAATAGAAAATATTCACAAGCACTTGGATTGCAGTTGGAGACCTATATTCCAGCTTACATACGATCTGGGTGGCGGAAATGCATATGCGACTAATACGGCCTTCCTCCCCCTGGTACTCAGTAGGGTTTTTTTGGAGCTTAGCTTCCCACGAGGTCTCCGACGGCAGTGGAGGCCGTCCAGGCATACCAGGGGAAGCCAAACAGGGCAGGCCCTAAGAGTCGATCACGACATGGCAGTACCCTGATGCAGAGAAAGAAGAGTCAAGAAAAGAAAAATGATAGATACACTGGGGTTGGCCTCAATCTGATTTACGACTTGTCTTGTGAAGTCGACTCACAAGCAAAGAGGCAAAAAGAAAAGGAGAAAAAAACGACCAAATTCGACATAATTCAAGCGCATGCAAGGCCCTCACTCTTCTTGAATGAGCTTCCTGCAAGCTCTGGCCAATCAGTGTTCAAAAGCTGGATCTTTTGGTTCTTCTACAGACATCCCTGACCTTGAAGTCAAGGAAAGCAGGCAGGGAAGCATGGCAGCGGATGGTGGACCGTGGACCGTGGCGAGCGTGGACCATTTGAAAGGGCTTAGTGCTGACAGGTCGTCTGTTCCAGCAAAAAGAATCTCTCTTTTTTGGGCTGTCGCTTTCATCGTTCCCATCGTTTCTTCAGTGGACTCCTGTGTGGACTTGTGGACTTGTGGACTGACGTTGCATTTTTGACTCACACTCACACATCTTTGTTGTGTGCTCTGGTGCTGTCGGCTGTCTGTTTTGTCTGGATCCATGCCTTATGAGGCGAGCTCACCTCCTCACTTTCTCACGCGTGTCCCACACAAAAGTGCTTCAACAGGAAAAACACGCGTGGGAACGTGCCCTACGACAAATGACCCAGGAAGAACGAGCAGGGATATACAGACACGAACACGGAAAACGGGGACACGGGAAACGGAAAATGAACGTCGGGAAAAGAGAAAGAATAGTCGAGAACAAAGCTCGAAGAAGAAGAAAAGTAGTGACGAATGAGACCCTATACAAGGTTGCACTGCTGAGAAGAGCCAGGCAACTGCCTACGAAATACTAGGTATGCACCGCAGATACTGGCCACTGCCTGCTCACAGGCACTTTCTTAATAATCCAGGGAAAATAAAAGACACAGACGACATACAGACAAGACGCAGGGGAGTCAGCGGGAGTCAGGGGTTCGCCTTGTTGCTCGCCGTCGCCAATCGCAGGGCTGGGTTCACATACCGGCCGGTCGATCTGCAACATCTACGGACGGTTGCCTGCATGAACAACAACGGTCGGCGAGTGAAAAGAAAATCAAAATGAGTGACTAAACAGCAAATATCAAAGCCCTGAAGGCTTTCCATCGGGCAGCAATGGAAATCCGGCAAGGGCAGGCAGTGTTGAGAGGAAGAAGAGGAATAAGGTGCCTGTTTGAGTTGTCCATCGCTTCAAAAGGTGAAAAGAGCAAAGAAAAAATGTACACGGAGTGAATCGATACAATTAAAAAAAAAAAAAAATATCAAAGTTGATAAGTAACCGACAAGCCACACGGTTATTGACAAAAATAAAGGGAGCCTGTGAAGACGTACGGCACATGAGGCCATAAGAAAGCCATGCAGAGGTCCTAGATATCATACGAGAGACTGTACGAAGCCACCCGTGAAAAGGCCTTTACATATGATGCAAAGAAAAGGGGTTCAAATGGATTGTACGAAAATAAGGCAGCAGCGAGGAGTATCTTGCAAAGAGTACGGTCCATGTGGTTGCGGCAAAGCAGAGTGCGAGAGTGCCAATAGCTTGCAAGCATCAGGAGCGAACGTGACCCATGGCTTGGACTCTGCAGCAATATTGTACCGAGATATGTACCTGTACTGATCCAAGAAGAGTGCCTACACCGCTCGCCGTGGTAACAGAAAGGTACTTTAGGGAAAGGCGTCCCTTCATTCAAGGTGAGTGCAGCAGTGGCTGTGTAGGAGCCGCCGTCCAGAGACGGCACGGTGTCTAGTTGAACTACTAGGCAGGCAAAGTATAGGTCGAAGGACGAGCCAAGGAACAAAAAAGAGAGAACGAGAACGACGACTCCTTCCCCGGGGAACAAGGTTCCACGCCGCAGCACTACATCCATATAGTATTGTTTCCTCTGGCATAGAGTTCCAAGTAGATGGTCGACATACAGGGGCCAGTATCCAGGAAAGCTTGGTTGTGGCTTGGTATATTTCATACAGTACGAAGTATTTAACGTTGCCTCTATGTAGGACAAGCTGCAAGACCTCGTGATATGGTTATGACTCTTCACGAAGTTGTATTTTACTACTAAATGTAGGAACTGGGCGTGGTGTGTTGCTTTTATGATGATAAAATCAAATGTAGAAGGGGGTTTGAAAGGCTTTCCATGCGTTACAGAATTATTTGCTCGTTAGGACCACAGCCGTATTGTACTCACAATGGTCTTTTGATTATTCGCTCCGTTGTTACTCATTATTCACGAGTCCTTTTCCATCATTATGTCCTGCTCCTGATCCTACGCTGGTGTCACGCCAGCCTTACGAGGGACATGCAAGTTTGGTTCCCCCACGATGAAAGGAACGAGGATGAGGAGGAAGAAGATGGGAGATGGAGGTAAATGGGATGCAAAAATGCAAGAGGGAAGAGCAAATAGATATGGCGGACATTGGACATAACAAAAGAAGGAAGGATAAGGCAGACGAACAGGAGGGAAGGAGGATGTTGCAGGCGGATGGATGGCTATCGGCTCCTTCCAGTGGGAGGTCGTAGTAGTAGCTATGGTGAAGATGCGTAACACTGAAGAGTCTGGCTGCAAAAATCACAAAATACATACAGAGTTCGAGCGTGATCTGGCCAGACCATCGGCACCGTTCGGGGCGGGTAATGAATGGAAGACGGGAGAGAAGAACAGAAGAGCGATAGAATAAAAATCAGACGACAGAAACGTGTACCGGTCTGGGTGTGGAGACCTGCAAAGCATACAAATCTCCGCCTTTTGGTGCTGCCATTATCGTGGCGTCCTTGTCACTTGTGTCACGGACCGGCGCCTCTTATGTGGGTGGGACAGGCCGTTGCTGTAAGAAGGGAGTGACTTTTGAAAAGGCGGAGGAAAGACGAGCAGCAAAATGATAGTCCAAAACTGTCGACACGGTTCACAGTCAACAACAAAAAAAGAAAACGAAGCTAATGCAAGGAACGAGTGTCTCTTTATATGGAAAACAGACATCAGAACGTTGAACAAGAAAATAAGTCATGACGAGCCGCCGGGTCGACTGCTCAGCCTGGGCGGGAGAGAAAGAGCAATTACAAAAAACGATAATAGAAGCAAGTAAAGGACGGGACAAGGCGACAATCTCGCCGAGCAAACGGTACACCACTTTGTGCAGAGACTGCAAACTGGCTGCACCTTTGTCTGCACATTATCTGCATATTGTCTGCACGTACGCACATACACTCCCACACGCACTATAGACGTCCCACAGCCCTGTCTCGCACGGGCAAAGGCAATATGCGGTTGGCTGTTATTGTCCGCGATTTGTCTGCTCGCACTCTCTTCTTTTCCAAATACTTTGATGAATATTAAGATGTGGTATAGCATACATACAATGCCGTGCTTATGCTCGTTAACGTTTCCTTTCTCGTCCACGGGTCGTCTACAGTCGTCCATTTCGTCCCGTGTGGCTGTTCCAATTCCAGCCTTTGTAGCCATCAAGTATGGTTCCAGTTCCAGTTCACGTCCCGTCTGCATCGTTCTATCTGCCCCAGATTGCATCTCGTCCCCTTTTTTTCCTACCTCATTTCTGCTCGTTCGAGTTCAGGTGACAAAAGGGCGTGTTGTAGTTGACGTTCTATTGACGTTGTATTGCTGCCAATAGGGTGTCATCATCTCGTCCCTACACTACCAACCACAGCCCAGCCCGTACTCCGTACCGAATATATACAAATTTCAAATAAGAAATGATCGGCGCGCCGTCCGGGATTTTTCATAATTTCCTATTATTCCTCTTTTTTACTACTATTCATTATTCATGTACTCCGTACCTAGGCCTTCCTTTCTCATATTCCTCAATCCTCGGTGCCTGTCAAAGTCAAGGCGCGAGTCGACATCCGCTCGTAAAATAAAAACATACACAGTACATGCAAACAACATTGCATCCACATAACTTTTTCTTTTCATCCTCCCGACGCAAGGCACGTGTGGTGGGAGCGGCTCATCTAGGCCACATCTCCATTTCCCATCTCAGCCCATCTGGCCATCGCAATCCTCCCGGTCGTGATCGCATTGAGTCGCATCTAGTCTCCGACGCCCACATCACGTTTTTGTGTATGTTCTTTATCTTGTCCTTTTTTTGCATGGTTATGCTTACTTTCCTCGGACTAATATGGACTCGGTCCCTCGACCCAAACTCTTGCATCCGGCCGCCGCTCCGCCACGTTTCTTTGGTGCCGTCTTTTGGCGTCCATCTTTTCCTGTTGTTTTGTGTTTTTATTCTTGCATTCGAAGTAATTCTGTAGTACCCATCTATATCCACAATCTGGTGTTTGCTTTTTGTGTTGTATTGATTTATTTTCTCACTCTCATCGACAAAAGTTTCCGAAAAGGCGGGCATCTCACACTCACACTCTCAAGTCAAACCAAACAGCTGCACGACGTACAGCGTGCTCCGAGCCGTTTTTCGACGTAACGTGGGCAGGCAAAGCCACAAACGGTTTGCGGGTTGCGAATTGCGGTTGGGTAGGGCGAGGGTAGGGGTACATCCACCGCCCGCAATGTCGTCACTTGAAGAGATGTACCCAAATCTCACCTCACTTACAGCTTACAGGTACAACGCATCTTAATATACTGTTAACATCTCGCTCCCGATTCGTCCACTCGCGTTCGTCAGCCTCTCTCTTTACCACATTCTACCACACTTTTACATTTGTTTTCTCCTGCACATTCATCCAGTCGCTGAAGCTGCTGACACTGTTTCTCTCTCTTGACAGGCCACTATCTTTTCTTGTTCACCCCACCCACGTCATTGACCACATGCTTTTGTCTGTTCTACCTTTGCTTCTTGTCCACATTCTCAACGGGCTGTTCGTGTTTCCCGCCCACGTTTCGAGTCCTATCATATCTCTCTCCCGTTGTACAGTCGAGGCTGAGCGATGACGCACCGAGTGCGTTCTGCTGCGTGATAAAGGGCATATATTGTAAATAGGTAAATGAATTGTATTTTTGTTTAAACAACCGTCATCATGACAACACTCGATTTTTGTGTCCTTTTTCTACTCTGTAATTACTCGATACCTGGATGACCACAATCTCTGTCATCAGGGCAAGCAGTGAGCTGCACGCTCTCCATTGCAACTCTGCTGAAGGGCAGGGGACCAGCAAATACCGGAGAGAGGGGAGCTTTCCGTCCGAGCACCCAGCAGCAACACTAACAACACAAGCTGCCCACCACCACCTAAAATGCAACGGGACAGCTCTGCCCGCCCCATCGCGTACCCCGACAGGTCACTGCGGCACAAGGTCACAAAAAATACAGTATTACGTCGTAGAGTGAGAAACAAGAGTGCTACACTGCACCACTATGGAGAAGCTCTTGAAAGTCGTGCCCGGTTCGGAGCTGTTGCCTTGTCTTTTTCTTGGCAGTTGGACCCCAACTTTTTGATTGTCTCGATCTTTGTCTTCTTATTTGTTTCGCGCGCGGTGTCTCGATTCTTCTACTCGTGATATTTTTGACGGCTGCTTCGTTTTTGGCCCCCACTTCCCCCTTTGCCAAAGTTTACAACGGACGAAATAGCCCTTGGCGATGCAGTGGCCATGTGTTTTTGAGTGTCTCGAGTTCAGCCTCGGATGATAATGTACAAAGTATGGCGGCGTAGATGAAGCGAGATGTCGCAACGGCCACATACCAATGTACTTCGTAGGGCATTGTGCATTCGGCGATGTTGTGTCCGGTGTCAAGCTGGTACTCAACTGTTGACAGCAACGATCAACACTGCCTGTCGACATTCCCGAATCTACCGAATCAACCGAGCTATGTGGTGCCATGTTTTGTCCAGCTGCTATATCTTGTTGTCGTTCATTCTCGGTGCTGTTCTTCTTATTTGCTGCTATACTCGGTCTCGCTTCTTCTTATTATTTTTGGCCCCCAAAAGCGGCAATTTGAGGGCAAGCAATAACAATACGACCCTCCACGTATTTTTTGTCCATAGTGAGTGTTTTAATTGTGCTCAACAAGTTGTTCTCAATCTTTTTTTTTTTTTTTTTTTTTTTTCAATCGCTAGTTCGGTGCTATTACTTTTCGTGGCCGTTTGTCGTATATCTGTGGGTTTTGTTTTCAAACACGGTATTTTTAATACAGTTTACTTTTTTCGGGTTTTTTTTTTTTTGGAAATAAAAATAAACGATGAAAAAAATAATCGTTGAATAACACTCAAAAAATACACAGCTACTATTCTCACAGTTTTCATATGATTCTTATTAATCCAAAAAAGCTTCTCACCTCACCCAAAGTCTCCATGTCACGTTCCAGATAATGAAAATACAGGTTGACTGTACTAGTACTCTCACTCTGTCACTCACTTTCCCCTTCGTCCCTTTCCCGTCCTTCTTTAACCGAACAAGACCGGCCAACCTCCACCTCCACCATCCCACTTTCCCACCATCTGCAGGGCAAATGCAACAGTATGCAACCAGCATATGCACCTGGGGACGTCGGGGCCTTGCGCTTGCTGCTTTGCTGCAGGCGCTGCAGAAGGTGCCACTGGCTGCATGAAATCGAATTCTTCAGAGGGGCAGAGGGGCAGAGGGACAGAGGGGACGGACAGACGGGGCCAGCCACAAGAGTTGGGGTCCTCTCCTCAGCTGTCTGTTGACCCCGCCCCCCCGCTATTTTCTCGGGTCGCGTCTGTTAACTTGACCGCAACTCTTTTGGTGTGTCCTCGCCTGTTTGGCAGCAGTTTGTGTGTAGAGAAGTCGGGGAAAATGTCATTGACAGTCAACGGTCATACAAGACGACAAAATAAAAAAACAGCTCGCACTCTGTACACATTGAGCCTAGAGTCGTATGCAGTCTCCAAAACACGATGCAGCGGCTCAAGGAAGTCCCGTTAGTAACAGTCTTGTCTCTTTTTATTATATTTTTATTTTCTTTCCTCACATATTCACTCACTCTTGGAGAAGTGCCCGCCTTTTCGGTGTGAGACGGAACGTTAGTTTCCTATCTTTGTGGATGTACTTCGTAGTTTGGTTTTCTTTTCATGTCCTCTTTTGTTGCCTCGTATTTTTGAATATCATCATTTTATTTTGAATTCATTTTTAAAATTTCAAGTGTCCACAACGTGCCCGCTATGTTCCTGTTCCGCAACGAACGATATTTGCGGACAAAAGTTTGCGGAAAGATGGAAACATACTGAAAATACCGCGGGTTTGTTCTCTCAATGGACCGTGCATTTGTACATAGCTTTTCTTGAGAGACGTTGACAGAATCTCCAAAAACGGCAGAGCGTCCGAGCTGGCCAATGGGCGTGCCTTGATGTTTTCCGTGTTATTGCTGTGCCCCGCCAAATCGTTCTCGTATGTTGATGCCCTGCACTTGCGAAGTTGTTTTGATTTTCACTTGTTCTAAAATTGTACAATCAGGAAAAGTCAAAATCGAAACTGATCTTTTTTTCTTCTTCTTTTTTTCAAGAACTACTTTGCTACTTTGCCTGCCAGCATGAAATCGTGGTGAACACCAGCCACTGCGAAAGTTCAGACGGCCGAAAATAGCCAAGAAAGCCTTGTCCATCCCATCACAGGGCAGTGCTCAATGGTCAAACACCAAAATGGCCGCCAAAAGGATGGCCATCCCAGGCCAAAACTCCAGGTGTGGTCTCTCCAGCCACAACAAAATGGACGGCCTCTCGGCCATGGAAGGTGAAAATAGAAGGTGAAAGAAAGGTGGCAGCAAAACAATGCCCATGAATTTGCTGCTGGACTATTCTTCTTCACCCAGCCACACTACAACCGCCCAGTACTTCGTAGATGCCCACCAGCCTCGCCGCTGTGAACCATAGCCATTGGCTGCCCACGGTGTGGCCGTACTTTGTAGGCCGCCTGCCACTGGTTCTTATTGTTTTCTTTGAATTTTTTCTGCCTCGATATTTTGGTAGATTATGCAAACATACCTAACTGCAAACAACAAAAAGTTCACCTGCAGGGCCATGTGTCTACCAACCATTTTGGCCGAAGCATGAAACCTTTCTTTCCACGGCCACATTCGCCGACTTGCTAAGCCGTAGCTTTGTAATAGGGCTGCCCGTCCTGCTCGGGTTTTCCGCACCGGAATTCCATTGGACGGATTAGACGCCAGTCATCAAGGCAGAGATGGAGCAGAACTCTTGTGAAATGGAGAACGAGCGAGGACTGAATCTTGCAACCGGGTCGATTGGTTTTTCATGCTCTACGTTAGTTTGTCAGTAGCCTTTCACATAGCTTGGATGTAGCTTGCTTGCTTCCTTTGTTTCTGCCCTACAACTCCTTCGTTTCCGAAATCCGTGCTCCGTTTTTTCTCTCTCTTATTCTCCCCCTTGTGCCTGGCCATGGCCACGCCCTCTTTTGACTCTGCACGGAGTACTTCCTAGCTTCATTCCCTGATTCATACATCTTTTCGGGCTATGCTCTCAAAGTGGACGGATGTGGTACGGACGTGGACGGATTTGAGAGGCTGTTGTCTCCGATGTCCTTGATGAAAAGCGCCCCTGTCCAGCCCAGCTCTTCGTATCTTCCGTATATCGTGTGGGGTTGGTGGTGGTGGTGGTGGGTGTGTGCGAGCTCGAGCACACACTCGCAGTGAGATGAGTAAGGAGGGCAGGGGGATGGGCTGGAAAAGAAAGTGATAACGGTCACGGTCCACGGTCCACGGTCCACGTCCCACGGGTTTTCCGTTGTGAAATATCGTAAGCAGAAAAGAAGCTGGTGGTGGGTGTTGCGGTGTCCGGCCGTTTTCTTTGCGCACGAGCAGTGGCACCCGTTTTCATTGCAACAAAGGAATTCAAACACGAAAAGAATGAGATTCGATAGGGCCATCAGAAAGGGAAAAAAAAGTGACTAGACAGGGGGAGAGGGAAAAAAAGACATTGACATAAAAAGAGGAGACACACTAAACCGCTAGCTGTCCAACGGTGCGCTAGCCCTATCATTGATGTCGTTAGGGGGTCTCGGGGTGTGTGAAGTGTGAAGTGTGTGAAAGGTGTGCAAAGGCGTGCATAGGGTGCATATGTGCAGGACGTGCCACTAGCTAGTGCCACGGAGAAGTCCGTAGCGGATTAAGAAAGCTGGGGAAAGGCCAGAAAGGGGAGATTATCAGGATGACAGGTCAGGGAGACCAAGCCCTGCTTCTGAAGCAGAAAGAAAGGACAGGGACAGACGAAAGAAATAGTGGCCATCGGAGGAAAAACGTGCCTTTTGTTCCGACTTCTTGCCAGAATACTACGTATACGTAATCAGGGCGTGAGATGCATTATTCAGAAAAGTCGCCGGACGTTCGGTCGAAGATGAAAAGGTAGGGACTCGAGGACGTGAATCGCGGTTAGATAACACGAGTGGCAGAGAAAAGAGAAACGTGGAAATTGGTTGTGGTCGGGGCGTTAGAGCTGCTCTGGAGGGGCAATAAACATCGCAGAAGGACACAGCAGAACAGACAAAAACGCCTCGCGCCGCCGTTTTGAGTTTGAGCTTTTGGGGGGGGGGGGGGGGTTTCTGGCCCTTGTGGCGTGAGCTTGCTGCAGATGGAGGACGGGAAGCGCTGAAGAACAGCGAACTGGACAGCAAAAGAAATCAAACAGAAAGGGAAAGAAAAGAAACTACTCCGTACACAGTACAGGGGAAAGTGTGGCTTGGCCAAAGGAGCCAGGAACAGCCACGCCGAGATCCAGAGACACAGAAAGAGCCAGAGAAAAGAGAACCAGGAACCGGTCACAGAAAGTTGGCCGCCGGGCAGTCGGCCAGCCAGTCACCGTGCTCACGTAGCAATGGACCTGGCCATTGCTGTCTCTGGCTCTGGTTCTGGTCTGTCCCTTCTTCTCGATGGAGAATAGATGGCCGTCCTCGCCTGTGTTTTCACAACCGCCCTGATGCGACGCTACTCGCTAACAGCGTCTCATTTGACGGCACCCTGCCGGCTCTGTCTTTCCTAACCTGGTCCATCGTGCAGTCTGTGGACTGGTGTTGTCATTGTTCTTCAACTCTGCATGTCTCCTTTGCATGTCTTTTTTAGAGTGTACTCCGTATTGTCCACGCCCTGCGGCTATTCCAAAGGAGCAAAACAGCCGAGAAGAGAAGTTGAAAAAGCAGGGTTGACGACGTCAGGAAGACATGCCAATAGCAGGGTCTAAGCAGACCGACCTTTTTTCAAAAAGCAATGACAGCCAAACAAATGCCAACAGAACACACCAAGAGACACCATTAGACCCCAAAAGACACCAAATCTCGGAAACGACGCCGCCCGAAGCAGATACTTGTACCGTTTGTTTTCTTTGCGGGCTTAATATCCCCGCCCGTAAGCTCCGTCCTCCACGCGGCGTGCAGGGGTGGGGAAAGGAGAAAAAATAAAGGACAAAGACTCGAGTCGAGACTAAGAACGACGGAAACAACAAGGGAAGGAAGAAAACAACCCGTAGCTCGACATGTGCGGGAAATGTTCCGTTCACAACAGAGAGGTAAATAGAGGACAGCAACGATAGCTACATTACATACAGCATGACGGCATCAAGAGTAGGGCTAGGCGAGCGCGGGCCACGGCACTAGAAGAAAATGGAAGCTCGCAACATACGATTCTGAAGATGTCTGTGCTGGCAATTCGATTTAGGACTACTACTAACATGCTTTTCTCATTTTAAAACCGAAAAGAAACGGTCTGTTGACACGCCAATCGGTGAGGCTCAAACTGTCGTGATGATGGGTAGAAGTGGAAAAAGTAAAAACAATGAGGCTTAAGACGACTAAAAGAGACAAAAATATCAAACATCGCCGTCGATATCAAGGAGACAAGATGACGATGGAGCCTTGTCAGACCCCGATCTGCTTACAAGCGGGGACCTGAGGCGAGTTTTGAGGGACTTGAGCATTGCAAACAATCAATCTTGTTATTTAGCAGACTCGTTTTGAGCAAGGAAGACCACGAGCGACCCCTGCTGACCACGCCCACGATACCCCACTGCAGTTTTGGACACGGCTCTTCTCCTTTTGCAAAGCGTTATGCTGGCCAGACCAGGCCAATATTGTAGAACATACTGAGGATGGGTGGAAGCGGTATTGACGGCGACTGGCCGACAGTGGACTGGACTTGACTGGACTGGACTCGAGAGAAACGATCTGCAGAGCGTGAGACGGGCGCCCTATGGGCAGGGGTTACGATAGCGTGGTCTAAAAGTCGAAATGGTGTGAAGGTGGGTATGTTAGAGCCAACAGACCAGGTAATTCGCTGGCCCTGGACTGGGCCCCTGCCGAAGGCAAGGCGGCAAAGCGGTCCAGAAACACGCGGGAAGCCAAGACAAGAGACAAGAAAGACAAAAAAAGACAGGGAAAGACAAAAAAAGACAGGGAAAGACAGGGAATGACAGGGACGGAAACGGAACAGGGAGGTTTGAACGAATGTGGAAGGCTGTTCGCGGTGTCTGCCCCCGTGGCTGCCCGCTGTAATGACGCAAGCCGGGCGTCCCAGGCAAGCCAGACACCGGTTGGGCAGTCCTTGGGCGTCAATGACTTTTTACTTGTCTGCTTGTGCCCTCCAAGACCCCGAAGCTCGAGCCTTCGGGGACTGTTCGTGCGAACATGGGCATGCATGGGTTCTGTCTCGTTTTGTCCAGCGGGGAGGTGGCGGGAGATAGCGGGCGAAATATGGCGGACAGAGTCCGACTTTTTGCCTGTTCTGTTTTGGGGGCAACCCTGATGCGGAGAATGTTGGCCGTCCGCCGGGCATTAGTTGACCGAGAGCAATTAGGTGCTGGAGATGAGACAAAGAGGCAAAGAGTGGTAGAGTGTCTGTTTCTGTGACATACTTCTGGTAGTCTACGATAGTCTGTGACCGAAGCCGATGAGGAAGGTAGTTTTTTTTCCTGTTCAGCTACATTTTTGAGCGTTTTCTTTGATTTCATTCTATTTTGTGTCGTTTTACTGCCAATCTTTATCCCCCATGCAATGAGAGTGCAGTGCAGTCAAGAAGATGCAGTCGAGACCAGAAAGGAAAGAAACCAAACACAGCTCCGTGGTCGACGACAAGGGTGACATAACTACGGAGTACGACGTACTGCGTAGACGGAATTTGCCATTAGCAGCCAACTGGCACCTGTCACCTCGCAGCCTCCTTCTCTTTTTTGTCTACGGCGGACTTCAAGTGTTGTCTCCGTCGTAGTATGCCGACTATTCTTCTCCTTTCTTGTCTTCTTTTTTGGTCGTCTTTCCCCTTTTGCTCCGCCGCCATGGGTGTGAGACGATCGTCTTGGCTTTTCTCATCTTTCCTTGTCTTTTCTTTGGCGGATATTACCAGCATCAAGGTCACTGTGACAGTGAGTTCGTCAGGGTCTTCCCGCCTGCCCAATCTGTCTTTTGTTTTCTTTTGTTCTTTGTCCAATCTGGGGCCGCTCGGGTGGTGGACCGCAGCCTGTCAGGGCTGGCCGAAATGGGCGATTGGACCACGCGTGCCACCACTTGCTCCATAGAAAACACACACACGCGCTGCCCTGTTTCTCTTCTGTTGCATTCACTCTCATCTCAAGGCCTGTTTTTGGTCGTCTTTTTGTGTTTTTACCTTTTCTCACTCACTGCTGCCGTTGCATCGTTCTAATTTTTGCGGCCTTGCCCTGCCAGCATGCCAGCTCAGTCTCCAGTCCATGGGTGTCATGGCAGAGGGTTTCGGTGGAGGTGGACTCTCTCGCCTCTTTTCTGTTTTTGTCTTGTATCTTCTCTCTCTCTCTCTCTCTCTCTCTCTCTCTTTTGAGCTCTCTCTGTCCACACCTCTCTGACTAATTTTATGAGGCTCTTTTCCAGGCCCACAGTCAGAGAAACGTCAAGCTTTTTTGACGTGGCTAACTCTCACCCGATTATCGACGGTCGTAAATTTTGATTTTCATTTGTCTGGACTCCCGTAAAATCTGCCCATTTGGACGGATACTCTTCACGCCGAGTTACGTGTCGTCTTCTTGGGTCGTCTTTTCTTCATGTCCTCCCTTCTTCCTGCAGCCCTTTCCCTCCTCAAACGTCGCAGCCACCCTCCCTCCAGCCCAGCGCGTCTAATCGCTCCCTACGAGCGGCTCGTAAAAAAGGAGGAGGAGGAGGAAGGATGCGATGCTCCAAAGGAATGCGGGAAAGGATGTGGAAAAAGATGCTGCGAGTGCACGATTTTCTGGGTTGACGGCAGACGGTAGTAGGGAGAACAAAATAAAAAGGGCAGGAAGAAGGAAGGAAGAGTACAGTACAAATCGGAGCGGCGCTTCGAGGGAGGGCAGACGAGACCAAAAGACAAACAGCACCAAAGCTAGTGACCGACATGCAAGTGCAACGACGACATCCTTCCATTAAGCGATGTGCAGCAGGGCTGATCTACAAAGTACCAGGGAGTGGACAGTGATAGGTGACGACGGATATATGTATCTTGCATGTAAAATGAGAGAAAGGTAACCCTGCAGAGTTATTTCATATTCTGTCACAATGCTGTATTTCTGCAACCGCTTTTCGCTTTACATATATGCATACACAAAGAGACAAAGTACACTGGTCGGCCATTTATTTAGCGAAAATGCACCGCCCAAAATTCCAAATAACAGCCGCCAAAAGTCAAATTGAAATACTAAGTATGTAAAACAGAAAAACTCAAATTCAAAAATAAGTGCCATAAACTCAAATCCCGTATTACTGTCTTTGCATATTCAGAAACAAATATCACATGCCAACCAGCACCCCAATGACTGTCAACCAGCCCGCTTAACACTGTCCGTTTAACACCTTCCGGTTGAGCTTTGCTGCGCCTGTCTTCTTCGACCAGGTTCCCCGTTTCTGATCGTCGGTTGTCCGTTGTTTTTCGCCCTACGAGATTGTGGACCACTAGACCACTCTGTGTTCTATTTTTCTTTTTTCTTCTTCTTCTCCTGTTTACTATTTTGTTCTGTCTGTCTCGGCGATGATGAAAGTCCACCTTCTTTTCTCACTGTCTTCTTCTGCACACTAAAAATGTTGATTGACCCCACAGTTCAGCCCGACCACTCTTCTTTTATCTTATTTTAATATTTTAGTATTTTGACGCTTACCATTTCCCTCGTGCTTGCCCTATTTTGACTTCTTGAAACGACCCCTGCTCGCCTATCGGATGAGGAGCTAGCTCCATCAACGGTTTTTGCTTGTCTTTTCTCCTTCCCTTCTTGCCGTTTTCCCTGCCCTTTCCCTGCCCGTGGACTTGCCCGTTTTTTGCCCTATTTTCTTCATCTCCAATGCCCATCACTCGCCCGCTCCATCTTTAATTCTCGACCAGCCTCTTTTGTTCGTTTAGTTCATCAGTCTAGCACCTCGCGTAATGTGCCCTTCCCGGTGTCCCCTGTCTTTGACACTCTTGTTAATGCCCTCATGCACCCTGACCGGCGTCTCTGTTGCTCCGTGTCGATGCCGATATGCGCTTCTCGATTATCTCCCCGGTATACCCGACCCTCGGACGCTGATGTATGTAAACTTTTGGTGAATCAGGTCACCTGCACCCCAGACGCCCTGCCGGTTGTACACTTGACAAGATCAACTGGCAGTTGTCTTTTTGTGTGACGACTTCGATTTGGACTTGTCCTCCGAGCTCCGTACTTGTCTGTATTCTTACAGCGTCTTTTCTGTCCACTCTGTCTCCCCAGTTTTGAATAACACGCTGGGCGCAGCACTTGCTTTTCAGCAGGGATATGCATCCTCTCCTACCTTTTCAGCACTCTATTTTGCGTGCTGCCCGTTCATTGCCCGTCACCGTCTTCCCTATGGCGGCTGGCAAAGGAAATACAGGTAGAGTCCTACGTACAAGCAGCCCAAAAGATGTTAGTCAGTGGCCTGCCAGCACACTCAAAGTCTCTGAGTATTTAGGCGGTCAAGTCCATACTTTACACAACCCATTTTCTTTTTGCTCCTTTTGCTCTTTTGCTCCGTAGTGCTCCACAGTGCTCCGTACGTTGTCGCAATGAATGGTCGTCCACTTTTTTTATTATTCTGTACACATTTCCAAGGTGAACGGGTACAAGCCACAGCCAGGATCTGGATCGGTTTCTATTCTTGGCGACCTTTTGCTCTTTAGTAGCAGTGTCGTCAGTATTTTATCGTCGCAGTCGGTGTTGACGGCGTCGTAGTTGCAGTAGCAGTAGCAGTTCTCCGTAGTAGTAGTCCAATCGTTCGGCGTAGTCCATCGGCGGTGAATCTGTATCTCACGATGCTATCTGCTATCCTTCTCGATCTACAATAATATGCCTTGCATTTTGTTTCGCTTTCCCCGGGTTCACGATGGGTCCCTTGTCTTGCCAGCAGTGTGGTGCGATGCGATGCAAATTCCTGTCAATGTCATCGACATCACTGACGCCAAAAAAACACAACGCTGTCGCTGACTCCAACTCACATGCTGTCACTTTGAGTTCTGCGTATACTCAGTACTCGAACGGTTCGTGACTCTTTCCTTTTCTGTGCCGCACCCGTACGTGCCGTTCTTTTTCCAAATTCTCCCACACCCGCCTCTTTTGGACGTCGCCTTTTTGTTGCTTCCCGGCCGTCTCATCCAGCTGCATGGAACTTGTTACCAACCAAGGGAAACTAGGAGAGAACAATGTAAGGAAAAAATCGTGTACACATAAACCCAGCGCCAGAGTTTGAGCAACAACGTGCCTTCCATGCCTTTCCAACGTGCCTTTCCTCATGTCCCGACGACCCTGGTCGATCTTGTCCCGCTGTCAGGCAAAACAACACAATTTCCAAAAATTTCCAGACTTTAGAATTTGAGTGGGCAGAATTGCAAAATGTCCGTCACGTTCCGTCCAACGGTCGAGTCCAACGTCCCATGTTCTCGTTTCTGGTCAAGCCACTTTCCACTCTCCGGATTATCTTGTTTAAACGCTCTTCGCCCGTTGGCACGGCCTGACAAATACCAGAATGACAAAAAACTGCCAGACCGAAAGTCGCCGGACGTTTGTCATCCTGTCTGTTTGGTCGCAATGCACGTTTTCAAAAACCGACTGGGGTAATTTTTCGTGACTGCACCACTTTGCCGTTATCCGTCACGACTCGTTTACATCATCTCGACGTCTGCAAGTCTTCCCCGGGATCGCCAACAAACGTTGATTGCCCAGTCTCGATCGGGGTTGGACGGTTTTTTTGTCGAGATCGTGTGCCCAACTGTCATTGGACAGCTATACGCATATAATTTCTATTTCTTTATTTCTCCTCACGGTCTCCTATTTGCGAGTTTGTTACACTTTCTTTTTCTCCGTCCTTTTTCCAGTGTAAAGTCTCAGCCCAGAAACGGGATCGGGCCAACCCTAAGGCGCCTGTTGTCTTCCGCCCTTTTCTGGCGTTCTGAGTTGTTTCTTTTGCCACTGTCAAACATGCTTTTTTTTGACTTAATGACATTGACAGACCGTCTTGTTTTATTTGACAGACCGCCATTAACACAAGACCGGTGACAAGACAAGCGCCAACACCGTCTTCAACCGCTTTTTCTTAGTTTCTTGTCATTCATCGTTGGCGCATATTTTAACGTAGCAGCACTTGTTTGAAAACGTCCGATCGGTCTCTGCCTTTTTTCTGCTTCTCCTGGGTTTTCTGCAACGCCATTTGTCCTCTTATCCATTTTCTTTTTGATTTTCCATTTGTTCACTCGCCAAAAAAGACACCCTGCCCGCGTGCTGCGGCCCTGCTATAGCGTGGACCAGGGTCTTTTCTCCTTCTACAGTTCACTCTCTTCCATTCGGTGCTATCAATAGAAGCGCGCAGCGTGCAGTGCCTAGCAAATTAGCGTGCGCGAGCTGGAAAAAAAAAAAAAAGAAGGCTATGGAGACAAGGAGAGGCAAGGAGAAAGATGCAGCAAAAGGGTAAGGGCGCCGTTTTTTTTCTCGCTAAAAAAACTGTCCGCTCAAAACTGACGCCATCACGGAAAGGGAGGCAGGAAGGGTGGCCACTAACAAACATCAGGAAAAGAAGGACGGTGGCCCACTAACGGTAACCTCCGTTCCACCTTTGCTCTGTGGTGCGTGCCTGCCCCCTGTGTCGTTTGCTAACGAATTAGAGGCGCGGCAGGAGCGATGGGGCAGATGAGGGGAGAGGGGGGGGGGGAGAGGGAGCAGAAAGCAGAGGGAAAGAACCAGACGAGAGGGGAAGGCACGACGCAGGCACAACCACAACCAACCACCCACAACCAACCACCCACGACCACCACCCAAACCCAAACCCACGCAACCTCGTAGACGCCCGACAGCAGCGCGTCTGTTCCTCCTTGTTCTGCCCTTTTTTGCCGCGATCCTTCCCCATCAGGATATATCTCCAGCCAACGGCCAGACGGCCCAAAGAGGCAGGGAGTCAAGGCGACGACTGGCAAATAAGAGATGTTGTGAGGGAAAGGATTCGAGGAAACTGCGAACGTGCAAAGTAAACATTACGGCGTTCTTGCCTAAAGCATATCGGTCGCTCTTGCATTTTTTTTTGTGCAGTACATCGCTCTTTCTCCAAAACTGCACATTGTGCATCGCTCCTTCCCTCGCGATGCACTTTATGGCCGTAGATAGGGTGCGTCTTGAGCTGGCCGCCCCCTTTTTTGTTGATTGTAGACTATCCACAAATTTTTTTGGGCTTCATTCTGAACAAACCCCAATATTTCATGATTGCTGAAGTTTCCCTGTTCATCACCCCTTCGCACAACAAACTCAAATCAGTCCAACAGCCCGTCCCTCTGTTGGTGAAGCTCGGCTCTGGCTCCGGCCCCCGACTTTTTCCAGCTTTGCCAGACCCCGGTCGCCAATTGCCAGAAAGGGCAGTTTCTGGCAATCTGGCAAATCTGCACCCAAAAACAGCAGACGCTTTTTGTCTACAGCCAGCAGCTTGTCCACACACAGGGCCGCTTATTCATTTGTCAAACTGCAGTTCTTGGCGATGAAGACGGTCATGGAGAAAAAGGACGACCAGCAAGCACGGGGCAGAAGACAGATCCGACGATCAGAGCTGACTCGTCCGCCCGTCGTTCCAGTACGACTGCGACAGGACGACTGCGAGTGCAACTGCAACAGACGACGGGGAACGGGCATGACAGGGCCCAGGGTGGTGCCATACCAGCAGAGTGGACCGGCCCTTTTGTCGAGAACAAGAACAAGAACAAGGACATCACTGCCCAAGTACACGGCAGATGACAAAAACGAACAACCTGAAACCGACGGCACAGCCCAGGCGAAAGGGAAATCAAAATGTCAATTTTGTAAGTCTAGACAGTTTGCAAGCATTGCTTGGAATTTTGTCTCCTTGGGACGGCAGAAACACTCGCGTCTTTTTCCCTTTTGGGTTCAATGCCCTCCAAATTCATCTGTTTACTTTTGCACTTTATTGTGCGCAGCTTTGTCTTGCATTTATTCATGAGTCTATTATTTACATGCCCAATGTAAAGGACTTTCCCTTCGTTATCGCAGCCGGCTAGCTAATCAACTTACCACTTATATGCCTTGCGGCCCACGTTCGCGACCGGCGTGGCTGGCGTTTCCCCGACATCTCTCTGGCGCATCCGCATCCTTTCGCTCTGCATCTGAAAATCTGGAACTTCTGCATCGCCAAAAGCATGACCGAATAGGCGGTCCTCGAGTTGATTTGGGAAAGTATACTCCGCACGCTGCATGGCCGCGGCCCGGCCTCTATGTTTTGGCCTGCCCTTCTGATCTTCTTTGCCCTGTCCGCCCGGCGGCACAGCTGGCGATTCACACCCCATCCCACGCTTGCAATATCGACAATGAGCAGACAACACGGTTTACGGAATGTATGGCTCGTATTACTGGCATCATTTCGGTCATTTGTCCGAGCAAAAAGAACCAAGAAAAACTGCATTAAAATATCAGAACCGACGAGCTCCTGCTACCGTTGTATCTACTGAGTACTCTTCTCGGAGTGACGGCCGACGTGCAGCGCCTCAGCCTGGTTCTTGGCAGCCGTGTGGCGCGCGGCAGAGACAACGGCGATATTGGGAGTGGATGAGGAGAGAAAGAGGAGAAAATGACAAAGAAAGTCGAAAAAGACGAAAAACGACGAGAAGAGAGACACCGCCGAGCAAACGTTTCGCCCTATGGGCCTCTGCCCTACGACATCGACTGATGTGCAGCTATGACGGCAGATCCCCCTCGAGGTCGTCTCTTCTCTTTCTCGCCTTTTACTGTCAACGAACCACGGGCATGAGACCGGGCGATCTCAAAATGCAAATAGCTGCTCTTTCTATCCAAAGCTCCCCATTAAAAGAAGACCAAAGTTCAAATTGCTTTCTTTTGCTTTCCCGTCTGCTCCAGTCTGGGTACTCTGATTCTGCCCATCTCTGCCGCCCGTAAGAACACCCGCATCAGCATCATCGTCAGCAAAAGCAACAACCACAACACGCGGAACCCAAGTCCTCGTATCTTGCCAGTTCCCTCGACCCTTCCTAACCCTCACTGCACACTGCACGGACGCAATATCTTGTTGCGGAAATGGACGATGCGCGATTCGATGTTGCGAGCATGCTCCTTGCCCATTTGCTTTTCTTTTTTATCTTTTAAATTTTATTTATTCTATTCCCCATTCTCCTGCTATTCTCCTTCCCTTTCCCTTGTTAACCGTCTAGCCACCTTGCACGCCCCTTCTCCTTCTTCTCCTTCTTCTCCTTCTTCTCCCGTTCCCCCATCTCCCCATTCCCCTTCTCAAATCCTTCCCTTCTGCCCACACCCTCACCCTTGTAGGGCCGTTGGCAATGTGAGCCCAAACAGCCTTAGCCTTAGCCTTCCACCACACCCCTGGTGCCTGTCGTTTCTGCTTTTATCTTCACCCCCACCGTTTTGTCCAACCCCCCCCCCACCCCTTCCACTCTCACACTGCCCTCCCATTGCGGCCTAGCTAACCCACCATTCTCGCGCGTCTCTTTCCTCTTATTTTCGGACACTAAACTACTGTAAGCTGCACTCGCATAACAGAGCACACTGATGACAATGTCTGCCCAGTATGCAACGCGCTGCAATGCAATAATGGACTGGGCAGCAAAAGGCAAAGAAATAGTAAGACAAAAAAAGAATACAGGACCCGTCCCTGCCTGCCGCTTCCACCCACAGTCCGGAACCCGCGCTTGCCATGCAAAAGTATCTTGGTACGGCCATCAGAGTCACCACCGCCAGTTGTCTTGCTCTGCCTGGTCCCTGGCCTGCCTACCTGCCTGGACTGCGAGCCCACGAGAGCTCTTCTGCCTCGTCATAAATAACCAAACACTGAACCACCACCCAGAGAGGGCCTACGAGCAGTACGAGTAACCCCCCAGCCTGCCTGCTGCACCATGGCTATGGCTTCACCCCTGGAACCTGAGCCTGGGGGGCCTGAGCCGCGACCTGATCCTGAGGCCAGCCCAGGCCAGCCAGGCCAGCACCACAAAAAAGATACAAGCCACTTACACGCCTGTTTATGACTTGACCCCCTCCTTCTTTCCGCGTCTTCTCACACGCCCACACACGCACAAGCACACTACCCGCTGTTTTTCCGTTAGCATTTCGGTCTTGTATTTTCGTCTTTTTAGTGTGCAGCGTGTGTTTTATTTTTTATTCCCTTGTCCACCAGTGCTTCCACTTTGCGCCTCTGCCTTTTGTACGCTTGCTCTTTGGCTCTTTCTGTCCCTATGGTTTTGTTTCCTATTATTCCTGCTTCCTTATTCCCTTCCTGTCCGCTTCCTGTGCTCCCCCTTCATCAAAAGTTGTTCTGCAGATGCAAGTTGCAACCTGCTCACGCATACCGCACGCCCCCCTTTTCATCTCTTTCATTTTCTGTTGCTTGCATCCTAACATACAATACCGAATTACCTTAATAATTGTTGCTTCTTTATCCCCTTCACGTCACAAGGTCCAGACAGAAACGAAGCATCAACAAATTGCAAAAGAGTCGTCTTCCAACGGCCTAGACACAGCGACAAAAGAAAGAAGAGTCCGGACATAAAAGAGAAGGTCGAAAAAACAACGAAAGACACAAAGAACAGAAAAAGCACAAAAGACACAAGACACAGAAATAGATCAAGCTGCTGTCCAAACACTAGACAGCAAACTGGACTGACAGGACAGACCAAAGTCGTGTCTGCTGTTCCCTGCTTGGTCCCACTCGGTCTCCTCTGCCTTTTTTTTCTCTTACAAAAACAAGCCTGGACCCTACTGTCCCTACTGCCACTACTGACCCCCGAGCCCCCCTACCAGCTTCCACTGCCCTACCGCTGCCTTTCGTTTCCCAGAAAAATTTAAATACCACCCGTGGAACCTGCCCACTCCAAAGGTCACTCTACCTGAGGCTGAGAAACAAACTTCACCTCTCCGGGACCTCCCCACCGTCGACCAAAACATATATCTGTGCCTGTCTCCTCCTTCCTCCTCCACCTTCACGTTTTTCTTGCCCACACACCCCCCCTCCTCTCTTACACACCGTCCTCTGCTATATATCATTCGTCTGCACTTTTTCTTTTTTCTTCTTAAACTCGGATCGATCCCTCCCCTTCCCGTCATCTAGCTTTTATAAATCTCAAAACAGCTATTTGAGTTTCTCTTCTCCCACTTCTTCAAGTCTTCAACTCTTGCATCTTTCTCTTCATCTGTACATCTTCCGACTATCATCGTCTACTACTACCTACTATACTACCAACGGCAACATCTCTCACGCCAATACCAACATCGTCGTCTTTCGTCAACATATAAGTCGACCTCGCCTCCCACCTTCCTCCAACTCCTCCAGGATCAACAAGAACCGACACCACATCACATCGCCTCTCCCTCTTTTTCTCTCTTCACCTTTCACCTACGGACATCTCCCTCTCTCTCACTTGTACGTAACCAAAGATCCGCAAAAAGCATCAAGCAGGCCTTGATTCATTTTTTTATGCCTTCTCGTTTTCTCATGAACTGCCTTCTTTGTATTTATTTATCTTCTTTGTTGTTTCCCACCCCTTCACATTTCTGTTTCGTCTTTTGATCTTCATTCCCTCTTCCTTCTTCCTGCTACTTTATTTTCTTTCTCGTTTTCTTCTCGTCTCTTTTTTGGTCAATTTCTTTCCACTTCCTATGCTTCTGTGTTGGTGACGATGGATCCATCTACATCTTCCAACATCCCGCCTCGAAGGAACACCCGCTCACCCAATTTAGAATCTAGAACGAGTACCGCCAACGGCAGCAGCTTAAGCAACAACAGCATCCCGGATTCTGCATTCGCCAGTACCGATTCTACCCGCTCCGTTCGTCTTTGTCTTCTTCGCATCGTCTCGGCCGCACCCCTCTCCCGCCAGCACCGCCTACCCAGCTTCCTCTTCCTACCGTGCTCGTCTCGCCCCCACCGGCACCCACGTCTTTACAACTACCACCTACTTCTTCGTCGGATGCTGCAAGTATGAGGTAAGAACTACCACCGCCACTGACACTGCCTTTTTTGGTTTTTGATTTTCTGCATTTTCCGCTTTGCTTTGCTGCTTCTGCCTGCCTTTGCTTGCCTGCCTTGCTTTGCCTCTTTTTTGTTCTGCTGGTGTTTTCTGCGCGTTGCTTGCGTATCCTGCGTGTCTTGGAGAGGGAACAGCCCCTCTTCCTCTCCTCTTTCCCACCATTCTTTCTGTTATCTCACACAATTTTTTCTTGCGTACAGCGCTGTCGCTGCTCTCCAATTCGATCCTGTGTTCGGCATGGGCAGTAGAACATCCTATTCTTCCTGGCCAGGTACGACCCATTCCAATTTCCGTCGAGAACAGGAGAAAGGGGACGAAGCCGAAAAGAAAAACCAGAAGAGGAAAAGCAACTTGAGAAAAGGCGTTGGGCGTTCTGTGTTTTTCTTCTCTCACCGAGAGAGAACAAAAATGGCAGGAGCAACAAAAAGACTAACTCTTCCCGCTCTTGTGTAGTTATTGAATCCAACAACCATCACGGTCTCCTTGGTCACGATCTCGCCCTCTCCTACGCGTCAGACACCAGCCTGTCACCACCTACCGCCTCGCGCTCCATTACCGCCAGCCCGCCTCACCACAGCATTATTCTCAGCGCCCAGCAACGCGAGCTCAAGCGCCAGCGTGAACAGGTCCGTCGTGAAGCCAAAGTCGCCGCCCGCAAACAAGCCTCCTCCAGCACACCCGGCTCGTCTCCTTCGCAAAGGCACTCGGCCGTCCCTACTTCTGCTCCCGGCTCTATTGCAGGCTCTGTCGCCGGCTCTCCCTCTTCTTTCCTCCAGTCACCGCCTCCTCCCGCCAACATGGCTGATCTGAGCGCATCTTCTGCCACCGGCGGTCTGCCCGGCATCTACGGTACCACCAGCAGCGCTCCGTCGCAACTGCCGCTTCTTTCGGAACCTGCCACTACATCTGCCAGTCTCGGCTCGCCCTCGTACCTCGCCACGGGCGGCAGCTACTCTTCACCGATGCACGACCACCAGCAGTCGGGCGTCTTCTCTACTTCCTACCAGAGCCAAGGCTACATGCCAGAATACACCACGGCTTCGTTCCCCGCCTCTGCCCCTACCACACTTCACTCACAATACCCGTAAGTCCAGAACAAGCTCTTTTGAAATCCTAAAGAATTTCCATTAACACACACAGACGAGGAATGCACGACCAGCAAAACCTCATGTACCACATGCCGCCGCCTTCGTCTTCGTCCATGATGAGCCCCAACCACATCTCGCATCATCACCAGCAGACAGCACACCAGCTGCCCCTGCCCCAGCAACTCGCACACCACCAGCAGCCCCAGCACCGCTCGCCACACCACGGCCACCAGACGACACCGCCTCTGCCACCGCACGCCCACGCCCACAACGGTGTTGCTGGTCACCACCACCCTTACGAGGGTGGCATTGTCGGCAGTGCTGTTGGCAGTGCCGGCCCCGCCGGTGTCCGTGTTGTCCAGAGCCGGCCCAAGCCACAATGCTGGGAGCACGGCTGCAACGGTCGCCAGTTCTCGACTTTCAGCAACCTTCTGCGTCACCAGCGCGAGAAGTCTGGCCAGGCAGCCAAGGCCGTGTGCCCCAACTGCGGCGCCGAGTTTACACGGACAACAGCACGCAACGGCCACCTGCAGCACGACAAGTGCAAGCAGCGCCGGAGTGGTTGAGCCGCACTCTGACTGTGCTCTGGTTACGATGAACGACACCCAAGATAATCAACAAAATCTTACAAAAAAATAGCCATCACATTTTGGAGGATATTAAAAATATTTATTCTTTGTTTTCTATTTTCTGGTTCTGCTATGTATCTCTTCTTCTGGTTTTTCTTTTTTACTGTTTTCTACTTGGTCCTTGGGAGGAGTCAACAACATACACATCTTTCTTGCATTGGGTTTATTCTCCTTTCTTTTTTTTCTTTTTCTCTCTCTACTTTTCTTATAGGATTTGGCAACGGGGTTTACTTTTGAATTTCTCCTTTTCTTTTACTATCTTCCCAAATCGGGGGACAGGGGCGGGCGGCAAAGGAACAAACACATGTTCGGTCTGTTTTTCAATCTTCAAGTCTTTTTATTTCCGTTTTCATATTTTTCGTCTGAATAGAGAAGATGAAGTCTTACGATTTACACAAACGTTATGCATCTACGCTGTTTTCCATTGTACTTCATGTCTCCAGCACCTTTTAACTTAGCATATTTGATATTTACCTAGTCTGGTATGGTAGGTTTTACGAGACGAATGAAAAGATGAAACTCACTTTACGA
Organism: Sporothrix variecibatus; assembly: GCA_016097105.2. Taxonomy (NCBI): domain Eukaryota; kingdom Fungi; phylum Ascomycota; class Sordariomycetes; order Ophiostomatales; family Ophiostomataceae; genus Sporothrix; species Sporothrix variecibatus. The sequence goes on from JADMNI010000005.1 coordinate 3,461,584, forward strand.
GATATACCCCTTTACGTTTTTTTTTTTTTTTTTTTTTTTTTTTTTTTTTTTTTGGCATTGTGTCTTAAGTTTGGAATGATTCTAGCGTGCTTCTTCTTTTGATTGCTTTCTTTTGTTCTCTTATTTTTGCCTGGGCCATGTTCGGGTCCTGTTCAAGGCCTTGTATTTTCGAAGAATTGTGTATATTAGGAAGCAACCACGCAACGCGTGGGCTGGTAATGATAAAGACAGTCTGCTATTTGCAAGGAAGTCAGTAGAAGCGCTGGCCAGCATAACGTGCAAGTTGTATGGTGAAAGTGGCGAGTTACTGTATCATGTGTCCTTGCCCTTGTTTCCCCTCTATGTGGCCCCCTCTGATTGATACCCTTGGCCATTTGACCATCATGCAACGACAGTGTGGAGAAAGAGAGGAGGACCTGGAAAGTGGTCCATGCTTCTTGCCAGGTGGAAAACAACTTCCTGTTGTTGCCCAAAAAGAAAGACAGACAGGAAAGAGGTCTTTGATATGGAAATCACCGAGATGCACTTACGACTTGCCACTTATGATTTTGTTCAGTGCTCTTTTGTTTGTTTTTCTATATTCAGCTGTTGACTTGTTGACGATCACCAAGCCTTGTTATCGGACGCTACGGTTTTCGAAGACGGAGGTAGATTCATTTCCGTTCATTGACCGTGAGTTCTGGACGTTATTTTTATCTTTTTTTATTGTTCTTGTTTGTTCGCCTCGTGTCCCAGCTACCGGGTTTTGCTTTTCATCTTCGCCTTGTTCTTTGTATTTTTGATTTGCAATGGCGTACGCAAGTATGCTGTAAACACGGGCCTTTTCTTTTTGTTTTCCCGCTTTATCACCACTGCTGAAGATGCAGGGCCAAGGGGCAGCTCAAATTCAAAAGAGAAAGACGAGGGAATAAAGCGGGATGAAAGAACCAACGGACAAAGGAACACCGTATGCCGAGTTTTGATTTTTACGAGTCTACAAAAGGGAACAAAAAAGGAAACAAGATTGAGAAAAAGAAGTCGAGGTGAACGCAACCGTAACAGTGACAATGACAGTAGTGTTGCAACAGTATGTGTACATACAGAAGAAAACGAGATGCATCGGGCGCTAAAGAGAATTAAATCTCCAGAAAAATAGGCATCCAAGCAGGTCAAGATGGAAGGTGTGACTGTGATGCCCAGAGGTGCCGTTGAAGAAAGTGTGTGCAAATAAGAAGAGAAGAGACTGAAAGACTGAAGAAAGTCCTAAAAGCCAAGCGCCGGGGCTGGTACAAGGGGTGAGAAAAAAAGCCACGATGCAGACAGGGGTGTCACGGGAAGTGTAAAAAGTCAAAATGCAAAGAATGGGTCACTTTCTGATGAAGAAAAACTAGGACAGCAAAAAGCAAAGAAAGAAACAAAATGGCAAGGAAGGCGGAAGAAATGTCAAGAGAGCCGACAGTCGTCTAGGATCTTTTTGTTTTATTGACAGGGGCCGCAAGATATTGTGCTGCCTTGTTCTGTTTGTTAATTCTGTTCACCGTCATCGATCTCTATCGAACAGGACCCTTGCCTCTAAGAACAATGCAATCTTTGCCCTTCTTTGTCTGTTTGACCTTGATCCCTGGAAAAAGGTCGCGGAAGGCCGGGGCAGGAAAATACGCAACAGGAAGTGCCTTTGAGAATCGTTGACGTAAAGAAGGCGTGAGTCTGTGATGTCGAAAGGACGTCACGAGTGTAAGAAGTAAGAACATTGCGAACAGACAGGGCTGATGCACTGCAACATGAAACAAACACACGAAGAAAAGGGGGCAAACAAGAGTAGCAGACAGCAGACAGTCGACAACAGACAACAGACGAACAAGAAAGTTCTTACACGTCCCTGTTTTTTTGCCCCTTCCCACTCGCCTGGGAAGCCTGGGGGACTTGGAGCCGTATTACGGTCTTGCGGGCGGCAAAGGAAAAACCTAGACTTGCTCACTCGCCAGACGTTCTGCTGGGACTGGACAATGTGGTGCTGATGCAACGTTGGTGGAATGGTACGGGATAGGTGGTGGTTTTGGCCTACGGGAAGGAGATGGGGAGAGGCAGTGTGAGAGCGTGGAAAAGACAAAAGGAAAGCGCGCCAAGAGGCGGAAGAACCATTCCTACGTAGCATTCTGAGGAGCTGATATCCGCGCGTCTTAATTTTGTCCCGTCTTTTGGTTGTCGTTTTGGTGAAGCCGTTGAGTCCGTCTAAATTCTCTAACGACGTGCTGCCCCAAGATTGGTAACCGTATTCTTCGTAAAGTGTATGGGGTCTGTTCTCCTATTTTCACTGTTACTGTCACTGTTACTGCGCCTGTTCCGAGTTTCCTGACTTTTAATCTCGTCCCATGCCCAAACATTGCACATCACTGGATCACTGCTACGCTGCAGACGATGCAATGCCCTTGGAGATGAATCTGAAGGAATAATGAAAGAATAATAGAGCAGAGCCCCCCTTTTCCTGTCCCGTTTACTGGGAACCAGAACTAGAACCGGGCTCAGATCAACGCGGGTGCACAGAGCGGCGGCGGTCCAGCGCCATGTTCCGATATTGCTGGCCTGGGTCTGGAGTGATCATTGATGTTGTTCGACACATACTACTGGGGCAATGTGTACGGAGTACGCCTTCTTTCTTGACGATGCATCACCCCTTACATGTTTTAAAACAACTGCGAGTCTTGTAATCCCCGCCTCTTGCCTTACTGAGTACAAACTACAAACATCTCCATCCGGCATTTTCTTCACAAAATCTGTCGGCCGACTGTTCTGTTCGGGTTCATCCTGTGTTCTTTCGGAACCGAACGATCTCTTGTTAAATCCTGGACGGTGGCACTGGGAAGGGCAAGGGACAGTAAAGAAGGGGAAGGGGTTCGAGTCTTTGGAGGGGTGGGAACAATAGACGATGCTTTTCGATGACTTGTCTTGCAGAACCTGGAACAAGAAAAGAGAAGCAAGGTCAGCACGGATCACAAGAATACAGGGGACCAAAGAGAAGAAAAGAAGAAAAGAACGCTTTGAGAACTGAAGAAAGGCCGAGAGGCAGGATTGTGACGGCGAACAGATCCCCGGCAGAGACAAGGGTTTACTGTGTACTGTGATAAAACACCGATTCTGCCTTACAAGATGCACGCTAGAAGCCAGAACCTGGTCCACAAAGCCACAAAAGAGACCACAAAAACAAGCCCCCTGTTATTGATCACGTTTCTGCCAGGGAGCCAGGGTATCGGGGTGTTTGTGTCTCGATTCTTTGCGAGATTTGAAGAGATTGGAATTCAAACGGTCACTCTGGCGCATGAATCTGGCGCCATTTTATTTTTAACTTACCGCGGTTTATCACGTCCTTATTCTTCCTGTTTTATTTTGTTGCCTGTGCCTGTGCCTCTGCTTATGATTTATTTCCTTATTCTCGGTGGACTTTGCGAGGTTATGGTGTGTCACAGAATAAATGGGATTGCAAGAACAGTTGGCAGTTTTGTGTTTTGAATCTCTGTTTCAGGCCGTTGACGAACGCCGCATTACAAATGGTCCGTCTCGAACATATTTCATCTGACAACATGAACTGTTTCTTGTGTATCGCGGGGGGCTTACGAAATATTTCCTCAACGAGTAAAGTGGTTCGTGGCCCGTTTCGGGGTGTCACAGTGTCCCTCAAAGTGTTACAAGTAGTATTTACGGAAAATATACACACACTGGTCAGACTCTTGTCATCCAAAGCGCGACGTTGAATGTCGTTTTTAAAGTGGGAAAAGCCGGTGTACCGTGTATAAAAAAGGGCTGAGAAATGCCGCTGGTTGTTTTTGCGAAGAATAGCCGTTAGAGGTCGTGCGACTTTGAAATGCAAGCCCAACGATGCCACGCCCCGTTTTGCTCTGGCAGGCTTGAATTGTGTGCTGTGCGAGTGTACGAGAGTGTAAATACTCCATCTGCCCTCGTGGATTAATTCCCTTCTCTCCGTAGCCTTCTATTCTCTCCGCCTCAAAAACTCTGCTCGGAATGTTTTTATTCCCCTTAATGATTTTTTATTCTTCTTTTTCTTTTTTTCCCTGTATCAAAATGGCAATATGGCAGAATAGGGGCGCCACCGCACATGGCGATGTAACGCCAGCTGGCACCTGCGGATAGAACCCGGTAAAGAGATGAAATTACACTGAAGGAAAGAGAATACTAACACGCCAAAAATGCGGCAAAGTCAATAGTCGACCAAAAATCTCCGCTGTCTGGGCCCCGGGCGGCAGCCGTGGTCCGCTCGCTTGTTTTGGCTTGCTGTGCGGCTGCGTGCGCCTGTTTCCGTGTGCATCTTCTCTGCTGTTTCTTCTGTCCTTGGCCCGTGCATCTTCTTCAGTTGTTCTTTCAGACTTTCATCACCGAAAAATAACACCCGAGATGACGAGTCGTTTTTGAGGCCACGCCCCCCCAAGAAAACGCTAGACTGAGAGAAGACACAGCGAAGACAGGGTTCTGGACAGTGCTTGGACAGGGCACCCTGTCTCGGCCTGTTTTCTTGCCCTTTTCTGATTTTCCTTGCGTTCATTGCAAAATAGACCAGGCTCGAGAACATGCAAAATCACACCATTTTTTTTTGTTCTTTCTCAGCACGGTTGGACAAGGATGGGGTCAACAGACAAAAGACAAAAGTTGCAGGTTGAGAAGTGTGGTGCTAAGACGGAAACGAAGGCTGATGCAACGGTCTGGAGAGAGGAGGGGAACGAGACGAGGGAGACGAGGGACTTTGCTGAAGAGCAGTTTGCGTGAAGGAGGTGGTGTAGGGCTATCAAAGTGAAAAAGTGCAGAAAAGCAAGCAAAACAAGTGAAGGAAGATACCCGTCAGGATGCGGGACGAGACGAAAGGAGGATGGATGATGGAGGGGGAGGGGGATAAGTTCACAAGGAAACAAGAAACAAAATGAGGGGTAATGGGGGAGGTAAAAAAGGTATCAAGAAAGAAGAAGAAAAGGCACGGGAAAAAGAAAGCAAGACTGGCACGAAAAAAGAAAAGAAGACCGAGACAAATCAGAAGGTGAAACGAGCTTGCGAGCTTCCGAGGTCAACATCAACTTTTTTCTGTTTGCAGTCCGCCTACACTACAGCCCAACCTGCATATCAAAAAAGTAAAATTGACGAGAGACTGACGGACACGGCACGCAAGGACAGAGTCAAAAAGACCTCACCTCGACAGATTCACCTGCCATTGCTGTCTACCGATCGCCAGCGAGGCATTTCTGTGGCGTTGCAACCGTACGGCATGCTGCACAACATGCAGTAGCTGTCCCTGTTTGCTTTCTTTTTCTCTATTTACCTCTGCAATTTCTACGACAACCTTATCCATTTGTCAATCCCGCCAAATGCGCCATGGCCGATCGATGCAATAAGCTATCTTGGTTTCTTCGTGTTCTTTTGCTTCGGTCGTCTCGGTGTTGGTCAAGCCACAGATAAAACGGAAGGTGCCAACACCGAGATATTGTAAGGAATAATTACTCAGTACGTTATATTTGCAGTAGGAGGGAGCCAAAATGCAGATGCTCTCTACGGAATATGGATATGCTCGATGATCATGCCACGATTGTCACCTACCTTGGCGAATCTGCCCATCGCCATTGCATGCCCAGCCTGCCAGCCTACTTTTCCGTGTATGGCTTTTTGGAGAAGCCCGCGTTAGTCCCCGGTTGAGCTTGGTTTTCTTTTTCTACATTGACGAGTGGCGGTGGAGAGACAGTGGACTTTGGTGGGCTGTGGTGGTGGGTGTTGTGGGCTTTGTTTCCCTCGTGGCAGGGGCTCCTCGTAGGGAATAGACAGGAAAAGAAAAGGAAAAAAGACGATATGCTCCGAAAGACAGAAGGCAGACGACACAAGCAGTACTATGACTCTCTGAAATAGCACTCAGTAGTGATCACGCACAACACTTGGCGTGCTGCTAGATCGTTACAAGTAGTGAAACAACGGGGATCGTCCACCGCTACTCGGTTGAGGATTGAGCGGGTGCTCGGGAAGGATGAAGAAGGAAAAAAGGAGAAAAAAGGAAGAAAGGTGGATGATTTTTTTTGGACTTTTTGGGGCCACAACAGATTGGAGAAGAAAAGGGGAGGGTGTCTCTAGCGCGGCTGTCTTCTTGCTGGTCTGTCTTCATTCCCTTCTATTCCCTTTTCTCTTATTGAGGTGCCCATCTTTCACTGGTCTGTGCTGGCGTCGAGTCTCGCGATTTGCTCGAGTACGAAAGACTGGACACAAACTTTGGCGAAACTTGCCCGAACCGGCAATCTTTTCTCGTTTTTCTACGGTCTATCGTCGAATCGTTTTCTTGGTGAATGCAAATCATCACTTACTTTCCGATCGGCTATGAGGACATCCGAGTCGTTGACTCTCGAGACTGTGTACATGCCCAACTGCTTTCTCCACGTGAGATTGTTTGTGCTAGTTCGGAGAAAATCCAAAGAAAAATGGCACCCAAGGAAAGAAACTTGAGCCATCGCAATAACAGGGACAGAATAAAAACGGACCTCACCTCAGAAAAGTCCACACGGTAATATCCGTGTCAGGCGGGAAAGGCGGAAGACCAAAAAGTCAAGGCCCAAGAGAAACAGACACAGGACCGTAAACACAAGAAAGCCCACTGAAAGGAAAGCCAGAAACTGCCAAGACAGGGCAAATAAAGAAGAGAAGGAATTAGGCAAGTCAAGGCGAGCCACCGTTTCACCGTTTTTACTGCTAATACAAAATCGGTCTTTGGTCTTGTTTTCCTCCCCCTTTGACAAGCCAGTCGCTTTCCGCCTCAGCCTCTCCACACACCCTTCTTTGCGTGTTAGTGGACGTTGACGAACTTTTAGTTCCGTCGGAGACGTGCAGCTTTCACCGAGAATCGTCCAGCAGCCCACGCAGGGCACCAGCACGACAAGCTCGAAAATTCCAAACCTCGAAAAGCAGCATAACGCCCAACACTTTACCCGCCTGACCTTGAAACGAGTTTATCAGATGGTGTTTCGAAGAGGGCACCCTTTTTCAGGCTTCATTCTCGCCGTTCTCGTTCTACTCTAACCTCTCTGGGCCAGTCGTCGGTTTAGCAGACCCCCGTTTGTGGCGCAATAACCCACTTGGAGTGCCGTCTGAGCGTTTTTGTTTTTCCTTCAGGGCTTCTCTCATGAGCTTTCCCTGCTTCTTTTACTTGTGCCATCTTTTCCTTGTGCCATCTTTTCCTTTTGCTTCTAGGCCAAAGCCTGAATGGTCCGCCGCTATCACGAAAAGAGGCTGGCCAGGCCGTTGAAAGACCAAGAAAAAGCCATCGTCTGTTCTTTCTCTCTATCACAGCCTCCAAGAAATCCTCGAAACAAGTCCACCCCCAGCCCAAGAAACAAGCCGAAGACACCAAGTCCGCACCACAAGCTGAGCTAGACAAACACCAAGAGCCCACTGGGGCCCCCCCACGATGTAACGCTCGCGGTTTCTGAGCTGTTGAGTAAAGAGGCAGAGACAAGAGGTTTGCTGGATGTTCTGGAGCTGGTCTCGCAAAAAGCTCACTTCAGGGCGTGTCAGACGCTGCCTGTCAGCACCAAAAGCTCTCAATCTCACTGCCGGAATTCTCCGCAAACAAAGATCACAAATTGACAGGGTTCTCTCTCTCGTTCTCACCAGCTGAAGCTTGTCAGGGTACTGTCGGCGATGAAAACAGACGACCCGGGCCCGAGCCAGACCATTCTTGTCCCCTCACTCCCACCATCTCGCACATCGCGGCTCCGTACGGATTGCAACAATGCATTGATTTCCCGCCACTCTTGGAATAGGCCCTGGGCAGGCCCTGGAGTCAAGAACAGGCCCCCAGCATGTCACATACGAGGGACGCGTATTCCGTCCCCTCTCCGTTCTCTCCGTGCTCCGTGCTCCCCGTGATCAGCGCGAGCACACCTTGCTTTTGCTTGGTAAGATGAAATTTCGGGTTGCACGCCCAACAATTGACAGCTCATTACGAAGAGTTAGTTAGCACTTGTTGAGTGTTGAGGATCATGAGGCTATCGTGCTAGGACCACTGTCCGGTCCCGTCTGGCATTGTTTTTTAGGTGCTTGCTCTTGATCTCGGCGTCTTGGCCGGCTGCGTTCGGCGCCGCCGCATGAATGGGGCAAAAGTCATTAGCAGAATGTGAATCAGTTGTTCGCCCTGAAGTTTTAAGCCCTGTAAGTCTGTAAGTTGTGATAGTCCCGTGTTAGGCTATGGCCACGTGCTATTTGTGATCGGCATGGTCGCCGACGCCCCGGGAAGCCGGCAACCTTGCTGAGTAGAACGCGGAATTGAAACGAAGTAAGGGGAGAACTGCAAAACAATTGCAAGGAAAACACGAGCTGTAAAGCGTCAAAAGTAAAATACAAAACGCAAAAACGATTGACAGGCCTAAGCGCATAAACGCACACGCCCAGCGTCATTTTACCTGTGACGTTGGAAAAACAAAGGTACTGCAGTGGCAGGCATTTGCCAACAACCTTGGCTGGCGTTAATTTGCAAAAGCAACTGAAAGCACATGCTTTTGTGGACTCGCAAACTGCAGCCAGGTTGGGTAAACCATAAACATTTCCCAATATCAGGCCATCGCAGGCCATCGCAGGCCATCGCAAGCCACCTTGACTGGCTTTCATGTCATCTGCACTTTGATGCACTGCAACATGACGGCGGCAACAACAGACACAACGGATTAAGGATTTACTGTGTCCTGTCGGCAGATATCAATATTTGCAAGCCCTTCCTCTAATGCGCATGCCTTCTGCCCTCAAAAAGTATCGCGAAGGATGAGCCGCCCGCTGCGGGAAGGTGAGTGGCAGGGAAGGAATGTGAAGGAATATTGGGTGCAGGTTGTACCAAGAAAACCGATCAAAAGGCACAAGAAGTCAAAACACAAGGTAACAGTTGAAGGAACAAGAGGATTGTTGCAGCAACCACAAAATCCTCATGATAGATGAACCGGATAGTTGGATGGTTGGATGGGGCGGCCGGCGGCTGTCGTCTGCGGCCAAACTCGATGTCCGCATTTGCATCGTAGTGTCGTGGTATTGCGGCAAGAGACTACGGCAACAGATGATAATCTTTTCGACAACAATGATTGCTCCGTTTGCCGCCCCCAAAGTGCATGTGAAGTGAAAGACTTGACGATACTGGAAGGATTGAGATGCTTCATCTGATGATCCGCCAACCAGACCTTTGGGAGACACAATGTATGTGGCCGTATCAGAAGGCCAAGCGCGGTTGAGGGTCGTCAGGTCAGGTCGGCCACCGTAGATGAGGCCAAATCATACACAGATGCGTGCTTAAGCGCCAGAACGGTCAAAATCTGGGCCCAGACTGGATGTGGCGTCTAATGGAAAGCAAATGGAAATACAGAAACACAATGAGCACATAACGTGGCTCCGGGGGCGTGGGCTCGGAATGCTCTTGTGGTAGAGTCGTAGTGAAGGAATTGCGGTATGTTTCACGTTTATGCGAGTTTATGTGTTGAGTTCTTGGTTGTCCCGACCTTTGGCTGGTTTTTGCCTTTCGAGGTGACGTTCAATCACTTTTCTTAGTAGCCATGTCTGTTGGCTGTTGAATGCAACTTCTGCGTTGTTGTCGATGTCGGTCATGCGTTGACACCTTCTATATTGCTGTCCCTATTTGATTCACACAGGTGAGACCAGTGGCGCACACTCTGATCGTATTGTACTGCTACAATTTGATTTCGTATTTCGTCTCGTTTTATCTTCTTTGTTTATTTTGGCCCCTTCTTTTTTCAACTTCATCGCGCCTTCCGCATCTCGTTGACAGTTGCTCCTTCCTAAAAGGCAAACTTACAGCTGATAGCGACCGCCAGGTCTGGCCTTCGGCTAATTAGACGCGCTGTTGGCTGCGTTTGGTGGCGGAAAGGACGAGGGGACCAGGGGTGACCCACTGCCCAACCAACCACACACTGCGCGTGGCAGAAGGTGGGGGAAGGAAAGAAACTTGACAAGCGCCGGCGCTTAACACTGCCCATCGTGCTTTCCGCCATTGGTGAGAGGGGCGCACCCAGGCGTGCCTGCCCCAAAAACCACTGAACGCGTCCCAGGTCACTGCCCTCCTAAAAAGCTCCACAATCTAGCCAATCACAGCTCGTCCTGCCCACAGCTCAACGCCCATCAAAACATCACGATTCGGGGCCAAGCAACATCACATCAAGAAAGCGAGTAAACAGCCAACAAAACGACACGAGGTGACATGGTGACGAACCAGGGACCACCACACCCTCACGAATTGAGCTTCTCACAGATCGCCTGGTCATCGGAAATGAAAAGGACCCAGATGCAGTAGCATCTCGCGCAACACCTTCCATTTTGCTTTTGCCCCTCCAAAAGAGGTTCCATCGATTTTGAGACGTTCAGTCGGGCATCAAACCAGCCGCTTCGCCATCTCTTTATCCCGCATCTTACGCACCTCCCCTCATTTTCACAGCTTTTCAACCTCACTTTTGTCACTCTATCGCGGTTGCCTGTCGCTTCGCGCGCGTATTTTCAAGTCATATCCGCCAACCCCCTCTCTTCACTCTGTCTTTTATCGCCAACGACGCACACGCCCCTCTTTTGCGTTGCGTCCATTCCCTTTCTGGCCCCTCATCCCTTTCGCTTGGCGCTTAAGGTGCATGGGAGACGACGACAACACGACCAAAAGACGCGCAAACAAACCAACGAAGGAGAGGCGTGTGCACTTGGCGGCGTTGTGAAGGATCATCAACAACCGTCTCGCCATCGAAACAACATCCTACATCGACCTGCGCCAGGCAAGTGTCTGCCCTTACAGGACATTCAAAGGCCGGCCGGTGAAGAGGAAGAAGCGCTACATCCGAGCCTCGCATCTTCTACCTACGGACTCCATCGCATCCACACACCGTCTTCAATTTTTCCTCTTCAATAAACGCCCCGAGCGCGTATTGATTTAATATCGTACCAATCATGGCTGTAGTCGAGAGCAGCTTTGCTACCCTGGATGATGCATTGAGGTTAGTGGTGAAGGGCGTGTCCATCACCGGGCATGGACAGGATCGTCGAAAGGAATTGACGCCGAACTGCATCCAAGACACAGACGCACTTGCTAACATTCACAGGGCATCACAGCAGCAGGGCGGCCATGCTGCCGGCCCATCAGTACCCAACTGGAAGAACCAGCGTCGGCAGGTGTTCCGCTCTGTCTTCCAGACAGACATCTCTCAGCCCACACCCCAGGCCACCCCCATCGCCGTCTTTCCAGACCTGGGCCAGGCCTTTGGAGTTCCCGTGGCGGGAAGAGCTGGAGGAGGAGCTGGCGGCCCGGCTGCTGAAAGAGGACTTCCGCAGTCACAGGACAGCGAAGACCTCGAACTGCCGGATGCAAACGATACCGCACCCCCAACACGAAGAGGATTGCGCGGCTCCAGCGTCTCTTTTGCACCCCACCCCCAAATGAGCCCAGACGCTGGCAGACACAGAAGACGAGCAGGCCAAGGACGAGACGTGGCACCACCAGCGTTGGTATCGTCTGAGTCTGCCGCCGACGACCAGATTCGCTTCGACCGTGCATGGCATGTGGTTACTGCCCGCATTGCCCTGCCATCGTCTGTTGCAGTCGAAGACTCCTTTGGCACCCTAGCCCCTGAGTCGCAGATGCTCTCATCACAGGATGCTGCGGCAGAGACAGAATTCCAAGAGGCTCTACGTCTGGTTCTGCACGCAGGCACTATTCTGCCGCGTGCTGCACACATTGAGGACGTCTTGGCCTGGCACATTCATCAGGTGCGCCGTCACTATGCCCAACACGTGCCGCCCATGCTCTCGGCCTGTGTCGGTGAAGCACCGGCCGCAGTGCCACCGGGTGACCTCCGGTACTACGATCACCACGTGAATGTTGTCCTGAACAGTGTACGGACGTTGGAGGCCGCGTTTCGCTTGTATTTCTATGGATTAATGCTGCTTGCGCGTGGCTTGCCAACAGGAGAAGAGCCGAGTAATGGCGACAGTGACGAAGATACACCGCCGCCACCACCCACGGCAGATGCTGTCGTGTCCCGCTTCCGGCAGGACGTAAATGCCCTCGTGGCCAACTCGACACCGGAGGGTCTCACAGTCTCTCTGCGGATAATCTTCACTCACTTTGCGAGCTCCATACTCGGCTTCGATCCTCCCAAGCCAGATGAGACGAACAACGGTTCATCTACCGCCGCCAGCAATGGCACACCGTTCAGAAGGCGAAGTGCCCAGGGAGCACCGATTTCGCCTGCACCAAAACAAAAGAAGCCGTCGTCTTCCTCGGCGGCGGCAACACCACGTCCGCCGGCAGATGACGATATCCGCGTCCAGCTGATACGACAGCGGATGCATGATATCCTTGTACCGCTATACAGCGTCGGTCTCGCCGGCGAGAACTTCCAGATACTGTTCGCCGAGATCATGGATGAGAAGATGATAGAGTTTATCCAGCTGTCCTTCTCGGGAAGCTGGAGTGAGGCGGAGGCTGAGGCGACCGTATCTGGAGACCGCAGTGCCCTGCTGTCATCAAGTTTTGGGGCGAGCTTTGGTGCCAGCTTCGGTACACCGTCTCGGCCCGGACGTCAATCCAAGGGCCCCAATGCGCCCTCAGCCTGCATTGGTGCGTTGAACAACTGGATCGAGAACCACTTTGCGCGCCTCGCACATGAAGTTCTGGGCCGTATCGGTGCCACCGGTGCCGGCGGTTCGCGCGAAGCCGTCTCACTATCCGACGTCAACAAGTGGAAGGAAGTTGCTTTGGGCCGGCTGTCTGCCCTCCGTATGACTGAACTCTTCGACATTGTCCTGCATTGGCCACAAAGCCGGGCCGGCCTCGAAGACCTTCGCATCAGTGTCACTACACCCCAACGTCGCTCCCAGCTGGTGTCAACTTTTATGGCAGCGCTGCGGAAGCGCTTGCTACACCCAGCTTGTTCGACACTCGAGATCCTGCAAGTCTACGTTGCTATGATCCGTACCTTTCATGCTCTCGACCCATCGAACGTGCTACTCAGTGCTGCTGTGGCCCCGCTGCAGTTCTACCTCTGCCAGCGTGAAGATGCTGTGCGCATCGTAGTGGACGGTCTACTAGCTGACCCCGAGAGCATCCACGCCACTAACATGACAGCCGCCAACCGCATTGAACGGTCTCGTTTACGTTCGACAACATCTATGTCGGGCTCGGCAACGGCACCTCTGGTCGACAAGGCCAAGCTGGTCGAGCTTGCCGGTATCCTCAACGACCCGTCACAACAGCGACGTAGACACGTGGATGAAGAGGAGCTAGACTGGAACGACATGGACTGGGTGCCCGACCCCATTGACGCCGGTACCAACTACCGCCGGCCCAAGTCGGAGGACGTCATTGGCACCCTGATTAGCGCTCTGGGCTCCCGCGAGGCGTTCACGAAGGAGTTCCAAAACATTATTGCTGAGCGTCTGCTTTCGCCGCAGGAGTCGTTCGCCAAAGAAGTCAAGGTGCTTAACTTGCTCAAGAAACGCTTTGGTGAGAGCTCGCTGCAGAGCTGTGAGGTCATGATCCGCGACGTCCAGGATTCGGGCAACTTTGACGCCATTGTGGAACACCTGCTGCGCCTGCATCGGCAGGGTGCTCTTGCTTCCGCGCCCCGTCCCGTTCCCGGTGGCCCTCCCAACAGTGTCGAGTACCAGGCCAAGATTTTGTCTCGCCTCTACTGGCCAGGTCTGGGCCCCGAGCACTTCTTGCTGCCGCGACCTGTGGCAGACACACAGAAGCTCTTCGACACCTTTTACGAGGCGAACAAGTCGGGACGCAAGCTGGCCTGGCTCAACCAGCTGGGCCATGCCATCGTTGACCTCGAGTTCGACGACCGTACGGTGGAGGTGGACTGCAAGACGTACGAGGCGACCGTCATCTACGCCTTCCAGGACGAAGCCGCTGCAGCCGAGCGTCTTGTGCGGACACCACCCGTGACTCGGACCGTGCCTCAGCTTTATGAGATGCTGCAGATGGATGAGGATCTGATCGTGTCGGCGCTTGAGTTTTGGGCAAGTAAGGACGTGCTCATGCAAGACCGCCGCGATCCCGAAAAGTACACGGTCATTGAGGATCTCGAGCGGGCCAAGGTGGAGCTTGAGCGCGAGCTGGCAAGAGAAGAGGCCGAACGCAAAAAGGCCGCGCAGGATGCCGAGTCTGCCGACGCGGCTGCACAAGCACCGGCACCTGCCACCTCTACAACTACATCTGCGCCAGCCGCTCCCACGCGCAGCAAGCGTGAAGCTCGCGCTGACGATGCTCAACGGACAATGTACTGGCAGTTTATTGTTGGTATGTTGACCAACAGCGCCGTGTCGATGCCCCTGGCCCAAATTGCCATGATGATGAAGATGCTTATTGCCGAGGGTTTCCCCTGGAGCAACGAGGAGTTGCAGGAATTCTTGGGTGAGAAGGTGACGGACGGCGAGCTCGAAGTTGCCGGCGGCAAGTACCGGCTGGTTAAGAAGTAGTCGGTTACGTCGGCCGGCGGACAACATACTTTTGTATTAATGATGCTTTTTATGAGAGAGGCCTCTTCTTGCTATGAATGTTTTGTGACTTGCCCCAACTCCAGAAATGAAAACGCCATGATCAAGTAGCAATACCCGTTAAAATACTAAACAAAAACATGCTCATAAACACATTTTGACAGAACGTCTACCTCACCCAGTCCTCAAAGTCGTCGGCAAACCACACGGCCGCGTTCAGGTAGCGGTCCTGGATGTCGCCCCATGTGCGCGCAGCATCCTTGATAGCACGGAGGGCTGTTTTTGTTAGTGGGAGTACGGTCAACTGAAAAAAAAGGGCATCGAAAGACTCACTCTTAATATAGTGCTCATCAGTGCTCCACCGCGATGCCACCGCCTGCTGCTCAACGTACGTCCAGCCCTTGGTCTTGCGGTAGTCCGAGGGGATATTGTCCTGGTCCACCACGGGACGGCCCACTGCCACGTATGTGGTCAGCGTGAACAGCCACCACTGCTGCAGCAGGCCGACGTGCAGTGCAGGGGGGATCTCGGGCAGCAGCACGCGCACAGAATGGCTTGTCGTCAGTGCATGGCAGACGAAAAAGTTGTAGGCGTGCGTTCCGGGCTTTACGGATGCCACAAGCATCTGTATAGACGCATCCTGGGCCTCGCGGACTCGTGGCGTCAGGTCCTTCTTGTCAAACTTGTCGTCGCCGCCAGTCGAAAGATCCCAGGCGTGCCAGTACTCGAGCAGAGCCGTCTCGACTTCAGCTGTCGGGGGCTCCAGCATGACCGACTCGATACGACTGCCCTTGGGAATGACATCGAAGCGCTTGTCCTTGGCGATGCGGTCGACGAGTTGTTGTAACGACAGGCCGCGAAGCGAGTCTGGCACATCGTCGGCGGTCGGCAACTTTCCAAAGGTGTATCTCTTGGCGTAGTCCGGATTGTAGGTCACGGCCGTCATGCCCAGTGCCTCCATGGCGAGCACGCGGCTGTCCATCTCGTAGGCATAGGCCAAGTGGATGAGCGGATGGCCGAGGCCGCAAATCAAGCTGTTGAACAGGACCAGTCTATCCACTTCTGCCGGTGTCCCTAGGCTCTCGCCATTCTCCCCATGCGGCGTTGCTTTGCTGCTGAAGATTGTGTCCACCTGGTCGCCATCCACCTCCACCGTGTCGTCATCGCCCCGTGGCCGGCCCTGGCCCAGCAAGTAGGTCTCGACGACCGTCCGCCAGTTGTAGGCCACGCTGTGCTCGGCCAGCACGTCCTCAAAAAAGTCCACGTACGCCCGCTGGTAGTCGGTATCGCCCAGGTAGTCGCGCCAGTCGACATCGGCGATCTCGGCCGGGCTCGTCTGCCAGGCCTTGAGCTTGGGCGCAATGGCGTCGTAGATCAGGTTGAGCTGTTCCGGGGTGGCCCCCAGCAAATAAGCCGAGCACAGGGCGTGGGCCATGTGGTTGTGGCGGCCATTGTCGTCGCCGTACAGGAGGGCATGGTTGACATGGTTGCCGCGCAGGAGGTGTTTGAGGGTGCGTGGGCGTTTCTCAGGGCTGGTTTCGACGGCGTGAACGGGGAACGACGAGAGGCGGCGAGCCGCAGGAATCGAAGATGCGCCGGTGATGGCGTCGACAATGCGCCCAACAAGCGGGATTGAGGAGAGTAAAGACATTGTGTGCGGTGGTGTGGAAGGAGGAGGAAACAAAAGAAGGACGAGTCGAGTTAGCACTTATGTCTGTTTCGTAAAAGATGCCGCCTCGACGGAGCTAAATGAAATGTGCGAAATTCCGAACAGCTGTTTGGCCGTTGTTAGTTTCTCTCAGTTCTGTTCTGTTGGGGGGGAAGTCTGAAAAGTGACGTGACCCCAAAAAAGCAGTTGGCAATGGCCGCCCCACTTTCAGCTGTAAGACAGGAACAGGAAGGAACACCAGCTTCAACGACTAAAGTGTAAAGTGTAAGAGTCTGCCCGTTGGGAACGGCCGCCACTGGGCCTGGGCCGCTCTTGCCCACTACAGTCGATGTTAGTGCAGCCTTACCTGCCTTTCATTACTGCTTTGTTTGTTGGTTGAATTGAGACTCTAGCCGCGACACGAGGAAGGCGCAAAGGAGCCCAAGTCGAGCCAGCGAACCCCACTAGAGAAGGCGCTGACAGTGCCTTTTTGCTGCTTTCGCGGCAGGTGGTGCCCCGCTATGCTTTAGAGCTTCGAAACATCCCGTCACCTTTAAAACCTCAAACTCGACAATCTCAAACCTCACTTTTTCCAGCTTCTAAAACTATCGCGTTGCAGCTTCTCATCGCCCAATTGACTCAATTCGACATCTATTATCCTACTATTACCTGCGAAACTTCTTCCAACCGCCACAATGTCTCCTCCTGCCATCATCGCCCCGTCCATTCTGTCGGCCGACTTCGCGGCCCTCGGCCACGACTGCGCAAAGACCATGGACCAGGGCGCCGACTGGCTCCACGTCGACATCATGGACGGCCACTTTGTCCCCAACATCACCTTTGGCCCGCCCGTTGTCGCCAAGATCCGCTCCCACGTCGCCAACCCGGCCGACACCAACACGCCCCTCGGCCGCGGCACGTTCGACTGCCACATGATGATTGCCGAGCCCAAGCGCTGGGTCCGCGAGTTCAAGGATGCCGGAGCCAACCTCTACTGCTTCCACTACGAGGCCGCCTTCTCGACGGCCGCCGAGACCCCGGCCGCCCAGTCGGAGCTCAAGACGTCGCCGCGCGAGCTTGTTCGGTATATCCACTCGCTGGGCCTGCAGGCCGGCGTGGCCATCAAGCCCGCGACACCCGTCGATGTGCTGTACGAGCTGGTCGAGGCCAAGGACGAGGCGGAGCGGCCTGATATGGTGCTGGTAATGACGGTGGAGCCCGGTTTCGGTGGCCAGAAGTTTATGGCAGACCAGATGCCCAAGGTGCAGGCGCTGCGGCAGCGGTACCCCGATCTGAACATTGAGGTGGACGGCGGCCTGGGTCCTGGCACGATTGATGTGGCGGCCGAGGCTGGTGCCAATGTGATTGTGGCCGGTTCGGCTGTGTTTGGTGCCAAGGATCCGTCGGAGGTCATCTCCAAGCTGCGGGAGGCTGTCAACTCGCGGAGAAAGTAGGTCGTGTGCGAAGGGAAATAAAAAGGCATATATAGGTGTATGGAGTTCGCTTTGGTGATTGGTGCAATATAATCAGATTTCAAATGAGACAGAAACAAAGTGAAGTAAAGTGAATGTCGTGGCTCGTTATTAAATCAAATGGCTATCTATCTTTTTTACAACATGTTCAACTTTTGATCCACCTCTTATTAGTCCGAGTCAGAGTCGTCGCTGCTCGAGAAGCCGTTGAACTCTTCCTCGGACGACTCGCCCAGCGGCTTTTCGCTCGGACCGGCAGCACCCTCTTCGTCGTCTTCGTCATCATCGCCCTCCTCCTCCTCAATCTCAAACATGGCCGACACGTCCCAGCGGTCACCGGGCGCCTTGCGGTTAATGTACTTGACAAAGCGCAGCGTGCCGCTGTCGCGCAGCACAATGGTCATCTTGTTCCATGCAGCAGCCTGGAAGAACAGAATGTTGTCGTCGTCGTTGCTCGAGCGGTAGATGGCGGCATCGTCGTTGGCGTCGTCATCGCCCGCCATGTACACCTCGTGGCCACCAACCTCGGCCTCTTCAGGGTCCTCAGCCTCCTCTTCAGCCTTCTTGGAGTCGCCGTTCTTCTGTCCATTGGCCTTCTTGGACTTCTTGTCCTCCTTCTTTGCGGATGCCTTGGCTTTACCCTTGCCCTTGCCATTGGTCTCCTCCTCCTCCTCTTCTTCTTCCTCTTCCTCTTCCTCCTCGTCGTCGTCTTCCTCGCCATCGTTGTCGCCCCAACCCTGCGTCGGCGTCAGGCCCAGGTTCAGCTCCAGACGGGCCTCTCCGTCGTGGCCCGTGGCTAGAGTGTAGTCTTTACCGTGGCGGAAGCGACGCGCCGTCAGGTCAAACGACGAGACAGTCGTGCTTGTCGCCATCTCCAGCCACGTGCGGAACTGCATGGATGGCAGCAGCACGTCCAGCAGCTCGTACCACGGCGAGTCCTTGGGCGCGTCGCCCTGCTGCAGGTACAAGAAACGGTGCTTGTGCGGTGGACGAGCGGTCTGCCACTCACCCTCCTCGGCCTTTTCAGCAGCAGCAGCCTCCTTGGCCTCCTTCTCGCGCTTCTCAATGTCCTGGCGCAGACGTTCGGCAAAGCTCGCCTTCAAGATGGATGGCAGCGTAATGCTCGAGTTCTCATCAAAGTGCTCGGCGATGCCCGTCAACGTATCGGGCGTCAGATACGACGGCGCAATGTACTTGAGCAAGAACTCGAGGTCCGACTCGTTGAACTCTTGGCTCGTGCGGCTCTCTTGGCTTTCCGTGTTTGAGTCACCAACCGCCACCGTCTTGGGCTGCGGTCGGTCGTGCTGGTCCGGGTTGCCCTGCAGCTGCATCAGGCCGCTGTTCTTGGCCTGCGCCTCCTCGGCGCCCTGCACGAAGCCGTCCTCACCGGGCTGTGGGATGTGGAACCAGCCACTAATGGCCATGCGCACACGGCCGCCCTGGGCCTCGAGCTCTTCCACGGAGGAGGCATGGTACACCTCCTCGACATCGTGGAAACTCTCGCCGGGCTGCACAGCAAAGAAGCTCAACTGGTTCCAGGCGGGTGGGATGATTTTGACGGGGTCCGGGCCGGGCGTCTTGGCCACCTCGCCGTTCTCGCCCGTCTTCTCGGAGACAGGGAACAGGCGCAGCGCTCCACCCCACTCGCTCTTCCAGGGGATATCCGGGTCCGTGAGGTACAGGATGTAGCTGACCTTGCGGCTGCCAATGACGTCGTCGTGGCACAGGAGGTAGCAACCAGGGGTATAGACATTGATGGCCATGTCGGTCTTGCGTCCGCTCAGGGGACCGCAGCCGGTGATGTGGGAGACATAGTTGCGGAAGGACTCGGAGTACAAGGCGTCACGGAGGGCCAGCATCGAGGGCAGCTTGGCGAGTGCTTCGTCCTCGAGGCCGTCGAGGTTGGCCAGGTCGCCCGACTGGTGGATCTTGTAGATGTCGGTCTCCTTGGGGGTGAAGGAGACATTTTCGCGAATCTCATCGCGGACGGACCGCAAGAGGGAATCGTCGACGAGACTGTTGATGACGGCGTGCTTGTAGGGTTCGGAGGCGGCGTATTCGGCGGTGTAGGAGTCGAGGACGGACGAGTCGAAGAGGCCCTTGCGGAAGCGTTCTTGGGCAACTTCGGCAGAGATGGCTAGACAGTTGGTGGTCAGTTGTGTTTTGAATCTAAGAATATCAGACGAAGAATAGAGCTCACCTTTCTTGACGCGTTTGGCGGACGTTTTGCCCAAGGGGGCGTCCGCCTTTCTCTTGGTCGAGGCGGGCATTGTGTCGGTTGTGTGTGAAGCAATTGGAAACAGGCAATGCGGTGCAGACGAGGAAATCAAAGTTGTTGGGAAAGAGAAAAGAAGAAAAGCCGGTGAGAATCAAAGACAGAAAAAAAGTTTTCTACAGAATGGGCTGATCACAGCTCAAGTACGTTATGGACTGTAATAGCAGGAGCAACAGCAGAGCATGCCTTCTGATTTTGGTCTAAGAGCGACCCGCCGTGGTCCTTCAGCCGCCGCCTTCTTACTTTTTTTTTTTGTTAAATTCTTTTTTGTGCCGCTTTTCCACCTTTTCGGTGTTCACCGCCTTTGCCCCACTCCGTCCCCCAGCTTCTCCTCCTTCCCTACTGAGAGACGATGACGCTGTTTCTTTGGTTTGCATGAGGCTACAAGCGCCAACAATCAAGAGCCTCTTTACTGAATCGTTCCTGGCTTCGTTTCCTGTCATCGTCCCGTTCCTGTCCCTGGAGCCAAAGCTATATCATCATGCGCTATCAAACGTCTAGTTTAATAGGCGCCCAAGGATTTTTTTTTCCTATCCAGTGGCTCATTATGTCTCCATTCCACCATCCTCATCTCATTTCATTATGCATTTGAGGCGGGGAGTTGTGAGCAAGACATTGGTTGAAAGTCAACTCCAGAGGCTCAGAGGGTCCTTTTTCTATGCACGAAAGCGCCGGCGATACTATTGGACGAGGAAGGGCCAGGACAGTTAAAAGAGTAAAAGAGTGGAAGATCTGAAGATAGGAAACTTGTTTCTTTCCAGAACTGTTTGACTCGGCGTGGTTTCAGCCAGATCGAGAGTGGAAACAGAACAGAAACATCGATCGCAAGAGGCACGAGCGCCAGCACCCGTGTCAAAGTGTCTCGCCGTGTTGCGCAACGTGCGTGGTCCAAGATGTGTGGATAAAACGCATGGCAAAAAGGCGAAAGATAAAAAGAGAGATCGAGACCAGTCGATGCCAATACTTTGGATTGGCTGTACTTCGTTGCCTCTTGCCCTGTTTACCGACTGGAATGCGTTGTCGACGGGCAGGTGCAGCCAGCTACTGCAATCTGCAATTACCCTTTTTGGCGGCCCAAAGTGGCAATGACGATGATCGCTGCCATGTCGAGCCGGTTGCAACTTCCTCTCTCTTTCCTTCCTCGCAAAGTGAGGGTGTGCGATCGTGGGCGGCGACCGGAGCGCTCCTTCCTCCCCCTCGTCCCCTCACTCCGAGTTCCCCAGGTCGATTACGCTTGCCCGCCTTGTTTCGTCTGCAGTGATCAACAGGAAAGTGCGAATGGTCGGACGGACGAGCAGTTTCCTTTTCTGCATTTCCCAGTCGCCTGAGTATTGGGAAGAGAGGGAAGGAACTAAACGATTCCACACCACCTTTACACAGTATTAGAGGCTGTGTGCATCAGTGTGCAGTGTGCACCAGTGCCATGCTGGCACAAATTGGGCCAAAATCTTGACAGGCTCAGCGGAATAGTGTCTCCCCGGTGGCCTTCTTCTTTGTTTTAGGCCCGAAAATCGCAAGAAAATCTCGTTTTTTGCACCGGTTTAAGGTGGTGGTCTGGCTAAACTGGTGTCAAGTAAACCAAAAAAAAAGTCCGCTCACACTCAGTTTGTCCGCAAGTCAATCGAAGTTTCCCTCTTCGGCAACTGGGTGTGCCCCTCTTTTTATTCGTTCCTTCCCTGTCGTCTGACGTCGGTGGACCCGTCGGCGCCCAGCACTCGCGCAAGTCCGTGCCGCTTCCCGCAAAGGGAGGAGAGAAACTGAGAATGTATGAGGAATTCCTACTACCACAACCAGACAACTCCCGATGTGTCTCGTTAAGTCATAAGAACTGGTTGCTCCTCGATCTAGAGTTCTTTTTGGTTTGTTTTCTTTTCAACTATTTTCGATTGGCTTTCCAGCGTACTATCTTTTTCGTCTTTTCCATCTCATCCGACTCAGCATCTTCTCGTTCCCCAACAGCAACATCAACATCCAACATCCGATATTCGATATCCCTTGCTATATCACCACTTTTTCTCCCCACCTTCACACCACACAACCACAATGCCGATCAGAAATCCCTTTGCGAGGCGCACGGCCGCCGATGAGCCAACTCTACGCACCGAATCGGCCGGAAACGGCTCTCTTGGCGATCTTCCGAAGCTGCCATCCTTTGAGCGCGTAGACACCGTCGGGTCCATGGCCTCGTCGTCGACGAGCATGCGCAGCCGTCGCAGCCAAGACACTGGCGACTACAAAATGAGTGGTAAGCAGCCAGCGTGCACTTTCTTTTTTATTGCTCCCGCTAACAATACAGTCGTCAACGACAGCGGCGTTTACTTGCCCCCCTCGCCGACGTCGGAACGCGACGCTTTCTGGTCCACATCCGCCTCGGCCAACGGCAGCAACGGCGGCCACCGCCGCACCTACATCACATCCCTGAGCGCCTCGCTCTCAAGAAACTCCACTGATAACAGCGGCAACAGCCCTACGGCTGCCAGTCGCAGCAGTCTGGGCGACATTGAGCCGTTCAGCATCTCGCGCGAATCGTTTGACTCATACCGTCGGTCCTTTGACATCTCGGCCAAGTCGCCCGTCGTGGCTTCCAGCGAGTGGGGCAATGGTTGTGCGGGTGTCGGCCGCCAGAGTCTGGATTCGTCAACATTCCGCCGCAACAACACCAGCAACAGCAACGGCAGTGGTGGAAGCCAAAGGCAGTCGCGGCTGGCCAACGAGCAGCGCTTCCCGCCAGCCGATGAGGGCTTTGAGGATGTCGGTCTTGACGATGGGCGCCAGCAAGTCAATGGTGTCAGCCACCATTCGACATCAGAAGCGACAACAGTTCCTACAACCGCCGGCAGCGTGGCCGCCAACTTTATGCGCAAACGGGGTGCCTTCTTCTCCAAGTTTGGCAGCGACCATGTGGCCGAGAACGGTGCCGATGCGACAAAGTCTACCCGGAAACGGGCTCCAAGTGGCCAGGGCGCCGAGCTGACGCCCATGGACCGGAATACGAGCCGGCCATTGACGGCAATCGCAGCTGAGCCTCAGGAGGCACAGTAGATGGCTCGATGCACAACAGCACTTCTCGGAACACCCCCCCTTCGCTTCATGTACATGTTTTCGACACAACTCTTTTTTTGTTAATTTCCCAATGTTCCGAGAGAGGCAACTGTGCTTCGTCTTGTTCTATACTGTATTGCCCTTCTAGACGACACTTCAAAAGACTTGGGCTCACACTCTTGACTACGGCATACACGATACATCGAGAGGAACTGTGTGTGTGTTTTTTTTTGTATATTTCTTTCAACAACACTGGCGTTTGGATACCTTTCTGGAACATGAGAATCGTCCACGACATCACATAGTTTCTTCTTTTTGTTGTACTGTCTGGGCTTACGACTAGTGGGTAATGGGTAATAGTTTGGATGGAAACTAGAAGCAAATATATGTTTCCCTTATTCGAAGTATTTAATATCAAATACCTTGAATTCGTTTATCGTTTTGCTTGCCATCCTCCATCGCCTGCAACCGATTCTTCT
The DNA here is from genome assembly GCA_016097105.2 of Sporothrix variecibatus. Classification (NCBI taxonomy): domain Eukaryota; kingdom Fungi; phylum Ascomycota; class Sordariomycetes; order Ophiostomatales; family Ophiostomataceae; genus Sporothrix; species Sporothrix variecibatus. The sequence continues at coordinate 3,484,990 of JADMNI010000005.1, forward strand.
TTTTACCGGGTGTGCCGGCCGCTTTCCAGGTGGAGAAGTTGTCTCTTGGCTGCCGATTCTGTAATAATTTTCCATTTTTATTCTATTTCCTTTTACTCTATTTCTCCCGTTGTGAATTGCTTTAGAATTGCTTCGCACTCTAACAAATACAACACTGTTCGTTTGCCAGCCCCAGATGATGCCATTTCCAACAGCGATTCTCCCATTCCAGGGGCAGCAATGACAACATCCAACAACGGCGTACAAACTGCCATGACAGAGGTTTTAAACTCTTAATGAAATGTATCGGCCTGCTCCCGGCGCTAAAATAAGGGACGTTCCTCGAAAACTCGAAATCTGAACGGCGTTTTACAGGATTTCAACAACCACTTTACAACGCCGTTGGTTGGTTAGTTGCTGCAGTCTACAGGGCTAGATCTTCCATCCGCCATTGATTTCGTTGCATTTTGCATTTTCGACCTAACAGATGTCATGCAGGACCAAGCCCGTATGACTCGCCTTGTACAATGTTGATTTTAGTTTCTTCCATTTTGATGCAGCGTCTATATTGTGACATTTTCGCTCTTTTATTTCAACTCGGTTTATACGCTCGTTAAATTTTCTCATTTTATTTCAAGCGCTTTTTATTTCTCGATTTATTCTGCTACATTTTTATGAATATTTCTTAAATGCTACACTCAATCCAAAACAGCACACAATGTCTTCATTACTTTCCACAGCAGAACGGAGCTTGGCCGTACCGCAAGAAGACCCCGATACAAAACCAATAACCACAAAGATGCAAACTCTGGACCACCCAGAGTACTCCAACCACGACCGGTCTGGAGACAATGCCGGTTCGACCGAACATCAGCATCTACTCGCCAAAGACGACGACGAAGACAATAACGACAGTGATCTTGAGCTGGATATCGAGGCCGAGCTCGGCCACGCACCGATCGACCCCTCACGCAACACCGCAACCACTACAACCGACGATGACTGGAAGCCGCCGCCAGGTTTCCTCTGGATCCAGGTCGCTATCATGGCCAACGTTTTTCTTTCTGGCTTCGACGGCACCATCACGGCCTCGACCTATGCCGTCATCAGCTCTGACTTTGGCGCTGCCAATGCTGCTTCCTGGCTGACCACGTCGTACCTTGTGACGAGCACCGCCTTCCAGCCACTCTATGGTCGAGTGTCTGATCTTGTCGGGCGCCGTGTTTGTTTTCTGTTGTCCACCGCCGCTTTTGCTCTGGGCTGTGCCGGCTGTGCCCTTGCACCTAGCATTTTTGTTTTGAACAGCATGCGCGCCCTGGCCGGTCTCGGTGGCGGCGGACTCATGACCATGGCCACGATTGTCAACTCGGACATGATCCCCTTCCGGCGGCGCGGCATGTACCAGGCGATGCAGAACGGTGTCTACGGCTTCGGTGCCATCTGTGGTGCGTCCTTTGGTGGCTCCATTACAGACACAATTGGCTGGCGATGGTGTTTTGCCTCGCAGGTGCCCATCTCCATTGTGGTCTTTGTGCTCGGCATGCGAGTCGTCAAGAACCCGGCGCATATGCTGTTGTCTGGTGCGGAGGGGTCGTTTCGCCGTACATGGGCACGCATTGACGTCACTGGTGCATTGTTGCTTGTGGTGGGCGTCTCCGTGCAGCTCGTTGGTCTCAGTCTGGGCGGCAACGAGCTTCCCTGGAGCAGTCCATGGGTATGGCTGTGCCTCGTCGGGAGTGTTGTGCTGCTGGCACTCTTCCTCGCTGTCGAGGGTCGTCGTGAGCGCACCACAGATGCCGATGGCAAGCCGACTGTTGCTCCCATTATACCGCTGCGTATGTTGCGTGGCCGCTTGCCGCTGGCTACGCAAGCGGCCAATGTCTGTGTTGGGTTTGCTGCATACGCCTACCTGTTCAGCCTGCCGCTCTTCTTCCAGGTAGTCCTGCGCGACTCGGCCACCAAAGCCGGTGCTCGACTTGCCATTCCTTCGCTGGCGTCGCCCATTGGCGGTCTTGTCGCTGGTGTCGTCATGTCCCGTTGGGGCCGTCTCACGACACTTGTCCGTGTTGGTGCCTCGTTCATGGTTCTTGGCAACGGACTCGTCGCTTCTCTGGGGTTTGAGGGCGTCGCCGCCTGGAAGTATCTCGTGTACATCTTCCCTGCCAACCTGGGCCAGGGTATCGTGTTCCCCGGTCTGCTGTTTCACATCGCTGGCAACGTTTGAACACAACGACCACGCTGTGGCTGCATCGTCTGTGTACTTGATCCGTTCGCTAGGCATGGTCTGGGGCGTGGCGATTACGTCGGCGGTGCTGCAGACGACGCTGAGTCTGCGTCTGCCGCAAGTGCTGGCGGATGCTATTAAGGACACCGACGAACTGGAGCGTGTGGTCGACGAGCTGCGGCACTCGGTGTCGTACCTTTTGGACTTGCCGGCCGACTTGCAGCTGAAGGCTCGCCATGTTTATTATGAGGGACTGCAGTACTCGTTTGCTGCTTCGGCCATTGTGGCACTGTTGGCAGTGGTGGCCTCGCTCTTCATCAATGGCAAAGGTCTTCGGAGCACGAAGTAGATGGCGGCGGCGCTGTGGTTGTTTTTGTAAATAGACATCACGTATATAGAGCATAGCTAACAGTATTATCCAGAATAAATAGATGCCAAAATTGTGATGTGACTGGTTCTATGAGATGCAACAACAATGAAGGGAAATACAAAACTAGAAACAGGAAGACGGCACAGTGTTGACTGCCGTCACCAAATAGGCAACAAAAGCACAGATGCAATATTAAGAACAACAGAAGGCGCAGTTAAAACACAAGATAAAAACAACAATCTCTCACTCAAGACTGGCCTACTTAGTCTCAAAGCTGTACTTGAGCCAGCCGCCCAGCGCCTGCAGACTCTCCCAACGCACCGCCTCATCTGCCTCGCCCATCAGCTGCATCACCCGCGTCTTAAGGCCCAGCTTCTCGAGCGTGCTGCGCTTCTCCGGCACCTCACGCACCAGCGCGCCAACGTCATTGCACGCAATCGCCAGCACGGCCTTGTCGTTGTCCCAGGGTTTGGCCATGATTTCGGCGAGTTTTGCGCGGGATGGCGCCGTTGTCTTCGTCCAGAATGCGGCGAGCGTTCTCGGCCCAGAAGACGGTGTTGCGGTGCGGCGGTGACCAGCGCAGGTGGCCTGTGTTGACCTCGGCGACGTACTCGTCGAATGTGGTCTTGGTGGCGGTGTACTCATCCAACAAATCGCGCAGCTGCTGCAGGTCGTCCTGCAGGTCCGGGTCGGCGTGCTGGCGGCCGGCGACGTTCTTGAGGAGGGCGGGCAGGCGGGCGAGGACGGCTGTGGGGAGGAGCGTGGCGCGGTTGGCAGACAACAGGTTGAGGAGGGTCGCCACGAGCAGGCGTGTGGTCTTCTCCTTGGGCGAGAGCCGCAGCAGCTGCGTAGCTAGTAGCACAAAGTCGTATTCGCTAAACTGTCAGTGAAGAACATTTAATATATGGCGTAGAAGGGGAAAGGCTCACTCATTCAGGTCATCGCCGAGATCTACAGCGTCAAAAAGACAGCTGCCATAGCACCAACAGGACATGGTACAGCAGTTGCAGACCAACACCGCCGCCAATCGAGCCTTCCAGCAGTGCACCAATACGGCTGGCAACTGCATCACCACCACCAGCCGACGAGCCATTGTGACCGCCGCCCGTGGCAAGCCACAGACCCGCTGCCGTGTCCTCACCACCGCTCGTGCTCACACCAGCCGCCGTCCGCAAAATCTTGATCAAAGGCGCCACCGTCTCGCTACGCTGCGCCCAGAACTGCTTGCGTGTCGACTTGCCGTACAACAGAGACGACGACTCGAGCACGCCGATATCTTGGAGACCCGCGTCGGTGCTCTGCTGTGCCAGCGTCGACAGGTAACTCAGAAGGGCGGCAGGGCACGCTCGAGTGTGGCCGAAGACTCGTCGCGGGCGTTGGCGAGGAGTGTCGTCAGGACCGTGGCCGTCAGCAGCGGGATCGGGTCGTCGGCGTTGTTGGAGTGTGCGAGCAGCGGCAGGATGTTGCGGTAGGGGTCTTCCTTCTTTGCCGTTGCCAGAATGGCCTTTGCGAGTGCCGGGATAGCCTCCAACAAATCGTTGAGCAGCACCAAGATGTACTGCACCACATCGGTGCGTCGTGCAGCCGACTGCAGGACGCTGGGCTGGTCGTCGCTGGCACCACCTGCAAACAGTATCCGGTAGCCGTCCAGATCGTTCTCGACGGCCTGCTTGCGGACGTCCTTCTTGACCTTGTCGACAGCCCGGATCTTGGTCAGCTGCCATTCGAGAACGGTGCCGGCTCTAACCGCGCCATCCCAGGGGATCGGCCGTGTGCGGATGTTGTTCTGCAGCGCCGTCAGGTAGGTCGGCGGGTCGACAGACATTGTGGCGGTGGGGTGGAGGGGAGATGAAGGATGGGAGACGGAGGAGAGTCGAGAGGTCCGAGAGATTCGATCGAGGTCGGGAGGGATGATGCTCGATGGAGTCGTCGCTGGAATCAATGCATCAATGCACTGCTGCTGATGCCGCTAAAAAAAAAAGGCCTTCGTCACGGCCTATCGTGTGTTGGCAGACGGGATGACGAGGGGGTGGTGGAAAGAGACGCTGGTTGGTGATAATCGGTGCCTGGTGACGATGGTGTCAATGGTGTCAATCAGCTGGCGAAGCAGGAGCGGTTGTCAAAGAAAGGCTGCTGCTACGCTCCTTCCTGTTCTCCCATGCGTGGATTGATACAGCGCTGCGCTAGGGAGGTTTAGGTACTCGGCTGCCGCCAATGAACTTGCACGCCCCGCTAAGCTCCCCCAAGCTTGGGCCACAAAATGCCGCGTCCAACACCGCCACGGATTAGGAAAGAGAGGCTGGTGCGATAAGATAGGAAGGAGTGATGGACATCGAAAGTCGAGATAAAAGAGAACCACGGAACATGAGACGACACGAGCTATTTTTACACGGTTTACCAAAAAAAAAAAAAGAATACATCTCAAAAAATATAACAAAAATGAACGAAAATACAAAAAGAACGTACAACACCAGGGATTCGCTGGTCGTCACCGACCCAGCTACTAATCCGGCGGTTGCTGGCTTATCTAGGGGAGAGCAGACGGGATCCCGAGCTTTCCAGCGCCTGTGGTCGTACGTGGAAGAGGAGAGGCCATGCAGGGTCCAAATAGGGTGTCCGTGGAGGAGCTCAAGGCTCACATTGAAAGTGAACATGGTCCATGTAGCAAAGAGTGAGAGTCAGCAAGTAATGACCGAAACAGTCACGTGACTATACTCGTGACTCTGACTAATCGATAGTCGCCCTGTCAGCGGCGGGGCTTCCCGAACAGGCACAAAACAAGTAAACATCCCGCTGGAGTATTTTATGGTTGGAGCATTTGGAGCACCTGCATGACCTGCATCACCACCACGGACGAGCTGGGTGGCTGCGTCAGTCCGATTGGCTCGGTGTTTTCTCACCACCCACTCTGCGTTGGCAAAAGCCATGAAGCCCGTATTCTGCGTCGGAATAGTTGCGCGGACCGAAAATACACTTTTGGGCGTCGTATTCTCTGCCTCGGCAGCGAACGCCGGGATGGGAGCATTGTGAGTGTCACCGACCGGGAGGATGAACTGACAGAAGAAAGAAAGAACAAAAAAAGACAAAAAGAAGATCAAATCTAGAACAAGTGTTCATCTGTCTTTTTCGAGACTGGCAAGGGTTGGTGATTTGACGATGATCTGGCAGCCGCGAGAAAGAGCCCATCGTACCTTCCTCACGATGACGAGGCTGCTGCCGCCCCTCTTTGCCCCTGTAAAAAACCGAGAGGCTGGGCTTTTGGGCACAACGGGAAGGAGGTTGGGGGAAATGAGAAGCGCCTCTTCCAGGCTACACCCCTGTAATTTTGTGAGTGTTTTTGCAGTGTTACGTCGTGTTTGCCCACCAATGCCCAGATTTGCCAGTCTCGCCAGCGCCCACCCCCTGTCGCCCGTGTTTACTTACTGGCTTTTCTCTCCACTGTGACAACTTACAGCACCCACTCGAGGTCCTGCCCGCCATCTGCTCCTTCCCTCCCAGCCATCTTTAATGTTTTTTTCTCACTCTTTCCTGACTTGGCGATTTGCGCCTTCCCTGCCCAGCGCGGCACGCGTGGTTAAAGTGCCTGCAGCCTCCCTTTTAAGACGACGCAGAAAGCCACATGCATTCCAAAAGGACTTTTGTTCTCTCTCTCTTTCACTTTGATCTGCTTCTTCAACTCTCTCCCTCTCTTTTCTTTTTTTTTTGTCTGCTCAGTCTTTACATCTTGCATCTTGTGTTTCCGAGCTTGCATTCCTCGACTCTCACGACTTTTATCTTTCCGCGACCCTTGTCTAGTGACGACATTTCGGCCTGACGATTGGATACAAACATCTTTCCTTTTTTTTTGCAACAAAATACCTTGACTGAAACTCAGACAACGAGTCGTCAACTTGCACTTCTTTGCATTTATGTTCTAGCTTCCGTCAATTTAAGCTTTTCGATCCGCATTCCAGAGCTTTGTCTCGGCCCTGCCAGCGCGTGGTCTCGATACTTCAGCGGCTTTTTTCACTCTCACCGACTCGTTGATCTCAACCCCACCTCTCGACCACACTTCGCATTCCAGTCACAACACAGCCGACTCCTGCTGCTTGCAAGAAATTCTCGAGTTGTCCGGCTCGGCGGCGGAGCCTGACTGGCAACCTTTGCCTTTTTATCTGTCTCTCTCATAAAACATCATCTCACACAACTCTCGCAATGTTCTCTGAACTCTGCAACAGCCTCCGGCGGGGGGCTCCGGCAAGCCTGCCATCGGCCGCTAAGCTCCTCCCTCTTCTTCTCCTCCTCACACCAACATCGGCACTTCCAGTACCCAGACACCAGAAGACCCTCGGCGAGACCTTTCGAAAGAAGTCGAGCGGAGCGGATTAAACGTTGTCGTCGCCCGCTATGAGCTCTATACCACGACCTGGACCGAGACCGAGACCTTCACAAGCACCTACAGCTCCGGCTCGCCTGCCGTTGCAACGGGCGTGTGTGCACCCCGTGGCTGGCTCTGGCCAGATTGCCTGCGGTAGCGTCTGCTGCGGCAGCTGGCAGTACTGCCCATACAACGGCCAGTGCCTCGACAACCCGGGCGCTGGTGGTGGCGGCGACGGCGGTACGACGACCAACTTTGCTGCTCCGACAACGACTGCTGTTTACTACACGACCTACACGACCAACGGTGCGACTGTCACTACTCCTTACAACCCTCCCTACAAAGGCCACGTCCGGCACTGGTACCGAGACCGGCACTGGCTCTGGGCGCCAACGGGCACTGGCGAAGCCGTGACCTCGACGACCTCGTCCAGCCATCTGTCTGGCGGTGCCATTGCCGGTATTGTTATTGGCACCCTGGCCGGTGTCGCTTTGCTCATTCTCATCTGCGCCTGCTTCCTAGTCCGCGGTCTCTCTGGCACGGTCTCATGGCTATCCTGGGCCTCGGCGGCAAGAAGCGTCGCGGTGAGGAGGACGTCACCATTATCGAGGAGGAGCGCTACCGCCGCCACAGCGGTGGCCAGCACGGCAGTTGGTACGGTGGTGCTGGTGGTGGCCGTCCGCCTCCGCCGCCCATGAGCGAGAAGAAGAAGTGGTGGTAAGCGCTGGCTGGGTCTCGGTGCCGCTGCCGGCACGCTTCTGCTTCTTCTTGTCTCAAGCGCCACAACGACCACAAGAACGAGGGAGCGCCGTCGTCCGATGCGGTCTCGCAGTGAAATCAGCAGCGGATACTATATGCGCCTCGTCTTACACGGCTACCGTTCCGAGCAGTCAAAACTCGCGGCCGGTCAAGGGGCACACGGGCCAGCCGACGTAGCGATCCTACGCGGGTGTCTCGGTCGTCTCGTCCTTCCCGGCAGTTCTCGCCCGTCTCGTAACCCGTCTCGGATGTAGGCGGTTACACAAACTGATTACCAGCACCCAAAGCCAACTCACCACTACTTTCCTTTTTCTAGCACATATTTTTGGTTTACACACCTTATATTAAGGGGTTACTTTTGTATTTAACTCGCATTTTTTGACATCATTGCGACGGCGTTTGGGATGGGATATATCAAATCAACGACAACGACATCAAGAAGGGGGGAGTGACCAAGATGAGGAAAAAGATTCAAAGAAGGATATGAAAATGAAAGAACGAAAAAAGACGAGACGAAGAATAACTCGATCAATTCCGACGAAGATCTGGAGCTTTATGAGCAATCTATATTATGCCTACTATTTAATCAAACAATACACAATAATGAACTTACACCTGACTTGCCTTGTGACTGTATCTAAACCGTGCGTATATACGGTGTAGACCGTGCTCGAATGATATAAAACAGCCATCTTGTTGTATTTCAATTGAGCCGATAATCGTAGATGTCCTAAGTGTTATGATACGTCGTACAACCTTCGTTAGTTGCTGGAGCATCTCCTTACACACACACATAGCACCGTGAGCTAATTTTTGAATAATTTTTGTTGTATTAGAAACAAGTATCGCTCCGTTCGCCTTCGCCCGTGTAGCTCTCATTTTCATCAGAAGCGACTGCTACTTCTGTCGGCAGTTTTGAAACAGACCAGACAAAAGTTCACAGAAACAGAGGGAGATGCAAAGAAAAATAAGAAAGCTTTTTTTATTTTTTTGTCGAGAGGGTAGTAATTTTTAGATGAGTTCAGCCCCCATTTCTTTTTTTTGTCTGTGTCGTGTAGAGGGATCGGAGCGGCTCGTATCTTTTTTGGTTGTATAAGTACAGAAGCCCATCTCTCTCACCTCACCTCACGACAAAGCAGACGTTCAACTGCCCCTCTCCACCCCATTCGCCTTTTTTTTTCCTGTGGTGTCCCCGTGTGTGAAAACAAAACCGCAATCCGAGAGAAAAGAAGAAGAGGAAAGACCGTTTTGGTAAATAACATCACAAAATAAATATTTTTATCATCGATAATTGAAATGAAAAAATCCACCAAATTTACTGATCCTCGACAATGTTGCCCTTCTCCGAGACGTACAGACCGTCAAGGAACTTCCGGATATCCTTGTTCCGGACTTGCAGATCTGCTGGATGTCTGCTGCGCTCTGGGAGACAGCCTCGAGGGAGTTGCCGGACAGGACCAGCTCGTCCTTCTGGACTTGGAGATCTCGACCTCGACGCCAGGCTGCATCACACCCGCCGCACAATCTTCTCGCCGATGAAGTTGCGGATCTCGACCTCGTGCAGACCAGTCTCGGCGTTCTTGTCCAGGTTGACGTTGATGGGAGAAATGGGCGTAGACGTAGCGCATCTTGTACTTGTAGCCCTTTGGTGACAACCAATGATCAGGTTGTTGATCAGCGTCCGGACGGTGCGCAGGGTAAGCGACATTCTTGCGGTTGCCGTGGTGGATCTCGATCTGGATGACGTTCTTCTTCGGCAGGGAAGAAGTTGACGGCGACGTGGCTCAGGTTCTTGGTGAGCTTTCCCCGGGGGCCCTCAACGGTGACGTTTCTGGACTTGATGTGGACCTTGACTGCAGGGAGGGGGGGAGAAATGTTAGTACATTGCTATTTCGAGTGAAAATTTTGTCTTATTTTCGTCCAATCGTCAATCTTAAAAAAATAGCAGATCGGGCGCAGATCGTGTCGACCAGTCGATAAGAGAGCAAGGCAGGAAGCAGGCAAGCAGTTGGTCGTCGATGTAGCAGTTGTCGTTGTTATCGTCGAGCATAGACTTCTCTTTCGTCTTAAGTGCCGCCCAATACTGTCGTCTCGTCGTCCATCTGTCGAGTCCTTCATTGTCGAGAATACGAACGTCGTTGTGGTGTCGTATTCCATCCCTTTTCGTCTGTCGCTGCAAGAGTCGTCCAGAGCACGGATCCAGGAAGCAGAAGTGTCCTTCTTCCCCTCAATCCGTGGTCTTTCCGTACTTTTGCAGCAACTTTAAATTGGAAATGGATGTAGCCACAATTGCCCGTGATGATGCCGCCGTGTGTCGTGTCGAGTCTGTCTGCTTTGCCGATGCTGTTGATGCCTTTATCCCTGCTATCCTTCTCGTTGTCGGTCGGTCTGGTCGTCGAGTCGCGAATGCGCATCCGAAACAGTTGCATTTTCAAGATTGACGACGGGCTCAAAAACAACGGAATTGCTTTGCTGTAAAGTCGTACCTCCTTCCGGAATCTCCAGGGTCTCCTCAGAGTGAATGTACTTCATCTTGAATCGTCGGTCGGGGGGATGGCCGGGTGTGTGGTGTGAAGTGACGTTGGGTGATTGAAGAGGGAAAAATCGGGGGGAGGGAATCGTGCAAAAAAAGTCGTGAACTTGCAAAGCGATTTTCCCTTTGGTTCTAATTTTTTTTCGCTTGGCTGGCACTGGGACGGGTGTAGCCCTCACACAAACTTTCCACACTAAGTTTTTCGAATTTTTTGCCGGGTCCCCCTCTATGGTCCTCCACTGTGTGCTGAGGAGAGTGGCGTGACTATTGTTTTTCCGGAGACCGAGCAGGCCCCACTTTGTTATAAAGAGTCCATCCTCACCACCTAGGGCTGCTTGTCGCACGTGACTGTATCGGCGATAAGAACTTTGACTACTCACGCCATGGTGGGGTGGTTGGGCGGGCGGTCTGCACGTCTCCACTGCAGCTGCCAGCCTTGTAATTTGCCAGCACCTGACGCGTCATGTGAAAGGCTAGCCCAATCTGATGGACAGAGCGAACAAGGCAGCTGCATTTGCTAGCGCCTGGCAGTGCCATGCTACGACGACTACGGAGAGCAAGTCGGAGCTCACGGTCGACTCCAACGGTTCGTTTCCCGCCCCTGGCCGAACACCTCTTGATTCCACAACGGCGAACTCGACGACGCTACAACGTACGACGACGAGAATTGACAGCGCATAGCCACGAACAGAAGACGAAGCTACCGAAGCAATTGAAGAATCGAATTGGCACTGGCAATTATCGAATTACCAACGAACCCTCCCCGTTGAAGATTGAGGATCGCGATAAACAGATCACCGACGTCACCATCGACGAATTGTCTCTTTATCGACTCTGAGGCCAAGCTATCACAGCTAAGAGCTTCATCCCCCGAATACTCTCTCGAAACAAAGCCGAGCTCGATCCACAGCCTACCTCCTCCCTCATACCGTCACAATGTCGTACTTCTTCTCGACCCCGGTGGATATCGACGTCGTTCTCGAGAACAGCGATGACCGGTCCATGGTCGATGTGCGGCTGGAGAAGAACCGGCCGCGAGAAGGCCCCCGCTTGTACATGGACGGCGAGTCCGTCAAGGGCGCCGTGACTGTGCGGCCCAAGACGGCAAGCGCCTTGAGCATACCGGCATCAAGGTGCAGTTCATTGGCACGATTGGTAGGTCCCGCGAGGGTGTATATTCTCTGTTGTGTGTTCGACTGCTGACTTTTTAGAAATGTTCTTTGACCGTGGAAACCACTACGAGTTCCTGTCGCTCGTGCAGGAGCTGGCAGCACCCGGCGAGCTGCAACACCGCAGACGTTCGACTTCAACTTCAAAAACGTCGAGAAGCAGTACGAGTCGTACAACGGCATCAATGTCAAGCTGCGGTACTTTGTGCGCGTCACCGTCTCGCGGCGCATGGCTGACGTGATCCGCGAAAAGGACATTTGGGTCTACAGCTACCGCATCCCGCCCGAGATGAACTCGCCGATCAAGATGGATGTCGGCATCGAGGACTGCTTGCACATAGAGTTTGAGTACAGCAAGTCCAAGTACCACTTGAAGGACGTGATTGTCGGCCGGATTTACTTTTTGTTGGTGCGGCTAAAGATCAAGCATATGGAGCTGTCGATTATCCGGCGCGAGACGACAGGCGCAGCGCCCAACCAGTACAACGAGAGCGAGACTCTCGTGCGGTTTTGAGGTGAGTTAGCTCTCCTTTTTTTAGTCCGTTTTTGTTCACTACTAACTTTTCAGATCATGGACGGTTCACCTTCTCGCGGCGAGACGATTCCTATCCGCCTGTTCCTTGGCGGTTTCGACCTGACGCCCACGTTCCGGGATGTCAACAAGAAGTTCTCGACGCGGTACTACCTGAGTCTGGTCCTTATCGACGAGGGTGAGTTGCCCCTCTCCATCTATGGTTATTTTGGATTCCTACTAACATTGCGTAGACGCCCGGAGGTACTTCAAGCAGTCCGAGATCATTCTCTACCGCCAAGCACCCGAGATTGCCGAGGCTGCCGCTGCTGCCCGTCCGCAATACACGCGCCGCCGCCAGAGAACAAGGCCACCATGGCTCTCCCTCCCCCTGCATAATTATGAGATGGTGCGATAGCAGGATGAAGGAGGAGTGAAAAGCCGGGTTGTCGCCTTTTATTGTCATGAAATTACCACCTGCGACCGTTTTTATAGCTTTCTTGCGTTGTTTGTTTTTTCATTCTACAGCATTTCTTTTCTCCTCGCCAGCTGGCAAAGTTGTATATAATATGATTGCCGCGTTTTCATTAGACCCTACGTCAAATCATGGCGTCCTTTTTCAACTTGAAAGTGAATCTCCTTTCCCAGTGACAATAGTGTATCTTCTACAAGTACTTCGTACAGGATCGATTAAGAAGAAATAAGAAAGCAACTGTATTGAAAAAAAAAAAAAGGTAAATGAACAGAGAAACATGAAATAGGAAGAGAAAGAAACAAGGACAGATATAAATCAAAGGAGAAGAAATCCCAACGCCACCCGAAAGCCCTAGAGGCCCTTTTTTACTGTAAATCCTAAAGCAGGCAGGCACCCATCCGCCCATCTCACTCTATACACAGCACATCACTCTCTCCCTCTCCCTCTATGAATCGTCCATGGTAATGTCCTCACCCTCGCCACCAGCCGCACCACCACCAAACGCAAACTGGTTGTTCTGGATCGCCGCAATGCGGTCCAGCTCCACCTGGTACTGCTTCCGCAGATCGGCCAACGTAACCACCTTGCGCCATGGAGGCCGTTCCGCGGCAGCTGCCTTCTTCAGGAACGATGCCATGGGGTTGCTGTCAGACTTCTTCGCTGCGGCCGAGCCTTCTGATGCGTGCTGTGTATCGGCCTCTGTCGCTTGTGTGTTGTCAGTCGACTCTACACTGGGAATGACGGTGTCGTGAGGCGGTGTTGCCTTTTGGGTTGACGTTGACGCCTGGTTGGCGGCCAGCGGGTCTTCTGTGTAGATCCACGCCTGCTTGGGGTCGACACAGCTCAAGGTGTTGATCAGCTTGAGGTACTGCGCGTCACCGGCGTATCCAGAACATCGTCGCTACCGTTGCCCTGGTCGGCTGCCGAAGCCGAGGCCGCGGCCAAAAACTTGTCGCCTCGCCGGCCTGCTGGAGCTTGTGCAGCTGGTCCAGTAGCACACTGGCGGCGCCACGGTAGTCGTTGTGCGCGACACGCCAGCTGTAGAGCACGTGGTGCCAGGGTGTGCCGCGGACGACCTCCTTAGCGGCACGGCACTTTTGCTCGAGAACATCATCGACGGCATCCCGCAGGCCACCGGGAAGGGAAGAGCCAGCAGAGCCGCGACTTGGCCCGTCTCGCACATCTTCTCGACGAGGTAGCGCAGACCAGAGCGCTGGAGGCAATGCCAGTGTTTGGTGGAGGAGAGGAGGAAGAAGAGGATGAGGACTGTGTCAGGAACGGCTGGCCCATGGAGAGGAGCGCGCTGTGGGCAGCGTCGAAGCGCGACAGGGTAGTGGCGGCCGTAAACAGGCGACTGAGCATCTCGGTGCGCGTCGACGACAGGACAGCAGCCTCGGCAGCCGGGTCGCCGGCGCCAAAGCTGCCCTGGCGGCTACCGGCCTTACCAGAGTTGGCCTTGGCCTGTTGACTGCCGTTGCTACCATTGTTAATGCTGGCGTTGAGGCTGTTAGCCTTGCTGCGCACAAACTGGAGTGACAGGCGCGCAAAGTCGATGACATAGCCATAGGCCTTTTGGCGGTCATACAACGAAACGATGTGGGCGTAGTAGTTTGGCAGGCCGCTGTAGAAGAGGTTCCACTCGGCGTCATCAATTAAACCGGCGCTGTGGCGGAGAGGGTGGCGGATGACAGCACTGAGACCGACGGCGGCCTTTTGGAAGTAGAGGGCGGCAGTGTCGTAGTTGCGCAGAGCGAGGAATGTGCGGCCCTGAACGTAGGTCGAGAACGGGTCGTCGCTAGCGAAAGAACCAAGCTGCAGGGACAGGTCGGGACGGCCGCGCTTGAGCAGCATACACTGGATCATGGCTGCGTCGAGCTCAATGGTGCTGTGGGCGGAGCAGACGTCGACGATAATGTCGGTGAGGAGCGAGGACAGTGGGACACTGCCGGCCTGCTCGCCGAGACCCAGGAGGTGGCCAACGCTGCCAGCAAGGACAGTGATGACTTGCGTCGGGTTCTCGTCGGCGACAGCGGCGTTGGATGCGCCAGTGGTCGAGCCAGCCGAGAAAGAGCCGCTGGCCGCTGTCGAAAAGGAGCCACCGGAGAAGGAGCCAGACAGCGACTCGCGTTCAGAGCGCTTGAGGGCGACACTGAACTCGGTGCGTGACAGCCACTTGACAAGCTCGAGACGCTTGAGGGCATCAATCAAGCGCGTGTAGACTTGGCCGACGTCGAGGCGGCTGTGCAGCGCAACACGCTCGTCCTCGAGCTCAAACTCCATGTGCACAAGCAGGATAAGCTGGCGGAACAGAATCTGCCAGAACAGCTCGGCGGTGTCCTGGATGCCGCGCACGACAAGCTTCTGGCCGAATTGGGTGAATGGTAGCGCACATCATGGCCACCCTGCAACTGCTGCTGGACGACGTCGTCAAAGAGTGAAAAGAGGGTACGGTAGGTGGCTTCGTCGACGTCTTCAAAGTTGTCACCGAGGATATCAATGACCTGGGCACACTCGTCTTCGGTCAGGTGGCGCCAGAAACCGGCCTTGTCGCCGAGGGACTGGATACGCTCTTCGTCGGTCTTGGACGAGGCGTCGTCAAACAGCTCGGCGCGCAGCGCAGCCTCACATGTCTGCAGCATGCCGTCCGAAAAGCTGTCGACAAACGAGGCGCCGGCTGACAGCAGACGGCTCACCTTTTCGTAGTTCGCGCTATTGTTGGCGCTCCCGCTACCACTGCCGCGAGCAAAGACGGAAGATGCCTGGCTTGATGGGGCGTTGTGGTAGACGCGCTCAAGCCCGCTGCACTCGCGGGTAGCAGCGACACAGTCGGTACACACAACCCAAGCCAGGCCCAGATCGGGATCGAGGGCGAGGGTAAGGGCCTCGCCACGCTGTTTATCGAGCTCGACGAGCAAACGGTAGAAACGGCGCCATTGGATCTCGCTGGCACTGCGGAACAAGTCGTAGTCCATGGCACCTGACGAGCCGCGCTCAAGTGCTGCCGTTGATCCCAGGACGGAGCAGATAGACTCCATAAGGCTAGACGTCGTAGAGGCGGTGGATACTGCCGAGCTTGACAAGGCGCCCCGCTTGGATGTCTTGTCCTTGTTTGCGCCCAGTCCGCGTTCGTACATGGCGAGGGCCGTCTCGAGGGTTGCGCGCGAGAAACGGCCGGGGAAGAAGATGAGGTCAAGCCACTTTTCGGCGGCGTCGGTCGGGTCGCAGGGACCAGAGGTCTGTGCAGTGGGCGCGCCGCTCTCGGTATGCACGCCCGTCCAGGTCTCTTGCCAGTCGGATGCTAGGTCGTCGAGGTCGGCCTCCATCTGCATGACGCGGTAGATGAGGTTGTTCTTCCACAGCACCCAAAGGCTCAGCTTCCGCGGTGCGGTGTAGGAGATGGCGAAATCGGCAAGAGTCCAGACGTCAGCAGCGGATGGTGTAGGTGGAAGTAGCGAGTCGGGTGCGCTCTCCAGAGGCTCGACCTCGATGCGTGCAGCGCCGTTGGCGCTGGCGTTGCCATCGTGGGCAGTCGTGGCCGTGGCCTTCCAGAACTTGAAGCCACCAGCACCGACGGGCGAGTAGGTGGCGATAATGGCGGCACCCGGCTGGCTGTCGAGCGGGACGACACGCAGTAGGTTGGTTTGACTGGGGTCAATGGTCCATTTGCCAAGCTCATTCGGTTCGCGCGCCAGGCCCAAGATGTCGCCCGTATAGCAAATCTCGCCGCGCTCGACATTCCAGATGCGCAGACGGTGGTCGAGACAGACGGAGAAGAAAAAGGCGGCACTGCCAGTCGTCGCTCCGTCGCCGTTGTCGAGACTCAGGGTTGCTGTGACGGCCGAGGCAGCGGCTGTGATTTCGAGGTTGGTGCCCTCGTACTTGATAGTCGGGCCGCCCTGGAAGGGAAGGATGCTGCGCAGGCCCTGGATGAGGCCAACAGGGCTGTGGAACGACTCCTTCCATGACGCAGACGATACTGCAGCAGCTGCTGACGACTCGTGCGCATGGTGAGGATCGCGGCGGAAGTTGATAAGTCCGCCATCGTGCAATGACACAACAAACTCGTTGGCACTCACAGCTACCAGACGCCGCGGCTGCTTAAAGTTGAATGTTGCCGACAGGTACGGCTTCCAGGCCTCGCCTAGGTCGGCCTCGTTGGTGAAAGCTCGCTTCCGGAAAACGTCGGGCCGCAGCTGCAGGTGGTGAAGATAAAAGGACTCGTCGAGCACATAGACCGTCAGAGCATCGTGTTGTTGCGGGTCGGCAAGGGCGATGCACCCGGGGCGGACAGGCTTGGGGAAGTGCAAGTACAGCGTCAGGGGCGCGTCGGGGGCAGACGCAGGGCTGTCAGGCTGGTGTTTGGCGACGTCGATGGCGCGAATGCTGAGGACATGGCCGCCCTCCAGGACTCGCCACAAAAAGCTGCGAGGCGCGTCGTGGTGTTTGCGGTGGTAGATGCCCGACTCGGATGCAAGGTTTTTCGCGCGGTAGAAGCGTTCCTCCTCAGTGAATGTGTTGTTGTCGCCACTGCCGCTGCTGGAGTTGCCGCCAGTAATGCTCGCAAAGGACGACGATGGGCTGTGGCCGTTGGTGATCGATCGGCTGATGCTGCTGCTGCCGTTGTTTCCAGACTTGCCGCTGCCTCCAACCAGCCGGCTCGTTAACCGACGGCCGTTGCCGCCATTTGCTGCAGGCACCTGCGCGTGAACGACGGTCGCAGGCGACGCCGGCTCGAGGCTCACCCTAGTCTCCTTAAAGGCATAGAACAGCTCGCGAGAACCCATCCTAACCTCTCCATCCAGCGCGCGGAGTCGCACCGGGGATTGAATTGGTTGTAAGGGTCGAGAAAAGGGTTGTGAAAATTAAATTCGTATCGTTTCGCTATAAATCAAAGACGTGGGATCGCGGGATTGTCGTCGTGATGCTGTTCGCTGTGAATCGTGGTTGTTCGTGATGCTTCGTTTTTGGAGGCTTCAAGCAGTGAAGGAGCAAAATAGTCTTTTTTCAGGTCCAGTCCAAACGCGTCCGCTGTCAGGCTGGCGGCCAAAGCAAGAAAGCAGGAGCGAGCAGGCTGGGACGCTAGCCAAAAGGGGAAATCAGCTCCAGAATGCAAGGCCTTTGATTTTGGTGCACGTGACATCTATTGACGGTTTGCTGTTGTTCCCCCTGAATAGCAGCGACTAGTACCTGTATTTCAGGGGAACCAGGGCAATTCATTGGTGCCGTTCACTTTACAATATGAATAAAAGGCCTCGATTCAGTCAACTTCGTCTATTCATTATTCTTGGCAGCTCGTCCTCCATATAGTACGCCGACTTTCTAATACATGACTTGAAATACAGCAAAAAAAGACACGCAAAGATCAAACACCGCAAATCCGTAAAAACGCCGGCCGCCACGCAAGACGGCAAATGACACCATACACCAGAAGCCTGAAAGTAGACTCCGACAGAAGAAAGGACAAAACAACAGCAGAACAACACATTCAAACTCCCTCGAGCTTCCCCTACGCATCCTTGTCCTTGTCCTTGTCGTCCTTGGGCGCGGGGTCGCCAATGCCGTCGGCCGTAATGGCAAACATGCAGTCGCTCTCGGGCAGACACGGCGAGTCGTAAATCTTAGCAATGCGTGTCTCGGCACGGCCCTTTTTCAAGCTGATGCGCGTCGTACTGGCGTGGGCAATAATGTTGCCGCCAATGGGCTTCTTGGGGTCCGGGTTGAACATGGCCGAGGGACCACCGTCGACTTGGGCGACAACTTGGTTGGTAATGACAACGGCAATGCCGTAAGTGTCGGTCATCGACTGCAATTGTCTTAGAAACTGGCCCAGGTGCATCTGCCGGCTGTTGAGCTCACCGCGGCCCATGTAGTCGGTGCGGTACAGGGCGGTGGCGGAGTCGATGATCAGCAGACTAAACCGCGTCTCGGCCATCATGCGGGCGGCATCGCGCAGCAGCGCGAGCTGATGGTCCGAGTTGTGGGCGCGGGCAATGGCAATGTTGTCCAGCACCTCTTCGCCCGACAGACCGTAGCGGTTGGCGGCCGCGAGCACACGGCTGGGACGGAAGGTGCCCTCCGTATCGACATACAGACACTTGCCCTCGCCGCCGCCGCAATCAAAGGGCAGCTGGCAGGTGACGGCCAGGGTGTGGCAAAGCTGGGACTTTCCCGTGCGGAACTCGCCAAAGATTTCTGTAATCGAGCCGGTCTCAATGCCGCCGCCCAGCATCGTGTCGAGGTTCTTGGATCCAGTGGTGATGCAGATGAGCTCGCTGCGGCGCTGGTGGATCTCGGTGGCAGTGGTGAAGCCCATGGGCACAAGCTTGGAGGCTTCGGTGATCATGCGGGTGGCCTTGAGGTCGGAGATGCCCTTGATCTGCTCAAGAGCGCGGCGGGGCGTGTAGGCGACGGACTCGACGGTGTAGTACCCGCCATCGTGCAGCAGCTGGATGTCGCGCTTGGTCAACCCACCAAGGCCCTAGAAGGAGAAGTTAGTGAGCGATCATAAAATGGGTGGGAGAATTGAAAGAAAGAGGGAGTGTACGAACCTCCAGCTCGGAAACGGACAGCGGCGCACCGACATTGGCGCCGGCACCGGCCTCCTCCATGTTCTCCTCGTACTCTTCGACTTGCGTCATGTTTGCACAGTGTAAAGGTGGTTGGTGTGTGGTGTAAGGGAAAGAAAGGATGCGATGAGAGATTGGAGAAGAGAGTTCGAAAAAAGAAGGCTGCAGAAATGGACAAAATCCAAAAAAAGGGGCGATCGTGGGATCGGAGTATTTTGCGTCTTGAGCAGGCAGCCACGGAGAGGGGTTTTCCTTAGTATGGTGGTCGTTGACTCCTTCCGTTCCAAAATCCAATATTTTTGTTGATGGGGGGCGTTTGTTGACGCGTCGCTCCGGAGGGAAAGCGCGACTGGGGCGGGCGGCTGACAAACTAGGAAACACGCCAAGTCAGGTGATTTTAAGAGGAGAATTATGTGCTGGAGGCCGTTAATCTACAGCGGTTAAAGTGCGCTATGAACTCTATGGAGACCGCTAAAATTTTGGTTCACTCCAGACAGATTGACAATGTAGACATCTTCTCACCCCTTTTTCGATTTACTTTCTTCTCTCTTTATTAATTTTATTTCGACGTCAGATATTCATCATCGAACTAATTTTCACGGGTTGTATTTTTGTCGATGTGCATTGGTCTATCTACGGACGATTTTGTTCTACTCCGTTACACCCTCCAAGCGTCCTCTTCACGACCATATTCCCTCTTATAAATGCTACTCTCACTGCAAGGCAATGATTGAGTTTATTAACAACAAGACGAATTTATGTGCAGTCTATATTACGCTTCTCCATGCATCAAAATATCAAAAAAAGACAAACATAAAAAGACAAACTAAACCTCTCCTACAGTATTATGACAAGCGTCTTTCACTCGCAAGATTCATGTACAGGAAACAAAATGCAGAAATACAGAAAATGCAAGAAGGACGGTACTCCAGAAATGTGTAAATAACAAGTGTTTTTCGACAAGACTTTTCTTTTCTCCCTCTCCTTATGCCCACTGGGGCGTTGTTTGTGAGGCTCGACGCAGCTTGTTCCGACCACCAGCAGCTGCCGAAGCGGACGCTGCAGACGATGATGACTCCCGTGCTGCACGACGCCGGCCATCGAGCACCGTCTCGTTGTCTTCTTCATCGGTGTAGGGCATCGGAGACGTACCGAACGTGCCAGCCGGCAGCACCTCAAAGGCCGGGTTGACCTTACGAGAGGTACGGTTGGCCAGAGCGTCACCAGGGAAAGGTGCCAATGTGGGAGTGTACGCGGCAGCGGCAGTAGATGTTGTGGATGTCGTGGACGAGGAGTGGTTGTGGTAGTAGCCAGCAGCAGCAAGGTGAGTCGGGCTAGCCGGTAGAGGTCCGATGGTATCGTGGGTGATGGGGTGGTACAGCTTGTCGTTAATTGGTGCACTTGGCGGATGTCTTGAGGCGGAGGATGTGCTGCTGCGACTGCTTGTGCTGCGGTTGCTCCGGCTGCTCAGTCCTGCGCCGCCAGCCCCACCGCCGCTCATGGATGCCAATGAGTCGGCCGAAGCTGTGGATGTGCGCTGCAGCTGTTGCTGCGTCGGCGGCGGCGGCAGCTGGTAGTTGGAAAGCCGGCTCGAAGTGCCCGGGGTATGGTGCTTGTTGATGCTGGAGCTTGGGCTGGACATGCGCGAGCTAGGGATGTAGGTGTTGAGCTGAGGCGCAGCCGCCGTGGGTGAAGACGGTGCCGCTGCAGTGGCACTCGGTGACATTGGTGCGCCGCGGTATGTCGGCGAGTACGCGCCCTCGAGTCGCCGCAAGGCCTCTTCATTGAGAGTGCCGCTGCTCGGCCCTGGCCTTGTGGATGTTGTCGGCGATTTCGTCAAGAGCCGCGTATTGAACGTCGCGTCGTCTTCGCTGATCTGAGGAGGGGTGTTGACATGTTTGAGTGCGTGTCCATGCCACCAGCACTCGACGAGCCAGCTCCAGCTGATGCCGCAGCGGCTGTCAATCCCATCTTGGACTTGGACGAGCTCCGGCTCGGTGTGGTCGGGCGCGAGATCCAGATACCATCCACCTCAACACCAGTCTGGATAGCGCGCACGCCGAAGGGAATGTCGCTGTTTGTACGCTGTTTGCGGGCAGCCGCTGCAGATCGAGCCGTCGGTGACGAGGACATGCCTACTTTGCGCATTTCGGTGAGGCGGGCGCGTTTCTCTTCATCAATGACCTCTTGTCGACGGACCTGGCGGCTGGTGCGCCATAGCTTGAAGAGGCCGATGAGGAAGACGACGACGATGGCGCAAGCAAGGACCTGTTAAGGCGGATGGTTAGCGGGAGTAAAAAAAGCCATCGGGATACTTATTAGAGATCGAGGGAATTGACATACGAAAGTCATTTCTTCCCAGAGGGCCCAGCTGACAAAGAAGATGCCCATTGTGGAAGGTACGTGATGGCGGGGTGGGCCAACAAAGTGGAAGGTGCAAACGAAGAAGATGAGGTGAAGAGAAAGGAGCCAAAGAAGGAATGAAGCAGTTGAGCAGGAAGGTGCAATTAGAGGCCTGCTTTGTCTTCTTCCTTGGTGAGTGACGACAAAAAGAACGGTGACGAGTTTTGTATGTCAGTGAGTGCTGGCGCAAGTGGGATTGGCCGTTTAGATGTCGTCTCCAAGCTTGGGGTTTTGGTAAACGGGCCGACCCCCGATTTTGTCAATGTCTCTCTTTTTCGGTGAGTTCAAATAAATCTCAAGAGAAGCCTCTTATTTTTTTATTTTTTTTTTGTTGGAACTTTTGTTGAACTTTGTCGATTTCTTTCTCTTTTCTCGCTCGCGGGTAAATTTGTCGCAGAAAAGAAAAATGCGAGCTCTCTCGGCGCAACGGACGCGGCCGGTGTACCGGTTTGCTGCGTTTTTGTTTTGTCCGCTTTCCGCCCTTCTTCTTTTTGTGTCTGCTGTTCTGTCTTTTGGCAGATCGTTGTACACGAAATATGCCGTATCGAAACTGCGTATTGTGAAGAAATGGGAGCACGGCGGGTCGTGTCTGCAGGCCAGGACAGGGCGCGTGGCGAGTGCGCTGTTGTGCTTTTTCTGTGCTGTTCGAAGCTGCGCCTTTCTTTCTATTTTCCTTGCTTGTCTATTTTATAGAAAACAAAGACGATAAATGATGTAACGATCGACTGTCCGTGCAGAAAAAAAGGTGATGCCAGCGAGTGCTCCCAGAAGGCTTTTCTTTCTGCCTGGGTTCTGGGGTCACGAGTATCCACGTTTTGTCTCTCCCGATTGCCTTCTTTTCCTTTCTGTCCGTCGTATTTTTTCCTGCTGGGTCACCTGTCTCGGTCCTGTCTTTGTTTTCGTGCTTCTCTTTCTGTGCTCTCTGTCGTGCTGTGCTTTTGTCGTTTTGTTCGTGGAGATCTTGCTGTGTGTCGGTCCTGCAGTGCAGCGGATGCAAAAAAAAAAAAGAAAAAAGAAAAGAAAAGAATGAGTGCAGACTCCCAGAAACTTAAAATGGGATACGAGCTGAGAGGTAACGGCACACGGGGCGAGGAGGAGAGTGAGTTTTTTTCAGTTGGATGAGAAAATGGGAAGGAGATGTGACTGAAATGAGTGTCGATGAGCTGGACGAATGGTGACGGGCAACGGGTAGTTGCAGCGTGGCCAGGGGCTGAGAGAATAAAACGAAAGACAGGAAGAAGTCGAAAATCAGAAAAAAGAACGGACGTGACACCAAAGACGCAAGTGTCGATTGGGCACAGCTGGGAGCTGGGATCAACACGAGATGCTGAAGAAGATGAAAGCCAAAATTTCCGAAGAAAGTCGATGGAGACAATGACAAGGAAAAGGAAAGGACTGGAACAAATAGACACCGAAACAAAGGTCACACAGACCCGTAAGTGCTGAAAAATTTGGGAGAGACAAAAGAACCAAGGAGAAATATGGAAAGACGTCGCCTTGTTGGGATCTTGGTATCCAGGCCAGCCAGAGGGTGCAAGGTGAAGAAACTCGCAAGGATCCAAGGATAAGAAACAAAACAAAAACGAGTGACTGGGGAGGCTGAGGGGGAAAAAAAAAACAGAAACGAAATGGAAGAGTGTGGTGATGATAGAGTTGTCTCGGAAGAAGGACAGGAAGGCAGATCCGGGAGAAGTACGCAAAAGTAGGCTGTCGAGTAGGTAGTGAAGATTTAGAATAAGAGTAAGAGTGAAAGACACAAGGCAAATAGGGAGTATACAGCCCGGCAGTGCAAAGTAATACAGACGGCCAGACCCATAGGCCGAGGATGAGGCTATTTACGACGGCAGTCACGCACTTTTACTGCCTCTATATGTACGTGCTTTTCGTCTCGGAACCCGAGACTTCTGCGAGTGCTACGTCTTGACAGGGTTTGCCATGTTGACGAAGATTTTAGAGTATGTGTGGGGAGAAACGTGGGCAGTACAGAGACTCATGAGAGGAACAAAATTCTACACATGTGCAAGTATTGCAATCTATTTACTTCTGCCTGTTTTGTAGAGAGCGAAAACAAAATAGAGAGAATAAGGGGCGCCAACTCTAATTCAACCAGACAAAAAAAAGAAAGTAGACTGCGGGTCAGGAACAGGAACAAAAGGTACGAGCCAAAAAGACTAAAAGCACGGAGAGAAACATTAAACAAAGCATGGACCAAGGAGCACAAGGAAGGGAACAGAAGAAGAAGAAGAAACAAAACAGCCTGTTTTGATTGTGCTGCCTGTTTTTCCCAGTTAAAAGGTAAAGAAAACCTGGTTAGTAGAGTAGATACTCTCTCTGGTTACTCTTTTCGCCACATCTGTGTAAGTCAACTAGGGCGATCCGAAAGCGGCAGTTTTTTTTGGATTTTTTTTTTTTGGATGTACCTATTCTCCTTTTTACCTCTTCCTTCTTCCTTCTTCCTTTTCTTACCCCTTAATACTACCCAATATACCCTCCTCGGCGCTGACACACATAAGAGAAAGCCAAGCCTTGATCCCATTCTTCCTCCCCGGGTATTTAATCTATGGTCCATCTAACGTCTGCTTTCCACGGCCGGTCTCTCTACGCCTAGACTTTTCAAAGGCTAAATTCAAAAATGCACAGAGAAGAGCCGACACGGGACAAAGAAGTATATTTGTAGACAGAGAAGAGAGGGAGAGAGACAGACAGAACTATACAATGGCCAGGTCTCGATGTTCTCGCTTGTCTGACTGGCCCCCATCACATACGGCCACTACGGCAAACGCAGTCCGGATGCCGCATGGCGTTTCCAAGTGCAGGTGGCTTCCGCCACAATAAATCACAGAAGAAAGACAACACAATTAGCATCGGATGACCTCCCGATCGGAGAATAAAAAAAAAGAACTCTTTTCTCATTTTCTTACTTTTTTCTGGTCTCTTTTCTGATTTCTTTTTTTGCTGACCCCCATCGCCAAGTCCGAAAGAATCTCGTCCGGTCTTTTTCTTCCTCTTCGTCACCAAATATATTCCTTCCCATCTCTTCCTTTTTTTTTTTTTTTTTTTTTTACCTTGTCACCCACACATCCACGTAAGCTTTTTTCGTTTCCCCCTGGTAAACTGATCCTCGACTAGCATCTAGACCCATCCTCGAGAATCGCCAGGTACAGTAGTTTTGAAGCTTTAGTAGGGATATCTTCCCTCGTGGCCGTTTTCTTTACCATGGTTGCATAATGTCATGTGAAGTCAAGCCGCCTACCACGGCTATTGACTACGACTACGTATGCTTGTTCACGTTCACGCTGGTCAAACACAAGTTACTCGGGACAGGTTGTTGTAATGATAAAATAGTAACACATTAAGAGGTATCTCAAAAAAGAAGAAGGAAAAAGCTAACGTTACATAGAAAGGAAAAAGACAAAGTGCAAAGAGATTTGTTGCCGAGCCTTACTTGGTGGACAAGATAGATGTAGATAACCACAAGTGGCTTCTTGACAAGTAGGGGGGAAAAAAAGAAAAGAAAAGATCGCAGTGTGGTTGTGTTGTTGTCGTGTGTTTACCCTGCTCCCCAGGGCCATAGATTGGTTTTTCCTCATTATGTTGTGTCGCGTTCCAAGATGTTGCCCTTGTCCTCCTCTAGGGCTATCCCCCTTTGCGAAAATATCAAAACGCCAAAATGTTCTCACGCCCATACCAGGACGGAGAAGAAAGGTAAAAGAGGTATAAATGAGAGAAGACAAGAAAAAAGAAAAAGAAGAAATAAAACGCCAATACCAAAATGCCCCTTTGACCCTTTTGTTGAATGATTTAACCGATGCTGTCGATGCTGAATTTGCGATGCAGGCGCTGCCGCTATGCTGATGCTGATGTGAAAAAACAAGACTCTTCTCATACTGCTGGTGACAATGAGCTGCGCTCACCTACACCTGAGGCGCTCCCGGCCGCGGCCGGCCAAGCGACTCCAGCAGCTCCTGCGGCGGGATCCGCGACATGCCCTCGTACGCCGAGGGTGCCGGGACGTACCCTTGCCGCTTCTTGCGGATGCGGTCCAGAAGCAGACCGGCAGCCACAATGACGAGCATCAGCACCAGCGAAATACCAAGGCCAATAAGGACAATGGCCACAAGCGGCAGGTGGCTGCGGCTGCTGGCGGTAAAGAAGTCGTTGTTTTCCACAAAGATGCTGGCGATGCTGCCACCGCTGTTGGAGTCGGAATCGGAGCCACCCGTCGTCAGAGCGTAGGCCGAAAAGGTCTTGCCGTTGAAGACAGCGGCCGAGGCAGTGCCAAAGCCGGGGATGACAATGGAGCCAGTGAGCATCAGCACCTGACTGGCATCAAGCAAGTCAGTAGCGTCGTGGTTGGACGTCACCGAAAACACCTGCAGGCTGCGCAGATCGGTACCGGCGCCCAACGAAGAACCGCTGGCACCGAGGGCGTCCGTCCAGGTCTTGCCGTCGTACTTCATGAGGAACAGCGAACCATTCTTGGAGGCAGTACCCGCGACCCAGAGCTCGCTGCCGTCACTGGCACCAAGGGCCAGCAGAGCAACGGGACCGGGGATGGTACCGTCGTCACCACCTGCAAACGAATCCCAGACCTGCTTGGTGGCATCGTACTTGCCCAGCACGGTCGACACGGTGTTGTTGACAGTCAAACTGCCACCAGCCACGAGCGTCGAGCTGGTCGTCCAGACCATGGCATTGACCGACGAGCCAGTGCCGAGGTTTGTGCCGGGACGGTTCCACTGGCCGGCAGTCGTGCTGAAGTAGCACACACCGGGGCAGCCGAGCGAGCCGGCCGAGGCAAAGGTGCCACCAACATAAACATCGCTGGCGCTGGGCCGAATCTGGATCGAGTTGACGGTGCCGTTGCCGCCGGTCAGCGAGGGTGGCTGAGTGTTGAAGTTGTCGGTGGCAATGTTGTAGGACACAAGACCGCTGATCGAGGCGCCGTTGATGTCGCCCGTGATGTTGCCGCCAGCAAAGAGGGTATCGCCTGTGATGGCCAGCGCCGTGAAGGTGGAGCTCTGGTCGATACTGGAGCCCAGACCGGTCGTGACGCCGTTGTTCTTGTTGTCGATAATCAGCAGGTTCTGGATCAGGGTGCCGCTGCTCGAGTTGGCCGAGAAGTGGCCACCCAGGATCGTCTTGTTGCGGTTGTTAGCGGTGTCAAAGAGACCAGTGACAACACCAGAAATGGAGCTGCCCGCCAGGGTGTCGCGCTTGTTGACAGTCGAGGTAGAGGTCGAAGAGGCCGCCGCGGTCGTAGTTGTGGGCGAGGGGAGCAGGTCAATGCCAAAGGAGCCAACACCGCCGCCCGAAAGGGTAGCAGCGCCATTGGTGCCCGCCTGGGCAAACGACAGCGAGCCGCCGTAGAGTTCACCAGCACCAGGCACATCCAGCAGCGAAGACAACAAAACACCGTCGACGGTGGCGACATTGCCCGCGACGTTTTGCAGCCAGGTACTCTGCGAGGGCACCCAGATGGCGAAGCCATCGACAGACACCGCCGCGTTGCCGCTGTAGCCCAAAATGTTTTGGAAGCCACCAGTAAAGGCAATGACAATCTCGGGCTTAGTCGTGGTGACGTTCATGGTCATGGCGACGACCTTGGTCACAGGGCCATCGACACCAGCACCCAGAGGGCTCCAGGTGCTCTTGGAAGTGTCAAAGACAGCCACCCGGCTCAGGCCAGCCACCGAATTGCCCTCAGTCGAGGTAAAAGTGCCACCAACAAACAGGTTTGTGCCGTTGAGGACCATGGAGGTGACGCCACCGTTGAGGCTGCCGGCCAGGGTCTGGACAGACGAGCTGCCGCTGTTGACAGAGACAATGTTGTTGGCCTTGGTCGAGGTAAAGTTGCCGGCAATGTACGTAACATCACCGCCGGTAGCGAGCGCGTTGACGACTGAGTTGGTGGCAAAGGTCGAGCCGAGGGTGTCAAAGGCGGAAGACGAGAAATCGCTGGTGTTAACAGACGATGCGGTCGGGTCGTACTCGAAAAGGCCGTTGAGGCCGCCCGTTGAGTTGAGCAGCGTGAAGCCAACACGCTGGGCGACAATGGTCATGTTGTTCAGCTTCTGGCCGTTGAGCGGGGTCATGGTGACGGTCGGGCGGAAGGCGCCGGTGGGCGCATCGACTGAGCCAAAGTAGATCTGGTCGTACTTGTCAAAGTTGTTGGTCTGGAAGAGCTGGACGGATGTCGGCTCCTGGCCCTCGACCATGGACACGGTAATGTTGACCTGGCCGCGCGTAGAGCAGGTGCCGTCCTGGATACAGCCGGGCGTGTACATATTGACAGTGTAGTTGCCAGACTGGCGAATGTCGGGCGAGAAGACGATCGAGGCGGACGAGGACGAGATGGGCGACGAGAGCTCGGCGGTGAGGTACTCGGAGCTGCTCTGCAGGGAAGGTGACACCTTCCAGGGACCGGTGGAGGTGGCAGACGACACTTCAGAAGCGGATACGGCGCACGTTGGTTCGTTAAATTCGTTGATGGCGTATGCGAAAATGTCGTTCTCGAACAGCTCGATGCCGTCCAGGCCACCGCCTGAGCCGTACCAGGCTGAGATGTCGAGGCGGAAGGCGTCCATGCCGACACTGTTGACAAAGTGGAAGTCCTGGAACTCGACGTCGGTGCTCGAGCTGAGCGGGCACTCGCTGGTGCATGTGGCGTTGACACCGGTGGTCGGGTCAATGTAGGTAAAGTTCATGATGCCATTGATCGGCAGAGCAGTGAACCGGAAGGTCTGGGTGCCACGGCCGTCCAAATGCGTGTTCCAGAGGCGCAGCTTGCTAGGCTGGAAACCAAACGAGAACTGAGCCTCCCAGCTGCCGGGCGTGTTGTCCTGCAGCAGCCATGTGTTGCCCGCGCCGTCTGTGCCGTTAGTCTTGCAGACGATGTTGGACGGGTCGGAGAAGCCGGCGGTGGTGGCTGAGTTGGTGGCGGAGACGTTGGCCGAGGCAATGTTGATAATCTGCTCGTCCTGCTGGGTTGGGGTGCTGGCGTTGCCGAGACCAGTAAAGCTGCCACCAAAGATAATGTGGCCGTTGGACGCCTTGGTGATGGACGTCACGGGTCCGTTGAAGCCGGCAAACGGCAGCGGCGTGAAGCCGTCGGCCTTGGACCAGCGGATGGCGTTGGTCGAGTTGGGGCCGATAAAGTTGCCGCCAACGAAAACGGCGTTGTCGGCTGTGTCGCAGTACACGGTGTTGACCTGGCCCTGGAGGCCTGTGAGGGGTGTCACGGCAGACGTGTTGGGGTTGAAAAAGAGCAATGGCGGTAGCCTGTTGGCTGCCGAGGCTCGTGAAGTTGCCGCCCAGCACGACGCCGGCGTCGTCAAACGAGCACATGGACATGATGGACGCGTCCGTGGTCAGGACGGTCGCAAAAGCACTGTTGGGCAGGCGAGCCAAGAGGCCCTCGCTGCCGTTGGCGGCGACCGAGGTCTGGCTCTGCTCCTCGAACTGGAAGAGCGAGACGCCTGCATAGTCACCAACGACCCCGATGCTGCCGAGACTGCTGAGGTCGATGTTGGAGGACGCCGCTGGTGTGAAGTTGAAGGCGTGGGATGTGGAGGCCATGGAGCAAGGGCGATGAGGGATGTCAATGCGGAGGAGGTGGAGGAGAGGGAGGAGCGTCGTGGGCCGTCGCCAATGGCGGCGCCACGGCGCCGCCTTAATGATATTCGCATCGTGCGGTCCGGTCGAGTCGCCGTCGGAGAAAAGCGTTGTGAGTTGTGAGAGAGAAGAAACGAAGAGTCGCGTCACGATACAATCGAGCGAAGAAGGAAATTCGATATGTCGACTGTCGTATCTATGAAGACATTATGAGAGGTGCGAGGCGAATAACAAGATCGTGGCCGATATCGAAAAGGAGAGTGAGCGAAGCACACGCGTCGTCGTGAAAAGAGAGTGAATGAGTCCGAGGACGAGTGTCGAGACGGTCGAGGGCAATTTCGAGAGTCGAAAATATCAACAATCGAATCGTGAATCGGCCGAAATAGAAATGACGAGAACAGAACTGGTGTGGTTACTGGTTTGCTCGTTGCGAGGAACAAAGGAGAGGCACGGTGCAGCGAATAAAGGAGACGAAAAAAGGGCTGCACTCGTAAAAAGAAAGAGGTGTCGAAAAGAAGCGAAGATAGTGAGCGAATGAGTGTCGAAACAAAGAAAACGAACAAAAAGGGCGAAGCTGAAAAAGCTGTAGAGATTGACTGTCGATGTTGGAAGGAAGGGAAGAGGTCGAAAAAGGGCGGAAAGAACTCGGAAAGGAGAAGGGAAGGTGCGAATGGGCAAAATGGCAGGAAACTGGTCAGGGCGCGCGCGAGGAGATAAAAAGGAAATTGGTGCGTTTGGAAAACGGAGAGGCAGAGAAAGTTAGACCAGGGTATACGGAAAGGTGGAGCTTTTCGGTGGGTTTTGAGGTGGATAGGCCTCGACGACAGACGACGAAATGTGGAAAAGAGGAAAGAACGACACGACACAAGCGTCGCAATTCACAATTGAGGAAAGAGCAGAATATCAAGAAAAGAAAGGTTCGTCGCGTTCTGGTGCAGGCGGTCCAAGCTCAGGCCAAGTTTGCCGGTTGCTGTTTCCTATCGTGGAGTCTGGAGAAGTCTGGTGTCGGAAGACGGAAGGAGGTGAGAAAAGAGGAAAGAGGAAACAATTGTGGGAAGGACCCAAGAAAAGGAAGAAACGGGAAGGGAAGGAGCGAGGGAGAGGAAGACAGAAAAAAAGGAAGGGACGCTGCGTGGCAGTTACGTCGTTAGTTTTCCTTTCCTCGTTTTACAATTCACAGGAATCAAGAACCACGATGCGACTGAAGGGGTTCGCCCGGCTGCGAGACAAGATAGTGACAGAGAGAGACAGAGACAACGGGACGGCGTGAAGGGGGTGAGAGACGTTCTCAGTGAAAAGGCGTGCGAGCGAGGCCAAAGGAAACAGAAAACAGGAAATTGGGGAAATGATGCGCGACGAGGGCAGGTGCGAGGGTGGGCAAATGGCAAGAAAACCAGGGCTGGACGGGCAACAGTGGGCTACAGGGGAGGGAAGGAGCGACCGTTTTCTTTTGTTTTGCTCATCCTATTCACGCGTTCCTGCCATTGTTGACCTCATTATGCTCGTTTTCCTCACCTCACTCACTGAAAATGCTAAAAACGGAAGGCACAGTTTGGTGCGTCTCGGGTTGGGCTGGCCAATCCCTGGCGGCGGCCCCAGCTCAGGTCCACTTTAAAGACTTCTGGCCAATGAGAGTGGCCCTCTCAGACTGTGTACCTGTCGCTAAACCGGGTTTGGGCAAGAGCGACCAGCGAACCAGCTCTGTCCCCTGAGAATGACACGAAGCAGCAGCCAATCAGGAGCCTCCATTCATGACGGTACACAAACGGGAAATCAGGGCAACACGAAAAACGGTACACAGTAAGTACTGTCATTTCACAAAGGTACTGGCAGTGTGAAAGTGAGTGAAAGGCCTGTCCATGGTTGTGATCTCATAACACACACGATATGTTTGGCAACGTCGCTCACTTGCCGTCTTTTTTGTCTTTTTTACTGAAATGTCTTCCCATTTCCTGGCTCTCGTGAAAGATTGTCCGCACGATGTGCAGTCGGTCGAATCGAATTCCTGTCGCGAAGCAGCCGTGGGTTTCGCATCGACGGTTGTTTTGGAGTTCAGCAAGTGAAGCCGTGAAATGGAAATGAGCGACTGATCGAGTGGGTAGTGTTTCTCGCATCTTCGTTGTCGCACGCCATCTCGACCCGCCGATGGCTGGTCTTACACAGGCACTGCTTTCCGGCGGTGCACCGTTGTGCAAGCGTGTATGCTGAGTTTTGATGGAAGAGAGAAGAGTACTGAACACAGCGTCTGTCTGGCGGCAAACCATTGATTCGATAAAGGCAGCTCTTTGTTTCTCGAAATGAACTGGGCGACGCCAGAGGTAACGGTCGGTGGCGCCGACACGTAAAAGCAAGGACAACCTGGAGGAAGATCACGGAGTCAGAGCAGTGTGTCCTCTTGCGACTACTGCATGAGTATCTCGGTATTACAGTTCGACGTTGTGTGCCTACGCTGTCTTGTCGGCACAGCGCCGGATGACACCGGATGTGGGAAGCGCCAGTGGACAGTCGAAGCGTATCGACCGATTCGGTCACAGTGAGTGTAAGATACACAAATATGTTCGTGTGCTCGTGCGCAGGTATCATCCGAATTCAAAGACAACAGACAGACGGTGAACAAAAAAGGAAGCAAGATACAGAAGAAATACAGAAGAACGGAGCACGGACAGACTGCATTCTGCAGCAAGGGTTGGGGAGCGACCAGGCAAGGGGTCGCACATGTGCTGCTGTCGACTGTATTTCAGAAAAAAATAATCGTGAAATGGCAGGTGAGGGAGAGAAAAAGGAAGCAAAAAGACGACAATCATCACTGAAAACACGACTGTTTTACGGCGCTCTCCCTCCGAACGCCTCCGTATCGTGGCCACCAAGAGAGCAAAAGAGTGTGGCCAGATGGTGGTCGCTGTCGCTTGTGCACGTCGGAGAAGGGCCTGGTCGAAACCGAGGCAGGGAAAATCAGGGGCTGTGCAGTATGAGTTGGCGACGATGTGGTGAGAGTGAGGGAAACTAAAAATAAGAGTTGCGATAAGAAGGGAATGAAGTAGACAACTGAGAAAGAAAAGACAAAGAAAGAAGAATGTACGAAATGGCATGTCGGTGAGTTCATCGTGAGATTGTGGGTTTGTTGGCGTTCGTAGGCTGTGAAGAACGCTTGCCAGCAAAGCAATTCAGCCTCTTCCTTGGTGGCTCTTTTTGTTTTCGGCCCCGTTTGCACGAGTAAGGCTGCCGATGTCCAGACCCGCCGGCCAGCCAAAGCATCCTTCGTTCACTGTCAGTGTCCGTGTCACTGTACGACGTACAAGGTAGCGTTGCGTCGTTTTCCCAGCCGCTTTCTTTTTGAAAATGGAAGGGCAACGTGAGAAGACATGGAGATAATTGTGACGACAAACGGATCACAAAAAACTCTGCACATGGGTAGAACGCAAAACGCAGGGGTCAGGATGCAGACAAGTTGCAGGTGCACAACGTCTTTTTTGTGTCTTTTGGTGACGTTTGTGTGAGTCCTTTTTGCACAAGCGCAAAGTCGGTTGTGTGGCTTTTTGCACAGGCGTATGCATGCCGCCTGCAGGGGTTCAGGGTTGTTGTTGTGCTCAGTGAGGCGTGAGTCGTTGTGGACAAAAGGTTCGTGTTAGTGAAGCCAAGAGGTGAGAAGTGAAGCCCCTTTCTCTTTTCGAGTTTCTTTTTTCTTTTTCTCAGCCACTTCACATCGTCGTATCACGGGCGGCCAAGTACGACGTACACATGACCGTTTTGCGTTCTTTTCAATGCATGCTGCATTGTCTTCTTTCCCTTCTGCTCGTCCACCGTTTCGATCGATCTGAGAATATCCACATTTCAGTCGTTGCCGACCTTATTCCTACGAGACGCATTTCCAGTGCAAAATGCAACACTGCCAGACTGCTAATACTACACAGCGTCGAGGCAAAAAGTCTCATATTTGACGTCAGATTTTCCTAATTTAGCCTTGAATATCCTTCTTGTAAGTGGTAAACATTAGAGAACAACAACAGCCCGAAGAAAATCAAAAACAAACAGAGGGGCAAACATGAGTACTGTGATCGATGAAGACCAGTTGCCCTCTCCCATGGCCCCTCCATTCCTCTGTCAAACAATCATCGCCACAAAAATTCATGCGGCGTCTTCCGTGTCCAAAATGAAGACGACGATTGAAGATGCTGACCCTTTTCGAATTGTTGAATATTGCCCCGAGTTTGTCAACATCACGTCGGTACATCGGCCTCCGTTTCTGCAATCTACCCTTTACACGCCCTCTGTCAAATCGCCGCCTCTCATCCGCCAATCGTTCTGTCGTTTGCGACAATCTGTGGCTCTGTTTTGAAACCACGGAGGCGATTTCTGTCCTCTGAGCCTCTCTACCATCGACTTGCTCGACTGTGCCGTACACCGACGAACTTGAATTTCGAACACGAACATCGTCCTCCGTTTTCTCCGACACATCAATGGATCGCGTACAAAAAATACATCATATGATGCATCTTATGAAGCATAAAAAAGAGTGTCTACCACAGAGGAAAAGGGAAACGTGGCCCATTACTGTCCATCATCGCCCATCTGTTTGTGACATCTTGTGCGCCGTGTTTACGAATCATCATCAAGTAGAGGCATCGCGTAAAATTGCTTGGCCAGAAAACGACAGCCCCCTCCTCCACGGGTGCACCACGTAAAGAACATCCGGCGTCGATCCCTCACGTAGACAAGCAATTCAAGCCACGAGAGGCTGTCGAGGCTGTATGATGTAAGTCGCTCTTCTGGTCTGGGAGCGGGAAGAGCGCTTCCTGAAATTCATGCCATGGCGGTCACTGCGTTTGAGGTACAGTAGAAAATAACGGCCAAACGGTCGAGGGCGGCCTAATCTGGGACCTCCACGAACAGAATAAGCAAAGACCATCTTCCGAGTTCCTGGAAATGGCCATTCTAGGATCCGGAGAATTTTATTTTGGCTTTTGTTCTTATTTTGGGCCGTCCGTCGCAGAATCTCTGCCCTACAACAGTCTAGGCCCAGCGGTTGATTGCGCAACACGTTGTTCCAGAGCATCGCCACCCTCGGTACATCCCCTCCATGACGCTCTGTGGTCCTAAGTGTCAATCACACCTCCACAACGCCAGGAGTGTTTTGTCGATTTCAAAAGACATTCGCTCACTGAGTGTCGCTCTCCTTTCTGCCTAAAGTCGTAGGTAAACAGTTGGTCCAAACCCCAAAGTCACCAGGTTGGCAACGAGGCACTGATCTCTTTCGCATCAACGGGGTCAGAAACATGTACCAGGAAAGAGGGAAAAGAAGAAGTTCATGAAAGGAGGCAAGCGGCACAGTCGTGTCTGGGTTGTTTTGTAAGTCTGCTGGTCTGCAACTCCGTTCTGTGAGTTTTTTTTGCTATAATAAAAATTTTTTAAAAAAAATGATGTGAAAGAAATAGATCAATTTCTATGTTGTGAAAAATAATTGCGAAATAAAATGTACAGATTTAAAAGAAAATAAAAGTTTGTAGAAAATAAAATTTCTATAATAAGATATAAACAATGAAATAGAAAAGGTACTGTTAATTATATCCAAATCTAACTACTTTACGATAAACTTCCCACCACGCATTCAGTTGATGCCGACGCAAAGACATCTGACGTCAAAACAACAACGGACATTTTCTGTCAACAAGAGAACAGATGACAGTTGTCAGATGTCGATGGAGAACTGAGATTAAGTTGACGATGGGCGAACGGGCGTTGCGTTGACACGTCCGTGAGAGTGTTCCGTGACAGTGTTCTGTAACCCCCCTGGGCCTTCCTTCTCCCCACACTTTTACACTTCCCGATCGGTATTGCAACCCATTGTCCTGCCATATCGTTCGTCTTTGCTGTTCTCCATTCTCCTCCCCTAGTCTTTCTCCGCGTCTTGGCTTCTTCTCCCGCTCGTTCCATTCTTTTTCTTTCTTACTTTCTTTCATGACCCTGCATGCTCGGAATGGTATCGTTCCTTGTCTCGGTGTCTTCTGCCCACTCTTTTGACCGTTCCCCTCCACACCAATTCGTCATCTTCCTTGACCCCTGGAAGCCATGCAGACTCTTCTGTACCATCTAGAAGGCCCATCTTGCTTCCGAAATGCCATTCTCGTACTCCGTGTTCTCTTACCTCACGTTCGTCCCTGGACCCTGCATCTTCTATCGACATCATCGGCTTCCCCAGACGTGCACCATACATAAAAAAATGATACCATGACACGCGAGGAGACATGGTCTGCTGCAGGTAGGCCTCCATCGGTATCTCTTTCCCATGCTTGTCTCCGTGCTCACGCCTTCTGCCTGCCTTCCACCGTGCTTCTGTTCATCCCTCTTCCCTGTTCACCGCATGGCATGCCACTACGCTGTGACAGTACACGGACTCTCCATCGTCTCGATGCCGGCTTCCGCAAGGCTTAGCACGTTGTGATTACGCCGAAAAGAGTGCGAAACATGAGACGGACATGGAGAAGCCGAGACTTGACACATTCTAGAAGTTTGGGAAAGGTAAATAGAAAAAAGTTTAGATTCGGTCTTTGAAAGTCTAAAAGTAAAGGTAGAGCGACGCCGTAATAAGCTGGTGTCTGTAAATGCCGAGTATATCCAAAAGAGAGAAAGAAAGATGAAGGGAGAAGGGGAAAAAAGGGAGAGGGTATCAAAAGGCGTCGTAGAGGTCTTCTTCTGGTTTCCCCTCCTATATTTCGTGTGCTGTCTGTCCTGTTGTCCCAGAACTCATTACATCGTGTGGTCTTCCTCCTCTGTCGGGTTTTGCCGTGGACAAATGCTCTCGTGATATAAACACAAAGTAAAGGATCGTAAAGAAGGATATGAAAACAAGAAAAAGAAAAAAGAAACTTGCAGTACATGCAATGAAAATGCAGACCAAAAAAATTAGAAAGACATGAAAGGACGTAAAAAGACATGAACAAGAAAAAGCGTAAAAACGTAAACTTGCGTTAAAGATGGAAAAAAGGGTTGTAAATGAAGGATTCATTTCATCGTCCGGGTCGTGACCTCATCTAGGCATTTACTCCAACTGAGCTTCTTTACCCTGAATTTTTTGTGTTCATCGTTCACCTCCTTCCTGGCATAGGTCCCTTACCCCAGCCACCTGACGCCTTATTGTTGGAGGACTTGCTGCTGCTGCTGCTGCTGTTGTTATTTGATGGTGATGCTGGCGTGGATGTGTGATGTGCGGTGGTAGAGGCTGTAGTGGTGGCCGAATGCTTGGCCTGTGTTGATGCCGCCGAGGCAGGGAGTGTTGACGAAGCGGCAGCGGGTGTGCTCGTCGTTGTCGTTGCGGCTGGTGATGGCGTGCTGCTTGGGCTGGGTGCAGCACTGGCCGTCACCTTGGGTGGAGTTGTTGTGGAAGCAGTGGATGCAGCCGGTGTTGATGCTGCCGCTGCTGCCGCGGTCGTCGCTGCTCCAGAAGCGGCCGTCGCCGCATCCAACGCGGCCATCCGCGTCTTGTACTCCCGCGGCGTCTCCATCTCACCCGTCGGCGTGGCTACACCGTTCCGGCCCAGCTTGCCCGACCACATGCCGCGTTTCTTGGCCTTCGCTTTCGCCTCGGCCACGCGGTACTGCGCCTCGCGGCCGCCAAACTCGGCGCCCGTCTTGGCCTCGTAGCAGGTCGCCAGGCCGCGCTTCAGCATTTCGATACCGACGTCTTTCTTGAAGAAGAAGAAGCGGCGGACGACGACACGGGCGACGACGCGGTCGTACTGGTCACGCCTGTACAGGTAGGCACGAACGCGGCGGCCGAGCAGGTACTGGGTCAGGAAATCGAGGGCCTCGCCCGAGTAGGGCTGGGCAGGACGGCCAAAGTGGGCGCACTCGGGAGCATCGACGCCGGCCAATGCGGACGGGGATCTGACGTTGTTAGTAGTGATTCTAAATAAAGAGTGTGAAGGTAGGCAAAAATGTAGAGGAGCGCATAGTTTGGTCCCCAATTTAGCCGGCCGTTTTGTCGTGATCTTCCTTTTTTTTCGAGTGGAAGTGTTTTGTTGCTCTTGGTTTCGTGACCCTGACTGTAAAATTCATGGACCAAGATCCAGAGATCTTGTTTCTTTTTTTGTCCTTCCCTTCTGTTTTGTCGATTCTTTTCAACCAGGTACACTTGTATCCTGTTCGATCACCACAAGCCATATAGGCAAAATGGAGATGTGCAAACAAAAATAAACACGATACAACACCCCAACGTCACCAACACCGCACCACTCAACCGTATTTGACTTACCGTCTTTCCCTTCAAGTCTTTCCGGTACGAAGGTACCTTCCGCAGCCACCCCCAGCCCGCCAGCCGTCCACCCGGTGTGTGGAACAGGTGGAAATTGTCGCCATCGCCGACGCTCGTCACGCGGCCCAGCAGGCTGCGTTTCCGGAAGAAGTTGGGGCGGATGTGGTTGGTGGTGGGAATGCGCCGCAAGTAGCTCCGGTAAAAAGCAGAGAAGCCCAGAGCCGCACCGACAGCCAGGGCCGGCGGGACCCAGGTCTGCGGATCGCGATAGTGCTGCCAGTCGGTCTTGTTGAGCGAGTCGGCCCAGGACGTGAGGCCTTTTATAGAGAGGTTGGCGGGGAAGGACGAGGCGGCCGCACGGTCGGGCTGGGGTTCGGGTATTGGCGCGGCATCCTTGCTGTCGTCCCGTCGTGACCAGGGCCAGCCCATTGTGATGTGTGTGTAGAAAACGAAGAAGAAAAGAGAGGAGGAGGAAGACAAAAGACGGCGAATGCCGGCGGTTGAGACCGCTTCGTGGACGACGAGCTGTCCGTAGCCTGGCGTGTCGACAAGTCAAGTCGAACTGACAGGACGCTTGTACTTTTGCCTCCGGTGGAGCGTTTGCCGTTGTCAAAGAAAAGAGACAAAAAGACAAGAGGCAAATGGTCGGGGTCGAAGAAAGAGGCCTTTTTTCGCTCGCCATGTATTTTTTGGCCGTCAAAAAAAATGGAACTAAGAGAGCGACCACTATCGGCGCTTATCGCACTGGGTGGTTGTATGGTGTGTGCCGCTTTCACCGATTGACCGCTGTAAAGGCTTGTAAAAAATGGCGTTAATATGGCGGAATAGGCGAAAAAAAGGCGGGCGGCGGGAGCTTGTGCTTCTTTCCCCTCGGGCCAGGGCCCTTGACCCGCCACCGACTTTAAATTGATCGCAGCCGAAGATGCGAAAGATGGGGCCAAGAAAAGACGTCCGTATAAACGACTCCGGAAGCTTTTCTTCCAAGATAAAACAATGTTGCTTTCTGCTTTTTTGATGGTGCAATTGAAGCTGTTGAATGATGAAGATTGTAGATCGTTTAAGTGAATATGAACCGCAGTATTTGAATATTTGAATATTTGAATAATTACATAATCACGTAAGGAAGACAGCAAAGAAGATACAAGACATACTTTATATCCCACCACCCCTCTTGTAGATCAAAATCGAATGCATTGAACAGTATTTGAAAGCTAATTTTGTAGTAGACATTGACGGCCACTCGTGGAAACGGCCGTCCTTCCACACCATCTCGTCCTCCAAGACCAACTCCGCAAAGCACCAGAAGAAGACCGCCGGCAAACGCAAACAAGCCCCAGAATCTGCTCCCGTATGTCTCTCTGTTCTCTCTTCTCGCTCGCCGTACTTGCCGTTCTACTGCGCCTTGAATGTACGGCCGCTGGCCGTCTTGCGCTCCTTCTCCTCGCTGTCCGGCCGGGCTCTCCGGAGTACTAGACATAATGTTTAGTGATGCTCTCTGACAACAACCTCGTTGCTACGCACCCGCACCCTGACTTACCCTGCAAAAAGTCTGCCGTCCGCCTCCGCATCCGCGAGTGGAATGTACGCCTTGCTCGCCTTGATGTGGTAGTGGAAGTAGTCCCGGAACGTTTGGATGTGCGAAATCACCTCGGGCATCCGCTGCGGCGTCAGGTGGCGCGGGAACAGCACAAACGTGACATAGCCAATCTCGCCCGTGCCCGTGTTCTTGACGCCGGGGACACCCTGCAGCTCCAGCGGCGGGTCGTTGCGGAACAGGACCTGCGGCGCGTTCTGGATCGCGCGCCGGCGGGCATCCACAAACTCCTGGATAAACACCTTGCCGAACACGCGGTCCGTCTCCTCGCGGAACACTGTCGAGAAAATCACCGTCACACGGTCGTGGCTGGCCTTGCAGTAGATGGCCTCCTCCTCGCGGTAGTGGATGGCCATGACCTCGCCGCCCTCGCGCACGCCCTGGGGTGCTTCTTCCGAGGTATACTTGGACGCGGCCTCCTTGAGCTTGTAGTACTCGGCAAAGGCGGCCTCAAAGGGCGCGGCCATCATGTTGCGCTTGAGGAGGGCAATCTTGGTCACGAGTGCCTCGCGGGCTTCGGGCTCGGCGGGCAGCTGCTCGAGGTCGACGACAATGGAGAACTGGAAGCCCGGCTCGGGGGCCACAATGTAGTCGCCATACTCGCGCTGCAAAACATCCTGGGCGCCGTACTTGATGAGGTCGTCGAAGCAGCGGAGCAGAATGGAGATTTGGATCTTGGTCTTGGACTCGGGGGTGGAGATGTGGAAGAGGACGCCGTCAAAGTCGGAGACGGTCTGGTCGATGGAGACGGGGGGTGCCCTACACGAGTTAGCGACTGTTTTGGGATCAATTGAGAGTGAAGCATCGCAGAGACGATGACGACACTCTTCCATCGAGAGCTCACTCACCCTGAGAAGCGCTCCGTCAACACATTCTGGATCAGCACGTTCTGGAAGTCGAGCAGCAACATCCTGGCGGTGGGCGGCAGTGCCAGATGTAGCTGTGAGAAAAGAAGGGTGGGAAGTTGTTGAGCGAGAGAAAGTTGTGAGATCAATTGATGCCAGCAATCCAACCTCGCAGACCAAGATTACAGTCGTCGTCAACTGCGGCGACGGCGGGCGCGGAGTAGGGCGGGGCCAAGCCAGCATTGGGCGTGGCTTGGATCGCTGACGCCGTTGCCTGTAGCTGCACGTGACGTACCCTCGATAGGAGGACCCACTTTGAGCCAACCTCGCCAGCATCCCAAAACGGTTAGCGCAACTTGTATCTCTAAAACTACGCTAAGGAATTCTTATCGTTATCGGCCAAAAAAAGTTGAAGGAAGGCGCAAAGAGAGAAAACTTGGGAAGGCTCTCTTGGTTCCTCGCTCTCTTTGACGACTCTTCACAGACTGCGATCTAGACTGCGATCACCAGACTGCCATTACAACCGCAACAATGGTCAAGTCATACTTGTAAGTAGCCCTACTTTCTACCTTTCTTATTCACCTCTAACAGTCTAGAAAATTCGAAGCCGCACGGTCGTTTGGCGTCGTCGCCTCGAGCACGTCCAACCTCGTCTGGGCCGGCAACTCGTCCTCTCGTCTTTCGCCTCGTCTTCCTCCTCGACCTCCACTACCTCCGGCAGCGGCCATGCTATTGTCGCCGCCAACGAAGATGTGCTTGTGTGGGACATCAAGAAGGGCGAGCTCCTGAGCCGCTGGCACGACGACAAGAACACGTCCCAGGTCACGGCCCTGGCCGCCAGCAGCGTCGACCGCGATGTTGTGGCTGTCGGCTATGAGGACGGCAGTGTGCGTCTCTGGGATGGTCGCATGGCGACCGTCATGGTCAGCTTCAACGGTCACCGGTCGGCGGTGACCCACCTGGCGTTTGATTCTGCCGGTGTGCGCCTGGCCAGTGGTTCCAAGGACACGGACGTGATTGTGTGGGACTTGGTGGCCGAGACGGGCCTGTACAAGCTGCGGGGACACAAGGACCAAATTACGGGCCTGTCGTTTGCCGAGCCTGCTCTGGAGCTGGAAGAAGAGGGCAACGAAGACGGTTTTGCCGTCGACACATCACCGGCCGGCGACGGCTTCCTAATTACAACCTCCAAGGACTCTTTGATCAAGTTGTGGGACCTGTCATCGCGCCACTGTATCGAAACCCATGTGGCCCAGACCAACGGCGAGTGCTGGGCCCTGGGTGTGTCGGCCGACCTGTCGGGCTGTGTGACGGCCGGCAACGATGGCGAGCTGCAGGTGTGGACGCTGGATGCGCCCGGCCTGGCTGCGTCAACTCAGCAGGTGGACACTCTTACGGTCGCGACGACGACGACTACTAATACGACTGAATCCGAACCCGCTCCCACCAAATTCTTCCTCACATCCCGCGGCACACTGCACCGCCACGGCAAGGACCGCACCGTCGAAATCACCTTCCACCCGCGCCACGACTTCTTCGCTGTCCACGGTATCGAGAAGGCTGTCGAGATTTGGCGGATACGTTCGGACGCAGAGATTAAGCGCGCACTGGCCCGCAAGCGGCGGCGGCGGCGGGAGAGACTGGCCGGAAAGAAGGGCGATAAGAACGCCGACACAGAAATGGACGTGGAGGAGGACGAGTCCCTGATTGACACATCCAAGGCCGACGTCGGCGAAATCTTTGTGCAGCACGTCATTGTGCGGACGGCCGGCAAAGTGCGCTCCGTCGACTGGGCTGCTGGTGCGGTGGGCGGCAAGTCGAGCAGCAAAAAGGACCTCCAAATGCTCGTGGCACCACCAACAACCTGCTGGAGCTGTACACTATTTCCACCAAGAAAGACCGTGTTTCCAAACAGGCCAAGAAAGACAAGGAAGAGCCGCCCGAGTACGGCCGCGCGCTGGCCGTCGAGCTGCCCGGCCACCGCACGGATGTGCGCTCCATTTCTCTTAGTTCAGACGACAAGATGCTGGCGACGGCGGCCAACGGCAGCCTCAAGATCTGGAACGTGCGGACACAGTCGTGCATCCGGACGTTCGAGTGCGGCTACGCTCTGTGCTGCTCGTTCTTGCCTGGTGACAAGGTCGTGTTGGTCGGTACGAAGACGGGCAGCCTGGAGCTGTTTGACG
Organism: Sporothrix variecibatus; assembly: GCA_016097105.2. NCBI lineage: Eukaryota > Fungi > Ascomycota > Sordariomycetes > Ophiostomatales > Ophiostomataceae > Sporothrix > Sporothrix variecibatus. Next base: position 3,526,823 of record JADMNI010000005.1, read on the forward strand.
TGGCCTCTGCTGCTTTGCTAGAGACCGTCGAGAATGCACACGACAACGGCGCTGCCATCTGGTCGCTGCAGGTGCACCCCGATGGCCGGTCCGTGGTGACGGGCAGCGCCGACAAGACGGTCAAGTTCTGGGACTTCCGCATCGTGCAGGAGCAGGTGCTAGGCACAACGCGGACGACACCCAAGCTGAAGCTGGTGCAGACCCGTCTTCTGAAGTTGACGGACGATGTTTTGAGTGTCCGCTTCTCCCCCGACGCCAAGCTGTTGGCTGTGGCCCTCCTCGACAACACCGTCAAAGTCTTCTTTGTCGACTCTCTGAAGCTGTACCTCAACCTGTACGGCCACAAACTGCCTGTGCTCAGCATGGACATTTCCTACGACAGCAAGTTGATTGTCACCAGCTCTGCCGATAAGAACGTCAAGATCTGGGGTCTCGACTTTGGTGACTGCCACCGTTCTCTCTTTGCCCACCAGGACTCGATTCTCCAGGTCGCCTTTGTGCCCCACAACCAAGACGGCAACGGCCACCATTTCTTCAGCTGTGGTAAAGACCGCGCCGTCAAGTACTGGGACGGCGACAAGTTTGAGCAGATCCAGCGTCTTGACGGCCACTTTGGCGAGATTTGGGCACTGGTCGTCAGCCACGGCGGCAACTTCTTGGTCACCGCCAGCCACGACAAGAGTATCCGGTCTGGGACGAGACCGACGAGCAGATCTTCTTGGAAGAAGAGCGCGAGCGCGAGATTGAGCAGTTGTACGAGTCGACCCTTGCCACTTCTCTGGATAGGGAAGACGAAGACCCGAAGAGCGCGACCGCGAGGGCCAACTCGGCCAGCAGGTCGGCGCCGCCTCAAAACAGACTGTCGAGACGTTGATGGCCGGTGAACGCATTGCTGAAGCGCTCGAGCTGGGCCTTGCTGACTTGAATTTGATCAAAGAGTACGAAGAGGCCAAAGCCCGCGGCGACGGATCCATTGCACCCCCGCAACGTCATATTGTCTTTGTGGCCCAGGGTAACATCTCGGCCGAGCAGTACGTGCTTGGTGTGCTTGCCAAGATCCCGGCCGCCGCCCTCCACGATGCCCTTCTGGTGTTGCCCTTTGCGCAAGTGCCCGCCCTCTTCACCTTCTTGGAACGCTTCGCCCGCCAGACCATGAACATGCCCCTGACCTGCCGCGTCTTGTTCTTCATGCTCAAGACCCACCACGCCAGATCGTCGCCAGCCGCACCATGCGCGCCATGCTCGACCAACTCAAAGCCAGTCTGCGCACCGCGCTGCAGCAGCAAAAGACCAGATGGGCCACAACATGGCCGCCCTGCGCGTTGTCGGCATGCAGGTCGCCGACCAGAGCGTCAAGACGTATGTGGACGACACGTGGGATGCGGCCGAAGCGGCGGCAGCAGCCACGGGCGCCGGCAAGCGCAAGCGGACATTTGTTCAGGTGGCGTGAGCGTGGAGTGGGTGATATTCACTTGTTCGTTTGGTTTTATTTGCATTTTGTTTTTTTCATCTTTGCCACATTTGCACTCATTGTCTGTAGACTAGATCTGGTGTTTTGTGTTTTGCTATATTTGATTGGGAAAAGTCTTTATGTTTAATTTGAAGTCATTTTATCTTACTTTGTATCTTCTTTCTCACTGCTGCATGTCATCTCATGTTTTTGTAGTGACCTAGATGCTTACTTTGTGTACTGTACAATTTTGGGGTTGCACAAAAGGACCCTGAATGTCGGCCCGCACGGGATGTTATCCGCATATGAATGAACGTCACTTCACGCAGCGCTTTCGTACGACAAACACTTTTGACATAGTCCAGATCATCCCACGCGACATAAAAGGTCTTCTACATTGTTCTGGATGTTCTCGCAATCAATACTCAATTTTCAAAGTTGAATGTCCCATGTCCCTGCTCTTTCTGCTTGCCCCTTACCCTCACATCGAAGCGCCCAAAGTTTATTGATAAAGGGACAGCACAACAACGTCGCATTGCATGTCGTCGTCTACCAGAAGAAGTCAAAGCACTCGAATATGCGACGAAGAAGACGCAGATAGGGCAAGGTCAAGTCAGTTTGAACAAGTCATAGCAAACGAAAAACAGGCGCACATTTTCACATTTATTTTTGTTTTGTTTTGTCTTCTTGCCCCTCCATATTGCGTGTTAATTTTCTTGCTCTGAGCCAGAACGCTGTCCCCCACCTATATCATGATTATTTCTCAACTCCGTTCATAATCCGTATTTCCTTCTTTCTGTACCGAGAGACCATTCACGGCAGATGGACCTTCATTGTTGGTTGTTAGTTCCTGACTACTTTAGCTTCAGACTTTTCTATATTTTTCTCATCTTACCTAGGCTTTAGCAACATCGGTTCGGTTCGGTGGATTCCATTGGGTGTCGTCGGTGTCATTTGGTGTATCATTCGACGCCGTCTTTTGGTCAATACTCGAGCATGCCCCAAGAAACCCCCTCACCCCCTCGACCCCCTCTTTCTGGCTCGTACAGGGCCCTCCCTTGTGCATCCTTTACCCTTCCTCACCCCACACTCCAAGACTTTTTGGGGCGTTTTTTGGCGACTTGGGGCTGCTCTAATGACTTTTTGTCTGCTTATTAGAGACTTACATAAAGACGGCAATGAATGTGAGCGTAGTGAGAACCTCGAACAAACTGCAAAAGACCGCGAACAAACTCCGTGAAGCGACGGGAAAATAACACAGGTGGCATATAGCATGTTCAAGAACGTTGTTGACGACACACGACTTGACAGCAGTAAAGTCTGATTGTCTTCAACATCGACGGTCGTCTTCCCTCTTTCCGTTAGGCCACAGGCTTGAATGGCAATGTCCAGTGAATTGGATGGAACACCCCAAGACCCTGGATGGCACCCTGTGATGCAAGAGTAAAAGGGTCTGGGCAAAGAATAGCCAGCCGCGCCGGCCAGAACAAATACAAGTTATTACGGGCTGTTCGAACCTCACTACAAAGTGGAACAGCGGGGTGCAAGTCGGTTGCCATCTCGAGCTGTTCCTGTCCGAGAAAATACTTGCCCACGACCAGCATCCACGACTCCGAGCAACCGATAGAAATAAGGTTGGTCATCGTGGGGTGGTCAGATTAGAAAAGTATCGAATGACGTGGGTTGTCTTCGTAACAAGATCGACTGAATCAAGAACCACGGGCAAAGCGAGTAAACGGCGAAACCCCACAGCGCCTCGAGCGTGTAAACGTCGTGGTATTCTTGTGTACCACAGCGGTTCGTTGCCACGAAATGCCACAAAGCTGCAACAAAATAAAGGGCAATAAATCATGTTAGTGGGTTAGTGGCTTCCGCTAGTCTTTCTCCACGAACTCCGCAATATCTCCGCAGTTCTTTTCGAATATCCCCCTCTTTTCTTTTCTTTCTTTCGTTTCTCATGACCCCTTCCCCGGTCCCTCCAGGTTCGGCCAAGGAATGCCCGTCTCATTTTTGAAGCCAACCGCCGGTGTTGTATGGCCATATTCTTTGATAGTCTCGCTTGTCTGCCTGCCCTAGTTGCTCTGTCAGATATTTGTTACTGCTTCACAAGTCTGCTTCGCCTCTATCCGAGCGCTCCTACCCAAGCTTTCTATCTTTCTATTTGTCTTCTTCTTTTCGTACATGGCCAGACCGAACCTATGCTGTCTATTTTCACTCTATTGTCCTGGGTAGCCTTCCACGGAAGCGCGCTCCCGGCGCATAGAATCATACCCTCCTATGCTTGTGGCCTGGTCGCCCGTTGCCTGTCGTATTATTGACCTGCAGACCTGGACCTGGACCTGGACCTGGGCCTGATGGTGGCATCTCCAAACCGGCCAACAGCCCACCGGAAGAGCATTGGTTGTCCCTCGTTCCCGTTCTATTGTGTTTCGGTGCGGAGAATAGTGTGTACCCAGTTCGTGAGGTTCTCCGAGTTTAGGGACAGTTCCCCTCGTCTGGGCCGTAATGTCGTATGCCGTACTTTATTTTGTCGTCCGTCATCTGTCGTCTCGTTTTGTCTCGACCGTTGCACGTAGGCGCAAGCACACAGACACACACTTGCATATATAATCTTGCGATGCGCCTATTTCACGTCAACTAAAATTGTCTTTTGTCTCTTGTCTCCCCATCTTGGCTTTTGTGGCTTCTTAGTTCGGCCCCATCTACTCCTCCTCGTCGCTTCCATCGTCCCTATTCCCCAACATCGGCCCCAACACCAACACGCCAGGCACATTTAGACGCACCAGAAACAGAGACCAGTCGCCCCCTCACACGGCTAAACGTCCCGCGACCGGCGAGGGCCAGGCACAAGAAGAGCAGCCTTCATTTTTATTTCCTCTGTTGATCTTATTTTCTTCTTTCCTCTTCCGCTTCTTCCCCCCTTCTTCTTTTTTATTTATTCTCCAAATTTTGTTGCAGCTCCCTCAACCTCGCCTGCATCTTGTGTCACCTCGGCAAGTCCCGACAACAGTACCACAAGAGAGACTGTAAACAAGCAAGGAACTCTACTCAAAAAGCTTAACAAGCTCCCCACCTCCACGACAATGGCCGACTTCACCCTCAAGGACGCCAATGTCGAGAACTTGCGGCCGCTCAAGGTCCGCGTCATTGGCGCCGGCTACTCGGGCATCGTGGCCGCCATCCGGATACCCCAGAAGCTGCGCAATGTTGACCTGGTTGTCTACGAAAAGGAACAAGGATTGGCGGTGTTTTGGTGGGTGAACAAGTACCCCGGCATCGCCTGCGACATTCCCGCCCACTCGTACCAGTATACGTTCAACCCCAACCCGCACTGGTCGTCGCTCTATGCGCCCGGCAAGGAGATCCAGGCCTACCTGCAGTCGACCGCCGAAAAATTTGGCGCCACGCGCTTCATCAAGACGCAGCACAAGCTGACGAGCGCGGCCTGGGACGCGGCCACAAAAGAATGGGTGCTGCAAGTGACCAACTTGGCCTCTGGGGAGTCGTTTGAGGAACGCTGCAACATTCTCATTACGGCGCGCGGCCAGCTGAGCAACATCAACTGGCCCGACATCAAGGGTTTGGACACGTTCAAGGGCAAGATTATGCACTCGGCCGCCTGGGACGAGGACTACGACTTCACCGACAAACGCGTGGCCGTCATTGGCAACGGCTCCTCCAGTATCCAGATCGTGCCCAACCTGCAAAAGGTCAAGGGCACCAACCTCAAGGTGTTTATGCGCTCCAAGACGTGGATCTCGTCGCGCTTTGGCGACAACGCCATGGTCCAGATGGGTCTCGACCCCAACGACGTGGACTTCCCGCCCGAACGCCGTGCCGAGTGGGCCGCCGACAAGGATGCCTATTTCAAGCTACGCAAGGCCTTTGAGACGGACGGCAATGCCATTCATGACTCGACCATCCTGGGCACCGACATGCAGAAGCTGTTCCAGAGCATTTTCCGTGGCGGCATGCAGGAGCGCCTCAAGAACCGCCCGGACATTTTTGACCTGATTGTGCCCGACTTTGCACCCGGCTGTCGTCGCCTGACGCCCGGCAAGGGCTACCTGGAGGCCCTCATGGAGCCCAATGTCGAGGTTCTGGCTGAGGCCGTCGGCGGTGTCGACGAGACAGGTGTCATCACGGGCTCTGGCCGCCACCTGGACGTCGACGTCATTGTCTGCGCCACAGGCTTCAAGGTGTCCGAGCCGCCACCGTTTTCCGTGCGCGGCCGTGACGGTCTTGAGCTCGAGGCTCGCTGGTCGGAGAAGCCCGAGTCGTACTTGTCGGTCGCTGTCGACGGCTTCCCCAACTACCTCATGATGTTCGGTCCCAACTCCGCCATTGGCTTTGGTTCCCTCACCAAAATTCTGGAGGCTGAATGCGACTACATTGTCCAGGTCCTGCGCAAAGTCCAGCGTGAAGACTATGCCACCATCGAGCCCAAGAAGGAGCGCGTGGATGACTTCTCCCAGTACATTGGCGCCTACTTCAAGAACACCGTGTACATGGACAAGTGCCGCTCGTGGTACCGCACAAAGGGCGGCACGGGTGACTGGATCTGTGGCCTGTGGCCCGGCTCGACGGTGCATGCTCTGGAGGCGCTGCGTTCACCGCGCTGGGAGGACTTTGACTACACGAGTGTCGACGGTGACAAGGCCAACTTTATGCGCTGGCTGGGCAATGGCCGTAGTGAGACGCAGGAGCCGGGCGGCGATCCGTCGTACTATATCAACCCCGAGTTTGTGGACATGCCGGTCGAGGGCCGGCCCGAGGACCAGCCCGAGTACAAGGTGCGGCCGTGGCTGTACTAGGGACGAGCGAGCGTGAAGAGCGTGTGTAGACCTGCTAGTTAGAATAAGAATAAATGTTTTCATGAATGTCTTGTTAGTATCGATATCACATTGCTGTGATCTCATCGTATCCAAGAAGTAACGGTATCCAAAAACAAGTCAACAGCCACAACAAGTCTTCTGGTCGTCGGTGAAAAAAGAAATGGCAATGATATTTGACTATGGCACACAAAAAAGACTAAGGTACAAAAGGGAAAAGGAAAAGGCGCGGCTGTATTATAATATGTCGCGGGTGCTGTCTTGTCGGGTGTTGCTTTTCCCCCAAGGTAGACGTCTTTTTTAATAAGAATTTTTAGTTGTAGAGGTTGGTGTAGGGTCCGGTTCAGGTGAGGTGGCGGTGATAATCATGAGCAGTTTATCGATCGTCTGGTGAGTGAATAACATCATCGACTGTCGTCGTAGTCGTCGTTCATCGTTGTCGATCGAGGCTGTCCATGTTCACGAGCAAGAGTTGTGATGTTGATAATTTACTGCTTGGCAGCAGCAATCTCTGTTTGGTTGTTAGTATAGATTCACAAGAGGGTGCTCAACAAATGTAAGGGGCCGACAGACGACAGACGCTAGACTTCGTCCATCGCCCGTCGTCCATCGGCACCAAGGGAAAACTTACTCTCAACATCAGCAACAGCCTGCTGCAGAATCTGCTGCAGCGACTTGGGGCTCTCCAGCTCCTTCTTGACCTTGGCAATCACGCTCTCGGCCAGCTCGCGCTGCTGGCGCTGCTTGACCTGGCTCTCGTACCGCACCCACGAGTCCAGCACCGACTTGGCCTCGGCGGCAATCGCCGTCTTCTGCTCCAGCTCAAACGCCTGCGCCTCCAGCGTCGCCGTCTCCTTGGAGACAGCAAACAGGCTCTTGGTGATGTCGACCACGCCCGACATCTGCTGCACGTCCTCAATGCGCGTCTTGACGGCCTGCGAGTGGTCCGCGCGCGCCGCGTTCAGGATGCCGCGGATCTTCTCGTTCTGGCCCTCGGCCCACGACTTGTACAGCGGGCCGCCGTACTTGATGAGACCGGCCCAGACGCTAATCAGACAGAAAGCGACGACAGTCTCCTCGTTGACGACGTAGTACTCGTTGGACAGAGCGTAGATGGACAGACCGGCGGCCGACGACAGGATGGCCGACTTGGAAATCAGCGAGTTGCCGGGAAGCGCGTCTAGGATGCTCGAGGCCTTGGCCTTGGGGTCCTCGGCGGGGACGGACGAGGCGGTCGAAGACGAAGAGGATGAGGTCGACGACATGCGGACAGTAGTCGCCAGGGTCGGGAGCGCCGGGCGCGCAGACAGGGTCGGCCGCAGGCGGGCGAGGCCTAGGAGTGGTCAGTATCTTCATCTGCAGCTTCAAGGTCGACTTCCCCTCAATTGAATTGCCTCGGACTCACCAGCCGCGTTTCTTGCCAGACGGGACGCCATTGCTGCAATTGAAGAGAGTCGAAAGAAAAAAAGAAGAGAGAGCGCGACGGGGAGGTGATGCAAATCGGTCGCGGGTCGTGATGCGGTTGGTGGTAGATTTTGCTCAGAGAAAGCGAGAAATACCGGATGGAGCTCGGAAAAGGGAAAATGAGGTTTTTCGGAACAGGTCGCTAGCGGGAAATAATAGCAGGGTCACGTGAATAGCACTGTCCTACTGTCTCCGCTCCTATGGTGCCGGGGGACGCTTGTGTCGGGTCACCGGCAAAACGCGCTGGTTGGTCAAAAAGGCTCAAACTTGGTCAGGGAAAGCTTATGTCATCAGGCACGTGAGCAAGCGGCCCAGGTCCACCCAGGTCCCACTCAGGTCCACTTAACGGCAGAATCGCGATAACGATAACAAAAAAAAGTTAAGACCCAAGTCTGCAACCAACCCATCGACAGAAAGCAGAGAGTGTCTCTTCAACACCACGAATATCCCTTCACAACTCCCCCTCCCACCCACGCACACAATGCCTGCTGCAACGAAAACGAAGGCGGCGGCCGTCAAGCGGAAACGCAGCACCAAGACCGACGCCCCGAGAAAACGGACACGATCGGAAAGCGGCAGCGACGACGAGATGGCCGACGGCGACGAGACCAGCGTGCAGGAGCGTATCCTGTTGTTGGAGAGCCAGATTGGCGAGTCCAAGAAGCACTACAACAACATTGTGGAGCTGATTGAGATTGCAAAGAAGAAGACGGCCGAGGAGGAGGAGGAGGATGATCAAGAACAAGACGAAGAAGAGGACGAAGAGGAGCAGAGCCCATCTCTGATGGCCGCCGTGGCACTCTGCCGTGTGTTTATGCGTCTGCTGGCCGCGGCGGCTTGAACTTGAACCGCAGCATGTCCGACAAAGAAGTCGTGGTGGTCAAGTGGCTCAAGGACCAGCTGGCCGATTACGAGACTGTCCTCCTCAAGTTCTTGGGCGGCAACTCGGGCGATGCTGCTTCAACAGCACTCACTTTGTCCATGCGTCTTCTCCAGGCTGAGGGCCAGTCAAGACGGAAGAAGTCTGGTGGCCCCAACGACGAGGAGACCTACGTTTTCCCGCAGCCGTTCTTGACGTCGATCGTGCGCTGTCTTGTCCTGGCACCAGCAAAACTCGACTCAGAAACGGCCGAGGGCCTGGCTGACGAGTTTGTCGAGAAGTACGTCAGCGAGTTCTGCGATGTCCAGTTCTACACATTCAAGGCCGTGTCTTCGGTGCTTTCCGACATTGGCCTCGACAGCCCCGATAGCAGCACAGCTGCCCATGGCGCCTTTTATTTATTGTCGCTGCTCGACGACGTGCCGGCTACAAGTGACGAGTTTGAGACCTTCTTCGTCAACCCGCCACCCTCCAAACGCAGCCACGCCCTCTACTCGGTCGCCAAGCACCGCAAGCAGGCCCAGGATGCATGGCTGGCCGTCCTCCAGCGGACAACCTCCGTCTCCTCTTCGACTGACGGCAAGGCCTTGCGCAAGCGTGCTCTCGGCATCGCCTCGACCGTCATTGCACCCTGGTTTGCACAGCCCGAGATGATGCTCGATTTCCTCACAGACTGCTACGACGCCGGCGGATCCACCTCGCTGCTCGCCCTGTCCGGTCTTTACTATCTCATCAAGGAGCGCAACGTCGACTACCCGGCCTTCTTCCCCAAGCTTTACTCGCTGCTGGACGCCGAGATTATGCACTCCAAGCACCGCGCCCGCTTCTTCCGCCTGCTCGATACGTTCCTGGCCTCGACCCATTTGCCCGTCCAGATGGTCGCCAGCTTCATCAAGCGCTTCGCGCGTCTGTGTCTGCACGCCCCGCCCAGTGCCATCGTCTCCGTCATCCCCTGGATCTACAACATGCTCAAGACGCACCCGCAGTGCACGTTCATGATCCACCGCGTCCCGCGCACCCCGAAGAGCGTGCCCTGCTGGGCGAAGAGGGCATGGCCGACCCGTTTCTCCAGCACGAGCGCGATCCCATGGAGACCCATGCCGTCGACTCTTGCCTGTGGGAGATTGTCCAGCTCCAGAGTCACTACCACCCGAATGTGGCGACGATTGCCAAGATTCTGTCTGAGCAGTTTACCAAGCAGTCGTACAATGTGGAAGACTTCTTTGACCACTCGTACCAGAGTATGCTGGAGGCCGAGTTTGGCAAGGAGGTGCGCAAGACGCCCGTCGTGGAGTTCCAGATTCCCAAGCGCATCTTTTTGCCGCACGAGCCGGCGGTAGCAGAAGCAGCAGAAGACGTTACGAAAGAGGGCGAGGACCAGCCAGAGGATGCCCTGCTGGTGAAGCTGTGGGACTTTGCGTGAGTCTGAAGGGAGGAGGGACCACGACTGAAAGGGAAAGGGCTCTTCCCGTGACAAAATCAGGTTGCAAAGAAGCATAAAGCAACAATCCTCTGTCCATCAGCATACACTACGCTCCCAGAATACACACGCACAAGCACCGACGCAGACACAGACACAGATGCAAACATAAATCACAAGCAGGACCAACCGCGTACCACATCTCTTTACCTCTCTTTACCACCCTCTTTGTCTCTATCTCTCTCTTCTTATTCGCCTCTATCTCTGATCCTCCCCCGCTTCTGTACAACGCTTCAATGGAGAGGATCGTGTGCTGCATTATGGCACGCGTACAAAAGGCGGGGGGAGACAAGAAAGAGAGTGAGACTATGAGGATGAAAGGCCACAGAGAGTAAGGCATAGCGACGGCGATGGCGACAAAAAGGATGGGGGTCACGACCGTGAAAGAAGGAGGGGAGTACGGGTAGGCAGAGGCAAAAGACAGAACGGACGTCTAGACCACCTTCTGCCTTGTCCTTCTTTCCCTCTCCTCTCCTCTCCCCTCTTCCTGTTTGTGTTATCTGCTGCCGTGCTTCCGACGGCATCCCGGGTGCGAAAAGAGCCAACCAATACAGGATGAGAAGAAACTCTCTTACTCTTTTACTCTTTTATTCTTTTTCTCCTCTTCCTCTATCCCTTTGATATCGTGGCTCGTCGTCAAATCAGAGGTGACAGGCCCTCTTTCTTGTCTTTGCGTGCTCTTTGTGCTGTGGCATGGCATTCCGGGAGTTGGGAGGGTAGGACAGCATTGTCTGAGCGGAGGGGTTGAAGCATGGAGAGAGAGAGAATAAAAAAGGAGGCCGGGTTCACGACAGGATATCATAGACAAAAGGGCAGTATCAGTATCGGGAGATGTTCCGTATACCATAGACCATTTAGCAGCATTGAGCGAGCAAATACCAGGCGTTTATTCTTTTCTCGGACGTTTTTGGATTCTATTTTGACTTTTCCCAGCTTTCTCTTCGTATCATGAGACAGCACCCTACATCTACAAAACCCTCGTACCCGGTTTTGTGTTCGCTGTATTGTTCGTGTATTTTTTCTCCTTTTCCTTTGCCATTGTTCCTTTATCATGGTTTCTCCTCTTCCTTCTCGCACTCCCTTCCTCGTCGATGCTACCCCTTTGTCCCCTTCTTCCCTTTCTTTCCCCCTTGTTGCAATCTATCTGAGAAGGGAGAGAAGAGTGGGGAGCAGGCACGGTGATGTCGTGCAACCCAACCTTCTTGTCCTACGGGGAAGGGGCAACGAAGATCGAAAAACAGAAAAAGACAAATAGAGAGAGCACCCGCAGGCACAGAAACGCATCCCGCAGATGCCATCGACTGATTCAGGACATCCGAGGCGTGCAGCGTACAGTCCTGCAGCACGTCCCAACCTCCGGGCTTGCTATCCCTGGCCTTCCGGGAAGAGAAGGACTAACGGAGGGACAGCGTTGAATGCATGGAACATTGATATCAACAATACTTTCTTGTCGTGATGTTGAGGTCGACGAGACCTGCATGGCTAGGGCATGAAACGTGGTGGCCGCATGACGGCTGCAGAGGCAGGTCGTTGTTACGGAAGACGATATTGTGATGCTGGGAGCTTTTTGGCAACATTGTCGTGATCATCAACTTCATCAAGGGAGGGTCACCATCATTGAGCATGACATGTAGACTCAACAATATCTTTACTCCTCCTCTGCACGGCACCTTCCGCAACACCAAAGATAGAGACAATCATCCAATATGTCTTGCGGTATTGCCTGCCTCTAGACGTCGTATCCCGTCCGTCAATGTTTTCAAAACAAAAACGGGGCACGCCCTATCGCCCTCTCCTGTCACAGATTCCAATACAGTCGCCGGCAGCTTGCATCTATCGGTTTCACAGCAGAGCTCAGAGAGAGAGGTGCAGCAGAGACAGTAAGGCCTATCTTGTCTATTGTCTCGCATGGCAGGCAAAAATGGCCTTGCTATGTGCCTGAACGTAGGAGATGGGTGGATGACAGGCTTCTGTTCGTGTCCGGCAGGCACAAGCAAAAAAAAAAAAGGCCATGCGGCCCGTCTGGATGGTGATACTGTCCTTTGTCGTTTGTGACTGTGTGCAATGTTTGTCATCATCATCCCGTTCATCGCCCTACATTCTATTCAGGCCCAACGCCCGTTAAGACAGGGCGACCGTCTCCTGTGCCTGGTGTCTCGTGTCCAGTGCTGCCCGTAACAGTCTCTAGGCAGACTTCAAAAGAGCCAACACGATAGGTATATCGGTAAATAATCGGATACCGTACCCCATACAATGCCCAACTATGGAGCAGGCACTTTCAACGTGACCTGTTGAGTCATATCTCGAGTTCAGTTGACAAGAAAGCGAGGCGGTCTGAAGTGTAGGCTTGATGCTGCCGTCGGTGTCGATATCGTTTTATTAATTATTTATTTTTGATATTTATTTTTGATGACCTTTTGTTTATTGTTTATTTTGGATTTATTTTCTTTTATATTTTTAGTTCTCCAAAGTGACACTCATAGAATGTAAAACAGTAAAAGAGGAAGCTGTCGAGAAGAAACACTGCTTCTATTTTCTTCCATCGTCGTCTCTACACACTCTTTTTTTGGTAGACGTCGATGCAGGCACCACACACCACAGGCGCTGTGCAGGACGCTGCGCATACGCCGTGCAGCAACGCACTCCACAACCACACCGCAAATATACTTTCGTACAGAAGACAGCTGGGCTGGCTGGGAAATGTCTTAGCAGTCTTAAGAGTCTTGGGAGTCTTGTTTACCCCTGCATGAATATGTATGCACAACTACCCAAAAATACCAAAATATCAGAAAATAATGAAACAAGCTAGAAAGAGGTGGAAGACGGGAAGATGCGGACACTGTCGACAGAGAATGTATTCTGTGCCAGGACATGGCGTCTGCTTCTCTTCTTTCCGAGCCCGTCGTCGTCGTCATAGCCCAGTGAGGAAGACGACAAGGATGCGCATCCGCGGCCCCATGTCCATCTGCCGCCAGGGCGATCCTGCCACGCGTTTAAGTTGGAAGAAAAAAGAGACGACATGAGAAGGCTTCAGAAGAGAAAATATGGCTAGAGGAGTACGTGAATCCTGATTTCCGTGATATAGCCCATTTCTCTCGATCCTCGTCTTTTGCAGCTTCTACCGTGGCTGGTGCGCAGGTGCACTCCCCAAATAGGCCGAAGCAGGGATCCTGTGATATCCAACCAGGAACAGGCAACAAAAAAACAACACCAAAACAACCCAAATAAAAGTCTGCGCGACGGCGTGAGCTTTGGCCACGGCACTTATTATGAGATACTGCAAGAATTTTGTCTCTCGAAACGGAAAGTTTGGAAGAACCAATATTTGCATTCTCCCTTCACTTGCCATTTTCCTTCACCGCATGTTCGTTGCGCCCACTGACGGAAGCGCAGGCATCCCGTGCCGGGCCAATCAGAAGAGAATCTGACCAGAAAAGGAAATCGAAAACAGCAGCACCTGCGCAAGGAACACTGTATGAACACCCAACCAAGAAGACTATGGGGCTTTTCTCTTTTCTCTTTTTGCTTTTCTCTGTTTTGTTTTGTATTTCCCCAAAAGAGTCGGATCTGTCACTTCTTATTTCCTTCATCTGCCATCCGATGGCGGGTAGCGGTGGGCAAAATTTTGTGGCAAAGAGGTTGGGCGACTGTCAAAAAAAGAGTGAGGCTTGACAGGATGTAAGACATAAAATAAATTGGACAAAGTAGCGGTGTCAAAGTCCACTCAGCCACATACGACAGAAGGAAGAGAAAAGAAGGGAAGGAAAACACGAGAAGAGAGAAAGAGCACAAACGCACTAGAAGCAATATCAGAGTCTGATATAGCGTCCGGCGTCTTTCGAAACCTGCCACTATTTTATTTGAGTTACGACGTACTTTCTTTTTATTCAGCTCGGCATGACGCATCCTTCCCTGTCCCTAGCTACTCCAGTCTGTCCTTCATTTTCTCGTTATGGAAGGAGAAAAGGGAGAAAAGCAAAGAAGAAAAAGTGTGGCTGACCGCTCGCCTCCAGGATCCCGGTATTTTGTCTTGCTTTTATGTTCTGCTTTCTTTTTTCTGGTCATCCTTTTATTCCCCATGCGTTTCGTGATATAACTTACATTTTGCTCGTAAAGATACGGAATAATAGTTTGACGTAAGAGAGAAAACGAGAAGACGAAGCAGAAAAAGCCAGGAAAGGACCGACAAGACACGGCAAAGAAAGAAGCAACTCTCCCAAGGAGACAGAATGTAATTCTCCGATCTTCCGATCCTGCTCTCCACGGCTCACGCTTCTTCACTCTTTGTCGCAATACTGTCTATTAATAGGCTCTCTTTGTGCGGCTGGGTTTGCTCTCTGCCTTTCGTATCGTAAGAAATACACTGCTTGATGCAGCATGATCCCGTATTGCTTCTTGGGAATAACGACCGTAAGGAAGATACTGCAGACACTGCAGACACACCTGCAGAAGACCAGTGTTTCAGTATTTGGATTTACCGGGAAGACGGGGAGGCAAAAGAAAGAATGATCGACTACGTATGACGGCACAGAACCAGAGAAAGATGGTGAGGCGTCATCTTAAGCTGACCAAGTAGATACGGATAAAGAACGAACACTGAGAGCCTGAACGATTGAAGTGTAAAAGACATAATGAAGATGCAAAGTGCATGTTGGAGAAGTTGCATTTCTTCGAACGACAGGAGATGTGCTGCTTTCTTACACGGCCTTGTCAAAATGCACATCATCAGCACTTTTGGTGACTGGGCGTTGGGTAATAAAGCTCACCAAATGCGCACTTCCGGTCACCTCAATAATCGGGACATAGTGTGCATGTATGATACAGACGAGCAAATGTGGCTTTATTTCCTACACATAATTCTGCAGTTGTGTCACTTGCAAGATGTGTCTCTGTGTCTCTCTGGAAAATTGGTTCTGCAGCTTCCATCCAGTCAGATAGCACACATCGACATGGATATTAGAAACGCCAGGACCTGCCATAAACGAAATCAAATTCAAGATACATGCCCTGATATCTATTAAGACTGAAAAAAGGCGGACTTGTAAAAAGACGCATAGGCTCATTCTCCATCGTCAACACAAGACTGACAACATGACCATATGGTCAAACACGCCACAATCCTGAAAGTGGCTCATACCTTCTCCGGCACATCTTCGAGCCCCCAAGAAATATGCAAAAATGCCTCTTTCTGTTTTTTTTTTTTTTGTCGAAGGTCCGCTCCGCCGAGATGGACTGAGAGAAGAATGTCTACGGTCAGCCGCAGGGAGAAGTGATAGGCTGTTGATGTGAGGCTTGGTCGTTTTATCCGAATGTATATGATATCGCCCTACGAGCAGTACGAGACCGCGCCTCTTCTTTTTTACTTTATTTTTGGAGACGTGCAGTAGTAAAGAGAAAGGAACGTAAGGATCAAAACATCAACACAACACGACGGACGCGAGGGGACGAGGTCACAAAACACGGTGAAAGAACGGTGTGCCCCCTATTGACACACAAAAAAAATGTGCCGCGCCCTCGCGTCAGGCCAAAGGCACATAAAGAGTGGTCAGCACGAGGCGAAGGGAGAGACGCGGACGCGGCATGGTCTTCTGGGGTATATCGGGGAAAAGAAGAAAGCAAAAATGATATACCACAGCCAAAAGAAAAGAGAGAGTGAGACTGGAGCTGCGAAAGTGCCTGCATAGTATTTTGATGCATCGGTTGCATCGATGGTCTCTTCCCCGTGCTGCAGTATTGTGCATTATTGTGCATTCGTGCCTGACGGGCCGCGGCCATGCTCCATTTCCATCACCCTTTGGGCAGTCATATCTTCTTTTTTGATCTCTCTGGTGGCTCGCCCCGTTTTGATGATGTCGATGGGAAAAGAAGGGGCCTTCGGCTTGTCACATCAACAGGTCGATGCAGCACGCTGGTAGGTTGTCTGTCTGGTCTGTCTGCCTTTGTTGGGTAACGTTCTTGCCGGGATCCTTTACAAGATCCCATGCGGCAGTGCTACTCAGCAAGTATGCGACATCGATGTGGTCGCCTTTTTTGTTGGCCGTTCACGGGCAGTCCGCCTAAAAGGGGAGCATGTTTACTTCTTCTTTTGGGGGTGGGGGATCGGCTGGGACGAGGAGGGACAAGATGTCAGTTCTCACACGGCATAGGTAGGGCAAAACAAGGAAGCACGGGGCGATCCCGTCACAGAAAACTGTGAGCTCTACTTTCTCTAGTTGCCGAAGAGAAAAGAGGGAGCACGGGGCAGCTGTCAAACCCAAAAAGATGATGGAGATGTTAGAGAGGACTGGGAGGGAGGGTAGGATAGGCTGCCCGGAGCTCGGACAGAAAACGCGCAAGGTCGTGTTCGTAGGCCATGAGCCATGATCCATGAGCCATGATTCAAATGAATGGGCCATCAGCCACGGGCCCTCGGGATCAAGGACGAGGCGAGATAGGGATAGCGAGTAAATCGAGCGTAGCGAGGCACAAAACAAAAGTATGTCAGCTCAGGTCGGCGGTCCAGTAAAAGTCGAGAAGAGCGTCGAGTGGCTGCACACCGCACTTCCAGGGCGTCGTCACCATGCCCGGCTCAGGGAGCTGTTGAGGCCTAAGGGGGGAGCGCGAGGGACTGAAAAAAATGTGTCAAGAGAGGGAGAGAGAGCAAGTTCTCTCGCTCTCGTCGTGTTTGGTTGTTTGCTTGTCTCCTCGTGGTGGGTATGAGCAGACCACTGCTAGCGGGCCGCCGAATATGCGGCCACCTGCAACCCAGGCCAAGAGGAGGCCATGGCCCGGACCACTCACGATGCGCAAAAATACGCATAGAGGAGCGCTTTTCTGGGCCGTCGCTTGCGGTGAGGGAGAGGAGGAGAGAGAACTGAAAGAAATTCCCCAGCCACCTTGTTTTTTCTGATTTCTTTTTCGCACATTTTTGTCTTTTTTTCTTCTTCGATGAACATCGCCGGCCGTCGCCTTTCTTTTCCAGTTTAGCGCATCTTCCCTGTTTGGGCGAAAAGTCAACAAATGCCGGACAACTCGAAAAGACCGCCTCGGTATTGGCAGTCAGTCGCATCTGCGACAAGGCCGCAATTGCATAAAGCGAGCTCCAGTCTTATGATCAGCATAATTCACGAGAGAGCCAGTTGCCGCCATTTGGCTAGCTGCTTTTCGAAGTTCCTGAGGTTCGTTCGGAAATGTCGTTGGCGCTGTTAGTGACGAATCGGGAAGACTGGGATTGAAGCCGGGGATGGACGGCGCAGGGCGAAAGATTGAGGAAGCAAATGTAAAGTTGAAAAAAGAGAAACGGGAAGCTTTTGGGCCTGAAGCGGAACAGAGACAAGATGCTGCCTTGCCTCTTGATACAGGTGCGGAAAGAGCATTCACTGAAAGGCCAGGCAGGAAAGAACGAGTCATGAGGCAAGTGACTGTCTTCATGGTGCCTGCTGTATTTGGTCGATGCGCGCGATTTCGCTGTACGACTCACTGGAAGCAGGAACGACCAAGCACTGGCCACCACGGGCAGTTTGGTCACCCCACACTGGGCCTATTCCTTCCTCTTTAGTATTTGGTAGTTTGCTGTAAACACTTCGCCCTCCCCGAGAGCATCGCTCCTTCTTTGTTCGGCTGTTTCTTCGGTCGCGGCAGCTCCCTTTGTCGGAATGATTTAGCGTCCGCAGCGGTCAGACTTCTTTTTAGTTCTGGCTGTGCTTAGGCTTACAAGGAGGGATGAGGGAGAGTGACTTCACATAGTCGCACCCAACATAAAACGACACTAAATGGACTGGCGGCCGCTCTAAGCACGGGCGGGACACGGCGCGGGCAGTTGGCGGCGGGAGGAGCGGAGCTGTTGGCCGTTTGGGATGTATTGGTGTTCTTCACTTTCTTTCAGTGAAGATTTTCAATTAATTACTTCGTATGGAATAACTCTAAGAACCTGCAACAGAGTGACGGCCTCTGTTGCAACGACTGGCTGGCTGTCACTCTAGGGCTGGCGACCCGGCAAATGGCCTGCCAAAACGGCCTGGGGCCAGGCCTCTTTCGGACCATCAACCTGACACAGAGAGACAGACACACTCAAAAACGAAGCTACTGCGGCGGTTCTGGTGATCATGTTCACGGGGGTTGCTTTCTGCTCGTAAAAGGGGCAGCTCCATCCCCCATCCATCCCCCGTGGTTGCTTTCTGCACTTCTCTATTACGAAGTACTACTGGGGTGGTGGTGGCTGACCCCCTCGGTCGGGTACCAACGCCCCAAAAATAGAGAAAAGGCGTTGGAGATGCAAGAGGCGCCTGCAGGAGGAGAGACAAGAGACAGACATCAAGCCAGCAAAACAACCACTCACATCGCGTGGGTAGCCCAAGACAAACGGGTTGCGGATTTCTTTTTATTCAAAAATTAAATCCTTTATTCAGACCCCATTTCTGCCCAACGTCCCCTCCATGTTCTTTCTCTCTCTCCCCTAGGACTAGGACCAGACCCTTGTGCCCTTGCTCCAACGGCCGTCCGTCGTCCACTGTCCAGTCGATCGCGACCGCCCCAAAAATGCAAATCGTGAACCAGCCAAACGGAGCAGAGCAAGAGCTTCGATGGGGTGCATAGCTCACTGGAAAGGTGCT
Source organism: Sporothrix variecibatus (assembly GCA_016097105.2). Classification (NCBI taxonomy): domain Eukaryota; kingdom Fungi; phylum Ascomycota; class Sordariomycetes; order Ophiostomatales; family Ophiostomataceae; genus Sporothrix; species Sporothrix variecibatus. The sequence goes on from JADMNI010000005.1 coordinate 3,545,520, forward strand.
TTTCGGGCCCCCTGTAAACGTTGGGCATCGTTGGGGGTCTGTCTTTCTGACTTCTCGATCTCTTTGTTCGTTATGCCCCCTTTCTGGTCCTCCTTGGCCCTCACATCGGTCTTGCCAACGGTCTTCGTCTTCGGCCTCTGTTTGTCGATGACACGCCCTGAGTGGTTGAAAGTTGTGCCCGCCGTCAAGCCCTGTAATAGTGCTCGCGATCACCCGCAACGAAGGACCTCGGGCCACCCATTATAGCAGTCTCACCAGCGCATCAGCAACTGGCGTAAGTCTGCATCCGAGGATGGTGAGGGCAAGCAACGAAAAGAGATGCTGCGGGATACAGCCACTGGTAGACTAGTCTGTGGCTCCCGATGGCACTCTCTGGCTCCTGTGGCTTCCTTTGCGACGACAAGCCTCCCACCATGTGTAGATGAGTAGAAAATCACGCGAACTGGGAATGGAAGACTGGCTTGGGCCCGTCAATAGAATCGTGCCTCTCATGTCTCTTGTCCCTTAAACCCGCAGAGTCAATACAGCTCCCGCGAGTCTGGTGATCCGACGAGCCCCCCTCTTGTTTGTTTTCTGTCTCTTGATACGCTGGGATAAAGGCTGCCTGCACTCCCTTTTCCTCTTGTGCCTACTCCTCATTCCTCAATGTCATTCTCCCCTTTGCCGTCTTGTGTATCTGTATATCTGTGTGTCGCCAAAAGAGCCACTGCGAGACGACCCATCACCGGCCCCGTCGGTTGATTGCCGAATGGATCGCGCCTTTTTGGGCAGAGGCCATGCGATCGAGCAGACTTATGAGTGTGTGTATCGTGTGCTCTCCTTTCATTTGGCCCTTTGGGTCGTCTCTCTCTCTCACTCTTTCTCTACCCAAGTTTCAACCGCCTGCTCGCCCTGTAATTTGATTTGCGCTGCTTGGTCTGGCGTGCCTTCTGCCCTCCCTCTCGGCCTCGTTCTGGGCGGCCCGTTGCCCAAGGCTCGATTCATGTCCAGTCCCAACAAAGATGCTTTAACTTTCATCTTGCCATCTCGTGTAGTTCATGCCCAGGGCCGCGGCCAGGCCAGAAGGGGGCCCGTGTCGGAAGAGAAAAGGTGCAACTTTACAGGTTTACAGGCTGTGACGTCTGGCAAGAGTACTCTGTAAGGAAAGAAGCTTCTTGATATCCCGTTTCGTTCCCCTGTAACGTCGCGCCCAGAGGCGAAATGGGAACACAAAAGAGGAAGAGGCCTGGCCTTTGGACGACTTGCACCGCAAAAGGAAAGAGGGGCTTGTCAGTGGACTCTTTGGACTCTGGAAACTGTGTGGATTCCGGATTTTGAGGGCGGTGGACTCTTGAGGGCTGTTCTCGGCAAATAGCCATTGACTCCATCGTGACTTGGCTATCGCTGCCATCTTGCGGTGAGTTTCAAGTACACCGCTTGGTGGGCACTAACAGAAGGAAAGAAGAGGAAGAAAAGGGAAAGGAAAAGAATAATAATAATTTACTGTGTACACATACAGTGGGTGCCAGGAAGTGCCCGGCCGTCAACTGGTTGTTCCTTCCCTTTTCTCCAAGGGCCGCACCTGCCGCTAGAGAGATTGTGTTTGTTCGTAAGGAAGGAGAGAACGAACAATGTATCCCAAGTAGGCAAGTCGGACTGGCTGTTCGCATCGCAACTGCCCTCTGTATCGCTCGTGACAGTCGGTCGCTCTTGCATCGATCTGCCTTTCAGAGTGCATTCCCACTCTCCTGTCTTCTACTTCCTCCCATTTCTGCATGTTGACTCATTTTCTCCTCCTTTTCTCTCCTTTCACATCACAAATCTCCAAAACTGCTGTTCTCGAGGCCCAAGGCCGAAATAGATGAACAAAAACAAAACAACGAACCGAACCCAGCGCCCATCACCCATCACCGCTCATCCTCATCCCCATCCTCATCGCCTCAGTCTCGCCATCACACGCTCTCAACAGCTGCCAGCCCCCCTGTCAGCCCTCTATTATCCTATTATTGGCCTGCCCCCTGTCTGTCTCTTCCCAGCTGTTTTCTTATTTCCCTTTTATTTTTTCTTTTTCTTTTCTTCTGCACTTTCGCGTTCTCCTCCCCCTGTTGAAGGCACCCACACCACTCATACGCCTCTTTCACGCGCGCGCACTTTGTGGCTCTCTTTCTCTTTTCTTCTTTCCAGTGCATCGTCGACACAACATATTAAAAGGCAACGACAGCCGCCCTCCCATCTGCACCACTTTTCTGCTCTCCCCTCTTCTCCGGTCTGCAAGACAAATCTTAACAACAACTCGGCTTTTACTCTTTTTTATTTTTCGTTTCTTTCATCGGTTTCTTCTGGTTTTTTGCTTCCTCGATCTTCTTGTTTCCATACGATCCATCATCACACATCTTCGATCTCATCTTCACACTCGCCCTCGACATTTGTACAAGTATAAACACCAGCCCCAGCAAACGCACTATTACCAGCTTTCCTCCTCTTCCGGCAGAACACACACACGCACGCCACTCTACCTCTTTGTAAGTGACTTCCTATACTTACGTTCCCTGCTTCAAGCAAGATCTTCAACCCGAATTTCTTGTTTTGGCCTCCTCTCTCTCTCTCTCTGTGCATCCCGTTCTCTGTGCATCCCTCTCTCTGGTCCTTTCTCTCTCTTCATCCCGCTTCTGCACGATCGAAACCATCAAGACGACGGCGCCTCTTTACCCACGCCCCCATATGCCGCAGCTCCCTAGCCTCTCTCAGCTGAACTCCAAGTCCAGTCCCCAAGCTCCGCGTGCCTCTCCACACCCCTCTCAATTCCTCAACTCAACTCCTTGACTTCTCAACCAGTCAACTTCCCTTTGCACAACGCCGCCCACAAACTCCTCCTCGTCCGCCCGCTCTCTTGTCTCTCCCACACCCACACCCCCCACAACCCTGCTCCTCCTCGTGCAATCCTCCTTTCACCGTTCTGTGCCCTTGTCGTGCTCTGGTCCTTCTGTCGTCCTTCCCTTGTCCTTCCTCAGTCTTAAAAAGGCCCTGCCGCCCTCCCACCCGTCTTCCCCACCACTCTTGTCCCTCTTATCGAAATCCCCTTTCGTTCACAACTCCGATTCCAACACCCTATTTTCTTTGCTTTGGCATATATTCTTTCAATCTTTCTTCTTCGTCTTTTCTGTATGTTCATTTCCTCCCTCTCCTGCTCTACCCCTTGCCTTGTCCTTTCATCTTCAACTCTACTCGTTTTTCTTTTTGTTTTCTTTCTGGTCTTGCATCCCACGTCTTTTCACTCCGCCGTCTCTCCATCTCTCCTCATCCTCCCCTCCTCACCCACTTCACACCCTCTTCTCCACCGCCCTCAGCCAAAAACTTGCCCCCTTCCATCTGCACGCTGCCGTTCAACCCCTGCTAGGTTCTTTTACCAAAAATAAAAGAAGCAAGCAACAACAGAGGAAAACAGAGGAAAAGGAAAAATACACCAAAAATACACTGCAAACACCGACTGGCCGACAGCGCCGCTTCCTTCCGGCCCGTTCAGCCCTCGTCTATGGTCAGCCACCTCAAAGCCCACACTAACCACCGATTTTTTACTCGATAGAACCTTTTTTTGCAAAACTTCATTAGATTTCTGCCCGACACACACTCAAAACTCATTTCTTCCTCTTTTCCGCACTTGGAACTTTGTTGATTCCCCCTTCTTTTCTTATTTTGCCCATTATTGTTTTATTTTTGGCCTTCTATTTTTCGGGTTTCCCACCGCTTCTTCTTCTTCTTCCACCGCCTCAGCCCACTCTTGCCTGGACATCTCCAGACTAGCCAGACCAGCGCATACATTACCCCCGCCTCTTTCCCTCACCACCTGCCCACACTCCCAGTCACAAAAGAAGACCGACAATGGTCTTGTCATATCCCATGAACTCCTCATACAGACCAGGCCAACTGTCAGTCGACACCTCGGGCCACATTGCGCAGAAATACTTTGACGAAGACGACAGCATACTCGACGACGCCGTCCTGGACCACAACGCCATCGACTCTGGCCTCGAGATGTCCCCGCCCATGGTCGATAGCCGGAGAGATTCTTTTGTTCTCGGCTCCACCTTCTTTTCGCCCAAACAGGAAGACTGGCAACCCGTTGAGATGCAGTCCCTGCCGTCCGTCAACCCCTTTGAGGCCGGCAACAACCCGTTTATGCGGATGGACCACCAGCAGGCACAGCAGCAACACCAACAGGCGGCACAGCAGCACCAGCGCCTCCAGCAGCAGCAACATGCCATGGGCCTCGGCTCTTGGCCCATGACAGCCAGCACCAGCGCTGCTTCTGGTGTTGCTACTCCTGTTGCCCACTTTGACGGTCTTCCCACCGAGTTTGACAATGCCGCATCAGTCTTTCAGCGCAACTCGCTTCCGGGACCTTTCCAGACCATGGGTGCCGGTCTCTTTCAGACGGTGCCTGGCCTGCCCGGTATGCCGACAGCAGCCAACATGGTTGTGACCACGTCTGCCGGCTCTGTCCCCATGCAGGCCAGCTCCAGCAATGACAGTGTTGACACCCAGTCGGCTATGGTCAAGAGAATCCCGCCTCAGAGCCCGATGATGCGCTCGCACAACGACATGCGTCGTGGTGATGGTGTTCGCAAGAAGAACAGCCGTTTCGACATCCCATCGGACCGCAACCTGAACAACATCGACCGTCTCATCTCAAACTCCAAGGACGAGCAGGAGATCAAGGAGCTGAAGCAGCAGAAGCGTCTCCTTCGCAACAGACAGGCAGCGTAAGTCATGCACTTTCATATCCATAAAAGAAAATTATGCACCCCACAGGTTACTAACATACCACAGACTCGACTCCAGACAGCGCAAGAAGATGCACACGGAGCGGCTCGAGGACGAGAAGAAGCACTACACCAACCACATTAACAACCTGGAGCACGACATCGAGACTCTCCGGTTGCAGGTGTCTGAGCTTCAGATGGAGAAGCAGAGCATCAACCAGTACATCGAGAACATGAACATGGACAAGGAGGAGATGATCCGCCAACACACCATTGAGACTGCCGATCTGCGCAAGAAGATCAGTGTCCTCTCCAACCACGTTCAGGAACTCGAGGGCTCGGCTGCCGTAGCGTCCAACATGACCTCTCATGTGTCGGGATACACCGGTGCTGGCGCTGGTGCCTCGTCCATGGGCCCCTTTGGCGACATGGAGAGCCTCACCATCGACGGCACTACGGACTCTTGGGAGCATCTGTTCCCCGGTATGCCCAGTGTCGGACAGCCGCAGCAGTCTGAGCAGCAGGTGGTTGAGATCAAGACCGATCCCGAGACGGCCAAGGCCACCAATGCCGAGGCTGTTGGTTCTGTTCTGACTGCGACCGAGAAGTCGGGCACCCAGGGTGGCCTTCTCTTCATGCTCTTCCTTGTTGGCGCCTTTGTCATGTCGAGTCGCCAGATGCCCAGCATCCCGCATGTCTCCGATGAAATGCGCGTCGCCTCGGCTGAGCTTCTTGAAAACGTCCTCAAGGATGCCGGCGAGAACGCTCCCGGCGTCAACACCGCCGCCACTGCTGTCATCTCCTCGTCTTCCGTCAACGCCAACGTTGCTGCTCCGTCTGCTTCATCGTGGGCCCAGCCAGCGACTGTTGAGCCGTCCATGCTTGGCCAGCTTAGCGATCAGCTCATGCAGCCGACCGAGGAGCAGGCCAATGAGCAGCTGTTCTCATTGAGCGCCGCGCAGTACAGCGGTGTTGTGAGCTACCAGCACCCGCCCACGGCCGACAACGCTGCTGCTGCCCCGTCGTCTGCTCCCACTAACCAGGGCCGCCGCAACCTTGCCGATGCTCTTGCTGCTATGCGTGGCAACAGCAAGGCCGAGGTCTACACTCGGTCGCTCTTATGGGACCAGATCCCCAGCGATGTGGTGCGCTCCTTCGTCAAGATGGTCTCTGAAGTCAACACTGCTTCTCCTGCTGCCGATGGCGAGCAGTAATTTTGCTGCCTTTGCTCCTGCTTCATTCTCTTCCTTTCTATGAAGAGCCCCTTCTGCATACAATTTTGCATTTTTTACGACTTTTTTTCTTTCTTCATGATCATGATTGATTTCCGCAACGACGACACAAACAGCTCAGAGAAGGCCGGTGCCCTTCTTTTTTTATTTTATGGATTGCTTTCCAGCGTCCTGTTTTCCATTTCTTCATTCCATTATCTTTCCTCCATTCGGATTATGACAGTCAACGGCATCGAACAGCTACACGATCTTCGCATACAAACTGCGACAGTTGTTTTCAATTTTGCTTTTTTTTTATCGGCCCTTTTGCTTTTTAGCGAGCGTTTTGTTTCCCGGTCTCTTCCCTTTTCTGACCGACAGAACGCAATCAACAAAACCAACGCGCTCACGCGCCATGCTTTTTTGCATTTTGTTTCTACATTCTCGGACTACGACACCGTACTTCGAGACCCCTTCCAACGGGGTTACCGACATTCACTTGGCTCTGCGAGCCGCCGACTCCGAATTCCTTTTGTTGTTTCCTCCTTAGGACACAATGAATTTCCTTCTCCTTTCTTCACTTCGACTCAAGGGCTACCGGTCCCTTGTCTGAGTTTTGTTTCTGCCCGTCCTGCTGTGTCATCATTTTCATCTCCCCTTTATCGCCTCGCATTCTTCTTTTGCTTTTTCTAACGTCAAGCGCCTTTGCTTTTTGCTTCTTTGCCCTTTTTTGCTTTTTGATTTTGCCTTTCCTGCTTTCCCGTTATCAAGCCAGCCAGCGAGCGAGTTCGTTCTGTTTCGTTTTTGTTTCTGCTTTCTTTTGCTTTTTTCTGCTTTTCTTTTAATTTTTTTTGTTTTCTGATTTTGTTCCGACCTTTATGAAAGACTGTTCTTTGTTTTCTTTTTCTAACGTCTCATGTCCTCACGGTTTCATGTTTAACGCCTTATGTTTGTGCATTTCTTATTCATTGGGTGGGTTGGTTTGTGCAAAGCTGCATTGGGACAGGCTCTGCCTTTGCTCTGTTTCTGCTTTTCTCGGCCCATTGGGATGGCTGAATGAAAAGAAAAGAATCAGCCGGATGCTTTTTGCTTTTTTGTTAGCTCTTGTTTTCTGTTTCTGCTTCTATTCTTTGGTTTTCTCACCAAGCCGCTTTCACACATCTTCGGTTATCCTTCTCCCTCCACTTCTCCCTGTCTTTTTTTTCTCTCACGACCTTTCATGGTTACAAGTCATCTCAACCCTTCTTTTTTTGACTTCCATCAAAGAAAGAGACGAACTGTGCAGCCCTGATAAGATTTTTCTTTTCTTTTATTGTTTTCTTCCTTGTTTTGTTTTTCTTTCTTTTTGTTGGTCGACGATTCATGTTTCTCGAAGCGCATTGCATCAAAAAGCTGCTGCCACCTTCAACATCATATTTCTACCTGTTTATCATTTTATCATTTTATCATGTACTTTGGGAGGGTTGGCCAGTCTTGCAAGAGGTCGTGGAATATCGCCTAGACCAGATTGGACTCGCTTTTTCATGGTTTGCCTTGATTTATTTTTCTTATTTTTATCTATCTTTTCTGTTCTGTCTCAACGGCATCATCGTCTCCTCCTTTTTCTACCTCCTTCCCACTCTCCCACGAGAAAGCGACTGACGATCCCTATGAAAGGGGATACACTAAGGTCGAGTTTTCGAAAAGTGGCGAGATACATGAACGAGAAGAAGAAAGAAGCACGACGACAAGCCACGAGCACAAACAAAAAGAAACAACACCAACTATCGACATCGTTCTCCCCCGAACAACCACACTCACTCACCACGAAGCCTGGCATACAATCCATTTGTCGGCGCGTTGATCGAAGCGCACTTTTTCTTTATGTCGTCTTACGAGAACATCACAATCGGACACAACCACCAAAAATTCTAAAAACCGAAACAAACACAAAAACAACGAAAACAAAACAAAAATCGACATTCAGCGAGCCGCGCAAGTTCTACACTTTAGTATTTCTTGGGACACGTAATTTACGAACGGAACACGACGATGACTTTACGACCGGGGGAAGGTGCATTGGGAAAATATATTAGAGGGAGCAAGGGAGAAATGGACGGACTGGGGATTTGGGAAAAGAGGGTTTACGGATGGGAAACGACGAGAATCATGCAGCAAGATACGGAAGACGAAGAGAAAACAAAGGAACGGAAAGATACCGGCTCCTTTCTTTCACTTTTCTTTCGGCTGCATCGTCCAAAATACCCACCTCGTTTTTGGATTATCACGACATTTAAGGATTATTTATGACTGATGGATTTCTTTTCTTCTATATTTTACTTTAGTTTAGTTACCTTTATTTACGCCACTTATAAAAACACTTCTCTCCCAAACATCATTCATTGTGATAATCGAGTTAACAATACGTTAGCATTTGTGATCGACTTGGCAAGCCACATATTCAGGTGAGACTCTGCCATTTGAACAGACGATGGAAGGCAGGAGTATACAGATCAACCCTGCTATCTCACATCATTCAGGTATATCTTATGCGATGCCTGCTCATGTGAGGCGCAGTGGATGCGTAAGAGATGCGTAAGAAGCAGCAAAAAGAGCCCCGTCGTCTGCAGGTGAGATCGAGAAAGCCTACACGGCAGTGGCTGAAGGAAGGCATGGGAATCTCGGTGTTGCTCCGGAGTGAAATACAGCACGCCATCGGTATTCACATAGGATCAACGAAAAGCATAAAACGAACAATGTGTTTTATTTCCAAAGACACCGCCTACAAGAGTTATAATCCAAAATACTGCATAAACGATACCCAAAAAAGCACACTCCCTCCAGTCTGTTGACCATACCAAGAATAAAAAAAAATCAACTATCAAACGATAAAATGCTGTTTCCAAAAGAATGAATAGACCAAGAGAAAAAAGACATATATAAAAATACAGGTATAATAAAAGCTGGCAGCCAAGAATCAAAGTATTGAAATATAGCAAAGCAGACGGCTGTCGCGTCTATTTTTTCTTCTGCTTATCGGGATCGTACTTTTCTTTCCAGATCCTGTTATGTGTGTTAGTTCATGTTTGATATTAAGAAACGACTCCGATGCGTGGAAGACATGTGTGGGGGACAGGATGAAAGAAAGAGGCAAAAAACGAGGCGAAAAGAGAATCAAATGGTTGACAGTCGCTGGCTACTTTTGCCTCCTTCCTTCCTTATGGACAAGCAGCTGCACGTCCACAGCCTATCAACTCGTCGCTGCCCAAGCAGCTGTAACAGTTGAGAGATGATTCCCCACGGGGAGCGACTAAACGCCGTGTCCAATACGATATAGGGGAGGAAGGGGGATACTACGATGAGAGGGCAAAAAAAAGAGAAAGCCCATACCAGGAGTTGCCGAGCGTCTTGTTGCCGTTTTGCTCCGCCAGGCGGTAGTATTTGGAAGCCAAGAACTGCAGGAGGAAGAAAAGTTAGTGTCTATGACAATAGTACGACGTAAAAGGAGGTGCATAAGTGCAGGAGGAGGCAAAGATGTTTTCAGCCTCTCACAACTCTGAACCGGCCTCTTGCATGCCGAAATGTCTCCCTATATCCCTTAAAACTGCCCCAATACTGCTCTTTAGTGTGGGGGTGTTCTCGGTGCTGAGAGTGATCAAAAGACCACAGTTGAGTGCCTCTGATTTGTTGTTGCCTCGAAGGGCGGTTGATGCCCAACTTGAATAGGCAGGCTTTTCAGCCGCTTTCCCCAAAAGACAGACCAAACAGAGTGCAGACCAGCTGAACCACGTGCAGTGGTGTTGCAAGCAAAGGGAGAACAAGAATGCGACATGCAATGTGATATTGGCAATGCAAGGAGTAAATAGTGGCAAAAGAAAACGAAAATGGTATGCTTGCCTTGTCTTTCTTGCAGCCGAAGCCCTCGAGATAGCACCAGGCAACTTCGTTCATGGCGTCTGATTTGTTAGCAGGCGTGAAACGGCAAAAAATCAAAAGTTTGTTGTGTGCTCACCAGAGTCGCCTAGGTTCGCGGCCGTCTCGTAGTATTGCTTCGCCGCAATCGGGTCCCGGTCCAGACCCCAGCCGTTGCGGAAGCAGTTGGCCAGCTCAAAAATAGCCAGCACCAGCTCGCCCTTGGCCGCTCCGCCCTTGTTGATACCGGCCTTCAGGGCCATGTCCTCGACGAGTGCCGCATTCGATGCCGCCGCCGACAGGTACTTGACCGCCTGCTCCGTGTCCGGCGCACAGCCCCAGCCGTGCCGCAGTGCCAGACCGTACAGCACCTGGCTCAACGGGTTGTTGTACCCCCGCGGGTCGGCCAGGATGCCAAACATGCGCGTCGACTGCTCGAGCTCGCCCTCTTCATGTAGGCGGATGGCTTCCTGAATGTTGGCGTCGAGCTCCTTACTAGAGACGGTGCCGTTGGCGGCGCTGTTGCTACGGCTGCGAGTGCTGCCTGCAGGGCTAGCGGCACCACCGGCACCACCCCGGCTGCTGCTCAACCGTTCTTCGGGCGTGGTCGGCCGGCTGCCGTTAAGCTGCTGCACCTTCTCATTCTCCATAGCCAGCATTGTCGCACGCTTCTCCCACTGAGATTCAACGGCCGGGTTGGCCGGCGCAGGCTTGCTGTTGGGCGTGCCCGGGATGGGTGCCGAGGTGGGAGCTGCGCCACCATTGCTGGATGCTGACCCTTGTGATGACAGCGAAAGCGAGGACGAGTGGCCCAGTTGCCGGTTACCACCCTCACCCTCACCTTCCGGCACCACAATCTCGGGCAGGTTGGCCGGCACATGGGAGCTCGTGCTGGGTGTCCGGCTCAGGTGTAGGCGCTGTGACAGGCGGCGCGCCGTGGACTCGACGGCAGCGTTACTGCCGTCGCCTGCAATACTGGACGACACAGACGCGCTGCGGCTGCTGCGCCCACTGCGCGACGACTTGCGGAACATGTCGAAGCTGCGGCGATGGTTCTGCGGGCTCGTCGGGCTGGCTAGGCCGCCGTCGTTGTTGCCGCCGCCGCCGGCTTGCAGGTAGTTGTTGTTGCTGTTGCCCGAAAAATAATCGTCCCGGCCGGCCGGCGGGTGGATCACTTCTTGGGAGAGGGTGTCGGAGCGAATAAAGGTAAACTCGGGGGTCTCGAGCGGGGCGGGCGGCGGAGGACGCGGGGGTGGGGTTCTCCGACGTTGCGGTTGCTGTTGCGAATGTGGCTGTTGTGAATACGACTGTGGTTGTGTGGGCTCAAACTGTTGTTGATACTGCTGCTGGAACTGGTCAAACTCGGACGACTGCGACTGCGACTGCGACTGCTGCGGAGGAAACGAGGAGAAGCCCTCGTCCTCGTCGTCGCCCTTTTTCTTTAATAGATCGCGGAGGCCCATCGTGAGGTCTGGGCGCAAGGGCGCAAATACTCCAAATGAAAGAACGAGGTTGAAAAGATGAAACGGCACGGCAGAGCTGCGACGGCTTGAGAGTCACAGTTCGGGAACAAAAAAGAGACGGGAAGGAGAGTATTTGGTTCTATGATCGACGTAAGGTGAGGGGGGCGTTGTCTTAAGGTCGGTCTAGTATATGGTTTCGCTTTCGGTCGTCGGACGGGAGCTGCCTGTCGCAAGAACGGCACTCATCGCAATGTGCCACTTGGTGGGCCTTTTCGGTTTCCGTAGTGCTGTTGAGGGCGTGAGGGAGAAGGGGAGAAGAGTGGAAACAAAGACCGTTGAAGAAAAACGGGCACCCTTCAAAAGTATATATGGCTATGAATGCAAGTGTGGAATGCAGACGGATTGAGGCATGAAAAAAAGAAACGTGAAAATAAAGGGAAAGGATGCAGAACCGGAAAATACGATCGCGAGGCTTGGACTCTTGCACCTGGGCCTTGGACAGCTGGGCTGGGCCGGACTGGGCAGGGAAGGTGCGCGGCGGAACTGGCGGAGGAAGGCGCCAAGGACCAAAGCTGTTAGGGATATGGAGACTTTTTGCACGATGCCTGCCCACCTTTTTGTCTTTTGTTCGTATCTTACTGGCCTTGCGAGCCTGGATGTTGCTGGTCGCTGTTGCTGCTGATTGTCTGACCTTTTCTGACAGACTGTCGAGAGCTCTTTCCTTTTTGCGATGACGATGCTGCTTCACTCCTTCTAAAAGACGGTTTATGCCTCGCGGTCGCTCCTGCCCAACGTTCTCTTTCCTCGTGAAATCCTATGCGCCTGCTTCACATGGCACCAGTTGCCACTTTACCCCTGGACCACAGATCGGTACCCCTGTAGCTGGCCCCAAACGGCGTCAAAAAAGACCAAAGAGAATAGTGAGGGGTCGGCCGTCGGCAACGTCCAAGGGATGGAGGGGCGAAAAGGCTAAAAAGGCACAGGACTCGTCTTGTGGTGCACGCAGGAGGCGCGAGGCGCTGCGCATAGCCCCTGGGCTCAGCCTCGACTTGCTGCCATTTTTAACTCATGCTTAAGCCATTCTTGCCCTTTTCGTTCGCGTTCAGGCCACTCTTTAGACGCCAAGCGAGAACAGGCTGTCAGAGCCCTAGCAAAGTACAGATGGCTCCTTCCCAGCTTTTCCAGCCGCGCGCAACACGAAACATTCAGGTGGAAGGCACGAACGAATAGAAGCCCAAACGGGGAAGAGCCAGGCACATGGAGAATATTGACATTCCGGGCTCCGACTACCACCACATTCGCCTATTTAAAATAGAGGCTATATAGCAGCTCATCAGCCAAATGCACTTGCGCCCGAGTATGACTGCTGATCAACGCGTATTATGACGAGGCAAGAGCTTTACACAAGTTCGTCGGGCGGGTGCGGCAAGCGGCAAGGTCGGAAACCACAATTTTTATCACCGTCGTTGTTACCTACAGGTCGTACAGGTTGCCATTTTTGGCAACTAAGAGCAGGACGCTGCTCGAAAATGGCAGCGTAGGGCAACGTTTATCGTGAATGTTGACGTATTTTCATAAAAGTACATCTGTGGCTCATGTCAGGCAGATGAAGAGTGCCGCGTATTCCACAAATCATCGAGTAAATATCTTAAGCTCATACCTTGTCCGTACTAACATTTCTAGTCAAAGAGTACCGCCACAGAATCTCGATACATTTTACAAGGAACCTTTACGGACAACCACATGCCTTTAACCAAAAGAAGGAAGTAGGGTGCACAAATGTCTAAAAGTCCATGCTTGTGTGTGTCCATTCGCATTGTCTCTATGATTTCGACGAAATGCTTTACGCAAGTTCAAAGTGTCAACCATTGTATGCAGCACATCCCTCCTGCAAGCAACAGTCTTCTCGTACTCCATAAAAAGTCAATCCATGAAAATAGTCAACTCATGAATCGCACAAGTACGTCATATTAAAGAAGAGACATCCAAACGTTCATCCCGTCTTTGAATGTTCTCGAAGCATGGACGAAGGTCTTCTGAAAGAAAAGCGGGTCAGCGTGCGGCTCCTTCCGTTTTTCACCTGAAATTTGGTGCTTGGCGCGGTACTCTTTTAGGGCCTGGAGAGGCCTAGGGAGCAGTGAGTTCCAGGCCCAAAACGGCAACAACCTTCAGCGTAGCATTAGCCTCATTAGCATTTCTCCTTTAACGACGCGTGGTGTGCACGTTGGTACTTGAGCTCTTTCCCAATATTGAATCTCATCTCATTCTTCACTTCACTCCATCGCCCCTTCCCGTCGCAACGACATACGATCACGGGATTGACTCCTCTCCTCTTGCCAATTGGCTTCCCCTTTATTACTATCCGGCGCAGCTTGCATTCCATATCACCACCAAGCACAAAAGGCGCCCCTTTCCACCTCCTTCGGCCCCCCTTACTTTCGGCCACCCTTCAATGCTCCGCTTCCCGCGCCTCCTGCGCCTGCCGTCCAAGCTGCGCCGGCGCGCACGGCGGCAACGCATGGCGACGCTCTTGGCTCTCCTGGCCCTCGTCGGCCTGCTACTCGTGCCCTTCTACGTCGTCTACAAGCCGCCACGCCCACTCATCAGCTACTTTGTCAGCCGCTGGCCCGACGTGCTCTGGCGCGTCGACCTTCCGGTAGTTGTCACGTCGGGCGACCCGTCCGAGAAGCCCGCTCAGCGCAAGCTCGTTGCTCTCACCATTGACGATGCTCCCTCAGAACACACACGAGGCATCCTCGAGGTGCTGCACCAGTACGATGCCCACGCGACGTTCTTTGTTATTGGTGGGCAGGTGCCCGGCCGTCAAAGTGTGCTGCGCGAGGCGTTGGCCCAGGGCGGGCACGAGCTGGCCAACCACGGCATGCACGACGAGCCGGCGCGGTCGTTGACGGACGGCGAGCTCAAGTCCCAAATTGCCGAGGTGGACGGGATGCTGCAGCAGGTGTACGAGTCAGTGCGTGCAGGACGCACGGTGGTGCCACGAATACGGAGCTGGCACAAGACAAGCCGCCGCGGTACTACCGGCCCGGATCGGGCTTCTTTAGTGACCGCATGCGCTCGGTGATCCAGCAGCTGGGCTACAAGATGGTGCTGGGCGGTGTGTACCCGCACGACGCGCAGATCAACTACCCGTGGGTCAATGCGAAGCACATTCTGAGCATGCTCAAGCCCGGCTCGATTGTCATCTGCCATGACCGGCGCTCGTGGACAGCGCCGATGCTGCGCAAGATGCTGCCAGCGGCCATCAAGCAGGGCTACCAATTTGTCACGGTCACGGAGCTGCTGGCAGCCGGTAATGAAACGCCATACACGAGAGAGACGAGATGAAAAAGAGTATGAAGCGATTATGGCTTTATATTTTGAGCTATTTAAAGCTACGGCTGAAAAAATGGTATTGAAAACTCTGGTAATTAAACTTGGGTTGGGCCTCCGGTGAAGCTGGGTTGAACCTGAGAATGCGCAAAATGGGTTATGGGGTGCAAAAATACGACAAGATAAAAGGAAAAAGGCTACTCTTTGGGCAGACTACGCCTTGGTGGCAGCAGCCTTCTCAGCGACCAGGTCGGCAAAGGCGCGCTCAAAGTCGGCCTTGATGTCCTCCCAGCCCTCGACACCAATGCTCACACGCAGCAGCCGCTTGTCGACGAGCGGGTCCGTCATGGCGCGCCACTCGATCAAACTCTCAACACCACCCAGGCTCGTCGCGTGGTGGAACAGCGCCAGCTTACTCGGCAGCCGGCGGGCCAGCACCTCTTCGCGCAGCACGATGCTGAACACGGGACCGAAGCCGCGCGGCATCTGCTGGTTCAGCCACGAGTTGGGGTCCGCCGCCTCGGGCTGCAGGCTCGCGTGGTGGATGCGCTCCACCACCTGCGACACGATGCTCCCCTCCTTCTTCTGTTCGGAGGCCAGCCACGCCACCAGCTTGGCCGCATTGCTGCTCTGCCGCTCCACACGCAGCTCGAGTGTCCGCAGACTACGCACACCCAGCCAGCCCTCGAGACTGCCCATGACGCCGCCAATGACGAGGCGCTCGTACTGCAGGCCCGCCAGCCAGTTCTGTTCGGCATCGCGCGAGTTGGGGTCCTTGATGTACTTCTTGTTGACCGACAGCACACCGCACAGCATGTCCGAGTGGCCACCGAAATACTTGCTGCCGGAGTGCATCACGATATCAGCACCCCACTGGAACGGGTCCAGCAGCGGCGGCGGTGCAAACGTGGCATCGACCGTCAAATAGCATTTCTTTTCTTGGGCAATCTTGGCATAGTACGCCAGGTCGCGCGCCTCGCCCGTGGGGTTGAGCGGCGTCTCGACGTGCACAATGTCGCCCGGCTGCAGCTTGGCCAGGTCGTTGTCGTTTAGAAGGTCAAGCTTCTCCAGACCGTTGAGCTTCTTCATGACGTCCAGCACGCCGTGGCAGCCGTGGTAGCCAGCGCCAATGGCGACGCGGCGCGGATTCAGAAAGACGACCAGAGCATGGAACGAGGCCATGCCCGAGGCATAGGTCAGGGTGGGCTGGCCAATGAGGTCGGACAGGATCGCTTCGAGCCGGGTGGTGTTGGGCGCCGAGTCGCGCGAGTAGACGTGCGAGTCAAAGGGGTATTCCGGGTTGGTGTTGTCCCAGGCGCGCAGCTTGTCCGGGTCGTCGTTGTAGCGGAACGTGGTGGACACGTGGAGGGGAGGCGCGACGGCGCGGTGGGAGTTGGTGTAGTCGTCGGCGTGGACGGCACGGGTCGCGCGGGACAGCTCGAGGCCCTCAAACGTGGCGGCCAGGCCGCCGGGGCCCTTGTTTGCAGAGACCATGGTGGGGTGGATGGGGAGGAGTCGTCGTTAACGGCAATTGAGTTTCGGTGTACTGGGTAGACAATTGTCAAGATAAATGGATGACAGGGAAGGTGGTTGACGGTTGTCTGTATATATAGTTAAAAATGGTGTATACTTAGGTGGACGTCTTATGAGGAGAGTTCTACTCTGTACAGCCAAGCATGTCAATGACAAGGCGTCACCCTACGTGCATACAATGTGGAAAGTCAAGTGTATTAATTAGGCAGGACCCAGAAAAAAAGAACAAAAAAGAAAGCCGAAGGCGAATTCTGGTCATCAAAAAGAACGCTTGGTGCGGCCGTAGTGCCATTCTAGCGGCATTGGAGCACCGAGAACCCCTCGATCCAGAATGGGAGCCAGAAAGAAAGCTCCACCACATGGAAGAAGACGTCGTTGCTCTTGTTGCGCCTGTAAACGACTGCGGGATGGGGATCTGGACCACGACTGGCAGCTTTCGGTGGCGGGACCGGGCGTCGATTGACATCCAATGCATTTATTCTATTCCTGCAGCTCTGCAACTCATCAGCTCTTTTATTGAGTCACTCCCGGAGAAGATGGATGAACAACAAGCAGGACGAAGAAAGTAGGACGAAGCAAAAGGCCGGAGCCGCTGCGTTTGCAATTCTGTCGTATGGCAGCTGCTCTTGGTGGGGCGTGCCACTCAGTTGATTGCCATGCGATGAGGAGGGCGCTATCGGATCAAGTCCCGTTGCAGAGAGGAGGGGTGAGAACTACTCTGAACAGACTGTCAAAAGCTCCACGGCTTTGGAATTCAACTGGCTCGACTCCTGATGGCGCCATTGCCGCCAATGGTCACTCTGTCTGCATCTGCATGTCAAACTCCATTTCACTGCGGAACGACACAACGTCAAGACTTCCACCGATGACTGCACCCCGTTGAATTGGGACTTAATCATTATGATTCATATTTAAGAAAGAGCTTCTTGAGAACTTATACTCACTTGTAAAACATATAATTTCAACACATCTTGAGCACATCACATTTATCACATTTTCTTCATTTTCATTCAAGTTCAAATCCATAATTCTTTTATAATTATTTTTTCTTCCTAATACCATTACTCCTCCATCCTATCCTTGGGCTCTTCCATCTTTTTTTTTCTTGAGCCTTATCTTTTTTTCTTCTTTTTTTCCGTTTCCATAATCTTTCTTCTGAAACCAATGCGAAAATGCAAAACAAACACGCTCTTCAATGTTGTCCCTTTGGGACATGCGAGGCGTGTAGTCGGCAGAAACAGTAACTGATCGCCGTACTCTATAAAAACAAGAAACAACCACTGCCAATGCTGGGTATCGTCTCAATGCAAGATGCAAGATGCTTTCGTCCCCTTCGAACAACGGCATGCAAGATAGATGTAACAAAGACAAAACGCAGATGCACAAATGAAAGGGGTGTCGTGAAAGGGAAATCTACAATGAACCAAATAGAAAACATCAAGAAAGTGAGCACAACATGCACCTAAATCTCAATGTAGTCTTTCTGGTTCACAAAGTCGAGGTCGGCATCGTCGCCGTCGGCACCAACAAACTCGTCGACCTCATCCGAGTCAACATCGTCGCTGTTGACTGACTCGTCGTCGTCGTCGTCGCTGGAGATGTCGATGTAGTTGTCTTCGTCGGTCGACGTGGCGTTGGTCGACGCTTCGTTTCGCCGCATAAAGCTGGCCCGTTCGCGGTGCGGCAGCTTGCAGCCCTTGATTTTACAGATGCCCGTGTTGCTAAAGTCGGGGCATTCAAACACGTGGCGCTCCGTGCAGTCGGCGCCGCGGTCGCAGTAGCCATAAAGGCCAAAGGCACGGCACACGGGCGCGCCCGACGAAACCTGCGAGTGAGTATAGGGACAGTGGGGGTTTGTGCAGTTGCCCTTGGCATAGTGAAGGCAAAAAGGAGTGCGTTCGGGGGTGAGATCGTGCGAGAGGTCGCAGTCGCCGTTGCCGCGGGCGCAGTCGCCTTTTAGGAGAAAATCCTTGCAAGCGGCGACCTTGCTGGCGTTGTGAATAAATCGGCAGTTGGGTCCTTTGGAGCATGAACCTAGATAAGACAACAAGTACAGGGGAGGTTTGTGCAGGACATCAACGTCCGAAGACGGCAATGCCGAGCGCAAAGTACAAGACACATGGTTAGTCAAATGAGATGGGGGATGTTGGGGGAACGTATAACTTTGGTGAAGAGTCCGTCGATGTATAAAATGTCGTCTTCGAAAGTTGTCGTGGGGACAATGGGGATGGGGTCCAAATATACCGGTCGTGGAGAATACCCTGCAGGGTTCGTCCGTCTTTTTGATCGTGCTGCCCCCGCGCCTAGAAAATAAACAACCACTTGTCAGCGCAACACGGTTACCTAGGCCG
Organism: Sporothrix variecibatus; assembly: GCA_016097105.2. NCBI lineage: Eukaryota > Fungi > Ascomycota > Sordariomycetes > Ophiostomatales > Ophiostomataceae > Sporothrix > Sporothrix variecibatus. The sequence goes on from JADMNI010000005.1 coordinate 3,564,041, forward strand.
CGAGGCACATACCGTTGCTGTTGGGCCTTGACCACGCCATGGCGGTAGAGGTTGCCGTTTTTGCTGCGGTAGAACTTGACGCCGCCAACGACGGCCGTCTTGGGTGTGCTGGAAGCTGGGTTCGGGTCGCCTGTAGGTGGGTGAGCAGGGTGAGCAGAGTCTTCATAGAAGAAGTTGTCACAAGTAGATCCAGACGATCCAGGCGAGTGAGGCGGCGACGGGAGCGAAGTGGACGCACCAGGTAGTTTGATGAGCTTGCTGCCGTTCTTGGCCACAGCAAATGGAATGCCTTCCACCATGACCTGGTAGGTTTGTGGTGTATTGCTCCCGCTGCTGTTGCTGTTGCTGTTGGTGCTACTCCGTCCACGCGCCAAGTACGAAAAGTGGCTTCTCAACTTGGCACGCTCGCGGGCATCGCGCATCTGCTGGTTCTGGGCTCGTGTCTTTTCAATAGCACGTGCCCGCGTCTGGGCGTCCTTTTCGTAGACGTCGGCGTTGATCAGCTGCATGTGGCGGTCGGTGCGGGCGACCCAAGCTGTGGATGAGCCGCCATCCGAGTTGGTTGCTGACTCGCCGCTGTTCTCAGTCCCGTCTGGCCGAGAACCGTTCAAGACGAGAGTTCGGTTCCGGTGTGGTGCCGGCTTCTTCACTCGATAGCCTCCACCGACTCCGCGTCCTCGTGGGTTGTACGTTGGGCGGTTGTAGTTCGGTGCGTGGTAGGTATTCGATGATGAAGCAGCTGGTGCCGTGCTGTTGTTGTAGTTGTTGTAGGGCGACGAGGGGACCGAGGAGACGCCAGCCTGCTGGTTCTTGTGGCGATTGATTCGGCCAGCCAAATGGCTGATGCGAGCAAGCAGCTCCTGGTTTTCGGAAGTCATGTCTAGGGGAGGGAGAAGAAACGAATAAAATCAAATGAAAAAAGGAGACGAAAGGGGGTGCGTTTGTCGGGCGCAGTGTCGAATGTGCACGACGTGAATGTGCACTTTTTGTTTGATGTAAGAAGGAAAACAAAGTTTGGTGATGAAATGCACGTCAGAATCGAGATAAAGTGCAGGCGCATGCAAGAGTGGAGTCGGTGGCAAACTGACCAGCCAATGAATAACGAGAGGCAGCCATCGAGGAACCAGGAAACAGCACGTGACCACGAGGCAGATGTATGCCGCTAGACCGGATACAGATACTAGCTCCACCCACTCTCATTACATAAGCTTTAGCTGCCAACAATGACGGGCTACAATGGAGGTCCACACTGCTTGCTTGCTCCTTTGCTGCTGTAGCCTCACGTCTTCTCTTTGTTCGTTCTTTCGCATCGAACAGGTCAACACGGCGCGTTTTCCGAAAACAGCGCCCCAACCATCTAACAAAAACGACTCTTTTGTTTTCTGGGCGACAACAACGAATAATTAACCGGACTGCACATCGGCTCAACCCATTGACGGCAGTTCCATCACGTCGGGTCGTTCTCTCGACCTTTCTTCGACCTTCCTCCTCTCCTCCCATCTCCTCCCATCCTCCTCAACCTCACTTCACAACACCCACGATGGCCGACGATGCGACAGTAAAGCAGGAGGCAGGCTCCTTGCCGATCAAGATGGATGTGGATGGCGACGAGGGCGGTGGACTCGCGAGCATCCCTGCCATCGGCGCCGGCGGAGGCCACGACGACGACATCTACGAAGACGAGGCCGGCGACCTCGAGTTCTATGACGCAACACAACCAGGCGACCCATTTGGCAACATGTACCTTGTGCGCGTGCCGCCGTACGTGTGGGAGGCGTGGGACAAGCTCGACGACGACGCAGAGATTGAGGTGGCCACGGTGCGGCAGTGGACCGAAGTCGACAGCAAGACGGGCGAGCCCAAGTACCGGATGCGCATGCTGCTGCGCAACGACCTAGGCAGCCACCAGAACATCCCCAAGGAGTATGAGCTGGACCTGCCGATGGTGGACACGGCAGGCAAGCGTAATGCGGCCAACAGCGGACGGGCGGCAGTGGCGGACAAAACACACAAATCAAGAATACGTTTTTGTTTTCGGAACAAGACCTGCCCGGGTTCAAGGCGAAGAACAAGGAGCGCGCCCAGGCGGCGGCGGCCGGTATCCCTGCTCATCTTTTGAGGGCCAAAAACAATGACAAAGTCGAGAAGCCGCCGCAACACCACGGAGGGCGGCACCATTACCGCCGGCAGCCCCGCCAGGAGTTCTTCCGGAAAGCCATCCCCAAGAAGACGACAGTGGCGGGCCGCGTACGCCACGAGCTCAACTGCGCGCCCGTCAAGAACCCTGAGAGCGATATGATTCTTAATGAACGCGCCCGCGCCGCCATGATCCCCAAAGCCCAAGTCAAGTTTGGCGACGCGTCCAAGCCCGAGTTCCGCATTATTGGCAGCGGCGGCATCGCCTCGCAGTTCCACGCCACCGACTTTATCAAGACAGCCCAGCCGCCACCGAAAGTCAAAAAGGTCGAGACAAAGACGGCGCGTATGCCCGAAAACGACCTGCTGGATCTCATCTTCAACTGCTTTGCGCGCTTCCGGTTCTGGTCGATGCGGGCGTTGCGGGCCGAGATTCCACAGCCCGAGATTTACCTCAGACACACGCTCGAGAAGGTGGCGGACCTGCACCGCAGTGGCCGGTTTGCCAACAACTGGGAGCTCAAGGCGGAGAACCGCAAGGACGGGTCAGCCACAGCCGAGGTCAAGGCGTCCGAGTACGTGGCCGAGACGGCAGACACAGACACAGACGGCGAGGAAGAGGATATCAAGCTGGAGGATGTGGTTGTGCCGACATGAGGGGAGTCTTTTGTGTCCTATGGGTGGCTCTACACTTTTGTTTCTTCTTTGCCTGGCTGGATTGCCTTTATGGAGTTTTTGGGTTGTTCACGGGATCTTTTTTTTTACCTTTTTACCTCTACACTTTGTAAAATACAAGCAGAAATGACAGGCCGAGCAGCATACGAAAATAATGATGTATCTGGCCGTCGATGCATCTATACCAAATATCATGAAAATTATAAAACATATGAAGTTGTAAAGCAGAAAGTGACAGTCCATGACAAGTGACTGTAATAAGTCGAATGACATCAGGTGGCCGCTGTCGCGCAGTAGCGTGCGCTAGCTTCCAGGGCCGTTCCAGGCCTAGAGCGGGACAATTAGAAGGGGATGGTGACTTGCCCCAACTTTTGAAAGAGCTCCTGACAAGACAAGCTTCCGAAATACAAGTAAAAGCCGGTAGTTCGGTCATGTTCAGCTTGTCTGCGAGCTTCAAATTCTTTGTTCTTGGCCTTGCGTTCATGCTCCTACACCTTCTGTCTCGGCAGACTATCCCAAAGACTTTCTCTTGGAGGCAGGCACGCAGCTACAGCTTCGACTTCAGTACCTCCCCAAGAGCGCCTTCCCCTCTTCTAAAACCGACGACAGCCGCAACCACCGCCTCAACCGCCACCATGCACGTCATCCTCGACTTTGACGGCACCATTACCGTCCACGACACCATCGACCACCTGGCTGCTTTCGCCGTCGAGTTCCAAGAGCAGCAGAAGACACAGTCAGCCTCCGACAAAGACAGCAACGTCGACGTCGACTGGGACGCCCGCTGGAAAGAGATTGTCGACAACTACTTGGCCGATCACCGCGACCACAAGGCTGCGTATGCCCCCGCCGAAGACGCACGCACAACGCTCGACCATGAGCTCGAGTTTATCCGTAGCCTGCACGGCGTCGACTGCCGGTCCATTAAGCGGCTGCGCGATGCAGGGCTGTTTGCCGGCATGACGCCGGCACCGGAGGAGCAGCTCTTTAAAGCAGGACAGAAAGCCGCCGACGAGGGTGCCGCCAAAAAGGGAGGAGAAGACAAGGACAGCGTCCGTGTACGACCTGGCTTCTCTCGATTTTTGAGAGAAACATCCACCAAGCGAAAATGGCCCGTCTCCATTGTATCGGTCAACTGGTCCGATGCCTGGATCCAGGGTGTCTTGAGCCGCGAAGACGACGGTGGGCCAGGCGACGATGGACCGGCCATCCGTGTGTTTGCCAACAAGGTGACCCCGTCCGGTGCCATTATTCCCAATTTCCGACGGAAAGACGCGACGACGGCGGCCGGTGAAGCCCACGAGCACGATGACAATATGCCGTTTGCGTCGTGCTCGGACAAGGTCGAGGCTCTCGAGACGGCCGTGGCGGAAGCGGAGGCTGCTTCGGGAAGCGGCATTGCCGACGCCGTCTTGTACATGGGCGACTCGGTCACAGATCTCGAGTGTCTTGTTCTTGCCGGCAGCAAACGAGCCGGCGGCGGTGGTGGTATTGCCATTGCCAACGGTGACGGGCCGGCGACGAGCAAGCTGATCCAGACACTGGTGCGGCTGGGCTACGAAGTGCCGCACGTCTCCAACTCAAAACGCTTCCTGCGGCCACGGAGTGAGGATGAGGGTGATGCGCCAAGGTTGGCTTGGGCACGAGACTACGACGAGATTCTGGCATCCAAGGTGTTGGATTAGCTCTTGCATATAGCATATTGATTTCCTGCAGCATCTACATAATATTGAAGCATTTTTCTTTGTCCTGTCTGGGAAACATCGATTTTCTTTCGCGAAAAAAAATGGTGCGCAGTGAACAAAAATGTAACGAACGATAACAAAAGAGTGGTCACTCTATGTTCCGTGAACAATGCACAAAGAGATGTAGATACACAATGCAACCGTTTGCACACGCTGTTCACATGTTCACATTGCATCGTTGGCAAACGGCCGTAATATATATACGGGCAGCTCTCGAATAATTTGATTTATTTTTGTGATTCCTCATATCACTTGTTCTATCTTGTTTTATCGCTTTGAACATCAACTTACACGAGCATTGGTCTCAGCATCTAGGCTCAAAACAACATAGCATCACAGCATCACAGCGTCCTCGTTCTTCACTGCCAAAATGGCCTTCCAGGATCTCACCAAATCTGTTAAGCGGGCTACCACAACCACCTACTGGACCCGTCGCTACGTCTTTGCCTGCAACCACACCACTGACCGCTACTATCCGGTCAAGGATGCTATCACTACTGACCAGACGAAGCCCAAGTCCATCCCTCTCCTCCTTCCTGTCCGTCTCGGTCGTGACTGCAGCGCCTGTCTCCGCCGTGTGATTCTGGAGCGTGCTCAAACAAAGGCCAACGATGTTCGTTCTACGTTCAACACTCTGTGCGCCAAACTGGAACGCACCAAAATTGTCGGTGATGGACTGGATGAGCCTCCTCTCATTGAGGAAGATGATGGCGCTGATGAAGTTTGGCCGGATGAGCCGCCGTCGCTGGAAACTCTCTCCCATCTGTACGTAACCAAGGTAGCCAACGATGCAGATTCTAATGCCGACAGCGAGGCCACAATCAAAGCAAAGACATCAACATCTACATCGACTGCTGTCCGCCACGGGAAACTGAGTGACCAGATTCGTAGTATTCGTAAAGATCTGGAACGTCGTCGCCAGGCATGGGAGAGATCGTCCAAAGTGAAGACTGAGACTATTGCTGAAGCTGATGTGTAAAGTTGTACGTTTTCTGTAGAGCTCTGGTAAGTTCTAATTTATTTTCTCTCTTTTTATTACATGCACTTTGTATTCTACTCGCGTCTTTGGATATCGTTGTTTCTTTTGCTTGTTCTATTTTTCTCCTTTTCTTTTTAGTTGGATTTACTCAAAAATCAAACCATTAAAAAAAAAAAACGCATACTTATTTCCAACTAAAATATAACCTGAATTTGTAAAACATAGTGTGTGATTGTAAAAATCATATAAAAAAATGTTGACTGACATAAACAAGGCTTGAGGCTGTTCACGTTGAACAAGGCCGTTTGTTAAACAAACACATCAGAGGAAGCCTTGTCTTGTAAGGTGTTGTAGGTGTCACCTGTTGTTGTATTAGGGCTCACTGTCAAAGAACAGCTGCCGTTTAAACGCGGATTGGGCCTTCTCTTGGCGGCACAATCTATTGGCTCGTAACGACCAGCCTCGCTGGAGTGGGTCTATCTCGCAGGAACATTAGTGCTGTTGGTTGGGGGAAAAGGGGGGGAAATAAGGCCAACTACCGCCAAACAGGCGTAATAGGCGTACGTGCACTCCTGCCTTCTGCTGTCTGTTGGCTGTTTGGGTGGATCGCGGTTTCCCATTACGCTGTTCCTCTGTTTTCCCATTCTTTTTTCAGCTGGCAACCAAACCGCATCTCCACCACAACGTCCATTGCTCTTTCCCATTTTCAACCCACCTTCCCTTTCCTTCCGAAAACGAGAGTCCGCCGAATCGACACGAATTGCAAAGATGGAAGGCGCGACCGTATTGCATTGAGCAGAAACGTCCGCGGCAGCCACTCGTCTCTTATCGGCCCTGCCCCCCTTCTGTTTGCCTCGAATCGAATCTCCAGCCTCTTCTCTCCAAACGCCAACAAACAACCACCATCACGTTCCATCACGACTCCCGACGACATTGTGACTCGACATACCCACGACCGAATTGAACGACGACACGTCCGGGCCAGTGGCCACCTACGACAGATGACCAGCACAACGTCGACGACGACCTCTTCTTCCCGCCCCCCTCCTCTTCCTCCTCGTTCCCTCCGATCCTCGTCGTCTTTTCTTCCTGCTGTCTCACCAACACCGCCGCCACCATGCCGCCCCGCAGGAAGCGGAACGTCTTAGACGACTCCGACAGCGAGGACGAAAAGGTTCGCGAGCAGAGGAAGACGAGCCTTCGCAATTTCTTCTCGCCCAACAAGACCGTCTCCTCCTCAACAGCCGGCGGCGCTGCCTCTACAAACGCCTCTCCCTCAAAGTCACCATCCAAATCGACGGCAACAATACCCACAACTCCGACAACACCCACAGCCTCGCCCACACCTGCACGACGAACACGAGCCGTCGCCGCCAATGCCAAGACACCGACCAAGTCGCCATTAAAGAACGCCAAGTCGGCAGCCTCCGTCACCTCCTCGCCCATTGCTACCAGCTCGCCGTTTGGCCGCATCCTTTCGAGCCGCGTCAAAGACAGCAACACCAAGAATGGTGCGAGCAGTAATACAACCGGAAACGGCACCACCTCGACCAGCGGCAGTCCATGTCCGAGCCCAGAGAAGCGGCGAGGAAGCAAGGGCTTGAAGGGCCAGGCGGACGAGCGCGGCAAGTCGGCAGACCTCGTGGCCCTCTTTACGAAGCAGGCCGAAAAGGCACAAAACTCACCACCAAAGAAGACGGTACGACTGGCCCTCGATGTCGACGACAACATGGCCAGCGACCCGATCGTGTCCGACGACGACGAAGTTGAGGAAGACGATGACGGCATTGCCGAGAGCAGTGCTGTTGTGGCGAGCTATGTCGGCAGCCGCGCCCAGAAGCGGTGGAAGGGCGGCATCAACAATGGTGTAGGGCCATCTACACTGTCCAGCCAGCAAGTTCCCTCCTCATCACTAACGTCCTCCTCGGCCATGGGGCCCCCATCCTCTACACTCTCCTCCAGCCAACGCTTCAAGCGGCCAATACGACCGACCGGCGCAAACGGCACAAACTCTGCGACCAACGACGACGACCTGCGGCCCTGGTCCGAACGATTTGCACCGACAAACCTCGAAGAGCTCGCCGTACACAAGAAGAAGGTGGCCGATGTACGGAAGTGGTTAGAAGACGTCATGCACGGCCGCCTGCGGCAGCGGCTGCTCGTCCTGAAGGGTGCCGCTGGTACAGGCAAGACGACGACCGTGAAACTGCTCGCCAAGGATATGGACCTAGACATTTTGGAGTGGCGGAATCCGCAGGGTGCCTATGCGGCTGGTGCCACATCCATGGGTTTCACGTCGGCAGCAGTCCAGTTTGACGAATTCCTAAACCGCGGCTCCAAGTTCTCCCAGCTCGACCTCGACGATACCAGTTCCGACAGCGACGACAACACAATACGGCGGAACAGCAACGGGAACGGAAACGGAAACGGCAAGATAGACGAAAAATCGACGAAGCCTAGGCGGCGAAAGATTATTGTCATTGAAGAGTTTCCCAATACGTTTATGCGCTCGTCGACCGGCCTGACCGGCTTCCGGAACAGCATCCTACAATATTTGGCCGCCAATACCCCATCCTTGGCGGCCTACGCACAGCGGCGAGCGTCTTTCGACCCGGACACAATATCGCCAGTCATCATGATTGTGTCCGAGACGCTGCTTACGACGACCTCGGCCTCGGCCGACAGTTTTACGGCCCACCGTCTTCTCGGCCCTGAGATTCTACGACACCCAGGCACGGGCCTGATCGAGTTCAACTCGATAGCACCGTCGCTACTCGCCAAGGCACTGGAGTTGATTGTACAAAAGGAGGCACGGAAGTCGGGTCGGCGGCGGACACCAGGCCCTCTCGTCCTCAAAAGGTTGGGCGAGGTCGGCGATGTTCGCAGCGCTGTCGCTTCGCTCGAGTTCTTTTGTGTTAAGGGTGACGACCAGGGTGACTGGGGCGCCAAAGTGGCTTTCACAAAAAGCCGCAAGGGTCCCAAGGATGCAGCCCTCACCAAGGGCGAGCGCGAGACGCTCGAGATGGTTTCCCAGCGCGAGGCCAGTCTTGGTGTTTTCCACGCTGTCGGTAAAGTCGTTTACAACAAACGCGAAGATCTGCCGCCACCACCGGGCACCGAAGAAGCCCTGGCGGAGATGCTCCCCGACTATTTTGCCCACCACGCCCGACCCAAACGCACACTTGTGGCTGCCGACACGCTCATTGACGAGATTGGTACCGACACCCACACGTTCATTTCGGCCCTACACGAAAACTATGCCCTGTCGTGCGAGTCGACGGGGCCGCGCGACCCCATGTCGTCCGTCGACTACCTTAACGGCTGCATCGAGTACCTGTCGGAAAGCGACCTGTTGTGCCCCACGTGGGACATCTTCTTTGGCGGACGCGGCTCGATCCGGTCCAATTTCGGGAGAGACTCGGGCAGCCAAGTGTTGCGGCAGGACGAGATGGCCTTCCAGGTAGCTGTCCATGGTCTGCTGTTCTCGCTACCGTCGCCCGTCAAGCGATCGTCGGGTGCGCACTACCAGCGGGGTGACAGCGGCAACGGAAACGGTGGCGGCGTCGGTTCAGGCGCAGGCGGTGGCGGCAACCAGTTCAAGATGTTCTACCCAATGAGCCTCAAGCTGTGGCGGAGCCGTGAAGAGATGGAAGCGCTGGTGGACGTCTGGTCGTCGAAGCTGTTGCGAGGTGAGATTGTCCAGCAGGGCGGCGGTGCGCCCTCGGTACAAGTGAGCAACGGCGGCAACCGCGCTTTGTCGTTCCGGCGGCCTGCGCCGCGGTTTAGTACGAGCAGCAGCAGCGGCAGCAACAGTCAAGCACCCAGTTTCAGCCAGAGTTTCGGCCAGAGCCAGCGCGTCACTGCTGTGAACGACGACGCTGACCGCAAGGTCGTCATCAAAAAGGAAGACTCGGACAACAGCACCAGTGGCCTGGGCAGCATCTCCGAGAAGAACGAGAAACCGTCAACGAAACCAGTCACAACAACCGCCCCCACCACTGCTGTCCCTCGGCAGCTCTGCTCGCAAAGAGCTGCTGCTTGAACGCCTGCCGTACATGGCCCTCATTGCCCGCAGCAAACGCTGCTCGTTCGGCTCGATGGGCATGCGCGACCTCGAGAAGGTGTCTCGTTCCACGGCATTGGTGCTGCTGCAGCCGCCACAGGCAACGACGACGCCGACGAAGACGCGGCCGATGCGGCCTGTGGCGTCGGTCCCGGTACTGGCAACAGCTTCTACGGTGGCGACGATGCATGGGCGACGGACCGGCCGACGGACGATTCGCAGTCGAGCCCGCGCAAGCCGCGGCGCCCTCTGCAGGCGAATGGACGGCAACCGCCACAGCCAACCACCAATGGGCGCGGCGGCAAGGCAAAGCCAACGATGCCGAAGACCTGGATGCGTTGCCTGGTCTGCCGATGTACAACCTTGTCCTCAGCGACGACGATATCGAAGATGTCGACTAGGTCGGTTGTATAGGAGGAGATGTTCTTTTATGTTGTTTTGTTTCTTTCTGTCCCTGTTGGGCTGTACAATATAGAAAGGCCAGCGATGTGTTGAAATTCAAAAGATCGGAAAATGCTTCATGTTATGTATCAGGCGGCGCCATGTTTTTTTCTGTTGCTCATTTTCTGTTGTCATATGGCTTCATTGCGTCTTCATTTCTCTGCATGTTCTTTATATCGGGGGCGTTTTGTTTTCTAATGGGAAGGGGAACGGCGACGGGGCGAGGATAATCAAGACACTGGACAAGACAAGGAAGTCAATGTCCATGTGAAATCTCATGAAAGTCGAATAAAAAATATAAAAATACAAAACTGTACTACACTCACTTTTACTACCACTTTTACTATCTTATCATGATCAGGACAAAATGAATAATTAGCCCCGTCTCTTAAGAAAAAGAAAACGCGTTCGGCCAGAAGGCTGTGAAAAGGAAAGCTGACTCGCCAGCGTAATGATTTTCCTTGTCTCCTGTCGCATGAGTCGTCTGTGAGGAAAGGCTGGCTGGAACGAAGTTGTACGGAGTACGGCCAGTGCCGGCGAGCGCCCACCGGATATCATGTCCCGCTCTCCAAAAGTCAGTGGTGGCCTAGAGCCTCTGTAGCCGCGCCTTTGGGAGGCTGGCTACGGTTGGCTTCTAGCTGCTCGCGACTGGCTGTTCAGTTACCAAAGGGAAAGATTGAGAGTGGGTCCGAAAGGCCCAAAACCACTGGGGAAAGAGCCACTGGAGCCAATTGGAGCCCGCTTTTTTCGTTTCCCCGTACCTTCCACGCTTAGCCTCCACTTTATTCTCACATACTCAGTATTTGGGGAAGGAGGAGAAAGAGAGCTGACTCTGGCACAAGGGGGCAGCCGTCGATACCTCGGCTGGTGGCGGCGGGCCAAACAATCCACACTACTGTGTCTGTGAGTGAACAACCACGGCCGCGCCTTCCTTGCGAGAGAACGACCCTCGTTACCCCAGAAGTATGTCTCCAGAGAGAAGCTAGGATCCTACACAGTACTATTTTCTTCAGTCTTCTCCAATTCCTATGTCCTCGGCAATACTTTTTGTTCTACATACAGCCTTTTGCTTTTGCCCCAACTAAGACAGATCTGGGGTGCCTGTCGCTTCCGCGGTGCTAACTTATTACTACATACAACACGACAGGGACGTCGAGTATTGTAACTCCTCTTCTTCGATTTTGTTCCTGAATCGTTTTCTTCCTTTTTCTTTCTCTTCTCTCTCTCTCCCTCTCCTCTTCCTCCATTCCCTGCATTCTTCTTTTCTACCATCACCACCTGTCGTTGTCATTTTCGATACGACCTCACGTTCTTCTCTTCCACCTCCCGCTCCCTCCCTTCCTCACCTCAAATCATCACAATGGCGGGCCCCGTGCGGCATCCCATTGACCTCAAGAAGCTCGAGGACTACCTCCGGACAAACGTCCCGGAGGTCGAGCTTCCCCTCGAGATCAAGCAGGTCAGTACTTGTCCTTTACGTGAACTCAACCTTGTTGCTTCGCACCCCGCTAACAGAACCAGTTCGGCTTCGGCCAGTCCAACCCGACCTACCAGCTGACCGCCCCCTCTGGCACCCGCTATGTTATGCGCAAGAAGCCCCCAGGTCAGCTCGTCTCCAAGACCGCCCACAAGGTCGAGCGCGAGTACCGCATTCTCGCTGCTCTCGGTGGCACCCCGGAGCGCGCCAAGCAGACCGGCGTCCCCGTCCCCCGCGCTTATTGCTTGTGCGAGGACTCGAGCGTCATCGGCACGCCCTTTTACGTCATGAGCTTTTTGGACGGCCGCATCATTGAGGACCCGGCCATCCCCGACGACCAGATCCAGCACGACCCTTCGCGCCGTCGCGCCATGTGGGCCGCCGCCGTCAAGTCGCTGGCCCGCCTGCACCGTGTCGACCCGGCCGCCGTCGGCCTGGCCACGTACGGCAAGCCCGCCGGCTTCTACAACCGCCAAATCGAGACCTGGAAGCAGATTTGCGCTGCCCAGGCCGCCACCAAGGACAAGGAGACGGGCGTCCCCGTCGGTGCGCTGCCGCACTTTGCCGACACCATTGCCTTTTTCAGCGACCCGCGCTATCAGCCCAAGGACCGCTCGACGCTGATCCACGGCGACTACAAGATTGACAACCTCGTGTTCCACAAGACGTATCCCGAGGTCATTGGCATTCTCGACTGGGAAATGTCCACCCGCGGCCACCCCCTGAGCGACTTGCTGAACCTCTTGACGCCCTTCCAGACCGCCCACCTTGCCGGCAAGATCCATAATGGCCACCCCAGCTTTGTCCCGGCACCCTGCACGGCCTGCCCACGCCCGAGGAGATTACCGCCATGTACGCCGCCGAGGCCGGCTGGGCGCCCACTCCGTCGGAGCTGCGCTGGGCCGCTGCGTTCAACATTTTCCGCCAGGCCGCCATTTGCCAGGGCATTGCTGCCCGTGTGGCCGCCCGGCAGGCGAGCTCGGAGATTGCGCTGTCCTACGCCAACGCGCGGCAGCCCCTGGCCGAGCTTGCCTGGTCGATGATCAAGGAGGCCAAGGAGCTGCACGGTCTGGACGACGACGAGAAGGCCAAGTTATAGGTGGTCTCTGTTGGGAGGAGAAAGAGAGAAGGAAGGGGTCTGGAGTCTGTTATATATCGCATTTGTCACTGCCATCTACCAACCGTTATTTAGTTTCCAAACCCAACTTGTACATATAGCCCTAAAAAACATGGAACAAAATAAATCCTGCCATTTGTCATCTACACGCTACGTTTTGCCTCACACACTGTACCACGATATGTGCATCAGCACCTTCCTCCTCCCCGTTTTTTTCAACAACGGCCAACACGTGAGCTTGCCGCGCGTAAAATGACGCCCTACAAGAGTCATACAACGAGGTATCGTTCGGCTAGATGAGGCTGCAGTCGATGCATTTTGTTATTGCTAGAAGAGAATGTTTGAGAACGACATGCCAACATTATAACACCTTGACGAGATGAAATGTATGCTAAAGTGATGTAATGTAATAAATCCTAATACCTAATCCTAATAAATAAAACAAGCACGTGTATGGTGCACCCCCAACGCCGTAAACTGATGCGATCCTGCCTAGAAAACTGATCATGATGGAGAGGAAAGTAAACAAACGCTGTAAGCTGGGTGAATAATGACAGCGAAACAATAAGGAGAGACCTGTAAATAAGAGAGAAAAAGATGGGACGTCATTATGATAAATTCGCACGACCATGAAACATGAAGAGTTGATGCAAAAGAAAGAACAGATATTATGAAATATGAAAGTAGGGGAAAAAAGCACCAAATAACTCCGAGTACAAAAAACCTACATGACAAGATGAAAAAAAAAAACACAGAATAAAAAAGCAAACTGGGAATATATGCAATGATGAATAAAGGAAAGGATTGAGAAGGAAACGCTAAATAAGTCTAGATGCAAAAGGAATTAGAATGTATTGTGAGAGAAAAAAAAGTAAGCGTGTGGTATATGCTACCATTGGTTGGGCCCGTAGTTGGCCGGATCCGTGAATGTGAGGAATAAATGGATCGTGCCGCATTGGTCCCAACGGAGGAAGTGTGGTCGAGTTGGACGACAGGGTCGGCATCGGCGATTGCCCTGCTGAAGCCGTGGCTGCGGGCATTGCTGGTTGCGGCATGTTTGGGGTGTGGTAGGCTGGGGATACGCGCCGGGCGCACGGTTGAAGCCAGGCGGGATCTGGTGGTCAAACGGCGATGTAATGATTGGTCGGCTCGCATCAGTCGGCAGGCTGGTCGGTGATGTTGTTGTTGTTGTCGACAACGACGATGGTGCCGGCGACGCCGATGACAATGTGGTTGTGTTGGGCAGCGGCAGCACCTGGCGGTTCCAAGCCGAAATGGCCGCCCGTTCAACGTTGTTGGCCGTGGTGTTTCTGGCAAAGTTGATGGTGGCAGTAGATGTATTGGTGTTGCTGGAGTTGCCGGTGTTGTTGCCGTTGCTGCTGCCGTTGGCGGATGTAGTGCTCCCGTTTGCCGTCTGTGGTGTGCTGCGCAAAAAAGGACATCGGAGATGAAAACGCCCCGTAGGTCCGATGATCCATCATGGGAATCTCCTGCTGGCCAGACGGCTGAGACGACTGAGACGGCGGCTGCTGCGTCGTGTTGGTAGTTGCTGGTCGTGAGGATTGCACCGAAGAGGAACTGATTTGGAAGCTGCTGCTCATAGAAACGGAGGCTGGAGGTTGCAGAGAACCGTTGTTGCTGTTGCTGTTGCTGTTGTTGTTGCTGTTACTGCTGCTGTTGTTGTTGAAGCGAACGGGGCCACGGGTGGAGCTGGAAGGCGTGTCGGTCATGGTCAGTGTTGGCGGTGAATCGACCCGTCTGAGAGCGCTATTTTCGACACGGAGCCGGACCCGGCGGGTAGGTCCATCTGCTGACTCCGAGTGCGGTGCCGCTCTCCGTTCTCCAGTCCGTTCAGCAGCTTCAGAACGTTGGAGATCCCTGAAGCCGGAGAAGCCAGAGCGTCCCACGGCATCGGGTGCATGATTCGGACGAGAGGTCGTGGTTGACAAGGGTCCAGAAGGCGACCCAGAAGGCAACCCAGACTCACCCCGGGTCTGCGAGGGGGACGATGAATGTATACTGCCCACCTGGCGTGGTGCCTGGGCACTTGGGTAATCCGTGTAACGCAGCCGTTCTTCGGCGAATGCGTTGCGGCGGGCCGACGAGAAACGGACCTGCAAGTCAGGCTCAAGTTTGTCGCGGCAATACGGACAGCTCCGGTTTTCCTTGAGCCACTTTTTGATGCAGCGGTTGCCAAACACGTGCTTGCATTTAGGCAGCCGGAGCGGACTCTCAACAACGCCCTCGGGCGAGGTATCGCCAAAGTCAACGTAGCAGATGATGCACATTCTCTCGTCTTCGTCAAGGCTATCGATCTTGACAGGGTCCAGTGTCCTGAGTGTCGTCTTGGTGACGCCAGGTCCTCGCCGATTGTTCATCACTTCCTGGAAAAAGATCGCGGCGTTCGAGCGGGCATGTGCTTCCCGCGCCGCCGTCGAGTCTGCTGAACCGTGTGGGAGTCCATAGCGTGGCGGACTTGGGCGTGTCTCTGTTTCTGAATCGTCACTGCTCGAAGCATAGTACGGCACATGCATATTCCTCACTTCTCTCCGGACGTGCGCCAGACGCCGTCGTACCGCGGCATGGCCACGGTCGGACTGGACGGACGCCTGTGGTACCGGTGCTGACGCGATACTTCCCAACGGTGCGGGCGTGGCGGGATCTGTCGCTGAATTAGTGGGAGAGACGTTCGATGACATCGTCGTCCCTCCAGTCGATGGTCCGTTGGCTGCAGATGCCGAAGCTTGTGTTTGTCCAGCCTGCGGGGGTGGACCGGCGGGTGGGGACGACATCGTTATTGTCGCCGTTATATTTACTGTCGTGCCGGGTTGTTGTGCTTGCTGACGGGGGTTGACCCCGGAAGACGGAGCTCCAGAAGACGGATGAGAGCCAGAGTGTTGGCCGGAGTGATGGAATCCGCCGAGGCTATGGTTGAAGCCGTGTTGGGCTAAACGGTAGCTATGCAGATTTCTGTACGCGTTTGCCGGATGTTGGGCGTCCACGGCACCAAGTCCAGATTCTGCCAGCGGCCAGTCCCCCGCGTAAACTGGTGTATACCGTGTCCGTGATAGAAGAGCGTCGGGCGACACTAACGGGGGGAGCGACGCAGCGGGTCTTTGACCCAACATCGCTTCCGGTGAGGTCTCATTTTGTGCAGTTGCCTGAGCGGACGGCGACACCTGCGGAGACTGGGCTTGTTGTCTGGGATGTTGGCCGTACTGGTTGAGCCCAAGCTGCTGGTAGATGAATTGCTGCTGCTGCCAATAGACCTGTCGTTGGTGCTGGTTGTGTAACAACTGCGCACGCTGCCTCTCGCTATGCTGCTGGATCATTTGCATTTCTAAAGTTACAGCCGGCGCCTGGGGCCTAAACAAGTTCTCATCCCGATCCTCATTCTGATTCTGGATCTGCCTCTGGAGCCCCATCTGGTAGTAGCTCTGGTAGTAGGGATATTGGTCCACGTAGTTGTTTTGGCTGTAGTTCTGGCTCTGCTCATGAAAACCGCGGGTGTGATGGGTTCGCCAGTGAGGGGAGATGCTGCAGCAAGTTCTGCGCAACGAAGGGACAGGTTACTGACTCCTCCGCGTCATACAAATTGTCCGGAGGACGCGGTGGCATTGGAGGCTCGGATGAGCTCTGCAAGTCGTGGTCGAGATCCATACGATCCATGGAGAGCACAAGCCAGTTTGGCGTGTGCGAGCAGGCAGCGAACCTTTTCAAGTCGAAGGAAAAGAATTCACTCCCTGGCTACGAGAGAATATGGCTTGTTTGAAGAATGCGTAAAAGAATTTGTCGTTCTCTTTTGGTGATTTCTCGTCGTCGAAGTTACGAAAAGAGTCGATGTTGAATGGTTGCGGATTTGGCTCTCAGGTCCCATTTGTTTTGGTTCGTAATCGGATCGAGAGATGCCGTCGGTGCCTGCGTGGCGAGCAAGTCGTTTCTCAGCTAAGACAGGGACGAAAATGAGCTGGGTAAATAAAGAAGCGAAGCCGTCGTGTCAGGTCAGAAGATTAAGACGAAACGCTGAGGAAGGCGAGGAGCCTCAAGACCAAACGAAGTCAAGGCAGAAGTGAAAAGAAGTCCTAGCAACTGCGAGGGTATCGTGGACTCAAACAAAGGAAAGAGAATGTAAGGGGAGCCGCATGGAGGAAGGGCGAGTCGAGTCCTTTAAATAAGACGGGCAACAAAACGAGCAGATTTAAGGAAAAGGTAAAAAAGGCACCCGAGGGGCGACAGGGACAAGGCGTGTGACTTTTTGTCGGCAGGCCTGCTTGGTCAGGCAAACGAGCAGCAATAATGGTAGGCAGGTATGCACGGATGCACGCACGAAGGCGACAGCCAGAGCCAGAGTCAGAGTGGCAGGAGAGTCGAGAGTGAAGGAGTGGTGGCGGGACTGAGGGCGGGTGTGTATGGCAACTCGTCCTCTTCAGTGGTTCTCCTTCACTGAAGACGATGCAGCTGTGTTATTGGGTTGTTCGGTTGTTGGATTGTTGGATTGTTGGATTGCTGGCGGCTGCGTGTGAATGTGCGCGTGGCAGCTGCAAGCAAGGACAAAGGGCAAAGAGCAAAGGGCAAAATGCAGAAAGTTGGACAGTCCAGGGAATAGAAATGGGAACGAGAACGTTGTGCGATTTGTAAGAAGAACCTTTTACAGTAGGAACAAAAGAGCTGAAGGAGAGAAGTGAAATGCGAGAGGAAGAGAAGACAAACGAAGCAAGTTCGGCGAAGGCCAGGCCCAAAGTAGGAGCAAAACGAGAGCACCTTTGTTGAAAAAGTATGGTCCAAGGACGTCGCTACAAAGTTGCATCGAAGGCCCAAGGTTATCGATTTTGTAAGAGAGTTTGCGGCGCTATTGTTGCTGCAAACGAATAGGCCAGGCCCCTCTCGTGAACAAGGATGGCCCAAATTGGGGAGGAGGGTTTCGGAGCGAGCGGTTAGACGGGGGTGTGTGCAGCGCTCTTTTGTGTGGTGTTGAGTGTGGTGTTGAGTGTGTGCGTATGCCAATGTGATTGCAAGCTAAGTATGTGCTGTGCAGGTCTATTGCGTGGCCGTGTGTTCGTGCGGCGAAGTTCTGGAAAGAGGGAGAGAGACAGAGAGAGACAGAAAGAGAGGAAAGCGTGAAGAGGCTTTTGTGTGCTGTGTGTTGTGTTTGCGTGCGCTGCGTTGCGGCAGCGGCACTCACTTTTGGTCCGTGCTGGGGGATTTCGTTGCAAAGGATGCTGTTTGCGTTGTCCTATGGAACAAGAAAGGCTCAACGGAAACGTGAGGCATGGAGACGCTGATGAGCTGGCCGTGTTGGGAGCCGAGATGTTTGGTCTGCTGAGACGAAACCATGCCTGGCTTTGGGCGAGTTGGTTTGTCCAGTCCGTGGGCTGCTTGAGGGAACGGCAAGCGGGGAGTATGTGAGTGAGTGGGTGGGCAGAAGCTCTGCTGATAGGGATCGGAACCGGATGTGATGTTTGTGGTGATAAGCATTCGAGGGAGAGATTGCAGACAAGCCGATCAGCGTCACGTTACTTGCCGTGAAGCAAGAAAATAGAGGAAAGAAAAGAAAGCAAAAGAAAAGAAAAGAAGAGAGAAAAGAGAAATCGGAAATGAAGAACAAGAACAGGAAGAACAGGAAGAAAAGGGAAAGCGAAGACGAGACATCCGGCACACCAACACACATACGGCGGCGTCTCAGGCCTCCTCGTCATTCAATAAGACTTGATCATTGACCAGCTGATGCATGTGGCCCAACGGGAACTCGGCGTCATGGCTTGGCCTGGCCCATCCGCTCTTCCTTTTGGGGCAAAGACATTGCGAGCGAAGGGGCGTTTAACGACGGGCGGAAGACCGAGATACGAGCAAAGCAGTGAGGGGAAGCTGCGTAGTAGAGCTGAATTTGGTGTGCTGGGCTGGACGTGACTGTAAGCGTAACTGTTGCCTGTGCCCTGTATTACTCCTGTACTTGTCGAACAAGGGAGGAAACCAAAGGAGCAAGCGAGGCGGCGACGCATCCTGCATATTGGCTGGTGTAAGGTCGGGGTCCAAAGACCGGCCAGTCCAGGCCGGCCTGGGCCCCAAGCCGCGATTGTGCTGATTGGTGCTCTTTAGTGTAGGCAATTGACCTATTGTCTGGGTTTAAGTCGGCTTCAGCTCCCGATTTCGCCAGTTGGAGTGTCGATTAGAGCAGGTCGATGGGCAACGAGCAAAAAGCAGCAGTTGTGGATCGACGGTGCAGCACTGCGAGGCTCATTCGGATTGTCACCTGTTTCATTTCTTGACGCTCAATTCCCACTGACACAGGGCTAAGCTCGCGAGGCTCTTCGGCTCCTTTGCGACCGTGTACTGTCGTTGAGGCAAGGCTGGATGTCGTAAAGAGCTGCTCGCACTTACAAGTCGTTCCCGAACAGCTGTTCTCAAATCAACAGGCCACTAGAATTTCGATTCGATAGACTGGCCCAAAAAGAGTGATGTAACTATTTGCACTCAGCACACTGTATGTACCCGAGGACCATAGTAATGCGGATGAAAACCAACGTACATCCTAATGTCTAGGGCATCATGGAGCGGAGAAAGTTGTGATAGAGACGGCTCAAAAGGTGTTTTCTGGCTTTTTGTCGTAAAATTCATCGAAATCTGTACTCTTGAGATGGCTGTCATCGGGACAGCTGCTGCTGGCCTTCTCAGCGATGGGCTTTCGCTCATGTAAATCGGTTGTAGTCGGGACTGTCGCTGGAGTCGAGACATGTGAAAAGTTTATGTTTTTGCAACATTTACATTTGCTTTGGAAATCTCTTCCTACTTATCCATCCAGGGGTAAATTATTAGGACCGACATCATCGTTCTTTCCTTTATTGCATTGTTGTGTCCTTTGCTCTTTGTCGATGTCCACACTACGCCGGGCACCTTCCGTAATGGGGCGGTTTTGCATCGGACTTGCCGTCAGTTGTTCTCCGGACGACTTTATGACGCACTTTCCTATTTAGGAATCTTGTAAACATCAAAACTCTACGACGTCTGTGATAAAATGAAAAATACAGATACTTTATACTTCATCTTGGCCTTCTGCTCCGTTGGAGGACAGTCACAGTTTTGACCTTGTGACTGGTAGCGAGTCATGGTAGGTTTGTAGCCAACCTGGCCACTGTGTAGATAAAACATAAGCCCCAGAAAACAAACAGCACATAAAAAAAGTCGAATAAAAAATTAATAACTCTTTTGTGGCCCAAAAACTAGATATCGTGAAGCAAATATGCGGAAGGCCTCTCACGATGCGTCCACTACTCATGACGCCTACTATTTTGAATATGAGCAGGAGGAGTTTTTGTAATGCACAACAGGTATGCGCTTTCTCTCTCTCTCGAATAGCAAGCGCAGACACACTCTCCCAGAGAACAAGATAAAATTTAGTAACATTCTCTTGTATTACACACCGCACTTCCATCGACAAGTTGGGCATTTTGTCTCGCAATTTTGAAAAAGCGCATCCAGTTATCATCCATTTTTACCCTTTTAGGAAACTGGGTCTGTCAAGTGAGATAGCGCCGCATGGTATTTAAACTGGGCCCTGGCAAAGCTCCATCCTGATTGCCATCGTATTTCTTTGTCAACTGAGCAGATGGGACTTTCTATTAACACTCTTCAGTCTTTTTCGGTCATTTCGTGCTGAGCATACGACGTACTTAATGTGTACAAATAAATACCCTGCAATAAAGCGATTCCGCTACTGGCTGCTTTTGAAGTCTTTCGCTTCTGACAAAATGAAGTGAGGCCCATGCAAAAATGCAACATTTATTTGGACTGCTTCTTGTCTTACAACGCTCACTGCAATATTGTGTATTGCCGAGATACTTTTTCAGTGGAAATATTGGAAATGCGGGCAGCTCCTTGCGTCGTCTGTGTGCAGAAATGCCCTGATGCAGCCTGGTGGTGCCACGAATAACATTATTGACCAAAGCGCAACAAGCACAAAAAAGCAAGAATATCGGAAACGAAACGGACGTTGCCTTTCACTCACCGACAAGGCGTAAATGTAAAGGAGGAAGAGATAGGGCGCGCCCTTTTGCCAGTCTCCAGTCAAAGACAAGTTTAAGAGAGGAAAATACTATGTTAGTGACCGGACAGGGATCTGTAGCGGGGCAGACTTTTTAACATGTTTGTAGCCTTTAACTAAAAAGAACTGACTCTTGGCGACGTGCCTGGCCCTGGGAGAACAAGGTCATCCCTTTTTGTCCTGGTGACTTTTTGTCCTTTTCGGTGAAGATAGTCCCGACATTCTTTTGGTAAGAATGTGATACTTCAACTCCTCCATTTCATTCTTGCACGGTTACGGTAGTATGTGGCGCTGTTTGCCAGCGCAGAAACTATAAAAAGTAATTGGTCGGATTCTCACTCTCAGCATGGGGGCCGAAGGAAGGGATGGAGGCAGGAGCTGAGCAACTAGCGAAACAAGAAAGCAGGAAAGCGTTCGTCTAAGAAGCATAAAAGATAGAGCCCAAAAGAAACAGTGGTTACAGCCTCTTGTCACACTCGAAAAGATGGAACAAAAAAAGGGCCGTAAAGGCCGTGGAAGGTAGTGTCAGGGCACGGCCAACACAACAGACGACACAAGGGACAGACGATGAGACGATGGAGAGGCCTGGAAATGAAAGCGTACCCGAATCACACTATTAGTCAACTCTTTCACCCCCAAAAAGAGACAAAAGAGACAGACATCTCCTCACATTCGCTCTCGGATAGAGCGACCAGTTGCTGAGGCGCACTTTCTTGGTTTATTTTACGCACATTCGCTAAAACGAGCCTCTTAATGTGCAAGTCTCGATACTACTTCCAGCATAGTTTCTGACATGGCTGCTACAAGCCACTCGAATGTGCAGGTAAGACATAATTTTTTGGTGACAAAAAGAGATGTGTGCATGCGAATGGGGATTGGCCACGACGTTATGCTGGCAGTGTATGTGCTCTGTGCTGGCCGTCTTGCTGTGACGAAGAATTGTAGATTCAACCACTCTCTTTTCGACGTTTGGAGGGCCAGCCCCAGCCAACCGGAACTGGCTGTGCCCGAAGTCCCCTTCCCATGCAGGAGTTGTGTGTCGCATCAACAAGGAGCGAGTAGGAAAAGTAGGCGGGCAGAAAGGGACGGCGAAGATACGACCGTTAGTTCCAAAGTCCAAAGACGGCAAAATCAGATGGAAGAAACCACAAACGGGGCGTTATGTCGTAAAAGGACGTCTCATTTCTGCTATTTCTGCTACTTATGCCTGCTACTTATGCCTGTTACCTACTCTTTCGCCAGAAAAGTTAGCCCTGATTTCTTTTACCTCTCTTTTCTCCCGGTCCGTATAGTCCTTTGGGCTGGTTCACCGTCAGCCCCTTCCAGGGCAAATCAAACGTGTCTGATGGATGACTTGGGACGTGGGAAAATTGACCGCCACCGTGATGCAAGATTGAGCAAAGTGGAAGTGAGGCTTCTTACACATTGATTGTCGGCACCCGTTATCGTCCCTTTTCCCGGAGATTGTGCTCCCAGTTGCAAGAACCGACACCGCCTTCTCCTGGCTGTCGCTATCGTCGTAGAAAGCTAAAGGATAGGCACTGATGTCATCAGGACGATGGTCAACAGCCCGTACTTACTTAGCGCTGCGTACCGCACCCGAAATGGGACATTTTCATCAAGACGGCGGCGCGGGTGGTCAGACCGCCTCCAATCTTTGGAGAAAAGGTTAGGATACCGCCTCGTGAGCTGAGTTGTGCCCTTGCTCTTGCACTTGCCCATTTTGTCGTCTTGAGCCGCGCCTTCCGTGAGTGTTGTCCTTGCACATTGCACTTTCCACGTCTGGCACGGAACGGCCGTATCGCCCTTCCGCTTTCGGCAGTCGTTGTTCCCCGGACGTTGTTACCCTTTTATTTGCCCATTGAACACAAACTGTCCCCGTAGCGAAAGTACGGAATACTCCTTAAAAGTCTGGGCATCTTTGTCTTGTCCCATGCCGTTTCCTGACGACGACTACTCCTCGCCCCGATCCCAACATCTATGCATCATCTAGCCACATCGCCTGGAGGCCCTTCGACGGCCTCCAAGCACTTAATACGCACCCACAGCTAATCGCCATTACTTCCATGGCCATCACCTTGAGCTATCACGTTTGAAAATGAGCATATTATCCCGTTTGAGCTGCTGTATTGTTTCTTTGCCCAGAGCAGATAAGCGAGAGAGGGCTATGTCGACCTCACAGGTCATTTCCACTCGCCGCCACTGACGGACCATGACCCTCACAACTTGCTTTTTCCCACGCCGACTCGCTATACTTGCTTTTTCTGGTATCACCATTTGCACACCATTTGCACACCATTTGCTCACTGCCTCGCTTAGATGGTCTGAGCATGTCCCTCGCATCGTTCTGTGTTCTTTTTTTGTCTCGCATTATCGATTCTTACCTCCTTTATTGGTGGCACGTACCGACAGTCAACAACCAACAGACGCTCAACCCGCCTTAGTAAAACAGGTACGGAGTACATCAGATCGTTCCCCCCTCACTGTACTTTTATCCATGGCATCGCACTGGTAATCTATCCCGTTTCGGCATTTTTATGAAAGCTTAAGCCGGCTCAGAGGTTCAGGTAGCTTGCAAGAGCTTCGCCGAGTTTCCTCGAGCTTCGGACCATGTCATCCAACATCTCAACAGCCGTCATGGCTCGTCAACCAGCCTCAGGAACACGTCCTACCCTCACACTTGTACATGCCATCAGTATATATTTCATGCAATTGACCAACCAGATCGGTTTCCCCCGTAACCTACGCGTCCATTGCGTAAGGATGCACCTCACCGAAACAAAAGCTCTACTCCGACAGGGACACAATAAGCATTATCGGCTCGGACCGAGGTTGAAAATTACATGCATCACAAAGTCGATGGGAATTTGTTGAAACAAAGAATCACAAGATGGATAGCAACATTTCATCATGTAAGAGTCGGTAAGCCCATATCACGAGCTGCTGTTAGCATGTGCTGTTCCCTCAAGGCATCGTCACAGGTATCCTGGACTTCATCGGAAACCCATAGTGAGCTTCTATCGCTGCATGCATCAGCGGCTGTCATCTATGTGATAAGAGCCGTACTTTCTCCTCTTTTTAAACCCATCAAACGGTAACTTGCCGCAGTTCCCCGCCGACAACTCGATTCTTCTTTTCACCATGCAATCTCATCACACCGAAATATGCAGCCACCCGCCAACCAACATACATCCACACCGGACCAACCTCCGGCTCGGTACGCCTTGCCATTTTTTGAGTCCACAGCCACATCCACGCCAACACCACTAGAACTTCCAATACTCAGTAACTGACTGATAGCTTTCATCACAACCATGTGCACTTTGGAAGACCGGGGTGCAACACCGACCGACGACCCATACTAGTATGGTAGGACATGTTTGACAAGAGCAAGTGTTTTTGTCACCTCTCAAGATCAGATGCGGACGTGTCAGGAAGCAAGAGTCTGTGTGTGTGTGTGTGTGTGATTTTTTTGTCTTTTTTTTTTTTTTTTTTTTTTTTTTTTTAATATTCCACATATTCCACACTTCGCAGCTCACCCGACGACCCTGATTTCTCACCTGTCTCATTTTGCCCACCACATCGGTACTTTGTCAGTGTGGAAGGCAAGGGTATTTATTAATAAAGGAATATACCGAGTGCATGGGTCGATGCCGAACAAACTCCCACATGCCAAGCATCACCAAGCGGACCGCGGACGGGCCGACGCGAAGAAGTACTGGCTGGGCGACCTGTGATATCATGAAAGGCTGGCTGCCGAAAAGATAATGGATAACCTGGCCAGTTCGGATACGTGAATCTGTGCATCTGCATATCCGTGGAAGGACCGAAAGAGAAAGAGGAAGAAGCTGCATGGGATGTTTGCTATCCGCTTCTGACTGCTCATATCTCGTGTACAGGATATCGTCTTCTAACACCTTCGCTTTTATCCCCTCTTATGAGCCTCCTTGCTGCAGGCCTTCTCTTTTGATAAATATTTTACACCGAAGGGAACACAACATGAAAAAAAGAGAAGGCTGGATGCTGCCCATTGTAGCCTGCCGCGTCCACCTTCTCTTCATTCCCTTCTCTTCAACTCCGTGGCCATTATCGTTACACGAGGGCACTGACAAAAGGCAATAAAAGCAGGGCAGGACATAAATGAGGGGCACGCCGCACTGGACCATGCACATATGCGAGTCCCTCGTGAAACAACAAAGCTTTGTGTCCGGCTTGTATCGCTTTCTGTCGCTTCAACTGCCCATGCCAGGTTGATTTGTTGCTTGGCCACGTTGTTTTCGATCTATCTTACACCAAGGGGTCAGGAACAACCGCAGATCAGGAACACAAGGGACTAACCACGTTTTTATGTAGTCCGTGAGACTAAAAAGACATTTCTGCTTCCTTATCTCTCTTCCTTTTTATCATTTAACTGAATCGTGAGTTGAATGACTGAGGTCTCTCTAAATATTTCTATAAAGTTGTTCTGCAAACTGAAGCTGACTTCAGGGCAAACGTATATGTGTTCAATATCTGCTTCTTAGACACGATCTTTGAAAAGTGTAATATTTGTTATTTATTTTCTAATTTTCAAAAAGTAATTCGAGATTTTTCGATAATTCTTCCCGTTTGTTTACTTTGAGTGCCACTGTGGTGTTGCGTCATTGTTTCTCGAAGCCGCTTCAATCTAATTGTCCACTGGCACTTTTTTAGTGGGCACACCTTGAAACCGATCTCACCAAAAATGGGCGCGCCCAGGCCATCTCAGGCCCTGCCCAGGCCAGGCCAAGCCTAGGACCCGCGCTGCATTGTCTGCAAGAACAGCGAGCTACAGCCAACCAGAGGCCTGGAATAGGGGCCTGTTTCTCGGGAAGTGTGGCACGTTCTGCCGTGTCTCGTCGAGTCGTCTTAGTGGTGTCCACTCGGCCCTCTCAACTCTCTAACCCTTTGCGTCACTGATGAAAGTCGGCCGCGCCTGCCAAACACAAACACAATTGACAGGTGCTTGCTGCTGATAAGGGAGATTGTACGACGTAATCTTTGTCCTTTTCTCTGAGCTCTTTTCTCTTGTCCGTTCTTGTCTCGTCTCAGTCTCGCATCTTATCTCTCACCAACGAAACGAAGCACCACCAGCCAGCCAGCCACAAACGCACGCTTTGGCATCCTTCTTTGCGTTGTTTTCTGTTTTCTTGTCCAGTCGACCGAAGTGCGGGCTTTTCGAGTTGTTCTCTGCAACCTCGTCGACTCTCATTCGCTTATTGCCACTCGTCTTCCTGTTTTTCTTTCGTCTTCTGCATATCTACATCATCGACTCTCTTCTTCCTTCTCTCGCTCTTCTGGATCATGGCCGCCATTGGAGTCTTCCACGCCTGACATCCCCACGAATGCTCTCTTGGATAGCCGTCTTGTCTTCTCGAAACATTCTCGATACCAAACATCACGACACTCCCCCAAAATGCAGCCGTCCAAACGAGGCTTGCCTGCGGCCTCGCCGGCACCGAGTCACAACAACCAGAACAACAACAATACACCCCACCGACCACATCCGCTACGCCGGAACAAGACGACCGAAAGCATACGCGAAGGGACGGCAACGTCGTCCGGTACGGCCACCAGCAACACCACGGGACATCTACCACAACCACGATCGCCGCGTGATTCTCGCACACCCCGGCCGACCCGGACACCTCCTCCGCCGGCAGCAGCAACCAGCAGCAATGGCCGCTCACGATCTGGCACAGGGACGTCGACAGCCAGCCATGCCACAGATGAGAGACAACCCTCCTCCAGCACCCGAGCCATACGATGCGCCGCGCCTTCAACCACGACCTCGAGCCGGACCCCATCTACTCGTGCACGACCAACCCACACACCCATCTGCCTGTCTACACCAACATCCACCGCATCCGCCGCGACATTGTGTCCGTCGTCGAGGACTATCTGTCGCCGAGCAGCTGCACGACATGCGCATCAATTTATCGGTGGTACGGCCACTGGTGGACAAGCTGTACGAGCTCGACGACATTTCGATTGTCTACTGCTTGCTGGTGAACCGCGCCCGGTTTTTGCACGAGCAGGCACATCTCAGCAACCGCCAAAATGTCAACTTCACGCGGGCGACGCTGTGCGAGCTGATTGCGCACCGGATCTTGCGGCGGTTCAACGAAGACAACGAAGGACTGGAGGGACTGCTGGTGCTGTCGCATATCCTGGTGGCCGGTTTTGAGCCGTTCCAGAACGCCCCCGATACCGTGCGGCCGGACGACGGCGAGGACGGCATCACGTCACACGACAATGATGCGTCGTGGCTGTACCGACGGACCCTACCAGCTTTGGAGGTGGCCATTTTGTCTGAAGCCAAGTTCTTTTTGTCGTCGACCGCCTGCCAAAAGGTCATTGAGGCCATCTATGCCGGGCGCGTCACCTACACCCCCTCGAGTCTGCTGGACATCATCCCCGACCGCTACAAGCAGAAGCCGATTGCGCTGTACGACCCGCGGCGTGCCTCCCTCCTCAACCAGTACCGCCTGATTGTGCCGAGGACACGCAACATTCTCGAGGCGTGCCAGTTTACCGTTCTGTTAGTGCTTTACTTGTTTTTCATGGCCGAGCGCGACGCATCTCGCCTCAGCGGCCTCGAGCTGGCCTTTTCAATTTTCTCGTTTGGCTGGGTCCTGGACCAGTTTGCCACCATTTTGGAGCACGGCTGGCATGTCTACACGCAGAACCTGTGGTCCATTTCTGGACGTGGCATACGGCGTCGTCTATTGGATTTATCTTATTTTACGGATCCACGGCTTCCGGACCGGCAATGTCCCGGCGGAGCTGGCCAACAGGCACTCGACGTCATGCCTTGCAGCGCCTGTCCTGATTCCGCGCATCGCCTTTACCTTGCTGTCCGACAACCTGCTGTTTGTGTCCCTCCGGTCCATGGTGGCCGATTTCACGCTCTTGACGTTTTTGGCTGCTTGGTGCTTTGCCGGTTTCTTACTGTCGCTCGCCTGGCTCGGTGAAGGCCGCTTTTCGTCGTCATGATCGGCAAGTGGATGGTCTACATCTGGTTCGGTCTCGACGGCACCGGCATTTCACAGGTCGACCGAGTTCCATTGGCTACTGGGGCCGTCATTGATGGTTGCCTTTGCCTTTTTGGGCAACAACCCCTCTTCTTACGATCCTGGTGTCGATGCTTTCCAACACCTTTAGTACGATCGTCAGTAACGCCACGGCCGAGATCCAGTACCGCCGCGCCGTCCTCAACGTTGGAGGGCGTTAAGAGCGATGCCATCTTTGCCTACCAGCCGCCCTTTAACATTTTGGCCCTCTTTATTCTTGTCCCCTCAAATTCTTTGTCAGTCCCCGCTGGTTCCACAAGATTCACGTCGCCTGTGTCCGTTCCATCAACCTGCCCATTCTCCTTATTATTGCCGTTCGCCGAACGCCGTCTGCTGTGGCCCTCCTCGCCCTACTCCAAACACTACTCGCCCGCCAGCGGCCTCAACCCGTGTGTCCACCACCTACGGTCGACTGACGGCCCACCCGACCTCGCCCGAGTACGCCGCGGCACGTGCCCGCGCTGCCCGCCACTCCTTCTGGGGCAAATGGCGCATCACCGCCCACTCGGACATCCAGGCCGTCTTTGATGTCCCGCCGCCCGATTCGGTCGAGGAAGAGATTGCGGCCGACGACGACCTGACGCGGCATTTGATCCGGAGGCAGTTTACGCGGCAGCAGACGCGGATGCGCTGCCGACACTCGCCAAGCTACAACAACAGTCCAGGCGCAGCCTGGACACAACCAACAGCAGCAGCAGCAGCAGCAGCAGCAGCACTCTCAGCCGCAGGCCCACCATGCTCCGTCTTCTGGCAGCCTACGGCTGCTACAGAAAACAATGGCCGACCCGTCTCCAATGCGGGCAGCACTGGTCCTGGTCTCAAGCGGAGCGGCTCGACCGTCAAGTTTGCCGAGACCCAAGGTGGACAACAACAACAGCCTGCACCTGCTCAAGAAGCCCGCACACCCCGCCCACCCAAAACGATGGGCGCCAGCCGACGCGACAAGCATTGCCTTCCCCGGCCTGGATCCGGACAAGCTGAAGCGGCTGCTGCAGCTGGAGGCCGAAGAGAGTGGGCATGGGAGCAGCACGGAAGGCGCGGCCACAGTCGTCGATGAGGACGTCCGCACACGGCTGGACGGACTGGAGGCGTCGATGCAGAGGATTGAAGTGATGCTAGCGCAGCTGCTCGGGAGTGCAGCAGGGAGTGCGGCCGCGAGCGTGAGCGAGGCCAGAAACGAGGACAGAAACCGGCAGTGGTGACCGTAACGAGAACGCTGTGAGTGACGGTGACGACGACGACGTTAGCACGGTCGAAGAGGAAGTTGCACACGAAGCGTGCGACGAAGTGATTGACGAAGACGAGGCCGTGCTGGCCGGGCATACAGGGACGATAAACGACCTGGACGAGACGGCGGATGAGCAGTAGCCTGAGATATGTGGGAGTATATAACTACACACATACACATAAAGCATATAGCCTTGATATTTTTCGAATACCCAATTGATCTTTTTGTTCTTTCATGTTCTCTTGTATACAGTCTATGCTTTGCATCACGACTGCACCTTCCGTTTCGTCTTATCTCGACAAACAGTGACGCGGCTTCCCCTTGTGTGCTGCCTTTTCTACACACCCGCTCTTTCCTCTCCTCTCGCATTCTCGTTCTCCACTTCTGCTTCTCTTCATCAACAGCATCACCATCTTCATCGGCCGCAGACACAGACTATCACTCATAACACCGACAACCACACCCACACCATCATCATCCTCAGCCGCCCACAATGTGCCACACAGCCTACTACAACCACCGCTCTGCGGCTGCCGGCTGGCTTGCCATCATCCAGCCCTGCGGACCGACATGGGCTTCTATACCTGCCCGTGCTTCTTCACGGGCATCGCCAAAAAAGTCGACGTCGCTTTGGAACGGACGCCCTTAAATTCAGCTGGAAAGAACTCTTTGTAGGCCGCAACTTCCAAAAAGAGTCGAAGGCTGAAAACACCTGGTCTGCTGTTCCCTGTCCCGTCCACACACTCGGCGGCGTCTACGACCGCAACTATGTACGGCGCATCCTCGACGTCGAAAACGGCATGCGTTCGGGCTGGGACCGGATCCGCAGGATCTGGGGTGGAGTGCCGGTGTACAGTTATGTGAGAAGAGAAGAGAAGAGAGGTGAGAGAGAGACGACAACTTGGATAGGCTTTCTGGAGGAAGGCGGTCGGTACTTTTTTGTTGCTGTCTTTTAGGATAGGAATAAAGTTGGAGCATTGATTTTCCTGCTGATACTGTTTATTATTGTGAGGTGTTGTTTTGATTTGTGATGAAAGCAGAGAAGATACGGCTGTGAGTCCTCCCTTAAGGTAACATAAATTAGCATTCGTTCGAAAGTTTTTATGGTTGAATAGGATGGTTTTTTTATTATTGATTTAATTACTTTGTGAGACGGTTTTTTAGCTGTGTCTATTAATATTGATCGAACTATCGTTTTTTTTTTCTCTTTTGTGAGGACAAGTTGCTTGCTATGAAACATGGTGATGCTCAAGCTTAAGTGCGGTTGGTGTTAGTTTGGTGCAGCTTTTGGTGGCGCCTCTCTAGTTCAAGATTTTCAACGGCTGTCAATGACACTCAACCGCTCATATGCACAGCTCTTGCAACCACAACAATCACACTCACATTCCTTTACACCACACACAATGTTGCCCACACCAGACACTTCGCATGTCCCATACAGCCGCGTCTACGAGCCGGCCGAGGACTCGTTTCTCATGATTGATACGCTGGCCTACCAGCCGAAGCGACGTTTTTGCAAACACGCTTTCCGGGAGCAGCGCCACCACCCCTCGTCGTCGAGATCGGTTCCGGGTCGGGTGTTGTGCTCGCCTTTGTCGTTGCCCAAGCGAGACATTTGTTTGGGGCGGGTCGGCCGCTCGCGCTGGCCGTCGACGTCAACACGTTTGCCCTGGAAGCGACAGCAGAAACGGTGCGCAGGGCTGTCAAGGAGGAACACGAATCGACCAGCGCACAAAAAGACAGCAACGGAGTCCCGCCTACTGGCACATTCGTGGGAGGAGTGCGCGCCGATTTGGTCTCTGCCCTCCGCCCCGGCCAGGTCGACGTCCTACTCTTCAACCCGCCGTACGTGCCCACACCCACGCTGCCACAAAACGAGTCGTCGGACGTCAGCGACGACTTTGCGCGCGACTCGCACCTGCTGGAACTGGCCTATGCGGGCGGCCACGACGGGATGGAGACGACGGACCGATTGTTGGAAGCGCTGCCTGACGTGCTGTCGGAACGGGGATGTGCATACATTTTGCTGTGCGCACAGAAACCGGCCAGATGCGGTCAAAGAACGCATACGAGCGTGGTCGTCTTCGCCGTCCTCCACGTCCTGGCACGCCGAGACAGTAGGCTCGAGTGGAAAGCAAGCCGGCTGGGAGAAACTGCAGATTGTGCGGATATGGAGGGAATAGGCTGGCATGAGGGATGGCATAGCATTTAGGCGCTCGGAGTTGATATGGTTAACAACTGGTTTTGAAGTTCCAGCATATAGACACATGGCATTGCTTTCTCATGCAACGATTACTTCCAGCTCATGTGAAGTATGCTAAAAATGTTCTTTTTTCTATCTCTCTTCGTAGATGCTTTTTGTGACCCCCTTTCACCGCCCAACGAAACAATCAAAACGTCCGTAAACGCCAGGAAATCCAAGTAAAACGAAACGAAAACAAAAAAAAAAAAAAACACATCAACGCAGATGACAAAGAGGTACTATGAAAGTGCAAACCCGTGGCAGACAGTCCATACACCAAGAAAGCCAGGAAAGAAATAACGCAGATGCAAAACAGATGGTGGGTCGTGGACAGGCAGGTAGCAGGCAGGCGGACCAGCACGCGAGACGGTAGACTTGACCGCCTCCGGGCGGTCTCAGCTCGGCGGTCTTGTGTGACGACTTAACCCCGCCCCCGGAAACCGCCCCGGCCACGTCCACCGCCACCGAACCCCCGTCCACACCACGTCCGCCCCGGCCACGGCCGCGAGGACCGCCACGGCCGCCGCCTGCACCGCCCGCGCGGTCCGACTCCTTGCGCGCCTTGTTCTTGGGCTTGGGCGCGTCGTCGACGAGCAGTGTATCGAGAGGCAGACTGTCGGGCAAGATAAAGTAGCGAATGGTGCTTGCCGCGCAGGTTCATGGTATCGAGCGGGATGGGGTCCTGGCCCTTGGGGGTCATCTTGACGTTGCGGAGGGCGGTGTTCATCTGGGGCGAGACCGAGGCAATGGTGCCGTGGACAAATGGTGCCATTCTTGAGTTCAATCGTGACCGTTTCGTTGGCGCACTTCATCAAGAATCTGGAAGCGTTAGCAGGGTCACAGGGCAGCACATGGAGGAGAGGGGAACGCGACGCACCTGACGAGCTTCATGATGGCGGTTGTGGAGAGAAGAGAAGGGGAAGAAAGAAAAGACCGCGCGATTGACGAGGAGAAAGAATTGCCGAATATGCGCGCGTCAAAATGTGGTCGCGTGCGGTCGGGTGGAGAGGAGGTGGAAGGATGTGTCGTCGTGGTCGTCGTCACTGATCGTGGTGGTCGTAGCCTTGATGGTCGTCGCGAATTTGCCGTTTCCTCGAAAATTATTTACAGCAATTGAAAGGTCAACGCGGAAGGCTCAAAAAAAAGCGTCACGTGCAGCTGCCGGACTAGAGAAAGGCTGCGCTAGGCTGGCGCCTTCCAAGAAGAACACCAACCACCAAACTGCACCAAAAAGCACCAACCAAAAGCTACCCCGCTAACAAAGAACCAGAACCCCCCATTGGCAGAATGAGCAGACAAGCTGCAGCCTGAAGCTTGACTTTGGAGAGCTCCTAGTATCAGGAACATACGACAGCATCCTTGTCCTTGATCTGTCATGAACACATTTTGGAGAAAGACACAGGGCAAAGTAACAAAATTAATGGCAACGTGAATAGGCGTAAAATAATGCATTTGTTGCCAAATGGCGGGGATATTGGATATTGATGCAAAGAGGACCGCTCGTCGTTTGCTAGATTCGCTATATACAGATGTAGATGTGGGCAATCGGTATAGACACGAAGACACGCGTTGAGGCTAGAGCAAGGACCGCCGACTGCCGTCAACGTTACCGCAGAACAACATAGTCGCTGCAGAGTGGGAGCCAGAGGCAGAGGACGAGTCTCCCTACTGCTCATTCTCCGACACCTTCTCCCACTCGTCTTCCGTGCTCACGCCCGAACGCGACGACAACCGCTGGCTGCTCGTGCTGGCACTGTTACTGCCCTGGCTGCCGAGCGTTGCGGCCGCCCCAGCGATGGCTGCTCCGGCGACAGCCGGGGCGGCAAGAGCAGGAGCGCCTCCGTCCGTCTCGGCCTCGGTTTGAGCAGCGGCAGCAGCCGCCGCTGCTGTCGCAGTAGTCGTCCGCTGCCGTGCTGAGCCTGTACCCGTCGCACGGCCTGTCGCCCGCCCGCCGCTGCCTGCCGCACCCGTCTCGTCCACCTCCGTCTCACTATCCGTCGACACCGGCGACGCCGTCGCTGCCGCCACCACCGCCCGGCGCCGCTGCTTCTTCTTTTCCTCCTCGTCCTGCTCGTCCTGCAGCGCCTTGGCTACCTTCAGTTCACGCGCGAACCAGTTGATGGCCCACCAGAGACCACCGGCGAGAACCGACAGCACCACAAAGTGGATGGAGTAAGTGGCGATCAGCAGGACAAACAGCACAATCTGCAGGACGGCAAACGTAACGTTGGTCGCAATCAGCAGCGAGGGTGTCGGCCCGGCGTGAAGATGGACTCCCAGAGTTCCTGGAAGAAGGCGGACATTGCGGTCGTGGAGGTTGTGGTGAGGGAGATGTTGTAGTTTATTGAAGAGCTGTTTGTGTCGTCGGGCGCGTTGTGGTTGTTGGGCAGGATTGGACTTTTTTGTCGAGTCAAGGAGGGCAACGCCGAGTATTTAGGAACGCGAGTGAAGATCCGTGAACAGTACAGTCGTCTCGAAAAAGCTAGTCTTCTTACTTGTCTGCTTGGCTGGGAGTGGCGGCGGCGGCAGAAGCGGTTGGATGCGTTGCGCGAGAGGCAGGCTGCACGGTAGATGTACTCAGTACGTGTAAGCCGTCAAAGGGTCGCAAGGGTCTCAAGGGTCGAACGCGGGTCGAGGTGCGGGAGTGAAAATAAAGTGAAAACTGGGGTGCAGAGAAGAAGACAAAAAGAAGGCGGGGGGCGTCGACAATAAAATGCGCTTTTTAATCTTCGTAGACAATCGTCATAGGGGACTATCGCGAAATGAAATCGTGTTATCTTGTCGCGAAAAGGGCCAAAAGGGCAAAACTAGAAAAAGAAAAACCAGGCAGAAAACGGGCGGTCGCAGTCTTTCGTTGCTTGTTGGACCTAGACGTTTCTTCTGTTGGAGGCTTTTCAGGCCTCGGCCTAGCGCGTAGTTCCAGGGCAGGCAGGGGTGGAAAGCTGCAGCGGAGAGCACGGGCGCTAGTCTTGGTTCAGGCGGTGGAGCGAACAACGACAACCACGACACGACACCACGACGTGAGCGACTGAACGTGACAGGAGAAATGCGACAATGTGGCGTGTAGATGTCGAAGTTGGTAAGAGAGCGAGGAGAACTTGTTTTGTATTTGGAAACAGTCGAGGATTGTGAAAAGGGGGCAGCTTCCATTTTAAACCTTTTTGAATGCCTCTCGCTCTTTCCCCTCCTTTTACGACATATACCCACGATCAGATGAAGAAGGCACGAACGTGTCGTGTGCGTGGCGGCTTCCAGTTTGGGCGAGTGACATCAACAGCGCATTCCTGTTCGAGTTACGACGAACGGCTGCGGCGTGGGAAGGAGCAGCGCGTGCTAATCCTCGTGGTGGTCAGCATGTGCCCGCGTGCTCTTTCCCAAGTGAGCAATAACAACATCGATCGTGACAACTTCAAAATCACGACAAAAAACAACGAGGCAAAAACAACATCCAGGGACGTCGGGTCAATCCAACAACCAGGAACGCCCACGGCCCAAGCCTGGTCTCCTGGCCTCGTCTGGCCTGGCCCAAAAAGGGCCCTGCAGGCATTTAAATGTGCCAGCAAACGCCAACCACTCCCTGACGTTGCATTTCCAGCCCCCGCTGCAGGATTTTCTCACAACCTCTTTTTCGGCATCTTTTTGTGTTCTTCTGTTCTTCTGTTCTTCTTTGTTTACGAAAATATCGTCTCAAGAACAGAATTGCCCCTCAATAAAATTCGAACTCACAAAACATTGTTTCTGGTAAGTCGACGGCCACTGAAACAACACTCAGTAAGAAACAGTAAAAAGGGACGATCGCCTAGCACCCAAAAGCCTAATGCCCGCCTCTGATTGGCCACGTCCGTCGCCTTACCCAAGTTACAGCTGTCTGGTGCTGAGTGGGCCCCCACTGAAGTAAGCCCCACCCTTTGGCGGGCTTGCTCTTGCTCTTTCTCTCTGTGAAGCTCAGGTTCAGGCTTACAGCCTCCCCCCAGTCTCGTTGCTGTTCGCCTTCTTTTGCCCGCTCCAGCCCTCTCCATTAGCGCAACGCTCCTCCGCACCTACCCATCCACCTCTCTCCACCTCCAGCCTGCCTGCCGTTCTTGTCACTTTTGTCGTGCTCTTTCCTTCCATAACGGCATAACTGACTCCTGCCTTCTTTGTTCAACCTCAGCTCTTCTCAGCCCAGCTTCAAGGCATCGCTCAAAGTTTCTTTTCTCTCTCCTTTTCGCCTATTTGCATCCTCCTCCACAATACCGACCGCACGGCGAGGCTGCATCTTTTCTCTCCTCACTCCATCACCGCCTCCGCCTTTCTCCATATTCCTGCATCCACCTCTTACTCTTATCGGCCTGGCATACCGCCTCCTCCGCAACGAGCTGCCCTTTTCACGATCTCACAAAGAACAGCTTCTTCTTTTGCATCTTCGACCTTCTCCTACTCGCATTTCTCGTGATCTGCCGCCGTCTCATCTTATTCTGAACTCTTCGACACTCTCGGCGGCACTCACCGCACCCGTCTCCACCCAACCAGCCTTACTTCTTCTCGTCTTCCTATCATCTGCCGAGCCCTTCTTTGGGCCTTTCCTCGAACCATGTCCGGCGACGCTGATCTCGGAGCTTCGGGCTCTTCCTCCTCTTCCTCAACCATGCCTTCCGACAGCATGGCAACAGTGCCTCCGACCTCCGTACCGGCACCAGACGTGAGCGTCAAGGCCATCCCGGCGTCGAATTCCGACGATGTGCCGACACAAGAGACAGCCGCCGAGCCTCCCTCAACGACGACAGAATCAGATCAACCAGTGGATGCTCCTGCACCAGCAGAAGAAGCACCTGCCACTCCACAAAGACAGCGTCGACAACACCCACCGCTAGCTCAGCCTTGCCCGCCGAGTATGAGCCAGCCGAGTATGAGCCACTCCCACAGCCGCAAGCGCCACCCGTCGCACCGCCGACATACGAGTCGGAAGAGATCATCATCTCGGCCACAGACGCACCCATTATCGTCACGACCACAAACACGCCTCCGACCATGACATCCGCTTTGGCCGCCCTCGAAGCTGCAGCAGACGTCACACCGACACTGGCAACATCGGCACCAGTACCGGCACTGGCTCCTGCACCGACAATAATAGCTGCCGTGACTAACGGAGCAGCCGCAGCAGCCCCGGCTACGACACCACTTGCTCTCCACCCGATACGCAGCAGCAGTGCCGGCGGCCCGCCGCTCGGCTCGTCCAACCCAAGCAAGCACTCCAAGTCGCCGGCCAACAAGGCCGTGCCGAGCGAGAAGCCTGTTGAGGCTGCAGTTGTGGATGATGATAGCCCATCGGCCAAGAAGCCGTTGACGTTGCTGGAGCTGCCAAACGACATTCTGCGCCTGATTGTGAAAGAGGTAGGTCACTACAAGATGTTACTCGTACAAATTGCACATGCTGCTACCTCGTACATGTGAGGCCCTCGCACACCCGCTAACCTTTGATACTCGCACAGATCACCCACACAAACGATTTGACCTCCCTCGCCTTGACCAACTCGACCCTGTACCACCTCGCCGTCCCACACATCTACTCCCGCTTCGATATTGTCTGGCCAGATCCCCTGGCCCCCGTCGCCGAGGGCAAGAGCGTCGACGCCCTGACCTATGGGTTGTCTACTTTGTGCTTGGGCAGCGCCTTCGCTCGCACCTCGCGCCGCCTCCAACACCTCCGTCGTGGCCGCAACATCCCCAGCGTAAACTCGCCGGGCAGCGGCATCTTCAGCCACCAGACCAAGTTTGGCAGCCCCGACTATGCCAAGTACACCCGCAAGTTCTCGCTCGGCAACGGGCCGCGCGACTGGGTCGCCGAGTACATGATCAACAAGGAGAGCGGCAAGATGCTCGGTACTCTCGTGGCCCTCTGTGTCGCCAAGATGCAGAACCTCGAGAACTTTGTCTGGGATATGCCCACTGGTGTTGTCTCGGACGTCTTCATGGCCCTGGCCTCCCTACCCGACTACGATCCCGAGCACGACGCCTGCAAGCTCGACCGCCTCTGGATCCGCTGGCATAACAACTCGCAAGCGACACCGCCCGGCTCGCCGTCTACTAGTCCTAGCATCGCACCAGCACCGCCTCAGCTGTTCGTGCCTCAGGGTAGCAACCTGACGCCCATTGGCATTATGCTGCCGCCCCATGGTGGCCACCCGCCGCCACGGCCCGCCATCCCCTACGAGCTCAGCAATGTCGAGTTCCCACGTTCAGTGTTGTTCCACCGCTGCGCAACCTGACCGTCCTCGACATTGACGAGCTTAGCTACCTCGACGAGCTGGCCGTGCTCATTGAGCGCTCCCGTAGCCGTCTGACGGAGCTGCGCATTGGTATTGCTGCGCACGCCACCAGCAAGGACTTTGTTCAGACCTGGGACGGGGTCACGCTCCAGCAGGTCGACTTGGATGCCAGCTGGCCTGGTGAGAGCATGATTGGCGAGCGTCGCCTTGGTGGTGTGCTGGGTATCTTGGTGGGTCGTGTCTACGACATTCGTCGGAAGCCGGCAGCAGCCCTGAAAAACATCAATACGACGACGACGACGACGACGGCGGCGGCAAATAACACGGCAGTAGGCGAGACAAACGGCACGGCCACCAACACAGCCAGTACTACGGACGACGGTGAGACGACACCCGTTGCTTCAACCACGACCCAGAGCGACCTCGCCTCAAGCAGTCCGCAAGCTACCCCAGCTCCTCCTCGTCCTCTTCATCTGCCGCCGCTGCCGCCCCTCCCCATATTCCTCACTCGCCACCACCCATCTACACCCCTGCCGCGGAAGACGTCGATGTGCCGGTTGGTAGCTTGAACCTCAACAATTCTCGCAACGACCGCGACCACGACCACGACGATGACACGGAAGATGTCGAAGCTGCTCAACGCCTCGATAAGAAGCTTCGGTTGACCACACTTGAGCTGGAGCGTGTCCCGCTGTCTATGCAGGTGCTCGTCCGCGCCATCGACTGGTCTACCCTCACCACCCTCACCATCCTCAGCTGTCCGCAGCACGAGTCCCTCTGGCGCCAGCTCAAGAAACATTTTCGCCCCACACTTCGTCCAGCGGTCATGGCTTTGGCATTGCTGCGCCGTCGACATCCAGCGGCCCTTCCTCGTCGTCTTCGGCACCCATGCGCTACCACATGGCCCTGAAGAGCATCCACACCGACATTGTCTCCAAGGCTCTGCTGTCTTTTATCCGTGATACCCTCGCGCCCAACTCCCTGGAAGTGCTCTTCCTCCAGAACCGCCGCCAGTCCGACACCTCCACCCAGATCAGCATCAACGACATCTTCAAGAGCGCCATCAAACCCCACCGCGCCAGTCTTCAGAAGCTGCTGATCGACGGCAACCTCCGCACCGAGACCGACCACCTCGAGGATCGCGTCGCCGCCGCATCTGGACGGTCACTGCCGAGATTCTAAACTACTTTACCAGCGGCCGTATGACCAACCTGCGCGAACTGGCCTGTACCCTCAACTACGCCAACTGGCACACCTTCCTCCAACGTCTACCCCAACTGCCCCAGCTCCGGTCACTGCACGTCCAGCACATTGTCGACCATGTCGTCGAGCCGCTGTCGCCCTACGATTTGGCTATGCAGATCGCCGACATTGTCACGCTCAGACCCGAGGTCCAGCTCTGCTTTGTCGGTATCGGCGCCAAGTGCTACGAGGTGGTTGAGCTCCACGGGTCGGATCGCGACGAAGACGAGTCTTCCGGGTCCGGCTCGGCCAGCGGTGCAGGCCACGACAACAGTGTTGATGGGTCTATTCATGACGGTACGGACACGTCGTCGACGTCCTCGGATGATGACGATGACGACGATGATGATGACAGCGACGATGACGACGACGACGACGACGATGCGCCGCCGCCGCCGCATCCTCATGTTCATGCCCACCACGACTTTGTTCCCAATGCCCCTGCCCACACGCACGACAGCGACGATGCCGACCACCTGTCGGACAGCGGCGACTCGGACGATTCATTTTTGGAGGGTGGTGCCGACTCAGGTGTCCCTCGCCCGCCGCGCCTGCAGATGCGTGAAATCTTCTTTTATGATGACAAGGTGTCCATTTTCAAGGCGCGGCATGGACGGCTGTAGACGATGGGGAGGGAGCTGAAGGTGACCGTCACAAGCCGAGGAGCGGCCACGATCAACAAGCGATGTACTCTTTTTTTGTTTTCTTTCATTCACTTTCTGGGTAGCAAGGAGAACACTGGTGCTATGGAAATGAGTTTGCTTTCTTCGATCTGTTATCTTTCATATACATTGTCATTGCTTCGGTTGAAAATAGGGTTATTTTTTATTTTGTTTTTACGTTTCTGCATTTTCTCATTATGGACGTTTTGGTAGTTTGGGTGTCTCTAGGTATCTTCCTATATAGATGAGAAGCGACTTCTTTATTCAACATTCTCAACAACTCAAGCTTCTCTTTCAAGTATCCCTACCCTACATGTGAATTATGTCGACTCGAAACCGTCGACATGTGAATGAATAAAAGTATATGCATTCTATTAAATAAAAAGTAACATAATATCTTATTATTTATTTGCCTTTCTCTCTCTCTCTCTCTTTATATATATATATATATATATATTATTTTTGTGGAAAAAAGCGTTTCCTCATTTTAAATTGGATTTTCCATCCTTTCCTTCACTTCCTCTATCAACCCCATGGAACTTTTGGTAGCTTCTGATGCACGGAGTACTCCGTGTCTCAATGCCTTCCTTTTCATAATTTCAAAATTTGGCCGAGGAATTTTGCTTCCATCATGAAAACCATATGATATTTCTGAACGCTTGAAGATTTTCTGTCATTCAAGTTCCAGTTCTCAGTGAGGCCGCTCTCCCAGCTTCTGCGGCCTGATGGCTCATCCTTGGCAGCTTCATTCTGCCTCAATATGATAGGCCACCTCAAATTCTGCGCCTCTTCTTTTGTTTGCTTCTCTGCTTCTCCTGCAGCCTTCAGCCTTGGCAAGTCAGTGAGAAAAGCCAAGGCAATAAAAGAAGCCCATGTCGCAAAGCCACAGCCCTGTCTGAGCCCGCTGCAAAAAAGAAAAAGAGTAACCTTTCCGCCGTACCGGCGTAGATGGAGTCCGTCTGTTGAAGGAGCCGACGAAGGAATCGCTGTGAGTCGCCGTCGACAGGGTCAAGCGTGTAAGGTCCGCCCAGTTCGCCGAACGTTCATCAACTGTCGCCAACCTCGACCGTTTGGCGGGTCGCCGCATGCTTATTTTCTTGGCCTTGCAGTTCTCGGCTCTTCTTTCTCGGCTCCTTTCCTCTTTTTCGCTACGTTGCAGAGCAGGAGAACCTTATTTTCATCTCTTCTTCTCTTTTCTTCTTGCCCCGGTCAGACATTGGTCGCCGACTTACAAAGTACTTTTCTTTCCGACTAACCTTCTTTCAGCCCTATTCCATGGTCGCAATGTTTCTGGCTTGTCCACATGCCATGTCCTCGTGCGTGTCGCCTTCAGCCTTTTTGCTGTATGTTTCATTTTTTATGTGATGCTGTGTGTTTTACGTGATACTTATTTTCTTCTTTCATTATTCTCATCCCTTGACTCGTTTCTTCCCCCTCCAATCCAACATCATTTCGACCTCTCTTATGTCTCCAACAGCTGTGCCAAGTCGGAGCGCCGATTGGCTGAGCAATGCAGTTTCCTATTCAGTGTATTCAGCTTGACTTGGGATGGCGCTCTTTTCTGTTGTGGGTGCGTTTGGGTGGTTTACTTGTTTTACTTGTTCGCTGTTCTAGAACGTGGAGCAGCCTGAACCTCCCTTTCGACGATCGACGTTGTCGCCTTTTGTCGGTCGCTCTTTCTTCACGTCGAACTCTTCAACACTCTCCTTCGTCACGATCGCCCCTTCTTGATATAAAAGTTGCCTCGCCAGTCGCTCTTTCCTCCTTTCCCCAAAATGTCTACCACCATCTAGTCTCTTTCCTCTTTCCTCTTTAGCCTCCTTTCTTCTCTACACCTAACCCCTATCATTCAAATCTTTGTACATCCATCTTGACGCTCAAAATGGCATCTGCCCCACCTCCCCTACCTACAGCATCGTCGCCGCCGACACCCCGGCCCCGTCCCACAGAAACAAAACGCTTATTGTCTGCTGCGACGGTACGTGGGTCAACGCCACGGGCAAAAAGAGCGCCAATGCGCCGCCGACCAACGTCTCGCGCCTGATCCGCGTGCTGCAGCCGACGACGGCCGCGGGCGAGCCGCAGATTGTGCTGTACCATGCGGGTGTGGGCAGCAGCGGAGAGCTGATGGACGCGGGCATGGGCGGCGCGTTTGGGTTTGGATTGGACCAAGACATTCGGGATCTGTACCAGTTTTTGTGTTTGAATTATCATGGCGGCGACCGGATTGTGTTGGCTGGTTTCTCGCGGGGTGCATTCACGGCGCGGTCGGTGGCCGACCTGGTGGCGTCCGTTGGTTTACTGACGGCCGCCGGGCTGGACCGGTTCTACGACATCTTTGACGACTATGAGAACATGGCGGACGCGAAGCGGACCCCCGCCCAATTTATCTGTCCCATTGGCACGCTCGAGGCGTTCGCCGGCCAAAAGGGCGAGGCGTGGATCCAGTGGGAGAATCGACGGAAGACGCAGTATCGCGCGTGGTTGAAGCAAAACGGGTACACGGTGGACAGTTACCGGCGGCCCGGTGGTGGTGGTGGACAAGGAGGAGGAGGAGGAGGGGAAGAAACCGAGATCCCGCATCCTGGCTGTCGCCGTCTGGGACACGGTCGGTTGTCTGGGTATCCCCGCCGTTCCTGTTCTGGGTCTGCAGGGAAGCGCCCGCCAGTGGAAATTTACCAACACACAAATCTCAGCCAAAGTCGAGCACGCCTTCCAAGCGTTGGCCCTGGACGAGCCGCGCTACGCTTTCCTGCCGTCCCTTTGGGAACGCTTGCCCGGAAACAATGTCACCTCCCTCAAGCAGGTGTGGTTCCCGGGTGCGCACTCCAACGCGGGCGGCGGCTACCGCGACCAGCAGGTGGCCAACATTACCTTGGCGTGGATGTGTGACCAGCTGTCGGCGCCGGGTGTCGGGCTGGCCATAAATGAGGATATGTTGACCGAAGTGTTTATGGACGGCCTGCGGTACAGCGCCGTGCACCCGTACCCGCAAGTGCCCATCGACATTCTGAGCAACCCGCTGGCTGGAGTGGCCGAAAAGGGCGCGGCCATCGTGTCGGGGCTTTTCAGCAAAAAGAGCGGCAGCGATGCTACCCCACGCAAGGGCGTGTTGCCCTGGGCCAAGCCGGGTGTCATGGGCGAGGCTGCTGCGGCCGCCGCAAAAATGACCAGCCGCGACTCGGTCGACTGTCCCAGCAAGTACTTGCACAACCACCCGGATGCTTCCCCGGCGGACCTCTGGGCCCATGGCGCACGCTCCTGGGCCCTGGGCCAGACGCGTATGCCCACCAGCCTGATCCAGCGTGCCGCCGGCATGACGGTGCGCAAACCGGGCCAGTTTGTGCGTGTCGACCCCGAATCCAACGATGCCCAGCCCGACCAGCCGCTCGTCAACACCAACGAACACGTCCATGCGAGTGTGCGTGTGCGTTTGGCGTGTGGCGGGTTGGGCCTGGACGACAAGTATGTGTGGACGTGTGAGGGGCTGACGGGCCGCAAACCCGTGAAGAGTGACGACGGCGACAGCGATGTCAGCAGCGACGACGGGCACGATGCACCGCCGCTGTGGTCACTGCAGAGAGTGGATGGTGTGGCCAATGTCGGGGTGTCATTGTGACGGGTGATGATAGCCAGTTGTATCCCCTGAGCAAAGTGGCCGGCGCGGGCCAGTGGCAGTGGACGTACACGGGCCGGCCAACCAAGCCCACCAAGGTCGACCGTCACAGCAACAACCAAATGTCGACGCCTCCACTGGTCAAAGTGCTTCCCGAAGCGCTGCCGACGGGGCGGTACGAGCGGATGCTGTTGAGCATGGCTGTGGGCAAGCCGGACGTGCTGGCCTGGGCGGCGGCCAATCCGTA
Organism: Sporothrix variecibatus; assembly: GCA_016097105.2. NCBI lineage: Eukaryota > Fungi > Ascomycota > Sordariomycetes > Ophiostomatales > Ophiostomataceae > Sporothrix > Sporothrix variecibatus. The sequence continues at coordinate 3,607,288 of JADMNI010000005.1, forward strand.
CCGGAGTGTTTGATCGTTTACGAACGAGCGAAGCGAGTGAGTGGGTGTGAGTAGACACGAGGAGTTGAAAAAGTTCAAGATTGACACTATTTATGATACGATATATACGAGTATTTAATGATATGATAGCTTTGCCTTATCCACTTGACTTTTTATATACAAGACTGTTCACCACATCCTCTTCGACTGCCACCTCATTGACCTCTTTGACCACGGAGTATCGTCCTTCGCCGACTTCGCCGACTTCACCGACTTCGTCTCAGTTGTTGAGGAGGTGACATTCCGCATCACCGTCAGAGTGTGTACTTGCCGGATCACACCACTGGCCACCCTAAACATGTGGCTGTCCGGACGAGTCCCAAAAGTGACGAGCGCATCCACGCCACCAACAACTTCATCAATCACGTACCGCCGGTTCTTGATCACAACGCCCGACGGTACACCCACGTTACACGAGTCTGTCGCCGACCCGTTTCCAGTGTACCAGCTCCCCTCCAGTCGATCACACGGCGTGCCCCACGGAACAACGACGCTCTTGTTGTTGAACAAGTCCAAGTAGGCATCGGCGGCGGCCTGTACCACTGTGCGGGAGCTCCGTTCGGTTGTCGGGACAGGATCCCACTTGCCCGCCTTGGTCTCTTCTTCGGCATAGTGCAGCGTCCCCGTCGCGTTAAAGGCCCAGTCGCCATCACGAGTGACAAGTGTCTCAATCTTGGTCAACTGGGAGCCCTGGAAACGCATCTGCGTACCGATGACGCGCGGGTTGCGGGGATCGGTGACGATGAGCTCGGTGAACGTGGCGCACTGGGTTGTATCCAAGAGGCTAAAGTTGTGGGCAATGGCGAGGGGCAGAGAAAGGACGCCAGTCCTCAAATCGCGGACAAGGGCATCCTCAGTGTAGGTGATGTTGTTGCCGCCAGAGTACTTGTTGATAAGAGTGTTTGGCGTGCCGGCCGTCTGGGCGGCGAGGTACGTATCGGTGGCTGCTTTCAAAAAGTCGCGAGTGCAGTCTGACGTGTTGACAATAGGGGAGGCTGAGACGGTGCTGACGGCCCAAAAGGCAAGCCACATTGGAAGTGAGGAGCGCATGTTGGCAAAGTTCATGATGCTGTTCTCTTTGCAATTATTCAAGACATTGCACAGGATGGCCACAGGGTACATCTATATAGACTCTCGTTGACCTCACCTACTACTACCGGTTGTTTACTACTTTCACCCACCCGCGTCGGCAACATTGGTTCGTGGGTAAGTGTGTGTGGTTAAGCATGTTTACTCTTTTCATCCATCCCGTCCCGGGCCAAGTCTTTTTCATAAATGTCATTTCAATTTAAGGCTAGGTACATAGAATTTATCTTTTGTCTCTTCTCCTCTAGTTGTAGATCTTGGCAGCCAGACCAGGGATAATCTCCAGCTCCTTCTCTGTCCGCACGTACTTGCCGTCCTTGGTAATGTCGTAGCCGGGAAGCTTGCGCTGCTGCTGGCTCTGGCGCACCTTGACCCACTGCTGGGTGGTCAGGTGCTGGCCCAGCTCGGTGAAGGCGTTGGACTCGTAGCCGAGACGCTTGAGGAGCGGGCTGTTGTCGAGCGGATCCAAAACGACCTGGTTGTTGGGGCGGGCAAAGTACAGCACACCGAGACGGTCGATGCCGGCCTGGTCGGCCGGAGGCGCGTGCACGCGGTGGACACTGGACTTGATGTAGCCGCCCGTCAACGCCGTCAGGGCATCGCAGGTGTTGATGGTAATGGTGCCGTCCAGGGCGCGGACCCACTTCCACTGGCCCTCCGAGTTGAGGATCTGGAGGGCTGCCACAGGCTGGCGGAACAGCAGGGTAATGGACCCCAGATCGGTGTGGCCGGGCGAGTACAGCTCGCCGACCTTCTTGTTGTCCTCGGCACTGCGCGCGGCATAGTGCATGTACCGCAGGTGGTCCTCGCCCTCGACGTCGTACTGGTGGTCGCGGACCAGCTGGTTCTCGTCGGGCAGTTCGAGGAGAATGGCAAACAGCACCAGCAGCTTCACCACAACCTCGTTGTGGCACTTGCGCGAGAACGCCTCAATCTCTTTGATGTGCTCCTGCAAGACACCAGGCTGCTTGCGCTCGTGGAAGCCGTCAAACTTGGGAATGTTGTAGACCTGGACATTGTCGCGGATGCCGTTCCCCAGGATGCGGTGGCCGGCCGGGCGGTAGCCGTTGTACTCGCCGCGGGCCAGGTCTTCGGCAGAGTGGAACTGCAGCTTCTCTTCGAGGGGCAGGTTGTAAAACTCGCGGCCTAGCGCAAATTGCTCGTCGATTTCGTCTTGGGTAATGTTAAAGTTCTTGACATAAAAGAAGCCGACGTGGTGGACGGCGTGCTCGAGCTGCTTGACGAGTTCCTGCTTGCCGCCGGGCTGGTCAAACAGGCTGAGATCGAGGGTGACGAGCTCGGCCCAGTCGACTGAGTTGTGTTAGCGGTGGTCCAATGTCAATAGAGTAGATGGAAAGGGACTCACGGTTCTCCTTGGTCGGAGTGACCTGCTCGTAGCGTTCCAAAAGGCCAGGCATGGTGATGTGTGGTTGTGATGTGTGGCTGTGATGTTGATGGAGAGTGTGATGCAGATTGATAGAGATAAGATGAAGTTTGGTCCTCTCTCTACGAAGTACTTGTTTTATTAAGTCCTCTTTGATATCCCTCGTACTTTCTTGTGAACTGCCCCTCACGGATACACCCTCTCTTCTTATAAGCACGCCATCTACTGGTGATCTTGGCTCAACGCGGACACCCTCCCCGACTTGACGGAGATGCGCCAACGGCTAGACATGAAGCGAAGCTTGTCAATAGTGTAAGCCAACCCGTGAGCATTCATTCGTGTATTTCGTTTATCTCGTCTATGATTTTTACGCACTCCTTTCCCATCAGCTCGCGTAGTTTCCGGCCACTCGTTCCTCTCCACACTGACCAATGTGGCATCACGACAGTACTAGCCACAACAACACTTGGCCGACGGAGATGAGGCTGCGTAGAACTGACTCTAATTGTCCCCTGGTCTCCTCTCCAATTTCCTCTCCCAACGCACTAATTCGCGGCTTTTGCTCGAGTGTTGTTTAAGCTTTGTCAGTCAAAGTCGCGGCGTCGCGGCGATGGCCACACACGACACTAGGTGTCCGCGACAGAGGTGACAAACAGTACGACCAAGACGGTCGCGTCATCGCGCACGTATCAACGAGGCTGCCCGAAGCCGTGTTAGTCCCGTCGAGTCGTTGTGGCGTTGACAGAAGGCTGGCACAGAAAGGTGGTCGTCCTCGTGTAAGTCGGGTACGTCGTGTAAGTCAAAAGTGGGGCCGGCCGGACACTCGCTCCCAGATTCAGGGCAAGAACGACGGCCCCGCAGCACGCCATCCGCCTCGCGCCATCCTACCAACGATCTCACAATCCACGAAGGTCATCAACATTGAGTTCAATTGCCGTTCACTCGAAGCAACTAAACGAGTCACGTAGTCGTTCTTGCTCTTGTTCGTTGCCTTCTCCGCGACACTAGTCATGTCCGTCGAGCTGACTTGGGGTGTGTGTCGCGTCTCGGTCGTTCCTTCCCTTTCTCAATCATTGCCGCTCTCTCTTACTGTGAAGTCGGGTGGGTCGGCAACTTCCGTATCGAGTAATTTCTGGTGGACTCTCCGACCTCACTCAACCTTGTTGTACCTCTTTTCTCTTTTTCTTTTCTCTTTTTCTTTTCTCCTCCCCTGCTTTTGACTTCTTCTACATGTCCTTCCCTCTTCAGTGTTGCTTTCTGTTTTTGTTTCCTCATCTCTCAATCATTGTCTCCCCCACGACCGCTCCAGCACGCCATCCGATCATCCATCTTGCCTCATCAACACCTTACATAGAGAATTGTCGACGTCGGATGGTTTTCTTTTCTTCTGTTTGCTGTAGTACTCCGTACTGCTGTAGTTCACCGTTCACCCCAGTCGTACCCGGCACTACGTCGGCTCCTACAAATACTACGAACTACCACTGCTACTACCGTAGCCATCCCGGACCTTTTTTTGGGGGCTCAATTCTCCATTCAAGCTTTGCCTATTCCATTTTCGACATCTGAGATAATTGTCCGTCAATGCCTTCTCTGAACTCTCCTTTTCGTACTTCTCTTCCTTGATATCGTCGTAGCCGCTGCCCCCACCGACTCTACTTTTCTAGAAATATCCGTTTCGCGTGTCTATGTTTATCCCTCTTTGATTTTGCTTCTTATATATTTACCACTGGTCCTGAATGGCGACATCTTTCAGACAACGACGTTGCAAATAGACATCTTCTTGATGTACACAGTAGAAGCGAAGATGCGTTGCCGGAGTCGATGGCCGCTCATCACTCTTTGTGGTAACCAGGAACTGGGGACATGTGCGTGCGTGGCATGAGGTATGCAGATAAGACACATGGCAAGCATGGCAATGTGGATGAACAATGAACAGATGGACATATCTCCTGGATCAGACTGAAACAATACTAGACAGCACAAAAAGGAAGCAACAGGATGCACATCTCGAGTCTAGACGCGACGACTAGCTGCCACGTTCTGACGACATGTGCAAGTAGATGTGCTTTCTGTTTAGTGTTGATAACGGTAAGCGAAAGTAAAAGTAATTAAAAAAAATAAAAAAAAACAGGAGGAAGGGAAGAAAAAAAGGAAAGAAAGAAAAAAGAAGCGAGAGCGAGTAGTCGTCTGCCTGCCCGCCCAGCCCATCTCCCGCACACCTTCTCGCCCCCCGTCTCCATCCCCATCTGCCAGCTGCAAGGCGTGATCGACCTCCACTCTTTGCCAGTCCCTGGGGGTGCCTTTCTTTTCGTCGTCGACCCTTTCCTTTTTCTGTTCTCCATCCACGCATTATCTGGTGACGTCTCCTTGGCCTCGTCTGTCGTCTTTTTGCTCGGTCGTCAGGTGTGGACGCCATCCAGCTGTCCACCACCTTTTAAAAGTCACCGATCCTCCCATCTGATCGTCAACACCTTCTTCATTCTCAACTTCACACAACGCACACTCATCTGCCAGCTACGCACCGTGCACTTTCGAAAGATGGCCGACGTCCACAAAGCCACCAAACGGCTCACCCCGTGGCAGCTCTTCAAAGAAGTCTTTAATTGGTACCCGTCGAGTACCCGGCCGCCGAACGCAAACTGCTCTTCAAACTTGACCTCTCCATTCTCGTGTTTGCATGTCTTTGCTGTAGGTGCCCCATGCTATTTCACAATAAAATTATTTGTCGCTAACTGTGTAGTCTTTGTCAAGTATCTTGGTAGGTTCTTGCCGTACTCATCTGCTTGCTACGCATCCACGTAGACTAACCTCGTTGCTACGCCGGCTGCAGACCAAACAAACATCTCCAATGCCTACGTCTCCGGCCTCCAGGAAGACTTTGGCCTGTACGGCAACCAGCTCAACTACCTCAATGTCACCTACTTCACTGCCTACGTTGTCTTCCAGGTGCCCGGCCTCATGCTGATGAGCCGGCCCAAACTGGCCCGCTGGCTGCTGCCGACACTTGAAGTGTTGTGGGGCATCGCCACCTTTGCGACCAGCCGCACCACCAACGTCAACCAACTGTATGCCATCCGCTTCATCATTGGCATGCTCGAAGCGCCCGTCTTTGCTGGCACGCACTTTATCCTCGGTACGTTTCTCTCTCCTCGTTGCGCTCGCGTTTCCCTCTTTTCCTCCTTCTTTTTTACTCGCTCCGCCCGAAGAGATACAGTCGCTCGTCATCTCAAGTTCTCTTCGCTTCGCTCGAGAACTTTCGCTAACATCGCTCCAGGCTCCTGGTACGGCGGCCATGAACTCTTCAAACGCGCCGGCACCTGGTTCATCTGCAACGCCCTCGGGTCCATGGTCTCGGGCTACCTCCAGGCCGCCGCCTACACCAATTTGAGTGGAGTTGGCGGCATGGCCGGCTGGCGCTGGCTGTTTATTATCGATGGCGTCTTCACCATCCCCGTCGCTCTGTTGGGATACGTCATCTTCCCTGGCGTCCCCGACTCGCCCAAACCGTTCCACTTGACCGACGCCGATATTGTGCTCGCCAAACAGCGTCTCACCCGCTTCAAGGTCCGCCGGCCGGGTCCTCTGGGTCTTGATGTCTTCAAGCGGTCTCTCCAAAGATGGCACATTTGGGTCTTTGTGTTCTGCTACATGTAAGTCTTTTTCCTCCTCGCTTCGCTCGTTTCTCATTTTTTTTCCCTCTGTTGTTTCCTAGCTTCAATCGATTTCTCTTTGGTGCCCTCTGCCGCTCGTCGTTCTGAGCGAAGTGAAGAACGACTCGCTAACGTGTCCAGCTGCATGATCTGCTCCTCCTACCCTTTGTCCTACATGAACCTCTGGCTCAAATCCGAGGGCTACTCCGTCGTCCAGGTCAACCGCCTGCCCACCGTCACCTACGCCATCAACATTGTCGCCTCGTGGCTGGGTACAACACTCGCCGCCATCTATCCGTCCTGGATCATCTATACGGTCGTCGAAGCCTGCTGCGTTTTCAGCACTATCTGCATGATTATCTGGGAGATTCCCACGGGCCTCAAGTTTTTTGCCTGGTACCTCTACGGTGTCGCGGGCTGTGCCTCCCCCATTCTGTATAGTGCGGTCAACACGATTGTCCGTGACGACTCGGAAGAGCGCGCCCTCATCTTGGGCTCGATGATGACGGTGGGCTACTCGTTCAACATTTGGGTGCCGCTGCTCGTGTTTCCCACAGCCGGGCCGAATGGCGCTCCGCGGTGGAAAAAGGGCTGGCCGTTTATCCTGGTGTTCTTTGTGCTGCTGTGGGCGGGCTTTGTTGCTTCAATACTTTTGCACCGCCGTGACCAGAAGCGCAAGGCCGTGCACGCCGGCACGGGCCCGCCGATTGACGGGACAGACAGTGAGGGGGAGTCGGAGGGCGGAGTGTCGGAACCGGTGTCGTCGGCGGATGGCGAAGTGGCCATCATTAACCAGACCGTGGAGGCAAAGGCCTAAGTGTACGGTGTAAACAATCAAAAGGGGAGACGTATTAATTTAATCAATCGAGTATATTTGGTATCACCGCTAAAAAAAGCAAATACAATAGCAAGCTCAGTTGGTGAACCCTTCCTGGTGCAGCCACACTTCGATGGCACCGGCACCGCCAGCGATGATTCTTCGTTGTTCGGCCGCACAGGCAGCAGCTACATCGTGGCCATGGATGACGGTCCACAGACGGCAACGCCGACGTGACGACCAGGAGTTGATGACAACGTCCTCACAAGTGCTGGCAAATCGGCTTGTCCGCGGCGGAACTGTAAGTCGAGCCCTGCCGGACCAGCTGCTGCTCCACTGACGGATGCCGGCGCAGAATCACCAGATCCATTTGCCGACGCGGCCGTCTCGACCGGCAGCACGACAGTCCCCTTTTCGTCGACACCCGAGTTCGATGCAATGTCTTCATGCACGCTGCCCTGGACAGCCTGCGTTTGGGCTTGCGCTGCCTCCCCGGTGGCGTGCAGTACCACCTTGACGCCTTGCAGGCCGCCATATTTGTCGGCCATTGACCGCAGAGCATCGACGAACCACACCCGCAAGCCGGGATCGCGGCTCGAGATGACAGCCAACAACTCGCGATTTCCACTTTGTGTTCGTCTCACCACCCAATCCTCCACCAACCCGAGGGCGAATCCAGCACCAGCACCACCGGCCACGATTAATGTCGCATCAAAGCCTTCGTCCCAGCGGTGCGGGACGCCGCCATAGGGTCCTTCAACGAAGAGAGGGACGGCGGTGTCGGGCTGTTTGCGAGCGAGGGCAGCAAGACGGCCAGTGAGTCCACCGCGCGGGCGGACATAGAAGAGGGCGTCTGTTCTCTCTGACGAGCCGTCAGGCGAGGACCCCAAAGAAGAAGAAGAAGAGGGCACGGAACAGATTGTGAATGGATGTGCTGTCAAAGCGTGTACACCACCCGTCAGAAAACGGAGGTACAGATGTTGTCCGGGGCGCCAGGTGAGCGCACGACCATTCTTTGCGGTGGTGGCCGGCACCGTTATTCTGAGAGCATGCTCGGACACGAGCTCGAGGTGTGCCACCCTCAATCCATGTGCAAAGTATGTCCGCCCGACGGCGAAGAGCAGTGACGACAAGTACAGAGCGCCGGCGGCGATAAAATAGTCCCACGAGGTCAGTGTGTAGTCGCAGTGGATAAACAGAAAGACGACAAACACGAGCGCCAAGAAAAAGTGTAGGCCCTTGAAGACTTCGTACGCCCGGTGACGGACAAATGGGAGTGACAAAAAGGTGAGGCCGGCTTGGGCCACAAGAGCAACAACACCGGTGGGCCATTGTGCACTACTGTTCCAGTTCTCGGCGAGGGCACCGGGGACTGTGGCGTTGTACACGATGAAGGGGAACGTGTGCAGGAGGGCCAGAATAAACATGCCCCAGGCGGCCATCAGGTGAAACACGATGAGTTTCTCGGGGGCAATGCCGGTGACGGCCGTCACCAAATTGGCCTTGGCGCCGAACGCGAGAATAAATGGCAGGCAGCCCAGCGCCAGATAACCGGACCGGGTGGCCAGTGGCGGGGAGTCGCCGTAGTGGACATCGGCCGTGTTGGGCCAATAATACGGATGGGGACCGAGCGTGCAGCCGGCAAAGAAGGCGGCACCGGCTGCCCCCAACAAACAAACACCGACTGAGGGAGCGTTCCACTGGAGAGAGCGAATTCTCAGAGCGTTGGGGTAGGCGAGGGAGCGGATGGCTGCAAGAGGACGGAGCCATAGTCGGCGGCGGCGGGCAGACGCAGGAAGGACTCGACTCAAGGCGTATCCGATGATAAACACTGCGATTGTTGCGACAAAAAAGTAGACGGCGCCGCGGGCGTACACCAAATCGGCCAGGTACCAGTTGACCCATCGGCGAGCATTGTAGGCACACTGCTCGGGCGTCAATTTGCAGGTGTGGTTGCGGGACGAGTGTAGCTGCACCGGCGAGGTGAGCCACTCGTAAGGTGTGTCCATGTCCATGGCGAGTCGGAAGAGAGGCTCTCACGGGAGAGTTGTGTGTTTTTGGTGATGTCGATGCTGATGTTTGATATTTGTTGTTGATATTGATGGTAGTGAACGGCAAGTGGCTTGCCAAGGGCGGATAGAAGCGAAGGTGGAAAGGAGGAAACGAAAAAGAAAAGAACGAACAGACGAGAAAAGACAAGACGGGAAAATGTAGATGATAGAGGGATAAGAGATGGGAAAGGGGAGATGGTTGTATATACGTCTGCCGTCGTGGTCATGCCGTGTCAAGGCCGTATTCTTTCAGTTTGTTAACGCTTTTCTCACCTCACCCATGCATTGCCAAGTCTCATACGGCAATCATGTAAAGAACTCCGTGAGCAATCATAAAATCATAAAAGGTGTATTATCACGACGAGACGACGACGACGAGACGGTGAAGACCCTGGAAATACGAGGAAGAGAAGAGACAAAAAAGATTAACATAGATGGATGCCAAGAGAACGGAAAGAGTTGAGCAAGTTTGCGCGGCTTTGTGCGGGCCGTCGATTAATACCCATGCGACTTGGTGGACGGTGTAAGTGGTCACGGATTGCTTAGTGTTGTAAGTGTACGGAGTACATGTACTCGATTTAATTAGTATCAACGCTACATCTGTACTTTTGTTTGTTTACCACAATGTGCGGGGAGAGTAACGCATTACTGAGAGCATCTAATTCGGTGAACTTTGGTCAACGTGACCTTTGATATTGCTGTCTGTTATTGCTGTCTGCTTTTGCTTCTAGTCCCTAGATAAAAAATGTGTACTTTTCAATGTGAAATAAAACATTTCGACCCTTTTTCAACCACACTTTGACGAGAGACTGTCGATCCTTTCTTTTTCTGGGGATGGAGACAAACAACGCACAAAAGGGCGGGCACTAAAACTTGCGCATGGAATGCAACCTACCGAGTTTGTTGTGTTTTGTATTTTCTGGGGTTTTATTTCATTCAGTCTGTCTGCTGGGTCCGTCTGTTGTGTCCGTCATTATCTAATTTCATCCGCTCTTCGCCTCTTCATCAAGAAGACCTTATCCGGTTAAAATGCAGGGCACAACTTTACATTTGCACAGGTGCCGTGACCATGTCGGGCAATGTTGATTGGCATGCCTTTTCGCTCTCCATCTAGCCAATAATGCAGCGTCCATTAACGGTCGTACATGGACAGCGTATTACTCTGTGCCTTCATGTCCTCGTCGATCATTTGTTTCTCATCTACCCCGGATGCACAATGCATGAATTGTTCCGTCCTATGTCTGCCTGGTTTTTCTCTGAGAGTAATAAGCCCATTTATGAAATGATGATGCAAGAATTGGCACCGTGTCACTGCTTGTCTGTTTCTGTTCCTATCATTTCCACTAATATTGTCACAGATTGTCTTGGACATCTGTCACTGCAGTTTCTTTCGTCTGCTGTGATACCTGTCAAGTCATTGTCGGCTATCTGTCTCCCATCTGTCTCTGAGATGTCTGCCGGAGATTGCCATGCGGTACCTGTTGTACGGAATCAAGAACGGACACTCGGACAGATACAAGTCAAGTCAAGTCAGGAACATCTTCCGTTTTTTTTTATGTGGTACAGATTCGAAAAGAAAACTGCCACCCGCACCGCCGTCGATTACGCCACCTCCATACTCGTCTACACTCGTCCACACCCTTCTATCCGGCTAAAGCTGCCTTCATTTTCGTCTTTGTTTTAATTATGCTTAAAACAGTGGTATTAGTGCTGGCGCCCTCACGTGCTTATTGTCATGCTCTTTCATTTATATTCATATTCTCATTACATTCGAATTTAGTCTATGCTGTTCTCCCTCGTCTATTACATCCCTTATCGAAAAGTCAGTTTCTCCTCTTTCTTTGCCTACACATACTCTCTGTAGTACTCGGGCACCTCCGGCCATTGGTCTACACCGTCCTGGATGGCCATGGCCATACCGCCGAGCAAGTGGCTCTGGATGTGGCAGTGGAGGAACCAGGCGCCCGGGTTGGTGACCTGGTAGCGGACGACCATCCAGGTGGGGCCGGTGTTGGCGGCGGGGGTTGCGAGGGTGTCGCGCTTGGGCGGGTCAACCAAGTTGAAGCTTTCGGGGATATGTTGGACGGCCTCGGCGACCGACGAGTAGTTGAAGATGCCATCGCCCGACCCGACCAGCCACATCTTTGTGCCGTGTTTGTGGATGGGATGGGGCGGCATGGGGAACGACAGGGCCTGGACGACGAGGTCGATCCATTCTCCAGTGAGGGTGGTGATGGTAACGTTGTTGTCAATGTTTGGATGGGGCTGGAACAAGACGGGAGTCTCGTTGTCGAGCTGGATCGGGTAGATGCTGTTGTTCAAGGCCCAGTTGTAGGAGGCGCCGGCGATGCGGACGCCGAGCGTAAAGGTGCGGTCGACAGTGGCGTTGCCCACACCGACGTCGGGAGGGAAGGATTTCATCAAGGGTTGGCTGAAGAAGACGACGTCGGCGGTAGTGTTGCCGCCGACGTCGTTGATGTAGACCGTCGGAGTCGACGATGAAGTCGCCGAAGGTGACGACGGTGACGAGACAGAAGAAGAGGACGACGACGACGACGAGCCTCCACCCACGACGAGATTGGCAAACCCGGCGATACTCTGCGCGGTCGTGTCCGACGCGACCCGGATCGTATAGTTGCCATTCTGGGTCACAGGAATCAGCACCGAGTAGCGATCACCATTCGTCACTTCAATGGCATCCACCAGCATGGGCTCGACATACGACCCGTCGACGGCATAGATCCACAAGGGTGGCTGTCGATCGAGAACACAGCCGTCATCAGCCCAAACGTGCCAATCACATCAAACGCCGCCCAGGTCGTGCCGCTGGCGTCCGACGTACAGTCCGGAAGGTCGCGGTCGACCTCGATGCGGGCCAGCGAGTGGTTGGTCGGTGTGCACACGTCAAAAATGTCCGGTGGGACGGCCGACAGGTTGTTGGGGATGCCGGCGGCCAGCACGTTGCCGATAATGTTGGCCGACAGACAGCCCTTGGCAGTGAGCTCCGTTTCGTTGCCGAGAGCGAGGATTTGGGCTTGTGGTGGGGTGAGGAGAGACTTGCGCTTGGCTTCGGACCAGCAGTCGACCCGGCCCTGGCCGTTGATGAGGAGGGCATCGTAGCAAGGTGTCTCGATGCCGGCGGCGATCTCAATGGCCCAGCCCTCGGCAGAGGTGACGTGACGGAAGTCGCTCAGCACCAACGGGCGGCTGGCCGCCTCGGCCGCTTCCATCGCGGCGATCTCGGAGGTGTCGTTTGAAATAAAACAAAAAGGCTTCGCCCTTTCTGAAGACGGTCGAATGATGACGGGCCCGTACAGCCCGTCGTCCAGCTGCCCACGCTCGTGCGCATGGTACCAGTAGCTGCCGTACTGCGTGGCTTTCCACTGGTACAGATAGCTGTTGCCCGAGCGGATCTGGCGCTGCGTGAGGCCTGGCACGCCGTCTGACCAGTTGCTGCCTTCCATCTCGATGCCGTGGAAGTGGACTGTGGTGTTTTGCGGCATCAGGTTGTGCACCAGCACTTCGACGACGTCGCCCTCGTCCACTTCGAGGAGTGGACCAGGGAACTGGCCGTTGATCAGGGCCATATCGCGGGCGGGCGCATAGCCGTCGGGGGCATGTTTCTCCCAGGTAATGGTCAATTCAAATGAGCGGACACGGCCGCCTGCGTCGGGTGTGAGAAGGCGGGGTGCTTCTGTAGAAGAAGAAGCAGTGTTGGTCGTGACAGTGACATCGGCGGCAATGTCAATGGCTGCAGCATTGACGACGGCCAGCCATGGTGCAGCCCAGACGAGTGCCGAGCTGGCACGGTGTAGGAGACGCATGACGAGGGTGGTGCTACCAGAAATCCTGGTAGTTGACGAAGGGATGAAAGGGATGTGAAGAAACGAGAAGATGGGATGAAGTAAGGAAATAAAAGAACACGCACAAAAGAGCACAGTATTATAAAAGCATGTCTATGTCAACAAGAGGTGGGCATCGTGTCGATTTTATTTACAAGTGAGACACTCCCTTGAGACGAGGAATGAGATAAGAGCGTACTGTGTAGAGCGAAGAGCGTAGAGCGAGAACGAAAGACAAGGGTTGAGGGAGTGAGGAAGTGAGAACATGTTGATCATGACCTGCGCTGATCACTTTCTGACAAACTCCACATCAGACGAAAAAGAAAGGAAAGTCGAGAAAGAGAAAAAGTGAAAGCCACAAGACGGCACCTCTCACTGCGTACACATACATACGTCGTACATCACAGACAAGAACAGCAACTTTTTACGACGTCAGTCTACGACGCCCATTGACGAAAGTAGGCTTTCAATGGACCCCGTCGGTCCGACCTACAAACTCGACGAATCCGCGGGGGGAAAAAAAAAAAGAAAAATACCGACGACATATGCGGTCAGTGTTGGTGAGAAGGGGAGAAAGAACGACAACAGGAAGGAACAGCAGTCGACGCAGCGTCCCATCAAGCCTCAGCCTCTTTTTGATGCACGAAAACATACGCAAACACCAAAAACAAACACATGGCAAGTCGGTGCGAGCCAACCGGTGCAGCCAGACCATGCAAACAACAGCAAACATCAGACGTCAGGCCAGTCGTAACTCGTCTTGTCTCGTCTTCCGTCATCTGCAGTATGTGTGCTTATTTTTAGGGGAGGGAGGGAAAGGATCCAAGTTTAAAAAAAAGATCGACCTTGGAAAATAAGATTTTAGGCCGGCGTCTGTCGGGGCTTGGCTGGCAGAGGGCCTGCATACTGTTAGTTGTGTTTTACATACATCCTCCGTATTCCGTCCAAGTGGTCCCAAGAACCGGGTTCGTTCGATGTCGGAGTGAGATGACACTGCCGAGACTGCTTCGCTGGCAAGGAGGTATTCAAGGAGCGAAAGCAGAAGGAGGAGGAAATGAACAGGTGCGCTTTGGTCCACCGTCTGACGTAGAATAGGTCTGACATGCTTTTTCACTCCTGAGTAGTATCGCAGCAGCCCAGCTGGCCGTCAGCACCGAGACCTTGGAAGGCTCAAAGTTTTGAGGCTGGGCTGAGCTGCAGCTTTAGACGCTCGCCTGATTGGGCTTCTTTGGGTTTCGCGCAAACGCCTGTATTACTCCGTAAGGCTGCTGTAATCGCCGATCGGGGAAAGTCGTACATGCTCCGTCGTCCGTGTCTCTCTCCCCACCGTCAACAAGTCGCGTATTGACAAAAGAGTACGTCGTACTATGTACTCCGTAATACACTCCGCACTCCGTAAAAGAGGGTAAGATCAGCACACGCAAAAGAGCGATGGACATTTCTGCCAAGACAAAGGACAGAGAGAGACGCGACAGGGGAAGACAACAGGAAATCAAGAAAATGAATGCATTGTGAATTATTTGAGTTATCTGAATGTACAATTTTGTGTTCTCATGTTGTATTTGAATTATGAAAAAGAAGAGGGAAAACAAGACTTGACAACGCCTGATGTCTCTTTTCTCCCTTCGTCTACACTGTATTGTACGCTTCCAACACATCCAGGGGAATCCCCAGCGCTTTGCACCGTTCTGCATTGCCAAACGGCACGGTTGCGCCGTTCCACTGGAGAAGGCGGACAGTGGGCGCGGATGCATTGACGGCCGTCCACGCGCCTGTTGTTTGCGTTTGTTGAAGCGTGGCATTGTGCCCGCGCACTCTGAGATAGTCGGCGCTGGGGTTGGGGTCGCCCGTCCGCGCAAACGTCGACCAGTAGTCGACCACGAGCTGCATAAACGGCACGTCAAAGCCATCGCGGTCGGGCAGGCCGTCGCGTGCTTCGGTGGCAAAGACGACCATTTGTTCGCCGGCATGGCACTTGTAGTACTCCAAGTCAGGGTCCCCATTTGGTTTTTGGGTAGTCTTTGCCGGGGTGCACCACGGCTTGGTGTAGCCGGCGGTCTGGTAGGTGCGGTTGAACTGGTAGGCGTAGACACTTTTGAAGGAGTTGTGTTTGGCGGCCGAGTAGGATTTGGCGAGGTCGTAGCAGGTAAACTCGCCGTCGGTGGCAATGGCCATGCTGGCGTTGAAGATGCTGGCCGGGTTGGTTGTATTTGAAGAAACGCCAAAGGCCGAGACAACGGAGGTATCGGTGGCCACGGTGGTGCTGGCATTTTTTGGGAGACCAAAGTGCGTGCCGACTTTGGTTGCCAGATATTCTTGGAACGTAGTGGCATTGCCCGGGTAGTCGTCAATCAGCACACCCGACTCGTCGCGGTTGACGCCCGTCATGACGGAGATGTTGCTTGCGAGTCCTGGGTTGATGGACGTGCCGTTGACGACCAGCCACGGCTCTGTCAAGTAGACACCGTCAATGACGGCGCCGTTGACATTGGTCGTCAGGTTGGTCAGCTCGAAGCCAGACAGCTTGCCGAGGCAGGCGATCGCAGCGGCAGCGTCACTCGAGTTTCCACACCCCGCATCCGCCAGCACTTTGGTCGTTCTTCCTTTGAAACTGGCCGCCGGCGTGTCGTACTCCATCCATGCAAACCTGCCGTTGCGCGGGTACCCTGGGGGTCGGACTGCATGATTGCGCGGTGGAAAAGCCCGCGGGCCTTTGGTGATCCCAGCAGGATATGCGTTGCCTGGGCCCTGCCGACTCGCCAAAGAGCGTCACCCGCGAGGCATCACCACCAAAGTACTGAATGTAGTCGCGCACCCACTCCAGCGCGGCCACCATGTCTGAGAGCGCATAGTTGCCGCGGTGGACGCCGTCGTCAAACGCCAAAAAGCCGGCATTGCCCACGCGGTAGTTGACACTGACACTCACAACATCGCCCCGGGAGGCCAGGTTCGTGCCGTCCGTGTTGGGGTTCTTGCCGCTGCCAGAGGTAAAGCCGCCACCATACAGATACAGCATGACAGGCTTGAGTTGGGAGGTGTCGTTGCTGCCCATCGCCGGCAAGTAGGGTGTCCACACGTTGGCAAACAGGCAGTCTTCACTGCTGCCGCTGCGGACTTCACCAATGGGCTGCACACAGTCGGCGCCGGCAGTCACGGCCAGGACAGGATCCGGGCTTGTGGAGAACGTCGCCTTTTCCGCGTAGGTGAACCGTGCCGGCGGTTTGGCATACCGCACGCCGCGAAACTTCCAGACATGCAGATCGCGGTAGCCGGTCAGCAAAGTACCATTGACGGACTGCACGACCCGCCACGCCTGTCCGTTTTCTGTCGATACCGTCGACGTGTTGGACACGGGGGCGCTCTGTGTGCAGAGGATGGGCAGACTCGACAAGCAGTCGGCGTTGGTGATGTTGCCCGAGGCAGTAATGGACCTACACTCGTCTGCTGTCGAGGATGCCTTGCCGATCCAGTATTGCTGTCCAGCTGCGGCCAGGCCCTGGAACTGTTGATATCCCAGAGAGCTCTGAAGGGCTTTTGAGAACGACGCATTCTCCGGCCGCCAGGGCGTCTCGCCCAACAGAGTACAGCTCGTCGAGGCGGCGCTAAAGGGTGACGGCTGGTGCACCAGGATGGCGGCCGACCCATCGTTGGCCGCGCCGTCCAAGTTATTTTGCGACAGAATCGTGAGGCCGCCGCCAGTGAAGAGAGCAGTGGCAGGCTGCAACAGAACAGCTGCTGCCAGGATGGCAAGACTTGATTTGGCCATGTCGTCGACTGTTGTGGAGTGATTTGAGGTGATGTCTACATCTTTCTTCGACAAGAGACAAGAGGAAAGACTTGGCACTAAACTTATATATACTAGAGAAGCCAATGTCCGGACCCTATATGACCGTTTGCTGTATGCGAGCCGCAATATACAATGTCAATATACACTGTAAATAACGTAAAAAGGTATAAGCGGGAATATGCCATTAGCCGGGAGGTGAAGTCCGTCCGCGGGAGGTGTTCCGTGGAGCGGTGTATTGTGGTGTAATTAACCGTCAGGTACAACAATAATCAAAGACGGCATCGACCGCCCGAGCATATACCGGACGAAATTCAAATAAACGAATTGACGAGAGTGCTATGATGGTGAAAACAAGCTTGTGTATTAATCACGCATCGCAGAGTAGATTTGAATATCTCTTACCAACCTCTTCTTTTCTTTTCCTCTCCTTTTCTCCTTTCGATTTTGATTGAGACGTGATTGTTACTTTTCTTTTTATGTACAGTTCGACCACCACCGTCCCCGTCTACTCGTCCTCCTCCTTCGGCACCACCCCATAGGCCAGCGGCCCGTCATCGTTGACCGTCGCCCGCCGCACATCTCTGGCCGTCATGTCTGTGGTGTAAGGATTGGCTCGGTGCATGCACTGCCGGTTGTCCCACCACACCAGATCGCCGCCGCCGAGCCACTCGAGCGAGAAGACATACTCTGGTCGGGTGCAGTGGTCAATCAGACCATAAATGAGCTTCTTGCTTTCATCGTCATCGTACCCCACGACACTCTTGGCATGTGCGGCAATGTACAGTGTCTTGCGGCCGTCGGGCGCTTCCTGCACGAGTTTGTGGCGGGCCGAAATTGTGGGCTGGTCGATGTTGTTAAAGGCGTCGGGTGCGCCCAGCCGCCGCGAGTGCCACAGGTCGTGTTCAATCACGAGGTGGTCGAGCTCTGCCTTGCGTTCTTTTGGTAAATCAGAGTAGGCCCTCCGCGTATCGGCAAAATGTGTCCAGCTGCCGCCGCGGGCTGGTGCGCCGTGCGATAGGAGGAGTGAATACTTGGCTCGGGGACGGTGGAAGGACGAGTCGGTGTGCCACAGCGCGTTGCCGCGGGAGTGGTGCCAGCGCCGGCTGCCGGGCTGGACGGTGGTGCCGTCGATGTTGATGCTGCCCCATATTAGTGATGATGATGATATGAGAGAGATGCACAGTCGCGCTTCGCGGCGAATACTGGGGTTGCTTACTTGCTGACATCCCACAAATAAGGATTTCCCGATGCGGTCATTCTCCCGCCCATAAAAGAACGGATTGATCTCCAGGTCCCGGCCCAGCTGCTGTGTAAACGCAATATGGCGGTCGTCGTCGAGTCCCGTATCCCTGAAAACGAGGACGGCAAACTTGTCTTGCAGTGAAATCAACTGCTGGACGATCTCGTCGGAGACGGGCTGGGACCAGTCGACACCGTGAATCTCGGCGCCAAAGAAAGACGTGCTTGTCTGCAGGATGGGCTGAATAGTCAGTCCGCCTTCTTTATACGAAGGTGGTACTGTACTTGAAGAAGCATCACTGCTTGACCGTGGCCACGTGTTGGCGTAGACGGTCGTGGAAGGGACCTGCATGGTGATGTGATGGTGTGCTGAAGAGCAACAAAAAAGAACAAAAAAGAAACGCTATGCTGTGTTGGGTGCTGTCCGTTGTCTGTTGACTTCTTATCAAGATATGCGTATCTCTTCGTCTTCCAGAGTGTTTATATCATTCGCAATCTGTGTTTTGAGCAACGCATCATCAAAGCAGAGTGTGTGTTGTGTCGGCCTGGACCGACATACAGTCGGCAGTGCGGGTCAGATGCCGACTTACACGTAAGGTGTCGGGACGGCGGCGACGGATCCACCCGTTTTCCAGGGTCTTATCAGCGCTACGACGGTGTAAGTCGGCTTCAGTCGGCGCACATGGCCCAATCGGTGGAGAAGTCGATAACAAGAGAAAAGAACGAAAGAAAAAGACGAAAAGAATTGTAATGACATAATTTTCAGATTGAAAATCGATTTCATTTGATTTAGTTTTATTCTCAATCAGTTGTTGCCCTCTTCATCTCATTCTCATCTTATCGATTACCCTTCTACTCTACAACAACAAATTGCATCATACACACAACAAAACAATGTCAGACCTCCTCCTCATCACGGCCGGCCCGTTCCAGTTTCTCGCCCGCCTCGAGAGTGAAGCAGCCCCCAAGACCGTCGCCGCCTTCAGAGAGCTCCTGCCCTACCGCCAGAAACTGATCCATGTCCGCTGGAGCGGCGAGGCCATCTGGGTTCCCTTGGGCGACCACGATTTTGGTGTTCCTTTTGAAAACCACACGGCCCATCCCGCACCGGGCCACTTCCTGTTGTACCCCGGCGGTCACTCCGAAACTGAACTTTTACTGTCATACGGAGGCACGGCCTTTGCCAGCAAGATGGGTCCACTGGCGGGCAACCATTTTCTGACGGTTGTTGCGGGCAGTGAGAACTTGAGGACACTGGGTGAGCGGGTGTTGTGGCAAGGCGCGCAGGATGTGGTGTTTGAAGTGGCGGACGAGAAGGCTGTCGCTCGCTTCCGCTCGTTGCCGCAATCGAAACTGTAGCCGCCGTACGGCGACCACAGCGACTACGGCGACTACATGGCCCAGTCATCACCAAACACAGACAACGTTGCTGGCCAGGTCATGTCGGAGTCGCCCATAAGGTCAAACAAGTTCTGCAGCGGGTGGTCGTGGAGGTCGACGACTGCATCGCCTGTGATAGCAGGCGTTGTGTCGGCGACGTCGCTGTTGTCAACGATGACAGTGTTAATGGCTGGCGCCGTCGGAGCCAACACCAACGACGCCGCATTCGCCACCAACGTACTGATCTTGTCAATTGGGCGGAGGGCGCTGCCACGCCCGCCGCCATCGCGGAAAATATCGACGGCCAGCTGGGCCAGGCGGGCCAAAATAGACGACTGTCGGGGTTTCGTTGGACTTCTATGTGCTGTGGACTGTGGCGTCAGACTACAGATTTGTAGGTCGTCGTCAATCTGGCCGCGGACGTAGCACAGCACGAGAAAGATCAAGGCAAACGCATGCGACACCCAGATGGAGTCGACGGCGTGGTCGAGGGAGCGGCGGGCAGCAGGGTCGACGTAGAATGCGTCGGACGGAAAGGTGGAAGGGTCTTGTGACGAGAGCTGCCAGACGTGGTCGGCGGCAGCGGTCGAAAGAGAAAAGAGGATTTGGGCGGCAGCCGTCAAGCTGGTCTCGAGGGCGCCCAAGACCCAGACCTGGAGGGGCAGTTGCTGGCGCGGTGTGGTGTCCGAGGAGGAAGACGGTCCTAAAGACAAGATGCGCCTCAAGGCAGAACTGTTCAAGGCGAGCTGGTACCACTGTGTCTGTTAGCGAGAAGTAAATAACAATAAAATTGAAAGTTAGAGCGTACTCTTAGTGATGTAAACGGCAACTGGTTGTGCTGCATGTGCGTGTGCCGTAGCTTGGGCAGCCAGTGCCTCTGCCAGTCTTCAAATCCCATGTTGGCCCGTTTGAGGACGTCAATGGACGTGCCTTCAGCGTCTCCTTTGGCCCTCTGCAAGATACACGCCAGCTCCACCAGCGCGGCATACCGTCCGTCCCCCGGAAACTGTGCCATGCGGTGCTGTCCAAATGCGCGCGCCATGCCCTCGACGCGGGTAGCCTCTATGGACGACGGGAGGCCGGATGTTAGGGTGAGATTGCAGTCGTAGGTCACCAGGTTGAGCCAGATGCGGGCCTGCTGGAGAGAAGTTGTCGAAGTCGTCGTTTTCGCAAACTGCAAAGCCGACCTCTCCAAACCCAGAAAGGTGGCATACCTGACGGCTAGACCAAACACGACCCATGCACTCAAGTCGTTGTACCGACTCTTCGGTTGGCCTTGGCGGTCCTCCTGGTCCTGCGTGTAGGGCATCCACTGGGAGTACAGCAGCAGCGAACAGACGGCGTCCATCGATGCGTCGGACGGTATGGGTGTTAGGAGAAGACGCGAGATGGCTGTATCCCAGAGCGTCGAGGCTTGAAAATAGCGGGGGTGCAGACCGGTCGATGTTGTCACAGAAGAAGAGGAAAAGGAAGAAGAAGAGGTAGACCAAAACTGCATCCCAATGCAGACGACGGCCAGAAAGACGAGGGGTTGACCACTCCTTAGTTGGTCGACATCCCGTCCCAGTTGGTCGTCGAGAAACGGTGCCCACGGGTGGCAATTCGAAAAGTAAATGTCGACGGCTTTGTGTGCTTCGTGTCGTGACAAAATGCCCAGACGGACGGGGTCGACAGTCGTCGTCGCGGGTGACGACATTTGACGCCGGCCTCCTTCAGCCGACCGAGCTGTGCCTATGCTCTCCGGGGAAATGGCGCCTAGGGACTGAAGAGTGGCAATGGGTGCTTCCAGCTGCAACGAGTCCATGTTGAAGTCGGGCTGTGTGCACGGCGCAGGAAGCGGTCGGTCGACGTAGCGTAGATGGGGTGCTGTGTGAGAAGGTGGTGATACACTCCGGCGAGACACTCTCGAGTCTTGGTCTGACGCCATCACGGGCGTAACTGAGGATGTCTTCCTCAGTTCTCCCTCCAATTGTCCAATCCTCGCCTCGTGCATGTCGATCCTTTGGTGCAAATCCACCACCAGCTGGGACAGTCGTGCCGGACCCAGCTCGTGCTGTTGTTCTGCGCGGTTGTCCAGGTCCGTCTCAAACGAACACGTCGTGCCGTTGCTCGTGCATCGCTGGCAGGGTGTCGACAGGTCGAAAGAAAAAGCATTGTTGTCCGCAGATCGCGGCAAGCAACGCTGTTTCCGACTCCGGCACTGGAGACAGGCTCGCGTTGTGCGTGGCTTTTTGGTGGGACGGTCGTCGAGACGGCTGTCAAGACGACTGTCGAGACTGTCTCTTCTGTTGTCGTCCATGGTGAGAGATCAGCACGGTTGTCGTAAAATGTACACGACAATATCGAAATCAGATCGAAATAATCTGTCCAAGGTCAAAAACTCTTCAAAAGAAAGACAAAAATACGACATGAACATAATTTATTACAGAGTAATCCCAACATTTTGCATTGGACACTCCTGCTGAAGATAAGACCTGCCAAATGTGGAGTGGATAGTGTCAACTGCTTGTTGTAAAGATAAGAACAAGTCCGTGGAAGTGCCCTGTAGGATGCAAGCTTGTTTAGCGTCGACGGAACACCAGTGCTTCTTTTTGTTTCTTTTTCTTTTCGCCTGCCTTTGTTTTATTTGATTTTTTTCGTCTTTAATTTTAATAGCTTTAGTTGTCCTGTGTTGATTCTTCTTGCTTTTGTTTCTTATTTTATTTGTTTTAATCTACATTATTCATCTCCTCTCACTTCTTCGCTGCCGCCTCAATCTCCTTCTCGAGAGTAAACATATCCTCAAAGGCCTTCATCAGCTCGTCTCCTTCCTTGTCTCCCAGCGGCAGCAGTGGCCGTCTGGGAGCAGCTCCGTATCCATGTACTTTGCTCAAGACGTATTCTACAAAGTTAGCGACGATCTCATTCAAAATCAGTGCATGCGGGACGACCTACTCATCCCCCGTATACCGGCCGGCATGGCATACGCATCGGCCCGCGCCAGCACCGACTGGATATGATTGCGCTCCACCGTCTCTTGGGTCGACAACTCGGCTTTACTGAGAAGGTGCCAAAGACGCATCGTCGCCGCCGGTGCATAGTTGGGAATCCCGCTGACGGTGCCGTGTCCACCGGCTTGGATCCAGGGTGTCAGGTCGGCAATCACGCCGTCGAGCAGCAAAAAGGGATACGGTCGACTGTCGTTGATGCCGGGCGTTGTGCGTATAGTTTGGGCGAGTTGCACCAGTTTTCCGACACTGCCGCCGCAGGTCAGCTTGACGCCGCAGAGGTTGGGCGCTTTTCTCATAATGGTGTCGATTGTCTGGGCGGACATGTCCTGCCCGGCGGCATTGGCCGGGAAGTTGTACAGAAAGAGCGGAATGGGCGACCCTTCACAAATGTCCACGTAGTACTGCACGACCTGCTCGACGTCCTGGTTGAGGCCGGCGGCATAGTAAGCTGGGAGAATGGCCAGTCCAGCATCAGCGCCGGCAGCGGCAGCATCGTGGGCCAACCTCAGCGTTTCTCTCGTCGAAGCACCACCGACGCCGGCCACAATTGGTGTTTCACTCAAGCCATCATCATCGAGTGTTTTGCGCACAAAACGGATAAGGTCAACGCGCTCGTCGGGTGTCAAGTGGACGGCCTCGCCGAGGGAGCCCAGGCAGAGAGGGACAATGCCACGGTGGGCGAGGTCTACTGGTCAGTGACAAAACAAAAATTGAATACTCTCGGGATACCTACTCAGTAGATGCTGCTTGTAACTGGCATAGTCAATGTCTTGGTTGTCGTCAAAGAACGTGGGCAGTGGTCCGTAGACACCGGGGTGGAGTGAGCGGACCATATCTTCTGGCGTGTGTTGATGCTGCTTTCGATCTCGACAATTTTGATCTGGTGTCTGCTTCTGATCTAGATCATCTTCTGTCTCTCATCTTTTTTTTTTGTTTCTTTTCTTAATCTCATTGACTTGCGTCGATGTGTCTCGCCTCGCCGTCATTGGTCGGCAACTACTCCGACGGGCCGACAGTTTTGTGAGGCGTTACTTGTGTAAGTCTTATCTTTTCGGCGCGTTCTTATCTCGACAACTCGACAGGGGTAATGCACTAAGTTTTTATGTGCTGCAAACAAGACGATACGGCATCTTCCGTGTTGCCTTTCTTATGTTACAATACATAGCCTTCACGGCAATTGTCTTATCCTCGACCCCAGAAGGTAGTCTACCCCAGGCCCAGGGCCCTTTGTGCCTTGCATATCTATCTTGTACGGAGTAGTGCATCCTTTATCACTGTATCGTATATCTCGGCCAGTGAGCCGCGAGGCCGACCACAACCAGGGAGCTCCTGAATGCAACTCTCTTTGATAACACATCGACTCGAACAGCATCCTCGACAAACCGCTATCTCGGCATGCATCCCGCATCAACCGACATCGTATTAGAGGAATTGCATTACTTATAATGTTCGCGACACTTGTATACATGAGATCGCCAAAAGAAAAAGTCTAGAGCAGTCAACTCCACATTACCATCACTCACCTTTACTCTGTACAATTTCTTCACTTCACCTTACCTCTCTCACTCCACCCTCACCATGGAATTCTCCGGCGAGAAAAGCGCCCGTGAGTCGCCAACGTCGCCAACACCCAGCGAGCACCATGGCGACATTGTGTCTTCTTCCACAGCGACGAGTGCGGTCTCCTCCGACCTCCACCGTGAACTCCGGCCCCGCCACCTGCAGATGATTGTCATTGGCGGTGTCATCGGCACGGGTCTCTTTTTGGGAACGGGCGGCAACCTGCAGGATGGCGGTCCGGCTGGTCTCCTCCTGTCGTACCTCCTAATGGCCTCCTTGTTGTATTCCGTCATGGTCGCTTTGGGCGAAATGGTGTCGCAGTTCCCCATGCCCGGCGGGCAGTTCGCTTTGGCCGCCCGTTTTGTGTCCCCCGAACTCGGTTTCGCCATGGGCTGGCTGTACTGGTACAACTACATTATCGTGCTGCCGGCGGAAATGTCGGCGGCGGCCGTGCTGATTTCCTACTGGACCCCCGCGGGCGATGTCGACTCGACGTGTACGGCCGGCATCTGCAGCAATGCCATGTGGGTGGGTCTGCTGTTGATTTTTGTCTTTGTCATCAATTATGCCGGCACGCGCGTCTACGGCGAGATGGAGTTCTGGTTTGCCTCCATCAAGGTCATCACGATTCTCGGGCTGATTATTGCCGGCATCGTCATCAGTGCCGGCGGCGGGCCCAACCACACACCGATCGGGTTCAAGTACTGGCGCGAGACTGGTGGATTCGTGCAGTACCAGGGCATCGCGGGCGCCAAGGGCCGGTTCCTGGGCTTCTTTGCCGATTTGATCTCGGCAGCTTTCGCTTTTATCGGTACCGAGATTGTCGCCATTGCCGCCGCCGAGACGGCCAACCCGCAGAAAGCCGTGCCGCGCGCCGTCAAAGGTGTCTGGGTCAGACTCGTCTTGTTCTACTTAAGCAGCGCCTTCCTCATCGGCCTCCTCGTGTCCCCCACCGACCCGTCCCTCAATCTCAACTCCACCGCCGCCAAGAGCCCCTTTGTCATTGCCATGACCAATGCCGGCGTGCACGTCCTGCCATCGATTGTCAATGCCGCCCTCCTCACAAGTGCATGGTCCGCGGGTGTGGCCGACCTTTTTTGTCAGCTCGCGCACTCTCTATGGTCTCTACACCCGTGGCCACGCGCCCAAGATTGTCGGCAAAGTCCGCAAGGACGGCCTGCCCTGGGTCGCCGTCACCATCGGCGCGGCCTTTGCGCTGCTGTCCTTCATGGCCGCCAGCAAGAACGAGGCCGGCACCGTCTTTGGCTACTTTTCCAACATGACGGCCATTTGCGGCATGATTTCCTGGACGGCCATTCTGTGGACAAGCATCCGCTGGCACAAGGGACTCAAGGCACAAGGCATTGACCGCAACACGCTCGTCTACAAGGCGCCCCTGCAGCCGTACTTGAGCTACTACGGTCTCTGTGTCGCCGTCATGGTCATGATCTTTGGCGGGTTCACGTCGTTCAGTAGGTGCTCTCCTCCATACATTTTATTGTTAATACTCCCCACTAACATCTCAGTCCACACGTTCAATGTCTCGTCGTTCATCACGACCTACTTCCCCATCCCCTTCTTTGCCGTCCTCTTCTTTGGATACAAGTTTACCCAAAAGTCCAAAATCATCGACTACAAGGACATGGACTTTGTCTCCGGCTCATCCATCCAGATTCCCAAGGAGGTGAGACAGTCTTCATCCCAAATCAGATTTCATTCGATCTAAATAAACACAAACTAACAACAACAGGCCGGCAAAAAGTCGTGGTGGAAGTCGGCTTTTGATTATGCTTAGATGAGGACATCCTTGTTGGAATCAGAGTGTTGGGACGGAAGACAGTAATAGACACACGGCCGAAGATACATCAGACCAAACAAAAATTACACGACCGTTTAAGGGACAATATTTACAATACGTCGTACATCAGATGAAACTGCTCGCTCTCAGTCCATAAGGGCCGAGGCGGCCAAGGTCAAGGTCAAATTGTTGGCCCTCAGCCAAGCCCCCTATTTTTGCCCCCTACTTTTCTTTTTTCCTTGTTGGCAAAACGGGCAGTCGCGCCGTTTTGGCAGCTGTAACGGCTTTCTTACAGGCACGGAGTGCTTGCTGTAGCAGTCTGGTCTCCTCGTCGACGTCGTCGTCGATATCGGGGCCACTACCACTGTTGTTGCTCCATACCGCTCGCCGGCCCAATGAGGCCAATGAGGACAGGGCCGATGACAGGGCCGAGTACAGGACCTCCTTAAACCACGCCGACCATGGAAGTCGCCGTTTCAGTATAACGAATGCGAGCTCGACCGCATGCAACGTAGCCATGGCTGTATGCTCGATGGCGGCGGATAAACCGACATTGACAGTGTCCTGGACTTTTTGCCGCATGACGGCCGCTTCTCCTGATGTTGCGACGAATGCCGATGCGCCCGCTTCTGCTCCCACGTCGTTTCGAACCGCGAGGGCGCGGTATCGTGTCTCCCTCAGAATTCTCATAATGTTGAAGCAGTCTTCATGATCTAGACCGTGGGGCAGATCATAATATGAACATCCAGAATGTCGCTCCAAGGCTTTCTCGAGAGGACTGAGCACGTCGGAGGGCGACCGTCGCAGCGCCTCGTCCACTTCCTCCGCTGTGAGTGTGGCCGCAGCGCTGTCCTGCTGAATAAAGGCGGAGAATGTTTTTCTGACAGAACTGACCGAACTGGCCGAACTGGCAGAACTGACAGAAGACAGCGCCGATAGTGGCAGCAGCAGACCCTGTGCTTCGGCCAGCCCGCGCACTTGAATCGTCATGCTTGCCATCTTTCCGGCAGCGGCGGCCAGCAGCTGCGTGATCTGGAGCACGATCTGCAGCATCATGCCTTTATGCAGCTGTCGTTCTGGAGTGATGTCGCCCCCACCATCATCACCATCATCGCGGACCGTCAACAAATCGTAGACGAGGGCCGCGGCGGCCGCTTCGGGGGTGTGAGGCCCGTCCAGACAAAAATGAGTCTTTCAAAGGCCTGCATGGTGATCAACAAAGCCTCGTGGAGACGGCAGGCGGCGTGCACCAGGGCGCTGGTGGTGGCCTCTTCGATGGCCATGTACGTCTGCAGATGGGTAGTGGTCGTGTCGACACTGTCCAAATCGTCGGTACTGTCGGTACTGTCAGTACCGTCGGAACTATCAGGAATGACGTCGTCGGCGTACGACGTCAAGGAAAAAGGGATTGGGACTTGGATCCGCTTATAAAGCGGATTCATCACAAAAAAAGCGTCATCGTCTCTGTCAATTCTGACGATTCTGGTGTTGGTGCTGTTGACGCCCGAGGCCATTTTTGTCTTTGCCTCTGTCGTCGTCGTGCTTGTCTTCGAAACTGTACCGTCTGTCGTGGAGTACGTGGAGCTCGTGGAGCTCGTGTCGTCGGTGCTGCTGGCATCATCGCCCGGTATTGCCTCCTTTTGAGTCGCCATTGTTGTGTATGGATACAACTGTGAGCAGTTTGTCGAAAGATCAGTGAAGAGCAAAAAGAGAACAAAAGAGGAATAAGAAAATAAAAGAAAAAAAGTAGTCTCGATAATTCAAAAATTAGATTATCCAGATTAGTCAAAGAAACGTAGTAGACTGTGTTAAAAGTAAGGGGCTGGGGATATATTTATATGTAGCTTCGTGGGTACAACGAATACATACAGTACACAAGTTAGTCATGTGCCCGTAGTCATCAAGTTATCAAGTCACTCAACGTTGCCTGGTAGAAGGTACTTCCTACGTGCTATCATGCAAGTGACCAACAGACGTAATTAACCACGCAGGCACTTGATAATGATCTCATCGCCAAGGTCCTCTCACAGGCCGGGTGGTTGAAGCTGCGTAATGTACTGTGCACGTGCTATTGTGGTATCAAATATCACCACCGCAGGGATCCAATTTATTAGCAAAGTGCATTTAGTTGTCATTTGCACGCTACAAGGACAATATGGCTTGCCCACTAAACTTGTTATCAACGTCTTATTTGACAACATCAAGCGAGTAGCCAGTAATGACGATAATGATGGTAATGGAACTTGAGAGTTTGGACTATCCATTTTCATCTGAATTAAGCCCTCAAAACGTACTTCATCCTCTCAGCCATCCTCTCAGCCATCTGCCCATGTTAATGCTGTGATCCCCCCAATTCTCCACCGACCATTAATCTAAATATATCGCTGCAACGCCATCGACACTGTCATTAACGGGCTCTTAACAACTTTGCCAGCAATAGGTACAATATGAGCCTAGTGACATCAACGGGCAGCATGAGGTTGACTTTTTTACTTTACGCGGTGCCATCTATTCCTGTAAGATTATTGGGTAAAATTTATCTTATTTGAAGAGTTCTAGACAACTATCAGTATTCTAATAAACGAAGACAGCGACGGCAACAACGGCATTAATATTTCAGGCACCAGGCAGCCACCTGATTATTCCTCGGATCCGCCACATTTCCTCGTACGTCTCAACCCCTTCCTCATAAACCCGCGTGAGGCGTTTTCCCTCATTGATGAGCTGCTCGACCGCGTCGTCTAACGCGTCCATTGCCATCTCTCGCTATACACGGTTGTTCTACACCGTGTACCAGCCGAAAAAGATGGTGGACACGGCCACAACAACCGCCCTGTGATGTGCGTCGTTAGCAATGTACACGTATGGGCATCAGGTGGTCTTGACAGTCTGATACTTACGCCGGGCGCGGGAGCGGGCGTATAATCATTTTTGGCCATTTTGGCCAACTGCCACCTCTTTAGACGGACACGACCCGGCGCCTTGTATTGTCAATAGGGTTATGATGGGGTACATAAACCCCGGGCGCCATCATTGAGTGGTACGGCGTTGTCCGCCGCTCGTGCTCCCTCACGATGGCTTCCGCAACCTCGAAGGTTGCGGAAGCCAAAAAAACCGTTGGTGAGCCACGACCTTACTCTCGCCTGGCGAACCTGAGCGATGTAAATTTTTGTGAGGGGCTTTCCCTCGTAGAGGCGGATTTCGGCCGCCTCGTCGAGCTTATCTAGCTCCGCCTCCCGTTGCCGCGCATTGTGCTGTGGCGCCGGACAGGACGAAGGCCAAAATGGGGCTGTGATGTGAATCGTTAGTAGTGTACAATACACGCGTAGTCACCAGGCGGAACTCGACAATGTGACACTTACAGCGGGCTGGGGCGGCAGCGGCGGCAGCGGCGGCGGGCAGCAAGGGGGCCGGGCACCGGAGCCGTGGCACGGGCTCGGGCTTGGCCGGCAATGCGGCGTGGCCGGGGGCCGGAAGTGCAAGCCGGACCATGAGTAAAAGTTCGAACCAAAAAGTAAGGATGAGAGAAAAACAGAAGAAGAAGAAGAAGAAAAGGGGAGACAGAAGAGGGCGAGAGAGAAAAGGGCGGGATAAGAAGAAAACAACAACAACAACAATGCCAAACCGGCAACTGCTCAAAACAGGAAGGAACGACGCGTCGGCCTCACATTGGGAAAGAGCGATGAACGCATCGCGGCTTCCTTATTCAGACAAAGGCACAAATTGGCAGGCGCGACCAAAGCCATTTTGCTATTGTCGTTGGTGAAGTCATATGTCTTGCTATTTTGGCAAGCGCGACCGTCGTATTGTGCAGGCGCGACCGCGATGTGCAAATCGAGGAAGGCACAATGGACATGTCCATCACTTGATGGTAGGTGCTGCACTCAATCTCTCTACAGAGCAAGAACGGCAGGAACGAGCACAAGTGACTACTCAACCCTAATACGAGTATCGTGAAGTGCATCGTGAAGTGCCGTCAACGAAATCCAAAAGTTGACTTCACCTCTTCCCCGCTGATCTTCTTTACCATCCCCAACAATGCCATGCCATTTCACAAAAAAATGGTCACGGAAGGCACAAAAGAGGAAGTTGGCTGTAGTGTAAGTGGGTGTAAATGGACAAGCGCACAAGAAGCGGGCAAATTGAAACCAGGACCACATCTATAGATCTTTGGAGAGACAGAGGGACCGAAATGGAGAACTTCTAGAAGCTCGCAGGCCGGTTTACTCCTTTTCTCCTTGTTTTGGTGTATTTTGGTGCATCGCCATATTTTGGTGCAGAGTATCGTAGTGTTGCATCCCCCTAAGCGAAGCGATGCCGGTGGATGGGCGGGCAAGTCGGGGCCTTCTTTGATTGTGAGGGGAAAGAGAGAAGAGGGTACAGGCTGGAGTTTCCTATTTCGGACTGGAGGTGGACTGCCAGGTGAACAAGCACTCTGGGCGATGCTGGGCGAGACTGGCCTGAATGGCGTCGGTGGATGCGTCAGCCCCACTCGCTGTTAGTTTGTCCCCAGAAAGCCAGGGCCTCTCCAGGGCACTCCGCCCGTATCTCTGGCCAGTTACGTAAAAGCCGCGATTTGGTAGGGATCTGTAGTCGATCGTCCAGCGGCGTCCGGGGCATCTACGCCCATCTACAGCACGATCCTGTTCGTCCAGTTTGTCCAGTAACAACGTCCCAGACACTTTAATAGCTGCTCTACCCCGCAAACAAAGAGAGCAAGAAGAACAAAAAGAAAAGCAACAGGAAAAAGAAATAAGTCAACTTGCAACATCCAATCGGTATTGCAGCCATCCCTTTGTCCTTTTTATCTCGTCTCTCCAAATCAAGAAGACAAGACAATCTCCCGATCTTCCCGTTTTCCCGATCTCATTCATCTCGACAAACTATTTGACAGGTTGAATAAACGACTTTCACCACAATCCGACGATCTTCCCCGGGCTCTCACGACAACAGTGAACGTCGTCAAACAACATCTCATCCCAAAGACATCAAATCGCATCCCGCAAAAGGTATGCGACAATCGACGAAACGACCGACCGACGCCGACTGCGATCCAAATCCAGATCCAAATAAGAAACAAAAGTGTACGGGCTCCCGCCCAAAGACTACGACGACGACGGCGACGACGACAATGAGCCGCCACATCAAGTCCCGGTCGGGGTGCCGTGTGTGCAAGGCCAAGCGGCTGAAATGCGACGAGACGGTGCCTTCGTGCCGCAACTGTGTGAACCGCGGGATCGCGTGTCCGGGGTATCGCCAAGTGCTGAGGTGGTCGACCAAGTACGAGCATCCGGCGCCGGTGGAGAAGAAGAGGGGAGCGACCGGAGGAAGTTCGAGTACTGTGACGGCAGCGGCGGCCGCCATCCCCGAGTTTTCGGAGTTGGCCACAGCGGCATCGCAATCGATCAAACCGAGCAGTCCACCCAAGGCGAAGGCACCACCGCCACCACCGACAGAGTCGACCATCAATTTTGACGCTTTCGATCCGTTTGAGCCTGTTGTCAAGACAGAGGCAGCACCAGCAGGACGACAGCCGTTATCACAGGTACCGCCAGTGCCACCCTCACAATCACAATCACAGACACAGTCACAGACTCAATCTGTACCGGCATCGTCACTCTCGCCCACACCCTCCCACACCTCTTCACACTCTTCTTCAAGCTCCTCCTCTTCGTATGGCCAGCATGGACCGCCCGTGGTGCCTGTTCTGGCCAAGACGGGGCCGGCGAGCATACCAACAGGCGTGCCAACGTCCGCATCCGATCCATATTCCTTCGCCTACTCAATGCCACCAACGTCGTCATCATTGTCGGCAGCGACAGTTTCTCCGCAATCTTCTATCGTGTCGACTGCCGTCAACAACTGGCAGCTCACAACGTTGGGCCACTCGGTACCACATTTTGGGCCAGTCGAAGTCCTCGAGGACGATACCGACAAAGACCACTATACCCTCGAGCTGTGGCAGCCAGAGCGTTTTTTCACATAACCGACGGTACCAACAGCAGCAGCTCCTCCTGTCAACACCCGCCCGCGGCCTGACCCTGCCCGGCACTTCACTCGTGGAGCTCTGGTTCTCGTCGGTCTGCGGCATGTGGGCCGCCTACGACTCGCCCGCCAATCCCTTTCGGCGGCTCTGCTCGAGTCTGTGGTCCAGCAACGAGGCCGTCTTCTTTTCGCTGCAGACCATGGCGGCTGCTTCTTTGCCAAAAAGACCGCCGAGCGTCAGCGAGATTGTCATGCTGGCGCCGCAAATGTCGACGCAGGCGCTGATCCATGAGCTGCAGGAGCTGTTCGGGCCTGACGCAGGTGGTGGGAGCAGCGACGGCGTCAGCCGGAGCGGCAAACACCTGCCCCATCTTGGGAAGGGAATACATGGCAGCAGTCCTACTGGCTCCACCGGCAGTACAAAGTTCCCCGCCGGCCTGTTGACCTCCCTGTTCTGCATGTCCTCCTCGCTGAGCTGGATCGATGCGCGCCAGCTGGGCATCCAGTATTTGCGGAATGCGCGGTCCGTGATTGACCTGCTCGACCTACGGGCGGGCCAGCTGTCGGCCGACGACCGCGAACTGCTCGAGTTTTTCCGGGGGTGTTTGCTGTATGAAGAGATGCTCCGCAGTATTGTCACGGACGACCAGGAAGACATTCAGGCCTTGCTGGACTGGTCGCCGCCGACGGCCGGCGACAAGACGGACCTGCATCTCCACGCCTGGGCGGGTGTGCCCATTGTCCTGATTGGCCTGTTTGGCAAGGTGATGGCGCTGTGTCGGCGGTCCCGCAAAGTATGGCGCAAAACAGCCCGGGCGACGTACCAGCTGCTGTACCAGGCGATGCAGGACATTCAGGAGGGGCAGGCACTGGAGGCGATGCTGCTCGCGATTGAGATTCCAGGAGGAGACGCGGCAGCGTCGACGTTGGATGCCAAACTACAAAAGGATATATATAAAGCCGCCGAGGCATTCCGCCTGTCCTCGCTCCTCCAGCTCTACCAGACCTTCCCCGATCTCGTGTCGCAGCACCAACAAGCACCGGGCCAGGCAGGCCAGACCATGCTGGGTCCTCCTTCGTCAGGGGAGAACAATGCCCCCGCCACTGGCCGTTGGCTGCTCCCGCTGGTCCTGCACATCGTCGACCTCCTCAGTAGCATCCCCGCGACTCGCCCATGCGCTGTCTACAGCCGCTGCTGTGCCTCTGTGCAGGGAGCGCTCTAAGAGTGGAGGCAACGGACGTGCCGGCAGTCAGGACGACGACATCTGCAGTCGACCTTGTTGGAAAGCAGCCGTCATCGTTGCCGGATAGTGGCTTCGACTTTTCCACGTCTCTTTCTTCTCTGTCAACGGCTGACGCCGCCTACGACACAACTCTCTCAACTGGCACCTCGACATCGGCCGTCCACCGCGCCCGCGACACGTTGCGCGCCCGTCTCGGCAAACTGGAACAGAATTTGCCGCCGCGGCCCATTACAGTGGCTCGTCAGTTGCTCGAAACAGTATGGATGACGTACGATACGGAGACGCCGCCGAGCCGGAGCCATTGGCTGGACATTATGGCAGAGACGAACTTTGAGAGTGTTTTTGGATAGGGGTGCGTAGCTGGCAGACAAGACAGCTACCAAAGGGAGCCGACGTCGGAGAAGAAGAAGAAGAATGGATGATTACGATACTTGATACCAAATTGATGACTTCATTCACTGATGAATTTAACAAGATGTACAAAAATTGAATGAGTTTAACGGGACTTAGGATTGGAAGCATCTCATACTTGGCATTAAAATTGAGTTGACAAATTGATTGACTTATAAAACTATCATTGAACATGACTAAATGCAACGGTATACTCGCACCCTCTCAAAACGACATCACCTCCACTCTTTGGCTTCCTACAGCCTTGACTTCATGTTGATGTGGATGGCCTTGATGGTCGAGTACGCCTCGAGACCGGCCTCGCCCAGCTCCCGGCCAATACCGCTCTGCTTCACACCGCCAAAGGGAATGCGCCAGTCGCTGTCGTTGCTCGAGTTCACCCAGACCATACCGGCCTCGAGCTTCTTGGCCACGCGGTGTGCACGCGTGAGGTCGGTCGTGAACAGCGCGGCGCCGAGGCCGTACTCGGTGTCGTTGGCCAAAGCGATGGCCTCCTCTTCCGAGGAAAACTTGCCAATCACCACAAAGGGGCCAAAGACTTCTTCCTGGAAGATGCGCATGGTGGGCTTGACGTTGGTAAAGACGGTGGGCTCCACAAAGAAGCCCTTGCCCGAGGCCGAAGCGGCCTTGGCAGCGGTGCCACCTGTGAGGAGAGTGGCGCCCTCGGACTTGCCGACATCGACGTACGACAGCACGCGCTCGTACTGGGCCTTGGTGACCTGGGGGCCCTGGAAGGTCTCTTCGGCGAAAGGGTCGCCCACTTTGGAGATAGCCTTGACCTGCTTCTGGAATGCTTCCAAGAACTTGTCATACACCGACTCGTGCACGAGAATGCGCGACGTCGCCGTGCAGATCTGGCCCTGGTTGGACATAATGCCGCCGTGGGACCACTCGACCGCCAAGTCCAAATCGGCGTCGCCAAACACCAGCAGCGGGCTCTTGCCGCCCGTCTCCAAGGTAATGTTCTTGAGGGTGCCACTGGCCATCTTCATAATCTGGCGCGCCGTCGCCGTCGAGCCCGTGAAAGCAATTTTGTCCACCTTGGGGTGGGTCGCCAGAGCCGCACCTGTCACGGCACCTGCGCCGTTCAAGATATTAATCACACCGGGGGGGAAGCCGGCCTCGACCACCAGGTTGGCAAAGTAAAGAATGCTCAAGGGAGTCTGCTCGGCCGGCTTGAGCACGACAGCATTGCCGCACGCCAGCGCGGGGCCCAGCTTCCACGCCGCCATGGACAGCGGGTAGTTCCAGGGATAATCTGGCCGCAAACACCGACGGGCTCGCGCACCGTGTAGGCAAACTTGTCCGGCGTGGTCTCAATGACCTGGCCAAACCGCTTGTCGGCGTAGCCGGCGTAGTAGCGCAGCGTCTCGGCCACTTCGGTCAAATCCTCGTCGCGGGCCACCGTGTAGGGCTTGCCATTGTCCCAGGTCTCAATGGTGGCCAGGGTCTCGCGGTGGGCCTCGACGAGCTCGGCGAGCTTGTGCATGAGCTTGCCGCGGTCGGTGGCCGGGAGCTCGCCCCAGGCGGGGGAGTTGAGGGCGGCGCGGGCAGCGGCGACGGCGGTGTCGACGTCGGCAGCCGTGGCGGCGTAGACGGAAACAATTTCGGATTCGTCACTTGACAAGTTAGCGACTGAGCGTCACACAGTCACGATGCGACCGAAGGGAGGACCAAAAGACAAAAAAACTTACGTGGGGTTGATGGATGTAATCTTGCCGCCGTCGGAGGACTTCACCCACTCGTTGTTGATGAAGAGGCCCGTGGGCTGGGCGTATTTGCGGCCATTGGCGCGGTGAGCTGGACGGTGAGGTCGGCCATTGTGTGTGTGGTGTGAGGGGAGAATGTGAGGTTGTGAAAAGAGAGTTGGTGATGTTTGAGAGAAGACAAAGTTGAAGCTTGACAGAAGTGACGTCGACTGAAATAAATGGAAGACGTATAGACAGACGCTCACGAAAGCTTATCTGGAGAGAAAGACAGAAGCGAAAAAAGAGGGAGGGGTGGTGTTGCAATCTACCAAGTAAGTGTTTTCTCAAATCCCAATAACAGTTGGCAAAAGACAAGGGACAGAAAAGAAGAGGAGGGGAGGCAAAAGACAAGATCAAGACGAAAGCAGGACAGAATCAGCAAGGCGTCAGAAAGGGGTCAGCAAAACGTCAGCAAAGGGTCAGACAAAAGTTGTGAGACTCGGGGAAGCTCTTTCCTCTCCATGACCACACACGTCTGTCTGTCTGGCCCCGCGATTTCCGACCGACTTAGGAAAGAACAAGCGCCTCTGGCTTTTCTGCTCTCAAAGAGAAAGAGCGAAGAGCGTAGAGCGTGTCGCGCGCTCCTTCCTTGCACCGTCGCTGGCCGCGCTGGCTGCTTTAGTTTGGACTTTCTTTCCCAAAGAGGCAAAACAATAAGAGAGCTCTTGTCCCTCTTGTGCCCCTCTTCTCTCTCTCTCTCTCTCTCTCTCTCTCTCTCTCTCTCTCTCTCTTACAGACTCATTATGTTATCTTGCCTCTTCTCTATCTACTGATGGAGTGAAGGTCAGATCCCCACATCCTGTTATCGGAGCTACTCCTCAGTATGCCATCCATCTTTTTTTTTGACTGCGATACGACAACGGAGGGGAAGCATACACAGTAAGAAAAGATATGCCTCGGGCCCGCCGTTGGAGAACCAACAAGAACAAGCTCGACTAAAGATACGACGTACGCCGTATCAGAAAAAGAGTGTGGGGTGGACTGGCCGATAATGCGCTGGAGCTGATATCACTGAAAGCGAGAAAGAGGCGACAGCTGCAGAACGATGTCAGAAAAGTGGACGGGACAACAGGCCTGAATACGGTTTAGTGCCATTCAGAGCATCTTCCAGTGGTGTGAGTGCCTGCCGCCAGCGCAACCCTGCTGGCAGATTCCCCTCACGACAACAGGCCTGGACGCCCCCAAAAAAGACCCAAAAAGAATGACGTCCCCGTGCAGCATCCACTTAACACGGCGTCCCCTTGTTCTCCTTCTCTTCCCCACACACCAACCGTCGTTACGTTTTGCCTTTCTCCCTTTCGTCCTTTTTCTTTTTTTCTCTTTTTTTTTTCTTTTTACGTTTTTCCCGCTCTACGTTTCTCATGTCACTTCCAATCTCTTTAATAGGGTTTCTGTTACGTACTCATCGGCTGTCCCCAGACTTGAGACTCTGGGGAAGCCGAAGCCCCAAAGTTTCGCCTCTTTAATGGCGGCCGACTCCCGTAGACTGTTCCATAGACCGTTCCACTCTCCCTATTCTCACTAGACGATCATATCCGATGCTGTCTGTCTTGGCTTTGGGCCTTGTTCCTGCCCTGTCTTTGCTTGTTCTTCCACTGCCTACTGCACATATTTCCCTATCTCCCGTTCCACCGTTCCATAGTAGAAAAGAGTAAATCCATTTTACACATCTGTGCCTCCCAAAACAGGAAAGTCGAGGCGTCCTTCAAACACACAATGTCCGTCCCGTCTGTTTGCTATTCCCACCGTCCACGGCTCAACCTTCTCCATTCGGGTTGACAGTCCCTGCCCACTACTATGATCTTGTCCACTGTGATCGACTGCTCTATCCCGGTACCTTGCTTGGCTTCGCCCAGACGTCCTTCTTCCCGTGCTGTTGGGTCTCCGCAAGGCTTGCCCTCCACTCACTTACATAGTTCGAGACAGTTCACTTACACAGAAACTGTTTTACAGCTCACTTACACGCCCGCCGCCGACATCGCGATCCCACAATTGTGGGCAAAGGGCAAAAAGGGGGCAACATCAACAGAACCGAGATGAGCCGCCTCTCAAGAGTGTCGCCCCCTAGCCGTATTCATGCTCCTTTTTTCTGGGGAAAACGTGTTGCCCCCTCTTCTGTCCTCTCGGAATAGGGGGAAAGAGGAAACCGGAAAACGCAGGGTCATATGCATTGGGTAATTGGATCTGGTTTTGATTGCCTTTCCGGGGCCCGGAATCCGGGGTTGAGGCTGTTGAGGCTGTTGAGACGGCTGATAGCGGTAGGTGGGAAAGGGTAACTTTGAATTGACGGAGAGAGAAGAGGGTGTGCAGGATATGCCGGCTGTTGACTGTTGGGTATGAGCTGAAGAATGATATTGCTGTATGATAATCAAAAAGGAAGGATGGATTGTATTGAGTTTTTAACATTTATTTTCATTATAAATTTGGTGAATTTTGTATATTTTCAATTCTTTTTTGTTCTTCTTCTTTTCAACTCATAATAAAAAATAAAAATAAAAAAAAGCACAGTAAAAATTAATGACAAAGTAATTGAGAATGAAGAAGTCATATAGAAAAAAAAAGTATTGTTTTGGTACCACGAAAATAAAGTACGAAGTTGTTTTAATGTAAAGCCTTTTTGATTTGTTTACCCAAGAAAATGGTATCATAGATGCTGTTACTGGTACATGGTAACTAAAACTAAAGAAAATGAAAAACAACCACTAAAGTACGGCCTTTCCAGGCGGTCGTCCCCTAAGTCCTCTAATCTCTAGCCTCTAAGCCTGTATCGTAAAATACACTCTAACTCTAAGAGAGCCTCCTTTTTTTTTGTCCGCTTTGTAGTGGACTCTGCGAGTCCACACTTAGGTCGTCTTCTGGTCGAGAGCTTCGCCATTCTGGTTCTGAGAAAGCTCGTTCTCCGCATAGATGACGCGGGCCGCCGCCTCCCGCGTCTCCAGGTAGTCGCGGCGGCCGCGAATGAACCAGAACGCCGTGGCGATAACCATCATGACGCCAAACACGGCGACGGCGTAGTTCATGTCGCTGGCGCCCGGGTTGGGGGAGCCGGGGAAGAGGAAGAAGACAGTCGTAATGGCGCAGTAGATGACGGAAACCCAGTTGCACAGCGGACCCAAACGGCCCAGTTGGAACTGGCCGCCGGGGGGCAGTTTGCCGCGGCCGGCCCACATGAGGGCGATGATGGGCATGGCATACGAGATGGTGAGGGCAATCGTGCTGACACTGAGAATGGCCGACAACACCGTATCCGAAAAGGTGTACAGGACACCGACGATGCCGATCAAGGCACCCTGCAGATACAAAGAGTTGGCGGGCACCTTCCAGGTCGGGTTGACGGTGGCGAGCAGGTTGCTGAACGGCAGGCCGCCGTCACGGGCGAAGCCCCACGTCATGCGGGAACCGGTGGTCAAGATGGAGACACCCTGACCAAGGCCGTTGAAGATGAAGAGCGACAACAACACAGCGCTGCCCTGCAGACCAATCGTGCTGGTGCACAGGTCCATAAAGGGCAGGCCCGTGGGGCCATCGAGCACATCGTCGAGGGTCTGGATGCAGAACAAGCAGACGACCATGAAGATAAACCCGGACAGGGCACCCATGCCGACGGCCAGCACGACAATGCGCGGCATGTTGCGGCGCGGCGCGGGGATCTCTTCGACCATGTGGATGGCCGAGTCAAAGGCTGTGAGACCATAGGCCGCCTGCACCAGGCCAATGAACCAGGTGACACCGTTGCTCCAGCCCGTCTGGTTGATCCAGGTGCCAAAGACAAACTTGCCCGACTGGAAGGCCAGGTTGTGGCGGACACCGACGGTGATGAGGAGGGCCAGGATAAAGACAAAGAACAGACCGACAAAGCAGACGCCGACAAAGTTGTTGAAGTAGGGCAGGACCTTTTCGCGGCGGCAAAAGATGAGGTTCAAAAACGTCAGGAACACAGTGACGGCCAGGTACACCAAGAACTGCACCCAGCCTGTGCTGGCGCCCTCCCAGTCGTTGTCGAAAATGACCTTCATACCCAGCAGGAAATCCGTCATGAATGCAATCTGGGACGCGCCCAGCGTCCACCAGCCAAACGTGTTGATCCACGCGCAGTAGTAGGAAGCCGCTTTACCGAGACCGGTGGCCGCGCCGTCGGGCCCTTCTAAGAGTTTATAAACCCAGTAGGCCTGGCCCAGCGCGGTGGGCATGCTGCTCACGAGCTCGCCGAGCGACACGGCGATGCACAGGTTGCAAATCGTGACGAGCACCAGACCCCATAGAATCGAGACGGGTCCGCCGTTGGCGAGGCCGCTCGACAGGTCCTGGGCAAACGTCGACCAGGTGCCGAGCACACAGAACGCGAGCGAGAGCATACTGAAGACGCCAAACTTGCGCGACATGGCCTGGCTGTGGCCCATCGCCGCAAGGTCCTGCTCATCCTGGAACTCCTGTTCCTCGGCCTTGGTGCGGCCATGCGGAAGATCGCCCATCGTGACGGTGTTGTGGGGGTGTTGAGAGAGAAGAAAGAAAAAGAAAAAAAGAAAGAAAGAAGGAAAAGATGGTGATGATAATGAAATGGTAACAAAAGAGACACAATGTCAAAGGAAAGACTGAAGACGTGAGCACCAACCGGACTCAGGATTCGGGCAAGACGAGGTACCAATCCGAGCTTTGGACCATTTCTGGAGGACGTTGTAAGGGGAAAACAGGAAGATGGGTTGAAGAGGAAAGATGCCAATTGACTCGAGGGGAGACCAATTGACTGCTGGAAGAGTGTCGATGAGACTGTGTGAAAAACAGAAAACCGAAGGGTTGGAAGATGAATAGAGACAAGCTCCTCTTCTTTGACCGCGTCGCAAATGGTGATGCCGTCTGGTATATGTAGTTGAAAGGAACTCAAGGAACTCCAAGGAACAATACACAATGGACGACCGAGACGACCAACCGGGCGGGACCTTCTTTCAATAGTGTGTGTGGTTGTATTGAAGGGTGTGTCTGGGGTTCCCTTTGCTTTGGCGAGGCCGGCGACGGAGGTTGACAAGTCAAGAGGAGAGTAAGTGTCAGTGTGTGCCCAGTGTGTGCCTGCCAGGGTTTCTAGGAAAGAAGGAAAGAAGGAAAGAAGGAGGAGAGAGTGATCGGCCGTGCCTTCCTGGGTCGCTTGTTCGTTTGTTCGTCTTCGTTTCGTTTCCTCTTTTTTGGCCCTTTCCTTTTCTGTTCTATCCGTCCGCTCTTGGTGCCGTTCTTGGTTTCCTTTGGTGTCGATTGGATCGTTCTTTCCCTGTTCTTCCTCTTTTGCCCTCGAGGTTCGTCTTGCTGAGACGCTCTTTCCCCGCAAAAAGGAATCGATTGCGACGGAAGGCGCAGAGGCGCACAAGCGAAAAGAAAGGCGATAATTACGGCACGGAAAGAGCAAATCGCCTTGTCTCCAGGGTTTTCGCTTTTCGCTTGTGTAATTGTCGTCCGTAATGGAGGGTAGCAAGGGTTGTTAGCAGAGCGGGGACGCCTGCCGTTGCTTGTCGAATAGACAAATATCTGATTCCAACTTTTGTTCTCCAAAAGTCGAATGTGTCAATATCCGTGTGTCACACACTGTTGGGACTAATTTTCTGTTTTTGTTTGCCTTGTGCCTCCTTCGCGCCTTCCTTACCTTCCTTTTGGTGCCCTGTTCCTTCCCCCAAAAAATGGAGCGCACGCGCTTCTGCACAGCACCTTCCTCCCTTGGGAGACTTGGCTTCTGATGGTTTTCGGGCCTGGACCATACGGGAGACCACAGAGGGGGCAACTGCGACCGTCCTTTCTTTCTTGTTTGGGCAGTCGGTGTCTCGTTTTCTTTAGGTGTTTCTTTGAGTGTTTTACAGTGGGTTTCTACGCTCTAATAGTCCTCCTATTTCTGTGGCATTTTTGTAACATTTTTCTGTCTTTATCGCCTTTATCGTACCCTGGCATTTTTTGGTTCTTCATTTTTTTGTGTGATTTGCCTCTATCTTATCTCGTTGATTTGTTCGTTTTTTCTATGGCTTAAAGTTCGCTGGGCCTTTGACGTTTGGCGCCTCTTCTTTTCCTGTAATTCTATTCGCCCCAGACTCCATATTACAGCGTAGACAGAATAGACCTAACGGGCAGACCGCCCTAGACTTGTCTTTGTCGTTTCCGCGTGCCTTCCTAGACAGTCGACAGGGCGTGGGAGGCGCATGGCCATGACTCCATCAACACGTTGCAGAACAAT
Organism: Sporothrix variecibatus; assembly: GCA_016097105.2. Lineage (NCBI taxonomy): Eukaryota > Fungi > Ascomycota > Sordariomycetes > Ophiostomatales > Ophiostomataceae > Sporothrix > Sporothrix variecibatus. The sequence continues at coordinate 3,648,507 of JADMNI010000005.1, forward strand.
GGCTGCTTCTTCTTCTTCTCCTCAGAAAAAGGGGCTAACATTTCGGCCAGAGGGAAGGCGCAAAGGACAACAAAAGAATGGACACAAGAAGGAGGGAAAGAACGAACGAGAATGGCAAACAAAATTAAACGGACGGGAGATTGAAGGACAGGAAAGAACCATGCAGACGAAGTATACCAACAGCGGCTGTTCTTTCTTCTTGCAGTAATGCTCTATTATCGTGTTGACTGTGCCTTCCTTTTCCTGTCCGAGACTGTGTATCACCCTGATGACCTGGTCTGGTCCTTCCCCAACATCTGACATGTTCCCGTCGTCGCCGTTGTCGCTCTCTGGTTCCAGTTCCTGGATTCGAACAAAAGGTCCCGTCTCTTTTTTAAGATAACACCAACCATGCAGCATGACAGTATACAAGACACCACACAACAACACAAGCGCGCGTGAGTGCAACAGCGCTGACCTGACAGGCTGACTGTGAGGAGAACATAGACACCCATCCACACAAAGAAAGCTAACGTGCTAATCCAACCCAATCGGTGGCAAGTGGGCTTTTGGGGCATGGACATGCCTCTGCGTCTCGTTCGGCCCCGCCGCCGTAAACCCAAAGCGAGCAAAAAGTCCATTGCCACGCGGATTCGGCGAATGAGGGCGCCGGACGGCCAGGCGCGGAATCCGTTCCCCCAATGCTTCATTGCGTCGGATAGCCCAGCCAGAGCGCCCCAATCTGCGATACCCCAAAAGTGCGGGCGTGCGGGCATGCACCAGCAACAAGCGTGCAAACCACAAGCAGACACACGCAGACAAGCAAGCTAGGCCCGCCCGGCTGGCAGTTTGCAAAGAGACGTCTAAACGAGAGCCGGGGACCTTTTGCTTTCTGAGGCGGCGAACGGCGTCCTTGTCTTGTCCAAAAGATTAGGGGGCGGAGATATGGCCCCCTCGATTGTTGTGCTCCTTTCCTCTTTGAGAAAGTCCACGCGCTCGAGCTGCGAGATAGGAACGAGGCGAGGGAGGACTCTAGGCTCCAAGTGACTCTAGATGGCCTTTCAAGCAGGCAAAGAGGAGAAGAGAGGGGTCGCCCGTGTGAGGTCAGACCGGCCGATACTGATACGGGGATGGGTTGATGATTGGAGCTGTCCGTCAGAACTGGCCACACAGAGAGCCCTGGTACACACTCAACGCACAAACAAAGCGAGGCAAGGTTGAGTCGCTGGGCGGCTTCCGACGGCCAGACCACACACCAGTCAAAGAAGGTCTGGCCGTGAAGCGGCGTGGGACGACCAACACAAGTCAAGTGGGCGCGGTCGTCGTTGGTTTTTTGGGGGTTCATAAAGCTCCTGGCTCTTCCTCTCCCCTCCCTTTCTTGACTTTTCTGTTTTCTTGTTTTCTCTTGCTTCCCTTTGCTTTCTCATCACCAACTTCACTCTTCACCGTCAGTATCTTGACTTAACATCTTTTTGGCACACCTTTGCCTTCACCTTATCAAAAGCTTCGCTTGTCACGCTCGACAACCACACCCCCCAACCCCACCCCTAACAAACCAGCCTATCTACGGGCACACCAATACTCGCTTGTATGGACGACTACCACAACAGCAGCAACCATGAACATCGACACAACTTCAATTGCGGGCTACACAATCTTTCGGGCCGAGGACACTGGTTCCTCAGCAGTAGAGCCTTCGCTGCAGCAGCCCCTGGTGCATCCGCTGGACCAGCTGTCGATTAACGAGATCACCCTCGCCGCCAAGATTATCCGCCAGCATGCGCAACCCAAAGCGCTCAAGTTCAACTGCATCACCCTGCGTGAGCCCCCCAAGGCCGAGTATGCCGCTTTCCGCGAGCGCCGCGGTCCCCGCCCGGACCGCAAGGCCTTTGCCATTGTGCTCGTCAAGGAGACTATTGTCTGCGCCGAGGTCGTCGTGAACCTCCAGTCGGGCGCCGTCGAGCTCTGGAAGGAGGTCGACGAGGTCAACCCGACGCTGACCCTCGAGGATCTGGACATCACCGAGCGGGTCTGCCGCGCCGACCCCCGTGTCATTGAGGCCTGCCGCGAGCTCGGCATCACCGACATGACCAAGGTCTACATTGACGCCTGGGCCGTCGGCTTCGACGAGCGCTGGGGTCACGATCGCCGTCTGCAGCAGGGCATCGTGTACTACCGCAACTCGGCCAACGACAACCAGTACGCCCACCCGCTCGACTTCACTATTGTGGTCGATACCGAGCGCGAGGAGGTGCTGAGCGTCGACATCCGCCGTGTCAACGGCGAGCGTACTGCCGTGCCCCTCGAGGAGCACAACTTTTTGCCCGAGTTTGTCGGCGAGCAGTACGTCGAGAACCTGCTGAAGCCCATTGACATTACGCAGCCGCAGGGCGTGTCGTTCCGCATGCGCGGCAACGAGCTGTCGTGGGGCCAGTACAAGATGCACATTGGCTTCAACTATCGCGAGGGCATTGTCCTGTCGGACGTGCGCGTCGACGACCCGAATGCGGGCCGCCAGCGTACGCTGTTCAACCGTATCTCGGTTGTCGAGATGGTTGTGCCCTATGGCGAGCCCTCGGCTCCCCACCACAAGAAGCACGCTTTCGATGTGGGTGAGTACGGCACGGGTCTGATGACCAACTCGCTGCAGCTCGGCTGCGACTGCAAGGGCTCGATCCACTACCTGGACGCCATTGTGTCGACGGCCCGCGGTGACGCTGCCGTCATCAAGAACGCCGTCTGCATCCACGAGGAGGACAACGGCCTGCTGTACAAGCACACGGACTACCGTGACGGCACTGTCATTACGGCGCGTGACCGCCGCCTGATCATCTCGCAGGTGATTACGGCTGCCAACTACGACTACTGCTTCTACCACATCTTCACGCTGGACGGCACGTACAAGCTGGAGATTAAGCTGACGGGCCAGCTCAACACGACGTGCATGCACCCGTCGGAGACGGCTGCGCCTTACGGCACGGAGGTGGCGCCGCGCATCAACGCGCACAACCACCAGCACATCTTCTCGCTGCGTGTGGACCCAGAAATTGATGGCCCCAACAACTCGGTCGTCATGACGGATGCCGTGGCTGCCGACGACCCGGTCGGCTCGGCCGGGAACCCCTACGGCAATGCTTTCCTCGCAAAGAAGACGCTGCTGCGTACGGCCAAGGAGGGCGCCACCAGCTACAAGCACGAGACCAGCCGGTCGTGGAACATTATCAACCCCAACTCGCTCAACGAGACGGCACACACCCCTGTTGGTTACAAGATTATCAACAACAACTGCCCGGCCGTCCTGGCCAAGCCCGGCAGCATGGTCTGGAAGCGTGCCGCGTTCGCGCGCGAGTCGCTGTTTGTGGTGCCCTACAAGGACTACGAGCTGTTCCCGGCCGGTGATTACGTCCCGCAGTCGGAGGGCGAGGTGGGGCCACCCGCACAACTCGACGATTCTCGATTGGGTCGAGCGCGACGAGAACATTGTCGACACGGACATTGTGTGCTACGTGCAGTTTGGACTCACGCATTTCCCGCGCTGCGAGGATTTCCCCGTGATGCCGTCCGAGCCGGTCTCGGTGATGATGCGCGCCACCAACTTCTACCAGAAGAACCCGGCGCTGTGGGTGCCGCCGTCGATTGTGGCCGTGGACGCGTCGTCGACGTATGCGTTCGGCAAGGGCAACCACAGTGCTGCGCAGCCGGTGACGGGCGATGCCGCTGCCGCTGCTCAGGGTGGCTCGTGCTGCTCCGGCCAGAAGCCGCGACTGTAAAATGTTTGCGCCTTCTGGCAGGAGAAGGCATAGCAGACAGACAGAATCGACCGTGAAACGTCTTCTGTCGTTGAGCTTGCCTCTCCACTGACTGCCAGAGCATCCTAGCTCACCACCCACCACCTTTTCCTTCTTTCTTCCCAGTTTGATCCAAGGAAGCCTCCCATTCGTTGTCGATGCAGTTTTAGTCATGCATTTATATTTATGCCAATTTAGCAAAATGTTGAACAGCAAATCAAATAAATGAGAATATCATGAAGACCAGAAGAGTCCCTTACGCAACCAATGTGATGATGTTTGTCGTCGACTGTTTGTCCCGAGATCGTCAATTGTCCACTTACAAGACTTCTTAGACACCCTCACTTACACCGGCCAATCGATTTTCCCTCTGTACAATAAATCGACATCGGCAATCATCCCGTCTTATTATTCTTGTTCTTATTCCATTCTTGCAAATCATAAGAGCATAAGTATGGTTTATTATTAGGACGGCGGACGGCACGACAAACCAATCGTAGATCAGCCGTTCCTTGTCTCTTTCGTTCCGCCCTATGCTGACGGCTCTCGCGATTCGTGCATCCCACCCATTTGTTGTGCTCCCAAAGACTGTAAGAGCAAACATTCTTTCTACTTCGTAGGCTGCCTTTGTCGATACAGAAAGCCGGCAAAAGCATAAGCAATTTTGGCAACCGTTCCCAGCAGGGCGGGTGCTGGCGGTGCCTTACACTGGCTTTGCTTCTGGAAGTTCCGCCATTTCTAGCACTTCTAGTGCTTCTAGGCCGTTCTAGCTAGTGAGTCCTTGGGCCTCCGATAATAAGCCGGCGCTCGTCTTTCTTCGTCGATACTGTAATCGGAGCTAAACTGCAACAAGACTGGCCCTTTTTAGGTGGTCCCGACCGTCTTTTTTTTTTTGTCGTTTTTGTTAGAGCTATTGCGCTCACTCGCGTACTCGCGCCTGGCCCGATCTTTTTCTTCAGCTCGCAAAGAACCTCGCAAGCTCCCGCAGCGGCAACAGCAAAAGGCTTTAAATCCTGACTAAGGCGTGACGCAACGGATGAGCTTAGGGAAGGAAGGAAAAGGAGGGGAAAGGGAAAAAAAGGAAAGAGCATCGTCAACTTCAATTCAATCGTCCATCGTTCTTTCCAGATATCGCACCTTCCTTACCTCTACGTATTATCAGCCCCCTGGCATACTGGCACAGACGACTTTGCCGGCAATTGACGGTTTCGGGGTTTTGCTTGGCGAAATCACACCAAAAGCGCAGACGAGGCTTCCGACGATCGCTGCATCTTTTGTCATCCATTTGCCAGCTAAGCCGCCCACCAACTTGACCCTGCGACTGCGACAACGACGACGACCGCGACACGAATTGTTGGACCTCCATTGGCTTCGACCCAATTGAACTGCGCGACAGTGGCGCATGAGACGAGTCGACCCACGATAGCGACGACAAAACAGCTCCGCACCCTCGACGACAGCCTGCCTGCTACGCACCGGGAGCGCAATGGACCGCTCCAAGCTCCGCATCTCCAAGGCGTGCCAGGAGTGCCGCCTCCGCAAGATCCGCTGCGACGGTGGCGAGCCCTGCCAGCGGTGCCAGTTCCGCGATGTCGCCTGCGAGTACCGCAAGAAGGCGCGGAACCGCATGAAGAAGAGTGACCTGCTGGCAGCCAGCTCCGCAGGAGGAGCTGGACAAAGCGGGCGGAGCGCCAACGGCAGTCCGCACCCGTCAACATCAGTACATGCCCGCCCCCGGGTCTCCTCCGCCGACACCCCTTCCTCGGCCTCCGGCGGCCGCAGCAACAGCCTGCAGAACCATAGTGTGGCGGCGACGCACCGCGCGTCCCCGTCTGTCTTCTTGCAGCTGTACTATGGCCCCTCCTCCAATTTTTCTTTGCTCAACGCCATTTACCACCGGATCGAGGGCCGCCAAGTAGCGGCGGCCAAAGCGGATGCGAAACGGAAAGCGACAGCCAACAAGACGAACAGCCGCGGCGACAGCAACGCCAACGCCAACAGCAACGGCAACGACAACAAGACCAATGGGACGACGGCGAGGTGGACTCCTCCGACAGCGACTCCCACGACGAAGCCGAGACGACGCGCGAGGTCGAAGAGATTGGTCCCGGCCTCGACCTGTTCAACAACCGCCGGCTGTACTTTGGCGACCTGGCCGACGGCAACGAGCCGAATTTCAGCCTGGGCGGCAACGGCTCGTTTACCGATGGAGCATCGATGTTTATCGACCGCGCCCTCGCCGAACGACTCTTGGAAAGATACCTCACCACATTCTGGCTCATCCTCCCCATCTGGACCCGCGACGCCTTCCGCCAGCGGCTGGCCGGCTTCTACCAGGCATCCTCGCTGCTGGCATCCGGCGATCCGGATACCATTATTGTCCTGTTGGCCCTGGCCTTGGGCGCGTCCATGCTTGAAGAAGAACTGGCCGCCCAATACCTGTACCGGATGGCCAAGCGCTGGTCCGCCGCCCTCGACGAAATGGTCAATGTCCAGACTGTGCAGATTTCGCTCATGATGTCCCATTTCGCGTCCGAGCGCGCCCGCCCCAACTCGTCCTTTCTGCTGGTCGGCACAGCCGTCCGCAAAGCCGTGGCCGCGGGGCTCCACAAGGGCGTCGGCGGCGGCAGCGGGCGCAGCCATGCCGCCAAACAGTCCCCCGATGCCGCGCGGCAGATGCGCATTACCGTCTGGAGTCTCTATTTCTGGGAGATTTGGCTGTGCTTTTCACTGGGGCGGCCGTCGTCGTTTCCCGAGTCGGAAATGGACGTGCCCTTTCCCACCGAGGAAAAGCTACTGCACTCGGTGGTGACGCTGGCCAAGATTATGTCCAAGAGTGCGGCCTGCATCTATCGGCGGCACCATGATTCGTTGCTCCCGCTATGGAATGCGGCCAACGAGATTCGGAGAGAGTTGCGAGCGTTTGCGGAGCAGCAGAGAGAGGATTTCAACTTTGGTGTGGTGGATGACCCAACGGCGGGCGAGTTGGGCGTGTGCCAGACGATTGTATCGACGTGTAAGTACTCCCAGCGCAGCGACGACAAAGACGTGAGCGAGCAGAGCGAGCGAGCGTCAGAAAAGGAGCGCGAGTGACGAGCGAGCGAAGCGAGGATAGAAAAAAGAAAGAGCGAGCGAAGCGAGGATAGAAAAGATTGCTAACTGACTTGTGTTACAGTGTACCACCACACACTCATCCTGACGTTCCGACCGTTCCTGGTCATGCGCGCCACCATGCGCCAGGAAGACCGCGAGGGTGCAGGACAACCGCACCCGCCGCCGCCGCCGTGGCTCGATACCGCGTGCGAGTACTGTCTGGACGCGGCGCGGCACTCCATTGCCTTTTTGATCCGCGCGTTCGAGAAGAATGAAATGTGCAGGGCCATTCGCTACCACGGCTTCTTTATTGAGGGCGCATCGCATGTCCTGGCGTTTGAGATTTTGCACCACGACGCCGTCGGCCGCGAGGCCAACCTGCCGTGGATCCAGCTGGCCATCCGAGCACTCCAGCTGGTGATGCCCAAACACAAGATCGGCCTACCCTTTCCCGTCGATTTGTCGGGCAACCTGGAGCGGATGATTCAGTGTGTGTACCCTGATTTCCGGGCGGACCAGGTCGGCACGGGGGCGATGCTACCGGGGATCCCGTCGATCCAGTCGGCCATTCCGGGTGCAGCCTCTGCGGGTGTTCCTGCGACAGCGCCGTCAAACAATATCGCTGCTGGCGGCAGCGGCGGCGGCATGGACCACGACATGACAGGCACAGACGGTGCTGGGTCTGCACGTCTGTACGGAGCTACAGCAGGTGCAGGTGCTGCCGGTAACACGGCAGGCCCTTCTGCCTCGTTTGTTCCACAACATCAACATTCACAATCTGCACGGCATCAGCAACAGCAGCAGCAACAGCAATCACAACAGCAACTCATGATGAACCCTCTACCCCAGACCATATCGTCTGCACCAACCCCGCCGACCATTTCGAGTCTCGGCAACGGCATGGGTTCTTCGATGCTCAACGGTCCTAATGCTTCTGCCTCGAATGGCGGCGGCAGCAATGTCAACTCCTTGAACCTCACCGACTTGAGTAGCCTCTCCAACCTGAGCAACGCTCTGCCGCCGCTCCTCTTTCCGTTTACACCGTTTGGCGGGCTGGAAGACTCGTCGAGTGCATCCAATCCGGGCGCAGGTACTGGTACAGGAACGCACTCTCCTCATGTCGGCAATGCAGGCCCAGCACCGCCCTCCTGCCGGCGGTAACACTCCCACCACCGCATCCCACCTCGGCACCGATGCTCCGCCGGCCGACCTAACGGCTGCCGATCTCGGCTGGGACTTTGACTTTGGCACCATGAACATGGAAGCCTTTTTGTCCATTGATCCGGCCATGCCGTACAATTTTTGAGAGCAGCAGGGTCGTCGACCGTAGGTCGGTGATGACGACAGAACGACTATCCATTGTCCTCACCTTTTGCCATCTACATACGTTCCATTTACAGCGATACCACTACATACCACAATATACCACAATGTACATTCCCCCAAACGTTTGAGTGACTTTACTTTGACCCTTATTGTTTACCTGCTCTGCTTGTGCTTGTGATTCTTGGCCATATTACGATTGCGATCATGATCATTTAACAATGCCTCGTTGACGCAGGCTGCGGTGTAAACAGTGAAGCCGCGGGTTTATTTCCCTTTTCTCCTTTTTCTATTGGCCTCGCTATTTCAAAAGTTGACGAGTAAAGAGAAAGTAAAGAGATCGACACGGAACAAGTCTTGACGGAGAAACCGGCACTAAAAACGGAGACCGGGTGCTACGGACACCGACACGGCTGAACCTGGATGGGTAAGAAAAAAAGCGGCCCCAACAATACCAAGATAAGGCCAACAGATACCAAGAAACTACGACATGCAAGCACTAGCAAGGAGTAGCAACGGCTGGGCTGAGAACTGGGTCTGGGCTGCAGGCGGGATAGAGGATGGTGGATGGTGGATTGTGGGTAGGGCAGACACTGTATTACTCCGTAACACGGTAAGACGCGAGTGGTCCGAATTGTTTACACAGTACTCTCAGTCAACAAAGTCTACCAGTATGCTTCTTTCCATCTCATCCGTCGGCTCTTCTTCCGTGGTGCGATGGCCTCACAATAACGTCTGTACCTGAATTTTGGTCCGTAAGCCGGCCGGCCCAATTGCTCTTTTTTTTTCATTTTTTTTTTTTTTTTTTTTTTTTCAGGAACCAACGGTCGAAAAATTCGGTGGCCGAACGTATCGACGTTCTAGCTTCGGTCTAGTTCTTGTTGGCCCTGTCTGTCCTCTCTTCTGCCGTCATTCTTGTCTGCCCAGTCTCATTTCACTACTCAAATATAGCAAAAAAAAAATCACGTTCATCCTGCCTAGCCTCGAGAACATGTTCATTTTACATTATGAGGCAACCATATATAAAATAAAATAAAAAGGAGGAGTGACAAAGGTGAAGCCAAGGAAACATTGTGAGTAAGAGTAAGACGGGAGAATGGTGAATATGTTGTACGACCACAAGAACGCAGGCACGTTGCATATGAAGAAAAAAAGTGAGCGTTGAGGGACAACACCGAGGCCGTTGTTGTTGACGGGCACAAGTAAGGCATGTGGTGTAGCGGGCATGTATTTGCGTGATTGGTCAAAAGTCGTGTAAGTGTAGTGAATTTCCAGGTGTGATTAGGTGTGATTCTTTGGGTTACATATCCGTGTACGTGGTTCACGCTTCCTTTTGTCCTTCTCTCTTTTCTCATGTTTCGGTCCCTGGCCAGATCCAGATCCAGATCGGTACTCATCTTCCATTCTTGTTTTCTTTGTGTCGTTTCTCTCTTTCCCCATTCAGTTTATTTTCCTACCAAAAAAACGCATATCCGTGAAACAATAGCTATGCACCCACCCACGCAGGGCAACCCCACCCAGGCTGACAGGCACTGACAAAAGCTTTGAAAATGCGACGAAGAGATTGGGATGGAAAAGGAAAAGAAGAAGCAAAGATAAGACGGGCTGAAGGCAGAAGATGGCACGGTGGGACAGAGATGACTCTCGTCGTAGTCTGAATGTCAAAGGCGGTCTCTGACTGGTCTAGATCTATCGTTCCTCCACCTGGCAGCCTGCCCTTGCCTGCACTTCTGCAGCCTCCGCGCGTTTTCTTACTTGTCAGTTCGGCCGGCGATGATCCAAAGCTGCCAAAATGGATGATAAATACGGTGGAGTGGGCACGTCCTCTTGTATAAAAAAAAGAAGAAAAAAAAGGAAAACTCCGAGTCAGAAGTGGATTCGAGAGAGCGGCAGACCGGATATGTGGAAGTACGGATGTAGACGGAACTACGGATGTAGACTAACACCTGAAAAAGTAAGAAAAAAAGTAAGAAAGGGGATTTTGGTAAGAAATGTCGAATTTAGGTGGGGCAAACACGACCGCGCCCCATGGCTTTTCAACAATTTGGCCATGTACGGTCGACGGAGGACGTGATGGAGGAGTATGAACGCGCTTTGGTCAGTGCATGGGCAGGCGGGAGCGGGCGTCTCTGAAGCCGATAGAAAGTAAGAGAAAGGGAGAACAAAAAGATACAAGCACGTACCGAGATAGGGCGAAGGTTTACACGAAAGTTGGCGTAGGGGCAATCTGATGAAAGGTGAAGGCAATATGCCAAATTCGCAAGTCTAAACGGGGAATATGGAAATAGAAAACACGGAGCTTTCCATGGAGTACTTCGTACACAGTAGCTTGCTTTTGAAGTTCGTAAGCTTGATAAGTATCTTAGACAAGAACTGATAAAAAGAGTTGGCTTCCCATGTTTTTATGATCCAGTAGAAGACATCAAGGTCCTTCTCTACTCATTCCCTTTTATTGGCTTGGTATTCGCCATCAATCAATCAGCTTCCCACTTGAAGCCCTTGACTGGAACGACATCACCGACATCACCGACAACCAGCCAATCGACCTTCTTTTCCTTTCTTTTGATTCTTTCTCTCTTTCATCCTTTGTTTCCCCCATTTTGCCTCCCTCACAACTCTCACGATGGACGCCTCTGCCACGGCCAGTGGTGGCAGCAGCTTCACCGATGTCAATGTTGATCGACAACAACAACAAGAGCAGCTCGAAAAGAAGGAGGATGTCTCACCCGGTGCCGGTCTTTTCGACGGCGACACGGACGTCGACATGTACAACGGAGCCGGCATTGACAACAACAACAACAACAACAACAATGGTCGCAACATGACCAACATTACGGAAGATGTGCCTGCCCGCGACGGCCTCCAGCAAAACCACAACAGGAAACGCATGACACTCACATTCAACGACGTCACCGTCCGCGTTCAGGCCTCGGGCGCCATGCTCGGCGAGACTCTGTTCTCTCGAATCGACCCGCGCGTCATCTTTGCCCGTGCGGGCGGCGAGCAGCGCGACATTCTGCACAAAGTGACGGGCCAAGTGTCACCGGGCGAGATGATGCTGGTGCTGGGACGACCGGGTGCCGGATGTACTTCTTTACTCAGAGTCTTGTCGAATCACCGCGAGTCGTTTGGCCACGTCGAAGGCTCCGTGCATTACGGCAACATGGACCACGTGGAAGCCCGCCGCTACCGGCAGCAAATCACCCTCAACACGGAAGACGACATCCACTTCCCGACGCTGTCGGTGGACCAGACCATTACTTTTGCTTTGCGAAACAAGACACCGCATACGCGCAGCCAGCCCGAGCATGCGTCCAAAAAAGACTTTGTCCACTCCACACGGGACGGCGTGCTGGGCAGTCTGGGCATTGCCCACACGGCGCACACCAAGGTGGGCAACGAGTTTATCCGCGGCGTGAGTGGCGGCGAGCGGAAGCGGGTGTCCTTGGCCGAGATGCTGGCGGGCCAGAGTCCTGTGCAGTTCTGGGACCAGCCGACACGCGGTCTGGACAGCAAGACGGCGCTCGAGTTTATTGAGACGCTGCGGCGGTCGGCCGACGAGGACCGCACGACGGTTGTTGCAACTTTGTACCAGGCGGGCAATGCCATTTACGACACGTTCGACAAGGTGCTTGTGCTGGCCGAGGGGTGTGTGATTTACTATGGTCCCGGTCGCGAGGCCCGGGCGTACTTTGAGCGGCTGGGGTTTGTGTGCCCGCGAGGCGCCAACATTGCGGATTTCCTGACGTCCGTGACGGTCATGACAGAGCGCGAGGTGTCCCCCGACTTTCTGGCACAGGGCGGCCGCGTGCCCAACACCCCGCAGGAGTTTGAAGCGGCGTACCAGCAGAGCCCCATGTTCCGGCACATGCGGGCCACCGAGGAGGACCCTGCGACTTTGGGGGCAGAAGTGGACGACCTCCAGGTGGCCGTGGCGGGCGAGAAGAAGAAGCGCAACAACTTCTGGACCGTCGGCCAGAAGCGCAGCGTCTACACGGCCGGCCTCAAAGACCAGATCCGCTACTGCACCATCCGGCAGTTCCAGATCATGCTGGGCGACCGTCTGTCCCTGGCCGTCAAGGTTGTGTCGGCCACCATCCAGGCGCTGGTGTGTGGCAGCTTGTTCTACAACATGCCGCTGACGAGCGAGTCTATTTTCTTGCGGCCTGGTGTCCTCTTCTTTCCTGTTTTGTACTTTCTGCTCGAGGGCATGTCCGAGACCACCGCCTCCTTCATGGGCCGTCCCATCTTGGTGAGACACAAGCGCTTCGGCTTCTACCGCCCCACGGCCTTTTGCATCGCCAACGCCATCACCGATATCCCTGTCGTGCTCGTCCAAGTCTCTCTGTTCTCAGTCGTCATCTACTTCATGTCCGCCCTGCAGATGGACGCCGGCAAGTTCTTTACGTTCTGGATCGTCACCGTCGCCAGCACTCTGTGTTTCCTCCAGTTCTTCCGTGCCATTGGCGCTCTCTGTGAACACTTTGGCGTCGCCTCGCAGATGACTGGTTTGTTCTCAACCATCTTCTTTGTCTATGGCGGCTACCTCATCCCCTTTGACCGCATGCACCCGTGGTTCCGCTGGATCTTTTATCTCAACCCGGCCGCCTATGCCTTTGAGTCGCTCGTCGCCAACGAGTTCCAGGGTCTCACACTCGACTGTGTCTCGCCGCAGTATGTGCCCTACGGTCCTGGCTACGATGATCTGGGCATCTCGCCCCAGCGTGGATGCACCATTGAAGGCAGCGATGCTGCGACGGGCCTCATTGACGGCGCCACCTACATTCGGGAACACTTCATGTACTCGCCGGGCCACATCTGGCGCGGCTTTGGTGTCCTCATTGCCTTTTGGATCTTTTTTATTGCCGTGACTGCCCTGGCTTTCGAGTTCCGCAACAGCTCCGGCGGCTCGTCCGTGCTCCTGTTCAAACGCCACTTCCGTAAGTCGGCCAAGGTCCCTGACATCGAGGATGTTCCCGTCAGCGAAACAGAAAAACAAGGCGCCACGCCCAATGCTGTCTCTGCTCCCCCTTCCTCCTCGACACCCCGCCAGTCCACCTTTTGCTGGCACGATCTCGACTATTATGTCAAGTACCAGGGTGCCCAGAAACAGCTGCTGGACAAGATCTTTGGCTTTGTTCAGCCTGGCAACCTCGTCGCTCTCATGGGCAGCTCCGGCGCCGGCAAGACGACTCTCCTCGACGTCCTCGCCCAACGCAAGGATGCCGGCAAAATCAACGGCTCCATCCTCATCGATGGCAAACCACAGGGCATCGCCTTCCAGCGCATGACCGGCTACTGCGAACAAATGGACGTCCACGAAGACACTGCTACCGTGAGAGAAGCCCTCGAGTTTTCCGCTCTCCTCCGCCAGCCTCAAGCCACGCCCCGCTCCGAAAAACTGGCCTACGTCGAACACATCCTGGATCTCTTGGAGTTGCGCCCCTTTGCCGACGCCCTCATCGGCGTCCCCGGTGCCGGTCTGTCCATTGAACAGCGCAAACGTGTCACTCTCGGCGTCGAGCTCGTCGCCAAACCCACCCTCCTGTTTTTGGATGAGCCCACCTCGGGTCTCGACGGTCAGTCCGCCTACAACATCATCCGCTTCCTCCGCCGCCTCGTCGATGGCGGCCAGGCCGTCCTTTGTACCATCCACCAGCCCTCGGCCGTCCTCTTCGAGGCCTTTGATTCCCTCCTCCTCCTCGCCAAGGGCGGCAAAATGGCCTATTTCGGTGACACCGGCAACCAGTCTGCCACCGTCCTCGACTACTTTGCCCGCCACGGCGCGCCCTGCCCCCAAGACACCAACCCGGCCGACCACATTGTAGAAGTCATCCAGGGCAAGGCTGCCGGTTCGTCCAACAGTGCCAGTGACTGGGTCGACTTGTGGGACCAGTCGCCTGAGCGGGCGGCTGCCTACGCCAAAATGCAGTCTCTCTCACAAGAAGCCAAAGAAAAGGCAGCTCTCGCTACAAACAACGACGCCGACGCGTTTGACGAGTCCTTGGAGTACGCCTCGCCCAAGTTGTTCCAGTTCCGCATGGTTCTCCACCGTCTCATGGTCCAGCTCTGGCGCTCGCCCGACTATGTCTGGAACAAGATCAACCTGCACATCTTTGCCGCGCTCTTTGGCGGCTTTACCTTTTGGAAGATGGGCAACACGTCCTTTGACCTGCAGCTGCGCCTTTTCGCCGTTTTCAATTTTATCTTTGTGGCGCCGGGATGCATCAACCAGATGCAGCCCTTTTTCCTGCACAACCGCGACCTGTTCGAAACCCGCGAAAAGAAGTCCAAAACCTACCACTGGATGGCCTTTGTCTGTGCCCAGGTTGTCTCCGAAATTCCCTACTTGATCATCTGCGCCACCGTCTACTTTGCCTGCTGGTACTTTACCGCCGGCTTCCCCGTCAAAGCCTCCGTGTCGGGCCACATGTACCTCCAGATGATCTTTTACGAGTTTTTGTACACCTCCATCGGCCAGGCCATTGCCGCCTACGCGCCCAACGTCTACTTTGCCGCCATCTCCAACCCTCTGCTGATCGGCGCCGGCCTCATTACCTTTTGTGGCGTCGTCGTCCCCTATGCCCAGATGCAGCCCTTTTGGCGCTACTGGCTCTACTATCTCGATCCCTTCAACTATCTCGTGGGTGGCCTCTTTGGTACCGTCATCTACCCCGTCCAGGTCCAGTGCGCCGAGTCCGAGTACACCGTGTTCGACCCGCCGCAGGGCCAGACCTGTGCCACCTACATGGCCGACTTTTTAAGTGCCAACGCCGGCTACGTCGCCAACGGCAGCGCCACCGCCAACTGCCAGTACTGTGCCTACTCCACCGGCGGCGACTACGCCAAGACGTTTAACTTGAATGAAGAGTACTATGCCTGGCGAGACACGGGCATCACCGCCCTCTTCTGCATCTCGTCCTACTTGATGGTCGTCGTCATGATGAAGTTGCGCAGCAAGAAGACCAAGAGTGCGCGGGAGGACTGATCGAACCCAGCCGAAGCGAAGCCAGACTGGGCGAGAGAGGTTCAGAGCTGAGAGTCGAAAGCTCTCATCCGCTTGTGTCTTGTTTTTATTTTGACTTCAATCTCTTGATTTTTGTGTTTTTTTTGTTTTCTTTTGCTTTCCTACTACTTAATATCTCTTTTGTTTGTTTTCTTTTGTTTATATCTGCATTTGGATAGACGCATACCTGGCCCCAGGATAGATTGGGCCTCATCGATGGCTATAGATGGCCACAGCAGAGACTGATAGAGTCATAATATACTATTTTGCTTGACAATAATCATGGCTAGACATAGACTTGGGCAGACCCTGATGATCTTGATGATCGAAGTGATAAGAGACCGGGTGTCAATGTTGATGAGTGATGTTAGTCGTGTTGGCCCGCATGTTGATGGTGTGGTAGATCACTGATAAAAGAGCGTGTCTATGTGCCTGGTGTGCCTGGTGTGACAACTGGCGTCGGGAGATGGACAAACCGCCGGGGCAATGTACCTTTGTGTCGAGAGATGGGATGTACTGTGCCAGGGTGTATCACCAAAAGAGTCACGTGTCAATAGCGTGTAAGTCGGTCGGGGATCGGCATCGACATAAACAACGGTGATGGGCAGGCACATGGTGATCCATCAATTCACTTTACTAGCTGTGACTGACTTTCGAACTGTATCGCAATGGAACACGATAAGCTCTTGGATGTAGGAGAAAGCTGAAGCAGGGTTTTGCCCTGTACGGTGTTTGTTTTCGGCCGAGTTGAACTCTGTTCTCCATTGTATCACGTCTTTGATGTCATTGTGCTGCCTTGTCGCCTTGTCGAAGCCAGGATTTGGGCTGGCAATGACTGTGTTCCACGGCAGGGAAGCTGACTTGTCATATCGAAGAAGGAGTGTGGGTGTGGCTACTTCATTGTACAGCCTTCGGGATAGGGCGGCGATAATATATATTGGGTGGGCTGCCACGATTAATATATTCTTGTGAGCGTCTCCGTTCCAGGGAACATCTATAAATGGGGGACGGTGGAACCAATCACTTTAAAGCTGGCCGTCTATACCAATAACAATGCAATTGGCGAGATAACTAAGACATGAAGTCATTATTATTACTTAAAACATGGGGTTTCCTACACCTCACCTAGCACGAGTCGGACACTTATCCAACTCTATTTTCTATCAGTTTTCAGTTTTGCTCCATGCTGTCGTAGAAGCACTGTGTCGTCAATATGTACGACGTCGACGATACTCTGGGGACCGATGCAAAGTGACGTCTAGTATATAGGATGACGAGAACGGTTAGAACGGGTGACGACGATGGCCTAAAGGGGAAATGCCTCCTCTCCCTAAAATAAAATCCGGAGGATTCCTTCGGTGGGATCGCGGGCGTAAAGCATACAAAAGGCGGGGGAGCTCAGTCCCGGCGCACGATGACGGCGTACAAGTAGGAACGGAGTCGGACTTGTCGCCGGGACGGGACAATACTTGTTTTTTTTTCACGAGGGTATGCGGAGCCGATGCGTGGTACTTGGAGGGGGGAGGAGCAATGCAACCTTCAAAGTACAGGACATTGATTGCGACGACTTACTTCGCGAGCACATTTAATACTTTTCTAGCGCTGTCTGTTGGCTTTCTCGTCGTCGTGTACTCGTTGATGGAGGATGTAGTTGTCTATTCCCTGATTCTGACGTTCTGATGCTTGGTGGTGCCTGGGCGCACACGCTACGTCATTGGGGCGAGGTTGAAGGGGGGTGAAAGAAATAATACGAACAACGTTAAAGCAAAAACAAAACTACAACCCATCAACTGCGGCCAAAACTCCCCCATCTTCAAATAGTGGTATTTCTTCAAAATGCGCATTCATTCAAAATCGTGACAGGCGCTTTCTGTTCCTGTCTGGTGACGTCTGTGCACGAAACTGTGTGGCCAGCCCTCTTTAGACTCACACCGGGCGGTACTTGCGCCGTCTCCACGCTTCTATGTGTACTCTCTCTTTTTTGCTCTACTGAGTATTTTTCAGTATTTGTCCCTTCCTCCACCAAAAAGGGGCGCAAGTTGCAACGGCCAATGAAGCTAAGCACGCGCGCAGCAGCAAAAAGGACCGTTGAAAACCGTCGTTCGGATCGACGAGCACCCGAAAAGTTGAGAGGGAAAAAGGAGTTGTACGAAGTAGGAAACATGTGGGTAAAAAAAGAACACTTACGAGTGCTTGTCTCCTCGTGTGTGCGCACAATGTTTAGTGATACTTCTCTACTCCGTACTGTTTATATTCTAGGCGAAGAGTAGTCGTAGCCGCGTTTGCAAAGAGACAAAAACAAAAGTACGGTGCAGCAATATTGTCCAGAATACGTTTGTAGCTTGCGAGCGGCTGCGAGGACGGCGAGGACTTGTAGAGCAAGTATAGAACTTTGAAAGACGTTAGCCCTGCTCGTAGGGACTTTTGTACGAGAACCCTGTTGGAACCTTTTGATAGCAGTTATTTTATTACTAGCAGCTACAAATACACGTGAAAACGTGAAAAAGCAGCCCCCAAAATGTATGAATGTATTCGTCCTTGTCCCTTTCGTTGCTGCCACTGCCACTCCCCTGCACATCATGTACCAAACTGAGTAAAAGAGCATCGACAGCCTCCACCACTGTGGCGGGAACTGGTGGTTCGGGTAGCAGCATACTTAGTACTCCCAGTATCCTTGACAGAAAGATCATCACTGATCTTCGTCAGTATCCAGTACATCCAGACGGGAGAGCAGCAACACACACTTACACCCACAGAAAGCCTTTCTTTGGCGTGGTGATTATATCATATCAGATTCACAGTTGAGACGAAGTAGTTATTGAATGGTGATTTTGTTATTCAGAGCACAGAAAACAAAGGCGTTTCTTGCTTGCTATTGGAGACAAATATAAAGATTCATAAACAGGAGGAGTAAAAAAGGGTTGACTAAAAGGGGGTAATAAGGTAATAAAAAGAAAAGTATATACTAAGGTGATCTGGTTCGCACAAAAAAGGGGGTAAAAAGAAGAAAGGATTAAAATAAACCAGAGAAGGTGAAGAAGGTGAAGAAGTGAGGTGAAGTGTGGTATGGGAGGACATTCGCGGCTCGTAACAGGTAAAGACAGGATAATTTAAAAACCAAAACCAAAAAATATGCAAACACGCAAGACAGCCTCGTCTCGTCGCAGAAAAAACGACAAGCAAGCCTCCAAGGCCATTCGAGGGGGGAATCGATGCAAGAGGAAAATTGTCAAAACCCAAGGACAAAAACAAGCATGCAAGAAAAACCAAGCAGAACAAAAATAGAAAAGCAAAGGAAGAGCAAAAGCAAAAGCAGAAAAGGCCTCCGTAGAGACGCAAGCAAACCGAACCAAAAAAAAACCCAAAATTTCCAATCTCGTAAAGACCCAGTCCTCAGTCTTGGGAGAAAAAACCGTCCCCCAATGAGCTGTCCCGGACTGCCAAGAAACCGCCGTTGTTCCCTTTTTGTGTCGTAGAAAAGAGAAAGTAAGGAAAGAAGGGAATGAGAAAGCAACGCGTTTTTTTTTGTAGTTTTGTGTGTGTTTTTTTTTCTTTATGTGTCGATCCAGAACTCTACTCCGAGTTGTGGTGGTCGTCCGAGCCGGCCTCAGAGGGCGTCAGGTCCTTGTGCACCTTGCGGTGACGGCGCAGGTTGGAGACGACGCTGAAGTTGCGTCCGCAACCGGGAACCTCACAACGGAAGGCTATGCAAATGTTAGTGGCATGATCAACCATTATACATTATAAACGGGGAAAGACTTTGTACGTACGCTTCTCGCCAGTGTGGAGTACATGTGGGTTTGCAACGAAGAGGGACGCGTGAAGCGCTTGTCGCACACCTTGCACTTGTGCTTCTTCTGCGCCGAGTTGGTCATCTTGGAGCTGAACTGGCCCATCATCGACTGCGGTGCGGGCGGCACAGAGCCAACGAAGGGAGGCTGGCGGTGGCCAACGTGGTGTGCCCCGACGCCGTGCGGGTTGTGGTGCTGGGGCACGCCGCCGTGCAGGATCTGGTGGTGACGGGCATTGCGCGACGACACCTGCTCAATGTCCGAGCCAGAGTAATCACTAATGTTGCTGTTGGAGTCAATCGAGCTGCCACCCGTCGTGTAGAAGCCGCCAAAGCTCTGGCTCGAGACACTGGAGCTCGTGCTATGGGCCGTCGACGGGAAACCGTACGAGTCAGCCGAGCCGCGTGCCGAGCGCGCCAGGCCGGTGTTGCCGGCACCGGGGAAACCCAGCGGGCGAGGCGTGTCCTGGCTGTTGAGGGACATCATGCCCTGGCTGGCCTCGAGCGCGTCCTGGAAGCCACGGCGGTTGTCACCTTGCTGCTGCTGGGCAGCGGCAGCGGCGGCAGCAGCGGCGTCTTGCGAGAAACGGCGGGCAACGTCAGCCGTGGCAGCGTCCAGACCGAAAGCAGCAGCCGCGGAGCCCGGTGGTGCGGCACCGCGCATGGTGGTCGCCGGAGCGTAGCCCATCTGGTCGTAGGGAGCCGTGGCCGTGGCATAGGCCGTCGTCGGGTGGATGGGCGAGGGAGCAGAGTACGCGGCAATGTTGCTGGAGTCGCCGTAGCCGGCACTCGTCGTGGCAATGGCCGTCACACCGTAGGGCAGGCTGGGGTTGGGGGCCATGCTCGTGCTGCCGTTGCGGTGCATGGTGGGTGCCGGCGGCAGAGGCTGCTGGCTGGCCGGCCGCGGCGGGCCCTGCTGGTGCTGGTGCTGCTGGTGATGCTGCTGCTGGACCGGCGACTGCCTTGACTGCTGCTGCTGGCTGTGGTGGCTAGAGGGCTGCTGAGGGTGCTGCGAAATAGGCGAGTGCTGTGCGTGGTGCGGTGACTGGTGGTGCTGCTGCGGTGTGGGCTGCGGGAGCTGATGGTGTGTCTGCTGGTGGTGCTGCGGCTGCGGCTGCTGGCTCTGCTGGTGGTGTTGTGTCTGCTGCTGCTGATGCTGCTGGTGTTGGTGAGGCTGCTGCGGCTGCTGGTGTTGATGGCGAAGAGAGTCGATGCCGCCCAGCGACGGGTGCTGCTGCATGCTAGAGTAGGCATTCTGCTGGCTGGCGCCCGAGGGTGTGGTCCACGGGTTGGTGAAGTGCGGCGCCGCCGCCGCGTGGTGCGAGTAGGAGTTCATGTGGTCAAAGTTGTTGAGGTACCGTTGTTGCGATGAGTCTACTGCCATCGTCATTTTGGATGTGGTTTTTGTGTTTTGGAAGTGAAGAAGGAGTGATGGAGGGGAAAATAAATAATGGCAAGTGAGGAAGGAGCACTGCGTTTGCTGTTCACAAAAGGCAGGTGTGATGTTCCAAGATCGTCAGGGTCGTTCCTGCCGTTTTTGTCACTTGTCGTTGGGCGGTTCTTTTTTGCTTTTCTGTTGTGATGGTGATCTGATAGTCGTTGTCCAACGTGAGAAGTGTGGGATATATATATATATATATATAATATATATTGGGTATGAATAACGAGGGAGGATGATGATACAAATGTGAAGGAGCAAGAGGGTAGAAAGAAGGTATAGAGAGAAGAGAGATAATCGAGTTGAAGTTAAGAATGTTCGAGGGGGAGGAGGACGATGGATAATAAAAAGAAATATGAAGATATAAAGAAAAGTAAAAGGAAGAGAGGAGAGAGCAAAAAAGAAAGGAAAAGAAAAAGAAGAAGGGATTGGCAAAGATCAAATAGGCTTCTCCCGTGCAGTGAGAACAAGAGTGCGCACGCAGACACAAGCAAAGTAGTTTGGCCCTTTGGGTGTGTGCTCTGAGTTCTGAGTAGCGTATGTACACTGCACTGTGGGGGGTGTGCGGCAGTGGGACGTGGTGGGCGTGCGGGTAGAATCAGAACAAGAAAGCGGGTGCCGTCTTAGCTGTCAGCTCCTTTCTCGTCTTGGTGTCTTTTGGCGCGCTTCTGGGGGGGCGGGACCCAAGGTATGTTCCAAAAGGGAATAACACGAAAAAAAGAACAAGACTACCGTGCAAGTGGGAGTGTGCAAAGAGGAAATAAGATCAGAAAGAAGCAAAAAGGGCAAGGTAGGAAAATAAGGAAAATAAAAGATCGGCAAGCCTTAAGTGATGCTTGGGACGGGGGGTGGTGGGCAGAAGAGAAAGAAAGAATGGGGGCCACAGATGAGAGATGAGCACGACAAACGACAGAAGACAGAAGACAGAAGACAGAAGACAGAAGACAGAAGACAGAAGACAAGTGCGCACGGCTCGACAGTCTTCTGTTCGGCCTGTGTTCTGGGAGCGGACTAGAAGGACAAGAACGACGTAAAGCCCTCGGTTCAGAGCGTAGTTGTCTGTTGGTTGAATGGGTGGCGATATATACTTTTGTCCGCTGGTGTATTTGATATTTTGAGTGTACGAAGTATCTAAATGCTGTGTTGACAACACTGTTGATGCTTTGATGATAACAAAATTACTGCTGCAGTGTTGGTTAGCTTTTGCCCAGTCCAATCTGCCGTGCATCTGGTAAAATGATGTGCAATCACACCAGGTGAAGAAGTGAAGAAGAAAAACAACAAAACGCAAAGGACAAGGCCGAGATAATGCCTTTGATGGCGTCGTCCAAACTCTGCTCGGACCAGCACTGGACCAAGCACACAAGACCAGCTGAGGCTAGACCAAGACGGCATCCCGAGACAGACAGAAGAAGGGACGACGAGACGAAGAGAGACACTCTGAGAAAGAGAGCATCCCTTCCCAGCTACTCTCAACACTCAGTACTCACCATCGTCCGGGGTGCAGTATCCTGTCGTCCAAGTCCAGTGATCGACAAGCATCGCCCATCGCCCCCATCTCCCAGAACAGTGGGGATGGGATGTGGATGTGGATGTTCGAGTCAACAGATGCAAGATGGGTGTTCCCCTTACCTTTGTTTCGGTTCTTGTTTGGTAGCGTGCGGTACTGCTGCTGTTGTATGCAGCCTATTTTTTTGGCTTCCTCCTTAAAACTTGTTCGCCTTCCTTGTCCTCGGGTCGGAGCTTGTTCTCTTTTTTTTTAAGATTGGCCTATTTCGTCAAAAGCCGGGAGTTTCCAAGTGTAAGTCGCAAGACGGCTCCGTTTACGTTCTGATCGGGCGAATGGTGTGCGGGCTTTCACCTGAGGAATGAAGATAGTTCGGTAGTTGTCGCCGGGAAATGGTCAAAGGACGAGAGAGAGTTATGTTCATCTGATGACCTTTTCCGGAGTTCTCCTTTTCACTCGGCCGACAAAATAATGTAGACTGGAGAGAAGGCCAAGAAGACCAAGAAGATCAAAGAGACCCAAGCGTTTATGTGGGCAAAGTGCTGTTCGAATATGGACAAGATGATGAACAGTGATGGACAAGCACGAGCATAAACGGCGAGCGGCAGTGGGTTGTGTATCAAAGCGTCTTCGACGGCGTGTATTGGTGCTGATGTCCGACAGGTGCGTGCTTTCTGTTATTATGGCGCTGAGGAGTCTCTTGAACGACGGAGCCGGGACCTCAAAAAGTGGTATGTGTAGAGGGATCGACGTTCACGGTCTAAGCTAATAAGGTGAGGGGGAATCCTATCGTGATGTCGAAATGTCAAGGTGCTTTCGGCGTCGGAGTTTGAAGTTTGAAGTTTGATGTCGAGAGGGGAAGTTATTTTCCCAAAAAAGGTGAGCACTTTTGTTTCCTTGCAAAGAAAAATGGATGATGGACAACCCCACCTATATCTCTCTTTATTTTTCTTTTCTGTTCCGCTGTCTCGTCCGTGAACTTGCGTACGACATACGCAGATATGGTTACAGCACTACTGTCGACGACCTTGACGGAAAATGCTACGGAGGGACAGAACTGCTTGCGAACAGACAGAACATTCATTACGACTGTGGAGGCAAAAAGAAAAATGTAAAGGCAAAGGAAAAAAAGAGGGGCGGGGATGCAAGTGCAAAGTGGTAGCAGAGAGGACGTGCGAGCCGAAGACAGAAAAGCAGCAAAACAATCAACACAAAAAGACAGAAGACAACAACTACAATTTGGGGGTGGATGTTGAAAGTGCAAGAGCGGTTTTCTTGGAAGAATGAAGAGAGAGGGGGGGTGCAAAACGAAGGAAATAAAGACTGGGGGTCGGCGAAAGGGGGCGTCTGGTAAGGCACACAAAAGCACACAAGAGACACAGTAAAGTGAGATACAGAGGAAAAGGAAGAAGCAGTTGGAACAGATGACGGAGTACGAGTCGGCCGGTGGGGAGGCCAGGTGGGGCGCATCTAACGCCCTGGGAAATGGGAGAGAGGGAAAATAACAAGTGGAAGGGGATCCCTTTCGAAAGGAGGGACATGGGAAAGGGAAAGAAGAGAAATGCCACTCTGGATCTGGGATGCTGCAGTGTGTGGTGGTCTTGTGCAGGGTCTTTTTTTTGAGGGGACCGACCGGGGCCGCATAAAGAGTAAGAAAGAGAAAAGAGTGAGGGAATAACAGTTCGAGTATTAAGAGGCAGCGAAGGAGAAAAGAATATGCAGCAAGCAGCGACAACGGCGTGTGACCTTGCAAGCACATGCACAAGACAAAAAAGTATCACACAAGTCACATAAAGGAAAGATGCAAGATGCTTGCCAGGCACATGTTTATGAACCTAGAGAAGAGCTGGCAAGATATGGAGACCGGATGTTTCTTTTGGCGGAAGTGGCAAAAGAAAGGAAAGAAAAAGGAGGAGAGTAGCCCGTGATATTTACACAGGGAAGTGACAGACAACAGGACGGCAAGTAGGGCTGTGTGTGTGTGTTGGGAGACAGAGGATACAGAAAAGAGAATAGAAAGACAAGACAGAATGCTATGACGAAAGCCTTTTGATAGCAGGGAAGGGGGAGGGGTGTGGGAAAGGGAAGAAGACACAGACAGGGACAGGGACAGAGGCAGAGAAAAGGGAGAATTCGACAGGTGAACAGAGAAACTCGAAAAAGGAGTCTCCTGCAAGTGCAAATTGTGAAATGTGGTCTGGTGGTGTGTGGCAACAAGAATCTTGGTCTAAGGACCAGGGTTTTTGGCGTCCGGGGTGAGGGGGGGCCTACCTGCTGGGAAGTAGGGGAGCTCGGGGAGTAGGGGGAGAAAAAGAGATAGAGCAAGACGAAAAAGGAATATGAAAAAGAAACAAAGCTAGCAAACCAGAGAAGAAACAGGTGCAAAAAGAAAAGGCAAAAGCAAAGAAAAACAGCCCGGGCGGGCAAGCTAAAGGACGGCATCCAAGAAACGAAATAGGACGAGGGAAAAGAAAAAGAAATACTCCGTACTGGGTGAAAACAAAAGAAAAGATACAGCGAAGTGAAGACGAAAAAGAAGGCCACTACAGACAAGACCGCAATAACACGAACAAGCACTAAACTCTCCTAAAGAGAGACAGCAAATCTGCCAAAAGAGTGCCAAGCCATCGACAGGGCCGAATGCCTTTTTGCACTAGACCGTGCGAGCTGGTGGAATTGGTGGCTTGAGTGGGCGCTTGCTGTGGTCTTCAGTCCTCGTTTCAGGCGCAAAGAAAAGAGGAGAATTGATATCGTCATAAGGCGACGTGAGGCGAGTCTACTTTCACGGCAGATGTTTCCCCGGAATGATGAGCAGATGAGGAGAGGAGTCGTCTTGGGAGTCTGGACTGTCACAAGGAATCTTGGGTTCAACAAACTCCGGGTTCAACACGGAGGTGAAATCATAAACTCAAATCATTTGTTCTGTCACTCTGTCCAAGACGATGCAGAGGCAAAGAACAAAAGAACAAAAAAGCGGAGGGGCATCCGAGCTCCGCAACTGGACAGAATACGGAGTACAGAGACGGTGTGCTTTGGTTGCTTTGGTTTGCTTCGGTTCACGTTCTTTTGGCAGAAATTAACCTTTAGTCGGCTGTTAGACAAGAGACGGTGCAGTGGTAGTCTGCAGATGTCTTTTAATGTCTTTTAATTCAATCCCCCTCCTCTAATCGGCACAGCCTCGTTTCTCGTGGAGGCAACACAACTCTGACATGGCGAGGTGCGTTTCAAGCAGACCGGTTTTGTCGTTACTTCTCGACCATTGTGCCCTGAGCTTTTCGACAACTTGTTCTTGTCACAGTTCTTGTTTCTTTTTTGCCCTTTTGCGCGCATTGCAGTTGGTACTGGGCCGTCTGATTGGCCACGCATTATGTCATTGGCCCGTGCGTGTGATATGATTGGTTTATTTGCGGAGTAGTCTCCACTTATCTGTTCCTTCTTTTTTGAGCCCTGTTGTGTGGGCGGAAGTTGCCCCAGCCAGTCACGTCAACGGGAAGGAGGGACCGAGGGACCTAAGCCAGAAAAAAATACGAAGAGAAAAAGACAACCAAAGAAGAACCGACAAAATTAAGTGAACAATGCAAGTCAAATAAGCTTTCAAAGGAAGCTTTTCTCGCATCAGCAATGGTACTTTTCTGCAAGGAAAAGGATATACAGGCAACATAGTCACAAGGAGAATAAAAAACCGGACTCTAGTAAAAAAGAGAAAGAGGAAAGGAGGCAAAGACGTGAGCAATTCTACAGCAGAATACTCCGAGTAAAAGGCCCTTGAAAAGAAAGGATGTCCCAGGATGTCCTCCTGCCTGAAAGAGAATGGACAAAAATGGAGGCTGGAGTCAGGGAGGGGTTGAAGGAGACAGAAGGAACCAAAGAGAGACGACGGTAAAATAACGGTAAAAAGAGACAAGGGGCTGTACGGAGAATTAAACTGGGAAGAGCCCCAAGACCGCCCCAAGACCGCCCCAGATCCCCTGGAAAGTGGCTTTCAGGGTCCTCATGGTGCATTACAGGGCCCTCATAGCTGGTCTACAGGACTGTCCGGGGCAGACAAACGACTGCACGACAGCGCACCCTGGCGAAGCTGCAGCGAATTCTCCTAGCGTTGACAAGTCAGAAGCAAGAAGTACTCTCGGTATACCAACTAAACCTTCATGTTGAGGCTCTTCTCGTTTTCGTTCTATCCTTCATTCCTTCCAAGAGACTTTAAAAGAGAATATATCGCATGTTCTCTCGTTCGTATTATCACATCGTGCTGTGGCCGTCCTTCTGCATCCCCTCTTTCCTGGCAAACAATCACAGTCATGGCAACACTCATGGCAGGACTTCCACTCCCAAAATACTTGCATCATGTGTAAGCGGGGCGACTATTCTCTTCATATTTCCTCACTTTACATGCAACAAACTCGTCTCCATTTCTTGGTTTTTCTGTCATCTTATCCCGTGCCCTCTTTCTTTTTGTTCTCCTTCTCCCCGCTGTGGCCTGTGCTTTTTGTTTCTTTCTCCGTTCTCTCTTCTCCATCACTGTGGTCCTGTGATTTGTGTGACTTTGTCCAGAAAGTATTCTTCCACGTCAGTTTTGTCATAACTACCTATTTGGGATAGTGTCGTCTGACGTAGCTTGTTTTTTTTAGGTGGTGCTTTGCGGGTGGCTTTTTTGGTGCTTCCTGTTGGTTTATTTTCACTCTATTCCCTTATTTCTTATTTTTATTCTTAGACCTAACGGGTGCACAAAGAGCAGTCCCTGGCAGACGAAAAGAGTACACGAATTCTTGTACCTCACTGCTTCACTGCCTGGCTGAAAACAAAGAAAAATAGTAAGATATTTAGTTGGGAAGTCCCAACGACCAACAAGACCCCTTTTTGCTTTCTTTTTTGCTTGCCTT
The DNA here is from genome assembly GCA_016097105.2 of Sporothrix variecibatus. NCBI lineage: Eukaryota > Fungi > Ascomycota > Sordariomycetes > Ophiostomatales > Ophiostomataceae > Sporothrix > Sporothrix variecibatus. The sequence continues at coordinate 3,675,311 of JADMNI010000005.1, forward strand.
TCATCGAATTGACTTATTTAGTCCTATGAGCGGTCCTCCACTCCGCTGTCCGCAGCGGTGGGATGGGGTAAACGCGAACAGAAAAGCAAGAAGAAAATCAAGAAAAACTGCAAGGGAGAACAGAATAAGACAAACGATGCAAACGAGACAGTCCAGAGGGTGAAAGAGAAAAATGACTACGAAGTACTGAGTATACAGAGAAGAAGAAAATGACAAGAACCGAAGAAGAGAAGACTTCAAAAAATGAAGACACACCCCAAAGACCCCAATACCAAAAAAGATGTGAGCATGTAGACAAAGTCCATCCCTTCACGTCTGCAAAGAACACGGGGAAAGCTCACAAACACAACACGAAGAAGGACGTGCACGAAAGCGGCGAACAAGAAAACAGAAGCCCAAGAGTCTACTGAGTAGGAGATGAGAAAAGAAAGAAGACCAGACAAAAAGAGGAAACAAAGGCCGCCGCCTTTTCATTGGCATTGGACCGACACTGACTGTGGATTGTTCAATGTATCTTTACGGCCATCGGAGGGTGGTAGTCTACATCTGCATCTACACAGACACGTATTCCCGGAGGCCATCTGAGATTCTCAGATGAAGCACATCCTACGGGCATATTCAACGGTCAAATGGTAACACTCTTGTGCATCTTTTATTTCTTCTCACTTGCAACTTCACTTACACGTACACTATCTCCTTACGCTCAGCGTGTAATTGAGGTTGATGGGCAGATCTGGCTATGGCCCAAAACAGAGGGGCGTGTTCCAATATTGCAACGGCCATCGACGATCGCGGCAGAGGTTGTCCTATGTCATTCTTATTTTTTGGACTGGACAAGAGAGAAGCGAAAGGGGAAACAAGGGCGGGCGCTCTCCCGCCGCCCATCGCCCATCGCCCATCTCTCCCCCCGCGGGAGGTCGGTCTTCTGTCGAAAGAGAGAGTCCTCAGTGCACCTGCAGTCCTGCACACACACACACACACACATATGCACACCTGCAGGCACTAAACTCTACGCTAAACTAGCGCTCTGGACAAGCCGGTTCTCTGCCATCTCTGCCATCTCTTTCTGTCCTGGGAGTTTTGGAGTCTTGTCGTCTTTTGCTGTGGGGACCTGCAGCGAACTCCGACGCCAAAAGAGCGTCGTCTTGGCTTGTTAACTGCCTTTTTCCCCACAGGGCGCATACAGCGGTTGCTCGCTGATGGCAGTGAGAGTCTTTTCAGTCGGACAGGCGCCTCGCCCGTCGTTGGTGGATATAAGGCCCGCCCACCTGCACGTTGACGCGCAAACCCGCAAAATCCGGTTACCACCACTTTCTCGATGTGCCAGGTCCCCTGTCCTTGTCTCTTTTTGGGGGGGTGTGTCTTGGTGTGTCTCTGTGTGTGGGCTCCTGTCTTGGGCGAGAGAGAGTCCCGGGTAGTGGATGGGGGGGAAGGAAACCTCACTTTGTTCGAAAAGGGTTGGAAGATGCGCGCAGCGGGTAAGGTACGGGAAAGAGGGGCTCTTTTTTCCTACCAAAATGACCGGGGTATGAGAGACCGCAGGAGTGAAAAAGTCGTGATGGAGGAAGATGTGAGTGAAAATAAAAAGAAAATTGGGAGAAAATTGAGGGCAAAACACAAAAAAAACGGTGAGCACACTCGCTCAGAAAGAAGGCCGAGGTCTTCAACCAGTTCATGCCCTTGGACCCATGGAGGGAAAAGAATGAACCATGGACCTTGACCACATGTCCGCGAAGGATGCTGGATGCTGCGAACTTGACAGATGAATCCCCGTGAGCATCAGGGTCCTTTTTTTCTTTATTTTCTTTTCTTTTCCCGGGAAGAGACCTATCCCATGGCCCCATCATGTCTCCATCACGATATGTGCATGCAGAGAGACATACACTATTATCGTCGTTTCTTCATGGATTGTTTACTCCAAGTGATGTTCGTGATAAACACTACTCCGTCATTTGCATCTGATTGTACATCTTCCCTCCGTGTATATCTTGTACATCTGTACATCCTTTGCACATCTTTCCCCAGCTGTTGGAACTCTCTTTCTCTTCTTGTTCTTATTCTCCTCCTACCCCAAGAGTGGATGTGCCGGCTGCCGATCCTCGACCGAACAGGAACCAAAAGCCTCACAGAACGGGAAACAGAGGAGAACGTTCGGGAGAGAAGCTGCGGAAGAGATGGGAGATGGACAAGTCTTTCAACAAAAAAACTAATAAAAAAAACTCTGGGCGCTGTGTGTGCTGGGTACACCACTACGCCGCAATGGGTCTCTGGGTCTCTGGGCCCTCTGGACCTTTTTGCCCACAGACACCCACAGACACTCTAGCAAGCTCCAGACACTCTCCAGACAAAACCACTGGCTCCGGTACTTGGTGACGATCAATTGCCTCTAACAGCCAGAGGGCCCCAAAAAGAGAGCGAGAAAAGGGCTGCTGGCTGGCTCCTCCCCTCCGAAACAGACGCGGTCCTGTGCATCGGAGTCCGATAGACGAGAAAATAGGGGGGTCGAACCAGCCAGATAGGGGGGAGGGGGTGTAGGGGGTGGATTTGAGTTCTCGGGGCCACTCAGTCTCTCAGTCTCCTAATCCAGCTACGGAGGAAAAGAAAAGAAGAAAAAAAAAGGAGACCAGAAAATATGGGGTAGGGCCTGGCCTAAACAAGAACCTAAGCTCCTTATTCCTTAACCTCCCCCTCAGCAAGGCCCAAGGGGATAACGGCAAAAGGAGAAAGGGGATAAGATCTTATTCAGAAGGTTCTTCTTTTACAAGGAAACAGTCCCAAGAAAAGGCAACTCGAAACATGAGTGACGACGATCTGAAGAAAAGGGGGCTTCTCATCTTTCAAAAGGGGAAGGGGGAGGCGGACTTGTACCCCGTCTTGGGACAAAACTCTCCGTGTAAGTCAAGTTGGTCAAGTTGATCAAGTTGATGCAAGTTGATGAAGACAATCAGATAACGATGCCGCTGTCGTTCGTCGACAACCTTCATGTGATGCATGTCGACTTCAATCGTCTTCAGCAAAAAAAAATGTATGAGCACTTTTCTTGCGTCTTTTTTCTTCAGTTTCTTTGATGCCCTGCACTTTTGTCGAAAGCACGTTTTCATTATCAATGCTCCTCTTTTTTTTGTTTAATACATTTCTTTTTGGCTTTTTTCTTTCAGTTCGCCCCTGCCCTGGCTCCTGGCCTCCATTGCGGCTCGGCATTTCTTTTTCGTTCGTTTTTTTGCAATGTCTGAGGGTCTCAACGGTATCTTCCGTGCGCAATGCGTCCTGTTCGTGTGTTTCGTTTGTTCGTTCATTCGCCTTGTTTGCTGTCGCCTTCGCCCTGTCGCTTTGACGCTGTCTCTCGGCGGCCCGTTTTTTTTATTTTGTCCGCAGAAATAACCGCGGCTTTTAGATAACGGGCTGTTCCTCGCTAGTTTTGCTATTTCGAGACATCAGGATAACAAAGAGAGAACGATGCGAGAATAACTGGTGAGAAAGAAGGAAAGGCAGAATAATGATTTGAGAGAAGCTCAATCATGTCAAATTGAAGCTGTCGTCCAAGCTCGAGATCTACGGCTTCTCGGTGTCGTAGCTTATATCAAAGATCCAGCAGACGGAGAAAGCACTGCAGAGAATATAACTCTCCTTAATAGCATTTTTTTTATGAAATCTGTATTGGTGAAAAATAACAAACTACCTTTTTTTTTTTTTTTTTGAATAAAATTGAAATAAATATCACGAAAATAAATAGTCGATTTTTTTTTTTTTTTTTAAATAAAGTAAGTAAAATAAAAACTAGAACTTCAGAAAAACAAAAGAAAAGTCACCAAGTAAACGGCCCGTCTACACCAACTTACGCAATTAAAACTCACATTTTCATCCAGCGCTTGCTTCTTTCTTCATAATGTTTAGACACTGTCAAAGCAGAAATCAATCACAGCACGTTCCTGTCGTTCTTACACAGTCCTTAGTATTAGAACTGCCCTTGTCCAACAACCCCTGTCACCCATCCCCACTACTACCGATGGTGGTCGGCGACCAAAAGACAGGACCAAAAAGACGAAAAGAGAGAAGTGACTGACTGAGAGCAAGAGATGAAGAAGAAAAAGGGAAAAGGCAGAAAGACAAAAAGACAAGAACGTGCATCCACACTGCGGTTCTGCATCCTGGTCCGGCTGTCTTCTTCTCTGAAAGGAAGCGAGGGAAGTCAAGTGCTATCGCCTTCAAGCCTCTGACGCAAGTCCGCCACCACCACTACGAGATAGAACCAACAACTAAACAAAAAAAAACCCACCAGCGCGGGAGCAAGGGGTTGAAGCCGGGCAAGTCAGCTTAAGGGCAGAAGGGCGAGTGAGAAAACGGAAAACAGACGGAAAAGGCTTCTGAACACCACCCAAAAGAGTTATCCGCAGGACATTCAAGGACAGACCAGGACTTCTTCCTCCTTGTTCGTCTTGTCCTTGTCTTCTTTTGTGCAAGTGTTGCGACCCCCCTGTGCTGCAAAACTGCCAGAACAGCCACTAAAACATACGCCATATCCGTTTTGGGACACCACACTTCTCCAAGAAAGAGCTCTTCTCACCCACCATGTCGCCTTCTGGCGTCCCTTCAGATCCGTCCGCCTTGATTTTCGTCACTTTTCACAGTGTGTGTCGGCGTGTTCTCCCCAATCATCATCAGTTGTTCAGTTGCCTGCATTTTGCCTCCACCCCTCACCAATTAATATGGGGCCCGCCCTGGACCTGACGGTTGCAAGTTGAAAAGCTGGTGTTCAACCGGCGTTCTCACTAGCAAAGCTGGCCCTGCGCGAGCCCAAAGGTAACCAAAGGGACACCAAAAAGGGAGCCAGACGGAGCTGGGGCGCGGCGCAGCAGTTCTCCCAAGCTCCATCCCAGGTGCAAGGTGTGCTGGCATTTCCAAGGCAGAGACAGACAGACCTTCGAAACAATTCGACGACGTCGACTTTCTCCTCTTTTCTGAACCAGCACTTACGGAGTACCAGCAGGCTGGACACCGCTTTGGATCGTTTTTTTCTTTTTGGAGAAAAGCCGTGACCTGAAAAACTTCATGTGATCCCGCAAACAATCAAAAAGTTGGCCACTGGCGGGGCCGTGCTCTATCTTGATGGAGAGATTGAGCGCAAGCATCGCGATGTCCTCGGCGAGCATATGACAGACGTGCGAAGGCAATTCAACACAACGGGAATACTGAGGACTCAAAGTAAACGACACACGGAGCTCGGAGCGGACTCCGTCTTTTTTGCTTTCTGCATTCTCCCTTTCCAATGCGCCGCTGCATATCGATGATGACAAGACAGCGGGGAGGTGGACTTCAAAATGCAACAAGAATACCACGAAACACCAGGCAACACAAAAACGTTAATTCGTAAAAGTGGCGGTAGACAAGGAGGCAAGGAGACAACAACATACTGTGTAAAGTGTCAGAGAGACAGGACACAGGCTGGCACGTTGATGTCGTCGGTCGCACCTTCTGTCGGACAAGAGCTCCTGTTCTTTCCCTTTTGGGACATTCGACATTGACGCCGCGGCCTGTCCCTCTTTGCCCCATCGTGCCTTCCTCTTTCTCTTTCCCAGCCCAGCATGCTCCTTCGTTCCTTCTTCACGACGACAACAACCCCTGCCGTTCCCGCCCTGCACTTCCCGGTCCGCCTCTTGCTCCCCAAGGCTAGCCTTGCGCGCAGCCGCCGCTAGTCCTTTGCACTCTTTTTTGGTGTCTCTTTGGACGTCGGCGAGGCCAGCACAGCACCAAGGAATTCCAAATTACTGTTTAGAAAATACACTTCCCCCCCCTCTTGGGTTCAACGTTCGGCTCGTCAAAGACTTTCGTGGCGAGCCTTTGGACATATTGCGTGATTGAACGTGACCTCCATAACCCGGATTAGACCGTCTCGACCGCTTTTTCTTTGATTTTGCCTTTATTCTGGCGCAAATTAATACTGGACCTTGATGAGCTTGTTTTCTGTTTCTTGATTTTGACGTCGTTGTCGGCCTCCCGTGACCCCCATCCAGTCCACCATCTTTCTCTCTCTCGACCCCTGTTCACAGTAAATTATGGCATGCCCCAAGTCTCCCCGACCAGCAGAAATCCCAAAGAAATTTCCAAATAATACCAAATTCCCAAATTTGAATGACCTGAAACATCTCCACTTTCCACTTTGGTGGGCTCTTGGGCTCTTGGGCTCTTGGGGGCTGGCCCGGGCTTGTCAGAGCTGCTCCTTTTTGTTGTTAGGCTGTGAGCACTGTTGACGCAGGGCAAATCTTAAAATTGGCCCCCCCCCGTCCACGATTGCCATATCAGAGGATGTTAAGATGCCACCACCATTACAAGAGGCTGCAAGGGCACAAGGCCTTCCCACCATTGTGCCAACCATTGGAATGCCCTGACCCCAGAGTACTGCCGAAATAGAGACGAAAGACAATGGCACGGTGCCTTTTTTATTGTCTTTGAATGTCTTTGATGTGCTTTGATGTGCTTTGCATGTCTCTGATTTGATGCGCTTGATGTGCTTTGATGTGATAGGTTTGTCTTGGACTGGTATGCTGGTATGAACGGTGTCAGTGGTTAAATCGTCGTATGTTAGTTCGAGATCGTGTTAATGGAAGAGGACCGTCGGGCTATGGCCGAGTAACACTGGGATAGGGCAAGTACAATCCAGACGGAGGTTGGCCGCCAACTACGACGTACTCTGTACTGACTAACGAATTTCCTGGGCCGATGAACGTCGAACGCCAAGCGGTGAACTAACGGGGAGCAGCCGTTCATGTATGCCGCCGACTTTCTGTTGTGTCTGTACTGAGTACGACGTAGTCTGCACCATACAAAAGCCTACCAACAAAGTCCACCAACAAAGTCCACCAACAAAGCCCACCAACAGCTGCACTTGTCTGCACTTACAGTCAGTCAGATGCATCTGCCAAACTATAACCGACAAGGAAGGCGCGAGCAACCGTGAAAGCGCGCCAGAGGCCAGACGTTCGTTGTCGCCAAAAGGCCCAAACCCCGACTGGCATATGACCTTTGTTCTTGTGAGGGAGACGCCGGGAGACTACTCCGTACTATGGAGTAAACAGCACTACCAACAGTCGGACCTGCCACTACGAGTCCAACCGAAAAAGGTACCTGCTAGCAGTCCACATAGTCCACTCAGGACCGCTGTGCTGGAAAGAAGAAGATGAACTAGGCTGCATCGTTCCTGGGCTTCTTTGGGGGGCAAAATAAGTTGAAGAAACGCAAACGAAGCAAACGAAGCCAGACAAGATAAAGAAAACTCCACAAGACGAAGAAAAGAAAGTCCAAAAGATCAAAAAAATGACAGCTGAAAGGTCCCCATATTTTCACTCTCACGTCTTTTTATTTCCCCGAAATCTGGGAAGCGAACTTGACGGGCAAGGCGACGGCGTCGAAAGTGGACAGCAAAGTGTCGTACTATGTAAAGAAATAATAAGCTGCGGAGAATAAAAGGGCAAATTGAACAAAGCAGGCAAATTGACCCAGAGAAAACTGAAAGTTGACAGGTCTCGGCGTACGAAGTATGTTGTTGCACTCATGTCAACGGAAGAACGTCCAACGTTTATGTCTATCAACACAACGCTGTTATGATTAATGGGTAACACCTGTCAGTTCAACGTCAACCCAACGTCGTGTTTGTGTGCACAGCACCCACGCACCCACGCTACCACATGTAAGGTTCACAGGCGAGGACGATCACCCAGAGCAGCAGACAACTCGGTTTGGGCCCTTTTTGGCGGGCAATCCTTCACAGTCTGTTCTGTCGACTCAGGATTCACAGTCCAGAACTCCTCCACTGTTTTCTGCTTGTCCTCCACTTCCCAAGTGACGGCAGCTGGGAATGGGAATGACGATCACCGTCCGGTCCCCCCATCTGCATCAACATATTGTGCAACTATGCAGTGCTCTCACGCTCTTACCGGCAGTGGCCGATTGTTGAGGTTGATTCACCTGATTCTGTTGACGTTGATGTTGTTTTGCAAGTGGAGGTTTGAGGCTGTTCTGACCGGACGGAACGACTGAGATATCCACAACAGAAATGACACTGACGCATTACATTTGAGGGAGGATCATAGCCGTCGGCTGGCAGCCGTTGACCTTTTCACTTCAACGTTATCCCCTTATTCGACGGCGCCTGTCAATAGCAGCGCTTTGCGTGCACACTGCACAACTTCTTTTTGTGCCCACCTCCACCTCCTCCTCCTCCACCATACAAAAAAAGCACAGAACACGCACTGGACTGTGGCCTTGCGGAGGGTGGACGCGGCGCGTCGGCAGCCCGTGCTGGCGTCGTTTTGGCGTTTTTTCGTTTGCTGGCTGGCTTGTGCTTTTCATCCTTCTTCTTTTTGCTCCGTACTCCGTACCCAAAGCCCTGCATAAAGTTCAAAAATAGTGTAAATTGCACCCTCAAACACCCCTCGTCGTTGATATCACGAGCACATTAATTTTTACAAGGACGGAAGCAAAGACCACCCAGAGTCCACTTTGCAGCGGGCAATGGACCAACCAAAGCGGCGCGCATTCGAGGATGTTGAAAGAAGAGCGAGAACAGGAGGGAAAAGAGGCCCACTTCACTCGACAGGGGTGTGTCGCACCATCAGAGCAAGCTTACCCGCCCGATGCCACCGCGGAGAATGCCAGGGGGGCGAAAGAGAGAGGAGACTGAAAAAGTAGAGTGGATTTAGTGGAGGTGGGCTCTTTGGTGGGCACTGGACTGAAGGAAGTGGAGGTTGCAGTTGAGTTGCGGACGACAGACGACGCCATTCCTTTTGAAGTGCCTGGTTTTTGTATTAGCGTCCAAAAACACAACGACACAGCAAGGACAGCAGTAAAAAGCCCAGAAAGAAAACTGTCGTTGACGTACGAGGATGCCGTCAAAAACATATGACAAGAAGTAAATCAGACAAGAGGATGCAGGGAGGACACAGACAGGTTTTGGTGGGAGACATAAAATCAAATCAAACTACAAAGGAAATAGATATCACGGAATAAAAGCCGTGGACGGCCTGGCAGACTGGCAGACTTCACAAGCAAGGGGAACCACCCACACCCAGTTGACGACAACGGAGTTATTTGGTGGGAAAGGGGAGAATAAAAAAAAGGTCCCTTGTAGCCCAAAGAAATCCTCCGCAGCCCGGTAAGACAAAGTGGGCGACCGTATTCCTCCGGGAGTCAAGGGAAGGAGCAGTAAAAAGGAGCAAAAAATGAAGGGAATAGGAAAAAAAGGGCAGCAAGGGCAACAAGGGCAAAGAGGACAGAAATAACTTCAAGCAAGGGTCGTGAAGGAAATAAGAAAGTACACACAATGCTTCGTACTCCGTACGACGTACAACTCTTGACAATGAGATATGTCGTAAATTCCTTTCTATTTCTCCATCTCCATTTCCATCTCTCCATAGTCAACTGCATAGCCTTGTTGCCTTTATCCTGCCTTTCCGCCTCAACAACTCAGTCTAGTCAAGGATCGGGGTCTGTCTTTTGATTGCGAGCAAAGTGGAAAAGTGAAATTACGTCGTCTGCTGGCACAAATGAGATGAGGTCAAACTACCCAATATCAAGAAAAGAAACAAGGAGCTCAGAAAAGAAACGAAGAAACGAAACAAAATAACGTTGAGGTCGGGGACTCCGTGCGTTGTTTCGAGTCCCGCAACGGCCATCTTGCGCCTTGTGCTGTGCGTCAGTTGGCTTCTGTAACCTGGAGAGGTCCCATTTGAGTTGCAATTGAGGTCCATTGTGCCCCCCTTTTACGATGAGACGGACAACACCCAACATCTGCCGCCTGCTCAACACGGTCAAGTCTCGTTGTGAGAATCCACTGTCTGTGAGTGTTTTCGACACTCTCCCGAGATAAAACCCACTCACATCATCAAAAGCGAAAAACGGCCAAGCAAAACTGAGAAGCAAGATTGAAGATGACAAGATGGCAGCAAGATGAAGAGAGATGAGCCACAAGATAAGAGACCAGGATTATGTTTGCAAGGGTTGCGATGCATACGAGAGAAGGCGACTGCGAGTGAGCCGGCAGAGGCAGGCTATCCTCCATCTTTCGGAGTATCTGCCATCTGTTCTTCTGCCAATTTCTCTCTTTTAATGGCGATCATTTTCCGAGATGGGCACGCTTGTCTTGCCCATCTCCCTTCTTCCCTTGTTGTTCTCCCCTGTTTTTTGTTGTTGCCCGCCCTCGCCGCGATCCGCCTTTTCCTCTTTCTGCTTTGTTGACTTTTTGGCTTTTTGGTAGTGAAGGTGGGCTAGCTCTTCATTTCTCTTTTGGGCATTCCTTTGCGCTGCCCTTGTCAACTTTCTGGCCTGGCCGGCTTGGCTTTTCTCTGTTCCTGTGTTTTGGTCTTTTCTTTCGGTTTGGTTCCCTTCGCTCCCGCCCCTAAGATTGTCAAAGATTGTCTCTTGTTTTCCCTTCTTGTCCTCGCCTACCAGTACCGACAGCCTTGGATCTGCCTCTTCCCCCCATGTCCAGTCCCTCTAGCCAGCCACCCCAGCTCTTTGGCCCAGCCTTCTGGGTCACGTCCTTTTTTCTTGTGGTGAAAGTCAGCCCTTTTCTTCCGTTTGTCTGCTGTCAAAAAAGTTAAATTAGAGCGAAGAAGAGCCGTTCCCTTCCCCCAAAAGACCCAAAAGACACCCCCATCTTGACGCGCAGGTCGCCGAAGACTACGGAGTAACAAGAAAGCTTGGCTCTTTTTTTTTTCTGCGCCCACCCCGCCAATGTTGACTATCTCCAAGTAAACAAAGTCTTGACGGCAAAAAAAAAAAAAAAAAAAAAAAAAAAAAAAAAAAAAAAGAGGCGCCAAAGCAACAAAGCGTAGGGGCCTTGCAGGGTCCAAACAGGGCACGAGAAATGAGGTGACCACATCGTTCAATTTGTTAAAAAGGGTTTAAAGACGAAAAAGATGAGGAAAGTGAAGCCCTAATGACAAGTCAACTCAGACATCCGACCACGAAAAGGCCCGGATGCACGGATACTAAGAGGCAAAAAGGCAAAAAAAGACAATGCTATCACAGCCGAGCGCCTCTTGACACTGTTTTGGGAAGTTTAGCAAGTCACGAGGCTGTTAGTTGACTGTGACTTTAGCATCTAACTTCTTATCCGCTTTTTTTTTTATTTTTTTTTTTTTATTTTTTTTTTTTACAGAGGATTTATTCCTATTTTCGTTTTATTTGCTCGGCTGTTCTTCTTTTGCTTTTCTGGTGTCTTGGATGTGAATGCGACTTCGTGTTGACTTCTTGATTTTCTCCGAACCCCAACAAACAACTGCCACAAGGTTTTGGGTGTCACAAAGAAACGCCGAGATGAAGATGAAAAAAGAGTTAAAGAAACAAGATGTGACGAGATGTGATGGAAGGTAACTGACCGAGGAAAGAATTGAAACGAAACAAAAGAAACAAAAGAAACAAATGGTTACTCGACAGTGGTGACGACATGGCTTGGACCAGCAAATCAGATTGCTGGTTCTCATACCCTGCATGTCTTACTGTTTTCTCACACACCCTTTTTTTTTTTTTTTTTTTTTTTTTGCTTTTGTGACGGGCTGTGCCTTTTCAGCTGCTGCCACCAAAAGACGGCAGCCAAGGACAATAGCCAACAGACAAAAGAGATGCACACACAAAAAGAACCAAGATGCATGCTGATCCAAGGCTGGCACCGGGATGCTTATGCTTGGATGTACAGGTACCAGTATGCGTGGTATCTTCCTTCAACCTTCTCACAACACGCAGGGTACGTTCGTTGCTTGCACGCGGGACGGGATACAAGGGCCAGGCATGCTTTTTTTTTTGTTTAAATTCAAAAAGACCGGTTTTTCTGTACATGTGCCTGCATGGAAAGTGCATGTTGTGTTTTGCTGTGCATTCAACGATGCAGGCCGGCAGTCCAATGAAGGCTGAGAAAGGGTCAAGGATCTCGTTTCCTTTGTTTGCTTTTTGGAACTTTTTTGTTGCTTCCTTTTTGCTGGCCTTTTTTTGCCCTTTGTGCCATCCCTCACGCAAACTGACCACTCATAGCCCTTCGGGGCCAGCTCCGGCCTCCGCTACAGGAGCGCTTTTGTGCCGTCCCTGGCTGAAGGGTGAAGGGTAATTCAAATGAATTCAATGCAATTCAGAAAATTCAATCCAAAGTGCAGTCGACCTTGTCATTTTGCATACCAGGACTCGACGGGTGGTGCATTTTGAATTTGCTTTTTGTTCCCGACTAACATAGGAGTCAAAATTCAATTCCGTCACCACATTGGCCGCAAGTAAATCTTGGACCACCGCTTGACGGGTATTGGCACCCCGAAAATAACTGTGAATTACTCCGACTGTGCACGTAAAGATATGTAAAATATGCAGGCTTTTGACTACTCAAAAATTTATTCAACGTTTGCTCAACCACTTTCTCACATTTGCCTTCGCATCTTCGCGTCTTTTGAACTGTTTTCTTCTTTCTTTTCTTCCTTCTTTCTTTTGAACAGTTCTCCAACGTCACATTGAAAAAAACTGCTTCTATCCCTCTTTCGTCTCCTCTCTCGGCAGAAGGATGTCGTGCGCACAAAACCGCCGATCGTTTCCCGTGTTGGGCACAGGATGATGTCCCTGTCGCTCTCCCTCCCGTGTCGCTCTCCCTTCTCCCTTTCCTGGGTGGGTGACCTTTGTTCTGCTTTCTTTTCTTCTCAGTAGCGGTCTTCAGTTCCCTGATCGCCCCGGCGGCCAGCCTTCGCAAGCGACCTGATGCTACTGCAGCCTACTGCTGGGACCAACAGCAGGCGAGAATTGACAAGAGACAAGACACACAAAAAAGGCATAGACAGAAAGTGAACAAGTGAACCTGCCAAAAAGACAACCCCCCTGTCGCCAATCAAACATAGCGGCCAGAGTGGACCGCTGGCAGTGAGGGAGGCAAGAGAGAGAAGAAGAGACTCATGATGGGGGTGTGGGACCGTTGACCGACAAGGGGTGTGGCTCAAGGCAAGAGAGTTCACAGTGAAAAACAGAAGAGAAATACGACCCATTACGTCGACAGGCAAAGAGGAACGAAGCAAGTGCGCCATTGGTTGGATTTCTGGAGTTTTTTGGGTCTTGGTCTTGGGGCTGGCCAGAACCCTGGTCGTTGAGGGAGAAGAGATGGTGGTGGATCTTTTTCTCGTCGTCTGCTTCGTCAACTTCAGGCCTACTCAGTATTCACAACTGCTGAGTATCCTTTCTCAACGTCCCTCTGAAGGATTGCGGCGGATGGCGGAGCGGATGGGCAGGAGCTGAGGATGGCGTATGTTGCAGGGAAAGTAGGCACACAGCAAGGATATTGGGACATGGGTATCAGGAGATGGAAAGATGGAATTGTTGGATTCCCATAAAGGGTTACTTTGTGACTTGCCTTTTGTTGTGGTCCCTTTGCCACACATACCTAGGAAATAGGAAGAGCCTACGACGTAGAGAATGGATGCTCCATGCCCACCGCAACGCTGTAAACGGTCTAGAGCCGCTGGAGAAGGTCCGCTATCCCATCAGGATCCTATCTGAAGCAGGCTCTGATCAGAGTGGTCACTGAAACACAGCACATGAGAAGCACCAAAGAAGAGCCCAAACAGCCCAAAATGACAAAGACGGTTAGCACCACCACCCAGGCAGCTGCCGGGACTTGGGACCTTGGCCCTGGGGCACTAGGGCAGATGAATGATGGAAAATGGGGCGCGAATAGACCTAACCAGGCCCCAAGACTGGCAAAGACAGGGCCAAAAAGGCGGAGGAGATTACAACGGCGGTGTCTCGGCCGCACTTTCAAACTTTCTTTTTTTGGTGTCTCTTGCAACTTTGCCGTGGGTTGTGTTGTGACGGCCTTTCATCACAGCATTTTTGTCAACGGCCGGCCTCGGCCGGCCTCTTTTTCCTCCACAACGGCACTCAAAAGTCCCATTTCTACTGTCAGAAGAAGAGGAGCCTTTTTCAAAGAGCCGAAGGCAAAAGCAAAAGGCAAGACAACAAGCAACCAGGAAAAAGAAAAGAAATCTCCTAGTTTACATTCCAGATGCATCGACGGCACTTTTCACTGCCAGCCGGATTTCTTTACGGCATTACTTTCACAGTAATTACTTACTTGCACTTGCACTTGCATATTCATCACTCATATTTTCTTTTGCCTGTAGTCCTTTATCCCGAACGACCGGTTGTTGACTTGTTGTCCTGTTGATTTGTGATTTTGTTTGCTGCTTTCTTTTGTTTCCATCTGTGCACTGGTTCCCCATGTCAATGTTTCCATTTTCTATTTTTCATTTTCTACCTTGCACCAAATTTACTTCCATGTTCCCACTGGTTATCTTTTTACTTATCCTCGGCGAATACGACATCTTCCCAGCCGTCTCGAACCGCCCACGGACAATGACCGCAACCTCAACCCCAGTCAAGCGGCTGCTAGGGTATGTCAACCGTCTGTTGGCATCTTGATATCAATATTGAGTCAAGAGCAAAAGTCAACAAAATAAAATAAAAAACTGCACAGTGCACAGTATGAACTCCACGGAAAAAATATCCGATGCAAGCAACAAAAAGAAGAGCCGTCGAAATGCCGACTATAATTTCATTCCATCACACCGTCTCTTCTCTCTCTGTGTTTTTTTTTTCTCTGTGTTTTCATATCACCTCACCACCTCACTCCTCACTCCATCCCACACTCACAAAGACTCCGCTACCGTCACTTTCTTTGTCGATGCTTATTTTAAATTTTTGTGAGCCTGGCCGGCAGTCTAACGATGCCCTGAAGCCGTCTATCAAAGCCGACTAACAGCACAGGACCCCGTCATCTGCCATTCGCTCACACCGTCTCTGCATCCTTCTTTTCTTCTTTCCTTCTCTCCTTCTCCTCCACCTCAGCAGACGGTGTAGTCTCCATCCTGCCACCCTCTCATCCGCTCTTGTAATTACCCCATACTATCATCATCTTACTTGGTTCCTTTTATGCAACAGTTCAGGGGTTACCTTTAGTGCTTCTCTCTGTTTCTTCTTCTCAAACTCGTATTTCACCTGTCAAAGATCGAAAACAAGTGCTCCTTCTTCCCGGAGAGTACCACCCCAAGACCTACTCAGTATTCTCCATAACGGTAATGCCGGGTTTGATGTTCGTAGCATTCATCTCGCTGTCCAGGGTCTGCTCCTGCGGAACTGTTGACGGAACTGTTGGCGGACTTGTTTGGGCGGACTTTGTTATTCGGACTAGCCGCTGCCCTATGGGGAACTTCCAGTATTACTTTGTAATACGAGGCTACAACTGAACGACAACAATCAAAGCGATGCCGAGGACTACAGCTGGGGCGTCGACGTAGCCTTCAGTGCTCCCTTGCGTATTTGTGCACAGTAAAAGAACAGATGAAAGAGAGACAGCGTGAAAATGGTGGGCTCGCTTTTATGCCTTTTTTGCCTTTTTGACGCAAGGGGACGGACAAGTCGCAAAACGCCAAACAACGTACGCCAACAAACCAGAAAACTTCCGAAAAGGCGGAAGCGAACTTGATAGCGGGCGGAGAAAGAGACACACTAGCAGCAAAGAGGTCGAACTGAATCAGAGACATACTGCAAGAGACAAAAGACATGAAAAACTGACAGATTTGAATGTACGCAATTCAACACAGAAAAACCTTGGAAGAAAGGGTGGTTGCTGGCAGTGTCAAAAGACACAAAAGGAATTGTATATGTATGTAATGAGTGTGATTCATATTGTTTTGATTGATTGTGCTTGAGTGGTTGATTTCCGCATTGTTTCGTTTCATTCCGCTGTTCAACGTTGAACGGCCGATATCAGAATGCAAGCCTAGGCCACGGTCTTACTGTGTGAATACTGATGCGCAGAATGCGACCAAAATCGTACTATATTCGTCCACTATATCAAGTGCACAAACAGTCTTTTTGACAAAGCAAAAAATGATACTGCATGTGTACGAAAACCTCACAGTGATGCAATAACACTTAACCAAAATTCAAAATGATTTTCTGACGATCTGTAAAAAAAGTGAAAGTGTGGTCGCATGGGCAGGAAGCCGAAAAGCCACCAAAGGAGCCAAAGAGCCAATAAGCCAAAGCTTCAGCGCCCAGAGCCTCTTTTCCCCGTGCACGATAGCCGCTGCGCCCAAAGCTGCAGCCCAAACGTTTATCCTCTTCCTCTCCAAGCCTAGAGACAGGACTAGATGACTTAGAAGCCCGGACCCCCGTCCGCGCTGCCGTAAATCGTACCATCGTACGATTTGTACAGCTCTGGTCAGCCCTGATCAGCTCTAAAAGAGCACCAATCTGGACTTACAAGCACTGTCTCTTACTTTCTTTTTCAGTCTTTTTGTCCTTTTTTTTCACGTCTTCACGTCTTCACCCTCCAGTGCTTGGACGCAAGTTGGGCCGAAGCTTGTCCCCTCTTGGGATATAAGGTAAGACACATTAGGAAGTTGAGAGTCTGAAAAGAGAAAACGACAGACTGTCCACGGCTGTCGAGGACTCGATGGAGAACAGAGAACAGAGAAGAGAGGAAAGAGAACGGACGAAATAAGAGTGATCAGCACTTGTCTTGTTGCCTTTCTTTCCCCGTCACCTAATGTAGAAAAATAGGAACACCGTTCACAGCAGACACCGGTTTGTGCCTGATGGTTTTCTTTCACCTGCCAGACTGACGTCTGTCTGTCACCTCGCCGTCCATTTCATCATTCGCTAGCATGCTCGCAAGCCTTTTTCTGCCCTATATCTCGGATAGCAAATGGTGGGCGATGGCGGCCTGGCTGTTACATCTGCCGAGAGGAAGCGGCCAGTAGTCAAGTGCTACAAAGTATGGATGGTGACTTTGTGAAAGGGCGAAGAGAGAGATGCGAGTGGAAAAAGAAAATAGGAAGAATGGAAAGAACAGAAAGAACAATGGGAAAGGAAGAGAAGGACGCCGTCGTTGCGCAACAACCACTACGGGAGACGATCAGAACGTGTCCCAAGAAAGACAAACAAAGAAGAAAGGGGACCTTCAGAAGAAGAAGAGAAAAGATATTCACTGAACAAAGAATGAAAGCATGAGCTTATCGGTGGATGCGATGAGACACGTACGAGAACGCTGGCTGTCTATAGGTAGTAAGAACATGTAGAAAAAAACACTGACAGAAAGAGATCCTCAGAGAAAAAAGGATGAAGAAAGATTGAGATGATCGTCCTCCTTCCACCAGATAGCGATCAAGGGAGAAAGAATGACGATGAAAAGGACCCTGGAAACCAAGAAGTCCATGGCCGTGGTTAAGGTAAGATACAACATATCTGAATAGCCTTGTGGGCTGCGGATTATCGTCAAAGAAAAAGGATGCGCGTGATTCCGTGATCGTCATATCTTTATTGTTCTCTTAACCTCTAACACGGGAATAGATTGCCTTTCCTTTGCAGCTGCACTCTTATTCCATCCCGTGTCCAGCTTGCCTCTTTAAATTTTGTGCCGATCACCAGAAGCAAAAAGTCAAAAAGAGTCCAAAAGTTTGGGGGCTGTTCTCCGCGTATGGATGCTCACTCACCCCCTCACATCCCAGAGACCAGCAAAAAAAGCCGTTGCGTGGTGATGATCCGCGAGACGGATCAATAAGAACAACTCTTACCAAAATTATGTGCCTCTTGCAATATCGACAGGGGCGAAAAAATTATATTCAGACGGAGCTAAATGGTGGCAAGCTCCTGTTTCCCGGGAAAGCAAATCCAACATCAATATGAGAGAGTAGGCAGATGATGGTGGACAATATGATGGCATGCGGAGATAAATCTCATGATAATTTCTACGAGGAGTGTAATTCATTTTACTATATTCCTCCCTACAGATGGCCTGCCTACTGGAAACTGAATTAATGACTCGCTACTCTCCCTGCAGACGGTTTTATCATTCTTGTTTCTGATATAGAAGTTGCGATATTCTCGCTTCTTGCCGTTTTGTCTCTTGTTGTCACTGTTGAGGCCAGCTGAAACGGCCATCAACGGCCATCGATGGACATGCCATCTCGATCTGGTGGAGAGATGTCTCTCGTCTTTCTTGCCCTTCTTCCTGTTTGCACATCTTTTGTGTATTCCGCAGAGAGACATCAAAAACAGCTCGTAGGCAGACATCGGGGGTGAGCCAAGAAGGATGAGGCTGCAAGCCTACATACTGTGTAAGACGACGGCGACCACGACGACGTTGACGCGTTTTTCTTGTCATCGTCGGAGACAGCGTTGCACTGCACGGCGCCGAAAGACTCCTAAAGGGGTCAAACAAGGTTCAGATTAGAGTCCATGGGAGTTTTGAGAGGATGCGATACATCAGAAAATGAAAGACACCAAGGCTTCCAAAAAGTAAAAATCGTTCGTCTGACATCCTTCCCATCCACGCTCCATGAGACCATTCAACGGCTTCTCCCAGAGTATCCTGGCTCCCTGGAAGACATTCTAGCAAATGCCCCAGTGAAAAAAGAAGAGGAAAAGAGGAAAAGAGGCAAGAGAGAAGAGGATCGACTGCCAGCTCATCCCTGTCCGTCCCCCTTTTTAGTCTTGTTCGAGTCTGTCTGTTTCCTCTTTTGTCGTCTGAGGTAGAATCCTCTTTTCCCACGGACGTGGTCGGTTGAGAGAAGGATGAGCAGAGACAGACAACAACAGAGAGGCAAAAGGCAAAAGGGTAGGGGGTCTAGGGGTGTCAGAGGGCTGGGACGCCCCCGGTCACGGTGCTCTTCCCCTGTTCTCTTTTCCTTTGCCACTCAGTCGCTCATTGCCATTTTCAGATACAGCCCGCCATCCGCCCATCCCAGCGCGGGAAAAACAGAAGAAGAAAAAATAAAAATCCAAATAGCGGATGGCGACAGTCACAGTGGCAGTGGCTCTGGCAGTTGAAAACACTCTGATACTGCAGCAGCGCAAGCACTGCAGACGCTGTGCAAGCTGTCAGAGAAAAAGGGGGTGGGGAGAGGGTGTGAGAAAGATGTGAAGGCAAATGCAAAACGAAGCCTGGGAGAACCAACAAGGTGTCATTGCAGACGGCTTCTGTTCCCTCGTCTTTGCTCTCACTCGTTGGAATACGCATACCCCCCCCATCTGCATCCATCCTCTTCTGTACCGAGGCGAGGGACCAGTTCAAGACACTTCTCGTCGTGTCTACGTCGTATGCCATGTCGAGCTGTCTTCGCCTTCTTGGCCTTTGGGTTAACGTCGTATCGTCTCCTTTTTCTGTCCCCATTCTCTGTTCTGTCGTCTTTGGCGTCTTTTATCCCTTTTATCCATCGTCGAGTTTATCTCATTTTTCTTCTTTTTATCTCACCATTCACCTTCCTTCCCGTCGTCTCTTCTTTCCCCCTCTCACCTTTTCTCCTCTAGCGGCGCGCAGGATGTTTCCGTTTCCTCTCTGATCCAGGGGAAAGAAGGCTTCAACGAGCCTTTTTTTTCTTCTTTCTTTTTTCCCCCCCATCAACGGTCTGGTCCTTTTCAAATAGACTCCGGGCACACCTTGCGGTGGCGGCGTCGATAGTGGCACGCGGACGAGTCCGTTCCCTTCACCGTGCATAGTGCTTGCAGTGCTCGTTGTTGCTCACTCAAAAGCCTCTCTGGCCTCTTCACTTGAGTCCACTGTCGCACTTTTTCTCCGAACCTGTGGGCATTCCATCTTCTAGGTCCGTCCGGCAGACGCCACTCAACTAGGGACAGGGGTCGAGGGAAAGACTTTAAGAGATGTTGCCTTAAAGAGCGGAGAGAGAGAGGTTGGTGGTCGTTGCGGTGGCGGAGGTGATGGCAGTGACCATGGCACGCATGGCCGTGGCCTGGCATGGCAGGTGAGTGGTCGCTGGTCGACAGTCGTAGGGGGGACTTGAGAGGGGGCGTAGGCGTATCGTGCATGCCTTGTGCGTGAACCCATTCGTCGACAGAGGGAGAGCAGAACAAGGCAACAAGGAAAGCTGGCTATGAGAGAAGTGGCAGAAACGCTGTCCACGAACGTCGACAAAGAGGGGAAGAAGAAGAAAAAAAACCTTGGAATTCCCGCTTCGTATCCCTGTGTAGCATGCCTGTTTCTCCTCAGCTTCGCATATTCCGTATGGACGATGTGCCCGGAGAAAGAAGTTGACGTCCTCGACCTTTGAGCCTCCCTTCTGCATATTCTCCATTCGTCCTTTGCTCTGTTGTCATTGTGCATTCAAAAATGCAGTCTGTCCTTGATGATCCTGCCTCGGGTATCTTGTCGACCATCTTCAGTCGATGAGGAAGGAAATGTAAGATGACGGCGATGGCGTAGCCGACGACTTTCTGTTGTCGAGCGAGCGATTGAACGAGCGAGCCTCCCTTTGCCTCGAGCCCCTTTCGAACCATGCAACGTTTCCCGGGAGGCGGTGTTCCCGGGAAAAAAGGGGGAGGTCGAGCGAGAGAAATTGAGAGAGCACTTGGCTAGAAGCGTTTTCTTTCCTCGCCGAATCTTTGTCTCGTTTCTTCCACGAGATGTCCTGTTGGTTCTTTTGGGATGTTCTGTAAACCGCCGTCTTAAAGAACGCTGACGATGCAAGCACTTTGTCTCCCCGGCCGTTGCGTCCTGTTGGAAAGTGCACATCTCTTTCCCTTTTGCTCGCTGACTCTTTCTTGGAAGCAAACAGTGCACATCTGCACATCTTTCCCTTTCTCCTCCAGAAGGCCCCCCTTGTAGCGAGCCCGTCCCGAGGCAGCCCCCCAGCAGGGCCCAGCGGCCCCAGCCTCCCCCATAAGCACGGTTCTTTCTTGTTTTGTGCAGATCCAACGGCTGCTCGCTGTTGGTTGGGAGGCAGTAGGGAGTGGTAGGGTGGCCTGAGGACGCTGGGCGAGCTGAGCAGCAGAGCAACAGAGCAGCAGAGCATCAGCTGGGGTGTTGGAGAGTTGGGGAGGAGGGGAAGTTGGATGAGCAGCGTGCACATCGATTTCGGTGGCCGCCCGGCAGCTAGCAGTAAGCGAGAGAGTAAAAAGGACCGCCCAGGGGAAAGTGGGAGAACAGAAGAACCAGCAGGTGCCGAAGATTGGGTGGGACAGAGTGGGAGAGCGACCGAAATGAGGCAGAAAAAGGTAAAAGAGCAGCACTGAAAGCTACCCTGTCGCTGCGATGCGCGCAGAGATGGGTGGGCAAGATACGTAGGATGGGTGTGATGGGCGAGATGAGCGTGATGTGCAACAAGGCTCTGTAGTGGGTGCGCCGTACATCATGAAGATGCCGAGACGAAGTGTAGATGCAGATTTGTGCCCCTTGTCAATGATTTTCCAAGATGTGTTCCAAGATGTGCCTCAAGCATGTTTTCCTTGTGTCCTTCGTGCCCATTTCTACGTTGTCGGTCGGCTCTCATAGTGTTGAGAACGACATCATCATCACATCAACAAAACAGGCCTCGTCGAAAATCGTGATTCTCAACGTCCCTCGGATCCAACAACACGACCAGCTGGTCGTCGGCAACTAAGTCGTGTCTCGCGGCTGACACTCCATACCCCGAAAACGAGGTGAGGAGACCACAGAGCAGGTGCCAACGAATGGAACTTTCCAGTCGCCTATGCTAAGGCTTCTTTTCGTCTGGCCTTGACTCGTCTTCTCCTCCACGACCTTAGAAGTGTCCTTTCGTGGCCAGTTCTCGACGGAAGCGATACTGGTCACGAAGCGCCATCGTCCTCGACGGCCGGGAACACCCAAGAGACGTATGAAAGATGCTAACCAGGCTTCAGTAGACACTCAAAACACTCGACGAATTCCCACTCTACCTTTAAACATCGGCTCGACAGTCTCTCCACAGACACTCGACAAGCCTTGACGGCAGCACAGCTGGCACGGGTCTGACGCTCGATGACAGACGCCTGATGAACGGCCGACAAGAACGCAACGGTCGTTGGACAACTGTTAAACAACAGATGGACGAACACTCGACGGACGGCTCAAGAGGCACGCTGCAAACGCTTGTTTGGTCGGATATCGTCTTGTCGGTGGCAGCAACCGTGTAGGCTCTCCTCCAAAAAACGTCTTGACCCGGTGGGATCACCGATTCTTCCCGTCGACCGCTGCCCCGTCTTCCCTCTGTTGGTGTGTCGTGTGTCGAGTTCTTCGTACCTGTCAAGCATCGGCCATCGAGAGCCAGGTAGCTGTCGAGTGTTTGCCTAGCACATCATGTCGTGGCCCGTACCTTGACGTTTGCGACCCTTGCCGCATCGCTGTTTCTGGCATCAGTTGAAAAGCAATGCCGATGCTCACGACAGGTGCCCTGACCACCTGAGGGCTTGTCTGGTCTTCATAAGGCCCTCGTATCCTGTCCGAGCCTTGTTTGTCTGCGCATGACTCAAGGTGATTGCTTGCCGGTCCTGACTAGAAGAGGCGTTGGGGACTCTTGACGTCGAGGGCTTGCCACCCTATGCAGCCCCAGGATACGCCGCTTGAGTCGAGAGTGTCCCGCTTTTGGGGTCACAGAGACCTAGGCGCTTTCGTTCTTAATGTCGGTTGTATTTCTGCCACGGATTTGTGGGAAGCTCGTTGGCTCTTCGTGGACTTTTTCTAGTGGAGTCTTCAGGTGGTCCGGTTCGACCTCAAGTGACGGTCGGCGAGTTGGCCAGTTGCCTAACACAACATGGTGCCGCGGCAGTAGCACTGCGGCGCCAAAGAGTCAACACAGGGACAAGTGGCAAAGACATTCATGCCCCCGTGGGGTCAACACCTGTCAGCGGGCGCGGTTTCTTGTCCTCGTATTCATCTTCGTCGTCGACCCCGATATCAGTCTCGAGGCGTCCGTCAAGGCGAGCTAAAGCGGCACTCGAGAGACCGCACGAGGATGCGCCTTCGGCCTGTCCAGTTCTCCATCATGGAAGCAATATCAAGTGTATCAAGAGAGCTCTGCTGCAACTTTGCAGCGCATCGCGAGCTGTTCGTTGCTGTTGTTGGGTCGGACCTTCGCGTCAACGCGTCTGCTCGTGTCGCATGGTGAAGCCTGCGCAAATGTTAGCAAGACCGCATAGATTGACAGTGATTCTCGATTGGACTTGCCGCATAGTTTGGACATACTTATATTACCACCAGAATTGCTGTCGCCGTAGTCTACATCGGTGTTCGTAAAGTTGATTGTGTCTCGAAGAAGTGTGATGCAAAAGGGGCAGATTTGGGCTCAGGGGTAGCTTGGGTGACTAAGCTGGTTGAGTGGGGCTCCACTAATATCATCGTCAACAAATGTTTTCTTCCCCTTTCCGATACTTTTTGGAAACAAACGCCTTCTGCGCCTGGTTGGGACAATTTTAATTGATTGGAATAATGACTAGGTAACTTGCTTTTTCTCGTTTTTTAATCGGCGTTTTTAGGCACGTTTGATGTTGCTGTTTTTGAAAAACGAAAACTTTAAGATAAGGAAAACAAACAAGCATTTAACTGCACTAAAATAACAATTCAAGAGTAGAACATCAGAACCACCCCTTAAAAACTCATTTTGAATTGATATATCAGCTTTATTTGAAAGATTATTCGTGTGGATTCTGTGTGAAGCCAATAAATTATAGAAGTAAACAATATCGTTGTGATGCAGGTGAACTGTTTGGCAAAATTACGCATTCCGGCTCAAAAAACGATCGTGTTTGAATGTAGCACACTGAAATTTGGTTAAAACCTGGCTCCGCGAATGACTAACATCTTTTGTCAAATTCTCATTGTCTCTAAGCGGCAGCTGTTAAATCGCACAAACGAGAACGATGGGAATCCATGGACAACACAAACAGCATGGACAGGGCCCCATGCTTGGAACAAGCCTCTTTACGACACTATCGCCATGGCCTTTCGTGTTTCGGTGTCTCTATAGAGTCTACAAGACAGCGCATTTTAGCGCCTCTCCAAAGTATCCGGCGTTGGTCGAGAACTACAACCCGATGCAGGCTGCGTGCATGTTTGAGATGCAGCAGTAGCATGGTTGGGACTTGGCAGCCTTGCCCGCAATCCGAGAAGGGCGTATGGCTTTCATTGCTAGATAAAATCAAGATCTTATCCGCCGGGGCACCCGTTGTTTTATTGCTATTGCATGGTAACGACCCGGGATAGGGATAGATAGGCTCCTTATTGACAGAAATTGCCGACAGCTTCTCCTCCACCGCAGCGATGAGGCCAGCGTCCTACCATGGCGGCAAGCACCCGGCTTGGCCATGTGCATCACATGCAGGTCCGCACTGGCCAAGCAGGTGTTCTGTCTCCGTTATTGAGTACGACGTTTGGCAATGGGCACATAATTATTTGGATAGACTACTTGGAACTGGTTGCGTAACTCGTTGGTCGGCTGTGCGTCATCTTTCGGTTACTGTTGCGCCCACCAACTGTACCACAGAGCAGACGCACCGCCACAAGGCTCGGCAGCATTGAACATTGATAATTCAGAGCATACGGAGGTGGCCAGCGACTTGTCACGGTGCTTTGTGCTCTCCTTCAGAGTTTACAAAGTGTTCCCGCTCTTCATGGCCTCCTTCTTCTCCTGTTTAAGGTCCAGCTTCCGGAAGTGTATTTAAAGATACTGCAGAAGGCCACTTCTAGCCTCCAGTCATCTTGGCGAGAGACGGACGACTGAATGTTTTTTTGTAACCTATTTTTTTTCTCCTAAGCTTTTATGTGGCAATAAACAGCCTTATACACCCCTCGACGGCGACACGGATCTGCTTGGTCGCACCGTGTTTGGTTCCACAGCCGGCCTTCATGTCGTGCATACCGGCAGCCTTGCTACCAGTGGCTGCCTTGATGGTCATAATATCGAAGTCCATTAAAAGTGACTACACTGTTGTTTATGTTACATTGCCACCTCAAAAAGATCCCAGACAGTATTGTTGTAGTCAACACCGAGAGCTTTACCGCCATTAACGATGATAGTTCCGTGCTCAGTGATGGGTGGAGATAGCTCGGTCTATTAGAGACACATGGCGAGGTGGTTGTCCGACTTGACGCATGGGTGGGCATGCAATTTTTATGCGGGTGGTGTATTCTCTGAGAGTATGTGACGGTGTCGAAAAACAGTGAAATGTTGCCGTGGCGTGTAAACAAAGATATCACGCAATGGAGTCAGATGGGGACTGAGAGGTTTGAACTTAGCCAGCCCCTCAAGCAAGAGAGAGGCCAATGAATCAAAAAGGAAATTGAAATCACAGGGCTTTAATAAATGAGACCTTTGTTGATAAGATCCGACGTTATTTCGAGCCTGTACGGAGTACGGAGTATCTATTTATATTTATTATGAGTATTCTGTGAAGGAGAATGTGCTGTTTCCCCTTTTTGGTTAAAGCATCACCCGATTTGGTATAGCTCCATCTCACGACGCTGCGCCGCCTAGCCTTCTGTATAAATCCCATAAATAGCTGCGACGTCCTCCGACGTTCCTCTCTTGTACCCAGATATGTAGGCTCGGTAGGGTCGGGCAGGTGAATGGCAGTATGCTGCCGTATTATTGCTTTGTAATACACCAGCGCGGGCTAGAATAATTTGCGGTGCTCTGAGGGCCAGACACATAAGCAGAGCATGCATTCATGCATACTCAGCAGAGCCAAATCCTCCAGAGCACTGAATGCATAGTCAGCGCTAACCCTTACAGTCTGACAACTTGCTCGCTTGGACGTCGTAAGGACGTTAGCGCCAGAACAAGCAATCCTGCGAGCCTGCCTCACCGCCGAAAGAGATCTTGAACGAAGAACATGGGCCCAAGACACCGTCCAAATTTAGATAATGTGCGAGGTTGGTGACGTATATATATTCGAGCTTCTCTTCCTTCTGTCATAGTGCTGTGCGATGTTTTAAAGTCTCATATTTTACACAACGTCCCACTATCTGCATCATGGCTTCCAAACCAGTTATTGTCTTCGTGCCTGGTGCTTTCCACCGTCCCTCTTCGTGGAACGCCGTTGCAGAACCGCTCCGAGAAGAAGGCTATACCGTCCTCACCCGGCTCTCACCGTCTGCGGAGACCTGAGTTCTGCGACGCCCGAGTCTGCAGAATGGAAGGATATGGCGGCCAAAGGCGTCCCCGAGGATGCCCAAGCCATACGAGACGTGTTGCTGCCCCAACTCGATGCGGGTAACAAAGCCATCCTTGTGTCCCACAGCTATGGTAGCATACCTGCTAGCCTCGTCGTCGAGGGCCAGACGGTCGCCGAGCGTGCGGCGAGGGGCTTGCCGGGAGGAATCTCTGCTTTTGTCGTCATCGCCGGATTTGCATATCCCGTTAGGGGTAAGGGTATTATGGGAGACGACAGCGAGCCGCCCGTTATGGCGTATCATGTATTGGATGTGAGTGAAACAAAAAAAAACATCTTTGTTGCGGCTTGATCTTTCAATGCTAGTATGTCCTGTTCTATTTACTTACTCCGTCTTACGACGTCCCACCTCGCAGAACGGCATCCTCCACCTCCAAAAAGACGCCGTTCCTCTATGGTACAGCGATCTCACACCGGACGCACAAGACGCTGCTTGGGCAGAGCTCTTCAAAGAGCAATCGCGGAAAAGTTTCCTGCTCTTCCCGGAATTTATCGCGGCCGACATCAAGATCCCCAAGACGTGGATCTTGACAGAGGAGGATCAAGCTGTGATTCCACAGTATCAGACGGCATTTATCCAGGCCGGACAGTTCGAGAATGTGGTGAAGATCCCGTCAGGCCATGCCCCGATGCTCAGCATGCCGGAGAAGGTTGTTGAGATTGTCGTTCAAGTCGCAAGCTCATAATTAGTATGGTGAGTTAGGGTGGGAGGTCTTGGTTTTTTATGTTCAGACGTTTGACCAAAAATCCGCTGCTCTTGAGCCCTAGTTTATCACATACTCGATTTGAGCTGTAATTTATTGATTGTTTATTATGAAGAAAAGGGGTAAAGAAACCAAAACACAGCATCATCCGCGATTAAGATGCCACCTGTGCGACAGACGGGTAGGAGCGGCGTGTAGTGGGTTGTGCCTGCCAAAAGTCAAAAGTGCCGCTCAGGGCGCGCACTCTGATTGGCTGGTGCCCCTCGCACCTGCCGGGCACATGTGTGAGTTTTGTCGCAGATATTGCAGAATGGCAGGTACGCCCGCCAAAGTGTCCCCCCCAAAATCATTAGTCATCATTCACTCGGCACCGCCCAACCGACAACCGGCACCACGTGCGATGGCGCCAAAGGCCCCAAAACAGTGCAAATGTTGAGATCTCCACTTTAAAATTTTCGGGAGGACCCCTCCTTGACATTAACCGTTGCCTTTTCTTGGACTTTTTTCTGCTCGCCGCCATCTGGTCTCTCCTTCCTCTTTTCCCTTCTTTTCCTCTCCTTCCCTTCTCTCTCTTCTTCCCTTTCCTTTCCTCACCTCCTTTCTTTTTACATCACCAACTTTTGAATTGTAAGCACATCTTTGTCTCGAAACCCATTGTATTGTTTTTAATTGCTAACCCGCGCCCCTCCGTCTGCAGCTTTGTCTCCGGTCACCGTCCGAAGTCGCTCGTCCTTATCTCACTCATTTCGGCATCACATCACCGACTTTTCCCCCCCTCTTCCTCTTAAATCTTCAAAAATGGCTACCAACGGTACCACTGTGCCCGCATGGGTGAAGCACCAGGCCGGCACGTTCCTGTTCACGGTACGTCTTTTTACGATCTCGCAATTCCTCTCATTGTGTTGCTATTGTTGTCTTTGTTCCTGTCCTGCCAAATGTCCCCAATCCAGGGGAAATTGCGCGTGCCCCTCCACCCCCCCTTCTTGACCTGGCCTCACCTTGATCTGATCCCCAGCCTCCTCCCCTGGCTTCTCCATTCAAATGGACTTCACTTCACTTCACCCCACCAGCCATGTCTCTTGTCTCTTGTTTTTCGGCCGTACACCCTCGCTAACATGACCCCCACTCCCAGTCCGAGTCCGTCGGTGAGGGCCACCCCGACAAGATCGCCGATCAGGTTTCGGATGCTATTCTCGATGCCTGCCTGGCTGAGGACCCCCTCTCCAAGGTTGCCTGCGAGACGGCCACCAAGACCGGCATGATCATGGTCTTTGGCGAGATCACCACCAAGACCCGCCTCGACTACCAGAAGGTCGTCCGCAACGCCATCAAGGACATTGGCTACGACGACTCCGCCAAGGGCTTCGACTACAAGACCTGCAACCTGCTCGTCGCCATTGAGGAGCAGTCGCCCGACATTGCCCAGGGCCTGCACTACGAGAAGGCTCTTGAGGAGCTTGGTGCCGGTGACCAGGGCATCATGTTCGGCTATGCCACCGACGAGACCCCCGAGCTGTTCCCCCTGACCCTGCTGCTGGCCCACCGCCTTAACGCCGCCATGTCGGCTGCCCGCCGCGACGGCACTCTGCCCTGGCTGCGCCGGACACCAAGACCCAGGTCACCGTTGAGTACAAGCACGACAACGGCGCCGTTGTGCCCCAGCGCGTGCACACCGTTGTCGTGTCGGCCCAGCACGCCGAGGACATCACCACCGAGAAGCTGCGCTCGGAGATCCTGGAGAAGATCATTAAGAAGGTCATCCCCGCCAAGTACCTCGACAACGAGACCGTCTACCACGTGAGTTCTCCCCGAGTGAAGCCGATTAATTCCACACCCGTGTGACTCATTACTAACGTGCTTCCCCCAGATCCAACCCTCTGGCCTGTTCATCATCGGTGGCCCCCAGGGTGACGCCGGTCTGACCGGCCGCAAGATCATTGTCGACACCTACGGTGGCTGGGGTGCCCACGGTGGTGGTGCCTTCTCCGGCAAGGACTTCTCCAAGGTCGACCGCTCCGCTGCCTACCTGGGCCGCTGGATCGCCAAGTCTCTGGTCGCTGCCGGCCTTGCCCGCCGTGCCCTTGTCCAGCTCTCGTACGCCATTGGTGTCGCTGAGCCCCTCTCGCTGTTCGTCGAGACCTACGGCACCTCGGAGAAGTCGTCGGACGAGCTCGTCGAGATTATCCGCAACAACTTTGACATGCGCCCTGGTGTCATTGTCAAGGAGCTGGACCTGGCCAAGCCCATCTACTTCCAGACGGCCAAGAACGGTCACTTTGGTACCAACCAGAGCTTCTCGTGGGAGAAGCCCAAGACGCTCAAGTTCTAAGAGTGTCGCCCACACACACATGAGGGTAAAACACGATCCTGGTCTCTTAGCTGAGCCTGGGACGACGTTTGCCCTCGCATAACAAAGATGACTTTTGTTTTTTTTCTTCCCCCTCCTCGGAGAGAGACTTTTTTTTTTTGAAAAATCAGACCACAGGGACAGCCTCGGAGCAAACTTTTGGGTTTCTTTTTATTATTTGTTCAGGGAATTCGAATCAACTTCCTTTTCCCGCCCGCCTGCTCTTGTTGGTTTTTCCATGGTTTGATTTTTTCGCAACTGCACTTCTTCTACCCGCCAATCCGCTCCGCTCCCCTTTTTCGTCTCTCTCCTCCTCACCTTCTTCCTCCTTCTCCGTCGCTTCCCTCCTCCCCGGAACGCGGCTACTTCTAATTCTCCTATTTTTTCACATACATTGTTTCTTCTTTCTCTTTTTACAAAAAGCATTTTTTGTTATGCTCATGATCACCACAATCACAAAAGCCCGTTTTAACTCAAAAAAATGGGTCGGGGAATGATGACAAGCACTGGCGTACGGTTTCAACATACCTTGGTTTTTCTCCATCTTCTTTTTTTTTTATAGAAAAGATTAAAAAATGAGAAAAGGGGTGGAAAGGGATATTCCTTTTTTATTTTATTTTGCGTTGATTTCTTTCTTTTTCACAAATCATATTTGCATAGACAGCTACAAATCAAGATCTGCCGATAAACAAAACAAATCTACAGATTTTTTGCAGAACGGCCCATTCAACGGGCAATCTGCACAATGAATACAACTGTATCCATCAACAAGCTTCCCGTGAACAGTACAATGCATTGAGTGTGACGTGTTTTCTCCAGGACAGTTCGTAGCGGTGTGCTGTCATTGACACACGCAATTGGCGTGTCAGGCACGCTGGGCAGGTTGATCATTTAGCGTGGAGAGCACGCCATCCCGCCTCCCGCAATTGCCCAAAAAAAGCCTAGTCACATAGTGAGGAAAACTCTAAACGGCGGCAAATGGCCACAGAGACACAATAGAGGCTATGAAGACTTTGAGACTACGCAAACGTCAAGCCAATACTATGCATTAAATCGGGCACGACTCGCGTGTCAGGGCGACATCGGGTCCAATTGTGAAAAGAAAGGGTCATTAAAATATCTGTCTTTTTTCTTTGTAACCTATCGAAAAGCCGTCTCTAAGAAACCAGACACCTGTAAGACACTTTGGGTAATAATATGCGTCCCTAATGTACACAAAAAAAATAGGAAAAGATGGTAGGAACAACAATATGAAACGACAATGAGAAATGAGAAATGTGAAGCGTAAATAGGAAAAAGAAATCAGAAAATGTAGATGCCCGCTGTAGGAACCATGTCCCCGAAAAATCCCTTGCACCCAAAAAATAGTAAGAACAAATGTGAATGAAAATAGAAACCCTCAACGGCCATGCAAACAATGCCAGTACAATATTAGTTTTAACAACAACGCTTTTCTCCTTCTGAACTCCACGTCGCCTCGCCTCGCCTACAACATCACGGCCAGCTCGGGCCGGTCGACCTTGTCCTCTTCGAGGTCCGGGTAGTAGGGCACCATGGCATCGGCGGCGCCAATGTAGCAGTCCGAGAGCACGCGCCAGTAGATGGTGCGGACTTTGCGGGCCGGGTGGAAGAGGCCGGCCCAGACGTAGTTGAGCACGAGACCAGGGCCGACAGCCACACGGATGGCCTCGACAGCCTCGACGATGCGGTCAATGACGTGGGGACTGGTCTCGAACAGGTTGGGGTACAGCAAATTCAGCAAGTGGACCATGGCGTCTTCACAGCCGAGACCCACGACACCGAGGGCAATGTGCTTGACGACCGAAGCAGCCGTTTGTCTGTGGACCTGGTCACGGTCGATGAGTGCGTCTTCGAGCAAGGGCGTGACGGCATAGACATAGTCCTTGGCCATTTCGCCAATGTACTCGAAGAGGAACGAGAGCGACTTGAGCACGCCGTTCTGGACGTTGAGCTCGGGCACGCGGTACTCGTTCATGAGGGCGGGCAACACAGTAAAAGGCGCACAGGTCTCGGCAACGATGCCGATGGCGACGGCGGTGTTGACACGCGACTGGCGTTCTTGCACCCGCAAATTGTTGAGGAGGGTGGCCAGCACGTCCTGGGGGCCAATGGCCTTGGCGATGAAGCCAAAGGTGTTGTTGGCGGCACGGCGGATGCCCTTCTTGTGGGCCTTGAGCATGTCGAGCAGTTCGAAGCAGATGCGCATCCACTCGCGGGCGTTGACGCTTTCGGGACCACGGTCGGCAATACGGCCCACGAGGTCAATGGTGTTTTCCTGGACCTTTTCGTGACGGTTGCGCAGGATGGGCGTGAGGCGCGGCAGCAGGTCCTTGATCGGGGGCTGCATCTGGCTGATACCCACCACAGTGACAATGGACCGGAGGGCGCCCAGAATGGAACCGAGCACCTCGGGGTACTCTTCGCCGAGGTATTCGTACAAAACAATACCCAGCTTGCCCATCAGCGCGTCCTCGCCGCACTGCTTCATGACCATGGCGATGCGCGAGATGAGATCGGCGGCCTGCTGGCGCACGGTGGCCGACTTGTTGTTGAGGCGCCACAGGATGGTGCTGACAATCTGGGGGAGGTAGGGCTTGCAGCGGGCGCCGAGGGCGTTGACGACGGAGCCAAACCCGTTAAGCATGACAATGTCCTCGACGGTCTGTTCCTGGAAGGCGTGCAGGATGCCGTCGACCAGTCGCTCCTCCAAACGCTCGCCAATGTCGGCGGCGCCGAGCGAGGACACGAGCTTCTCGACGGTCTCGACGGTCATGCGGCGGTACGACTCGCTCTCGTCCTTGAGGTTGACGACGATGCGCTCCAGGATCTCGCTGACACCGACCTTTTGGCCAATGTCCACTGTGGTCTCGACGACCTGGCGGTAGTTGCGTTTATCGAGAGCCATGCGGCGGACCCAGAAGCCTTTGAAGAATTCGTCCAACACATGCTCTTTGAGGTAACCGGCGGTGACACCTTCAGTGCTGGCACACTGCGACACGACCTTCAAAACAACCTTCTTCATCTCCTCGTCGGGCGACGAGAACTCTCTCAACAAGATCTCCATAATCTGGCTCGTGTAGTAGTTGGCATACTCCTCGTCCATGAGGGGGATAATGTAGCCGACAGCCTTTAAGAAGCCCGCCAGACCTTTGCCGCGCTGCTTGCGTGCACCCGTCCACAGCGGGTTCAGGATGTCGTCGAAGCTCTCGATACCGTAGGGGTTGGACGCCTCGGCCAGTGCCGCAATGGCCAAACTGGTGACGGTGCGCACCTTCGTTTGCTCGTCGTTCAAACAGGGCGCAATGCAATCCACCAACCGCTTGAGGTACGGCAGGATCGCACAGCCCATCAGAATGGGAATCTGCTGCACAATCTTGACGCCCGTGTGCCGGGCCTGCCAGGACTTCTTGCTGCGGCAGACAGCTTGGAGGAAGGGGAGGAGGGCGGGGATGCCAAGGGCAGAGGCCACGACGGCGAAAGCGCGGGCCGTCGTGTTGCGCACGTACTCGTCGACGTGGTCGATGTCGGGGCGCATGGTGCTGATCATAGTGGCCAAACCGGCGGCTTTACTGAGGTTGGAGATAATCTCGCTGCCCTCGACACGTGCATAGTAGTCCTGGTCAATGAGCAGCGGCTCAATAACAACCAAGATCTTGTGCACGTACGGCCGCACCATGTCGTCGAGCTTGTACAGGATGCGGTCAATGACCTTGACGAGCAGATGGCGCTCCTGGTCCTCGAGCGACTTCTCCATGAGCAACGGGAGGATCTGGTTGAAGA
Organism: Sporothrix variecibatus; assembly: GCA_016097105.2. Classification (NCBI taxonomy): domain Eukaryota; kingdom Fungi; phylum Ascomycota; class Sordariomycetes; order Ophiostomatales; family Ophiostomataceae; genus Sporothrix; species Sporothrix variecibatus. Next base: position 3,708,146 of record JADMNI010000005.1, read on the forward strand.
GGGGCCCTGCACCGAAACTGCGGGCGTTATCCGTCAGTTGGCGCAGCGCCGTCTTACGCATCGGCGGTGTGCCGTTCTTGACCTTGAGGAGCAGGCGCATAATCTTGCGCTCTTTCAACTCCTCGACGCTCAGGGTATCTTCGTTGGCGCCGTCGGACAGTTTCCCGAAATAGGCCACGTCCTCGGGCTTGAGGAACTGCAGGTCGTACATTCCGGGGATCTGGTTGGGGACGGGCGCGCCGTTCATGCGGCTGCTGTCCGGGTCCTGCATAGTGAAACCCGTGGCGGGTGCGGGCGTCTGGACAACGCGGTGAGTGGGTGCCCGTGTAGGCGCATAGCCTGGTGGCGGCTCCAGGATCTTGTAGCCCTCGTCGGCGCCGGGCAGCATCTCGTCGAGCTCTTCGTCGCTGATGGGCGCGTTGCGTGCCGATATGTCGTTGCCAAAGCCCACAGCCGCGACGGCGCCTGTTGCCGCACCACCAGCAGCACCGCCGCCAGCCTGGGACGGGTGCATCGGCGTGACGAGGCCCGCGGTGTTACCGATGGGCGTGGCCGAGGGTGCCTGGTCCCAGCGAGAGCGCTTCTTCGTGTCCGCAACCGCCCCTGCTGCACCTCCCACGGCCGGTGCTTGATCCCACCGTGACCGTTTCTTTGTGTCGGGCTCGGCCTCCTCCTTCTTGGCGACGGCTCCTCCTCCTGCTGCAGCTGCAGGGTCGGCCACATCCCACCGCTTCTTCCGCTTGCGGCCTGCGGCCAGTTCGGTGGAGCCAGCCTCTTCGTTTTCTTTGTCCGGGTGGGCGAGTGTCGCTTGGTGTTCGGTGACCATGGCGTCGTCGTCGTCGTTTGAGGAGCCGCCGTTGGCAGCAACCTCACGGCGCTTAGCCTCAATCGCCTGCCGCACCCGCTCCTCCTCGCGCTCAATCTCCCGCCGCTCCATAATCTCCTTGTATCCCTCGGCCTTTGTCGTTTCGGAGGAGGCAGCACCGGCATTGCGGTTCGCCGCAAAGGGGTCTGCGCGCGTCGGCGTCAGCACGCGGTCGAACCGGCGCTTCTGGTAGTCGGTCTCGCGGTCGGCAATGCGGTTGCTACGCTCGCCTTGTTGGCGAGGATGTCGTCCTCTTCGACACCGGCGCCGCGCGCAAACTCGTCAATCTGTGCACGCGTCGCCGTGTACTGGCCGACCAGCCGGCGGGACTGGTCGACCCCGGTGTCGACAGCCATGTCATCGCCATCGTCGCCTCCATCGCCCGCCGGAATGGACGTGTTGTAGCCGGCAAACTTGTCCTCGCCGTTGCCGTACAGATCGGTGTCGACAGTATCGGTCAGCTTCACTTTGGTCGACGAGCCGACGCGCTGGGTGGACGCCGCGGCGTTTCCCAGTCCGTTGCGGGCTGCAGCCGCTGCATTGCGCTCCTGCTGCAGCTTCTTGACCTCGTCAAACTCTCTGTCCGACATCGTGGCGGTCTTGTTGTCGTGGCCGTGAAAGTTGCTTCGCGTTTCAGTCTTCGCGTGTTTGGTGCCCCTATCTATGTGCACATCCTTTGTGTCATTTGTCTCGACAGCGTCGGGGCCGCGCTGTGTCGATGGTGTAGAAAGCAAAAGAGACGTAGTCAGCCGTGTTCGTCGTAGAAAAGATCGTGTTGCCGATAAAAAGCAGCGTGGGAAGCGTGAGAAAAGGGTCGTTTGCCGTCAAAGGGAGCTTTCTTGGATCGTCGATTCTGCCTCGAAAATTTTCGCCTTCGCGACAGGAAGGTAACCTTAGCTTGAGAAAGCCGCAGGCAAAATTTGAGTTAGGTAAGCGTGAGAGTCATGTGATTTCGTATTGTTGCCGCTTAAATTGGGTAGCGAGTACTTTTAGGCCAAGCCCCACGCTGAAATTACACGTCGCGGGTGCTGTATTTGTACACTAAAACTACAGTGGAGGGTGCTGTATTTACAGGACCCTATTGAAACTTTTATTCACTTCAGCCTCGTCTTCTCCGTTTTGACGACCTCGTCTGGACCTCTTCTACAACGGCCACCTTCACGTCGTCTTCAGTCTTGACGACCGTTGTCCGCCTCCTTTTTGTTGTGGTGACCCCCGCTGTGATATTTGTCTGCACATCCTCGAGAATCTCCTTTTTGACGGCCTTGGTCGGAGACTTTGAGGGCGACTTGGGAGTCTCAGTCCCAGTTTCAACCTCACCTCCCTTCAGTTGTTCTGAGAAGGACTTGAGATTGGCCGTGAAGAGCACTGACTGGGCCCATCCTGCATAGGGTCCCCATAGATTTCGAAAGTGGTCGCCAACGGCGTCGTGGATGGCCTTGGAGAAGGTCTTGGACGCAATCTTTTTGAACTTGTAGTCGCGGACAGCAATCTGCCAGACATGCGTGTCCACGGGAACAGCCTCGCCCCAGCCCAGGCCCATAAGGGCAACACAGTCGGCCACCTTGGGTCCGACGCCGCTGAGTGTGAGCAGCTGTTCGTGGGCGATCTTGTAGGATGGGGTGCAGGTCTCACCATCGGCATCCTTGAGCTTGGCCATCACCACCTTTGCATCTGCCTTTGTGTCTGCCTCCTCGCCTGCTTCCTCCCACGGTGGAGGGCATGCAGGATTCCGTAGCTGGTTCAGCCAGCCTGCGGGCTTCTCATCCAACAGTTTCTGTGCCGTCTGCACAATGTACTTGGCCCGGTAGCCAAACCCCAGCTGCCGCAAGTGTGCCTCGACCGTCGGCTTTGCTAGTGCGGCCGGTGACGGGAAGTCGTGATAGTCCTCGCCGTCTACTGTGCCCAGCCGCGGTCCGTAGTGGATGCACAGCTTGTGGGCCATCTGCGAGATGCGCGAGATGTTGTTGTTGCTGCTGCAGATGAAGCAAATCAAAGCTTCCCAGGCATCCTGGTTCAAGATGCGGATGCCGCTGAACTGGGGCGCCTTCTTGCGGAAGTTGGCATCGTCGCTCGACCACTGGTCATAGAGAGCACGTAGGTCCAGCTGCAGATGAAAGTAGCGACGCAGTAAAGCTTCTGTGTCGTCTGGTGCATTGTCGTCACTTCTTGGACGCAGAGCGCCGGATGAGGCAGCAATGGCAGTCTTGTCTGGGAAGGCTGCCTGGTAGTACAGGTTCTCGGCATCTTGTCTCAGTGACAGGATCCGGCCATGTAATGTGCATCTCCTAGACTCGTCAGCGAGTGTCCAAACAGACACGAAAGTTCCCATCCTTCACTCACCAAACATCGTCGAATTTGCGCCACCGAAAGGACTGGCCGCAGCGCAGCGTTGTGTCAATGCACAGTTCTGTGAGTGTCACCGGCAGTTTCTGCCACTGTGCCGCTAATCGTCCCATTGTGTGTGGGGTGGCTTCTCAATAAAGGAGAGCTTGAGTGTAGAGAATCAACAGTCCAAAAAGAAGTCAAAAGGGGAAGGCTGAGATGTTTTCATAAGCTTTTGATCGCTGTAAAATAGGGGATCTGGACCTCTCCCTGTTTGGCTGTATTTAGTACTTGCGACGTGCGACTTGCGCCTTCCGATGCAAGTGGTATGCATGGGAGACGCAGGAGGCTAGTCTGGTTCGGGCTAGCGCAGAACGCGATCAAAATTTACCGGGGTGCTGGCAGCCCAGAAAAAACATGCTGTGAGGCAAAAGCAGGCAAAAGCTCCAGCCACTGCAGTCTGCAGATACTCTGCAACAAGGCCAGCAGCAACAAAAGCGACAAAAGCGACAAAAAGCAAACGACTTTTGCCTTTGCCTTGCGTCAATCAACAAGCATTGTCGACTTTGCCCATCTCGACACAACCCAACCCACATCATCATGAACGGCGAAGGACATTCGCGAGGTACGAAGCAATTGAGCGACAGCAATACTACTATAACAACCGGCATGACTAACAGCAAAGAAGAAGGGGGTCGGCACGGAAGCTCTCGAGGTGAACGCAGCGAACGAGGCGACAGAGACGAGCGGCGCGACCACGGCCGCAGCGACCGCGACCGAGGCGACAGAGGCGACCGGGGCGACAGAGAGCGAGGTGATCGAGGCGACAGAAGAAGACGTTCGCGGTCGCCCGACCACCGGGGCGCACGAGGTTCACGGCGCGAGCCGAGAGAGCCGAGAGAGCCACGCGAAGCTAGAGACGGACGTGAGGGCGGCCCTGACGCCGACAGCTACTCGTCTTCACGCAGCCACCGCGATCGCGAACGGGAAGACCGCTACTCGGGCGGCCGGGGCGGCGACAGACGCGACCGCGATCCATGGGGTGGTGGTGACCGAGATAGAGACAGAGACCGGGGAGACAGAGACCGTGACCGGCGGAGGGACCGTCATGGCGGGCGAGGAAGAGGTGGAGACGACGATGACGACGACCGCCGTGACCGCAGACGGCGAGGCGGCGGCGACCGCGGCGACGACAGAGACAGCCACCGCAAACGCAGCGCATCGCCACCGCCCAAGAAGCGCGAGCCCACGCCCGACCTCACCGACGTGACTAGTGTCCTCGAGCGCAAGCGCCGGTTAACACAGTGGGACATGAAGCCGCCGGGCTACGAGAGCGTCACGGCCGAGCAGGCCAAGCTGTCGGGCATGTTCCCGCTGCCCGGCGCGCCCCGTCAACAGCAGCAGATGGATCCCAGCAAGCTGCAGGCGTTCATTGCCCAGCCTGCTGCTGCTGCGTCCACCAATGCCGCTGCTGCCTCTGTCCTCAAACCCACCAACTCGCGCCAGGCCAAGCGTCTGCTGGTGGCCAATCTGCCCGTGGGCACGGGCGAGGACGCTCTGGTGGCCTTTTTCAACCTGCAGCTCAACGGCCTCAACGTGATTGACGGCACCGACCCGTGTGTGCAGGCACAGCTGTCCAACGACAAGTCGTTTGCCCTCATCGAGTTCCGCGACGCCGCCGACGCTACTGTGGCACTCGCTTTGGACGGCATCACCATGGAGGCCGACGACGACACAGCCATGACCGACGGAGGTGCCAATGGTAACTCTCAAAAGAAGGGCCTCCAGCTGTCCCGCCCCAAGGACTACATCGTCCCGGCCGTCGTCGACTACAGCGGCTACCAGTCGGGCACCGTGTCTACCGTTGTGGTTGACACACCCAACAAGATTAGCATCACAAACATCCCGCCCTACCTGACGGACGAGCAGGTTACCGAGCTGCTTGTCGCGTTTGGTGAGCTGCGCGCTTTTATCCTGGCCAAGGACCGCAGCTCCGACGAGTCGCGCGGCATTGCGTTTTGCGAGTACGTCGAGCCTGCCTCGACGGAAATTGCCATTCAGGGCCTGAACGGCATGGATTTGGGTGACCGCAAGCTGCGCGTGCAAAAGGCCAGCGTCGGTATCGCCCAGGCCGCCGGCATGGAGCTGGGTGTCAATGCTATGAGCATGCTGGCTGGCACCGTGGCTGTTGATGCTACGGACGTCAGCCGCGTCGTGCAGCTGCTCAACATGGTCACCGCCGATGAGCTGGTCGACAATGAGGATTACGAAGGTGAGTCCACCCCTACCCGTGTTTATTTATATTGACCCCTCGCTAACAGTGTAGAAATCCGCGACGATGTCCGCGAGGAGTGCGAAAAGTTTGGCAAGGTCATTGGCCTCAAAGTGCCCCGCCCGGCCGGCGGCAGCCGCCAGTCGGCCGGTGTCGGCAAGATCTTTGTCAAGTTTGAGACGCCCGACATGGCCACCAAGGCTTTGAAAGCGCTGGCCGGCCGCAAGTTCTCGGACCGCACCGTCATTGCCACCTACTTCCCCGAGGAGAACTTTGAGGTGGATGCGTGGTAGTCCGGATAGGAGGGACGTCTGTCTCGTGTACTTTTGTTTTGGCGTCCTAATTTTTGCATGTTTTCATCTTCATCCTTTTATCTTTCCTACTCAGTTCCACCTCTTCTGTTCTGACTTACTTTGATTTGTTTGCTGCGTTTATGTTTCTGGCTTCAGGCAAGGATAGGGAAATAAAATGTACGAGTCACTTTTAGATACAAGCAGCGGGCAAGCAGAGTTAACGGAGGGGACTGCTTCGGCAGACAAATATAAGCGGTTGCATTCACAGCATTGCAGACTTGAATTCCAGAACGTGATCAAATGGTATTCATATTCATATAACATTCATTGTGTACTGTCATTAATCGGCATGATGTCCCACAGTCTGAGCCGACACGGTTGCTTGGTCTATGACAGTAGCTTCCACGCTCTTTTCCCTGAATATCCTAACCACAGTACCATCTCGTACCTACCTACCTTGACCTTCCTTCGACTTGATTATGCAACAAGCATGCCTCGGTCGGCATCGTCTGCCGTGATCGAGGTCGCTTGGTTTGCCGTCGAAGGAGAGGTCGTCTACTCGGTCGAGTACAGTCTTCAGCTATCTTTACGCTTGTTAGCAGAAGTCCAAACACATATTGTAAAAGAGGAACAATAGCAAAGACAGAAGGCAAGGTGCGCAGCAAAGATCAGAAGTCCGATGAATTCATTGAACTGCTTCAGGATTCCCAAAGCAGCCCTAACATAAGAGGTACCAGAATAATTGTAAAGGTGTTGCTCATCATTTGATTGCTGGCAGCGGAGGAGGGAAGGTGATTGTGTATGAAAAGAAAAGCATCGTGACTTACCAAAAGCTGAGAACGCGCTCAGGGAGAGGTCCTGCCTCACCCGTGAGCGATGTTGCAGAGGAGAGAAAATTTTAGCAGGAGATGAGGAGCGCGAAAAGGGCCCGTTAAAAAGGCGGACGATAAAGAGCTCTGGCCATGCCGATCAGCATGATAACAGCTTATGTCATCAGTCACGTGTATCTGTCTGGCTGTCAAGTCTCGAGGACAGCTGGACAATCACAGAGCGACCCTAAGGTCTGCTTGGAGTGCGCACTTTTATTTTTCCGCTCCATACTAGCGCCTTTTCTCTGCAGTCCCGCCCACCGCAGCGCAAAAAATGACCTGGGTGGAGTGTGCAAAAAATTGGTCCCCAGCCAAAAAAAATTACGGAGAAGTGTGCAATTTTCTTCGAGGCTATCACCACGACCGATTTTCCCTCTTCTCTTTTCTTTCCCTCCCGCATCTCGACAACCATCACCACTTTTCGACAACCACCTCGTCACCACCACCACCAACCAACAAAATGGGTCGTCTTCACAGCAACGGTAAGGGCATTTCTGCCTCTGCCGTCCCCTACTCGCGCACCGTCCCTCGTGGCTCAAGACCACCCCCGACCAGGTCGTCGAGCAGATCTGCAAGCTGGCCAAGAAGGGTGCTACCCCTTCCCAGATCGGTGTCATTCTGCGTGACTCGCACGGCATTGCCCAGGTCCGCATCGTCACCGGTAACAAGATCCTGCGCATCCTGAAGTCCAACGGTATGGATTGATTCCCCGAAAACAACGAACTTGCCAAAACGACGGCATCCTGCGAACCGAGACGAGACCCGAAGCGAAGGGAGGAAAGGGAACGGAAGAGTCAAGAGAAGGCAACAAGAACAGGATGAAGGAGGAGAAACACCGCTGGATTCTATACCTTTTGTCTTCTCGACGCTCTGTCCCCAGACACTTCGCCGACTGTTTCGTTTTGGGAGCACTTTGCAATCGCTTTGTGCATTCGTCCCCCAACTTAACAAATGCTTTCTCCTGTTGCGGAGTCTGCATATGCCTCTGGCTGGTCATAGACTGACAGAGTGATTTTGATTAGGCCTGGCCCCCGATATTCCGGAGGACCTGTACATGCTGATCAAGAAGGTGAGTCTTTTCTACCCCGTGCTGTTATATTTTAACGACCCCCCCCCCCCCCCACCTCCTGCCTCACATACTAACAACCCAGGCTGTCGCTGTCCGCAAGCACCTTGAGCGCAACCGCAAGGACAAGGACTCCAAGTTCCGCCTGATTCTCATCGAGTCGCGTATCCACCGTCTGGCCCGCTACTACAAGACCGTCGGTGTCCTGCCCCCCACCTGGAGATACGAGTCCGCCACTGCCAGCACCATCGTCGCATAAGCGTCCCCAGTATAACGGGATGAGTGTGTGATGGAAGGTCCTGGTGTGATCGCGTGAGTGAAAGCAATCTCGCGTCAAGGAAGGGAAAACTCAAAATCAAAAACAAAAATGGGAAGCGCCGGTAACCGGTCTGGTTCTGGTTCTGGTTGAAAAATTATCATGATTTCATGGCGTTCAGAACAGGGATGATAGGGAATATTTGGAGCCTTGTCTTTGCCCATTTTCATTTTTACGAAATCAAAAAAGCAAATGAAGCAAAAAAAGAAGATTGATGATTCCCGTCCTGTTATGTCCCTGTGCCCCTTCTTGTCTTTTCCTATCCTGCGACGTCGTTGATTGCTTTTCGCTTCCGCATCACAAACCCCTAAAAGCAAATATTTGTTGCTCGTCATAGAAAAAAAATGGGAAAATGTTAAAACGTAACAAGACTTGTACCGTATCGTGTGCTGTAATGTATATAAATAAAAAAAGAAACATGTCTGCCGTTGTCAAGCATATCTTCCATGATATCCATGATGTCCAATCCAACCCACCTCCATGTACCTCATAGCCTCACTTCGTTCCTTCCAACTCTCTTGATCGCTGCAACAAGTACTCCCCGAGCACGCGCAATGGGTCTCGTGGTCTGTTTTGTATTGTCAGAGATTTTATCCTCACACCGACGAAGCTGTCATTCTCTCCTACTCTCTCGCGACCTGACTTACTGTTCTTTTGCAATCATCTTCATACCCTCCAGCAGCGGGCCCGTCAGCTTCGAGTTGATGTACTGCCGCACTGGCGCGCCATTCAACGGTGCCTCGCTCGGTATTGTGAAGCTTGCCTCTGGATGCGCAGATGCAGCCCTACTGCTGCTCTCCAGACGCTCGCCGCCGCGCACCGGTGTGCCTGTCCTACCGACGCCGGTGTGTGTGTGGAATGGAGCGGGAGACTGAACTGGTTAGTATTGTAATTCAAAAACATCCTCTCCAACTCTCGGACAGTGCACGTACAGCAGCTCCATCGGTCATGGATGCGTCGACCGAACCCTCAGGCGCGGTGTCGGCGCCATCGCTCGACGGCCGTCCCTCAATGTCGTGGTCGGCCATGTGTGGAGAAGGGGTATAGGATGGCAATTGGGTTGGTCGTGGACGTTGTCAGGGTACTCAAGTCGTGCTGTCGCTGTCGTCGCGTCGTTGTTCGCCGTTCGTTTTCGTTTCTAGGTCAGTGTCGCGATGCGATGCGAGCTCTAATTCCTTCAGCTCCAGCAATTGGTGCAAATTCATTAGGGCGGTCGCAGCTTCCCCGTCAGCGCAATCAATATAGCGGTCATGTGATAACGTGTCCGCCTGGCGCTGCCCATCTGCCACCAAAAGGACCCAAAAGGGCCCCTGGAACGCGCTGTGCCTGCGCTGCCCCGCAACTAAGAAAGCCGTTCCTGGACCTTTGCCAAATTCACAGCCAGGCAGGTTCACAACGGTCGTTCTTTCCTTTTCCTTCTTTATTTTCTATTTTGGAAAGAACGACTTGCTTTACCCCTTTTATTGCCCTTACTCTTTCCATACTCGCACAGAAAGGAGAAATGGCCCAGCATGGACAAATTTCTTGTCCGGCGAGCAGGCCCCTCTTCCTCTTCACAACGACCTACTCCAGACCGTGAACCATCAGACGAAAAGCGTGTGAAGAGAACGAAGATCGAGCACGACGATGCCCTAGCACCCGATGGAAATGAGCATGTCCTTCTCGACTACCTGAAAGAGGAAGATGAAGACGACTCGGCCAGCTGTGGAGGCGACTTCAAGCTCGACACTGACAGCTATGACGGCATTCCCTTTGAAGAGCCACTGGCAGCTATCGAAGCAACCAAAGAAGTGATTGAAGACTCTTACGGTGCTGCAGATGGACATGCGACCGAAGGCAAGCCTTTGTATAGGAGCTCGATCTATGTCGACGCTTTCAACATTGCCCTCGACACCGTCCTCAAGCAAGAAGAGCATCTCTTCAATGAGAAGGAGAAGGCCGTCTTTGCGGCTTGGCGTGGACTTCACTACGAGGCACAATATCTGTGAGTGACACCCCCCCTCACTATTAATTTTATTAATCTGATTTTGGCTTTCTGACACTAATACTGCCCAGATACGTCCGTCTCTTTCTGAGAAAGGAAGCCGCCTGGCATCGCACACAGCGTCTCAGCTACAGCTCCAACATTGGAGACCTGCAAGCGGCAATCGAGACATTGCAGGAGGAGCACGAACTGCCAAAATGTGAGGACGAGGAAAAAACGGCACCGATATCAGAAGCTGTTCCTCAAGACTGGTCTTTGGGTGATACTCTTGTATTCGCCCAGTCCTTTGACAGTGTTGATACGTCGGCGGAGGAGGCCGTCGGACTACTGTCGCTGGACGAACTCAAGGCCATGGCCAAGGAGATGAAGGCCATTGGAAAATCAAAAGCAGAGCTAAAGGCAGCCATCATACACATGGCGACAAAGCAGCGCACACTCATGTCGGCCGGTCTACGCCGCAATTCGAGCGTCGATTCGGCGGCAGGAACGCCAACTACGCCGGCAACGCCGAGGACGCCTGGAACACCAGTACCAGAACTCCGTCGAAGCAGTACGGTATCATCAAGCCGCGGTGAACAGCTTATGGAAAAGGTGGCAGTCATTACTGGGCCATGCATTCGCATCTACCCATCGGTGTTCAAGCTGTTTGAGCGTGTGCACCTGGTGTTCTACCGGACGTCGGAATGGACTGAAAAGTCGCTCACGACTATTGTCCTGGCCAAGATGTCCAAAACGCAACTTTCCCGACTACATCGTCTCCCGCACAGCCAACATTTTTGAGTCTCGACAACAACTACTTGACTTTGAGGAGGCGTTGCGTTTGCAATTCAGAGTCGACCACATCATGAATGTGGACGGAAGAGAAGACGGCTTTCGAGAAATCATAAGTCTTTTCCACAGCGTCGCCGACCATTGGCGGGCTTCACTTGCAGACGAGAAGCGTCGTCAGGAAGAGACGGAGGATTTCGGTGATGCAAGTTACCTCCGCCGCTTCAAAGCGGCACATGTCTTTACACGAATTGCTCATTATGCAGCTCACTGCTTTGGTCGGTTGCACGAGTACATCGACGAGTACGCACTGCTCAAGAACTTCTTGACCAAAGGCTACTGCACCTCGCTCGTAGGGGCGCCTGGTATCAACGAAAGGCTTTGCTCGAGGAACGCTACATGGCAACGGCGGCTCCCAATCCCAAATACAAGGACGAAACGCAACAGAAAAAGTATTGGTGGCGGAAAGCGCTTGAAACCTGCGAGCAAGCGCTGCAAGACCGCGACTGTCACCTCATCTACCACTTTGATTTGCAGAAGCGCACGCTCAAGCTAGAGAAACGGCTCCGGATCCCTCGGCGGCTCCAGCACGACTTTGGCCATGCTCGCCTGCTGGCACCAGAAGAGCATTTCGTCGAGGGCGTGCAGATCAAGCGAGACGAGGGCGTGCTACCACACCTCACAAGAAAATGCAGTTCTGGCAGCAATCTCGATGGCACGTTCAGTGCAAGTACCTTTGGCGGCATCAACACAAAGACGCACTGGGTTAACGAGCGTGAGCCCGAGATTGATGAAGACGTTGACGGTGGGCGAAGCCCAGAGTGCTCTGTCGAAGAAATGTGTCTCAACGACTACCGCACCAAGGGCTGGAAGGGCTACCACTCCGAGGGCGGCATCGTCCGAACGCTCTTTGCCTATCTGTTCTACGATATTTTGTTTCTCTTTATTCCCAACGTCTTCCAGACGGCATACCAAGCCTGCCCCCTCGACCTCCACACCGACACTTTCTACCCATCACGAGCCTCGGAAATCAACCGACGGCTGGCCGAAATTGCCAATGGTGAGGCGCCACGCATTGTCCGCGATGTGCATGCCGCACACTTTGAGCGCCGTACGTGCATTGTGGGACTCCAGTGGGACTTCCCTTTGGAGGACGTTGTCGAAATTGCCCAGTGCTTTCACGGCGACGCCCTCGCGCTCGTGTGCAAGGTGCTCGCACAAGAATACCGCCAGCGAGGGGGCGGTCTGCCGGACCTGCTGCTCTGGCGCATGGAACCACAGCCCGAGGTGCTGTTTTCCGAAGTGAAGAGCGCCAACGACCGGCTCAGCGACACCCAGCGCATGTGGATTCACGTTCTGGCTGGCGCGGGCGTGCGGGTGGCCGTCTGCCATGCCATAGCCAGGCGGGTGAAAGTAAGATGAGAGGGGGAGGAGAGAAAAGAAGGAAAGAGAACAAAACAAGCGCGTCGCTTATTTGTTCTTATCCTTGTCGACATCTCATCGTCTCCTCTTCTTTTCACCACCCTGACTCCTCGGATTGGATATCGTGGTGACATTGTCTCGGTATCATTCTGTCTTCCTCCAATGTCTTCCTTCAGAGGTGCACACCACCATCCAAACGTCTGCATTAGCGGCATTACTTGCACGATGATTGGGAGACGATACTGAGTAGCTGCGCGACAAAAACAGCGCGGACCAACAAGCGAAGGGCGTCTACGAATAAGCGCGGCCTGGCCATTTTCTTTCCCACGTTGGGAAGACGGAAGCACGGCACCAGCAACGTTGGCTGGGAGAAGCACACAATAGAAAAGGATCAATATTGAGACGAGGCTTGCCCAAGTTGGTGCCCATTACATCTTCTCCTCTTTCCAGGAAAATGACAATTGACAAATGCTGTTTGGCGTTTATTCGAAGATGGTGGATGGCCCATCAAAGAAGATAGGGTACTCAATTCCTGGTACACTATGTGTGTCTGCAGGATCGAAAGTGTCGGGCTGGTTGGCTCGCCATGGACTTTGTTGGTTGCTGCTTGATGTTGTTGGAGCCCTGTTTCCTCGGTCGCCGTTCTTTTTGTCACACATTTTACATTTTACCAGCTTCTCTTTCGCGATCGTTTGCAGCTTCAAAATGGCTGCCCATGCTTTGACACGCAAATCAAAACTGGCCTCAAAATAAACACCGACCCAGAAACACAGGCACGACAACCTCATGGTCCGGCCTTGGGGCCATCTTTGATTCTTTTGTTGACCCTCGCCGCCGCTTTCGAATTGTTTATTTGTTTACGCTTGTCTGCTCCCACGACCTGGGCCTCGCCCTTTGAGACTGCCCGCGCTTCCTGGAACGACGCTTGTTTGTTTTGCTGCTCGCGGAAGACGCTCCAATGGCTCTCCTCGCTGAGAGGCGAGATCTGCCCTGTTTGGGGCCACTGGCCTGGCCAGTTGTGGCCAGACCGGCCTGGTCTTCTTTCACGACACAAACAAGAAGCAGAAGGAAGAAATGGAAAACTCGGTGGCTGGCATCGGGGGAGACCGCATGCTAGCACCGGACTAGGCCGCGAGTTATGCGGCCTGATCAACAAGAAGCACCCGCCGAATGAAAGAACGAAAAGAACGAAAAAGGAGTGTACTGGTTTTGTCATGAAGAGGGGCAGGAAATGGGGGGATTGGGCCTCCATATATGGCCGCAGGATCCAACTGTGAGGATGCACAACAACATGAGCAAGCAGCCAATGAAGCACCAATAAAGAAAAACAAATGCACGAACTTGCGCGCGGCCAACTTCTCTTTTCGAGTTTGTTTTTCTACACAATACGCTTGAACAACACTGCAACGCTGTGCAACAAACAACGAGCTGCAGCAAAATATTTTTACAGTGTTGACTGTTGACAACCCGACATTTGCTGCCTCAGGACTTGGTGAAGGTGAAGGTCTCGATGGTGTTAGTAAACGGTCCCATACAGGCGGTCACCAGCTAAAATTTTAGCGCTGTTCGGGCCGCCGACGTCTCTCTCCGCTTCCTTAGCGCCTTTGCCAATTTAGGCAACTGAAGCGGCAACTGAGGACGACAAAACGACGAAAAGCAGACGTATGGACAGTGCCTCTATCACACTCTGAGCCTCTTTCACCTCTGTTACCACATCTACTTTACCCGGCAAACCATCTACAGCCTCTCGACTATCACATTTTGGCTTTCTGTGTGCACGAATCCTGCGTTCCCTGCATCTCGTCCTGCCGGGACTCTCATTGGCCCAGAGGCCTGCTGGCCTTCAACCACACCCCTGCCCTGCCCGCGAAGTCCGCCTGCAGATTTCAACGCTAAAGACGAGATCCTTCCCTGGTCGGGGTCGCAGCGCTAGCAAGCCCAGCCAATCGTCCATCGTCCCTCATTCGTTGCTTGCCGCCGGGTCGTGGTCCCAAAAGAGAGTTGAACCACAAAGAGAGTTCTGTTCGTTCTGTCTTGTCTTGTCCCTCTGTTCAAGTTCAGCACACACGCGAAGTCACTCTGGCTCGAAGTACCGGGGGCAAGCTGGGACAGGACAATCTGTGTACACATCGTGCCGCCTGCTTCTACTGCCTCTCCCGCTTCTATTGCGGCGGCACAGCAGTACTCTGTTTGGTCATTCTCCATCCTCATCTGGCCTATCCCAGGCTCACCAGGCTCACCTTGCAGACGGTTGAGCCCGCTCAGGCCGTATACTGTACACAATACAGAGGTACAAGGCTTATGCTCTGTTCTCAGGCTGTCACTCTCACTCGACATACACGAACAATACGCTTTCGAGCACATTGTCTTCATACAACCACACCGTGAACGCAGCCCCAACTCTGAACGTTCTGCTGCTACCCCGTCTACACCCTCATGATGCTTTTCTTTCTTTTCTCCACATCTTCATCTTTTCAGCCCTCGTTCTCACTGTTTCTCCGTGCTCACTCCTCACACTTCTTAAATCCTTCACTCTAAAACTTCCCCTTCTGTCGTCAACGCTTGGTCCTTTGCGCGCCAACGGGCGGGTCGCACCCTGCTCGTCTCGTCTGGTTCGGCCACTCAACCACCCCTGCTAGTTTCTCCTCCCCTGGCACAGTCCAGTCCAACGGATCACAATCGACAAAGAGGGCCTGGAGGAGAAGACCTGGGCGAGCTGGGCTACTGTCTTCAGACCAACAACACCCGGCGGCAATCACAGTACAGGGCCAGCCAAACAAAAGACAAAAAGCGACAGCGCTCCTCACCCTTCACCAACGCGCATGGTCCGCTAGGGCGGTCTACTGTACCGTCAATCACATCACCTTTTTTTTCTTGGTCGTTCTCTTTACGGAGTAGACCCCCTCAGACCCGTTTCTTTGGGTTTTGGCTTAAATTCTGGCTTCCGTCGCGATCGTTTTTGGCTTCTTTTTTTTTGGCGCCCGCGGGAGGGGGGTGGGGAAAGTGGGAGGTGGGCGAAAACGTGATAGGGATGGGTGTAAGTACTCCATACGGAAGGCGTGTGCCCCATTGCCAAAGAAAAGAGCGAAAATAGACATGGCAGACAAACACAGACGCAGACGCAGACGGCTCACACGCCTCGACAGATTGCTGGCGCCAGAGCATCAACCACTCACTTTGCACTTTGTTTTCCACTTCCACCTTCACTTTGCCTGCCCACAACTCTACTGCACGTTCTGATGCACACTCAACACACACCTTCCAAACGACGCACACCCTCTTTGCGCACACGCATCCGACCCCCCTCTCTTTTTCTTCCACCCCTTCGCCAGGCGCCCGTCTTCCTTTTTTGTCTTCCTTTGCCGCCCACCCCATGCTCCCCCATGCTCCATGTGCCCTCCTCCTGGCCCCCGAACGTGAGCGTTTCGTTTTTCTTTTCCTGGGCCATTCTTACTGAGAGGGCCATATTCCTGGACCATCTGTGTTTTGTGTCGTCTTCCCCCTTCCTGCTTCCCTCACCTCCCCCTCCAGTGTTTATTATTGTAGATGGGTGTATTACTATATGTACACCTGGTTTTCCCATCTTCAAGGTCTGGAACCGTTTTTCGTCTCCTTCCCTTCCTCTTCTCTTTCTCCTCTTTTCCCCTTTTTTTTCTTCTTCTACTTCAACAGCCTTGACTTCTTGTGACGTTGTCCCGCTGTTTCGTCTACGCCTACATCTTCTCCATTTTCTCCTCCCTCCTCGGAACGAGTCATTTACTTGGCTTGCTCTCTGCTATCTCTCTCTCTTTCTCTCTCAACACTCACCACCGCCATCATGCCTTCCCGCAAGCCTACTCTGGTGCTGTCGACACCCGTCACAGCTTCGTTCCCCGCCGAGGCTCTCATGTCCGCCGCCTCCGTGCGCACACCGCACTCGGCCATCTCGACGTCCTGGCGGGAAGCAGCAGCTCTGCCGTCCGCGGGCCTGCCCTCTGCTGGACTGCCTTCAGCCGGTCTCCCGTCTGCTGGTCTTCCTTCAGCGGGCCTCCACTCCGCCGGTCTTTTGTCGGCTGGCCTTTACTCGCCCATGGTCGCCATCAAGACCGAAGAGGGCCTCATGAAGACGCCTCTGTCACCACCCGTCGCCTACATGGATTTCCTGAAGCTGGCCAGTCCCATTGCCAGTCCTTGCACAAACAGCCCCGTCACCACCACATCCGCTGCCGCCACTGCCGGCAGCAACAACAACAGCTCACAATCTACGTCTACCAATGCCCGGCCACGCGTTCTCCACCGCGCCTCGATATCCGGCCCGTCAAGATCTCTCCCAGCAACCTCAGCTCAACAAAATCCGCGGCTGCCGTCAAGGCTGCCGCTGCTGCCGCCGCCGCCGCCACTGCCTCTTCTACATCATTAGCTTCTACGGCATCGGCATCGAACTCGGACACCGAGTCGTCCGGCAACGACACCGAGGACAAGGACGCCCTCGACAGCGGACCGTCGACTGCCTCAAGCAACACTACAGAAGGCTGCACATGTGAGCATGAGCACGACCACGCCGACCGGGAACGCGCACACAAGTCGCCCAAGATTGCCCGCATCGACACCGCCATGCCCGCCAGCGCCTTTGCCGCCAGCAATATTCCTACGTCGGCCCCGCCCATCGGCCGTACCACGTTCCCCAGCCTCAAGATCCCCATCTCGCCGGCCGTCTCCAACACCAACTCGCCCATCCGGTCGCCATTTAGCGCCAAGTCTACTAGTATCACGTCGCCCTTTGACTGGGAGTCGGCACTCAAGGCACGCTATGCCGAGTTCAAGTCGCCGCCGGCCAAGTCCCACGCCCATGCTCTGTCCCAGTCGAAGCCGGCAGCAGCAGCTCCAGTTCCAGCATCAGCCACGAGCTGTGCCAAGTGCTCAAATAAGGCTGCCCCATCGACAACAACAACCACCACATCCATCGCCGCCTCAGCAACCAACGCCGCCAAAACCAGCATCCGCCATATCCGCGAAGTGGTGACGCGCACAGTGACCTACACCCCGCGCGTCGACCCGCCACGGATGAACGCGCCGCCCAAGGGCAAGAAGCGGAAGATTGGCTGCGACGAGGCGGCGTGTTAAAGAGCGATGTCAACAAAATGGTGCATTTACAGCAGCTTTGGGTAATATTTTTGCTTTAACGGGATCAAAAACATTTGGACGATGGCTACGGGCAAAGGCGGTGTTGGCAATGGCGTTTTCTCTTTTTCTCTCCTTGTTTTCCTTTCTTACTCTCCTCTGAAAATCTGCAGGGCAGCTTTTCGTCCCGCTGTGGTTCTCTCAACCACCCACACTAACACACACACTCTCTCTCTCTCGCTTTATTCCTTACCTATTTTCCTTTGTCACTTTTGTTTTTCTTGTTCTCTCTTTTTTTTCACCAACGATACCACATAACAACAATGAGGACATGAATTATTTATTATTGGAGGCAGGATTTGATATTTTCACTTTTGCAATCACTTTAGCATATTTTTTATGAATAAGAATTAATGCAAAACAAACACAACTTTTTGGCACAAACACATACGATGAACAAGTAACGAGGAAACTTGAAAACCTCGACGAAACGAAGCAGTCACATCAGGTCACCAACACCAGCCTCCAGGTTGATGAATGTTGGTACTTTCTAAGATTTTTAGTCTTCGAGTCCATCACTGCCACTGCCAGCAGCACTCTCTGTCTGTCACTGCGAACAGACCGCATCCAGCCTGCAGTCTGCAAACGGATTAAAAACAAGAGTACAGACTACTGCAGTCGATATCACACATCCAGCCCGCCCCAGTCTAGGCCAGTCCAGTCCAGTCCAAAGTGCGGAACTGGACTCCGTACACTCGCTCTACGACGTACATCACCCGCGCTGGGACTCAAGTTTTCATCACCCTCGACATTACTCCCTCCGGGCGCCACTACCGAGAACGAAGACCACTGGACGCCGTCTGAGGGAGAAAGTATGAGGGGGTGCAGCTGGTAGAGCGGGCAGGGAAAACGGCCATTGCGTATTGCGGTGTATGATGTACTCTTCCATCGTGGAGATTGACCATGTGGATTCGACCCTTGTCTGCTTTCATAATTTACTTTCATTGTTGTTTCGCAATGTTCTTTTTTCACTTTCCCTTTTCATTCTTTATTTTTCGCGGTTCCCCGAGATAGAAGAGGCCCTTCTTCGGTGATTACGAAAGGAAGTCCCAAATCTCTTAATTCTTGCAGGGGGAGAACAAAAGAAAAGACGAGAAGACAGCAGTTTTTTTCGAAGAAAAAAGAAGGCGGCACAGAACAAGAGCGAGGGCAGAAAGAAGAACAGACAAAAGAGCGTTGCAAAAAGTTAAGCGCCGACGGGGGGAGGAACGGCAGTGAAGGAGGGGGCGGCCCAGCACGCTGATTGGCTGGTCTGGACAGGGGGTGTTGTTCTGCACAACACAAAAAAGAGAGAGAATGGCTTCTCTTTGGTCTAAGTGCCGGCCGCTGATTGGCCTAGGGCGGTAAATGTGATGAGGTGCAGCTGCGCGAGAGAGAGTACTCCGTAAAGAAAAGAGAGAGAGAAAAGAAGGACCCACACGACCCAGAAAGAGAAACACCACCGCAGGAAGAAACAATTAAGCGCCGGGCACCCTTTTTGAACGGGAGCAAATAGGAGGCGGAGATGAAATAAAGTCTGTGAGTTTAGTCAGTATGGGCGCAGCGTCGTGAAATATGTGATCTTGATGAAGGGACGAGCATGTACCTTGCCACCCAACGACAGTGGACGAGTACCTTTCTTTGGCTATCACATCACACACGCCCTCCTCCTCATGTGCTCAAAAAACCTGCGTCTCCTGCAGGAGACAGCGGAGGCTAGGGACAAAACGAGGGTAGTTTCCTTCTCAAGTGTACAACGTACAGTAGTGCCGGTACAGAGTACAAGTTGCAGCCCTAGCGGAGGATGAAGAAAGGGAAAACACTTTGCGCCCGTTGAGTCTGTGTAAACCGACACTCTGTAGCATCAAATCTTGACACAATTTACACTTCTTTCTTATCATATTTCTTTGACTTTTATGACATTATTGTACCATGTACTACAGTGACCAGAATGAGAAGGCCTGTCTCCTCTCCTGTTACTTATTTCCTCTTCCGGCAGAGTTGAGATTAGCGAAGAGTCAAAGAAGAACCTTGTGCTCCGTAAATTCGAGGTCTATTTCAAGTCTGTTTGAGAGTAGAGCGTTTCATGATTTTCTAGCTAGAGGCAAGTTTGCCTGCACAACTACCTCGTATGTCTTCTGTTCTTCGTCTTCCATTTTGTAGTATTGTTCTAGTCCAGATGCCTCCCATATTCGAGATGCAAAGTTAGCACGGTGTATATATAAGAAACCTCTTGCTCTTAGCTAACATAACTTCATTTATTGTTCTTGAAAGCGGCCGAGTTCTTGACAAGGGTGGAAACAGTTCGACTTGTAGAACTGTCCTTTCTCGGCTCTCAATCCGTCGATATCTTGTTCCGCCTTCATTTCCGCCGTGCCCCTGTCTCCTCAAATGAATCGCGTTCTCAGCACAAGCCTCGATGCATTCGATGCACGACGACAAAGTCCAAAAATAAGCACTGAATATGAAAATAGAAACTTCAATTTGAGAAAGAAAAAAAAAGGAAGCGAAAGCAAGAAGAGACAACATCACAATCCTTCTGTAGTTTCTGCGCTCCGAATCACAATCACACTCGCGATGCTACCCCAGACTTTATTTTTCTTTAAGTTTGTTTCGTTTCAAAATGAAATAAGGGGTAGGGGCGTGTGAAAAGTAAGAGCACTACTCCGCTGAAAAGGAGCAATGGAAGAACATGAAACAAGGTCTACTCTCTTCTCCGTACCGACTCAACCAACAGGCAAAGCTGCAACCGACACCTTGGTATGGGGTGTACAAACGACATCATCACCCGTTTTTTCCGGCTGCAATATCAGAAGTTTGCCTCCCGTGTCTTTTTTTAGATCCCGCACTGAACTTTTATCACGACGACTTTGTCGATATTGAACGTCGGTGTGATGAAGACTGAAAAAAACAACATCATGTCCATAATGACGAGATAAAAATAACTTCATCACAAGCAAAGGCGGCAGCATTGGCGAGTTGGCGATGTCTATTTTTACAGTTGAAGGGTTCACTTGTCGAGTTCAGGACTCGACATGCTCGTTGGATTCCGACCAACAACACAACTTCCAATCCGGGCTCCCCGGTGCAAGATTGTGATCTCAGTCATAATTCAAATATATCCCCAACATAACTGCCAGCACCTTCTCGGGCGGTGTTCGAACCAAAAGAGGTTTGTGACATGGACCTGAGGATCTTCTTGGATGCCGGTAGCCATGTATGTAAAGAGAGCATACACAGTCTGCGAGAATCTTGAGATGACAATAACATCGTTAGCGAATGGACAGTTTCAATAACACGCGATCGAGTGCCTTATGTCGATACTACCTTGGTAAAATGAAGTTGAAATAGAACGAGTAAGTTTGTGATATACAATTACATGTGTTTAAGTGTGTTGTGTTTCGTAGAAAGGTGGAGCGTTGTCGTCGTCGTCGTCGTCGTCGTAGATAGACTATCATCTTCAGGGGCTGGGACCGACACGGAAGGAAACACATCGAAATTTATTCAATGTAAGCATTTGTTAAATTTTAATTGGGACATGTATCGTGGATGCATGTACATGATTGTTCGTAAAATACTTTATACCGCTGCTGCTTTATTTTGTTTATTTAACTTTTATTTTTTCAAACAATTTTTTTAACAATTTTTTTTTTAAAAAGTGTGGATATTCTGTTGATGAGGATTGTGCCAAAGCTTTGAAAAACTGGTGACTGGAAAATAATCAAAGGTGGATATTTATAAATAGAACAAACCGAAGTGCTTCTTGAGTACTCATACCAAACGTAATGAGACTGATGTGCAAACACAAGGCATGATGAATACTCTCTATGACGAAAACAAAAGCAAGCATCGGTATCAAGACACTTTCATCGAAAAATAAGCAGTCAGCGGACATCTGATATTCTGAAGTTTTGGGAACTGATTGTGGAAAAGATGCTGCATTGACGCTCATAGGTTGATGGCGGGTATTGATGTAAACAAACGATCAGGGGCAGCCAATGTAAACAAAGGGCTCTTACTCATCATTCATCACACCTCATCTCATGTTCATAGTTTCTCACTCGCTCACTATGAAACAAAAACATGAAAATGGTAGTCACGTTGAAAACAGCTACAAAATTGATTTAAATATGTATCTCCTCTCTAAACAGATAGATGATCAATGAAGATGGCTAGCCGGTCGGTGAAAGGGGAGTGTGATGGTCTGACTGTTGGCACCGCAACAGGACTCTTACTACAATGTAATCTTGTTCATAGTTGATAAACGCTTCTCGGAATCACCACTCCGTATTTCCCATCACATTCTGGGCACATCAATTCCGCATACCCGCGCTGTTGTGGCTGGCTATGTGAGGCTTCACCACGATGATGGGGCCAGGTTGGCCATCATGAGGGTGGGCCAATTTCATCACCACGTACTTGCCTTGAAAATCCTCACCAGCCTCTGATATGACGGGCTCATCTCGAAATTTATCTTCCTAGAAGAACAAATAGTATTTTGTAGATGAATGGGCTTGCCTGCCATGGAGTGCTCGGCACCGTCGGTATCCAACAGCATCATCACCATCGCCAACTCATAGCGATAAAGTGAGTAGTATCGAGTGAATGTAGGCTTTGAAGACTACTGTGAAGAGTATATGCTTACTCATAGCAGTCATCACAATGCAATGTATATTGTGTCAGGGACAGCCTCTTGTGTCACTCGAGACCTCGAACTGCGCTCGTTTCATGTTTCATGACTCTCCTCGGACTCACATTCTGACCTCGACAGAGCAGTGCGAGTGTGAATGTCTTGCTTGTAGGGCCATTCGCTACGTTCCATCCACCCTCACTTTTGTCGTACTTGTGTAGTCCATCTCATAACGTGAGGAGCCGTGGTGCTTTTGCATGCAACGGCGCATCACGACACGGGCATGGCGATGCACGTCCAAGAGGATGAGCA
The DNA here is from genome assembly GCA_016097105.2 of Sporothrix variecibatus. NCBI lineage: Eukaryota > Fungi > Ascomycota > Sordariomycetes > Ophiostomatales > Ophiostomataceae > Sporothrix > Sporothrix variecibatus. Next base: position 3,730,407 of record JADMNI010000005.1, read on the forward strand.
CATTTTGTATACTATGACAGACTTTTAAGCAGGTTAACGTTTTTACGTTCAAGAGCCTTTTACCTCCCGATCTATTATTCTAAGAACCCCCCTTTTTTTGCCTACACATTCGATCTCTTCTGTTGTCGGCTTCAATTGCGTTCATAGGAGGAGAGCAACAAGAAACAGATGAGACCAATGATGAGCCATAACTGGGACAGGCTATTCACCAGAGCCAGCCAGATCATTTTTATTTCATTTTGAAGACGGATGTCTCCATCTGTATGGACTGAAAATGAGAAAACCCTGGTCCTACCCCGGATTTCAGAGTTGAAAACCGCCTCATTCTGAGAGTTCAATCATCCGAAGACGACAAATAAAACGAGGCAACGGCGACAGCCACAAGTGCATGGCATATGTCGTTACATGGGATGACGTTATGTGGCTCCGTATGTCTGTCGAAGAAGACAAAAGAAAAGGCAGCAGCCTAGTAGTCCTGGAAGGCTCTCCATTTCCTTAATCCTTTCCGACAATACTCTGTCTCGTCTGTATATTGCATTCGTTCATTGAGGCAGAATGGGGAAGGAGGCAAAAATGGTAGAGGCAAAAGGAGGGGAGGGCCCTGCCAACGCATACATGCTCGTTAAACAGGCATCCCGTCCCTTCCCCACGCGAAGACACTTTAGCCTTTCGTCATGGAATCTTGACTACTTGACTACTGCAGGCGGTTGACACGGTCAAAGCCATTTCATCCCATATGTCGCCTCGTTTTCTAATATTAGGTCTTTTACGCTCTCCTCTTTTCGACATCTCGATTTCCGGGGACGGTGTGGCGAGAGAAAAGCTTGAACTTTTGTTTCTGTCGACAAACAAACAAAAACCGGCTGCCTCTTTGGCTGTGCACCGAGACGGCATGTCTTCACCTACTTTTCAGTCTCTCCCCTTTCGCCTGTAACGATCGGTCTACTCTGTGCTCTGTGCTCTGTGCAGTCGATCTTGATCTGCTACCCTTTTTGCTTCTTTTCTTGCTTTGAGCAAGCTTTGACCTGCTCTGAGACAGGGCCTTGGCCGAGGCCTTGCTTCTCCAGTCTGCAGTCTCCAGTCTCAAGTCTCCATTCTCCAGTCAAGCGGTGAACAGGGCAAGGGAGGCAAAAGAACGACGACAGCTGACTGAACGTGACATCTCCGATCGAGACAGGGTCTAGATACAGAAAAAGAAAAAGCAAGCAAAGTACGACATACAAAGTACAACATACATCGCCAACACCGTAAATAGGTGCCCATAAACACATAAAATGTAGTATACTCCGTACAGGCCTACGCGCTGATACTGTTGTTCATACGAATTTTGCAGAAGCAGAAACTGTTGCATGCGCTTGAAATGCACAAATGCACATTCATGCTCTCTGCATTTGTACTGAGTAGTAGACGCCCCCATCGTACATGCAAGAAAGCGCATGCCGGCCTCACCGACATTTGGGTCCTTTGGGGTCAACTTGTGCTGTTCTGACTGTAAAAGAGGCGGCGCAGTCTGTCGTAAGAGACAAAAGAGACAGTGGAAAGGCTCAGTCTCCCTTGCATGGGCTGATGGCAGGGCTTTCCGGTCGTTTATGTGAGATCTGAAGGGAAGACAAAAAAAGAAGAGGTTGACGATGAAGGTGGTTGGGATGTGAAATGTAGCATCACGTGATATGGGAAAGAGAGTGCTTCGAGGAAAAGGTACTTGTACCGGTAATTCGGATGCCCACGTTCTTCTTTGTTCTCTGTTCCTCCTTCATTTCACAGCTCCGATTCGGGCGCGAGCTTTGTGTTTGCTAGAACAGCTTACGTTCTTTCGCGTCGTGGCTCTCAATCGTGGCTCGCCCACCGCTCGTAAATACGTCAAAGTCGTGTGAACATGGGTGCAAAAAAAGTACAAAAAGTACAGAAAAAGACAGCGCACTTTTTGCTTGCTTTTTCCATTGCATTTCGCTACAAATTGGAGGTACCTCTCCTAGCAAAAGATGGGTGGAGGTACTTTCCTCTGGCCCCACTTTGTCGTCACCTGGCAAATTAAAACGGCCGAGTGCTGCACGCTGCCCCACTCGGCGCCCCCGCGGCAAGGAAAGTGCGAAGCAGGTGCGCGAGACGCCTAACAGAACGCTGGCCTTGCCTGCCTGAGCAGGTCGTAAAAGCTAAGTACTCGTACTCCGTACAGGGCAAAGACTCTCGTAAAAGAAAACGCGCCGAGCATCAAAGAAGCGGTCTCGCTTCGCTTGTCACTTGGGCCCAATATTTCTTCAGCCCTGCTTTTGTTTCTGTTTTTGTTTTCGTCTTTATCCTGGCCACAAATTCTCATCACGAGGAACCACGTTGACAGTACATGCGTTGGGACGAAATGGACTTCATGGACTTTATGGATGATGAGCATTACGTCGCGACAGCAAAGTTCCAGGGGCATCTTCAGGCACCTTTACAGGCACTCAGGGTACCTTCACAGGCAGCTTCCGAGCTTCCCTCAGGCCGACTCTCGGCTGTTAGTTGTAGTGCACTCTTCGTAGCGCACCTCAGCGCATTAACAGTGCTGAAGGGTTTCGGGCAGGCACTTCCCGTTTCGGTTTAACGCCACTACAGGGAAGGCAGCTGGGCAGGAAACGGTCAACAGGCAGTCAACGCCGTCTTTTGAGTCTTTGGAGTCTCCTGCAGTTTCTTCACGAGGATCCCTGCCAGAATGTGCCCAGCCACCACGCCACTTTTCCTCGGCTCTGGTGTCGACAAAACAAAAGAACAACAGTATCGTCCACTGAAAGGTACTTCTTACAGTGAGCAACCGTTGTACCTCGTAACTGCCTTGACTTCCCATATTACTGTCTGTCGCGCCTTCCTCACTATCTCTCTTCAGTGACGGCCCCACTCCCTGGCTGATTCAGCCAGTCACAAAGACGAAAATCGCGCGCGCCCCTCTTTTCCCTGTCGTTCCGTCTCTTTTCCTCAAATCACATTTCATCGTGCCTTCCCCTCCCAGCTCTCTGCTCCTTCTCCATTCTCCTCCAAGCTCCTCTCCTTCCCTCTTCTCCAATCATCTTCATCTTGCACGTCGCCTTGTATCGCTCCTTCCCACATCGACCAACCAGCGTCTGTCCACTCATAGGCCAGGAACCAAGGTTGCGATCTCGAATAAGAAACAAGAGAAACAAGAGAAAACGACCAACGTCAACAAGGAGACGACGAAAGAGCGACGAAACACGTTAACTGTACCGAGTCTGATCAATTTTCTTGGATTTCATTGCCCACTCGTCAAGAGGTATTGTCGACAAATCACATCCATCGAGCTCGCTTGGACCAACAAGACCAAGCTTGCCAATCAGCGGTGAGTCGCAAACACGGCAGAGAGAAAAGGACCCTCTTTACGACTCTCTCTTTATCGACCAAGGACAGGACGGCCGGGCCAGACCAGTGGCGCCTTGTCGACTTTGTCGTCTGTCGTTGGCCAGCCCTGTCGTCTGTCCTGTGTAAGAGAAGAGCACGAGGAAGGATGAAGAACAAGAACTGAATATTGACAATACAGTTGCAACTGCATCCCATATCGACATATCACGCATTGCATTCTTTGAAAGAACCGGCGCGTTTCAGAGAAAGAAAGAGAAGAAAGCAAGCACACTTTTAAAGTCTCACCGCAATAAACAGCGCACTTCTTCTGCAACTGGCATTTCCAGCCGCATCCAGAAACGCATCATCGTACGCCGCCACAACACCACACACCCGCCACTCGACACAAAGGCAGCCGCATCCCTCGTGCTCCGACTCCTTGTCCTACGATACTTCTCTGTAGACTTTGTGCTCTCTGTACTCCGTACTTTCACAATAACATTTCTGCATCTTCAACGGTCAAAACCGACAAGGTAGCCACAATCTCTCTTCCTTGCGCCTTCCTTGCACTGCACCTTCCTCCACCATCGGCACCTCCAGCTCCTTCCTTTGAAGCCTCTCTGCCTGCACCCAGCCTCCCGGCTACGTTTGCACACGTTTCCCTCGTTTCATACCACCCAAGCCTGCACCGCCAGCACTTCCCACACTCTTTCCTTCCTTTCCTGTGGGTGTCGAGGGTGTGTTCCCCATTCGCACCTTCCTTGCGTTCTTCTCGTTCCAGCAGCTCTTTCCTCAACCTCTTTGTTCCGCGCATCGCTCCTTCCCACTTTTTTCTCTTCAACCCACACTTCCCACCACCATTTCACCACGAGCAAAACCCACGCTCCCACGCAGCCACGCACCCCTGTCCGCACCTTCCCACACCTTTTCTCTTCGCTCTGCTCTGCTCTTGCCCAAATTTCCAGTGAATGCCCCCGTCCCCATTCCCCCAAGTCCCGCAAAAAAATAGAAAACCAAGAGCGTTTCCGCACGCTCGCACTCTTTTCTTCAACCCCCCTTGTTATTTTCTTTTTTGTTCTTGCGCCAGCAAATCAGCACGCGACTTTCCCACCTCCCACCCGCGAACCGCCCACTCGCCACTTTTCCACTCTTCTCACATCTCTCAAGCTCTTGTCTCATTTGCTCATTTGCTCATCGCTTTCCCCAGCACCCTATCATCGTCCAGAGCCTTGTTCTTTTGCCGCTTCTCGCATCTCATTGGTCTTCATCACCATCGATACACTTTGACGACTTTCAAACAACTCCTCTTTACCTCATTCAACACAACTCCCGTGATTGTCGTCGCCTGCGGACCGTTCGGGCTCAGCACCTGTCTCGCACTCCATCTCGCACCTCAGCATCTTGCTCTCGTCAAATCAGAGTGAGCGCCGACCACATCGCATCCCATCGACTCTCTCGACCAGTGTGTGTTTCCCCTTTCGCTTCCCCTTTCGTCTCCCCTTCTTTTGCCCCTTCCCCTGTCTCTTACATTTCCCCCCCATCTTCTCTCTTCCGTTCCCCTCGTGCTCCTCTTCATCCCATTTGAGGAGCAAGCGCATTGCCCATTCGAGTGCCGAGAAGCTGTGCCTGGACAGGACTCGAGTCTCGTTTTTCTCAAACGGGACGACGAAGACAACCTCTTCACGGCGTTGCTCCTTTGCGCCTTGTCTCCATTCGTGCCCGTTTCGTTTCCATTGTCTTTCCCTGCTGTGAATTCCAATTGCGGAACTGCCCGGGATTCTCCAGCAGCTGTCGGCGCATACCTCACTTCTTCTCGCGCTTCTCTTTTTGTTTTCTCTTTCTTTCTTTGTTTCTTCTTTTTCCCTTCTTTGTACAACTTCATCAACGCTCTCCCGACCTCGATCATTCCTTTTTTGAGCGCTGGCCGCCTTTACTGACATCGCATCTCACCCGATAGACCGACTACTCGTCTCCCGGCTTTTCATCCAGCTATCCCGCGACCGCACAATCCCTCTTCGTGCGACAGCATCGCATCTTAATGTAAGTTTTTATCATCCTTCGTCGCGAGCATTCGCATGTCTTGTCAACTGGCACATGTCGGCGCATCCATCAATATACACTCTACATTCCATCCCTCACCTGTCCACCACTCTCGATGCCCTGCACTACACCCTTTTCTTTCCTTCACATCCCTTCACGAGCTCCCGGTCCGTCGCGCGCTTCCTTTTTTCTGTTTCTTTTTCTTTTCTTCCCACCCTTCCCGCGGGCCTTCACCACGCGACACCGTTCACCTTTTCTTTGCCCCTTCCCCCTGACCGTTGGAGACTGGCACCAATGAACTTTGCCTCCCCTTGGGTTCTGTACCTGGCGTTACGTTATTCTTCTTGACGTTGGCCCGACTTTGGTGTGGACAGTCGCCATTGGCTATTGGCTGGTCAGCATTGCAGAGCCCCCAAAAAAGGCGACAGCAAGCACTTTCGCGACGCGCTTTCGAACCCCGCCTTGTCGCGGATGGAACCAAGCAAAGAAAAGACTCGGCAACAAACATTACAGTGCTTGGGCGCGAAAGTGCAAGGTGCAAACTGCAGTACGAAAGTGCAAATGCACGAAAGTACTTGCAGATTGTTGCGGTTACAACCTGCTGCACAGACTTTGCTGCACAGAGTACTGCTGCTGCCTTGGTCACCCACACCAAGTCCAGCCAGCCCACACGCCCACAACCAACCGCCTGCCTTCCTTCCACGCCTTGTCTCTCCCTGCCCAACCACCGTTGGCCTCAGCCTGGTGCATTCCCGCTTCCCCCATTCCTGGCGCATGCCCACGCCTGGCCTGAGCCTGAACAGTGAGCCCGTCCCTTGGGTCTTTGGGTCTTTGGGTCCTTGTCCCCCTTGTTCCCTTGTCCCTTGGGGCTGGTGTCTGTGGTCTCATCTACCGCCTCTTCTCACTGCACGTTACTGACGCGCTTGCGCGACGATTCTTTTCCCCTTCATTTTGCTTTATTTCATTGCCCTCTCTTTCCCCATTTTGAGTCTGTTTGCTATCCCGATTCTCCTGCCTACTTTCCCCATCGCCTCCTCTTCATCTCCTCATCTTCTTCCTGCGCCTCTCCCTCCCGAAGCGCTGTTACTGTTTCTGTTGCTGCGTTGTTGGTTTTTTTGGCACGAGGTGTGTGGGCTTGGCTCGTGCATATTCCGTCATGCATGCCAGCGCATCAACTGGGTGACTTTGCCAGCGTTTCTCTCTTTCCCTCCCCAAAACCCAGGGCGCGAACATAGTACCCACCCCCTCTCTCTTCGCCTCACACGCACGACTTTCCCAAACCCAGACCCCAGTCGCACCAGCCCAAGCCTGCCTTCTCTGCCCTCTGCCTTTTCTTCTCTGCACTCTTTTTGCTACCTTAAATACCTCACAGCCTGTTTGTGCACCACCAAATAACTAACCGTTGTGGTTGGGCAGATCCTCTTCTTTTCTCGAGTCCCTCTTTTTTAACGACGAGACACTCCAGACCAAAGCCGCGCGACAAAACATCCGCAAACTCGTCTAGTCCTAGCAAAAAAACCACCAAAAATCGTCCAACCGCCAGCCAACCAGACCAAACCAACCACCCCCAGTCAACAAAGCTACGCGATCTCGAGAGACCGAGTCCGACGAAATCGAACTACTTTACTATACATACGCACTCATCGGTTGCAGACTGTTTTGCATATGCCGTGGCGCGATCAATTGTAGAATTGTTCTCTTCTTCTTGCAACTCTATCCCGACTTTTTGCTCCTACGTCAGGACAGCTTTTTTTGCCAGCACATCGCCCTCTGCCCAATAGATAAGGGTGTGCGCATTCCCACCCTCTTTCTTCTCGAGTTTCCACGAGCCCAACCATTATCGTCCTTTCGACTTATAGCCCAAAAGAGCCTCTCACGACGGAGCTCTCTTTGTTGCATCGCCTCGCTTTGCGCATATAACCCGATTTCTTTCTGTCTGTCTTCTCTCCTCGTCTTAATTTCTCTCCCACTGCTTCATCAGAGCATGGAGTACGGCCAATACCAGCAACCGAACAACGGAAAACCCCAGAACCTCCCGTCCCAGTCCTCGCCTCAGCAGCACCACGACCAAGACCCCAACGCGGCTATGTATCAGCAACAGTATGGCATCGCCCAGCCGGGCATGCACTATGTCCAGGCCGCTGCGATGGCTGCCACCGCCGCTGCCTCCGGGTCCAACTACCCCTACGGCATCGCCGGCGGCGAGACAGGACTCCCGCAGACAACCTCGCCGCGCATGAACAAGAAGGACGGCCGCAACCCGCGGTCACCGCCGCTGAACAACATGGGCGCACCCCAGGGCCGCCGCAATGAGCAACGTCACTAGCCCTGGCCTGCCCAACGCCCAAGCCATTATGAACAATGCCCAGCAGCAGCGCGGTGCACCCGGCAGGCCGCCCAGCAGCAGCAGCAGCAAATGCACGCGCCTCCTTCGCCCGAACTCGCCGCCGCGCCCGTCGAAGAGTCCCCGCTCTACGTCAACGCGAAACAGTTCCACCGCATCCTGAAAACGCCCGTGTCGCCCGTCAACGCCTGGAGGAGGCTCTCCGGCTTACCTCCAAGGGTCGCAAGCCGTACCTTCACGAGTCCCGCCACAACCACGCTATGCGCCGCCTCGCGGTCCCGGTGGCCGCTTCCTGACGGCTGATGAGGTTGCCGAGATTGGAGCGCGGTAAGACCGAGGAAGACAAGGAGAACGATCGGGGCTGGCCGCAGCAGCTGCCGAAGCCGCAGCGGACGCCCGCCGCCGAGCAAGAAGCGCAAGTCGGAAGCCGTGTCGGCCGCCAATGCGAAAAAGATCAAGGCCGCGCCGACGGCCGACAAGCCCGACGGCGAGGAGAGCTAGGCGAGCAGCCGTCTCTCTTCATTGTCAACTTCCATTTCCTTCCTCTTCTCCTCTTCTTTTTCCGGCGTTTTCTATACCGGCGTTATGACGTTACGAACAATCTTCTCTCCCGACGAGTACGAGTGCGTGTGCCACCCGTGTTGTGACCGCAAGCCAACCGGTGCACGTTCACTGTCGTCTTCTTTTGGTACTTCTGCTTCTTTTTGAGTCTTTAAACTTTTAACTCTTTTTGATAACCTGCTTGTATTTCTCTTTTTGCTCTTAACCCTCTTACGCGCTTATGCCCGTTTTACTTTATACCACTTTAGTTTCTTTTGCTTTTCCGCAGATTTTTTGTTAAACCTCTCAAGATTGTTTCAACTCGGAAGATATATTTCTATGACAGGGACGAGTGGCTCATAAACCACCGTCCCCCTTTTATTTTACTTTTTTTGTGCTGTTTTTCTCGTCTGGTATTTTTTGGGGGTGGGAAGGGAAAGACTGGCTGGGAGATATCCAACGGAAACGAGGGTTGGAGTTGGGACCGGTATTCAAGAAAGATTGCAACAAAACACTCGACACGTCGTCTACAAAACATCAACATTTTCAGAAAAAGAAAAACACGCCAGGAACTTTGCTTTTTTTCAGCAGTTTGTTTATTATTATAGGATTTATTGGAAAGAGCTGCAGAGCTCGCACATCAACAACAACAACATCTCTACGAAACTCGACAAAGAAGCGGAACAACTTGTTGGGTAAAAAAAGAAATGACCATTTTTGGGGGGGAAAGCAGGATATTTTTGCTGTTTGGTTGTTTTACTCTTCATATCAATTTGTTTCCTTTCATTCTTCCGTCCCAAACTGACTTTTCCTTTCCTTGAGTCTTTCTTTTTTCTTCCCCTTCCAGCGTTGTCCATTTTCCCACTGCAAGCAAGCGTGCGTCTGTTTTCGTTGCTGTTGTATTTGTTTTTTTCTTCCTTTTTTTCTTGTTTCTGCTTTTACCACCCTCTGTCCTCGCTCTACCCTTCGTTTCGATGGTCTGGTCATCATCTCACAAAGAAACACGACGAGAGACATGGACCACGATGAAGATTAAAAGACTGCACCGGCCGCTGGGCCATACCCCCCAAAACTTAACTTTACTGCAACTACCCAAAAACATTCCTGTTTTGCTTTTCTTACGTTATGTTTGTGCTCTTTTAATTACCTTAATTTTTTTATATAGCTTTTACGAATTATTTTTGACGTCTCCAGCCTGTCTTCCAATACTTACATGTCCTGTATGAGCTTGTATATATATGTTGTTGGCGATTGTTACTTTATGCTTAAAGAAGGAGTAAAAATAAGAATTAATACGAAAATGAAAACAAAAAAGGATTTTACTGAAATCTTGACATAAACATATGCCTCCCGTATTAATTTCGTAAAAATAAAAGTTTTTGTCAGTAAAGCATATAATTATGAGTTCTCAACGAATTGACGATCCAATTCAAACTTTTTTGGCCGGCGCTCTCTGTTCTATAACATGCCATTGGGCGGATTCGGTCAATCGTTTCGTTTTTCTTGGTGTGGATTGGAGATTGGCTCGGCTGGCTTCGACTTGGCCAAAGCGATGAGGTGCTCTCTCTTGTGGTTGGTGATTTCGACCAGTTCCCTGTTTAGTGCGGAGGGAAGGTGTACTGTACTCAGTATGGGCAGGGTTGATGCCTGACATGTCGGGCATAAAGACCTGCTACGCGCCCCAATCACAGACGTCAATCCTCTTTAACCTTTCTTGGTATCTTAGCTGCCGTCACTGACGTCGGGAATCCACTTTTTTCTCCCTCTTTTCCCCAGCAAAAGGACAACGGGAAAGCAAACAGTTCGTCAACGGCCCAGAGCGAGCCAGCCAAGCTTTCTGTGCTTCTTGTGCGGAAAGAGGAAAGGAAAAGAGCTGCCAGCTTTTTCCAAGCTTTTGGCGATCCTGGCCCCGGCCCTCCTTCGACCGCTCCTCGACTGCATTGCAACCTCAACTCCAGTTGTGTATGCTCCGGAAAGGCCCAATTCAATCAGATCCCTTCCTTTCTTTGCCTCATCTTTCTCTGGCGAGGTCTACGAAGTACTGTTTGTTAGCTTTGTGGTTTCAGCTTTTCTCTCTTTTGGTTTTCAATCTTATTTAGGGCCAACCCCCCGCTGTCCATCGCCTCACTGGTCAAGTGAGTTTGTTCCTTTGTGCAGAATAGTAGAAGAAGCTATCACGCACCAGTTGAAGATCATCTCAGACGGTCTGCAGCCGTCGCTCGCGTGCTTTCTTTTTTCTTTTGTGTCGAGGCAAGCAGGCAAGTCCAGTCGTTCCCACACCTTGTCCACCTTTGCCCACCTTGCCCACCTTGCTTGCATCCCCGATGGCCAGACTCTTGGCCTGTACGGTGGGATCGAAGCTATCCCTGTAATCGACCAGAAACCACGGAAAAGCAGCGCATTCCTGGTCCTTTCAGTCCTTCTTTGCGAGTTTGCTTTTTGTCGACGGCACGAGGGTGCGTGGGGATGAACGCAACGGCCCCCGTTCCGCCTGCCACTTCGACGTACATGTTACATACATACAATATGCAGGTAAAGTGAAGGACTGCAGTTAAACGACGTAAGGGAGGGCTGTGGGCTTGGGGCTTGTGGGCTTTATTTATGTAGGCTGTAAGGTTGCCAACTTTTTTTTAAACATTGGCTTTGCTTTCCGGTATGCAAGCCACCAGCGCGTAAGACATGTCCCTATGCCAATCGAGCCACTATTGAAAAGTAAAGGAAAGGAGACGCGCCGTGCCGGAAGAGAGGTAAGTAATTAGGTCATACTGACGGTTAACGGTTACAGAATGCAGGGTTGGTCAGAGAATAAGGTGCCTCCTCGCCTCTTGCCTCCTAGCGAGCTCCCTTTTCCCTCCTCGCAGGGTTCAGTGACAAGTCGCCCTCCATCTTCTTGCTTTAGGCTGGCCCGGCCGTTGCCCGCCCTTGTTTCTTTTGTTTCTCGTCTTCGTCGTCTTTCTGTCTAGTCGTCATGCCCTTGACTGGACAGCGGTACTAATACTATGTAGACTATGTAGACTGTAGTCTAGTCCTCCCGTTTCCCCCCAGTCGTATTGCACGCCAGCGATATTTGCCCTTTCCCATGGTCTCTTTGGGAGTCTCGACTTCCCTTTTTCCTTTTTCTTTTTTCCTCTTCTTTTGCTGACCTATGCCTGCCTTGTCTGCCCCGCTTCCCGTCCCCTTTCAGTTTTATCTTGTCCACCCTAGTGTTCCATCTCATGTTTGTGATTCTGGTGTGCGTGCTCTCTTGTGGACTATGGTAGTGTGTCGTGTCGTGTTTGTTTTGCAGCCCCCCCTGTTTTTTTTTATTTTCAGCCATGACGTAGGTGGTCATTGCTTTTTTGGGGGAGGACATGGGAAGTGGGGACCGCAACGCAACAACGACAACCTACCACCACCACAACTGGCACTGCTTCCTCTTTGTTTCTGTCTCTTTTTTCCCCCCTTCTCCATTCTCCTTGCGCCCCTTTTTTTTCTGACGGCCGCTTTCATCATATTAACTGGTAAGCGAGACCGTATTTCCCGTCCATTCTGTATCCTGTCCTACGACGTACTCCGTCTCTCCTTTCGTATGTCGACATGCTGCATATCTCGTACCGCGAGGCAAAAGGCCACAAAAATGCGACCAACTCGCGGCCTTGTATTAAAGGAGAATTAAAATCGTATGTAGGCTTGGTAGGGTATCAGGCAAGAACCCAAGAAGGCAAGAACCCAAGAATGGCAAGAACATGCCAAATGCCGGCCAATTTGGATCCAGCTCAACATTCCCAGTCTCTGTGCCAGTCCGTCCACCTTTGACAGTCCGCCTTTCGTGCCTTCTTTCCCCCCTACTTCTTGATCCTGTCTTGGGACTAGCCCACTGTTCATCCAGCCCACGCTCCCACGGCCCCCCTCTCTTGGATTGCGATCTTAAGAAAGCTTGCTGGCTTGGGAGCCTGAATTGGAATTGGTCGACCAACACGGATGGAGCCTTTTCCTTCCCTACTTCTTGCTTCTTGTGACCTATGACGGACAAGCTTCTCTACTGAGTATGACGCTCTTTCCACCTATGACGAGGTTGTCTGCTTTGGTTTCTGTTTGTTCCTGCCGTTTTCTTCATTCTCTTGCGTTCCTGCCCTTGCTGGCCCTTGGCTGCCCTCCACTCTCACTATTCCGCCCCGTATTGTCATTCGCTCCTTCCCTGGTCTGGTCTTGTCTCCTCCTTCCGTCACTCTTCCCCCCCTGACGACCTGTCATTCGCTCCTTCCACTCCTGTCTCTTGCCTTCTTTGCCCTCTTTCCTCTTAGTGGTTGGGAATATCGTTGCTTTTGGTAGAGTTGGGCAAGTCAGCCCAGTAGAATTTCCCCTCCAGACAATTCTGGACTACATTTCTGGCTTTTGTTGCTTTGGCTTGAATCTTACCCAAAAGAACCCCGTAACTTGCCAAAGAAGTACATTGCACGATACACCTCTTCATCGACAGAATAGAAACCGATTTTCCGGCATCCGGCATCCGGTGTACTGGCAAATCACCATCTTCTTTATTCCCACTGCCTTACGGAGTACTATTGTCACTGTTGTCATCACGTGTACCCGACTCCAAGGAAAGAGTATGCTTGCTCGTGTTGGACTCGCTTGCATCGATTCCTGTCCATTGCTTGCTCGGCACCGACATCATCAGCATCATCATCATCATCACCAGCCAACAAGTCTTTTGTCTTCTTTCCTTCTTGCACGACCATGAACACCGGCGGCGGTGGCCGCCACCGCCATCAGAATCAACATCATCAAAACGATCAAAATCATCAAAATCATCAACATCATCAACATTACGGGTCGACGGGCTCGATTGGATCGATTGGAGGAGGAGGAGGAGCTGGAGCTGGAGCAGGCGCAGATGGCGTGCCTCTCATATCGCCGTTTGGTCCACCGGCAACAACATCGGCGACAGTGTCGACACCGACACCAACGCCCACACCAACCCATGCCGACTTTGGCACGCCAGGGTCGACCACCGCCTCGCTCGTGGGAGGAGGAGGAAGAGACTCTGTGTCTGGGTCGATCTCTGGATCGGTGACGGGCGGTGGTGCCTCCGCCGGCCAGCGAAAAGAACGCGGCGCCATTGCTGCCCAGGCCTGCGACACCTGTCGCTCCCGCAAACAGAAATGCGACGAGCAGCGGCCCAAGTGCGGGACATGCCAAAAGTTCAAGCTCGCCTGCCACTACCGCGAGCCCCAGCCCACCAAAAAGGACAAGACACTGGGCGAGATTCTGGACCGGCTCAAGACGCTGGAGGGAAAGATTGATGGAATAGGAGCGGGTGCAGGACCACGACCGCCATCCGCGGGCATGCTCCCGGACATTACCAGAGGAGGTTTCGGCGGCAGCAGCAGCGGCGGCGGCATTGACACTGCTTTGCTTCCACCACCACTCACACCAACGGCTACCTCCGCTTCGGCTTCTGCCTACAGATACTCCCCCGCCGTCTACCAGATGCTCGGCTGGCCCGCTGTGCAACAAATGCTGGCCCCGCTGGCCCCTCGTCTGGCCGTCCACCAGGTCCACGTCCCTGCCCTTGCCGCCGAACACGATGCCCTGTCCATCATTCTGGGGCTGCACCACCCGGCACACCGTCTGCCCAGCGACGAGTTCACGGGCGTCAATCTCGGCATGCAGGCCGTGCCAGGCATGGGCGGTGTTGGCGGTATGGGAGCATCAACAACCGGTTTCTACCCGGCCACGCCCGTGTCCCTCGCCGGCTCCATGACGCTTCCACTCGGTGCCTCCTCGGCTCGACCCTGGGAACGTCAACGTCTCTGGGTGGCCCGTCCCTCTTGTCCTGGGACACGCTCTATCGCCTGAGCACAGCCTACTTTGATTCCTTCAACTACATTGCCCCGATTGTCGACCGCCAGACCTTTTTGGGTGTGACCTTGCCGGCCGCGCTGGAAGTCGGCACGGACGCAACGGACACTACAGCCAAAACCAGTGCCGGCAACGACGCCAACCCCAACATTGCACTTGTTTTGCTCGTGGCTGCTCTCGGCGACGTCGCCATTGCTGGCGTGCAAGGAGCCCCGTTCTAGGAGCTACAGGCGGTGTAAAAGGTGGCACGGTACGGCACCCGCCTGGTCTGGCTCTCTTTAACGAGGCACGCCGTCGGATGGGCTTTGTGCTGGGTGACTGCAGTCTCGAGAACATGCAGATCCACGCATTAGCAGGGTGAGTCAATAGAATCTGATATTACTGGGTATTCTGGCTGCTAACTTTGATTTTCTTTTTCTCTCAGAATATACTCCTCAACATGTTTACGACACATGGTAAGTTGCATCGACATGATCATTGCTGCATTTGAAAAACACGACGTACTGACCATCTAGGACTACTGGCGATACACAACTACGGCATCGCTGTCCTGTCAAGCACTCATCACAAGGTATGTCAAGCCACGATGCTCTTTGTGCCATTGTTTACTTAACCCCTGCTAACTCTGGTAGTAAACCATCTGAGCTGTCATCACCCCGTGCCGACCTGATCCGCCAGATCTTCTGGTATTGTCTAATCATCGAGACGTATGTTACTTACCCTTTCTTTTTTTCTTTTTCTTTTTCTTTTATACCCCTAACACATCTGCAGCCACTTCAACATCGAACTCGGTCTGCCCCTGACTGGCCTTGACCGCTTCGAAGACCTCGTCGGCCTACCTTCCTTCAGCGGCCCTTACTCGCAAGACGACTACCTCGCCAATCAAGCATCTCATTTCCAGGAGCATTTTGCATCGCAGATCGTGCTGCGGCGGCTGTGTGTGGCCTTTCACACAACACTCAGTCTCGGCGCAGCGCTAGGGCCAGACGGGACATCGATACCAAAACCGCCAACCCAGATGCAGATGCAAATGCAAATGCCTACGGCCGCCTCTGCCGCTGCTTCTGCTGCTGCACAAGCCGCTGCCAACTCGCTATCGCTCCCGACCTCCATCGCCCAGATGGCCAACCAGCTAGAAGACTGGCGCGGTATGCTGCCACCGCATCTCCGCTGGCAAGAGCTCCGACCCGCCGATTTCCCCAACGCCGACGCCTCTACCGTGGATTTGGTTGACAACAGCGACCCCGTGGACGAAGACATGGCCCCGCCCTCGGCCACCACGGCCTCTTCGACGACCTCGAGCACATCCGCGTCCGTAACGGCCTCCATGTCCGGCGCCGCCTCGATCCCGTCGTCAGCCACATCGGCCCCGCCCACCGCCACCATGTTCTCCGCCGACCTCGACGCCACGCCCGTTGCCTACCCCTTTGCACTCGACCTGCAGGTCGCCTTGCTGCGATCCCGGTACTACTACACAAAGTTCCTCGTGTACAAACCCTGTCTGTACAAAGCCATGCACCACCCGGCCCAGCTCTCCCACGACGACGCTGCCGGCGCCGCCGCCTGCCTGCAAGCGTGTCTGTCGTGGCCCGTCGCCATGTCGCCCACCTGTGCGCACAAACGACTAGTTCCCTGTCTGTTCTTTTACACACAAAACTTCTTGGGCGTGCTGCTGGTGCTGCGTCTGGCCCAGCAGCTGCCTATCCTGCAGCGCATCACGGCCACGTTGTGTGGTGGAGAACGCTTTGCACGGGCAGCACGGGCGACGACGGCGCTGTGCATTGCCTGGATGCGGGACCTGCGGGGTGTCGACCGTGCCGCGAATGGGCCTGGGCTGTTGTGCAAGCCCTGTACAATGTTGAGTAACGAGTTGGAGAAAGGACAGAGAAATGACGAATATATACACGATAAAGTCAAATGATAAGTAGACGATATATAGCGGTTTATTTTACAAGATAGACACGTTTCAATGAAGCATTTGCAGTACAGTTTTACAACTTTTACAATCACATGCATTCGGACTCTTTGTTTTTAATATAAATCTTCTCTTGATCTCGCGAAAAGGCACAGCCTCTTCTTTGAAATATGTACAAGATACCAAGACTCTAATCTCTTTTCGCTTCTCTCTCTTCCCTCTCCCCCTTTCCTTCTTTCCTTCTTTGTTTTGTCTTTATCTACTACTCCTCTCTCTCTCTCTCTCTCTCTTTCCCGTCTTTGTATCTTCACTAAATATATACAGAATGCTGCTGAAGCAGGAGGTTGGTGGCTGTCAGGCCGTGCTCAAGAGCCAGTGGGCACTACCAAAAAAGAGACTGGTAGCTGGCACTTGAACTCGCTTAAGCAGAGAACTGGCGAGCCTTCTTGCCGGCCTTGTTTGCCTTGGCCGAGACGGCCGTGGCAGTGCTGCTGGAAGCGGCAGCAGCAGCAGCAGTCGTGCCAACAGCAGTGGCCGTGCCATCACTCGCCATCTGGAAAGCCACCACACCGCCAAAGGGACCGGCCGGGTTCGAGTTGGCAATCTTGGCCAGGCAGACATTGGACTGGCCATTGACCGTGCCCGTGCAGGTAGTGCCGGCAGGGACGGTCACGGCCACGGGGAAATCCATGTTGACATTGGCCGCGCGCTTGGCAATAATGCCCATCGACTCCAGCGCCCGGCGCAGCACCGACTTGCCGTTGGGCGAAATCTCACCAAAGGTGCCGGGCACCTGGGTGGCCACATCCATCAGGGTGCCGTCGGCAAAGTTGCCCGTGCCTGTGGTGTCGAGCACGGCCTTGACGGGACCAGCACCGTCCGTCGTGACAATGTGGTAGACACCCGAAAGGGAACCGTTGCCCGACGACGACACCTGGGGCAGGTCGCCGCCACCGCTGAGGGCTTGGGCCTGGGCGACCATGTCAATGGTGTTCTTGCCCTGGCCGGTGGTCTTGCCGAGGCCGTTGGACTGGGCCTTGATGGAGTTGAAGACGGTGGTGTCGACCTCCGTCTTGGAGTTGGGGCCAGCACCGGGCACGACGCCGCCCTGGATACCGATGCCAGTAGTGTTGCCACCGGCGTCGCCCTGGATGGCGGCAAGCTTGCCGTGGGCAGAGACGAGGGGCGACGAGGCCAGGGCGATGATGAAGACCTTGGAGAACATTTTGAAAGGTGGTGGGGGTGGGTGTATATAAAAATGAAGTAAAGATGAGAGTAGAAAAGAAGCGAGAAGGACGAATCAATCGTTTAAAAGTAAAATATTGAAAGTTGGTAGTAAATTGCAGGGAGCACGAGTCAATCGGCTAAAGAAGTGAAGATGAAGAGAAAAGAAGAAGAGAAGAGGAGAAGAAGAGATGAGATGGTTTTGTGGTTGTCAGAAGATGTTGTTGCTGATGAGGAGAGAGAAGAGAAAACAGATCCAAGAGAGAGAGATGACGAGGTGTTATATACTTTTCTGACGTCTCGAGATCAACAACCTTAATCGTGGGCTCTGGGTGTATTTCCTTACCTTCCTGCACCTTCTTCCGCATAGACTTCTGCCATCTTCTCTAAAGTCGATTGCTTGGTCCACCGGGGTTGAAACAGTCCATGGGCGCGTGCAAGCCGTGTAGACTACAGAGTGCGTCTATCGTCCATGACGAACGAGAGCCCACTCCGGCAATTTGCTCCGAGCGGACAGAGAGAGAGAGAGAGGGAGAGAGAGAGAGAGAGAGAGAGAGGCTGGGGAGCAATACGAGACAGCATCGTGACGCCAAGACATGGTCGATGCTTTACTGAGGGATAGGAGTGGCTACGTCAAAGAAAGAAAAGGAGACAAAAGGAGATGTCTGTTTGGAAACAGGCCAGTGCAAGGGAGGCCACAAACATGGGCAGCGGCCCTGCGGCACGGTCGTTTCGAGAAACAAGCATGGCCGAGAGGGACGATCAAAGGCCATGTCTACGGTGTGCAAGCAATGCGAGAGGTCGGTAGTTGTGGGGAGTACAGAAGGAGAAAGCAAAGAAGGAGATAGAACACCAGGGAGAACAAAAAGAAAAACAAAACAAAACGGAGTGGCTGAGCGTCGTTCAGAGGTGCGACGTCTGAGGCCTGTACGAAGAGGGAGAAGATGAAGAAGGAAAAGAGGCATGGGCCGTGGGGAAGAGGGAAGAGGGAAAAGTGAAGAGGCTCTGTTGAATATCGACTAGAGTCAGCTAAAGTGACACACAAAGCTTGACGAGCTTGACGAGCTTGACTTTTTTGTCTTGCCTTGTCTGGCATCGACTTTTGCTACTCTTTGTGAGGCTGCCAAGCCGTGCCAGGATCGCCCAGGATCACTGGTCGGGATGCGATCTGGTTGGTGATCCAGGGTGGTGATGGTCATGGTGGAGGGTGGGAGAAAGAAAAGTGTGGGAAGGATGTCTCCGTAGGATTCCCACTGCCGGCTGCGACTCTTGTGTGCGACAGCAGCTTTTTTTCTTTTACTGGATTTGGTTTTCTTTTTCATGTAAGTGGCCACCCTCACCAGGTCGCCGGGCCTCGTAAGCGGCCCGAGCTTTTTTGGTTCTGCTGTCTTGCGGCAAAAAAAAGAGCGATGTGAAACGGGGGTCACCTCCAAGGAGGAGGGACATAAGAGGCCAGCAGAGGCCAACAACGACAGGGGAGAGAGGCCGAGCCAAAGCGGCCGGGCGACTAGCGAAACGTTATTTGGAAGAAGTAGAGGGAGAACAGTAAAAAAGAAGAAGAAAAGGAAGAATAAAGAATACTGCCATAAAAATGAAAAGAGAAAGAGATGCGAGCGAGATGCGAGGCAGGGCGATCATTGCAAAAAGAGGCTGTGTTGGGACATGATACAATACCACCGGCTCTCCAAACAAAAGGCAAGCCTACATACGTCGTACTTCACCTTTTCCCCACACTTCTGACCTCTCACACTTACCCTCACACTCACACTCACACTCACACCTCACACGCTTCGCACCACCATCCCTGTTCCTGTTCCGCCATGTTTACGATCCTAGCTCGCGATCCCTTTCGCCGTACCAAGGAAGACCAGGAAAGGCCAAGGGGACTGGGCGATCGCAGGTTGCGCTGCAGATGGGGATTTTGCAGTTGTCAATGTGGAAAAGGAGGTGCGGCATCAAACAATATTCTCCGCGCTTCGGCTTCTTCAATGCTTCCTAGCTTGGTTGGTCGACGTCTCTCGAACTCGGCGCCAATTGGCGGCAGCACAAACCACAATATGCACAATATGCTTGAAACTGTGTACACAGTAATAAGCCATGAATTATGCTTCTCTTTGTCTTGATTTTTATCTGACTCTATTGGCAATTACGTTCCATTCCTTTTTTTTCTTCTTTTTTTTTTTCTTTATTACATTGTAAGCTGTTTATTTTATTTTATTTATTTATTTCCCCTTTTTTTTCTCTATAAAAAATCAACAGTATTGCTACTATTTCACCTAACAACTCATATTGAAATACCTCAGGTAATATTCTGTTTATTCATCATGCTATCATAGCGATGCACATTCCCTTCTGGCAGCCGTTTCCTATGATCGCCATCTTGTGCAAATCGCAAAACAAAAAAGCCCCCAAAAGACCCCAAAACCAAAACACGCAACACCGTTTCATACAATGCACCCGCACAGATGCCCTGGTCCTCCTCCATAACCCGGTCTCTGTAACCCTGCCCGCAAAAACACTTGTCTGTTCGCAGAAATCCCACCAGCCCCACAAACAAAGAGCCCCTTCAACGTCCTCCGGCATCAGCGACAACACCTCGTCTTGGTGCACCGTCGACATACCAACCCAGCCTTTGTCCCTGCCTGCCGGCCCCCCTCCCTCCTTGCTATGATCGACGGCCGCAGCCAGTTGGGAGGATGTGCACCTTTTCGCATTACATCACATCACACACATCCCGCAATCCCTCCGGCTCCCAGACCCAGACCCCAGGGCACAGATCTCGCTCGGGAGAGGACCCAGCCTCGCATCACGACCCGAAATGGGAAATGTTGCGAGAGAGGAGAGAAAAGAAGAGGAAAAAAAGGAGGACGAAAGATGTCACGGCCGCATCGAAAAAGGGCTGTGCATCAGGGATGTGCTCGGAGATGTCCTCGAGGGATGTTGACCCAGAGGATGCGTTTTGATGTGCTGTAATGTGCTCGGAGCTGTTCCCTTTCGCTTCCTCACCTCTCATCACATCCCTCGACTCCTTTCACTTCCCCCCAAGGGCATCATCCTCATATGTGAATCGTGCACTGTCAATAAGATGTGCAGCAAGGACTCAGGAGGCACAGTCGGCAGTCGTTTCTCTCCGAGTAGCCTCCCTCCTCTCTCTATTCCCGCAGTTGACTGCACACACGTACGCAGTAGAAACAATGTTGGGCTCCGCCTTCATCAACCCAAAACATTTCTCTCCTGTCTCAACGTGCGCGACTTTTTTTTCTTTTTTGACGACAGCTCCCCTCCTTCGCTTCTCACTGGCTGAGCTCGTCACTGGCCGGACTCGTCTTTCACGTTTCATGTTCTCGTGTCGAGAGGAAAGAGTAGAGAGTTGCTTGCTCAATACGCGCAGAGAATCAAGCAGTAGGTGGAAAGGAGAAGAGCTTCTTGGCAGCTGCCTAATTTTTTCCCCCTTTCTTCATATCCTCTCTTTAACTTCTTTCTCTTTCACGGCATTGACGCCTCTCATCCACTCGCATCGCATCGTGGGCGAGAATATACGACTGTAGGCGGCTGCGGTGTTTTAAGTGCATCTTCGTTTGAGTGACTTTGAAGCAGTGAAAGAACGCCATTTGTTCTAGACCACCCTCAAAGAGTGAGACTGGGGAAACAATAAAAGGCTGCCGGTGCGCCATGTAATGTTTCCAGCTGTGTGACGCTGTGCTGCAAAAAAAGAGGAGTGGACCGGGCACTGGTAGGGCCGCTCGGCCGGTATGCTGTTTCGCTGTGGACTACCAAAGACCGTGCAACTGGAATGCTGGTCTGGGACTGGGACGCTGTGTGTCCACTCTGTTGTGCGGTTGTGGTTGATTAGTCAAGTCTCGATCCCCCCTTTGTTGAGCGCTGAGCAAAGGTCAACATTCCTGTCATTGACAGTATCCATTGCACGTGGGGCAAGTCACAGTAGGCTTTGTTTGTAAAATATCCAAAAAGTGTATGTCTCCTCCAATGAGGTTTTGTTTTTATTTCAAAAAAGGTATCAAAAAGTCTATTAAAAGTTTGTTCTCCAGTACCCGTCACCAATATATAAGATAGAGCGAGAGAATGAAGAAAAAAGTGGGCAAAAAAAAAGGAGGACAATCTTTTTAGATCGAGAGAGGCACAAAAAAGGCTCAGGTGTGAAAATGCAAACAAGTAAATGGCTCAAGCTGTTGTTGTCAATAGGAGAACAAGAGACGCAGGAGCAGTGGGGAATCAATCGAGAAAGGGACAACGCTGTGACACTGTCTTGTGACAAAGAGACGTCTACTGCGAACCCTCGGAAGGCTCGCCAGTCTTCTCGTTGGCACCGCTCGGCAGCAGAACATCCTCCAGCACACCGTTGGCCTTGCCGTTCTGGCTGGCCATGTAGGGGCTGTTGGGGCTCGTGTGCAGGAAGAAGCGGTGGGCATCCTCGGTCAGGCCGGCATCGTCGACAAGGTCGCCGTCCTTGCCGTGCACCTCAGCCTCGCGCTTGGCGTTCTCGCGAGCCTCCCAGTCGGCGCGCAGGTCCTGGATCTTGGCCTTGGCAATCGAGCTCGGGGTTGTAGTACTTGCCCACACCCCAGAGGCGCTCCCACAGCGACAGATGCGTGGGGTGGACAGCAATGCCGTGGTACTCGGAATCGCGGCCGTCCTTGATGTAGCTCCAGCGGCGCTCCTGCTCCTTGAGGTCGAGGCCGGTGGTGTCGGGCAGCCAGACCAGGGTTAGGATCATGCCCGCCAGACCGAACCAGGGAACGACGTAGAACTTGGTCTGGGTGTCAATGTAGTTGTAGAGGACCGAAGCCAGCAGGGCACCCGACTTGCCAATGCAGGCGGAGAAACCGTGGGCGGTGGCGCGGATGGGCGTGGGGAACACCTCACCGGCGACAAGGAAGGTGACGGAGTTGGGACCGAACTGGTTGAAGAAGGACGACAGGAAGTACATGGCCTGGAAGGAGTGGATGCCCGAAAGACCCGAGTAGTACTTGTAGTGGAAGGCGGGAACAACAAAGAAGACGAAGCACATGAGGAAACCGATCTGCATCATCATCTTGCGGCCGTACAGCTTGTTGTCGATCAGGAAGCAGGCGAGGTAGTAGCCAGCGAGCGAAACAATGCAGTTGCAAATGTTCCACACCCAGGTGACCATGACGCTCGACGGGTTGTCGGCAATGACGTTGATGAACTGGCTCTGGAACAGCTTGTTGCCGTAGAAGAAGACGTCGTTACAGAACCAGGTACCGGCGGTGGCCAGAATGCGGCCGCCAAAGTGCTTGAAGATGGTGCGGAGCGAGTTGACATCGTAGCCAGTGACGTTGTTGCGCTTCTTGACGAGCTGCAGCTGGCGCGAGGCGTTGGGCATCTTGTAGGTACGGTAGTAGACGAGCCAGAGCGTGCCGACGGCGGGGAAAGCAAAGGACAGGCGGTAGGTCCACTGGACAGTCGAGAGACCGTACGGCGGATCGCCATCACCGTGGTGGAAGATGAGCAGCAGGACAATCAGCAGACCCTGGTTGACCAGCTGGCCCCAGCCCTGCATCAGGAAAGCCATGGTGACCTTGCGGCCACGGTGCAGACGGTCGTCGCGGGTCGACAGCTTGCCGGCACCGACGGCGGACTCCATGGAGGAGGTGGCAGTCATGGGGTACTCACCACCGACACCGTACGAGTAGAAGAAGAGCGACCAGGCGTAGCAGATAACCAGCCCTGCAGGGTCAGGCCCCACGAGGCCGTGAGCATCAGCAGACCGATGAACATGATCAGGGCGTCCTGGGATAAGACCCCAGCGGCGGCCAATCCAATCACCGATGATCTAGAGGGGTTAGTTAGCACACTGGAACAATTTGAATAGAAACAAGAAGGAAAAAACTTACACCAACGGAAACCTGGCCAAACATGATACCAATGACCTCGAGGTAGGTCACGGCAGCAATCCAGTTCTTGTTGCAGACGGTGGCCTTGCTGCCCCAGCACTGCGGCCAGGCGGCGGAAAACAGAGGCGTCAGGTTGCCAATGGAGAAGAAGGACGTAGCCCTCCAGACCAAGACCGGCACCGGGCAGAACGGCATTGCGGAAGTACCAGGACACGGGGCCCAGGGGATCGCGCTTGAACAGGCTCCAGGTGGCCTTGAGCTCGCTCAGCGCCTCGGCGTTGTTGACCTTGTTGACGAAGCCAATGCGCTTGGTGAGCGGCAGATCGGCCCAGTAGGTGCCAGACTCGTCGAAGCTGTCGTCGGGGTGCGTGATGTACTTGAAGATCTCGCGCTCCTGCTCCTCGGTGTAGAGACCCTCGGGGCCCATGGGATAAGTCTCGGTCTCGGCGCCGGTCTCGGGACCGTGCGGCACGGGGATCTGGCCAATGACGGCCGAGTGCACCGGCTGGTGCTGGATGTAGCCGGACATTGTGTCGGTTGTGATAGGGGTGGTGATGAGATGGGGAGAAAGAGAGGAAAAAAGAAAAGGGGAGAAAAAGAAGGGGACGGAGGACTGTTTATACAGTCAGAATCCGTTGGCGACCTTTGTGTCAGTCTCGTGTGTGACTTCCCTGCTGAGGAGTGTGTGTTATCGGAGACGCAGTGAGCATCCTGGGAAGAAAAGAAGAAGCAAAAAGAGAGACGGGAACAAAGCAGAGATGGCGATGGGAGCTTGATATACTTTTTGCTCGAAGATGGGAACCATGTCTCGGCGGGCAGTAGCTCGGTTTCCCTTTTCTGGGTCCTTTTGGCAAGTCCTGTTCTTTTTTTCTCAGCAAGAACCCATGCTGTCAGTCTTTCTTTCCTTTCTCGGCTGTGTTGGCGTTCAATTTTTTTTTTTGTTCTGCTCGCTTGCCTTCCAGCGGCTGGAGCTAGGCAAGCGTGGGCGCGGACTAGGAAGGCGCGTGTGGCGACCGCCCGTGGGGCTGGTCTGGCCGTGGTGTGCGTTGGGAAGGAGTGATGGAGCAAAGGAAAGTAGCGCGGGTTTGCGGGTGTGTACCTGCGGGCCAGTCGACAGCCTACGGAGTACACGACGGCCCTCCGCTCCTTCCTTTTGGCTGTCTGGATCTTCATGTTCTGTCCCTGGGCAGTTTTGTTGCCATTCGTACCTTCCCTCGTGTAAGCCCGCTGGATCAGCCGAGACACGTCCACTACAAAGCAAAGTGCAGCCGTTTGGCGGCTGACACAGCGTACCCAAAAGGTACTACAGCGGTGGTTTTGTAGCGTTTTACGCACTCTCTCATCGGTTTTTTCACTGTATACAGTACTCCAATTTACCCTCGACAAAATACGCATGCGATGAGAAACGTCAGGATCTACGTTTACGCCTGTGCTCCGTGCTCTGCCGCAGATGTCCAAGTTTCCCTACCGACATCCAGCATCTGGGTGGGTTTCCTTCCCACCCCAGGACCACTTCGAAAATTGGCCCGATTGGGAAGTCGGTCGGTGACGGATTTGATCCTATGGTACGACGCAGGGAAGCAGCGTGCTCGTGCTTGTGCCGGGCGAGGAAAGAGCAATGATGTTCGTTAAAAAGTCGAAAGCAACATGTGGAAGGCGCGGCGAAGGAAACAAAAAAAGTTCAAAAAAAGAAAGAGCGTCCCGAGTCAGAGACAAAACGCCTGGGACCCAGTGAAAAACAGCCCAAAAAGGCTAGAGCGCTCGCCAGGCTGGGCCTCCGCTAAGCTCTTTCGTCCGCACGTCGCCTCGTTCGCCTGCCGGACTAGCAGGGGCCCTCGGTCCCACAAAGTTTTGCTGTCAGGAATTGGAGCTACACAGTTGTACTCCGTAACTGCAAACGATATCGACTGCACGCACTTGCATATTGAGTACGTTGACGAGAACACAGTCGACATATGGACACATGTGTGTAGTCGCACTCCAAGTCAGCTTGTGGGAGTCTGTTATCACGGACGAGTCGCTCTTGCCTCAATTGATGCTGTGGCGCTCCTTGTGCCTTCACAGGTCGCTCTTTCTTGTGTTTGCTGGCTCTCTTGCAGCCAGTCGTTCTTGCCCTTGTTTCCCTTGTTTCCCTGCGGCGACCCTGCATCGCACTTTCCTTATTCCCTTCTTTCCCCTATTGGCAGATCTTACTCTTTCTCGTCGGTGTCCTCGAGTCGACATCGGTCATCCTGCACGCTTGTCATGCGGCATTGTGCATGCTTCTCTGTCGTTTAATTGTCTCGTTGTTTCGTTTGTTTCGTCACTCTTCCTTTTCCCACTCAACCGCCATAACCCTGGCTTTCCAAAAACAGAGTCTGCTCGCGTGCCCCTCTTGACGTTCAAAAACCCTCGTCCGTCGTACGGAGCTTTCTCTGCATCTTGTCGTGGGCCAAGAAGCCACCAAGGAAAGAGCCAAGAGTCACAGAGTCGCTCCTGCCTCCTCCACCTCCCCTCCTACTACCCCCACTGGCATTGGTTGTGAGAATCAGTTTTTCCCCTTTGCTCTTTCCCTCCTCGACGGAATTGTAGATTAGCGGGTCCAGGCCCGACATCTCACACGCCATCCCAACTTCCAGATCTGTCAGCCAATCAGCGCGCCGGATCTACACACGTGTGTCAATGAGAGGGTCGCAAGGCCTCCCCCGCGCAGAAATACCCTTGTCCGGCTGTTAGAGTCTTTTTTGGCTTTTTTTGGAGGGGAGGCAAGCGGAGGGGAGTAGCCTCGCACAGCCGCCCGACCCACCAATTGGCCAACTGGCCACCCACCCTCTTTAATTTTGAGTTTTCTGTGAGGGACTCGAATGGACGACCGACTTTGCATGTGGACCCAAAGAGCCAGAGAAGACCAGCCCAGACTATGGAGACCTCTTTGGAATAGCAACTCAGAGTCGAGAATCGAGCCCACGTGCGTCCTCTCTGCTCTGGGAGAGGTGTACTTTGGCGTACACCCAATTGTGGAGGGGAAGAATGTACCCTGGTAGTAACTTCCCTTTTGGGACCGTGCCAACGGCCGTCCAGCCAGTCAGACTCGCTCTTTCCATTTTCTCTTCCTCTCACTATTGACTCTCACTGCTGCGAATTGGCAATCACGAATCAGGGTCAACGCTAGAGCATCAAACTGCGGGAGAGTTGAATGCCCTCTACCACTACGAGGTACAAAGCACCGTGGTTCAATCCGTATTTCGCGTCGTCGCCTCGCCGCACTCCATCTTCCGTCGCTCGGTCGTGTTTCTTGTCCTTTTGCTTTGCCGTTCCAGCCGGCGACTCCATCAACGGAAGCCACTTTTTTGAAGAGCTTTTTTTGAAGCCGGCGAATTGTTCTGCGTGGCTTCGAATGAAGCTACAGCTTGTGAGACAAAGGGAGCAGCTTTGGTGGTGAACAAAAGACGGGTCCCTCAAGGGACCACTATTGCTTTCTCGGGCTCTTTTCGTGTTATCAGTTCACAAGCACGTGTCGTGGCCGGGGTAGGAGCACGTCGTCGCGATACGGCCTGCTATTGGTCCATTTCAACGTCCCCCTTTATTTGCTTTACTTGGTGTCTTGTCTCGCCTTGTGTTGCTCATTGTCCATTTTTGATTCTTTGGCGGGTGTTCCTTGCTTCTCCCGCGTGTCTCTCTCTCTTTTTGTTTCGTTTGAGGCTTTTCTCGTGCGCAAACAAATGTCTTTTGGTGCCTTCTTTTGATCGCTCGATCGCTTGGCTAAACACCGAATGGTAAGGAAATAGTGGTTTTTGGTCGGTCTGGCCGTCGATGTCGTAGAAGAAAAACCAACATACAGTGAGTAAGACGCCCGTTCCCTGCTTTTCATGTGTTCTATCCCGCCTGGTGTTGCCTCTAGATTGTCTTTTTATAAACACAAACATCCCGTAGTGGTGCACATAATTTCTACTATCGTCTTTACATCGTCGTTGACGGCATATCTCTTGGCCATTCTTGGCTTCACATCCTCCCGTCAAACAAAGACGTCACTGAGCACTGATCACTGATCGATAAATCAATATTGGCATCGAACAATTACCACCATCCTCCCAGGTTCCCATCCATCGAACTGCTTTCCCGCTCGTGGTCTTGGGTGTCAGGTCTTGGCGATGAGCATCGGGGCATCGTCAACCTCCCCGTCGCAACCCACAGCACCATCATAACTCCTGGGCAAAGCTTGTTAGACGACAAGCTTTGGGTTCATCTCAATGGCGCGGTTGCCACGACAGGAGATACCCAGCTCGTCTGTCTTTGGTGTGTCTGGGCAGGCCAAGACTGGGGAGGAGCTTGGTCTTCGACAAAAGGACCAAAAAAGGCGTAAGATGGCGGGAGGGAAAGGGTTTGAAGCTTCGTGGTAAGGGAAACAGAAAACAAAAAAGGATGAAAGCAACGATAGATGCTCTCGTAGCACCGATGCCCAGACCTCGTGCCGACGATACGACCTCTTGGTATTGGAACGAAGTGGTCCTTTCTCGACGAAAAGGTCGAGTAGTTGGGCCGGCCTTCGCGACAACCCTTTCCCTCCAGCCCACATCACCCTCATTTCCCTTGGTCTCCTCTCACTTTTTCATCTTTTTGGTCTTGTCCTCTCATCGTCCCGGAGCCGTGCATGTACTATTTTCTGCAAGGCTGCTTGGCTGACGATGGCAGAAGGAAGAGGCGTGATATTGCCAAGCCATGCCTGACTCTGAAGCCACACACCCTCTTTATTGCACTCCCACATTTCCACACTCCCTCCTACCTCTTTCCCCCCTGCCGGCCTGCCGGTGTGCCCCTTCCGCCACCGACGGATACCCATCCAGAGTGTGAGCTCGGCGCACGTTTTTGTTCTTTTGCGCCTTTCTCGTCCTCTTGTCGTCCTTTTCCATCCATCCTTCTATTCCTTTTCGTCCTTTCTCTTTCGGCCGTCCTCCTGTTCCCAGCAAATGGGGTGACCCGCCGTCCCCATCTGCCCTCTGCAACACATCGCTCTGGTGGT
The DNA here is from genome assembly GCA_016097105.2 of Sporothrix variecibatus. Taxonomy (NCBI): domain Eukaryota; kingdom Fungi; phylum Ascomycota; class Sordariomycetes; order Ophiostomatales; family Ophiostomataceae; genus Sporothrix; species Sporothrix variecibatus. The sequence continues at coordinate 3,758,513 of JADMNI010000005.1, forward strand.
ACTTTGCCCTTTGTCGTGCAGCCCTTTTCAGTCCTCACCCTGGTCTCTGCACTGTATCTTACCGTACCTACAGGACAAGAAGCCAAGACGCGTCCTGCAGCTCTCCCACGACGCCGTCGCCCCCCATTTTCCCACCGGCTCGGAAGTTAAGGGCGGCTCCCCACCCCTTGCGTGTAGAATGTCGACGTTCTTTTTCTATTTTTCCTTTTATTGATTTTATCTCTTCGTCTATTCATCATTTATCGATTTTATCGATGAGCATTATTTTTGATTTAATATCATTTCAGCAATTTATTGATTTATTTGATTTTTCTTATTGTTTCATTTTCACGTCACTTACACGACGAAGCTAGCAGAGTTTTTTGAACGTCGTCTCGTCTCCTCCGTCTCCCTTTGTTTACTTACCAATACTTTGGTGTATCGTATTTGTCTAGTTTCTCCCATTTCCATTGCATTTCCACCATTTCCGTCTACTTTTCGTTCTTTTCGTTCTTTTCTTCGTTTACTCTCGTCTTGCCCCCATTTTCCTGCATAAGAGGTCCCCTGGGTCCCCAAATACCTTATTTCGTTAAATGATAGACGCCGTATTCCGAGCTCCGTTCATGTCCATATCCATGTCCTTGTTCATGCCCACGAGGGTTTTCAATACGCGGTTTCCTATTCGGGAGACTGACCGAGATGCTGTCCGTTTTTTGTGGACTTGACGACTCCATCATAGCTTCGTACTCGTAGTTATTATTTTTTTCTTCTTCTTCTTTGTCTCAAACCGCGTGGTTACGGCGTCAGTAAACCCGTGCTGGCGCGTTTTGATGCGTGAAAGAGTTTTTTCAATAGACATCGTAGCTCGTAGACGGTGTCATTGGCGTACTCGGTGTCGTCCGTCGTACGGCTGTTTGTCAGGGCGGAAACCATGAGCCTTTTTTTGTCTTCTCAGTCCTTTGTTTCCTTTTCCCGTTGTTCATCCCACGAAAACGCGTTACCGAAAAGCCTTTTGTCTGCAGCTACGTCGCGTGCCACCGACGACTGGACCGGAAGCGCAGGAAAATAGCATCACCGAAGGACACAAGAACATGGCAAGGGCACAAGACATGTGGGGGCTTCATGCATATGCGCCTGTCAAGCTTTCTTGTGCTGCATTTCTTTTTTGTACTGTCCCTTCTGTTTGCACACACTCCCTTGCCCCTAGTGTGACCGACCACGCAGCTTGGTTATGCTCCCCACGTTTTTAAATTTCTTCTTTCTCACGTCCATCCCTGGTGATCAATTTGTACACACGCAGCTTCGTATGCAACGGACATGCCCGACCGGGTCAGTGTCTTCTTATTAGCTGAAAAGTTAAAGTTTACTTTGCACAGCATGCTGCTATTCGTCCACAAGGGAGATCATTTCTTTTTTTTTTCTTCTTTCTCTTTGAATATACCTTATTGCCGCGTGGTCGGTCCCGTACGAGGGATATGCTTGCATGGCAAAGAGCTGAGGTGCCTTGCCTACTGAGTATGTACCCGGTATGCCCTTGCTAGGACTGTATGGACTGCGTGAAGTGTGCCTGTCTCTGACTTTTTTTTGAGTTTATTGCCTATTTCCTATAGTAGGCTGTTTCTTAATTCTACATCCGTGACCGAGACGCAACGTGAGAGTGAGAAAAGAAGAAAAATAGGCGCCGCTTATTCTTTTCTTCTTATTTTTATTACTTCCTCTTTTCTCTTTCCGTGCCTGACCATCACTGACCCTCTCATGGACCCTCATGGACCCTCCCTTACCATGCCTAACCCACGCGCTCGGTCAGGATGTGCTATTTAAACTTTTATTGGACAAGAGCATCGTAACATTGTCGCATTGAACCCTTTGGGCTGGCACATGCGACCGTTTGTGAGTGTGAGTGTGTCCTCAGTATCAGTATGCGCGTGTGTCTGTCAGTCTGAGGTAATACGTGGTGTGTTGGACACGGCACGGCAACACGGCACACAAAGAAGCACACGCGAGTATATACGCGAGTGTACATGCGAGGCACACAAAGACACGAGGTGTCCTTGCAGTCTGTCTGACAGGAGACCACGTTAAGCCTCAAGGCACACGAGGTAGTGCATCATGTCGACAAGGCTTGTGTTGCATCTCGAGATGTGTTGCCGTCGTACTCTCATTATAACTGAGTGTGACAACCACACAAATATGAAGCACACGACAGCAATGAAGTTGAACTCAAGTCTGTCGACGCTCAACAACAAGCTTTCCGGGAACACGGTAGGACGCAGCTTGGCAGCTTGGCACGATAGCACGTGGTTGTTGGAATCATTTTTCCCTTTCATAGGCTAACATTATCATACATCATACACCATTATTTGCAGTGTCGCTTCTGTACTGTGTAGGGCAGCGGCGACTAGAAACGCGGAAACATCCCTTCCAACCAAATATCGCCCCAGCCGACCGTTGCCTGTGCCAACACCGACTCGACCATGCTCCACGACGGGCGGTCGCCCTCGCCGGCCCCGGGGATGCCTCCAACATGTCTTCCGCCCATCATGCCGGCCTCACTAGCTTCTAGTCGCGACGCTACAGCTGCTCGAAGGATACGCACCAGTTGAGCGACTCGTCCAAAAATGTCGTCAATTTGTCGTTGCGGACCGAGCCAGAGCCCTCTCCCTAAACCGGCGGCAGCGCTCTTGAGCCGTTCAGCAAAACGGTCGAGGACATCCAGCGGATCGACCGTGGCACGGACAGAACGGGTATCGATGGACACTTCGACCAGAGGAGCAAGAGGCGGCAGTGTGGAAAGCCTTACGAGCGTGACAATGGCGCGAGAGAGCTGGGCCCAGACCATGAAAGAGTAGCCGGCAAAGGCGGTGGCAGGGACACCCTCGAGCAGAGCGTCGCACAAGGCACGAATGGCATGGACGGAGCGCCAGTAGCACTGGACGCGGTCGATGTCCGATGCCGCGGCAGCGGCAGCGGCAGCATTCTCTGAGCTCTCTGAGCTTTCTGAGCTTTCTGCGCTTTCTGCTGCTTCCGTGGTGGCCGGCACATAGTTGGCCGAGAAAGTCATCTCATTCAGACTGAGCTCGACAAAGTGCTCGTGTGCCTCAAAGATGGTGCCCCAGAGCTGGGCCTGCATGTCCTGGTCCAGGTTCCGGGGGTTTGTCGGTGGAAACTGCGGCCGTCTCCCTTTGAGCTCTTCGAGTTGTGTCTGGAAAGCTTGGGTAATGTAGAGCGGCAAAGCAGACTCGTGCTCCCGAGCGTGGATGGCGCGCTGGACAATCTGCTGGAGACGGACCTGGTAGGCTAAGACGACATCGCCCGGACAGAATGTGTTGGCTTCGACAGCCCGTAGGCAGTCGTCCATCTGCGGTGTCCAGCGCATGCCGTCGATTTGAGCAAAGTAGATGGAGGTTCTACAAAGTTAGCTGTGGGAATTAAAAAAAAATATGGTGGAGGGAGGGGACACTCACGAAGACGTAACGAGAAAGCAGCCGAGGACGGCCCGTTGCTTCTCGAGTGTTTCCTCTTCTTCGGAGAGGAATGCATCCCTCTCTTGGCTGTCGTCGTCATTGTTATCGATTGGCTCTTGCGGGTATCCCTTTGTGTCGCACTTTTCGTTGCTGCTCGTGTACGTTGTCAACAGGTGTTGGTCCAAGGGCAACGGCTTGTTGAGCCGCATATCACAGACAATCGACAGTGCCATCATGACGAGCCGTGACAGTGTGCCACTGCGGCTGACCATGGGGTCTGTGCCCCAAGAAATGTAGACGAGGAGACCGAGTAGAAGATCTAGGCTGGAGTGGTTCTCGACCAGCAACTCCTTGGCCAATAGTTCCTTGATAGCCCGGCCCTGGGCAACCTTGTCGCGGACGAGCGTTGTGGTTGTGGCCACGATGCAGCGAAGGAGGAAAGGGCGATGTTGCTGTAGTTGTTCAGACGTCGTCTCTGGGGAAAAGACAGAAAAGGGCAGAACGGCAAGAAGGTAGACCGGAAGACAATCCATGCATTTTCGAGAGCGTCCTGTGAGAGAGACTCGTAGACAACGGCCGAGCTGGCCGATGTGACGGAGGCTCCCTCGGTGCTGTTTGAGTTGTTTGAGCTGTTGCTGCCATCTGCTGTTGCTGGACTTGACAGAGAAACGGGCGTGTGCTGACACTGTGGCCGGTTCGACGTAGGCTGTGCTGGTGGCAGCGGCAGTTGATCAATCACGGCTCCCCGTAAATGCTCGTCCATTCGCCCGCCAAAGATGTCTCGAAGTGCAGCAGCCGTGGCTGGGGCTGGTGCTTGTGTCACGGATTGCAGCATCGTCATGATGCCGTCCAGCTTTTCCTCAATGTTGGCCACCCTCTCATTGGAGGCGGCCGAGGCCAACGCTGTAGGAGAAGCTGCTTTGGGTCGACTCCGTTTCCGGATCGCCTCGGACGAGTGGCATGTCTTTTGCAGTCGATGGCACCGCTCACAGCCGTCGCCGTCCGGTCGCGAGACACATCGGCACTTGGCCTTGAAGCAGTGGAGGCAGGCCTGGCCGTAGGGCGCCGAGTGACTGGGCCCGCGGGACGCCGAGTCCTCGACAGAACGACGGGAGGGCATTGTATGCACCCAGGATTGCTGGATATATACGACGTATTGTAGCTAACGTTCTCAAAGTGTGAGTTGTGAGTTGTGAGTGAGGTTGAAGTGGTTAGTCAGCCGGAGTTGGCGGAATTCACGGCGATGGTGAGTAGTAAGGTGAGTCTGACAGCACGGCACACATACACCACCAACAGTTGAGTAAAATGTAATTAAATATGTAGTCGATGTAGTGTCGCATTAAATGCTGTAGTATGCTCAATTTCTTGAGTTGAGGTGAGTTTCGGACAGTTCTTGGTAGTCCTTTATGAGGCCTTCCCCAAGTGCGGAGTTTTCAATTCCGAAATCCGGTCCAATCACAAATTCCGATATGTCCACTTCCAAAGTCGGTGCAAGTCGGTGCACGGCGTCAACAAAACCGCGTCAACGGATGGCCAGACTCGACTGTTTTCTATTCTGGATGGACAGCATCGACTTACGACATATTCACATTTAGCTGTAGTCACTTTTGAACCAATTTTCATGACGTCCACGACGTTTATTGAGTCAAAAGAACACTCTATTTGTACACGCAAGCAAATCAAATGCAAGCCAACACCGAAGAAGAAGACTGTAAAAAAATAAATGATGAATGCTTGCCCTTTCATAACTTTCCCTCACACTGTGTCTGTCTACAACTTCTGGTACTCCAGCTTGCCCTCCAGCTTCTTGGTCTCGGCCACCTTGCGCACTGCCTTGTTGAAGTCGTCCTGGTTGACCGCGTCCCGATAGTCCTTGATGGCAAAAAGGCCGCTATTCTGTCGTTAGCATGATGTATTTCAATAAATTTCAATAAAATGTAGGGGATGGGGATGGGGGGAGGGACTCACGCTTCCGTTACAACGTTCCGCAGATCGGCGCCGTTCAGGCCGTCGCTCATCTTGACCACGCTCTCAAAGTCAATGTCGCCCTCCGTAATCACACTCGCTGCATGGATCTTGAGAATCTCCAGGCGGCCCACCTCGTTCGGCAGCGCAATCTCAATCTTGCGATCCAGACGGCCCGCACGCAGCAGCGCCGGGTCCAGCGTGTCGGGCCGGTTGGTCGCCATGATAATCTTGGTCTTGCCCAGGTAGTCGAAACCGTCGAGCTGGTTCAGCAGCTCCATCAGCGTGCGCTGAATCTCACGGTCGGCACTCGTGCCCTCGGAAAACCGGCGGCCGCCAATGGCGTCGATCTCGTCCATGAAGATAATGCAGGGCTCATGCTCCTTGGCATAGCCAAACATTTCGCGAATCAGCCGTGCCGACTCGCCAATATACTTGTCGACAATCGCCGACGACACCACCTTTAAAAAGTTGGTTTCCAGAGAACTGGCGACGGCCCGTGCCAGCAGCGTCTTGCCCGTGCCGGGCGGGCCGTACAGCAGCACACCCTTGGGCGGCTTGATGCCCACCCGCAGAAACAGCTCGGGGTTCTTGAGGGGCAGCTCAATGACTTCGCGCAGCTCGCGGATCTGGTCGTTGAGGCCGCCAATGCCGGCAAAGTTGACCTGCCCCGGGTCTTCCAGGGACATGTTGTACACCAGCGGGTCGACCTCGCGTGGCAGCATGCGCATGATTGTGAGCGTCGTCATGTCGAGAGCCACACGCGTGCCCTGCTTGAGCTTGGCCCGGTCGACCTTAGACCGGCAGCCGACTACATAGCGGGGACCCGACGAGGCCTTGACAATGAACCGCTCCTCATCCAGCTGTTTCAGGACCTCGCCAATGATCTGGCCCACGCTCTGCAGCGCCTTGATGTTCTCTTCGGTCTGGTCGTAGTCGCGTTGTAAGCCCTTGATCTCGAGGCGCAGGTCTTTGAGCTTGGCCTCCCACTCGCGGGACTCGATAAGCCGGTCTTTGAATTGCGACAAGGCGTGTTCGCGCTCCTGGTCGGCCATTGTGGTGGGTGTGTGAGGCCGTGAGGCGGTGGAGGATGTGAGGAAGAGGAGGATGGATGAGGAGGCGAGGGGTCGATGAAGGGGTCGACGTCGCGATGGATGATGACAGAGAGGTTCGACGATTCGATTCGATGGTATTAATGTCGTCGATGAGTGCGAAATGCAATTGTCGTCGCTCGTACTGTCGTGGATGTGTTGTGGTGGATGGAGAGGTAATGATGTTCAAAGTGACGATGTTTCGATATTTGGCGGCGGGCGGCGAAATGGCGTCGGTCAACCGTGGAGGCTCGTGGTCGCCCAGGGAAAGAGCTTACCTCAAGCTTCTGCTGCCTTGCGCCCTGTTTGGCTGGCGTTGGCTGTTGGCTGGCGTTGCGTTGCTGGCGGTACCTGAATGGGGCTAGTCCCGATTGGTGCAACTGCCAGTGGCGCGCTGGCAGCCGTGCAGCCCGGATTATGAGTTCTGCCGGTCCGTCAGCTGTGCCAGTTGTGATTACATAAGGTGGGAGGACGACCAGAAAGACCCACTTTTACGTCGACGCCTGTTTCCCAGGCGCATCCCGCCAAAACTGCATCACGACGAGCGACTACGATTGAGTCGCATTAAAAGACGCGAACAAGACGATTACCACCACGACCTACGACGACGAATCTCACGACACGCGTCTGGCTGGACTGGGCTTTTTCTTTACCTCTCAACGTCCCCCCTCAATTCCCCGGGTGAAAGCCCTCCTTCTTCATCATGTTGTTCTTCAGGTGAGTTTATGAGCGAGGGATGGATGAGAGCATCTATGAGATGAGGCAATACTGACCCCCTCGGCTAGCTTCTTCAAGACGCTGATCGACACAACCGTCACTGTCGAGCTCAAAAACGACATCCAGATCCGCGGCACCCTCAAGAGCGTCGACCAGTACCTCAACATCAAGCTTGACGACATCACCGTTGTCGAGGAGATCAAGTATCCCCATCTTGTTCGTCCACCACTCTCCACCGTGCTTATTTTATTGTTCATCGCTAACAACTCAGAGCGCCGTCAAGAACGTCTTCATCCGTGGCAGCGTGGTGCGCTACGTCCACCTGCCCGCAGCTGCTGTCGACGTGCCCCTGCTCGAGGACGCCACACGGAGAGAAGCTGCAAACAACGCACCAAAAGCTGCCGCGGCCGCAAGGTAGTCTGTCGACGATCGAAGTTTGATGGCACGATGACGCGAGTGAGATTCTCTGCAAAAAGCCGCGACTGGCTGCATACAGTTGGCAGACCAAAGCCGCGTGGCATGAGCATGGTGGCCTGCGAGTCGGACGCAATGTCCTAGAACTGCAGTCTGCCTGCATATTGGCTAGTTTTCATGATGAGAGAGGGGAAAAGAAGGCAGCTACAGCAGCTGTCTGTTCCGTCTCCCTTTAGAAGCGAAAAAAGCACATTTGAACATAAATACAACATAATCATCATGCAGTTTACGTCCACACCACGAATTTATGTGAAGATTGTAGTATGTTCTTTCATTAAAGTTATATGCTAGTCATTTTGAATCGTGTTCATTACAATATTATACAATGTTGGCTGCTCAATACCAGTTACCAATAGGCAACACCGCCCTGGCCGTCTTTGCCTTCCCAGAGCCTGGCTTCTTTGCCAGCTTTTGTCGTCTGGTCACCTTCAGAGAGGGTCTGCACGACACCACCTTTTCGCCGCTCAGCCAGCCACCGGTCAATCCAGGCCTTCATACGTTTGCGGGAGACGTCACTGCCCACATTCACGGTCGGCACGACTTTGTCGATTCGGAGTGCCACCAAGAACAGCGCTAGTTCGCGGAACGAGCTGTGCTCGCTGTAGGGAACGCCGAGACAGATGGCCTCTTGCGTGCTGCCGCGTTGCGGGACGAGATCGCGGACGCCGAACCGGGTGCGCCAGCCAGCGCCATGGAGGAGGGTGGTTGTTGCCAGCGTGGATGGGGAGAGACTTGCCGAAGGCGTGGCGGCGGCGGCAGGCGCATTTTGCTTGCTACCAAGCCCCCCGCACCCGGCGCTGGCGCACCCGACGCTTGCGCCGGCCGGTAGTTCCACCCCGATGGTCGGAACCCGACAATCCTTGAAAAGTGGCCCTTGTACCCTTCTAGGTACTCGGCCAGCGTCTCTGCCCTTAGTTCCATGAGCATCTGCATGTTGCACCTGCGCCTCGGTGGCATCGCTCGTCATCAGCGCGGTGAGTTCCGGGTCGCCCAGCTGTGAGACAATCTTGATTTTGGCGGGCGACGCATAGATCTTGGATCCTAGGGCCTGGGCAATGGCCTTGCAGATGCGTTCTTTGCCGATGCTGTAGGTGCCGCAGATGACCAGCAGACGTTTGCGGTCGCGCGGCGGTGGGCGTCGACCGAGGGCGGCGAGGGCGTCGCGGGGTGGGGAGACCACAAGGGGCTCCTCTACGACAGGATCGCTCGTACTGTTGGCCCTCTTGAAAAAGTCTTTCACATTACCGCTGCCGTCACCGCCGCCAGCCTCGCGTCTACGCAGCGCCTTGTCCCACTCGCCTTCTTCCCCCGCTTTCAGGCTTTGGTCGAGGGTGGCACACAGCGTCGCGCACGCCTGAATGACATCGTCCTGTGGCGGGAACGAGTACGCGGGTTGAGGTACGTCGTGTCCAAGTAACAGACATCGATCCGCTGCTGGCGTTTCTTGCCGTTGCCTAATTTCGTGTCTAGGATATCGTGCATCAGCAGCGGGTGGTCCACGTGGGCACGGCACGCCCGGAAGTCGCCACAATGCAAGATCCGATGGATACGCCCGGTCGGCCGCATGGTTTTTTCAAACAGAAACATGGAGCTGCCAGGGCAGTGGTTCGCCGGGATCATGGTGACGCGGACGTCTTCGATGCCCGGAACGTCGACGGTCTCTTCAAAGTCGAGAGCCACAACATACTGGGCGGCCGTACCGAGCTGGCTGCGCACAAGACTGGCCGTCACTTTGGAGCAGTAAATAGGGCCATGGCACCACTTGGCTGTCAGGCCAATGTAGTGGTCGCTGTGGAAATGGCTCAAAAAGTAAGCGCGGCATCCTTCGACGGCGCCGTACCGAAACGCGTCGACACAAATCGAAAAACCGGGCATGATCTTGTAAAAGGGACAGGTGCGCTCGTACGCGGGTTTGCCGCGAGAAGCCACCTCGGATGCAGCGGCTGTAGCCCAGGCCTCGTCTTCAGCGTGGCCGGACATGAGTTTGGCAAAAAGCGGAGCCGGGACCGTTGGAGGAGGACGAGCCTGGACCGCCAAAGGCAACGGGATTGGCCTGGCCTGGCCGAGGTTGAGCTGTCCGCATGAAGCGTTTGGAGAGCCCGGATATGGCTGTCGTAGGTTTGGGTTCTGTTGTGGGAGGTGTCGGTGGGTTTTTCGTAGTCTCGGTCGACAGCGTTGGTGGTGGAGGTGATGCTTGTGGTGCTTCTGTGCTACTGCCGCCGCCGCCGGTCAACCCGTCGAGACACGCATTGACGTGGACAGTGGCCTGGTCAGACGTCTTGCCGGCCAAACTGGTGCCGCAGATGGGACACCCGTCGGCTGCACCCTCGCCATTGCCTCCGTCTTCCACTACCATGGCATTGGCATCTGCCTCGAGCCGTGCCTGTGCCTCCATGTATTTCCGCTCGCGAAACTCTTCGCCTGCGTAAGCATAGTCGTCGTCGTCATCCAAGTCCGCGAAACCAGCAAAGTCGGCGTCAAAGTCGTTGTCGTCTATGGCGTTGTCTGCCGTCGTCTCGGCTGTCTTCGTGGCGACCTTGACAAACGTCTCGTCAAACGAGGAAAGTGTTTCGGCGCGTCGCGGGGACAGTGTGATGGCTTCGCTGTTGTTGAGAGTCGGTGGCAGGAGATGCTCGTTCTTGTTGTTGTCATTGCCCTCGTCGTCGTCGTCCGAATCGTCGATAAAGGGTCCTCGCTGGGCCGTCTTTGCCGGCTGCTCCTCGCTCAACCGCTGCCGTTTGACGGGGCCTGTGCACTCGTTGAAGCGGGAGTCTTCCACAACCTCCACGTCTATCCTCTCCTCCTCCACAACCAGAACGTCGTTCTCCTCATTCTCTTCGTTCTCCTGGCCTTGGCTCGCTGCCAGCTGCTTCAATACAGCCGCCGCCTCGGCCGAGCCCGCCACAACATCGACTCTTCCGGTGGTGGGACCTTCTTGAAGAAGCTCAGAATGCTCTTGTTCGGCGGGCCCTTTGGTGGCTGTGGCCCGGCCATCTTGTTGCGTGCCGAGGCGGGCGATGAGCCCAGCTTTGTTTGCGTCTTTGGTGTGGTCGCCGACATCATGTCTTTTGCTTTTGACCGGCCCCGGGCCGCGGCGCGACACGGGTCCTTGTTGGTGTCGGCATTGTCGTAGTCGTGTGGGTTGTCTATATTACATCATCGTGTCACTGTCACAATTTCTCGCAGTCAGCCAGTCGGTCGTTGAATTGGTAGTCGAGACGTTGACGTGGATGTGACCTCAACTAGCCCAGGCTGCTACTACAGGCCCGATCGCCAAAATTCTCGACAGACACGAAATCGGCCCCAGAACGCGGGGCGCGTGGTCACGTGGGTGGCCATCTTCAATTTAAGTGCATGTTCACGCCATTACATAATCCTGCTATAGCTAGCTTACAGCGCTCTACAGGGCACTTACGGGCGATCTGGCGCTGTAAGTTTTGTCTTCAGCGCCTCATGGATAGAAAGTTCGACACCACACGGTGTCATTGCCTGGCCTGTTTTGATTTTATCTTCACAAATACCGGAGTATTTCGAGATGCCCTGCCATTATTATAGTTTAAGTTTTTGCCTTATTTATTCCACTTTGATTTGTGTTTCCTTGACGCTTTGTTGTCTCTCAAGGGACACAATCAGTCTGAAACTGTTCGCGAGAGTTGACTGCAAAGACGCGAATACTCCACCCAGGACGAATTTTTTGTTAATCGCATCTGACAAATTCGAAATGTAGAAGTTGATAAAGTCTTACAAGTCAGAGCATAGCAGGGATAAAATATCACTATTCATTTGCCAAACAATACTCCTCCACGGGCGAAGCTGTGGAGAATGCCGCATAGTGGCCGTGAGATGAGAGCAAAAGGAGGGCAAGAAGGGCAAGGATGTCTTATGTCTTGTGTGCTCACCATATGACGATATCCTGGTTTCTGTTAAGAGGGAGCAATATGAATATGAGTATCTGTAGGACGATGGGTGCTCGGCATGCCGAATACAGTATCTGAACACTACCGTCAAAGCTCCGGGTAGGGCGTGGGGCCAATATGGGGGAGCAGTAACAGTGGAGGTAAGGGAGAGGGGAGAGGGGAGGGTTGAGGAACTGAGAAAGTTGACAACGGGATCTTGCATGCCGTAGCGCTCATGTCAGAAATGTAGAAACGAGGGAAAGACTGCTAAGAATAGATGAATTTGGATGCCATCTATCTATCGATGGCCAGCCTCTCTCCGCTTCCTCCTCATCCGTCTCTCCCGTTTTCAACCGGCGAGGACCAGGCCACAGGACCTTGCTCATGCAGGTCATAGTTGAGGGTGGTAAACCGAAAGAAAGAGGGCGATTGGAAGGGTGATCAATGAGCGGGCTTTAAGAGTAGATTGGGCCCGGGTCGATTAGCAATGTCTTACAGAGGCAGGGCGAGGCGAGACAAGAGGGGGAGGAGATCTCAAATTCGGCGATGACGCACGATGAGATGGGATGATGAGAGGGTGTGTAAGTAATTGAGGAAACAGATGAGATACGATGCGCTGGCACATCTCTCACGACGTGTGTATCAACGGGCAATCAATAAATAATTTGATTCATACAGAAACCCCCCAAAAAACGAGAGAGAATTGCGCCATTGTGCAGATATCGATTTAGAACATGTCCTCCAAACCTCATTGTCGTTGTTGCAATTCAGAAGCGAGAAGGAGAGAGTGGGCATCGACAGAACCACGGTCGTGGAAACACGGTTGGACACAGCCAGCCAAAACTCTTCCAAGACCCGACCAAGATAAGCCAAGGAAACCAAGGAGTGTCAGTTGTGGTTGTATGAGTTGTCCTGGTCTTGGGCTGGTCTTGGTTTAATTTTTCCCTTTCGTTTATTTATTTTTACATTTTCACTTCGTCATATCGCACACAGGGGGAAACGTGTATGTGGTGATCGTCTGCTTTCGATGGAGCCGATTCCCCGACCTTCTTATAATTGCCCTTGGTCCTGAATCATCGTATTTGGGTCTCGCAAGGACAATGGATCTCGTCTATTTACGGTTTATTTCCTGTCTTCACGCCCTCTGTCCATCATTTGCATGTCGGCGGTTGTGGTTGACTCCAGTCTGGAGGATTGTCCTCGCTTACACAGTATGTGTACAGTCGACGTCGTACCTTTCGTGTAGATGTATTTCCTCCACGACATGTGCGTTGCAGTCGTTTAGCGATGCACGATGCACTGCGCGCTTTACACACACTGAAGGTCGCAACGGCATCGATATTGATCGCCTGTGGTGGGCACAGCCGCGGCCCCTTGCTTGCAGACTGTCAACTGTCACTTTCAACCATTCACTCAGTGCAATTGTGGTTGCAGTGGAACCCCCATTTCCTGGGATCGGGCTGGCCATGCACTGCAACGCTTTCGCCCTGCATGTTCTCCTGGGCATCTGCAGGTATCACACTCACCGTGGTGAAAGATGTCTTGCCGAGATGCGCAGAATGTCCATTGTGTTGCGTTTTATACACAGTATATTGTAAATGTGGACTTTTAATTCATCTTGTGTGTTTCTCCATTTCATATGTGCAAGAAAATCATCGCCCGACACAGCACCCCAGACGCGTGCCCCAGAAAAAGTGCATGAGCAAGAATCCTTCCCACAGTTTGCATGTCCGAGCAGACTGGAAAAGTATGGAGAATACTCCGTCTGTTTGTTTTTCGACCCTCCTTTGAAGTGGCAGCATCCGCTCTACCCGATAACTGACGCACTTTTGTGTATTGTACTCAGTACGGAGTTTGCGCACAATTGCGTCGCCTCGTTTTCTTGACACGAGGTACGACGTACAGGGGCACGACACATTTAATCACACGAGACCACTGTCACGTCGTAATGTCGAGGGCGTCACAGAATCACCAAAAAAACGTGGCTGGGTTGCATTCATCGCGTCTCATCAAAATGTACAGACTTTCAGGATTTGCGATACAAGGAGGTAGGTCATCAGCAATCCATCAATCACACAATTACGAGATGAGAGATGGAGGCATCTTAAAATAAGGGACCCTCTTAACTGCAACACGGATTGCACCACCATTGCAACAAATATTCGATGAATTAAGAGCCGTAATAGGGAGAAGACCGATAAATGTGATTGAGCATCTAAAGCGGTGATTTCTCAGGTTCTCTTAATTGTTTACCCTCTCTTCTTTCACATCGCACTTTGTTCTTTTATGCTGTAGCACGTATCGAAAACAACATTAGTCAATCTTAAGGGCAAGTCGATAGGGACAAAACCAACCATTCGACTTTTGATATTCTGATATGGAATATCGTACATCGGACTTTCTTTCCTTCTTATTTCGTCTGTCCTCTCTCCCGTCTCGAGGTCAAACCACACACTAAACTACCACGGCACACGATGTGACGCCCTGAACCGAGTACAACGTCCACACATACACTCCAGACTTATCTTTAGACCATCTTGTCTTTCGAATCTGTCGTCATTCGTCTTTTGTGGCCCTCCCTTTTGCCTCGGCCGGCGGTGAGCCCATCGTGTCTGTGGGGGTCGATGTTGACCCCCAAAGTGCCTCCCACCTTCCAGTGACCCCCTCCTTACGTGTCTACTGTGTGCCTGCTATTGGGGATTGTCCGGGCCAGATCTGAGGCCACACACTTTGTTCAAGCGTGTGCTATGACATTTTTGGGCGGGATGATCAAAGTACACTTTGTCTCCTCGCCGCGTGGGATGCATCACAGAATAACTGAAAAAATAAATGCAATTAGCAGAGATGGCTCCCCAAACACCTCACCACGGGATGTTCATCACTGGTCTGGGCTCGTCCGGGCTCGGCTGGGCTGGGCTGAGTTGATCCCTCTCAGATTCTATCCCGTGTCTGTCTAACCGGCGTCCAGCTGACCATGTTTGGCGGTGAGCAGGGCTGCTGCTGTTGTGTGTATTTTTATTTAGAGTATAATGGTATGCTTTTGTTTCTAGGTTGTCCGTTGGACACTGCCATAAAAGGGCTTCTATCAATAAGACGGGCCGTATTATGGAGAGGGGCATATAAAAGTGGAAGTGAAAGAAAGTGAAAATAAGAATAAAATAGAAGACACGAAATACTAAAACAAGTCTCGTGGCGTCACTCATATAAACAATAAACTAAGCTAAATAATGAGCTTTAATATTGCAAGCTTTGATATAGAATTCTTAGTCCAAGATAGTAGAATAATAAAGACTAAAAAAGAAGAAATTCGCAAGCCACTTGTCAGTGTCACTGACATACACCATAAAACGTATTTGGAAGCAATGTCGGACGAGCCAAGAGTTACTATGGGCGGCCTCGTTAGGCTCGAGCACGGCGCCAACCCTTTGGCACGGACTCTTCAAAGTAGAGTCATTATTCGGTTTACCTACAATACAGCTGACTTGTAGGCCGCCCACCGCTCGGTCGTTTCTACTAAGTACTCTACATTTCGGCGCCACAAGGCTAAATTCAAACTCACAACTCAAGGAACGGACGGACCTGCGTGGAAGGCCAAAACATGATTCGAGAAGGTCGCCAGTGCGGCGACCATGTTGTGTGCAGAGTAATATAAAAAAGATGAATATGAGAGAGACGGATGACGGACGTGCGCTGCAGCTGCGAGGCGTACCTTGCAGGTCATGGCTGTCTCGTTTTACCAACGATCAAATCAATTTGCCCATCTTCGGACGCTCTGCATTGTCTGTGTTTGTCTGTGTGTTCGGGATAGAAAGTGCAAGACATATTCTTCTACTCATACAAAATGCCAGGACCGACAATTGCCGGGCCGAGAAAGGAGCGGAAACAAGAAAAAAGAAAAAAAGAAGACGACGAGACGACGGGAAGAAAGACGGAAAGGAAGACAGCCGCTCTTTTGGACGTCACACGACTCGATCTACCTGCAATCCTTCTTCCTTCTCTTCCTTCATTCTTCTGTGCTCCTTCCGTGATAATCACTCAAAGGTCACCTCAATCACAGGAAATAGACGACAAGTTGGCGGTGTATACAACAAGCCACTTCCTTGCCAGTTTGCTGACCGCTGTTCCCCGACATAAACATCAGGAAGGCATATCAAAGCAAATCACTCAGATCACCGTTAGATTTATTGAGAATATGAGTACAGGCGGTAAACAACGTGGGGAGAAACACGGCATGCCCAGGCCGTTGCTTCAATGCTTATTATTAAACTTCTATTATTGCAGGGCAATGTTACTCCTTCATATGCAAACAACGGTCTGTTTCTTTTCGTGTTAAGCGCCCTGGTTAGCCCGATTGGGTAACCCTGTCAGGCGGCGAGGGAAGAGGAGGGAGACGAAGGAGGGACGGTGTGCAGGAATCTCGGCTTGCCCTGTGATTTTCTATTATTCTGTGTCGATTGCTCGATTTGCATCATGTTGTCTTGTTTGTCGTGCATTTGAAATTTGTATTTGTATTGGAAGCCGGCTTCTTAACCTGTTTGCCCTGTTTGCCCTGTTTAACATGTTTGGCCTATTTGGTGGGGGGGGGGGGGGTGTGTTGGCTTGTTTTGACTAGTCTGACTTGTTTGGTGTGCTTGATTTTCGTGTTGATTTTCAGCTCGCTTTCTTTCTGGCTCTCGGCATCTTCCGTCTCCGGTCCGTTTGCTCCTCAAAATCTCTTTTTTCTTCTTCTTCCTATCTTCGCCTTCTTTCTTTCCTTTTTCCTGTTCCATTTTTTCTCCAGTGGTTCGACACTACTGCACTCCAGAGTGACGCCGCCGCAGACGCCAAAAGCTCGTTTAAACAAGCCCACAAGCCCAGTGCGCCTCCTCAAAGCGCCACCTCTACCTTTCTCCTGTAACGGTCATTGACAGTTTGGTTCGGCCTGGCCCAGAAGCTCTCAGTAAAACCTGTGTTAGCGCAAGGTCAGGTTCGAGAGGATCTTGGTGAAGACTCGGCGAAGAGAGCCTGGGCCCTGAGTCCCTAAGGGAGCCAGTCGCAAACATTTCCGTTTGAAGTTTAGTTTCAAGGTGAAGAAGAGAAAGCCCCTTGTCTTGTTTTTCTTCATCATAAACTATCGTGAATTATCGTCTCGTAGTTGGATTGTGAGGCAGCCCAATATGATTCATGATGCAGATGGAGATGCACATTCTTGTACTTTGTATGGCCTTGTCGGAATTTCTGGCTTTTGATCACTGCTAGAACATACACAGTACTTAGTATCTGCTCGCAATACCCCCCGGCCTCCGGAGCTTCCTTCGACCCCATTTACTTCCACTCATGTCTATTCATCTCCATCTTGACTGCATGTGTGCCCGTTTTCGATCGCCAAAACTGCCCACCACATCGTACGTCGTAAGGCCGAGCTGGGCTGACAAGAGGGACAATTGGGATGATGATAATAGAGAATAGCATCTTGTCGGCACGCGGCTTTCCTTTTGACAGTTTTACGTCTCTGTGTTTGTGGATCGCCTGCAATAACAGACGGGAAAAAAGTGGTCAGCTGTTGCCGGCAGTTGTGAGCTGGTGGGTAGTCGAGTTGGTGTTTGCATATTCATTTAGAGCTTTTCATTTATTGCTTGACGTCTATTTCTCTTTTCTTTTTGCATTTTCTTCCGCGACTATCTATTCAGGGCCTTCTTTTGGGTGTTTTCGTTTTTGCTCTCTGACTTTTCAACACTCTGGCTCCGTCCTGCACTCCTTTTTCGTGACGCCGCACGTTTCGGTCGATCCGCTCGGACCTCTTCTGAGGCAAAAAAGTTGGAGTGCCCTAACCACGGCCAAAAGACGCGTTACTGTGAAGAAGTAATAAAATAAAATACCGAGCAACGAACTAAGCGACAGAAAAAACAGAAAAGAAAGCGTCGCCAAAGTGGACAAACAAGGGACAAGATGACGTGCTTTCAGTGCCGTACGAGCCGCTCCGACCATTTTGATTGACAAATACTACGGAGAATATCACAAGACACAAGACAAGACATTCACAACAAACTTATTTTGTAGAGGGAGATACCAGCAAACAGGGCCACCACGCGGGCTATGCATTGACAGTGATTGACTGATTGCCCCAACCCCGAGGGGAAAAAGGTATTGACGCGTTGACTTGCTTTGACAGATGAAGTAGATTCCACGACGCACGACATCTGAGTCTGACACACGATGATCTTTTTGCACGGAGTGCCCTTTTTTCTTGGGATTTCTTGGGATTTCTTGGGACTTCTTGGGAATATCTGGAGCCACTTGTCGGGGCTTGATTTATTTTCTTTTTCTTTCATTTTTCTTCTTCCTCTCTCACCCGACAGCCTTGCATCTGTCCCTGCATGGGTTGTCCGCATCGCCGCACCACACACCCATTCTACTGAGTAATATGAGTAATGCTTGAATGCTTGTATGCAGCCATCCTGCGCGTATCTGCACGTGGCTCAAAGAGGCTGCACCCATTTTAAGTTCTTTGTCCAAGCAAAACTCTAGCTGCACGTCTTCGAAGTCAAATCACGTTTATGTACGACGTTCTCCGTGTAGGGCCAATGCACATGGAAATGAGCCAGGGGATTTGCGGGGAGGTAAAACATATTTTCTCAAGGGAAGCAAACTCACTCTTCACATCGACTACTTCCACTCACATTGTATGCATCCGTATGCACTTCGCTTTCGCACACTTGTACACTTTCGATGTGTAATCATGGATATTTCTTGTTCTTCTTTTTATTTTTATTTTATGATCGCTGTCTCCGTTTCCCTTGCTCCGCCTCCTCGGCTACCTACGACGATTTACGATGCGTAAAGTGGAAAATGGAGCAGAATTGAAGCCATTGGTGAATGGAGATGCCGAGAAATGCCATACGATTCAAAGACACCGATATGAAAATCAAATAACAATTCGTCGAAGCAGTAACGGAGCATTCCTGAATGGTAACGTTTGGCGCGAAGGACCGGGCTTATTTGGCGTCAAGGGTCTGTTTGAATGCGACGTGACAGCAAGGTGAGTAAAGCAAATACTCGAGTGTCTTGGGTGTTAACTTGAAGAAGGTGGCCGCGGAGTGCACGTCCATGGACAGTTTCCGTTCTCGTCTCTTTCTATGAGTGACGAGAGCCCAGCCAGTCGCATCACACGAATCGTATCAAGTCGTTGGTTTTGAGGTGTCGACTTTTTACTCTTTCTCACAACAATCATTTACCGCTTGTCGAGCTCGCTTGACCTCGCTTGACCTCGCTTGCAGGTAAACTGGGGCCCGGTCTTCTTTTCTTCATTTTGTTTCATTCTTTGTCGATACATGAGGACATTCAAATCTACGCGAGGTGTTTGGTGTTTGATTTTGGGGGAAAGTAAGAAGAAGACCCATCAAGGGAATAGCAGGGAAATGGTAGATCACCCGTTGAGTACGTCGTAAGATGTGACAGATGGCGGGTGTGTACACATACGATGCGTGTAAAAGATAAAATCAAAATCAAAATGCAAAGCAGCGGTTTAAACTAACTACTTTGTCTCTGTAATACACGTCAACCTACACCGTCATGTCTTGAGTCAGTTTCTGCCCAACTTGACGACTCGCTCTCGGTCTGTCGGTTTATTTGACTCGTTACTTTATTTTCTACTTCTTTTTTTCGCCGCACCGTCTTCGGTCTCGGTATTTTGTCCTTCTTTACAAAGTAATATCTCTGTCTATCATAGCTTTCCTCCCTTCTTCTCCTTTTTCACTGTCGTCCCCTCTCATCTGCCCCTCGTCACGCCTTACGCCGTAGTTTGCAGTCCGGTCCGTGCGCGGAAGCTACGACGTTAGCCCATGCAACAGCACCAGAGCACACCCACCCTCGTCTCCATTTTTATTTTATTTTCACCTGTCCTGTGCACCCCCAGACACCATCTCCTTTCTTGTCGTTGTCCCTCCTTCAACGTTTTGTGCCCACAAGCATCGCAACTCGGCGTCGTCATTCGTCAATGGGTTTTCTTTGTCTTTGACTTCGGCAAATCGTGGAGGTCGTCTGTTGTCCTGTTACGACTTTTTTGACTGAAAAGTACGTCGTACGTATCTGTTCTCGTCACAGTCTAGTTGTCTTTGGCCGCCTGTTTCGTTCGTTGCTGCCGAGTAGCCTAGTTTACGGAGTACACAGGAATACCTCGAAAAAGCCCTCTTCTTTTTTTTCCCGTCTTTCCCCCTCAAAGTACTTTGTACTCACCCTGTCCTTGTCATTTTCTTCCCCAACCTGGTCCCTGCACCGTTCACACCGTTCAACGCTCGTTCGTGCACGTCGTCGTGCATGTTGATGCGCTCTTTTGGCGCCTTTTTTTTGGCGTCTGTCAGACCAACTGAAGAGGGAAAGGGGCAAGGAAAAGACGGCACAGAGTGCAACAATACGCACTGAAAGACGCCCAAAAAGGACTCCAAGCAAAAAACCGTTGAACTTACCGGCACTTGGTAAAATGATGTGTCGATGCTCGAAGTTCGATGGGCGATGCAGGCAATGTATGATGTGTGATGTGTGATGTGTGCATGCAGATGTGTGTAGATGCGCGTATCGATTCCATCAGCTTTCCACGGATTTACTGTTTACCTGGATGTATTTACTGCCGTCCAAGTTGCCGTCTTTTGCCTTTCCAATCACTGACTCAATTTCCTCTCTCAACCTCACCGTCACTCATCACATTGCCCTCATTTCATCAAATCCTTCAAAGACGATCGATCAAAATTTTCCTTGAACAAGAGGCCTGTCCCTGACTGTGGGAGAGGAATACGACGTTGAACAGTTGAAAATCAAAATGTTGAAAAGGAACAAAAATCAATGTTCAACGGCCAACTTCGAAAGTCAGCCTCCAAAATAGCTTAGCCCAGCGGAGCACTGTCGTACTTTTGTTCTTTTTGCACTCTTTCCCCCCTGCCCTGTAACCGTTTTATTGTGACACTTGGCGATGGTCCGTTCTCTTTTTCTTTTTCGTAGCTCCACGACCGATGTTGCCCTCCATGGTTAAGTGCCCTGGTGCACAAAGACCTCCAACGCCTCTCAGCCAGGATGTATTCGTACTCAGTAAGGATGCCAGGATTGTGACTGAGGATAGCCAAGGGCACCCAAGGACAACACCATGAAAAAACCAACCACAACGCAACAAAAAGACAAAGATACAGATACAAGGATGGCCGGGTCCATGTTGCAGGTGGTCAGGCCTGTCGGATTTACCTTGCATCACAGGGGGAGCATCACATTATGCCAACGGCTGTTTTTCACTCATAGCGGAGCATTGCAGTACTTTTGAAGGAGCAGATTTAGATTTTCCTCCAGTCATTCCCTTCTCCGCAAACGGCCACCAAAGTAAGTGACGCTGTCACTGCAGAATTTCCTTGATGTTCATTTCATGTAGAGCAATTCTGATTCAACTATTCAAGACACGGATTGAAGCTCACCTCAAGCCCGCAGCTTCACCTTGTAAAGATATCCCTAGCCCTGCTTTTGCCAGCTTACGAAGAACTGTGTAGGTTCGAGAGCAAACAATGGCAAACAACGACGAGAAAAAGAACTACGACGCAAGCAGCTAAAACGGTCAAAAGAAACAAGGGTGCAATAAGCCCAAACTACAAGCTAAACTTGCAAAGCTAAGGCTAAACTCACACCACATGTGAGAAAGCAAGAATCAAAGGAATAAAATCAAATGGAAATAAAATAAAACAAACTCAGATTAAACCAACTTTAACAGTCCAAAACCCCCCCAAAAGACCATGCACTGTCTGTTCGCGGTAGTGGGCATCGGACACGACCTTTATTAACGGGCTCGACGGGCCCTGGCAGGATCTTGTTCTTACGAATACACTGCTAATCAGGTCTTGGCCCTTGCGAAAATAGCCGCAGCGTCCAACGTACCAAACGTCCGTGTACCTTGGCCTAGTCGCTGTCGCAAGAACAGAAAGTGGGTTTCTCTCTCGGCCCTTTCGTCCTTTCCCCTTTCTCACTTACACCTCCGTGCGCTGGGCCCTTTTTGGCCCTGTTTGGTGATCTCTTTTTTGTGTGCGTCTGT
Organism: Sporothrix variecibatus; assembly: GCA_016097105.2. Taxonomy (NCBI): domain Eukaryota; kingdom Fungi; phylum Ascomycota; class Sordariomycetes; order Ophiostomatales; family Ophiostomataceae; genus Sporothrix; species Sporothrix variecibatus. The sequence continues at coordinate 3,780,141 of JADMNI010000005.1, forward strand.
GTCTCTTGTCAGGCTGTCCTTTTTGTCTGGTCTTGTCTGGTCCTCGTCAGTCTGAGCCCGGCTCTTATCCCTGTCCTTCCTCACACACAGCGCTTGGGCATTCTTGGGCATCTGCCCTCCGGCCGCGCAGCCGAGAAATATGATATGTGTTTTGTTGTTGCGTTCCCATGTGTTTGTGCTTGTGCCTGTGCCTGTGCCGTGCCTGTCGACTGTCCACTGTCGACTGTCCACTGTTCACTGTGATGAACACAATTTAGCGGTTGCCTACCCTCTCTTGTATGTTCTCTTTCTCCTTCGGTGTACGACGGTGTGTCGATATCTCCTCTCTCTCTCTTCTCTTTCTTTATTTCTCTTCCTCACTCCCACTTGAAACCGCCGGTCCTGGTCGGCACATCCACATCGCCAGAAAAACTACACGACTTAAGCGTGTTTTACCTTCTTTACCTTGTGGCCCTTTCCTACTTTCCTGCCTTGTCTTTACCGGTGCCTGCTCGCTTTCTCCCGTCACTCCCGCGCCGTTCTCTAGTTTCCCTTTTTCTCTTTCTTTTTGACTACTAGAAACTCGAACTCGAGCTCAAACTTGCACTATCCGTCTCGCCACAATCCCCACCGTTCCTCCTCTTGCCGCTGTCACTTTTTGACACAACGAACGTGCCTCTAGTTTGTTTAGGAACAAGTTCAAGAAACACTTCCACAAAAACTCTTCACTGATCATCACCTGCTCCTTGCCCTTTCTCGACATTTCTTTCTCCTCTTTTTCCTCCTTTCCGCCTCGTTTTCCCCTTGTCTCTCATCCTTCTGCATCTTCTAGCCTTGTCTTGGCATCCACGGCAGCACCCTTTACTTGCTCACTCTTTGCTGCTCCCTGCCGTTTCGGTCTTCCGTCTGGCCAGAGCTCTCTTTTTTTTCCTTCTTTCTCTTTTCGGCGAGAGATCCCTCTTCGTTTCCTATTTTGGACGGCTCGTCGTACCCTCCTCCAATCATCGTCTTTCTCTTCTTCGCTGTCAGTCTCTCTTCCCTCCTTCTTCCCTCTTCTGATCGCCTCCTTTCCTCGACATGACGACCCCTCGTCCAACAACTTCCACCCCAAAACACTTTGTATAAACTGCCCGAGCTGCATTACCTGTCTCCCAATATACCCCGGACGGACCAGGCCCAGGCCAGCCAAGGCGACCACAACCAAGCAACAGACATATATGTACGGAGTACAGGAGACAATAAACGAAAGGCCAACAGACAGATCCTCCGCATTTTTGCGTGTGCGTGTTCCGTTCTGTTTTCCCTCTTCCCGCTTTCCGTCTCTCGCCTGTCAACCCGTCACTCATCGCCTGTCGTCTATTGTTTTGCTCCCTCTGCCCGTCTCTCTGTCTCTTCCTGTTTTCCCTGTTCGCGTGTGGTTTTGTGGTGTGCAATAAGGCCCCCGGCCGGTTCAAGGCACATCCAACAACACATCCACCCCTCCGTCTATCCACCTTTTGACCTACCCCCTCCCCTTGTCCGCTTGTCCTGGCCTGCGTGCTTTTCTCTTGTTTTCTTTGTTTTTTGTGTCTTACACCCTCGTGGCTTTTCGACATACACCCCTGTCGTCCTCTTGCGTTTCTGGTTCTCTTTACTTTTTACTCTTCACCTTCAACAACCCCTGTCCTTCTCCATACTTTCCCTGTCTTATTTGATCGTTTATTTGATCTCTATTATTTTGTGATTTTCTATTATTCGTTTTATCCCACTTCATTTATTCAACATCGTCCTTTTTTTTTACATTCTTTTATCTCTTTTCTTTTCTCCACTCAGTACCCCCAACTCGACCAATCTATCTCTACACAGTATTACATCGACACACTCCTCAACACATATATTGTCGACATCCTTCGTCAACCTCAACAACCTCTTCGGCCACCTCCTTACCAGGCTCTCTTATTATTTCATCTTCTCTTCTCCTCTCCTGTCCTCTCCTCTCCTGTCCTCTCCTCTCCTGTCCTCTCCTCCCTCCATCCCTCCCTCTCTCCACCTTACATCCCCCCTCCTTCTGATCGTCATCGCTTCCTCTCTTCTTTTTCCCTCTTCCGTGATAATCACGTCAAAACACCAAACACAGCTTTTCCTTTCCCGGAAGCCGGCCACTCCCCCAGGAAGCTGCAAGCATTATCGACACACAACACATCAACGCATCAATCCTTCGACACAAGAAACCCCGACGCCCGACAAGCAGACAACCCTGCTGCCTTGCTCCTCGTTATTGTCATTTATCTCACTTCTTGCTTGGCTTACCCCTCTCGGAATCACTTTTGATATTACAAAGAGACCCAAGACTCAACCAACAAACGTCCTGCACACCTCGTACACATCACACACTTCGCTTCGAGGTTCTTTTTCGCACACATACATCTTCGCACACCTATACGCCCCCCTCTCCTTGACGTCTTTCTTTCTCCATCTTGGCACCAACGACAACAAAACGGCCGCCGTACTTTTCCGTCCACCACCATCCGATCAGGCAGATCAGGCCAGGGACCCCGGGCAAGGGACAAATACGACTGTTCTTTGTCGAGTTGACTCGAAATAAAAGACGACTTCTCGTCTTCTTGTCTTCTTACTTTCTTTTTGTTTTGTCCTCGTCTTACACTCAGCCTCTGTTTTATTCTCTGTCCTCACTCAACTCAACCTCTCTCGGCGCTTCTCTGATCGTTTGGAGTTTACAACGGTCTTCGACTTGATATATATTACGGCCTCGCCCTCTCTTCATCCATCGTCTCTTCTCTTCTTCTCTCATTATCATCCTCCACCATCTTTCACCATCTCCAGCTCCATCCTTCTCGCGCTGGCCACAGCCTCACGCTTACATCCTTCTTCTCTCACCTCTCACCTACCTACCTCAATACACACAGCCACAATGTGCGACTTTACAAAAAATTACTACATCTACACGTCCTGTATGGACCCGGGAGCCCACTACTTTGGCACGTCTGTCGACGGCAGCCGGAAACATGCCTGTGCAAAGGGCCGCACGAGCGGTATATTGTCTTGCCAGGGCAGTGTCCGTTGTGCTCTGGCTAGCCAGACGACGGAGCGCAGAGAGTCGTCATGACTTCGACATAAACTCGGCATGGTCTCAACACGATCTCGGCGATAGATCCCACGCTTTCGTCTTCTTCTTTCCTCCGCCTTGCCTGCAGACTGCTGCAGCTCGATCCTTTGCATCGCCTCCTCTCACACAACTGGTCACATCGTCTCATCGTCACCTTTTAAAAACTTTTGTCAGCTCGCCGGTAACACGAACAACGCCACGCCCGTCAAACTTGGTGTTTTCTGACAAGACAGCCACCCGGCACGCTTGAACTGCTGTCACTTCACCGGCTGTCGACTGTCGAGTTCAATACCGACTTTAGACGAGCGTGGAAGACGACGCATTCTTTAATCGCGTTCTCCTACGCTTCGACTTTTGAACATCACCTTTTACTTTCTGTTTCAATTTTCGACTTCCAATTTTCAGCTTTCCCGTTTATATCATTTTATTATTATATCCCCCATTTTGTCAGCATTGATTGCCTTTCCTTTTCCTTTTTTTTTATTATTCCATATTGTCTTGATATTTTTTGGAGCGAGGCGCTACAGGATTATTGCTCGGTTTTATTCCACCTATTTTCAATCATTTCCTTCTTATCTCCTTTGGGTGAACTGAACTTCACCTCTGTGCACGTTTAGCAAAAGACAGACTCGGATGTCTTTTTATTGAATACCATTCTCTTTATTCACAACTTCGCCTTTCTTTTCAAATTCCATGTTTTAATGTCGTGAAAACTGCCAATGGAAAACACTCGGGCCCTCCTGGTAAGGGCAATTCTCAGCTTTCATAGACAGAGACCAATGCAGAGAAATATACTTACAAGATGTCATCAAAGAAGAAGCATTTCAGCTAGCATGGTCACAGCGGCCACCGCCACTAGACAGTAATCACCGTTTCCCCTCGCCTCACAACCCCTCCTCCTTTTTCCTCTGCATCGTCCTTGCGTCTTCCACAAGCTTCCAGAAAGGAAGAGACACGGCAGGACCAGTCTGAGGGGGAAGGCCTAGGCGAGGGGCCGGCGAGGGACGGCGAAGGAATTCGAAAAAGTGAAAGAAAAAAAATTGAGGAGGGTAAAAGAAGAGGGTGTGCACCATTTTTCGTAATCCTCCTCGCCCGGCATGCCCTCCATCTATGTTGCCATGCATTGCATGCAATGGACATGCAATGGGCATGCAGTCCTGTAAAGGACCTGCAGGCAAAGTAACCGAAGGAGAGCCGGAGCATCATTATGGCACATACACTACGAAGTAGGCAGATTGCAGCAGAAACGGCGCAGGTGCACGTCCAAAGAAGGAGAACCACAACAAGGAATACTTTGCTTCTTCTTTTTTTTATGAGAAGAAAAACAGTTCCAGATGGTACATGTACTCCGCATATTGTACAAGAAGGTATAGAAACAAAATAAAATTGGAAAAAAAAATTAAAAATTAAAAAGGATAGGTCGACTAAATACGGCGAGTGCCCGTCACCATTTGTTCTTGCAAGTCATGCCGAGACGGATGTCGTCCATCGCGACGGAGGCACCATAGTAGTAGTTGCCGTCACTGTAGCAGCTGATGTAGAGGAGTGGATTAGCCGGGATGGGCGTGATGGTGACGGTGTGGAGGTTGACAATATCCGAAGTCTTCCTGGCCCTGCATGAACAGAGAGTCGACTTGGACGCCGTTCAGTTTCGTCGTGATACCAACACCGCCATCGTAGATGTCACTGGCGTCTGTGAGTTCATAGGTAAACTACATTCAGGGCTGTACGGCTTGTTCGGCGTGAGGCCTGGACTGTGATATCACTGTCATACGTCCACGGCGCAGAAGAGTCTTTGAGATCGCCATCCTGAATAACAGTTGCCGGGTTGCAGCCTGGCGCAGGGCCTGGCATGGGCGCCGAAGTTGGAAGGCGGGACTGTATTCAATACCACGACCACTGAATCTTGTCGTGAACTTTGTCACCATTTTGTCACGTCTACACGCATAGAACAACTTCCACGATCATAGCGTGCCAAGTAGCAATAGTCTTGTTGGGTAACAGCAATCAGTCGACAGTTTGATAATGTCAATACGTCTCCTGACGTTGTACTGTATCTTACCTCGTATGGTGGCAGGCAAATCAAGCGTGCAGGACGAGAAGAGTGTGCTCCTCCCCAACACCCTCCCCGTCTACACTTTGCGTCGTATGCTGGCACGCATTGGATGCAGAGGACAGGCAAACGACCTGCAGGGCAGAGTATCCGAGGGGAGCCGGCGATGATGCGCCGAGAGGCGAGAGGTGAGAAGCGAGGGTCTTCACTCTCGCCATCTTCTTCCCCTCATCCACCGGAATCAGGGGGGTGGAGTTGGCCAACTCACCACATCGACGACGTATAGGTGCAGTGGACTATATCAGGAGGATGCACGAAGACGAAAGATGAAAGGCAAAGACGAAAGAGTTTAGTGAGGAGGTGCTCAGTACTTCTCTTGAAAAGAGGGTGTGCAAGTTGACAGGGTCCTGCTGCATATCGCCGCTCTGGTCCTTTTTTACGTCTTGCGGTTAATCGTTTGGTCATTTTTGTCACTTTTTCTTGTTTTCTTTGCCTCATCATCATCTTCAACCCCTGCTCCTTGCCTCTGCTACTCCCTTTCGCTGCCCGTCTTCCGATGCTAAGCTTTTCTTTGCCTGGTTCAAACAGACTACTGAGAGGTGATGAGTCTGAAAGACACCCATGACCGGGTGATTATCAATGTGCAATGAGTAGCCTGCCTGGGCTGCAGCGGCCTTGTGATGAAGCCACCCTGTGCCCATCTTACTTGATACGGTGCACAAAATTTAAACAACTTGAGCACGTATCAAAACTGAACAGAGACGATCTCTTGTCAAGACACAGCTCTAACAGAACGAAGATCGTCAAAACTCTGTTTTGCAGCACATGAAGCAGATGGGTGGAGCGGGGAATATCATCGCCATTGTATGATCCACCCGCCCGATGGACAGGCCAGGGTGAGTTGAGTGAGCTATTATCGTGGGAGGGCGTATCTGCACACCATACTTGGAGGGTGGTAGAGAGGGCAGCATCAGCAGGGTAGATATGGACAGGGTAGACAAAGGCAGGTAAGGGCAAGCAAAAGGCTACACGGTCGAAAAGTCAAAAATGAGGTGTGTCTGAAGGATCGTGGTTGTGCGATACGACGTCGAGGTTGAGGTTAAAAACCCCATTTCAAAAAAGACTGCATCAAACAACACACTGGTCGTACATTGCACATCTGGACAACCACATAAAACAATGCAGTCACACAGGTGACAGACTAGACTGTTGGGATATGCACGTCGATGCACCGACCCGCTTGCCATGTGGGCAGAGAATGTGTTGTGTTGTTTTCTTTTGTTCAACTCTTGTCAATTTCATTTCAAGTCCTTTTTATCATTATTTTATTTTACACTCATACCTGTCTCATACATATTTCAACCTTGCGCTTTGACTAGGGGTTTTGTTGCTGAACCAGGGCGGGGCCTGGGCTTCCAACATTGTTCATGCGTTGGCGCACGGATTGCGTCTTATTTATGGTAGTCGAGGCAAAACTTACAAATAAAAATAAAATAAGAATAAGAAACTGAGACTGTGGAGAACCAGATCGTACATGGAGGATCAAAACACTAGTCATGCTAGAATCGAATAAAATAGGTAAAGAAAAAAAGAGGAAAAGTATCTTACAGCCTGCATTGATACATATTGTTTGTGTTGAACAAGTCCTTGTTCTGTCAACTGTTGGTTTCAATTAGGCTGTCCTGGGTACTGAGCGCACGGAAGGGTCAAAACGTTCAGGAAATTAAACAACAGACGAAGAACCTCAACAAGGCCCTTGAATACCTACTTTGTTCTAATGCAATTCGTGTAAAGTACCATACATACAAAATGAGACTTGACAGTAACAAAATAGACAGAAGAGGAAAAGATAAATCAATGTACTGTGAAAAAGAACCTCATTTCATAAAACCCGGACCACAAAATACGTCCTAATACTCGCAAGACACCTTGTCCACGTCGCAATCGACAATTTTTGGACCCGTCTTCCACGGATACTCCCTCATCCTCCCCTCCCCGTCCCTTAAATGCTAAAATATGGGGCTTACAGGGGTTCCTCTTGCAACTGTACTTGCATCTTACATCGTCCTAGGCACTCTCGTAAGCCAAAGCAAGTCATGGCATGGCATGGCATGCCCAGGCCGCCGCCTGAGCCGCTGTTGCATTTTAGAGAGCCGGCAACATACACGAAATGCTAAAATCTAGACCTCGCTCCTCCATTCTTTATTTAGTTATGTTCAACGGGCAGGAGTCATGCGGAAGCAAGCAGGCGAGCGGGAAGAAGATGCAACGGGAAGGGAAGGGCAAGGGGAGTAAAGAGGGAGCGGGAATCTCGGATCGATGCGGTCGTCCCAGATGAACTCGAAAAAAGGTGAGAGATGACTGTCAACAACAACAACAATAACAACAACAAAGTGAAGATAGAAATAGGGCGCGTACTGGTACAGCCCTGTTCCTGCAGACACGGCACGGGGAAGCACGACAAGCGACGCGGTGGGCAAATCAAGCACTTCAATGAACCGTCGGCCGTCGAGGGTGCATCCATGTCGAATGACTGCACGACACTTCAATGGCCTGCAATGGTCAGCGGGGGCGATGAACCTGTCCATGTTTTCTTTAAAACAGAAAGACGGGGTTATCGATGGACGCGGCAGGGACGGAGGATAAAATGGACGATTAGGCTTAGGGAACAGGGAACAGGGAACAGGGCGCTTAAAAAACATAATGGCAAAGATAAAACAGCATCTCCGGCTGTCAGGCTGAAGATGGCCCCCACCTGGGGTACACATCGACACATCGACACATTGAGAGATCCACAGCGGACAGGCTCGGTGAGGCCCAGGAGACGCGACCACGAGGCGTAGAAACCAAGCCGGGGCGGGAGGGAAGGAAGAAACGGGAGGAGAGACGAATACGGGAGCACGGGAGCACGCGGGAAGAGCGTGCGGCGGAGAATAGAATAGAAACACACGCTATGAAAACAAATACGATTGATGCGAGACATTTATCGACATGCCATCGACGGCCCGTCACGTTGCCTTGCAGCTGTTGGTCTTGTAATATCCAGCGCTGGTATTGGTTCTAGTTTATTTGTGTGATTATTTTTATATCTTTTTTTAAAGAAAAGAAAAAAAAAGAAGAATAAAAGAATGTGGAATAAATACTAATTAGAAACAATTGCGTTATTTATTCCGGGAAAACATTTACTTAAGAAAAAAAAAAAGAAAAAAAAAGAGAGAAACAACTTGAATGAAAATAAAACAAAATAAAGTAATCTAGCTATCTACTACTATGTAAGCAATCTACATACTCACCCCCCCCAACTCACCCTCCCTTACAACGTCACCACCACCTTCTCGGCCGACACGCCGTTCCGCTGCAGATCCATGGCGGCCTGCACTGCCTCGAGACCGTGGCCGGCCACCCTCGTCCGCGGCGCTGTGACATACTGCCGCGCTGCCAGTGCTTTGGGCAAGAAGGAGCCAAAGACGTCGCGGCCGACCACACAGTCGTCCTGCAGCAGGTCCTTGGTGTCGACAAACTTGGCAACGACACCCGTTGAGCGGCCGGCCGCGTTCTGCCGCATGCCCTGCCAGAGGGACGAGGCAATAAACGATGTCTTGCCGACAAACGTGGCCACCTTGGGCGGCACCATGGCGGGACCGGCCATGGCGACAAAGCGACGGCTGTTGGGGATGCGGGCGAGAACGCGCATGCAGAGCTCGACGGCGCCGTCGCCGACGGCCATGGCGCCAACGACCTCGCCTCCTCCCCCTCCCTGGAGAGCACTGACTAAATCGTCCTGCAGAGTCTTGCTCCTGTAGTCAAACACGGCGGTGGCGCCCAAGGACTTGACATATTCAAAGTTTTTCGGTGATGCAGTTGTGTACACCTGATAGCCTGCCTGAACGGCCAGCTGGATGCCGTTGCAGCCGACCGACGAGGCGCCACCGGTGATGATGACCTTGCGGTTTTTTGTGGTGGCCGGTCGTGGAGGCACGGTGGGCAGTTCCAACGCCAGGAAGTCTGGATGAAACAAACCGTAGGCGGCCGTGGCGAGTGTGAGCGGCAAAACACTGGCGTCTGCAAAGGACATCCACTCGGGGATTTTGGCGGCCAGCAGGGGGCGCACGACCGTGTACTGTTGGAAAGCACCTTCCGATTGCGCGGCCGCGTGGGACACCATGTCGGGCGCCATGCCGCCGGCGAGGGCCATCACCCTGTCGCCCACTTGGAGGGCAGTAACGCCTTTGGCGACCTCGACAACTTCTCCTGCCAGATCGCCACCTGGGACCATTGGATACTTTAGGAACGTGAGGACAAACTGGCCCAAAACCTGCAGGGACCAGTCAACAGGGTTGATGGCGACGGCATGGTTGCGGACGACGACCTGGCCTGGTCCAGGGGGTGTGTATGGTGCAGGACCGACAACGAGCGGCCGTGTGTTGCGGGCCTTGAGCCAGGCGGCAGTGTTGGTGGGCGTTGGTTTTGACATGGTTGGCGTAGCTGGCGGTAGAGAGGGTAGTCGAAGCAATGAAGAGACAGAGGAGAAGGAGCAGACACTCGTCTACTCATTTCCACGTCTCTTCCCCCCTCCTACTACTTATCTTTCATGTCCTCGCCGCCGACCGGAATTCGGAGTCCGGACTCGCCGGTGTCGACCTCTTAGGACCCTGTGCAGTCTGCATGGATCCTGTGGCGGGCTCAATAGTCGTGCCATTTCCCGAGAGATGAAAGTATCCGCTTGGATTCTTTCAACTAGATCGCAGTCGAATTGTTCCCGAGCGGCCGAGATGAGGTTGATGGGTGTAAATGTGGTGATACTGGCGATATCAAGCGTCACCAAAGACGATGCACAGTAAATGTCCACTTGGCACTGTGCCCAGCCAGAGCTTTCTGGCATGCATGGGCAGCTTTCCGATACAGAAATTATCGTTTCTCATATCGTTCCCATTCTTGGATGCTTCCGACCGTCAATGTTGAATGCTTCTTTGCTGTTGCTATTGTCGCGTCGTTGTTGACCGTTTTCGCGCTAAATCGTCCAAAGCGGTAGCATTGGCTGTCTCGACTGTGTATTGACAGAATCTTGACGGCCCCTTTTTTCAGAGGGACTCGCACGTGACAGGTGCCGCCAGCTGGCCAGTCGTCCCCACTTATTCCATGCCCCGCCTAAGCCCGCCCCTCCCACAAACGAGCCCAAACTTTTTCGTGGCTGTGGTTGGCTTTTCCAATTTTTTTTTCAGGAGCCCGCATTGCATTGGTGCAGCGACGATTTTAGTAGCGACGACATCTCGACCGAACATCACCACTTTTCGACATTACGAATCCTCCTCGAACGTCGACATTACGATCCTCCCATCGACTGCCGACAATATGGAGTCTCTCTCGCAAATCATCGCCGCTCTGCCGACGGCGACGGCTGGGGCCCGCCGGTCACCACCGACTCGACGCTCAACGGCGTGCCCTATGCGCCGTTCTCCAAGGGCGACAAGCTGGGCCGCATGGCCGACTGGACGGTCGACGGCAAGGACGCCGGCCGCGGTGGCCGTCAGCAGTACAACCGGTACAACCGGGGTGAGTCTCCCCACTATGCGAAGCAGGCAGATAAACACCACGAGGTGTGCTCGGTCCATTTACTAACCCCTGTGTCCTCTAGACCAACAAGTGTACGGTGCCGGCACCGTCTCGCTGTTCTCTGCACCGCCCGCCGAAGACGAGGGCACTTTCTCGGTCGTCAGCAACGTCCGCGATACGGGCAAGACACGATTCGGCCGTGGCGGCGCTGTGTTTACGCGCGGCGGCCGTGGTGGCCAGCGCGGCGGTCGCGGCCAGGATGCACGCGGTGCACGAACGACGCTGACGACGCGCGGTGGCCGCCAGGGCGGTGCTGCGGGCTCGTTCAACAGCACGTCCAATGCGGGCGGCCGCGGCGGCGCATCGAACCGCGGTCGGCGCTTCGGCTGGAAGGACTACGACAAGCCGCAGCGCAACCGCGACGCGTCGGTCAACATCAAGGCCGACTGGCACCTGATGGAGGAGATTGACTACAACCGTCTGAGCAAGCTGAACCTGGACGCCGACGAGGGTGAGGATTTGGACAGTTTCGGTTTCCTGTACTACTACGACCGCACGTTTGACAAGCCGCCTGTGGCCCGCTCGAGCGAGCGCAAGCTGACGGCGCTCGACCGCGCGGCTTACAACGTCACCACCTCTTCGGATCCCGTGATCCAGGAGCTCGCCGATAAGGGCGAGGCCACCATCTTTGCCACGGACAGCATCCTGTCGATGCTCATGTGCGCGCCCCGCTCCGTCTACCCCTGGGACCTGGTCATTGTGCGCCAGGGCGGCAAGATCTTCCTGGACAAGCGCGACAACGCTGCGCTCGACATGGTCACCGTCAACGAGAACGCCGCCGATGCGCCCCTCGAGGCCGCCGACGGCAGCAAGGACACCGTCAACCAGCCCAGCGCTTTGGCGGAGGAGGCCACCTACATCAACCACAACTTTGCCAACCAGGTCGTCATCGAGTCCCAGTCTTCGTCTGGCAAGGTCAACATGGCCCACGCCAACCCCTTCTACAATGCCTCCGAGGAGACCGAGCCGCCCGCATCCAAGGCCTACAAGTACCGCCGCTTCGACCTGTCGACCAACGACGAGGAGCCCGTCTACCTGGTGGTCCGTACCGAGCTCGACGCTGTCCAGAAGAACGCCACCAACGGCGAGGACCAGTTCTTGAGTGTCAAGGCCCTGAACGAGTTCGACTCCAAGGCCCAGGGCTCCGGTGGTGCGCTTGACTGGCGCGCCAAGCTCGCCACCCAGCGCGGTGCCGTCGTCGCTACGGAAATGAAGAACAACTCGTGCAAGCTCGCCCGCTGGACCGTCCAGAGCATCCTGGCCAAGGCCGATGTCATGAAGGTCGGCTTTGTCTCGCGCGCCAACCCAAGACCAACGATAAGCACGTCATCCTGGGCGTTGTCGGCTGGAAGCCGCGCGACTTTGCCGCCCAGATGAATCTGTCCCTCTCCAACGGCTGGGGTATTGTCCGCACCATTGCCGACATGTGCCACAAGCAGGGCGACGGCCGCTACGTCCTGGTCAAGGACCCCAACAAGTCCATCCTGCGCCTCTACCAGGTCCCCGCCGGCAGCTTCGACGAGGAGGAGGAGGAGGCCGACATTGCCGAGGAGGCCGAGGAGGAGTAAGCAAGGGCTGCTTGAGTTTATTTTTATTTTATTCATTTTCTTTTGTTCTTGTCTTCGCTCGTCGTGCATTGGATCGGGGAAAAAGGTCGGGCAAAAAGTTATTTTTATTTTTAACGATCCTTTAATGTAGAACGTCCTTGAAATTTATGAGCATACACGACTATTACAGTACGAATGAGAGTGGTATTAGTGAAAGATCATGATAAAAATATTGACAGTAGTTTAAAAAGAGAAGACAGTTGACTGGAGAGAGTAAACGTTAACTTGTGAGAATACAGTGCGTGTACAGTGCAATACAGTGCTAGTCGCACCCATCGATGGGCCCTGAATTTACACACCAAAGCTGGAGCTCAAGCTCAAAGCTCCTTTCAGCATCGACAACCTTTCTACCGTCTTGGTCAACTACCAACGCCATGACTACACCATCACCACCACCAATACAGCTCTACGCCGAACTGCTCGTCAACATCCGCCAGGTGTCTGTCTCGGCGTCTTTTAGTGGTGCTGTAGACCCAAAGAAGGCAACAGCTCACGTCTTGCCAGATGGAGTGACGTTGCGCGTCAACGTCAACAGCAGCAATGGAGAACAGCACACAGCGACCCTGACCCTGCCCGGCCGAGTGGCTGTTGGCGCGTCTGGAGGTCAACTCCCACTGCAAGGCCCGGCGCTGGCGTCGGGGTATGTTGCGTGGCGGCTTCCTCTGGAGGGCAGACTAAATGGCCAAACGGCGCAAGCTGGACAGGACGACTCTGACCTCGCACCATGGTCCGCACCAGACCTGCAGCCGGGCTCGTCGGTAGGCTGTCGTGCCTGCAGTGCAGAGTTGGTGTCTTATGGTCGCATCAGCACATGGAAAGACCTGCCGAGCGACAACTGGGCCGAGATGATGGAGTTTTGGCACTGCCACAAGCCAGATGTGAAGAAGGCAGACAAAACGACGACGACGAATGGTGACGAGAAGGGTCTGGCCGACCGCGGTTATGGAGCCAACAGTATCATCTCGGCGGAAGCGGGTGTTGGCTTTGTAGACTTGACCACACTCCTGTTTTCGGAAACAGACTGTCAAGGATTACTAGTAGGTCACCTCTCCTCATATTCAGTCTCCCCTGCATTCATGGGCATCAAGAAGGCGGTCAAGCTTTGAGCACTCTGCTCGACACCATAGCATGTCCACCGATACAAATGCCCTAGATCAATTTTCACAAACGGCAGATCTGTTGCACTCTTTGCTTGATGTTTCCTTCCAGAAGCGTCGACTGAAGAGTGGCATTCGAGATGCTCGTTCTTACCTCTGTATGCCCTCTTATGTATCCACCTACCCACGTGGCGGTACACAGAGAGGGATGAGGGACATTGCAATCTTTATGTCAACTCATTTGACAACTTGCTAACATACTTAGTTCTCCGACTCCACGGTCGACAAGGCTTCTTCACAACTCGACACTGTCCTCGAGACAGTCCACAAGGCCGTGACCGCCGCCGCCGCAGCAGCTCCCAATACAGTCGCCGCTCCTCGCGGCCTCAACATCTTTTGCGCGTCCTGCCGTGCCCAGATTGGCTACTTTACCCTGAGGAGACAGCAGTCGGTGCATCTCTTCAAGTGGCAGGTCGATGTGGGAGGGGACGACAAAACAAAACCCACGATTGCCGACTGCGTGGCGGCCACTCTTGTTGCCACAATTCAAAGGACAGGCTCGTCCAAGTCGCTGATTCTGCCAATCTACGAGTTAGAAGGGCGTTCAACAGAAGAAACCCAGGAAAAGGTTCTTCAGGTGTGGGTACTCAACAACAATATCGTCTACTCTGCCACAAGGCGGTCTTCTGCGAACTCGAGTCAACGGCCCGCCCGCGCCATCAAACTGCTGTACAAGTATATTCAAAGGAAGGAAGCTGACGCTATTCTTGACAACTTGAACTCGGACGTGCAAGAAATCAATCTTCCACGAGAGACGATTGGTGTCGTGACAGAGCTGTTGGAAACAAGCACGGAAGTGTTGCCAGCACGAGACCGTCTCTTCAAAGAATACAAGATTGGTCTGTTGGAGCGGTGGGATCCAAAAAGACTGTATGAGACAGAATAACATATACCACCCACGATAATGACAACATATGAATAGAAATGAATCGCATATTTCGGGCACATGGTAAAAATGTGCTTTCTCGTGCTGTACTTATAGCGAGTGCCGCTGTAATTACAGTGAATGGCCGCCAGCGACAGCCTCGAGGTTGCAATGAGATAGCCCACTTATATACGCTCCTAGCCAATCAACGCCTCTAATTGCCCTATTTTAGGCACCACAAGGAAACTCCATTTTGAGCCAGCCTTGCGAAACGGCGGTTTGTCAGTGGTCGCTCCTTCCCTCCGCCTTCCCGTCTCCTAACCCCGTCCTTCCTTCCCATGCGCCATGGTCCTTCCTTCCTTTTCTGATATTTATTTTTCCTACCAACATCAACCTCGCCCCTTTTATTCACCACTTTGAGGTAAACACCAAGTCTCACACCAATCGTCCACCCATCACTCCACGCCACAGTCGATATACAGCACGCATTGCACTCCACCTCACTGACTACTTACACACCCTTGACTACCGGCATGAGCGGCATGTAAGCCGGCCTCTCATCTCATCGGCCTCACAGCCCACCCCTCTTGAGATCTCACCACTTTTCACACACACACACACACAACACCCACAATGGTGCACGACCCAGACGAGGGCCGGCCCAAAAAGGGCCTCCCGCTGTCGGACTACATACCCGCCGGCAGCGTTTCCTTCAACCTCAGCGGCGCCATCATCCCGGCGCCTCTACGCTGGCAGTACTCGCCACAGCCGGACCAAGTGCCCGAAGCCGAGGGCGACAAAGGATTAGAACTCTTGCCCAAAGAGTGCATCAGCGCCTTCTTTGGTGCCATCTTTGACAACAATGGCGACCAGGAATTGAAGCCTTTACGGTGCCTCCGCAGCCTACTTGATGCCCGGTGGGTCCGCATTGCTCTGAAACGGCGACCGGGTGGGTTTGATGTCAACAAGGAGGGCGCCGTCTGTCGTGTCTATGTGCTGCCAGACGACTTGCACCGCACAGAAGTATCACGGTCCAACGAGAAGACACGGCGTGATCTGCGGCAGATATTGAGCCTGCTGGACTACTCGACCGAACGATGGAATGGGGTCATCGACGTAAACAGGACCAGCGAGATGGAAGGGCTCGTCGAGACTGACGAACAAATGTCACTGCTGCAAATGTTCAACACGATCCCCTCGCCCTCGCCACGCACCACCGACTTTATTCACGACGACTCTTTACCAGAGGGTGTTGGATGCCCTGATGTCGAGCACCATTCCAGGACTCAAACCAACGACGACACTCTACGGCCACCAGATGCGGTCGGCTGCTGTGATGCTGCAAAGAGAGCTACAGCCAGGACGCGTGGTGGATCCAGACTCATTTGTTTGAAGGATCAGCCTCAGTCGGAGCGGCAACGACACGAAGGAAGTGACCGCGAGCGAAGCGAGGACGAAAAAAAGTGGGTTACTATGACGACGTCACGGGTGAAGTGCTGCGGACGGCACGACTGTATGACGCGTGTCTGGCGGCATTTTGGCTGAAGAGATGGGCACGGGCAAGACCTTGATTTGCTTGGCCCTGATCTTGGCGACACGGACGTTCCCGTCAGAGTTTCCCGATGTCTACGTCGACCGGACCCATGGCGATGCTGCACGACAAAAGGGCCCACGCTCGCTGCTCGACATGGCCGGCCGCGTCGTCTCCAAGCAGTCCGTGCCCTGGAAGCTCTATTTGGCCGACACGGCCGCCAATGCCGACGAGTTCCGCCATTGCATCGACGCCATCCAGCGCAACCCTGCCATGTACGCCATCCCCAAGTACAAGACGACGGGTCGGCAGAGTTCTCGTATGCGCACATCCTCCAAAGACACCAAGGACAAGGACTGGGGCCAGGACTATGGCCCGACCATTACGCTCAGCAGCTGTAGTCTGGTGATTGTGCCGGCCAATCTGGTCAGACAATGGGAAGAGGAGATTGCCAAGCACACCGAGGGCCTCAACGTGATTGTCGTGGCGGGCAATCGTGCCCCCGTTCCCACGGCAGCCCAGATCTTGGAGGCCGACATCTTGCTGTTCTCCATCCCGCGCTTTAAGAAACTGGTCCAGGATCGCGAGGTCACCCGTGACGGGTACGAGCTCAAGTCGTCTCTGGCCTCGGTCCATTTCAAGCGTGTCATTGTCGACGAGGGCCACCACATTGGCAACTCCAACATGGGCCGCAAGAGTGATCTGCTGCTGGTCCTCGACTGTCTGCAGATTTCGGCACGCTGGATCGTTACTGGTACTCCGTCGACGGGGTTGTTTGGTGTTGACGAGGCGCAGATGGCGTCTGACGCCGCAATGGCTGATGAGGAGAAAGGCCCTCGTGATGGCGCTGGCCCCTCTCCTAACAGTACCGCCTCACTGCAAGAGCGCAAGGACTCGAACGCATTGGCGCCATGGCCACTCTCTATCTAAAAGTGAAGCCCTGGTCCAATCCAAAGACGCCCGACTGGCAGCGGCAAGCGACGGGCGGATCTGGTGGCGACACACCCGCCGACTGGAATATATATGTGATGCAGCCGCACCACAGCAGCCGCAGCAGCGGACGACGAGGCGTCCTGCGGGCCACCCTCGACTCGTTGATTATCCGGCACCGCACCAGCGAGGTTGGCGACCTCCTGCCCACCGTCGACGAGCGCGTCGTTGTCATTGACGGCTCGTACCAGGACCGCATGTGCCTCAACCTGTTCTCGATGATGATCGTCTTCAACGCTGTCCAGTCCCAGCGTACCGACCAGGACTACTTCTTCCACCCCAAACAGCGCGGCGCCTTGCTTACACTGCTCAAAAATATCCGACAGGCTACGTTCTTTGGTGCCAACTTTTACTCCGCCGCCGAGATCGCCAAGGCCCTCGAGACAGCCGAGAAGTTCTTGGACGACAAGAAGGTGCCCATCAGCGAGGACGATGAGAAGCTTCTCAAGAGTGCCATCGCCTTTGGCCACATTGCAGTCAGCAACCGCTTCAAGACCTTGGCCGACGCCTGTCATGAAGTGCCCATTTATGTGGCAGACATGCCCGGTGGAGGGCCCTTTGCCGCAGCGTGGTCCATTGATGGACGTCCTCCGTCTGTCAAGGATAAGCTGACGTGTACTGTCGCGCCCATGATCCGCGCCCTGCAGCAGTACCTGCGGCCCTGCATGGACGCTCCAACGTCGCTGCGCGCCATGATGGACGACGGCCGGTACGAGCAAAAGGGGCACGATGTTTTGCATAAGCAGCAGGAGTCAGTCCAGAAACAGTCCGGTGGCAGGCCCAGTACGGCTACCACCACGACAAATGGCGACGCACCTGTCACGCCCGCCACACCGAGCAAAAACGATCCGACCCTTGCCGGCAACACCAAGCTCGGTGAAGATAACCACGCTGGGTCGTTGAAGAAACGATCTACTATAGATGCGAGCATCACAGTCGATGCCTCGCCTGCAGATGTATTTCTGGCCGCGCCCCTTGCCAACACCCGCCTCGTGTCCACTGCGTCAGCCAAACTGTCTTATCTGCTGGACGCCATTGTCCGCTACCAGGCCGAGGAACAAATCATTGTGTTTTATGATAACGAGAATGTGGCTTTCTACCTGGCCGAACATCTCGAAATTTTGCAAATTCAGCATCTGATCTACGCCAAGGGCATTACCGCGGAAAAGACGCGCCCAGTACGTGGCGACGTTTAACGGCGACACGGCCATAACCCCGACGAAGCCAAAGGATGCAATGGCCGTGGACGTGCCGTCGGAGGCAACGAATGCATCTTCTCTGCCAACGGCATCGCCCTTCCGCGTCCTCCTGATGGACCTCTCCCAAGCGGCCTTTGGTCTCGACATGCGCTCTGCCTCTCGTGTTTACTTTACCTCGCCTGTGCTCAACCCGCAGGTCGAGGCCCAGGCAGTTGGGCGTGTCCGCCGCATCAGTCAAGGTATCGCAGCCAAGGGTGGCCAAAAGAGAGTGCTGCATGTCGAGACGCTCGTGCTGCGCGACAGTCTCGAAGAAGTGATCGTTGACCGACGGCAGGCACTGTCGCCGGCCGAGCACCGCCGCATCAAGACGCTGCTCGACGACGGGCCGATTTACGAATGGGTGCGGAAATGCCAGCATTGCGCCGATGCGAGACCGCGATAGCGGTCGGGATGTCGGCGTCGGTGGTGATGACAACAACAATACAGTTGATGCCGACAATGACCCTGCCTCCCAAATGGCCCCTCTCAAAGAACCACAGTTTTTGTTCGGCCGCGGGTTCGGGCGTGTCGTCCATCCGGATGAAGGATTGGTTATGGTCGAAAGGCCGGGCAAGAGAGAGAACACTGCCAACGGCAATGGTCATGGAGTTGCCTTTGCCGACGTGCAAACGAGTGCAAGCAACAGTACGAACACGACGGCCGTCAACACGCCGACAGCAACAACTCCTACTTCCAACGCGAACGGCGATGAACATCCGCCCAAGAAGCGAAAGATGCTGCCCAAGGCACCGGTGCGCTTTGCTTGAATCAACTTCGCACGCGACGTTTGTTGTTATTATTGTCGTTTGGGAGGCGACAAAAAAGCGTGAAGCATGCAAAAAAGCGTGTGACAAGGGAGGCTTTGACGACGATCCCGCGATGGGATGTGGCGGAAGGGGAAAACGAAGGAAAGGGCAGCTGAATTAAAGATGACCGTCAGGGACCAGGGACGACAACCTCAACCCTGACAACATTTCCCCTGAACGGAGCCCTTTATTCCGGCGCAGCCCTCGGAGACGTCGACATGGACAAGGCGTCAATCTGCAGGCGGCTGCAATGCAAGAACAGCTGACAGCCTGTCCAGACAATGCTTAGACAGAGTTCAGACAGTCCAGACAAGCGTTCAGACAGCGTCCAGACAGTCGCTCGGAACAGCTTGCCCTACGGGGAGAGTTTGGCCGAAGTCTCGAGCTGTGTGGCGTGTTACACAGCAAGGCTTCAGGCTTCAGGGTCAGGGCTAGAGACTGAATGCTGCCAGAGCTGAAGCTGAAGCTGAAGAGAGGGCGGACGGAGATATTTTTGAACGAAAATAGCTTGCTTCTTGGTTTACAGAATAGCCCTGCGGTTTTTTTTTGGACAGTGCAATGGCGTTTAGAAGGCGTTGGAGGTGTTGTTGGCGGCGCTGAGAAAAGGCGCCCGATGTATATGACCTGAAATCTATGAACAAGCCTTGTGTATTTCCATTTTTGTCAATTTTGTATCCCATTCTTGTCTTTTGTGTACTTTTATTTACGACCATCCCGACCGGCGTCAATATATTTGTCCTACTTTGCTGCTGCGCGCCCACACCACCAACGTCGCCCTGGACAAATACGGAGTCCTAAGATTGAAAAGAGAAAGGGACGGAGAAGGGCAGGGCAAGAAAATGCGATGTGCCCTCCTTTATGTGTCCAAGGCAAGATACGTGTATTGCGAGGAACTCACGTATCCCTGGGTAATACGCTTATTCTGTTGTTCAAATATGGTGCCTGACTATCAGGGAGGCGCTTGACCTAAAACTACTAATGAAAAAGAAAAAAGACGTTCTTTTAGAAGGCCTGTCCCTGTCCACGAAGGTTGAAGAATTTAGGGGATGTCGAGGTACGGAAGCAGTGGATGCCGATCGCTTTAATAGCCCTTGCATGGGTGTTAAGTGGAAAGGGAAGCTATGATGGAGCTACGAAGAACTAACGTTGGAAAGAGATGATGCCGACGACGACGAAGACGACGACGATGAAATGAAGACGACGAAAGGTAGTCGACGGAACAAATCATCCCAACAATCCAATTCACGATACACCAAAGCAAGACAAAATGCCACAGACAAGAATATGTCTCGCCTGTCACAACGTTGAGAGGTAGGCGAGCCAGGCGGACGTTGGTGGACGTTGGCGAGGCGCCATCAAGAAGACGGTGTCTTTACCGACACTCTGTCACTACACTGATTGTTTACGATGCTGTGGTCTTTACAAGCTTTCTTCTTTGTTTACCTCTCACCAGTTGTATTTTGTCTTCGTTTTCTGTCGTCACACATATTTACCGCCCGTCTTACACGGGACGACAAGGACCGAAAACGAGGCCGACGAGCAGTCAAGTCGGTAATATGACAGTGTAATTTTGTCGACGAGACTCGCCTCCCGAGGGGTTGCACCCGTTTTTGGTCGGTCCTCTTCGTCTCCTCGTCTTGTAGGCTCACAGCAGACTTGGTCTTACCGCCAAACGCAAAGATGAGAGACCACAAAAACAGTTTTGACTGTCGCACGGGACCTGTCGTCAGAGCGGAGAGCAGGGAGAAAGCTGGCGGTTCCTGGAGAGCTGTGCTGTGGGAGCTGTTGTGTCGACTGCGTTGACTTGTATGGGATGTTTGTCTTGCCGGTCTCGATTGTCGGGAATCCTACCTGTGCGTCCACTGGCTGGCCGTGTTGACTTTGCTTTTGAGCATCAACTGCTGTTAACGCATGATTCTACTATGCCGTGGATGCAGTGTTGTTGTTTTACGCTGATGAGCTGTTCTGCTTGTTCTGCCGTGCTGCTCTAGAAAAGAGGTCGTGCATCGCAGTGCTGGCACTTTCTTCTGGACAGCTTCCTATTGGACCCATGAACGAATCGAGTCG
The DNA here is from genome assembly GCA_016097105.2 of Sporothrix variecibatus. NCBI lineage: Eukaryota > Fungi > Ascomycota > Sordariomycetes > Ophiostomatales > Ophiostomataceae > Sporothrix > Sporothrix variecibatus. The sequence goes on from JADMNI010000005.1 coordinate 3,801,153, forward strand.
TCGAGTCGAGTCGAGGCAGGCCGCCGTTCATTTTGGGTCTTCTGGAATTCTGTCAAAGCGTTCTATCAAAGTGACTTTTCGCGTAAAGTGCTCCGAGTCGTTGTCAACCGGTGCAGTTGAAAAGCTGTCGCACATCGGAAGAATGAAGAGATAAAGAGAAGCTTGTGAGCTTGTTTCGAATGAAAAGGTCCTGTTTTCTGGAAAAAAAGAGCCCCAGAGCCTCAGAACCTCATTTACCTGGCGCACATCTGTCGGGTGATCGCCGGGGATGTGCCCTCTTTTGTAACAATTTCCCCAAGAAACGCAGGGTGGCGGGATCTGTGGAAGCCACTCTGCCACTCTGAGACTGAGGTGAAGGACGCCACAGAAAAAGGTGAACAGAAGAGGGCGGCGCCAGATGAAGGGCAAAGCGATCGACAGCAATGGATCTTGGGGGCCGATCAACCACATACCAGGGATTTCACAGAGAAGATCTGAAGACCGTTCACGCAGTGCAGCTGGCTACTTGGCTGAGAGCGGCCACCCTTTTTTTCCTCATCTTTCGACTGGCATGCCAACGGAATGTCTCACAATGTCTGGTCGTGGCAGGAAGTGGTTAGGTGACATCACTCTTTTCCCACCCGTTGAACAGTTCCAGCCATTCAGAAGAGCACGCAGTAGTGTGCATTCCAGTCGACGACCGCTGAAAGGGAGGGAAAAGACAACCAAGAAACTGCAAAAAGCAAAAGAGACAGCGCACTCACCTGCCAAAAGAGCCGAGACAGTCGACAGCGAACAGTGGAAAGAAGCGAGGAATGCGGCCAAGAAAGGTGTAAAAAAAAGGGGGGAGGGGGGGGGAGGAAAATGGGCAGAAGGGACGAGGAAATGACGAGAGACTGGAGGGCGGGCAGTTTCTTGGTGGCAGGCGTTGAAAGGACTGAAAAGAAAAAGGTGTTCGTAGAAGCCGGTAATGGGGATGATGTACATGTTAAGAGACACAGGATTGTCGCGATGGACATAGCACGCGACTTGATCAGAGAACCTGCTTTCGACGACATCCTCACTGATCCTTTATGTATGAACGAGTGCCTGTGTGTGCTGTACTCTTTTTTACTGTTGTTCTTCTCTTTTCTCTCTTTTTGATTCTTTCTCTTGATCCTTTCTTCTCTTGACATTTCTTGTATTTTGTTGTTCAATTATTCTTCTTTTGTTTTCTTCTTTACTCCTTTTAATCGTTTTCTTTCTTCTCACCACACACAATGACGTCCATTATGCCGCCAACACCGACGCCCACGGGCCCTCGCAAGGTCCGCCGCCGAAACCAGACGGGAAACCCTAACATGAAGGCAAGCCGTATTCCGACAGCGACCGTCAGACCATCAGGGACGTGGGCAGCTTCGTCTTCAGCACAGACGTCGACATCAGCCTCCCGCTTCAAGCCCATGACCATCCGGGTCGTCACATCCGAAGACGAGGCCAGCAGCAGCAGTAGCGAGAGTGACAGCGACAGCAACGACAGCGACCTCATTCACGACCACATCGTCGACTCCGACTTCAACGACGACGATGTCTTTATGCCCATCATCCAGGCCACGGCCGTCAAGACCCAGCGAGCCCAGGCGACGACACGAACGGTCAAGAAGAAGTCGACGGCAGCCTCCTCATCGACTTCAGCAACATCTAATAATAGCCGCCGTGCGCCGTCATCCTCCATCAAATCTCCACAGGAGGATTCCTTCCCGCCTGCATTGGTTGCGTGAGTTCACCTGCATGCCTTGCTTTCTGCGCTGTGCTTTGTTTATGCTTTCCTTCTTTTGCTCTTGCTTTTCCCCTTCCTGCTGGAAGTCCAGTATTCCGTCCGTGTCCGATTCGTGCATTTTAAATTCTTCCCCTCTTTTGCTTTTTGGCGTCCCTTTTCTCTCTTTTCCTGTCTTTTCCCCTCTACGTTGGTTGTGTCGGTGTGTGACGGCAAGAACAAGGCAGAAGAGAGAGAAAGTGCGACGTATCGGGACCAGGATCGAGTCAACCAAAGAAAACGAGAAGACGACACCACAAGTCGACAACACAGAAAAGACAAGAACAGCCGCCGTAACGATCCAAAAATACGCCACATTTTACAACAAATGCCCTGCAATCTGCATCTGCAGGATATGGATGGGCAGGATTGACAGGGGTTCGTGAGGGGAAAGACGACGAGAAAGAGCAGGGGTCAACACAGACAACGCCGGCAGGGCTCTCTTCAGCGTCAACTTTGTGGTCACTCTCAGCCCTTTCCCTTCCCTTTCCCTCTCCTCCCCTCATGTAACGCCTCGATTCCGCCATCCGCCCACCACCATTGTCCACAGCTACCCACCCATAACGGAACGAACGAGCTTAATTGAAATTGCCAGAGCCGGAAGCGGATCCACTCAAAGTTGCACTCGCAGCCTCTCAGCTTTCACAGCTTTTACTCAGTACTGAGTACTCTTTTTGTCGTGCCGGCGTCAACCTCCCAAAGCGTCAACAAAGCGGCAGTCAGACCTTGTCAGCAGCAGGGGTTGCAGCAAAGTGACGAGAAAGGAACCGAAAGCGATGAGGGATGATGAGACAACAATGAGATGAAGAGTGATGGTGGGATCGAGTGAAATCAAATCGACGAAGAAGAGAGAAAGAAAAAAGAAACCAAACGAGTCGACAACTCCCATTGACTTCTTTTTTCTTTCTCTACAACTCTTCTCGATTCTTCACCGTTCATCCTCATCTTCTTTTTTCTTCTCATTGTCTGCCCCTCTCGCCCAGACTCTAAAAACAAGCCACCAATACCACCACGCCGGGCCCAGCACGCTCCCATCCATCGATGCAACACCGCCCGACAAAGCTCGTTCCTTCTCGGGCTGAGCTCAGTCTGTCTGTGTCGACAGTGGTGTTTTGTATTGACGCTCTGGCAATTGTTTCGTTGTCGGCTCTCACGTTCCCGCTCTTGTCGCCTCTGCGCCAATGACTTTCACTCTTCTCGTCTTCTTTGTCTCGATATACGAAAATAAGATTAAACTTGCACCCGTCGCTCGTTCGCCAGGGCAGTTTTCTTCTTGGCCGTTCCTTTCCTTTTTCGTTCTCCTTCACCTTTTCTTCACCCATTTGCACTTGCACCTGTCTTGACCTGTCTTGGCGACCGTTGTTGACGCCAGGCCGTGCACCAGTCAACGACTTTTGTTCGTGTACTCCTCTTTTCTGCCCACCACTGCCCACCACTGCCCACCGCTGCCCACTCTCACCCACTTCTCCAACAGCTTTTCTTTTTCTTTTTCTTACCTTTCCTTTCCTTCCGAACTTTGCTTCCTTTTTCTCGTCTATTTTTCTCTCCTAGCTCCTCCCTAAACTGCTTTCAGTGAAAGCCTCTTCTTCACGGACCACTTTGGTTCTTGTTCTCGTCGTTTTCTAGTCTTCATTTTCTCTGCCGTCTTTGTTCTTTTTGTCTTTTCGCGTCCTTTACCGCCCGTCATTTTCGAATACGGGCGCTGCAGGCGCTTGCACTCCAACGTTCCCCACGACTTCCAAGTGTTAGTGCTAGCGGAGACCAGAGGTCTAATTTGCGCACTGGCACGTTTTTTGCACATCACTTTGCGAATAGGGGGTCAATACGAGCAAGCAGACGAGCGCAGCGAGGAAATCGAAAACAACTGGAACAAAAAACAAAAAACAGAAAACTAACTCCCCCACCTACTTCTCAGCTTCCTGCAAGACGACACCGATCTTTGGGATGACCAGTTTGCCGACTTTTTGAAAGAGTCTCTCGACGCCGACACGGGAGCAGGCAAGAACGTCGACAACAAGACGGAAAACGCCTACAACAACGCCAACGTCCGCGTACCTGCATCGGCCCCACCGCACTACCCGTCTGTGCCTGTGACTAGTTCGGCGAGGCTGCCAGACACCACCTCTTCGAAGAAGATGGCTGCCTCGACTACGACTGCCTCCGTGGGCATTGCCAGCCTGTTGCAGAATGTGCCCTCGCGCCAGGCCCTTTCCAATATGAACCGCGAACCTGCCCGGCATGCACTGGTCGAGTCGTATGTTCCTGCACCACTGCGCATCGAGAAGAAGCAGCCGCAACAACAGGTGCAAGCACAGCAGGCCACCTTTCAGACGGCCACGCCTCCCATGTCACAACAGTCTCCTTTGATTCAACAACAACAACAACAACAACAACAACAACAACAACAAAAACAGCAACAGCAGTCGACCGAAGACTTTGTTCGGCGGACCGACCGGAGCATGGCTCGTCAGCAACAGTATCAACAACAGCAGCAGGCCATAATGCAGAAGCAGCAGCAACAACAACAGCCTGCTCCTCAGCAGGCTCCTCAGCAGGTTCATCATCAACAATACCAACAGACACCGGCCCAGGCACAGAAGCTCTCGCAGACACAACAATATGTCCAACAGCAGCAGCAGCAGCAACATCAACAGCAACACCAACAACAACAACAACAGCAGCAGCAGCAGCAGCAGCAGCAATACTCACAGCCGCAGTTCTCGCAGCAGCAACAGTACGCCCTGCAGCAGCTCCGCCAACGCCGGCCATCCAACGCGTCCCACGTCTCCTCGACCTCGGCCACCTCCCAACAGTCTTCTTCGTACACGACCTACGCCGGCCAGATGTCGCAGATGGTCCAGGCCCATGCGCCATCCCATGGTCAAGCCCACCACGCCCACTTGCGCGGACCCAACGGCCAGCCCTTCCAGTGGCAGCGTCCCGCTCCGATCAAGCCGTCCAAGCCGATGAAGCGCCGGGCCCCGGGCGAGATGTTTGCTGCCCTTCCCGGCGAGGTCTTGGAGTCGATTCTGGACGAACTGAAGAAGTCGCACATGGACGACCCGCACAGCTGCGCGACGTGCTGGATGCGCGATGCCGGCAGCATGGCTGTCACGGCGCGCAAGATGTTGAAATATGCGCGCGTGGCACTGTACGAGGGCATCGAGCTGGTGGGTGCGGACGCGGTGCACGCGCGCCACCAGCCCAAAAAGAAGCTCAAGTCCAAGGAGCAGCAGGCGGCTCTTCTGGGTAACTCTCGTTTAAATCTGTTGCTGCGCACACTCCGGGCAAGCCCGCAGATTGCAGCCATTGTGCGCACGCTGCGCATCCCCTCGACCTTTTCCTCGCCCCTCCTTACAACACCCGTCTCCCCCGAGGAATACGACACACTTGTGGCTTCCGTCGTCTCGGCGTGCCCCAAACCTGGAGCGCGTGCTGGGCTACTACCCGGCCTACGACCATGCCACGCACAGCCGGTTTGCCGCGGCGCTGGCTTCGCGCCCGCGTCTCAAGGAGGCCAACTGGGTGGTTGCCCCGCTCCTCTCACAAGAGCAGCTGGAGCAGCAGGCACGCGAGGAGAGGGAAAAGGAACTCCTCCTCGCCCAACAGCAGCAGAAGCAGCGCTCGCGCGCCAAGTCGTTCTCGCACATGATGCGCCCGACGTCGCCGCCATCGCCGCCCACATCGCCCAGACTGGTGCAGGACGACGATGCTGCTGCTGCTGCTGCGTTTGGCGGTCCTCTGGTGCGGACACGAACCGGTTCGGCGGCCGGCATCCCTGCGGTGTCGACGGCCGTCCCCCTCACGCCGCGCCACTCGGCCCGGTTCCTCAACCACCACGTCCACTGGCAGTACTTGTCGACCCTGACGGTCCACTGCCAGCCGGGTGCCACACTGACGCCCACGACTTTGCTGGTCGATGCGCTAATGTACCTGCCTGCTCTGCAAAACCTGTATTTGTCGCATCTGCCCGCCGCCGCCTTTGACGATTCCAGCCTGTTGGCCCTGCCGCCTCTCAAGAAGCTGTCGCTCGTGCACATGTCTGGACTGACGTCCGAGGGCCTGTCCACCTTTGCCACGCGCGGCACCAGCCGGTCCCTGACCGATCTGTCGCTGATCCACTGCGGACTGGACTCGCTGCCCGCTCTGGCGCGTATTCTGTCGAAGCTGGACAAGCTGACGGCGTTTAGTCTGGTCCAGCAGCAGGCGCCGGCCCTGCCCTCGGGCGAAGTCATCTGGCTTTTCCCCTACCTGGCCTCGCCCTCGCTCAAGAAGCTGCACTGGGATGTCCCCACTCCTGCTCCTGTTGCAGGCCAGACGGCCGCTACTGTCTCTCCTTTTGGCTCTGTCCTTCCCGGCGACGTCGTCCTCGCCCGCAGCATCGCCGCCCAGGGTTTCCCCCAACTGCGCCAGCTGCGCACACCCTGCGATCCCGAGGGACTCTTCCAGGCACTGTGCAAGCCGCAGGAGCGCGTGGACCTGCCGAGGGACAAGTACAGAGCCTTGGGCACCAACTATCCGGCCGCCTTTGGCGCGTCGACGGCCACTCCGACGTCGACTTCGACTTCGAACACAACATCATCGCCCCCCTCGGCCGGCCACCGCCACCGCTACTCTGAGTCGTCTGTGTTTTCGGCGTCGTTTGGCACGCACTCGCGCAGCAACAGCAGCGCCTCCTTTACGTTTAGCGGCAAGTCTTCGGCGACCTCGTCGGCGGCCTCGTCGCCGTCCAGCGCCTCGAGCGCTTCGTCAGCCTCGTCCGCCTCCTCGACATCGTCTGCCGGCGAGTGGGAGTGCTCCAACCTATCCCAAGCGCGTCTGGCTGCCCAGCACCGCATCGACGCTTCTCGCCGTGCACCGCGCATGCTCGTCAATGTCACCGACGAGCACGGCCGGCTGGTGGACAAGTATGGTCTCGCCGGCTTTGTCGGGACGGTGGGCAGTGAAATCAAGTACCATCTGGTGCCGGACGTGGGGGCCACCGACGCCCATGGCGGGATGGTGACCATGGACGACTTTTTGGAGATGTCTACAAAGCCGGCAGACAAGGCTGCTGAAAAAGAAAAGGCAAGCGGTGCCGCTGCTGGCTCCTCTGCCGACGCAGACTCGTCGTCGTCGACGATGATGACCGTCTGCACCGGTCAGTGGAACGCCAACTGGGAAGTGCCCCAGAAAAAGGACCGTGAACGCTGGTGGCATGCCGAGCGGCCACGCGTGAAGACGGTGAAGTTGATCTAGGCGAAGTCGAGGTGAAGAGTTGACGAGTTGAATGTGTACGATAATGATGTGGAGACTGGAGACTGGAGAAAAGAGATCAGGGGCTGACTTGGTTGGGTGCACAAAAACGGAAGGCACCTGCGAGTGACGGGCGCTCCTTCCTTTACGACTTTACGGACGACTTTTTCATTTTTCATTTTTTTTTTTTTTCATTTGTTTTATTGCCCTTCTTTTTTCATCTTTTGTCTCTTTTTCATCATGTACTATTCTATGATTCCCCTCGGCGCAGACTGATTTGAATGCAAGAATTAAACAAACAATTCCAGACTGAACATTGTAAACAAAGTGAACTTGCTGCAATCTCCGCCAATCTCCACGGTGCTCGGCGTTAATCTCCAGGCTGTTTGTTAGTGGACGTCTACTGCTGTCCGGCTGTCGTCGGCACCGAATTGCCACTGACAGCTGCCCCTAATGTGTCGCCGAGCGTCGCCCGAACGCTAAAAGTTGCCTGTAGCTGCAGAACACAGCACTCTCGACGCCGGGATTTGGAGTCACAGGCCTGTAGGCACCGACGTCATATTTATCCCCGCGTGCCTTCCTTACTTTGAACTTTTTCGCCGTTTTCGCTCAAAGCTGACAAAACTTGACCACGCCCACGACGACAACTTAACCTCACAACCATCGTCGCGACACCACACACCACCATACAACATGCCTTTCACAGCATTACCTGCCATGCTCGGCCGTGCACCATTGTGTGCACAGTGCGCCCGGGCGGCGAGGCGCGCGACAGCAACAACCTCAATCTCAACTTCAATGACTTCAATGACTTCACGACCATTCTCGCGATTGACGACAGCACGACGGACAGCTGTGCCTGCACCTGCGCAGACTCTACAACAGACACGCCTACTGTCCATGTCGGCCCGTCTCTCAGCACCGTCCCGCGGCGGCCAGCCTGCCTCTTCTTCCTCCGACACCTCCGCGACATCTCCCTCCCCAGCCACTTCCGATGCGCCCCAGGGCCCGCCCTCCTTTTACGCTTTGTTTCCCAAGACTTTCCCTCTCGGTGCACCTCCCGTCGGACCCTTCCATGTCAACTTGCGCGCTCTACGGACTGAGTTTCTCCAACTGCAAGCCGCTGCCCACCCAGACTTTCACCATTCGGCCGGAGGTGGCGCAGCCACCGAGTCGGAGAGCGGTAAACGGTAGCGGACACTCTTCCGCCCGCACCCGCGCCGAAGCCTTGTCGTCCCTCATCAACGAAGCCTACCGCACCCTGGCCTCCCCCTTGTTGAGGGCCCAGTACTTGCTGCGACAACGCTTCGATGTCGACCTGGCCAATGACGAGTCCACCCTCCAAGGCGGCGGCAATGGCGGCAAAGACATGGAGCTGTTGATGGCCGTGCTAGAAGTGCGCGAAGAGATTGAGCAGGCCAAGTCGGAGGAGGATCTCCACTCAGTGAGAGATGCCAACAACACGCGCATGAAAGCCAGCGAGGAGATTTTGAGCGACGCATTCAAGGCGGACGATGCGGCGGCGGCGCGGCGCGAGGCGGTGCGGCTGCGGTACTGGGTCAACATTGACGATGCCCTGCGCAACTGGGAGCGGGGCAAGGACATTGTTCTGGAGCACTGATGGAAACGAACAAACGAACAAAACGAGCACGGAGTGCGAGTGAGTGAGAAGAAAGGAGAAGAGAAGAGAAGAGAACTGAAATACATGGGCTCGGCAGTAGAGATAGGATATGACATGTACGAATAGAATGGACATGGGATAATCTCTACATTAAAGCACATGGTATGGCGTGAATAAAGGCGTTATGATATTTACTTGCATGCTCTGAGTTTCGTAATAGGCCATGTGTGATGATCAATATTGTTTGTATGAAAACGATACAAACCGTGTTCTCCCAATTTTGATAATACTACAGAGTACTTCAAACTGACTGAACTAGAATTGATAATAAAAAGTAGCAGAATTTTTGTTGATTTGATATAATCTTTATGAAACCCCCAAGTATATAGTTTGATATTTACAATTCTCACCGTCATTCATAATATACAGCCAGACTCCATCTATCGTACAGACACTCTATTCTTTTGACACGTCCTCTTCTCATACTATGGACGACTTTTGCATCTTGCGGACGGTCATGTACATGACAAACGTAAAGACGGCAGTCAGTGACATGGCCACGCCGGTAAACAGCTGCACACCCAGGTAGCTGCCGCTAGCGTCTAAGATGGCACCCGCAATGGGAGGTCCAATCAATGACGAGATGCCCTTGAGGACGGCGACACAGCCCAGGCGCGTGCCGAGTGTCGACAGATCGTTGGTGATGCTGCTGAGCACGACGGGCGCCAGTGTCACCACCGAACTCGAAAAGAAGCCGTAGAGGACCGAAAACGCCAGGTTGCCGGCCTGGTTCTGGACAGAGATCCAGTAAAAGTCGACGGCGGCCGTGATCACACAAATCACCAAAAAAGTGGCAATGACGCCGTACTTGTCGGCAATGACGGACGGGATAAGTCGGCCAGGGATGGCCGTCAAGTTGAGGATCACAAGAAGATACTGGGCCAGCGAGGCGGGCGTGCCGTGCGCCATGGCATAGCTCTGGAGGTAGTAGAGCGGCTGGAAGAAGCCCAAGTTCGAAAAGAAGATGGCAACGCACTGGATGACGTAGCGGGGGTCCAGGAGCTGGGCGTCGTGGGACAGCTGGCGGAGGCCGGCCAAACTCCAGCGAGAGGCCGAGGGACCACCGATGGCCGCTCTTTTCAGTCTCGGCTTGGCCACGGCAGTGGCTACACTGCACAACAGCAAGGCGACAAAGCCAATGGTGCGCATAGTCCAGGGTAGCCGATGCGCGGCTGGAGACGCTCAAACATGAGCGGATACAGAGAAGCCCCCAAGCTGCTGCCGATGCTGGCGACGCCCATGGCCAGCGCTCTTTTCTTACTAAAGTAACTCGGGACGAGGGTAATGGCCGGTATGTACAGACAGCCCGTGCCGATGCCGACGCAGAAGCCCTGGGCCAGCAGAATCTGGTAGTACTCGGTGGCCAGGCTGGCCATCATGAAGCCGAGCACCAACAGAAAGGTGCCAGTCACTAACATGGAGCGGGCGTAGCCCAGATCGAAGAGAGGCCCAAAGAAGAACCCGCCGGCCATCAACAGAAAGACTTGGACAGAGCCGACCCAGGAGATGGCGGATGCGTTTTGGTTGGACAACAGGTCCTGTTCATAGTAGGTCTGGTACGCTCCGAAGCCGTTGAGCAGCCCCAGCGAGTTCCAGTACAACAGAAAGGCGGCCGCGACCTGCAGCCAAGCCTGGAAGCCGCCGTCGGGAGGCGGGTCCTGGGGCGGGCCGGGTGCCAAGGGCTGCGATGCGTCGGCGTCGGCCTCAACTTCGTGGTGTTGCTGTTGTTGTTGTTGTTGTTGTGTGCCGACATTTTGTGGTGTTGTGTCAGTGTCAATGTGTGGTTGATGTTCTTCTTGTTCTTCTTGTTGAGATGTGTTGGCTCTCTTTTCAGTGAGAGGGGTGTCCATGTCGATGATGGATTGTGGAGATATTTGTTTACTCATGTACGTTGTATGCCCTTGCCGGACGTCGTTATTGTCGACAGGTCTTGGCATTCATGTTGTATTTATGTCGGTCGTGGAGTCGAGTGCATGTCTTTTTGATTTTGTCTGATTATCCTAATTGTGTAAGATAGTATCTGTCTTGTCTTGTTGTCTCCTTGTTCTTTTCGTCGATGTTGGTTGTCGACCTCTCTTTTCCTCGGTTATGTCGAGTCGTTGCTTTTCGTGATATCTAAGCAGTTTTCGTGGAGGTCGAGTAGTGGAGGCCGGGCGTTAAAGAGAGAAGGTGTGCGTATGTCGGTCTGACTCTCCGTTTGTCGTCTCTGTCGCTCTTCGCTCTTCTCTTCGCGTCGCCTTGTCTCGTATTCTCTCGCTGTCTCGCTGCTTCGGTGTTATTTCCAGGTTTATCAAAAACAAAATAAAGTTTAGATTCTTTTCTCTTTTCTATTTTCATGTTCTCATAATATTTTACTCTCTTCCACTCCCTGTGGTTCATCCTCCTTCCCCATTGCGCCATCGCCGGGCTTATCCAGCCAGTCGGTGCAAGGTTCTCCGCCTGTGTCCAGTGGTAATTAAGGTGTAAGGGTTGTTTGTTCTCCGCTTCGCGGGTTACAGGCATCCGGGAATAAAGATGACCCCAACACCACATAAAGTAGGGCCGTCAGCTGGTCGTCCCAACGCTCTGTTTCTCGTCTTTTGGAGACACTTTGAGTCGCTTTCAGGTATTTTGACAACACCTGCCGAAGCGAATGGAGTGGGGGTTGTAGTATTGAGGTGAGGGCAGTTCGCTGGCTGGAAATAGAGTGTGCGTTGCTGGGAAATAGCGCGGAAGTCGGCACGATGGGCAGGTCGGCGTTACCCTCTTGGGAATGTCCAGTGGTCCTCTGGCAAATGGTAGCCTCTGGCAGCTGGCGAGCCTCGCCTCAGTGTATCGTAACGAGTTGGCCGTCTCCGTTCTCCGTGACTCGAATTGATTTTTTGTTCACCCCCAGTTAATTCAAACACCCGGCCGCGTGTAGTCGAGCGAGGCCACACGCTTCCACACTTCACGCGCCACACGCTCCTGCGCCTGCCGGGCCGTCTCGCTGCCATCGGCGGACGCGCCCGCTGGCCGGATGGCCAAGTACAGCCGGCCGCCCAGATGGGCGTCTTCCACGGGGACATCGCTGTAGTCACCTGCCTTGCTCTCTGGCGGATTGGCCGTCGTCACCAGTCCACCGGCTTCTTCGAGAATGGCGAAACCGGCGGCCACATCCCACTCCCAGCAGCCGCCCTCCACCAAATGTCAAATGAGCCGGCGGCTGTGTAGGCCAGGTCCATGGCGGCACTGCCCAGGCTGCGGACGCCATGGACCATGCCGCCCAGCCCGTTGCGACCAGAGCGTTCCGTGGCCATGGTGACAAAACTGTCAATCTTGCGCGACAGGTTGCCGCCCTGGATATCGCGCCGGTCTTTGCCCCATTCACACGAGAAAATGCAGCCCGAGGGCGCGTTGGCCGGCAGGGGCGGCACCACGGGGTTCTGCTGGAGCGGGAGAGGAATGCTCTCGTTGAGCCAGGCACCTTTGCCCTTGCAGGCACTAAACAGCTGGTTCAACATCGGCGCATAGATGACGCCCACAACAGGCTTGCCGTTGACGACAAAGCCGATGGAGACGCAGTACATGGCAAACAGGTGCGTGTAGTTGACGGTGCCGTCCAGCGGGTCGACGATCCAGGTGGGTTTAGATTTGTCAACAAGGTAGTCACGGGAGGCGCCTTTTGAGTACGACTCCTCGCCCAGAAAGCCGTGTGTTGGGTACTTGGCCGTGATTTGTTTCTTAACAAAGGCCTCGACATCTTCGTCGGCCTGTGTCACGAGATCGACCGACGAGTCCTTTTCCAAAGTGGCCATGACGCCGCCGCCGGCCATGCGCGCTTTGGCGCCGTCCAACAGTCGCTGGCCGGCATCCTTGGTGAGCTGCACGGCAAAGGCGTAGATGCTGTCGAGGTCGAGAGAAGCAGAAGAGGCCGCGGCAGCGGCCGATGCTTGTGATGTAGATGCCATTGTGGTTGTGTGGTGGTGGTAAATAGAGCCGTCGAGAAAAGCTGTCAAATGTTCAGATTGGAACAATGGAGGTGTAAATGGCGTAAATGGTGTGAATAGTGTGTGTGGTGTCAAAGGAGAGCTTCAAGCTTCAAGCTCGATTTTGGTCAAAGAATGGCCAAAGAACTGTCTTTGGACCTGATGTGGCAAGAGAGCTGCCCTTGCCCTTGGCAGCTGCCTTTTCTGACACTTGTTGTGCTGACCGCACCTGCCAATTCTGACAGCCAACTTTGGCGTCATCCGCCGTTCCTCGCTGTTTCTGCCGCTATCTCCCCTCACTTTCGCTCACTTTTCTGACTTCTCTGGGTCTATCACCCACTTATCTCTATCTCCTTGTCCGCCACTAACCGATGAAAGCCATAGATGGACTCAATTCCGCGCGCGGAGCTTGTCAGACTGAAAAGAGAGCCGCAGGCAAAGAGGTGGGCAGCCCGGTCCATAAGTATTAAACTACGTCAGGCCGGCCAGGAATGGGACAATAACAGGCAAGAAAAGGCAAGTATGGACAGGAACTGACAAGAAATGGCGAGCTGCGGCCTGATGAGTGGGCGCTGGAGAATCTGGCAAACCCATACAAATCCCGTACAGTTGACACTGTACGGCACCCGGGGACCCCCAATTCTCCGACTTTCTTTTAGCGCCTTCAGCGCCTTCAGTGTAGCCCACTGCATCCACCAACCCGGAAGAGCGCTTTTCCCATCACTTCTTTCCTCCCTCCTTGGACAGGACCTCACTTGAACGGAACAACCACTTCTCCCACAAGTCCCCCACACTCCACAGTTCTCGTTCTCCAAACCGCTACCGGCCGCCGTCAACGGAGTGCCCAAAAGAACTGTCAATGAAGCCCCGAACATCCCCGAGTACGGGGAAAGGGAGGGGGTCAATACCAGCCGAGTGGAAGTGTAGAGTGCATCTGTACTTTGTAGTCTGTAGTCTGCCGTTCATATGTAGATGCTTCCCTCTGATAACACTGACAACCACACAACCAAACAACGATAAGACCATCACCACTTACACACAAACACACTCATTCTTTTGCCCATACACCCACCACCTCCAAAAATGGCCCGCCGCATCCTCCTCATCAACGGTGCCAACCTCAACATGCTCGGCACCCGCGAGCCTGAAATCTACGGCAGCACCACCCTCAACGACGTCGTCGTCGCCGCCGAGGCTCAGGCCAAAGAGCTGGGCGTCGAGCTCGAAGTCTTCCAGTCCAACCACGAGGGCGCCATCGTCGACCGCATCCAGGAGGCCGGCGGGTTTGGCCATCTCGTAACGACCCCCGTTGCCGGAAACACAAGCCGCCAGAGAGTCGACGCCATCATCATTAACCCGGGCGGCTTCACGCACACCAGTGTCGTGATTCGGGACGCGCTGCTAGGCGTCAGCATTCCGTTCATTGAGCTGCACGTCAGCCAGGTGCACTCGCGCGAGCAGTGGCGGCACCACTCGTACTTCCACGACAAGGCGACGGCCGTCATTGCCGGGCTGGGCGCGTACGGCTACACGGCGGCCATTGAGTATGCGGCGAAGCACCTGAAGTTTGCGAAGAAATAGACAGGGAGTGGTCATACCATAATGTAAATAGTACACAACTAAAATGAATTGAAGCATGATTAAGAATACATTCTATGGCCATGGAACATGATGCTATGAAGATGATGTGTGAAAAGAAACAACGCAAGCTATGATACAGCAGAGAGAAAAAGACAGAAGACAGAACCAAATCTGACAAACATTTTTGAACGGTCATGTCGTGACATGAAGACAGAGCACAAAGACAGATTACATCACATCCCCGGCAATCATAATGAAGCAACCAGCTGCTTGGGCATCTCTGTCGACGACGACGTGCTGGCCGCCAGATCCCGCTGCAGACGCTGCCACGACAGCGCACCCCGGCGTGCCAACTCCTCGGGCACCACGGCATCCGTCTCCGACATCCGACGGTTAAACAGCTCCAGGGACACCCAGTCGTTGTTGTACCCAATGCCGTGGAAGAACGTGCGGGCAATCTGCAGGACGGGAAGGTACGACTTCTCCTCGCCATAGAAAAGTCGGCAGTTGCGCGACCAGCTCATCCGCGACGGCTGCTCGGCATTGTAGAACGGGTGGCCGGGCAGGAGGGGTGCATCCAAGCGCTCGGCATCCACCAGTTTGAACGAGGAACACTTTCTCGCGGGGCACGCTCGCCCGCAGACGGGCCATGCTGGCAGCCACAACCGCTTCGGCGTCCTGGGTTTTGCCGTTCTGTGCGGCCGGGTCCGCATAGATGGCGCCGGCAATGTTGAAGCTGTCCAGACACAGACCCACGTTGGCGCGGTTGGCCGCCTGCACAACCTCCCAGCTGTCCTCCCACGTCCGCGAGTACGTGCCCCAGCACAGGCTCTCATAACAAATTTTTATGTTTTCGGGTGCGGCCAAATCGGCCAGCTCCGCCAGGTCGGCCGCCCGCGTCTCCACCGAGGCCACCAGCTGGTCCGCCGGCAAAAAGTTGCTCGGCACCAGGATCAGGTCCGTCTCCATCGCCTTGGCCATGGCCAGCCACAGCTTCCACTCCTCGATCCGGCGCGCGTGCTCGGCACGGTCCCGCAGGCCCTCGTAGTGCATGAACGGCTGCAGGCTGATAACAGCAAGACCACGGCGGTGGCACTGCTCACGGATCCAGCGGGCCGCCGCGAGATGGGACTCGGCCGACGGGCTGGCGGCGTCGCCGGCATTGTTGGTGGTGTTCTTGTCCAGCGTGTGGGCAACATCGACCAGATCCTCGTAAAACACCTCGATGCCCAGATAGCCGTACTTGCGGGCCATGTCCAGCTTGTGCTCAAAGCTGTGGCCGGCAAAGCAGCGTCCCAAGGACATGGAGCTGATGGCGAGTTTGCAGTCCATATTGTGTGTGTGTGTGTGTGTAGGTGGGAGATTAAAAAGAAAATGTGTGATATCAAAGTTGTGTGATGAGATGATGATGGAAGTGGCAAAAGTAGAGACGAAGGTTGGGATTGTAGTAAAGAAGGGATACGGGATTTGGGAAAGGGATATTAAGAGTGTGTACAATTCAGGGGTAAGATATCAATGTGTCGTTGAGGAAGGAGCAAACAATGGAAAGAGGGCGTATGGTATACCGTTCAGGAAAGAGCAGACAAAAAACAGACATACACTTCCATATGTAGAAGGAAGAGGAAAGTCTCAAAATAAAAGGGCAGGCACGTTTGGCGCACGTTTTGTTTTGTCTCCTTCCCGGACAAGACACGGGCCCGTAACGAAGGAAGGAAGAAGGAACTCTGCAAATCGTTTTCGGCAGCTGCGACTGAGACTGACCGTACGACCGCGTAAGGAAGGCGCATTCTACACTCTAAAGATGGCTTGATACGGATACACACGGGTTTTGCCCGAGGCTCGCACGTTGTGGATGCATCCAAAAAGACGTCAACACCTTCTCAGTAACAGGTTTGATAATGCACATCATCCAGCGTCAGCTGCACCCATCTGCTGGGCACTTTCTGCTGCAGACAAGCCCTCCGTTGGGGGCTGTAAGTCGAGACTTCCTGATTAGGCAGGGCCAGAGGGACACTAACACGGAAGAAGGTTGAACGACCCGCTTTTCTCGTTTTTGCCTGCGATTCCAGAGCCTGCTCTTCATTCACCCGTCTGGGAGAGACCGGATGAATCTTTACCAGAACTCTTCAGAGGTCTTCTGACTGCCATGCCAGTGGAGTTGCGCTCGCCACCCTTCACAAAGTACACTCTTCCCACGCTTTTCCAGCCTATGCACTCTTCCATAACCCTGCCAAAACCCGTCAAACATCCTTTCTTTGTCTTTCTTGAATCGGTCTGCCGGGCGCTTCGGGACACTTCCCACGCATTTCTCCTGTCAAGTCTGGCGATCCAGCGATCCAGCAGTCTACAAGCGATCCCCGCCCAGGCTAAGCGTTTTGGAACTCGTTTCTCTCTCTCTGTGTGTGGTCCTTCCCGGTACGGAAGTACGGCCTTTTGGGGGACAGGCACCAGATTTTGCAGTGAACATTCTTCCACAGTCCCTTCTACACTCTACTCTCTCCCATCCCTCTTCCTACGGATGCAAGCAAACGGTGCCGGAGACGACGCGCAACGTTTTTATTCCCAAGAAGGATTATTAGAGACGAACACTGAGTGCGCCGCAAGTGGATCCGTTTGGTCTCTTTTCCGGGTCTCTCTCCAGAATTACTCCATATCACGACGTCTTTTTTCTGGTTGTCAGCGTGGAGAACGGGGGGAGAAAGGCAAGACTTGCCCCTTGTAACCTTCGTCTGTGATATATCTATATCTGGGTGGACGTCCGTGCTTTTCTCTTTTGGATTTGCTTCGTTTGTTCCTTATTCTTCATTCTTCATAAGATACCCTCACAAGACTTTAAGCAGTATCATACAGAGCTACACTCCAAACTCGCACACGGCAAGCACGAATCACAGCAGACCCCAAACAGAAGGAGCGACGCACAATTACCTGCATCGACCCCACGCCTGCATCTTCCCTTCTCTCTCTCTCTCTTTCACCTCCTTCTCCTCCCCCTTTCTCTCTTTTTTTCCTCCTTCTCTCTCCACCCTCCCCCTCACACATCACAATGGCTACCCAGGTCGAGACTCAGACACAACCAGCGGCTGTCGCCGCTGCACCGGAGGTCCCGGCCGTCGGCCACCTCGAGAAGCACGGCTACCTCTTTGGCAAGAAACTGACCGCCTCCATGTCGCCCTATCTGCACGACGTCGTCTACGCCAACCTCGGCCTCAAATGGGGCCAGGTCCGTTTTGATTCCGCCGACATCCCGACCTTCCTCCAGCTCACACAAGCCCCCGACTTTTACGGTGCTTCGGTCACCATGCCCAACAAGGTCGCCATCATTCCTTACCTCGACAAATTGACGCCCGAGGCCACGGCCATTGGCGCCTGCAACACCATCTATCTGGAGCAGGACCCGGCCACAGGCCGCCGTCTTCTGTGTGGCGCCAACACCGACACTGTCGGCGTGCGTGACTCGTTCACTCAGAATCTCTCTGAAGAAGCCCTGAAGGCCCGTATTAGCGGCCGCCCCGGTCTCATTATCGGCGGCGGCGGCGCTGCCCGCAGTGCTGTCTACGCTCTGCGCCAGTGGCTCGGCTGCACCGCCATTTACCTCGTCAACCGCGACGCCAGCGAAGTCGACGCCGTCATCCGGGACCTGCAGGCCTCGGGCTTTGGCACCGACAACATCTTTCACGTCGCCACCCTCGAGCAGGCCGAGTCGCTCGAGGCCGCCGGTGCCGCTGTCGGCTGTGTCCCCGACTTCCGCCCAAGCGCGAGGACGAGATCCTGGCCCGCCGTATTACGGAAGTGTTTTTGGCCAAGAACCCCGAGGGCGCCATCCTGGAAATGTGCTACAACCCGTCGCCGTACACGCAGCTGGGCGCCCTGGCCGAGCGCGCCGGCTGGCAAGTGATTCTGGGCACAGAGGCCCTCATCTACCAGGGTCTCGAGCAAGACCGCTACTGGACGGGCCGGACACTGGACAAGCTGCCCGTCAAGGAGGTCAAGAAGGCCATTGCCTCGGCGCTGATGCAACTGCCCAAAATCTAGATCGCGGAGCGTAGCGACGCCGTTGTGTTTTGTTGTGTTTATTCCCTCTTCATCCTTCATAGCGATAGATCTGCGATAGACTTGCAGCCTCTTTCCTCGTTGCATCTACAAAGGTGCATCGAGTCATGTACATTAACGAGTTCAAATTTTATGTTCATTTCACATTCATCTATGCTCACTTGACACATGTGACTTGCTGTAATCCTAGCATATGTTCTTTTGGTAGTTACCGTCTCTACTCTGTAAAAAGGGGCTGCGGCAATTGGTTTCATTTGACTCTAGTCTCATACGGTCACGTATCTCATCAGCTCTCACTCATGTCATCGCATCCTTAATTCTTCCTACCTCACTCAACTATAATTCATCCTTTATCATCCATACTTGATGGATTAATACCCTCATATATATGTTATTTTCAGGTTTACAATAAAGTATGTCATTAATCATTTTTTGGTTTTAACTTTAATTTTTCTGATTTTGGTTTTATTTCTAATTTAGGAGATATTTTCTGAAATAAAATAACCTTTTTATTTTCTCTTAAAGGAATTGAAACATAAAACAAAAAATAAAAATACATGTAGATAAAAAAAGCTGAAAAAATAAAAATAAAAATAATTAACAACAAGGTTAACATCAGTCATTACATATCGTGATAACTTGAATTAACTTAGGACAACTTGGGATAACTTGGGATGGATGGCTTGGGATTGACTCGCACGACCTCAGTTGAACTTATGTATATCTTCATCCAGTTTCATTCAGCAACAGTCAACTTCACAGAACTGCACAGATCAAGTTTGTACACTTTGTTGCATTTTTATATTTGCATTAGATTCATCTCTCATCCTAGATATCTCGTCTTCTGTGTATGTACATTGCTTCGGCAGTTTACATTGCCTCCAGCGGTCTCGTCTTCGACAAGTAACATCGCCTCCAGCGTAGTCGGCTTCGACGACACGTTCGCTCTCTTCGCTCGCTGTTTGCTTACGGCTCCTGATTAACAATGTTGTCCAGTCGCCCTTGCAGTTGCGGCAAATTCGACCGCCCCGACTCATCCTTGTGCGCCTTGAACACTTCCTCGCGCATTAGTCGACGCGGCGCGCGCCGGCCGGTAAAGAGTTCAAACTGGGCAAACCCCTGTTCGGGCAACAAATCTAAACCGTCCATACTGACCCAGCCTTTATGGGCGAGCTTGCGACTCTGTTCCAGTAAGGGTGTCTGCAGCGTCTTGTATGCCAGTTCCACGAGTACACCACCTGTCGGGCTGCTGAACCAGGCTGACGGGAGTGTCAAGTTGGGCGCGGGCACCGCCCCGATGCGGTGCGTCGGGATGCAGCTTGATGATCATGGTGGGCATGCGAAAATCGGCCGGCCAGGGGTCTTGGTGGGTGCGCAGGACATGGAAACGGGTCGGGGTGGAGTCGTCGTCTTCGTTTCGGCTCAGCAACTCCATCTCGTTGCGGTCGAGCATCCCCGAGAAATGGGCCACCATCTTTTCGGCATTGGCCACGGTGCGGTTCCAAACGACAATCTGTTTAACGCCGAGCTGCAACATGGCGTAGACGGCGGCGCGGGCCATACCGCCGGCGCCAAATGACGAGTCCCACGGAGCCTTGGCGGACTGCGTTCGCAGGCGAGAGGCCTCGGCGGATACAGGCGCGAATACCGATCCAGTCGGTATTCTCTCCATAGATGGCGAGCACGGGTCCGGACTGGTTGCGTGTCGTCAAGATTTGCGAGTAGTTGGGAACGCTGCCGTCGGCCTTCAGCTGGCGGACCGGGATGATGGTATTGATGGCGCCGACGGCGCGGGCGTGGGAGCTCAGAGTATGGGTCAAACGGATGGCCGTGACTTTGAACGGTAAAACCAATGGAGGCGCCGCCAAAGCGCGGGTCATGAATCAGTTTGTTGATGTAGTCCATGGAGTTGGTCGAGTTGGGGCGGTAGGTATGGGGCAGACCACAGGCAGACAGGGCAACGTGGTGCATGGCTGGAGACAAGCTGTAGTCGACATAGGCGCCAAAGACGTAGAGGCGCATGGGTTCGTAGACAAACGCAGACGACAAAGCGACGCTGGCCTGGCGGGCCGTGAGGGAGGAAGAGGTGGAGGAAGAAGACGGAGGAGTCGAAGAGGACGGCGAGCCAGGATCAGAGAGCGGTACAGACGGCTGCCGAGTGTGAGAATGGGAATGGGAGTGGGTATGTCGAGAGGACGAGTCGGAGGTCGGGGTGGTGGAACCCCCGCGAGTTGGCGGAGGTGTCCACGACATCGGAGGAGCCGCCAATACTGGCGGGTTTGTTGGTTGTGCTTGTGGTGGCGGGCGGCCGTGGCGGTTCAGCTACGACGGACGTCAGCACCGAATTGAAGCAGGCGGAGAAGCGGCCCTTAGGGCCCGTATTGTATGCAATGAGTGGAATCTGAGACGGGCACGCCTTGGTGCTGTAGATGAACTGCGAAACTTCAAAGTTGTCGCTCAGCTCGACGGCGCGTCTTGTCAGGCGGGCGACGTGGCAGCCCAGGTCAACGGCGCGGCGGTAGTAGGCCAGCCAGCAGGGGTCGTGCCACGAAGGGGGTGACACCTGTGCGGAAGGTGAAGGTGAAGACGAGCCCTCGACATCGACAGTGCCAATGATGCGCGACGTCCATGCGGCCTGGCGGACACGTGCAATGTCGGCGTCGGGCAGCCGCAAATCAACGGTGACATAGTCTGGCGCCAACCGCAAACCGTGCAGGACATGCGACAGGTAGGCATTCCGCTGGCTGTCGTGCTTGGCGGCAACGTCCGGGTCCGGCAGGACCACATGATAAATAATAGGAATGACGGTGCTTCGTCGAATATGGCTGACCACGCGACTAATATTGTTGGCCTGCTGTGGAGTAATGGGCCGCGCATAGGGTGTCTCGTGGGCGGCGGGGACACAGTCCACAACCAACTCAATGGCGTCGGCGCCGGCCTCAACTTCTTCAATGTCAATGTCGCTGGCAACAAAGTCGGACAGTTTGACGGACAGAGCGTAGGTGAATTGGCGGTCTTCGGTGGGGATCGACGCAAGCGGGTAGGCGGACTCGATAAAAGGGATGGCGCCGCGGGGGAGGATGAGGGACAAGAACTTGAGGAAATGGCGTTCCGCTCGTTTCAAAGTCAAGTAGGGGGCGGGCGAGCGGTTGTCGTGGTCGTCGGTGTTTTGGTCGGGCACATGGGGGGCGCCGCCGGTGCCTCGTTCATGCCGGTTGTGGGCGTCTCCGAGATGTTAAAAAACTCGAAGCGGGCGCACCGCCGAAAGACTGGACCGCTGGCCGTCACGAGGTCTTGGACGCGCGCATCGTCCCAGACACGTAGATGGGTCTGAATAGCGGCTGTATCCCGCAGAATCAAAATGATGGGTTGGTGGTGGAGCACTGCGAGAGGCGGGCCTGAACATCGCGCTCCATCCACGAGCAGACAATAATGGCGCCTCGCCGGTACGTCTCCAAAATGTGCTGCAACACAGCGGACTGGGCTTTCCGGTAGGCCACGACGCCGTGCTCGCGCTGGAAGGCGCCGCTGGGCTGGCCGTGGGTGTCGACAAAGACCTTGTCGGCCTCGACAATCTTGCGGCGCATGGCCGTGGAGGCGATGACGGCGAGCGTGGACTTGCCGGCGCCGCGGACGCCTGTCAAAATGACGGAAGCATCGGGGTCAAAGTGCGGGCGGCCAGAGGGTGTGGGTGTAGTGGGTGTTGAAGGTATCGAGGTGGCTGTCAGCCGTCAGTATAAGTTTCCAAATCGAGCCTCTTCGTCTCTTCGTCTCTCCTTGTCATCTGTCATCTTGCCATCTGGCTGTCTGTGGTACTTACTTCGTGAATGTGTGACGGCTGCGTGGGATCCTGGCTCGTCGTGTGGTTGTGTCCTTGGTATTGAGTCGGAATTAGATGTGGAGGTAGATGTGTTTGTTGCTGTCGAGTTTGACGTCGCCGCTCTGTTTGCTGCACTCTCGCTCTCGGACGGCTGTGACCGTCCATTTTGTCCATTTTGAGCCTTCGTCGGCCCTGTCTGCCCCGTCTGTCCCTCCCAGTCGGCCGACGCCGCGGCAAACGAGCGCTTTACGCCGCTGAGAACGGAGGCCATGTCGTCGAAGAAGAGGTATGCGGTCAAGGAGGATGTTTGTCGTGGTGTATGTCAAAGAGATTGACTCGACTTGACTCAACGTCAACGCAAGAGTGACGTCGAGACGACCATGGGTACGTGCGTGTGCGTGTGTATGTGTCGAGGGGAGGAGAGGAGAGTAAGTCGAGGGAGATGGAGAGACAGAGACTGACTACCGAGAGAAAGGTCGGATTGCTATCGTCTACCGAGTCTGAGTCTGAGTTGCTTGTATCGTATGTTGGATGGAGTCCGTTTCGAGTCACAGGCAAAGTCTGGACTGCACTCGAGCCGAGTCGGTGTCTGGTGGTATGAAGTCGTCTGGACTGGCGTGTGTATGGGTATTGCCCCGGATCGAATTGTGGGAGTGGTCGACTGTCGTTGTCGTTGTTGGTAAGTTGGCGTGTGGAAAAAAGCTCAGCTTGTGGTTGTGGCCTCCTTTCCTTACCTTCTCTCTCCAGACGAGGTAACGACAAAAGAGGCAAGGCCGAGTTTAGGTTTTGGTTTTCTCTGCCAAAGTCGGAAGTCGCAGTCCGTAGGGCCGTCGTTTGTGGGTGTAGTCTGGGAAGGAACGTTGCGGGTGTCGTTTGGCGGGCGCTGGCCGTCGTTGGTGGCCCTTCCTGGTCTTGCCCTTGGCGCGCAGAAAGCGCGTCTTGCTCTTTCCTGGCTTTGCGCCTACTGATTGCGCCTGCCGTTTGCGCCTGCCTCTGCCTGTGACGGCGTTCTGTCTCCGCCTGTCCTGTTTTTCTGGTCATTGCCCTCTTTCCCTCCAGCTGGCGGCCCCTCCTTCAGAAGCAGTTTAGCGCAGTTGCAGCAGTCGACTTTGTCCAGAGCACCCTGAAGAACAAAGGACTGCAGGTGCTTTGTTAGTTCCTTTGTCTGCCCCACTCCCCCAGACTTTTCAGGATAAAGACTCTTCCTCCTCTTCTCCAACGCCTCCCTGCGGATGTCCACTATCACCGCTAACAGTGCATGAACAACCCCTGTAGCGCCCCAACGGCCCCCAAATTCTGTTCTTTTTTTCTGTTCTCTGCCTCATCTGCCTCCAATTCCTTCAGTTCGACCTCCGCTGCTCCGTCCAGTCCACAGACAATCTGGAGGAGCTCCCACCGTCAGACAAACCTGGTAGAGTTTGTAAACTCTACCAGGTTTGTCTTTTTGTCTATTTCTCCGTCCTCCATCTTTTTTGTCCCGCCTCGTATCGATTTCCGTGCGTAATTATTGGCGGCAGGCAATGTTTCGTCGTTTCTTTCCTTTCCTGTCGAGCCAATCGCACTTTTCTAGAGAGGATTCCCCGCACCGCGAGACGGAGCTGGCCACACCCAACAACACCCAACCACACCATAGCTACACTCAAGAACACCAATAACCAACCAGACCAAGTCAGTGGGTTTCATTTTTCTTTTTGGTAATTGTTTTGCTCTAGGGGAACGCCAATTGTGTCCCCCCAGATTTCTCGATGCTTAATCCCCCGAAAAAATGGTGGGCAAAAAAGAGGTAGGGAAGGCAGACAAAAGAAGTCGAAGAAGTCGATAAAGCGGAACCGCTTTTCGCCCGTGAAGGCTATTCCACTCACTCAACGCAAAGACTTTACGAAATCCAAAAGTAAAAAAGTAAAAGCCCGCACGCGAACTCAACGGAACGGCGAAGCACAGACAGGGGGTGGGCACACTAAAAAAAATTAGTGTCCAACAGAAGAGTGAGAGAAAGAAAAGAGAGAAAGACGCAAAGAGAGAAAGAGCGGTCATGCGCCTTTTGCCGTGCAGTGAGTGGTTGAAGTTGAGTCGACACAACTCGTAGAACGGAATGCCTACGGAATGGAAACAAACGAGAAGAGGAGAAATGACGCTGCATGCTGGCCACCCTGACCTACTACTCTGCTACTCTACGTCGTAATCCTGCACAGAGAGACTAGACTAGCCTAGTGCCGTTCTCGATTTCTTGGAGAAATTCGTGGGACTCCCCGTACACGGCCGAGACTGGACTCCCTTTGGGCAAGCAAGCCATTGAGGAGTTGGAAGTGGCTTGGGGCGTAGGCCGTTGTACGACGTAGACTTGGGGACTTTGTCGACTTGACGACCACGACTTGCATGTTGGACTTACTTTGTAGACCATTCAACATTTGCATCGCGAGTTGACGAGAATTGACAAAGACGAGACAACGACGACAACTGAACTCGATTTGACGACGACCTATCGACCCTGGCGGTCTTTTCTTTTTATGACGACAGATTGGACATGCTGATGCAACGGCACTGATCCACGGCAGTTGATCCAGGTAGTGATCCACAGCCTGCGGGCGAAGCACTGCGAGCACTGCGCGCACACAACGAGCGAAGCGAGGACTGCAAGCTGCGACCGACGTCTGCGAGCGAAGCGAGGACCAAGGACCCAAGAAGATGCAGCCTTCCCAAACAAGCAGGTCCAAAGGGAGCAAAGCGGCCCGCGGCGGAGCAGGCACGCGGACCGCAGCGGCAACGGCAAGAGCGAACAATACGGCGGCAGGTGCAGACGGCGCAACAGGTGCGACAGGTGCGACACAACCACACACGGAAGGCGCGCAAATGACAGGAGCAGGCACAAACACAGAAGGCACGATGCCGTCAAATACACAACTACCTTCACAGTCCTCGACATCACAACAACCATTACCACAGGACTCGCCAGCCGCCTCGTCGACGTCGGGGCCGGCCACAACAAATGCGGCTGCAGCACCAGCAACAACAGCCCCTCCCGCCAAACGCCAACGAGTGTCCCGCGCCTGCGACCAGTGCCGGGCCATGCGCGAGAAATGCGACGGTGCCCAGCCCCAATGCTCGTCCTGTGTCGCGCAGAACCGCGCCTGCACCTACAAGACCAGTCCCAAGAAGCGGGGTGTCCAGACAGGGTACATTCGGACGCTGGAGCTGACTCTGTCGTCTTTGTTGGATGAAGTCCCTGGGTGCGCCGACGCTCTCGATGGCTTGTTTGGGCGTCATGGCGGCGACGCCGCGCAACGACTTTTCAACCCGAGGCGAGCGCTTCGGGCGGCAGTGCCCAGCAGCAGAAAGATTTGGAGAGACACAACCGACTGCACCGGCGTTGGCACAAGAGCCGGGCACGACGCGAGATCAACCGGCTGTTGTCGACGGATGGGTTCAGTGCGGGCGTGACACGGCCGCTGTCCGACCGGGCGGGATCCGACGAAGATACCGACACAGAGGGACCAGCGTCGACGGCGCCGGCAGCAGCAGCAGCACTCAACCGACCACCGGGGCGACCTCTGCCGTCACTTGGTCGCCTCCGAGAACACCATCCCGTCACCACTCTCCAACACGGGAACCGGCAACCACGCCGACGACAACACCCGTCTACCTCTGCCGCCCAACCACTGGCGACTGCTGGACGTCTACTTTTCCTACACCACTGCTGGTTCCCCATCCTCGAGAGACAGGATGTGCTCAAAGCGGTATACCAGTACGAGCGCGAGCTGGGAGAACAGCAGCCAACGTCAGCGCCCGCACAGGCACCATCCACAACATCGGCAGCCTCGGCAGAACTATGGAGTGTTCTTGCGCTCGCCTCGTTTCAAGATGCTGCTTCTCGACAACAACAACACCAACACCACCCCGACTCATCAAATACACTTTCTATACAACAAACCCGCGACCCATGGCCGGCCTGGTCTCCACATCGTATCTACAACGTCGCCCGCCAGATGATTCCACTCGACGACGGACCCTTTGAGATTCAGCATGCCCGTGCCCTTTTGTTGCTATCCCTCGTCAACATTGGCCGGCGACGATACACGGCTGCCCGCGTACTCATTGCTTTGTCACGACAGATTGTCCAAGATGCCGACTGTTTGTCTCGTATCAACGACTATGCACATGGCCCCATGTCTATGCGTCGAAGGATTGTCGACGCCGTGACGAGTGGCTGCTGTATTCTTGAAGCGTTTTTGTCCATTGTCCGTTTCTCCTTAGGACAGCAACTCTTACCTCCACATCACCACCATCAACAACAACAATACCGGTCACACCAGAGCCCCGGTTCTGTTTCGTCTCACACACCACACAACTGCCCCGCCGTCCCCGAAGACGGGCTCGATGAGTGGCAGCCGTGGGTCCCCTGTGTCGGCTTTGGCGTCGAGGACGCTGCTGCCTCCGAACGCAGCCCGGCTTACTCTCTCACCACATTCAACCAGCTGCACGCCCTCTTCACTTTTATGCAGAACCAGGGCACCAACGCCTCTTCATCGCCTTCCGACTACAACGACGTCATTGCCGCCGCGGCCGGCGGTTCCCAGTACGGAGCCGATGCCGATCTTGACCGTGTCCTCCGGCCGGACGTGCCCTTTTCTGGCTTTGTCCGCTCACCAGAAAGAGTGTCGGCGCCCGTGCCGTCCGCTTATGTTTTGCGCATCACTTTTGTGTGGATGCACATCCTGTTGTCTCTGTCCTCAACTCGCACAGGGGGCATCGACCACGCTCGTGCCCACTTGCTCGCCGACGTCCTCGAACAGTTTGTCGCCCGTTTTTGGTGCGGCCGGTGCACCGCCGACACTTGTCCCTTGTGTTTTGACTGTGGTAGAGCATCCGTCGTTCAAACAACTGCCGCCGCCACTGCAGCAGCGACTCTGTGCTCTGGGTGATGCTCTGGAGGCGGTATGGGATGTGCCGCAGCAGTCAAAGAAGCAGTCTACTATGTTGTCGAGCACTACTACCAATACGACATCAACGCCGCGCTCCAACACAAATGCAAATGCAAATGCAGTCCTACGGCAGAAGCTGACGCCGGGCGGCGGTGCGTCCAGTACTACGACTGCGGCACCCACACAAGCACCCACGTCGGCACCGCCTGCAGCCGTTGTCTACCAGTCGGCCAGTCCTGAAGCGGCGGCAGCAGCAGCCCATCACCAACAGCAGCAGCAACAGCAAGCAGCAGGCACAGGCACAGGGACATCACCAGGGCCAGCAACAACGACAGACGGCCCGTCACCACAGAATGTCCTTTTTGGAACAAACGCAGCCCCATCCACCCCAACAGCAGCCTCAACAGCAACCTCCTCAACCGTCACAAGATGTCAACATGTACAACGGTACTGGCGGTCCTCCTCCTCCACCACCACCGCCAGCCTTTGGCTTCCATCCTCTGCCGATATCCCCACCCAACGCCGGCAGTGTCGGCTCTGAACATCAGCAGCAGCCGTCACAGACACAACAACAACAACCGCCACCACCTCCCGGCTACCCACTGATGAGCACTCCCTACCCTGGCGACGGCATGGCCGTTGATGCGTTTGGTGGTGCGCCTGGTGCGCCCGGCACACTCGACTATGAAGCGTTGTTGGACGACTTGTCGGCGGTGGACTATCTGGACAGGCTGGACGCCGATATTGGCTCGCAGTTTATGGCCAATCTGGGTTTTGCGCCGGGCATGGACAACAATCTGGGGACCATGATGGGCGAGTTTGGTGGGCTGTAGCCGCGGACGTACGGAATACGGCCACTGGCATCATGAAGGCGGCGACTGTAGACTACAGTGTACGACTACGGAGTACGGTAAGACAGCATAGGGCTGCCTGCAGCTGCACGACTTTGTCGACTTTTGCCCACGTTGGCCACGTTTCTGTTGTGTAATAATTAAGAGCACAGACAGAACAGAAAAAGCGTGAAAAAGACGCATGAAACAAGCAATGAAAAATAAACCAAATCAAACGATTTTAAAGACGCAAAAACATCACATAATGATAATCCTTCTGAAGACCATTTTCGTCAAAAGACTGTCCACATCTGGTGATTTTCAGGTGTTGATTTTCCACTTCAAAAGGTGTCTGAGCTTGCTGTGCGTGTTGTGTTGAGTGTGTCGGTGTTGAGCGTACTGTGTTCATTCTTATTCCGATTCCGTAGAGTTCTCCGTAGAGAAGGCTCGAGTCAAAGCCCAAGCTCGACCCTTTTTTCGACCGACAGGCTTCTCCAATTCTCCAGGCTGACCTTGGCCGTCCTCTCCTCTTGTTTCTTATGCGGATAATGCCCACTTACTCAGTACACTTTGCTCTGTCTTATTCGTCTGCGTTTCTGCCGTGCGTACGGGCTTTTAATTATATGCCCGGACCTGTGGCTGGCAGGTGCTCGTGGCCCTCGCGTGTTTCGTTTTTCTCGTTTTCTCTTCTCCTCGCGTGGTTTTGTCGTGGCTTCTCGTCTTCATTCATCAGAGAACCCTTGACTTGGCAGAGATGATCAGTCTTCTTCCGGGGCAATACTGTGGCAGACAGTGGTCAGTCTACAGTGAACCAGGCCAGTCTCGACCGTCCAATAACCTCTTCTTTAACTTGTTGACCACGCGGCGAGCCAAACTTTCTCCAGTACGGAGTACTCCATACTCTATAAACTCCAGAGAACGTCTCCACGCTTTTCTGTCGTTCTCCTTCTTTTTCTGTCTCTCTTTCTGTCTCTCTGTAATTCCCTCTTTCTTTTTTCGTTTTCTTTTTCTTTTTCTTCTTCCGTCAATGCCACCCTGGCCGGCCAATCTTACTTCTTGCAATTGTCCATTTTGTCTCCCATGACACTTTTTGTCCTCCGTCTGTGTGTATCTTCTTCCCTGTCGTCTCCATGTTTTCCCCATTCTGTCTCCATCTTCTAGCCTCCACCGGAAGAACATTTATCTGGCTTGACATCTGGCTGTCATCTGGCTGATATCGAGGTGACATCTGCTGAAAATCTGATAAAATCTGGGGCCTCTTCTGGGGCCCCCATATGGAGTCTCAAGAGTCTACGTCGTAGCTGGGAAGTACTCCCTGTCACTTCGTCGGCTGTCCTTTCTCCCACTGGCTCGTGCCAGGCCACTAACACCGGACCAGTGGCTCTTCATTGTCAGTCTGTCAGTCTAAGAAAAAACCTTGACACCCACACGGCGACTCCAACGTCGCCACTTGGCATGGGTCCCTCGTTTGGGTCTCACCCATGGGGGGCCCCTGGATAAATACTCTTCCAGAACTCTGAGAGAAAAACCAACAAAAAACAAGCACGACAGCGTGACAGCGTCACACTGCAGCACAACACTGCTTTTCTTAATTGTTTTTTTTGCACATCACTACCACCACCCACGGCGAGCACGGCAAGTGCTGAATCTGGGGGGCAATCCGGGGTCATGCGCGGGGCCCATAACTAAAAAAGAGAGAAAGAGTCTAGAGTCGCCAAAGAAAGAAAAAAAGATGGAAACAAATAGCGCAGGCGAGAGTAAACTACAGGCACCCCAGACCTCACCCAGACCGCACCAACAGACGCCAATCGAGACCAAAAGCGCAAGGAACCGCAGAAGCAACAAGGCACTACCGTTAGCGTTGCTCTCTGGCTCTCTGGCTCTCCCTTTATGGCGAAAGTGGAGGAGGAACGGCCATTGGCCCACGTTGAGATTTTTCCCCGAGCATCGTGGTTGGAGAGAGTCACCACAATTGACAGAAGACAAGAGTCAAACTCAGCCTCTGCCTGTTTCTTGTCTCTTGTCTCCTCCACACACCATCTGTGGAAGAACGTTCACAGCATTTGTCGCGCGTCGAGGCTGTTGGTTGCGTCCTCAACTGCCATTGCTTTCCTGTCAATCTTTGTTTTTCCAGGACGTCCTTTCACGTCCTTTCCCATCTGATTCCTGGTTCTTGTTCTTCCCCCGTCCGTTCTTCCTCGCCCTCAACATCTCTCTCCATCTACTCATCCACCTGGGTCTGGGTTCGGTGATCCACTTCCTCTCGTCTTCTCGTCCACTTTGTTTGTTTGCCCACGCACCCGCTGTATTATTCTATTCTCCGCGTGTTCTCCGCGTCAATCTGCCTCCCTCTCTGCCTCTTCCCCCCTCCTCTCCATTCTCCCCCATCTTTCTTTCTCTTTCCCCAAACACTACCTCAACTCCTCAACCTTCTTTTCTTTCTTCCGCTTCCGATTTTCCGTCCACCCTCACACGTTTCGGCTCCTTGCTCATCCTGTTGCCATCCTTCTCTCGTCTTTCTCTCCCCACCATCACGCCCTTTCCTGGTTCCTTGTCTTCCTTCGAGCTGTTCTGTCTCTCCAGTTTCTCCGCATCCCCATGCTACCCTGATTTGGGATTGTCGTCTTTTCTTCTTCCTAGCTTGGGTTTGTGCTTCTGTTAGACCACCCCCCTACCAATCTATCAGCCTGCCCCGTTGGGATTTCTTGGCGCTCGCACGCGTCCCTTCCCCGTCCTCCATCCCCCCATCCTTTCCTATCCTTTCCTACCTTGTCTGAGTGGTGTCCCATCCAGATATATAATATCGAGGACCATCCTTCCACCATCGTCAACTTCTTTTTGTTCCTCTCATCAGCATCAACAACTTGGGATTCATCTCTTCCTGGGACTTTTCTCTTCCTTGTCTCATCCCTTCGACACTCCTAACGTCGACACTCATACATTCCTTTATACCTTTTATTTATACTCTTCACATAGTTCCTCCTCCTCTTCCTTCTCACAATGTCTATCCTTGCCCTCCGCGAGGACCGGCCGACGCCCAAGGCCGTCTACAACTGGCGCATCTATGCCTGTGCCATCGTTGTGTCCTGGGCCTCGTGCATGATCGGCTATGACTCTGCCTTTATCGGCACCACCATCGCCCTGCCCTCCTTCATCAAGGAGTTCAACCTCGACAGCTACTCCGACTCCGAACGCGCTCTGATCTCTGCCAACATTGTCTCTGTCTACCAGGCCGGTGCCTTCTTCGGCTCGCTGTTCGCCTATGCTTCTTCCTACTTTATCGGCCGCCGCAAGTCGCTCTGGCTGTTTTCCGTCCTCTTCATTGCCGGCGCCGGCGCCATGTTGGCTGCCAACGCCGAGCGCGGTGTCAACGTCATTGTCGGTACCCGTTTCCTCGCTGGTTTCGGTATCGGCGGTGCCTCCAACATGGTCCCCATCTACATCTCGGAGCTGTCCCCGCCGGCCATCCGCGGCCGTCTCGTCGGCATGTACGAGCTCGGCTGGCAGATTGGCGGCCTCGTCGGCTTCTGGATCAACTACGGCCTTACCGAGCACTACCCCAGCAACAACACCCAGTGGCTGATCCCTTTCGCTGTCCAGCTGATCCCCGCTGGTCTGCTGTTGATTGGCTCCATCTGGGTCCCCGAGTCGCCCCGCTGGCTGTTCTCCAAGGGCCGCCGCGAGGAGGCCATGAAGGTCCTGTGCTGGCTGCGCCAGCTGCCGGCCGACGACACCTACATGCTCCAGGAGGTCGCCTACATTGACGAGGATCTGACCCGCTTCCGCGACGAGGTCGGTGCCGGCTTCTGGAAGCCCTTCCGCGCTCTTAAGCAGCGCCGTGTGCAGTGGCGCTTCTTCTTGGGCGGCATGCTCTTCCTGTGGCAGAACGCTACCGGCATCAACGCCATCAACTACTACTCTCCCACCGTCTTCAAGACTCTGGGCATCACCGGCAGCAACACGGGCTTTTTGACGACTGGCATCTTTGGTGTCGTCAAGACCGCCTTGACCATCGTTTGGCTGCTGTACCTCATTGACCGCCTCGGTCGCCGCAATTTGTTGCTGTTCGGTTCGCTCGCCGGCTCCATCTGCATGTGGATCATTGGTGCTCTCGTCAAGGACGTCATTCCCAAGGCCAACCCCAACGCGGGCATGTCCTCAGGTGGTGTTGCCGCCATCTTCTTCTTCTATCTGTGGACCGCCGTCTACACACCCTCGTGGAACGGTACCCCCTGGGTCATCAACTCTGAAATGTTTGACCAGAACACCCGCTCTCTGGGCCAGGCCTCGGCCGCCGCCAACAACTGGTTCTGGAACTTCCTCATTTCTCGCTTCACCCCGCAAATGTTCTTGAAGATGGGCTACGGCGTCTACTTCTTCTTTGCCGCCCTCATGCTCTGCTCCTTTGTGTTTGTCTTCTTCCTCGTCCCCGAGACCAAGGCCATCCCTCTCGAGCAGATGGACCGTTTGTTCGCTACCAAGCCCTCCGCCAGGCCCACGTCCAGGTCATGGACGAGCTCGCCCGCATCAACGAGGTCCAGCAGTCCGAGGTCGCCGACGAGAAGCCCGCCGCCACCGCCGAGGAGTATGTTTAAGTGCCCAAATGACCGCCGAAGGCGGGCATTCTTGCACACCCTTTGTTCTGTCTTGAATTGTAGTCTACGAACTCCATTATCTCGACGTCGTTTTCCTTTTTAATCTGTATACCACTAGCAAATTAGCAAAATACCAACTTTTCTTTCTCTGTTCAAAACATGTCACCCCTTTGTGATTGGAATATTCTTTCAAACTTATGATCCGTTTCCTTTTTGCATCCGTCCTTCAAAACGTTCTTATTATAGAAGAAAGTTGATTATGTCTGAGATATTTATGGTCCATTTCAGAATTTAGTCGTCACAAAAACCCGGGAAAACCAATACTTCTTTGCCTTTTCTGTCTCCCGCAATACCTGCACAGAGGAGGAAAAAATATTCAAGCCGATTAGTCAGATTTGTCAACTTCACTTTCACTAAATGGGAAGTGCTGCATCGACCAATTAGCGTTGCCGTTTCATTGTCAACGACTACACAACAAACAACTCATCAACCATGCTTGATTGAGGACAATGTTTGGTTAGGAAACAAGAAATGGTGAAGTACTCTCTTTCATATGTGGTGATATATAAGTATTGTTTTCTTTTTCTTTTTGTGAATTGGGCCTTGCACTTGAAAATCTAGAATTTCAAGTGAATACTGGCGGGTCACCATCCTCGTCCTCGTTCTCGTCCTCATCCTCACCTCACTAAGACCGCATTGGAAGATAAAAACCAACCATTTTATTTTTCATTGTAGTTTTTGAGATCTGCAGCAATATTTTGAAATTGCAGTATATTTTAAAAGCCACACTTTTCATCGACAGGCGATTTCTTTTCTTCAACCTTGCTTTCGACGTTTTCACTCACGCCAGTTCATTTGATTTTTTTTTTTTTTTTTTTTTTTTACAAACTTTTGGATCCACGTTCTCGCTGTTGATCAAGTTCTGCTTTGTACTACTCCTCCTAAGTTCTTAAGTTGACGTAGTCATCTCGCCGCCAAAAGGCGCGCCGACAGGCCGAACCGACTTGGCACCCTTGCTGGCCGTCCGGTAGGCAGCCACAGTCTTGTCGGCCGCAGGGTTGATGGCAGCCACCATGCCGTTAGCACAATGAGCACCGACAGAGCAGTAGTAGTAGGCCGGAGCCGTGTCGTTGACCGTCACACGGAAGATGTTTTTCTAAGTTCGAAGCACGGGTTAGCAAGTCTGTGGAGCATAATAGCGTCGTGGTCTGAGATACACATACGTTTGTTGCCGACCCCGTCTCTGTGGCCGACGCCCATCCACCCGAGGACGGCGTGCACGGCTTGTCAAAGTCGCCCTTGACAGCATCGTGCACACCGCCGACAAAGTGGAACTCGACGATATCGCCCTTGGCGGCCGTGACGAGTCCGGTGTAAACGTCAGGCCGCCCTGGCCGACATCGACCACAAAAGTGGCGGCCGATGCGACGGCGACGAGGCTGAGGAGAGACGTGAAGATCATTTTGGTAAAGCGTAAAGGGTCAATAAATTATGTGCTTTGAAAAGAAAGGCTGTGGTGGATGAGCGAGACTGAGAGAGATCGAGAGATTATGAGCAGTTTATACCTGCAGACTGGGCACGTTTTCCTTACGTTTAAATAGACTTATGTCCCGTCTAAAATTATGTGCTCCTGACAGAATGGCCTAGACATCAATTAAAGTGCACACAGCCAAGAGTGCCTCCATCAGCCGTCGTAAACAACGGGCATAATCTTTATCCAAAGTTTGCGAGCCTCGGCAAGATAGCACCTTTACAAAACTCGGGTACTTCTGCTCCAACAAATAGAGTCACGTCACCTCACGCAGACCCACCGTAGATAATCTAATCAATCTCATCTCAACCATCCACCACGCAGTATGTGAGCTCCGACATCGTTGGATTAGGCTCATGCAGGTACGGGTCACATACTACGGAGTATTTATGGCTAAATGGGGGTATTAAGAGGGACTAATATACGAGTTGGGGGTTTCCCGACTCGGCACTTCAAGACACGGGATGGAAGTCCAGACTGTCCACATTTTACTCTACTTTAATGGAACTGAAAATAAAGTTGAGTGACAAGGCGTACTGGATAAGACTGTTCAAATATTTGCGTATGCCGAATGGACCAAAAAATAAATAAGTCTTAGTTTATCACCGAAAAAAACAAGAAAGTGTGAGATTAGTTTGTCGAAGGAAAGTACGGGCAGCTGAGCTGTGTGGAACTACAGGTAATGTATCAACAAGGAATTGAAATGCTAGACAGTGTGCAAAAAGGGATATCATTAAAACATTCAAAACTATGTACATCTAGTTGCTCTTCTCTGTTGCTGCAGCTCGGGATGAACTTCTTTTGAAAAGTTTGCCAGTAAATATGGCCAGAGTTTTGGGTTGTTTTTCTGCCTTCTCCGGCAAAAGAAACTTGTGTCTTCCGAATTGCGTCTCCGGCAGCAGGATCCGGTCATGACTGGCCCGATTGTTGGCAGCTGACCCAAGCTCGGAAATTGAAGCAGACGCACGGTTTGATCCGGGCTCATTGTCGCATTCTTTCATTTTGGTTTGAGGTACAGCCTCCACCTCCACTAGCGAGCGCGGCCTTGGCACTCACTCAACTTGCTAGCTATCCAGCGGGTGTCTTCATGATCCGGCCCGTAGAGCTTTTCGAAGCCTTCCAACGCTTTCTGGAGGTGTGTCTCGGCCTCTGGTTGCTTGCCCTGTCCGAAGTAGACAACGCCCAAAGTAGCAACGGCTCCCAAAGTATTGTGGTGATTGGATCCGTAGGTTTTTTTAAAGCCTGCTCGCGCCCGTAGCAACATCGTCTCTGCTTCGCGTAGCCGACCCTCCTTGAGGTATACAGCACCAAGCATAACGACTGCGATATAGACCTCTTTACTGTCCAACCGACAGACATCTCGCAGCCTTTCAGTACCCTCAACATCATGGCCTCAGCCTGTGGTTGACTGCCTTGCTCAGTGTAAACAGCGCCCAGATCAGCAAGAATTTTTAAAATCAATATGTCGTCTGACCCGAGTTTTTTCTCCGCTGCCTGTAGCGCCTGCAGACAAGTTTCTTCTGCCTCTAGCAGCCGTCCTTGCAAACAGTAGGTAGCACCCAGATTTGAAAGCGATTGAATCATTAATAGGGGTTCTGGCCTGAGTCTGTGTTCTCCGTCTAGAACCCGCCGGAACATGTCTTCAGCCTTCAAGAGCCGGTTTTGACGTCGGTAAATGACGCCCAAGTCAAGAGCTGCTTCAAGAGTCGAAATGTCGGTTGGTCTTTTGTTTTCTCGAAGCCTTGTAGTGCCCGGTGACACAAGACCTCGGCATCTGACAGAGGACCAAGGTCGCTGTATAATCTTCCCAAGTTTTGGGCTGCGGTGAGAGTCGAGATGTGGTCTAGCCCGAGAAATTTCTCTTTTTCCTGGAGTGCCCATTTGTATATGGCCTCTGCCTCAGGCATCCGGTCAGTGCTGTCGAAAATGTGGCCAACATAATAGTTTGACTCGATTAGAAGTATATCGCCCAGACCACATGACTTCAATACTTGGCCGTCAGTCGCCCACCGGTAGCACATCTCTGCATGCGGTAGAAGCCGACGATAGAGTGCCCAGCGCTGAATATTCGCAATTGTAGGACTCGACAACCAATAACAATAATTGCCAGTCGCAGGTACGCTCGTTTGCTCGCGGCGTCCTGCAAGTGCAATGCCCATCTGTGAACCACTGGGTGTAAGTTATAAACACCTTGGTGGTTATCCTGCTCGGGGTCAGGTAATGATGCTTCTACCATGGAATATTGGCGCAGAAGTCGCATTGTGTTTAAGAACGTGGCTTTATTGCCGGCAATCTTGAGCAGCCACGTAGGCAGAATCTCTTGGCCGGAGATTTTCTTAAGAAGCCATTCTGGCAACATCTCCACGTATGTAGAGGCGTCGAGAAAGATCTCGTACCAGAGGTCTTTGTTTGAGATCATGGCCCAGAGGCGGAGCAGGTTGGCGGCAGCTTCGTTTTTCTTTTCGATTGCTTCCAAAGAAATGGTCCATGTCGTCGCAACGCATCGGTTATAGCCGACCAGCTGCGGGCCAGAACCAACCTCAGGATCAAACAAATCGTTCCAATACTTGTCGTAAAGTTCAACATATGCTGCGACATCTAGTCCTGTCTCACGGCAGTATGCAGCAGCTTGGGCAAGGGCCAGAGGCAGTCCATCAAGGAGGTCGAGTAGTCTCTTGCCGGCTTCATCGAGGACTAGTACAAAAGTAAGAACACGGTTAGTTTAGAGGAAGAAGAAATGGATATCGTCGACTTGCAGAGACACGAAAGAACAACGGCATACCTAGTTCACCTCCGTACCACTTTTCATAGACTTTCTTGCTCAAGGTCTCGTCTGCTTTTTTTAGCTCCTTCGGTTCCCCGAGCTGAGCAAGTTTCAACAGCCTCGTAGTAATCAGAGCCGAACCATGGTCACCGGGCAGGTACTTATGCACATCAAAGGTGCTAGTCGTGCCGCCCTGCTCTTCGTCCAGGTCGACGTTGTCAAAGATGAGAAGCCAGTCGGTGTTATTCGGTCGTGCAAGCCACTCCAGTACGTCTGTCACTACAGCGTTGAGGTCTTTCTCGCTGCTGAGACTGCTTGTCCGGCTGGATTCTGGAATCTGACCTTGCGGAATCCTGCGTGCACAAGTGGCAAGACTTTGGCGCAAACGGTCTTCAGATCGACTGTCGAGCCAGAAGATGGAACTGAAGGTGTTTTTGTGGCGACGAGCAAAGTCAGCAGCCAGCTGTGTCTTGCCAATTCCGCCAAGTCCGTGGATCACGAAGATTTTGCGGCGCTGGCATTCTTGGGACCGGCTCAGTCGTTGTGGAAGGAGGCACCCTTCGATTTCAGCCGTGTCGCCGCCTCTGGCAACAAAGTGCTCTGACGCAGGCACGCCCTCGAGACTGAATACCGTCCGGTAAGGTCCATGGTCTTGTGCACATAATTTTAGCAACATGTCAAGTCAAGATAAAAAGGAGGCAAAAAAAAAAAAAAAAAAACACAGTATACATTTCGAAACAAAACGAAGGTAAAATAAAAGGAAAAACTAACATTGTCTTCCAATGAGGCTTCGTGCACAGTCCTGCATCTGACCGAAGACTGTCTGCGACGCAACATAGTTCCGAGTGGCCGCGGCAATCACCTTCTTCTTCTTTGATTCTTCCAGGCCAACGTCTTGCAAGCCCTGGTCCACGTTGAAGCGAAAGTACCGTTTCTCGTTGTACAGGCTGGCCTTGTCGCGATGGAACTGCTGTGCCGTTTTTTCTGTTTCCGTGGCGAGTTCCGTGAGTGTCGACATGATGCCGAGTGCATCATCGCGAACTGGCTGTAGGCTGGGCACACCGGTCCCAATTGACACGATGCACTGCAGTTTCTGCAGTAGATGCTCGGCACCCCATATATCTTGGGCCTGATTCCACAGGTCATAGATGGGGTTGTTTGCTCCCATCGCGCCATCCACAAACTCCTCATCAAAGGGACCGATAGAGATCGGGTCGAAGAAGCTTGTGGCCGCAGACGTGGCACGGCATGCCTGCCACACCTTTGTCGAGTTCAAAAGGTCAGAGTTGTCATTTCGTGGGAGCGGTAGCTTGCCAAGCAAACTGTATGGGAGGTCTCTTTGCTCGTAGCACAGACGAAACTAATAGAATGCTAAGCGTAAGTGAAGATATTCACGTCTTAAAGCACATATAGAAGAAAAATCAAAATGAGCTAATAAGGAGAGAAGAAGAAAGAAAGAAAGGAAAAGGAAAGAAAACCACTCACACTTTGCAGGGCGCAGCAATGTCCTTGAGAAGCACATCATCATCGAGCCCACGCTTTCGAAGAAGTTCTTTGATGGTCTGAGCAAGCTTCTCTGCGTCAAACCGGCCTTGGATCTGGCCGTTGATCTTGAGCCGATGACTTGTCTTCGTAAAGACTCTGTCAGAAAGGGCCGTATAAGCTTCGATGCACTCGTCCACAGACATTCGAAGACGACCGAGCATGATGGCTATGAGCCCACCGGTGCTCGTGCCGCCAATCATGTCAAAATAGTCGCAGGGAAGCGGCGGTGAGTCGGCATCCACCGTCTCCATGAGCCTCCGGAGGATCATGAGCGATGACAGGCCCCGAACGCCGCCGCCGTCGAGAGCAAGAAGCCGGATCTGGTCGCCCGGCATAGTGAGGAGACTGCAATATACTTGCAATGAGTCTGAATAGAAGAAAAGAGAGGGGCAAAAAAAAACACGGACTGCGTTTGGAAGAAGGAGAAGTTAACAAATTTTAGGACTCGCGAGGAGAAGGAACCCTATGATCAAGTTTTGGGCCGCAATCCTGGCCTTATCCCTCCTCATGAGCTGGCAGCATGCGGCGGCAAGCCTTGGCCGCCCATTGGAAGAGTCTCTCACGAAGATGGTGGCTGCTTCGCCTCAAAATGCAAAGTGCAAAAGTGCAAAAGTGCAGAAATACAACGCATGCATATGCCACTACTGAAGTCGTTGCCCGATCCTTCATGTTCCATACTTCCATATTTTTGTCGTCTTACCGCCCGCGTAGAAGCCACCAGAAACAGAAACTTCACTTTCAGCCAACAGGCCATGCAAGCCTATTGTGGTGGTGATGTGTTGCCTGGTTTCCGTTGGCTGCGGTTGAAACGGAGCTGATGTGCCAACGGCCAACAGCCAATCGTTGTCGATGGCGATGCGCCCGTCCCTCAAACTGCACTTCATGCTGAGAAAAAGCAGCACTGTCTGGATTTTACCGCCGAGGCGTGGTGTATTCGGCATGTTGAATGGGAGCTTGCCCAGCCTGTGTGTTTTGACCGGAACATGAATTCAGTACATATCTTCCGGAACCAGAGATATCAAATGAAAAAAAAAAATCGCGTTTTATCAAGGCATTTTTGCGTCTGATAACTGGGAGTAGGACCTCCATACGTCGTACTCATACAATGAAACAAATATCCAATCTATCAAGAAACCAATTCAAGTTACTTAAACACAACTGTCATGGTAGTTCACAGGTGGGATGGGAAAACTTGACACGTTCGCAGTACACGGTCATTGCGCATATGTATTCATTATGAAAGGAAAAAAAAGTAGCTTCAAACTCACTATGCGACAAGTACTACTTATTTCATGGCCTTTTTGTTTTGCATTATTTCCTATTTATACGTCCTGTGGGTGAAGGTAATGTTGGGCACAGTCTCCTCACGTCTCATTTCATCACGTACTGCAAAGCACGAGCCACACAGATAGGGGTCAATATGTAGTGTGGCGTTGCAGACAGATGCAACCAAAGAGACCCAAAATGAGCAACGTGAAACGAGAGGGGAGAGGCTGGGCTCAACGGAGTACATGAAACACAAATGGGAGAGGCTGGCTCCAAATCACAGGGGAGGTGATTGACAGAAAATCCCCCCGAATGAACTCTGAAAACAATATTCGGGTAGACCCGTCACAAGAGCTACGCGAGAGTCGCTTTGAAAAAAGTGGTGCGACTAAGGGGGTCTTTATTTTCTTTTTCTTGTTTCTATTTTTCTTCTGGAACAAATGACCCCGGACT
The DNA here is from genome assembly GCA_016097105.2 of Sporothrix variecibatus. NCBI lineage: Eukaryota > Fungi > Ascomycota > Sordariomycetes > Ophiostomatales > Ophiostomataceae > Sporothrix > Sporothrix variecibatus. The sequence goes on from JADMNI010000005.1 coordinate 3,841,144, forward strand.
TCTGTATTCTGGTGGAGTTTGCTTCCATTTTAAAATACCCAGCGCGAACATGGGCATTCTTGGCGTCCCCCTAGTCCCTGCTCTTTGACAGCTCTTGAGCAATATGAAGTCGTAGTAGTGCTATCGATACGTCGTATTTCTCTGCTTCATTGTACACATACACTGTCCAGATTGCCGAGTACGTTCAACTGTTCCCCCGTGTTTTTTCCTTTATGGTAACTCGTACTCCGTAGAGGCTAAGGCTGACCGAGTTTCGTGTGGCTCGGTGCCCCCGCGAAAAAGGGTCTTACAGGGTTCGACGGGGTTAGAAAGGGCTGCGCAGATTGCGACATGGAAAGGGGACCAACGCAAAAAAGTGACCGAGGACAATTGAGAGCGTCAATTCAGCCACAACTCATCGTTCAAGTCCATGTCCCTCGAACCTCGACATCTGTCTAAAAGGTAATGTATGAGTTTCACGTATCCCACCAGGTTCCCTCTGAGGAAAACCAATGTTACAGCAGGTGCTTCACATTGGAGCCGTATCTGCACCCCGTATCGTATTGTGGCAGCATGTCAGGCTGCCTCATGGTATCCTGTATCTTCAAAGGAGTTCCGCACGCCGGACAGTGAACTTGCGTGAAGTTAAAAACAGGCACTGGCCGCGGCCTCATATGGATCATGTCTGACTTGGAATATAAATCGTGCGTTTTTTTTTCTTTTTCTTTTTTAATCTACCTATACTCGAACATCGTGTCATTCCCCAGCTCAACTTTCCCTTTTCTCTTTTTCTTTCTACCTTCCTCTATTGCGCAACATGTCTTCGTATGTCATATCATGCAACGGCGGTTACATATTTCCGTCGCTCGTCAAAGTCCGATGCTTCCTCGACCTGAAACCACCCTATGACGTATGCCAAAATTGCAAGCGGCGTCGCGATGAACGTCATCTATCGAAATGCAAGACGGGGGTCCCAGATCTGCTCAAGTTGCTGTTTAAATCAGAAGTACCTTCTCCAGAAGGGGCAGATCTTCTACGCCGTCTAAGCAAACTCGTCGTCTGCAAATGGGACAATTGTCAAAAAGAAGGGGCACATCATCGCTTGTACGAAACATGGTGCGACAAGCTGTGGAGGCATCACGTGCGGGCGCACAAGCTGAACCCAGAGGATTTCGAAAGCAGACCGACTGAGTTTACGAAAGAAGAATGGGAAAGCGCGATTGGGCAGGACGATTCGTCGTCTTATTCGGCGCCTGGATCGGAGGACGATTCGGCATATTGGTCGAGCAACGAAGCTCACTCACTTCCAAATCCGAATTGCGACCCGGATGACGGCCCCGACGCTGATTCGGACGATGACAACAGTACAGGCGGGCATGATGTCGACAGCACAGAGCAAGACGATGCCCCCATCAAGTCGGAAGCAATACCAGAGACCGAGCCTTCATTCAGCGAATTTTTAAAACATCTATCGCACAACGAACACCGCAATAAGCTTCTCGAACTCATGATGCAGAACATCGCCTCCGACGAGAACCGCTGCCAGGCTACATCTACGGCTACCGTCGATCCGACTGTCGTGGCTATATCAAGATTGGCTACATCAAGGACGACGACGAAGACGACGACGAAGACGACGGCAAAGACGAGCCACAGACGACAATCGCGGGGAATTCTATCAGCGACTCTCCCAAAAAAAACCGCCAAAAAGAAGAAGAAAAGAACACTAAGAACCGTCGAAACACGAATGGCCGAGTGGAGAAAGAGCTGTGAGCACGAAATCATTCCAGTTATCAGCACGCGGATCGAGTGTCATGCGATTCAGAGAATCGAGAGCCTCATCCACACGACACTGCGCGAGTATCGACGAAAACAAGATCCGCCATGCGAGCCGTGTCGGCAGCGCAGCAAGGATGGCCAAGGGGGACAGCACGATGAGTGGTTCGAGGTCGATGAGGACAAGGCACGAGAGGTGGTCAACTTTTGGACGCGGTTTGCCCAGCTGCAGCCGTACAACCTGGGCCGACTGACCGATTTCTGGCAGGAAGACATCAGTCACCAGCGGAATGCCAAGAAGTTTTTCCCAACGGATTACCCGGTCATGAGTTGGATGGGAGTGATGAACCTGTGGATAGAGCAGTTGGAAACGCGTAAAAGCCCCCACAGGTGGAAAGTGTGAGGTCAACTGTACGATATGGATACGGATATGGATATGGGGTTTTTTTTTTTTTTGTTCTGTACGATAGGATACGCGTTTGGCTACTTGTCTGTTTTTCTATTTGTCTTCTTTCGCATTTCTGGAGATTTCCTAATATGTTAGCAATTTAAGTTAGTTTTCTTCCCTATTCTCGCAATGGTATCGTACGTGCTGGCCTTGGCTGGCATTTGCACCTGTGATCGAGGGGTAAAGCTTGATGATAAGTCTATTAGTGGCTCTACTGATTTTTCATTCTGACCCAATTCTTATGTGTTCGCCGCCTATCCGCCCCCTCACTTCAGATCCGGCAACGACTGCTCGTACTTCATGTAGTCGGCAATCTCGTCGTTGAGCTCCTTGGCGGCTTCACTCGAGATGGACACAATGGGCGGCCGCGGGGCACCGCCGTAGCCGTGGAAGTGGTCGAGAATGGACTTGAAGCCGGGAATGGCGCGCTTCGTCAGGCTCCAGTCGGCCTTGGCCAGCGCCTGCTGAGCCGCCCGGGCTTTTCGCAGGTCGCCGCTCTGGACGGCCAGGTTGTAGACCTCGACACAGGCGCGGGGAAAGACGTTGGCAGCGCCGACAATAGCTCCCGTACCACCAACAATCACGGCCGGCAGAATAAAGTCGGCGACACCGGAAAAAGCAAAGTAGTCACCCTCCTTGGGAGAGAGGTTGACCTCCGAAACAGTCGTGGGAATGTCGTTGATGACGCGGGCCATCTTGCCGACACCGCCGCAGGTAAACTTGGTGCCGACAATGTTCTTGTGCTTGGCTAAACGCAGGAGAGCGTCGGAATCCAAATCGAAACCGGCAGCGGCAGCTGGGTAGTTGTACAGCACGACAGGCAGGGGGCTCTCGTCGGCGACGAGCTCAAAGAAGCGCTCAATGCCGGCCGGACCCATGGTGGCACCACCACCACCGACGAATGTGGGCGACAAGATCAGGACGGCATCGGCACCGGCAGCAGCGGCATCTCTCGTCAGGGCAAGCGTACCTGCCACGGAGTTGGCAGACGTGCCTGCAATAATGGGTACCGATGTGAAACCGGCGGCATCGATGGCTTCACGTGTAATCTTAACAACAGCAGCACGCTCATCGTTTTCCAAAAGAGCAGCCTCGCCGTTGGAACCGTTGCACACGAGACCTGTGCATCCTGCGCGGACAATGCGGACGGCATGTTTGGCGATGGTGGCGGCGTCGAGAGGACCGGGCTTTTCACTCGAGGATGTGCTGGGGGGGGACAGGAAGAAAGTCTGGGTCGGGGCGTAGATGCCCGGGACGAGAGAGCGGACCATTGTGAGGGTGGGTGTGTGTTGTATTGTGGCGTGGTAGTGAGGTAGTATCGTTGTGCTCTTAAATCGAGTGTTGCTGATGGCGATGTTAATATTGTCGGAATACGATCCTTGGATACAATGTTTACTGGTAAAGATGAAGCTTTTTGTTAGGTCAAGTCAGCTGTTTAGCTATCGACTATCGACGATAGGTCATTGCATTCTGCGGAGCTCCTCCCAGCTCGTCATTTTTTTTTGGACCTCGTCTATTGTCAAGGACTTCCATTTCTTCTTCGAGGATACTCCGCATCGCATCGCGCCACGCCGCAGTCGGAGTTGTTGAGACCGATCGTGTCCCTCTTTTCTTTTACAATTTTTTTTTCAATCTCTTTCTGGTGATCTTCCCCACATCGACGCGTGACCCCAAGAAACACGCTTATGTTCTCCTCTCTCGTTTAAATCCTTCCAATAAAGGCAATTATGCTGTCATTGTGTCCCGAGATCATGTTGACACTCACCAAACGAGCTTTCTCTCCCTGTCGCGTCCGGGGTACGGCGCCATGGCACTGCCGCATCCCTGCTAGTCTTCTTTTGGGTTGTTGTCGTGCAGACTGAGTGCAGGTTTCTACAGTCGTCTTGCAGCGTAGCCGTCGCGTGTAGGCGGCACGGGTGTAGGCGGCGCGCTCAAGGCTGGGTGGAGTCTAAAAACAAAGTGGGAAATACCCTGGCCTAGTGAACGGCTTGTTGACGGCTTGACGGCATGCGGTTAGTGGTGCGTGGGTGGAGACGAACGACTCTTAACTGGCCTTGAATCGTGTGCAAGTTGTCTCTTTCCCCAAGTTTGTCCCTTCTGTCTGCTGCTTGTGGGGTTCCTCCGCATCAGTTGATTGATGGGCACACTACAGATTTGGATTGCCACGCTGCCACGACTCGTCAACTTTTTTTTTTTTTTTTTTAATGTGGATGAGGTAGTACAGCGGTCTCCCGTCGGCCCTTGCTACTCCGCTGTCTCCGCGGTCGCAGGGCCAGAGAGGACAACGATCCAGATGCGCCGAGACGGGGGTCGTCCGTTGACGTGTGGAGGGAGAGTGTAAGCTAGCTGTACTCGTGTAGCTTTTCTTTTTCTTTTTCTTTTCTTGTTCTGTTCATGTATGACCTTACTTTTAATGCCCGTCTTTATTCTTACTGATATCTTTTTCTCATATTCTACCATTTCTGTTTCAGTCCTATCTGCATTCTCTCCTCTTTGATTTTCATTTCCATATTCTTCAACAACAGAGAGAATACCTACCCCTCTCTCATCAACAGCATTCTTCATAACCTCTTCAACAAACTCCTTCACAACACGCACAATGGGCTCCGTTGCTACTCCCAGCCTGTCGGTCAACGACGTCACCATCACCGGCTTCACGGTGACGGACATCCGCTTCCCGACGTCGCTCGACGGTGTCGGATCTGATGCCATGCACGTCGGCACCAATGGCTCGCACCCGTACGTGCGTCTCGAGACGAATGTCGGCGGTCTGGTGGTGGGCGAGGGCATTGCCTTTTCCAATGGCCGCGGCAGCGAGCTGGTCTGCATGGCTCTCGACATTTTTGCGAAGCGTGTCGTCGGCAAGACAATGCACGAGCTCACACGCAACATGGGCAAGACGTGGCGGTACATGGTGGCGGACAGCCAGTACCGGTGGATTGGCCCCGAGAAGAGTGTTACGCACCTGGCAGTGGCGGGTGTGCTGAACGCCGTTTGGGATCTCTGGGGCAAGATTTTGGGCAAACCGGTTTGGCAGATTGTGTGCGACATGACGCCCGAGGAGCTGGTGGGCTGCATCGATTTCCGGTACATTACGGACGTCATCACTCCCGAGGAGTCGGTCGAGATCCTCAAGAAGACACAGGTCGGCAAGGCCGAGCGGATTGCCGAGGCGCTGGCCAACACGGCCGTCCCCGCGTACACGACATCGCCCGGCTGGCTGGCGTTCTCGGGTGACCGCATGAAAGAGGTGTTGCAGGAGACAATCGACCAGGGTTATACCGTCTTCAAGTTCAAGGTCGGCTCCAACCTCGAGGCTGACCGCACCAAGCTCAAGGCCGTCCGCGATGTTTTGGGTTACGACAAGGGCTACCAGATTATGATTGACGCCAACCAGGTCTGGAGCGTGCCCGAGGCCATTGACTACATGAAGCAGCTGGTCGAGTTCAAGCCCGTCTTTATTGAGGAGCCCACCAACCCGGACGATGTACTGGGCCACGCGGCCATCCGTAAGGCACTGAAGCCGTACGGTGTCGGTGTCGCTACCGGCGAGGCCGCCCAAAACCGCATCACGTTCAAGCAGCTCCTGCAGGCCGAGGCACGGATGTCTGCCAGATCGACGCCGTGCGTCTGGGCAGTGTCAACGAGTGCCTGGCTGTCATGCTGATGGCCTACAAGTTTGGTGTGCCCTGCATCCCGCACAACGGCGCCATGGCCTGACAGAGTTGACTTCCCACTTGTCAACTATTGACTACGTCGCCGTCAGCGGCAACAAGTCGATGCTCGAGAACGCCGACAGCCACCGCGAGAACCTGCGCCACCCCTCGCAGATTGTCAATGCACACTATGTTACTCCGTTGGCTCCTGGTTACTCGACGGGCTACACCGACGAGGCCCTGGAGAAGTACACCTACCCGACGGGCTCGTTCTGGCAGAGCGGACATTGGTCTGGAAAATCAGTGCCCAGCCGACGGGTGGTGAGCTGTAGTTGTGAATGAAAAAAGGGAAAAGGAAGACTAAATAATAGACATAGATTGCATTAGTTATATTTTCAAATTTCAAGTCACGTCAAATGAACTTTTCATTGTATCCACATCTTGTAAGAGTCGCAGGCATTTTGTTAAAAGTTGCAAAGTGTTCAAAATGTCTTGGTGTAGTTTGCAGAGTTTTGTTTGATTGATTGCGTTATCATTGCGCGTCACTCGTTTTCTGTTCTTATTGTACGCTAAAATTACACCCTCGACAGAATTCTTTGCTTCCTCTGCATATCTTCCAGAATCGAGACAACTGCCTCCAGACTCGCCATCTGCCATGTTCGAATATTACGGATGGCCACCGTCTTGCAAATCGTCAATGTCTGGCACCAGATGCTTCAGCTGTGGACAAATCGATGACAGTGTGACCACGACAACAGCTGCCAATGAACTTAACGAAAACGTCCATGTGTATTGTGAAGGACGCTGAATTATGTGTGTGACGTTTTAAGATGTAGGACCGACAAGAATCGATACACAATGCTGCTTTCTCGAGGATGGACTCGGGCAGAGGACGCGGCCGACGGTGGCAGGCTGACAATGTAAAGAACAAAAGGTCGGTAGAATGATGTGCCGTGCGGCCAAAGTAGCGGATCCTCAGCACCAGCTGCCGGTCTGTATGTCCTGCTGGTGCAGTCCCCAACTGTGGCCGATACAGTTTCTGGAATGGAGGCATGCCACAGGTCCAGCTGTCTTCTCAGCTCATCACACACCGTCTGCATCGCCACGATTTCTTCCGTTGTGAAAATTGTCGGTTGTCATCAGAGCGGCCGACGACAGCCGGAACAGATTCTGTCGGATGGGATACAAACAGTTGTGGATGCGGTTGAGGAGGCGTCTGATACTGATCTCGGCGAGGTAGCAGGTCGACTGCAGTGGCTCGAGGTTGTCACAGCTGGGCAGACTGGTCTCGTCCGTCAACTGCTGGAGACTGCTGCGGGGCAGTTCCAGTTCAGCAAGACGATCACACTCCAACAGGAAACAAGACCAAAATAGTCTTAGTAGACTCTCGTAGGCAGCCGGTGTTTGTTGGCTTTGTAGTGCTTCCAACCCAGACAACTTGAATTGCAGGATGGTCGAGGCGGAAAAAATAAAGCCGCCAACTGTGGAGGGGCGCACGATAAAGGCAAAATAGTTGCTAGCCAGGACCAGAGCCTGGGCCAAGATGGTCGAGTAGGAGAAAGACCATTGCCGAAACGAGATGAGTGTTGGCAAGGCATGTTGCATGTATTCCATGCCCGGCGGGTTTGTTCGAAAATCGGCAGCATCAGGTGACGACATGGCAACGGCACCAATGGCCAGGACAACCATGCACAAGGCGGACTCAATGTTGCTGAGACTGGAGTCGGCACCAAAGCTGGCATAGAGTGCACGGAACTCGGCCTCATCCAAGACAGGATGGCTCTCGTGGGCCATTGAGAAAAAGGCAGACACGAGTAGTCCGTGACCTCCCGGCCAAGTGGTGGTAGTGGCCGTGTCGCTTGTGATGGCCATGCATCAAACGACAGTGCTTGTGGTAGAGGATCTCTTTGACTCAAGCAGGAAGAAGAGGTCTGGCGGGTTAACCTGCGCCAATCAAGGCCTTCCATCGCCGGCAAACTCAGCAGATAGCTTGAACGACGTCTTTGTGCTTCAAACCGGACATCGTGAGAGGAGGCACACCGGCCATGTCTTCTGCAATATCAATGTTTGTCAAAGGTAATGGCGTCAAGGGCACGCCATGTGGGATATCGACAGCGAAGCCATCGACCGATCGTCCGCCGACGGAAGCCTGTCGGTAAGGATGCGCCGTGGCCGTGCCATTGCTGTGAGGTCCGCCATGTCCTCCACCAGCTCCAGCCAGCGTCAACAGACTGTCTGCCTGGCTCTCGAGGATGGCCTCAATGTCTCGGAAGCCGGCTCAAAATTTCACGGCTGCCACCGGATGTGTCATGCGCTGTGATGGCGCGTCGTCCGTACTCGCAGTCTACCTGTGCTTCCAAGCAGTTTTGGCATGATGGCTTGCCTGCATTGCAGCGGCGTTTCCTACAGTGTGCGTAGCAGTTAGTATGCATACTCTGTATGTGGGACATCGAACGAGGGGAGGGCCAAAAAATACCTGTGCCGGCAGTAAGTACACGCCAAGGCTACCCTTTTGCGGTTGAAGCTCATACTGAGGAGGAGAGGAGGAGAACAAAAAGAGAGAAAAAAAGGGGACGAGGAGAAAGGAAAATAATGCTCCGGCAAATGGCAATTGTCCGCCTGCCCGTCTTCCTGTCTGTGGGCTGTCCAGCCTGTCAGCAGCTACGAGACGCGTGCATGGGAGGCGTCTTCCTTCCAGTCTGCGGTCGTCTGTGGTCGGCTGTGTTTGTGTTGTTTGGTTGAAAGGGAAAGAGGCGGCATCTGTCGGGGAGAGGCGCCAGGCGACATTGCGCCCCTATTATATGAGCCCGTCAAATAGCGGGGAGAACAGCAACTGCTGGAGACACCTAAAATGCTGGGGGCAGAAAGACGCCGAAACACGCTGCCAGAGTGGCTGTCAGAGTCTGTATTTACTGCCCTTTTACTGACAGACTCCCTGGATGAATGCAAACGCTAATCCACGTTAGTGCCAATAGCGTTGACCACAAACCAGAGAACAGTCGCGTGGTCTGCCGAATATTGTGGGGAGGAAAGAGGAGGAAAGAACGAAAAGACGCTGCGGGCGAAAGGCAAAACGGGTGAGAGGCTAAGGGTCATGGAGAGAGACTCGAGGTGAGGGCAAAACATCGGTCAAAGACTGGCTCACAGTTGACAGCTGACAAGGAATGGGGAGTGGTGGAAGAGGAAATAGGAGAAGTGAGAACAAACATACAACGCTAAAAGAAGAGCTGAGAAGGCTCGGCAACTGGATCGTGATTCCGCAAAGACTGAGAAAAGACCGAGAAAATAAAATGAGAAAAATCGGGAGAATATTTCGCAACGTGACTACGAGGCTACAGTCTAGACTGTGCTCACCACTTCTGCGCATATTGCATGGGAGCGAGTGAGGCATTCAGTCTATTTTGCATCTGATTTTCTTGGCAACAGTATCGTATCAATTAACGGCTATGAATTACAACGACGATGAATCCTCTCAATTACAGTGCACTTTGAACATTAACTGCATTGTTCGGGACTATTGTCACTTTCAGCACACTTTATTGCAAGCAAGAATATTCTCGTAAAATAGTATTGATTGGGGCCGTATTGTACACGCTATTTACGCTTTTGATTACATCCGAGGCGATACCAGCCTAGTCAAAACAACAAAGTAGAGGGCTATCAAAGATAAGGACAGACAGAATCGGTCAGAGAGTGTCGAAGAGGCGAGAGAGATACAAAAGTATTCGCTTCGCTCCGCTCATACTTTTATGCTCGTCCTCTACGCCTCCTCGACATGCTTGCTGCCGACCTGCGCCTTCTTCGTGTCCAACACCTCCTGACCCAGCTCCGACGCCTCCGCCGCCGCAATGCGCTCGTTCTCAGCATCGATAAACTGCTGGGGACGCTTGCGGTTGGTGAGCGCGGGCTTGCCAAAGACAAAGATGCTGGGGTTGCTGATGAAGATCTGGTCCATGTCCTCCAGGGTACGGCGAGAGGTCTCAGGGTACAAGCAAAAGACAATGGGGAAGTAGGCCCAGCAGATGATGGCAAAGATGAGATAAAAGGCCCAGCCCAAATTCTTGACACCGGTAGCGGTGAACTGTGTAACGGCAAACGAGCCGATCCAGTTGGTAGCCGTGGCCGCAGCAGCACCGCGTGTACGCCACGACAGCGAGTTGATCTCCGAGTTGAAAACCCAGGGGACCTTGGCGAACGAGGTACCGTAAGTAAAGTAGTACAGGAAGAACATGGAGGTTCGTGACGTTGCCCAGAATACGTTCTTGGAGGGATCGTTCTTGGCGCCCAGCAGAGTCAGAGCAGAAATCAGATAGGTCGAGCCCATTGGACAGCGAGCCGTAGAGCATCAGCTTGCGGCGGCCAACCTTGTCAATCAGCATCAGACAGACAACAAGCACTGAAGAGATACACGACACTGTTGATGGCCGTAAACAGACGCGCCTTCTTCTCGCTTGAAGCCCAAGCTCGTCTCCAGAAGCGTCGGAAGGTAATATCCTAGTGCATTGACGCCCGAGAATTGCTGCATAAGCTGTGTGCCGCACGACAAAATGAGGCGGCGGAGGGTCTGGTCACGGCACAGCAAGACGTTCCATGATGGGCATCTGGTCGCGGCGCTCGAGAGCCAGTGTCTGGCTGATACTCAGGAAAGCGGCAGTGACGGCAGGATCGTGGACAGAGACACCGGACCCTCGAGACGGGCAAGAATGGCAAGAGCCTCCTCGTGACGGTCCTTGAGAACCAGCCAGCGCGGCGACTCGGGCACAAAAAAGAGCATCGGCACCACAATCAGCGGGAAGATGAGCTGCAGAGCCAGGGGCAGGCGCCACTGGAGCGGGCCACCCTGGAAGTAGATGCCAAAGTTGATCCAGCTGACCAGGCAGAAGGCAGCGGTGTTGCACCACGAGCCGAGAGCACGAGCTTGCCGCGGACGCTCGACTTGGAGCACTCGGCCTGGAAGACGGGGCAGACCGACGACGTCATGCCCATGCCGTAGCCATTGATGACACGGCCGATGATCAGCTGGGGCAACTGGAAAGGACGAGATCTGGAGGACGGCACCGACAATGTTGCAGGTCATGCCAATAATAATCGACTTGCGGCGGCCCAGCTTGTCGCCAAAGGTGAAAGCGGTGATGGCGCCAACGAAAGCACCGAGCGAGAAGCATGACGAAGTGATACCGGAGATGTTGGACTTGAGCGTCTGGGGGAATTGCTTCTTGAAGTCGGCCGACACAAGCACGCCCGAGAAGACGCCCTGGTCGTAGCCGAACCAACCAAGTGAGACGGCATTGACAATCGTGATGGCGACCATCAGCTTGAGGCCGCTGAGGCGCTGATTGAGGGCGACCATTGTGACGGTGGAGGAGTTGTCGGAGAACTATGTGTTGTTGTGCTGAGTATATAAACGAAAAAAAAAGAGTAAAGGAGTGATAGAGAACACTCTTGCCAGTGTCCGATGAAAAGACTGGATGAAGGCTGAGAGATGGAGAGAAGAGAGACAAAAAGATCGTCACAACAGACGGACGGGGTTGAAGCTCATATATAGACGATCGACAACAATGGGGACGTGTGATTGCAGGAACCAGATGAGATGGTCCTGTGAGGAGAACTGTGTGGTAGGGTTGGCAGGGTGGTATGAGGAGAGTACGAGAACAAAAAGACAAGGAAGACAAGGAGAGGGCGGCACGCGGCAAGGCCTGCAGCTCAACCGAGTTGGGACGACAAGACGGGGGTGGTGGAAGACGGGGTCTGGGGAGAAGAGAGACGAGGGAGAAGAGAGACGAGAGAAAGGGGATGCAAGCAAGATGTGGCACGCGAAGACGAAGATGTTTCCACGCGTGGAAGAACGCCAGAACACAAACGTCCTACTACTGCTCAATGCATCTGTCTACCACGCTTGCCAAGGCTGGGGCGCATCTCCGAGTCCAAGCGAGCGGGTTGATGTTGGTGCCGATGGTGAGCCGAGAAATGGCAGAAAAGCAGAAAAAGATAGGACGCGAGAAAGAATCGAAGGATGCAGTGCTGGTGTTGGACGAAAACGGGAACAGCGACAGACTGAACACAGACTGGAGAAAAACTGGAGACAATAGCATGGGGACAACATGGAGTCAGAAGATGGAGAGACCGGGGCCCAGCCTGGGGTACGCCGTGCTTGTGTGCGTGTGTGCGTCTGCAGTGCAGGTGAAGGTGCCAGGACCGTGGCTAGCTTGTGCCTGGCCCCTGGTAGCCTGCAAATTGTTCCCATGCACCCAGGCTCAACAGGCTTTGTTTCGATTTTCTTATGGGGTTTTTTGGTGTATTTTTTCTTCTTTTTTCGTTCCTTCCTTGTCGGTGGCGTCGTCTGCTGTCTTCCTTAGCGCGGCGGCGGGTGTGGGCGGCAGGCAGGTGCCGCTGGGGACAGTCCTGGGACCACCATTACGGTTGTGCGCACGCCGCTGTTGCCCACTCAGGAAATGGGGTCCCTCCAATTGCTCGTCTTGGTGCTTCCCCACCTCCGCGTTCCCCTGGTTGTTGGTCGCACCTTCCCCCTGTTCTCCAACTGATCAATGACAACACCGGTTGGGCACAGAACGGGAAAGAGCAACCAAGAATCAGTAACTCCACCTGGGGGGAGGTGGAAGACATTCTCTCATTCTCGGCATCCTCCACAGAAACTACACTTAGAAGCTATCAGCCCGTAACCTCTTGCCACCAACGAGAGTTCTTTCATAACCTCCATCGCACCCTAACATTGCGTGCCGCGGACCGACGCACGTTTTTTGTTCTTGGCGTTGAGAGACGGCACAAAACAGGCAAAAAGCGAAAAGAGGCAGTAAAATAAACGAAAAGTCAAACAAAGCACGCATCAGAGGACATCATCCCCAGGGTCCAGATCCTTGACGAGTCTTGACAGATCTGCAACAAATTGTGGCAGCTCCAACTTGACAGTGCTCCAACTTCACCCCCGAGACTCCACAACTCCACGGTGGCGCGGCATTGACAAGTTTGTTCACATCTATTGACTTTGGTTTGCTTGGCCTGACTTGGGATCACTTTACTCCGTACTCCGTACTACATACAACTCCGCATATCGGAAGACGTCAGGCCACAGTCCTTGCAAGATCAGAGTTGTGTGTCAAAGTCAATCTCTTTCACAACACAACTCGTACCCAACAAATCGACAACACCGCCTCGACCTTCCTGTTTCCCCCGTTCCACAACACACACCACAATGTCTTCACCGTGAGTTCTTTCCCGCGCTGTTAACTATCTCAATGACATATCGTTCATGTTCCGTAGAGGCGCCCACTGACACACCTTCTCATCTCCAGACAATACGTCCTCGTCACCGGTGCGACCGGCTTTATCGGTGCCCATGTTGTCGATGTCTTGCTGTCGCGCGGCCTGCGTGTTCGCGGTGCCACCCGTTCGCCGGCCAAGGGTGAGGCCATGAGAGACGCCCGCCCGCAGTACAAGGACAAACTTGACTTTGTGCAGATTTGTGACTTTGCCCAGCCCGGCGAACTGTCCGAGGCTGTTGCGGGCGGCATCGACGCCGTCATCCACGTGGCCAGCCCGTTTACCTACGACACGACCGACAATGAGAAGGAGCTGATCATTCCGGCCATCAACGGTGTCAAGGTTATCTTGAGTGCTGCTGCGTCGTCTGGATCGGTGAACCGTGTGGTGGTCACCTCCTCGTTCGCCTCAGTCCTCGACGCCGACCGCAAAGACCGTGCCAACGGCGTCTACTTTACCTACACGGGCGCCGACTGGAACCCGCTGACGTACGAGGAGTCGGTTGACAAGGCAACGAGCGCGGTCATTGCCTACCGCGGCAGCAAGAAGTTTGCCGAGAAGGCGGCATGGGACTTTGTGGCCGAGAACAAGCCCAGCTTTGACTTGGTGACTCTGTGCCCTCCCATGACGTTTGGTCCCATTGCCCACCCGGTCGCCAACACGGCCGGTTTAAACGAGTCCAACGCCATGCTGTGGAAGGTCGCGTCGGGTGAGAAGCCGCTGCCGGTGGCCCGCGTGCCGTTCTGGATCGATGTGCGCGATTTAGCGTTGGCCCACGTCGAGGCACTCCTCAAGCCGAGGCTGGCGGTCAGCGGTACATCCCCGCATCGCCAGAACGGTTCTCGTACGGCAAGGCCGCACAGATTGTTGTGGACCATTTCGACTGGGCACGCGGCTCGGTTGTGCCCGAAGACCAGCCTGTGGACGAGTCGCACGGCGTGGACGGCGAGACCGCGGCCAAGGCCCTGGGTCTCAACTACAAGACGTTTGAGCAGACCGTCACCGACCTGGTCAAGCAGGCCAAGGCCATGCCCGGCAAGTGAGGGACGGTGACAATAGATAGACAGAGATAGACTTTTTTATTAATGACTACGACATTCCATGCAGCCCACGGTACAGCGGTCACCTCGCTCTTCGAATTATCGCTGGATCCGCCAGCTCGTCGGTCCGCCAGCTCACTCCGCTAGAGCATCCTCAAAGTAAACGCACATGGCACCGTCGTGCACACTCTGCACGTACGTCCGCAGCTCGGCGTGGGCAGCACACCCGTTGTCGTAGTACTTCATGTCCTCCAGCGAATCGAACACGGAAATGGCCGCAAATGTGTATCCCTGGCTGCGCGGGTCGTCCTTAGCGGGGCCGGCCTTGACGGAGCGGATGTACGGCTGGCCGTTCTGGAGGTCGATAGAGGTCGCGTTAGCGACCGACAACAAAGGACACGAAGCACAAATGAAAACATTTCGGGTCCTCCGGCACGGAACCAACCTGCCGAGCTCGGGGAGGACTCACCTTCAGCGCCTTGGTCGGCATGGCCCGGTACATGGGAATCAGCTTCTGCATGTCCGCCGCATTGGCAATCTTGAAGTATGTGACGCGTGTAATGGCCATTTTGACGGTGGTTCTGACTTTTCTTTTTGATTTTTGCTGTTGATGAGTGAACAGGATGAATCCGAGAGGATGACGATTTGGCAAGCTGCGGGCATTAGACAGTGTTGAGCGGGGCTTGATCGGAAGTACACACTATCGGATCGGATGTAAGCCGGAATCACCCACGTGATGCAGCACGTGGAAATGTAAAATCTCTGCCATGATGAATTGTTGGCATGATTAATTGTGAGATAGAGTATAACGTCATTCATTTTCGATGGGTTTTGCATATTAAAGAGTTTGGAAAACGAAAGAATGCCAAAAAAGACGACCTGTCATGGTCGTGATACCGGTGTCGGTATCGGAATGATGGTTTTAGTGGAGTGGCATCCCTCACAGGTTATGTGTCATTCAGTTAAGGGTCTCAAGTGAGATGCTTTACTTATTTGTTAACTTTTCCCATGCCTCGTTTCATTTTCTACAGCTCTCCAAATGTTTGAGAAGCATTGGGTAACAAAGGTCTCAAGTGAAATTATGTGTAGAGTATTTTCCGTTATTTTATTTCTAAAATAATTCCACAGAACTTCTTTAAAACCCAGCGAATTAAATCTAAAAGAAATACACATGATTCACGATATAAAATAATTCCCATAGAATAGAATAAATGACCTATCCTTACCCTTTCATTCTTTTTGGCCGGTTGTTGTCAGTAAAGTTAACACTGCATGCAGTGTCCCGCCGCACACACGGCACAGATTCTGTGAAAGGCAACTCACTTACACGCCGCTGCCGCATGACGTCATGTTATTCCACCAGCCCATAATTCCACCTGGGCTCCATTCCAATTGAACCCCATCTCAACTGCCGGAGCTCAATGCTGAAAGAAGAAATCAATATTGCTCAGTTTCTGATTTTTGTCAACGTCGTGTGTGCTTTCACCTGATACGATGCGAGGTGGATTACAGCCGTTGGTATGGTAGGCGAAATCCACAGCACAGGAACACGCTAGCGCCAATAGTTACGCCCAGGAATCAGCCACGGGGATGGGCGGCAGTGCCTTTCCGTCGACTGTATTCCAGGCTCTGGCAGAACTGTTAGTTGTGTTTTGTCTGCCTTCTGGCGTGGCGGCTAAGCGGAACCCTGCAGGCACAAGCCAACGAAAAGACGGAGACCAAGACGACACCGTCGAGTTCTTGTCCACATGACAGCTCAGAGATCGTCTCCAACAGGACGTAGCTCCCACCCACCCCCCCCTTTTTTTTTTTGACGTTTTCTCTCTCTTTTCATCGTGCACCCACTTATACTTGGAGAAAAGGCGGATTGAGCCCCACGACGCGGCGCGGTGTAGAAAGAGTGAAATGAGCTTTAGAGGAGGGGCAAACTGGCCTGCACAGAGCTTGTCGATTGCCCTGCGCAGAGAACTTTGAGCTGTTTGAGAGCAGCCCCTCCTCCCTCCTAGCCCCGTCACATATCCAGAAGCAACAGAGGGAAGAAAAAAAGACTTACAGATAAAGAACTTGCAGCGATATCGCATGTAGTTGGGGAAGGATGGTATATAAGCTGTCCTAGACGGGCTAACAAAAGTAAATGTAGAGCCATATTCCGTACATACTGTCCATTCATCTTTCATTTTTATCCTCACTTTTCCTATCCATATACATCGCCGACAATACATCCTACCACTTCCCTAGATACACCCCCACACAACACATCAACATGGTCTATCCGGACACTTTCGAGGGCTTTGCTATCCCGTCGGCGGAGCAGTGGAACCAGCCCAAGCGCTTCGAGTTCAAGCCCAAACCGTTTGGTGACCACGACATTGACGTCAAGATCACGGCTTGTGGTGTCTGTGGTTCGGACGTGCACACAGCCACGGGCGGCTGGGGCAACAAGCACTGGCCTCTGGTGCCCGGCCACGAGATTATCGGTCATGTCGTCAAGGTTGGCTCCGCTGTGACGAACGCCAAGGTCGGCGACCGTGTTGGTGTTGGTGCACAGATTTTTGCTTGTCTCGACAAGACCACGTGTGGCGCCTGTGCCTCGGACAACGAGACCTACTGCCCGCACCAGCTGGACACGTACGGCTCGGTGTACCCGGACAGCGGAACCCTGGCCCACGGCGGCTACTCGTCCCACATTCGCGCCCACGAGCACTGGGTGTTCCCCATCCCCGTGGCCTTGCAGACCGAGCTGGCGGCACCCATGCTGTGTGCCGGTCTGACGGCCTACTCGCCACTGGTCCGCAACGGTGCCGGCCCGGGCAAGAAGGTTGCTATTCTAGGTCTGGGCGGTATTGGCCACTTTGGCGTGCTGTTCGCCAAGGCGCTGGGTGCCGAGACCTGGGCCATTTCCCGCAGTGACAAGAAGAAGGCCGACGCCGAGGCGCTGGGTGTGGATGGGTTTATCGCCACGGCCGCTGAGGGCTGGAACGAGCCGCACAAGATGTCCTTTGACATGATCTTGTCGACAGCGTCGTCCAACGACGGTTTCGACCTGAACCCCTACCTGTCTCTCCTGAAAGTGCACGGCAAGTACATTGCCGTTGGTCTGCCCGAGGACGAGGGCTGGCAGGTGCGCCCACAGTCGCTGCTGAGCAACGGCTGTCTGATTGGCAGCAGCCATCTGGGCAGCCGCAAGGAGACGATTGAGATGCTGAACCTGGCTGCCGAGAAGGGCATTAAGAGCTGGGTCGAGACGATTCCCGTTAGTGAGGAGGGTGTTGGCAAGGCGTGTAAGTACCCCCGAGCTCTGAGTGAGCGAAGTGCACAAAAGACAAAAAGACATTTACTAACGACCGTCTCTAGTGACCCGCCTGCACAACAACGACGTCCGGTACCGCTTCACCCTAGTTGACTACGAGAAACAGTTCAACTAAGGAGAAAACGATATCATGAAGGGTGGGATAGGAATAACGGAGTTGTGGCACAGAAAAACATTAGAGACTGAGCGTCGACAGGGCATCATAGAACGTAACGAAATGAATTCAAAATAGATCTACAAAATCTAATCTATATTTTCAAGCTTTAGACATTGCTTCTTATCACTGCCAGCTCTACACTGCTTTTGCCCCCGGCTGGGTGATGAGCCATGAGAGGTCACCGTCCTTCTCAAGCTCCCGCGGCGCTTTGCCATTGCCCAAGAACTGGAACCGGTTGGCACCACGGTACGTGATGTCCCAGTCCTCCCAGCGCGGGCGGAGCATGAACTCAAGGAAATGAGGACCAGAGCCAGGCCAAGGACCCCATACTTTGCCCTCGATCGCGCCATTTTTGTACCATGACCGACATCCCGAAGTCCACACCAGGTCCTTGACAATATCATCCTTGTGCTCTTGGAAATCGTCGACGGCAGCCTGTTGCGGAGACAGTTTCTTGATGTTTTCGGTCATCAGCTTCTCAACAGCTGCAAACGCGTAGTGAATGTACGTCTCGAGGCAGCCGATCAACGTGCCGTGGGCGGATGGCGAGTTGGGCCCACTGGTCATGAAGTAGTTGGGGAAGCCGGCTGCCGCTAAACCCATGTAGGAGGTCGGCTCGACCTTCCACTTGTCGTTGAGCACAGCACCATTCTCGCCGACGACTTGGAATGGCGGACAGAAGGAGGTGTTGAATCCCGTGGCACAAATCAACACATCGAGTGCCACTTCCGTACCGTCGACCAAAGTAATGCCGGTGGCCGTGACCTCCTTGATATTCTCCGTCAGCACGGTCGTGTTATCCTCGCAGAGGGCCTCCAGATAGCCGTGACCGGGCGTGAACCGACGGCAACCCAGGGCAAACTTGGGCGTCAGTTTCTCAATGAGTTCCGGCTTGCGGGCAAGACGTGTCTTCATCAGCTCGCGGCTCTGCTGGGTGGCCACCTTCTGAATGTCGGAACCCTTGACAATGATGTCGAATCCGTCGTTGAGAATGTGGGTGGCGCGCTTGCGGAGCTTGAGAAACGCATCTGGGTCGTTGGCCCACGCCTCCTGCTGCTCCTTGGTGTAGATCGTATCACGACCTTGTGGAGCAATTTCCTCAGCCAGTTCGGGGGAGATCCAAGCAGGCGACCGGTAGAAGCAGTACAAGTGTTTGGCGATGGGTTGCACCTGGGGCACGATCTGAATACCGGAGGAACCTGTACCAATCACACCGATGACCTTGCCATCGAGAGACGCGGACGTGTCGTAGTGCGCTGAGTGCAGAAGTGAGCCCTTGAACGACTGCAAGCCAGCAAGGTCGGGCCACTTCCAGGTGCTAAGCAGAGTTAGAATCGAGAATTGTAAGAAATGGAGTAGAAAGTGGAACATACTTCAAGAATCCTGTAGCATTAATCACGACTTCGGCCTTGTCGGTCAGAGTGACGCCGTTCTCCAAATCGTCCACGGCGACATCGTATTGTGCCGTCTCGTCGTTCCAGACAACACTGCGGACCTTGTGCTGCAACTTGACAAACTCGTTCACGCCGTAGGCCTTGGCCCGGCCGGTGAAGTACTCCAGAAGCTCGGGCGAGCCAACATATGCCCGTGACCAGTAAGGGTTGCCCTCCCAGGAGTAAGTGTACGTGTGTGAGGGGACGTCGCATGAGCAGCCTGGGTAGCGGTTCTCAAACCACGTGCCACCGACAGACGGATTCTTCTCGTAAATGACAAGCTCGACCGGCTTACCCTGACTCTGGAAGCGGTCCTTGAAGATCTTGACGGCGCCGATGCCCGTAACGCCGCAGCCAATGATGATCACACGGATAGGTCGTGGTGACCAGAGAGGCTTCTTGGAGTAGACATAAGGCGGTCTCACGTTCCCGTTGGCAGTACCATTGGTGTCGTTCACCTCTCCGGTGGCATGGGGTGTCATTTTCACTGTGGCTTGTTCTTGGAGCCGAAGTGTCTGATATCTGTGTATCTGTGTGTTGTGGCTACAAGTTATCAACTGAACCGGGAGCTGGAGAAGAGCATCAACATATATTGACATCGCATTGTGGCCGCCTATCGTGAAGTTTCATGCCGAGCCATGTTATCGTCATCTACAATACACCACCACACTGGAGCCTAGCAGTCAACACCTCCTGACTACTGGCGGCATGGCCGCCTCCAGGGACTCTTCTTTCCGTCGAGGATATCTTTCGGGATGATGATACCCCTCATACTCCGTACACATAGTCTTGCCCCTCGTCTCCAACTGACCATATTTATCGGGGTATCTGAATAGGGAAAGAATGGCTGAATAGGAAAGAGACAGTAGAGGTTGAAAAGGAGAGTGTGGAGTGAGTAAATATTGGAGAGAGCACGTGGACGGCAAATCGAAACTCGTTACCCCCAATATCTCCATGTTTAATTTACTCATCTATCTCGAGTAGTGACGAGCCTCAACATTGCAATGAAGCCAAAAATAACGCGAAATACCGCGGTTGTTGGTGCGATGCGGGACTTGTGTTAGTGACAGTCCGCCGCCATACTTAGCGTCGTTCTTGTCTTGGCCGTCTCCCTGACATTCCCTGTCTGCAGGCGGTATCCCGCCTTGCCGCCCGCCTTCCGCCTACGTTCCCGCCAGAAGGAAACACCACTTCCCCAGTTTTTCCACCCTTGGTATTGGGATTTCGATGGCATCGTATGGGGCCCCGCGCCAGCTACGTCGTCGAGTCCACACTTCGTTTAATTATTGCGTGCGTCGCGAACGGAATACACTCCGTCATTTCTTGCACCACGGCCGACATCTTCCCCGCAAGCTGGGGTTTATTCAGATAGTCACGCTCCTACTTATATGTGGGCAGCTGAAGGCGACGCCGTAAGAAAACATAAGGTAGAAAATCATACAAGAGGCTGAAAAGAGAGCACGCGTAGAGAAAAATTACCGCGTCCCATATCCCCACCAACACACCACACTCCAAATATGTCGACCCCAACTAGTCAAAGAAAGGTCAAGCTCAATGACGGCAACGAGATTCCCGTGTTGGGATTGGGCACCTACCTGTCGCTGCCAAACGAAGTCACACAGGCAGTGGTAGCAGGGTAAGTAGTCATTGGTTCGAAAAGCAGTGGACACTCCGCGGAATATCTGAAGTAACATCTCGCTCTCAATAGATGGAAAACAGGTATCCGGCACTTTGACTGTGCCCAATTTTACAAGGTAAGCCCGGTTCTGTATTGGATACTAGCCTAGACTCCTACTGACGTACCTCTTCATAGAACGAGAAAGAAGTCGGCGAGGCTTTGAGAATTCTGTCAAAAGAGCCCGGCTTCAAGCGTGAAGACATCTTTTTGACCAGCAAGGCATGGAACAGTCACCACCACCCCGAGAATGTCAAGAAGGCACTGGATCAGACGCTCAAGGATCTCGGCACTGACTACATTGATCTGTATCTGGTGTGTCCCCCTTCCCTTGATACACATTGTGAATACAACTGACGGTATAGATCCACTGGCCGGCCAACTTTGCTGCCGTCCCGGACAGCAGCTCGGCCACGGGCATCGCCCTGGAGCCGACTGAGCCCAATGGCGACATGAAGCTCGACACAGAGCTCAGTCTCGTGGACACATGGAAGGCGTTCCTGGACCTCAAAAAGTCTGGATTGGCTGGGAGCGTCGGTGTCAGCAACTTCACACCGGGTCAAATCGAGCTCCTCGTCGAGAGAACGGGAGAAACACCCGCCGTCAACCAGGTCGAGGCCCATATTTTGTTGAACCAGCAGGTGTTGCTGGACTACTGCACGTCCCGCGGCATCCACATGACGGCGTACATGCCGTTTGGCGGCGATATTGCCCGTGGCAGCAACCAGGTGCTGGGCAACCCAGTGGTCAAACAGATTGCCGACAAGACGGGCAAGCAACCCGGCCAGGTGCTGGTGTCGTGGGCCATTAAGAGAGGCTTCTCGGTGCTGCCTAAGTCGGTCAAGCCGGCACGCATCGAGGCCAATGCCCAGGCGTTTGATCTCAGCGACGAGGACTATGATGCACTCGTGGCACTTGGAAAAGTACCGACGCGGTTTGGCGGTCTGCCATACACATTCGACCCGGCCTGGAAAGTCAATGTCTTTGACACGCCCGAGGAGCGCGCGGCCGGTCTTCTGGAGCCATTCTAAGAGATAGACGAAGGACACGAAAATATTCATGTCACGGGAATACGCAAAATATGAATAGATATGAAGACGATAGAAATAAACGCAATAAAATAAGAGAATAAACAGATCAAGAACCGAAGTTCATCCAGAACCTGCCTTGTAAGGTAAACTATTGTCAACCACATGGGCCACATGCACATGCAGCAGATGGGTACGAAATATTTTCCTCTTTTGTATTTGCCCCTTTTGGCCTTAAAGCGGCCCTAAAAAGTATTTAAAAGCAGGCCTAGGAGGAAGACAAGTTCCCTGTTGACCTGTCTTGCCTGGGGGTGTGGAGACAAGGTTTTGGATGCGGGGAAAAGGTCCACATTCCCTTTTGTCCCCCATGATCCTTTCTTGGGGGTTGACGACGTCCCTCGTTCTGCGTCTTTCAACTCAGAAGAATTCGCGACTTCTCGACAATACAGCATTTCCAGCTTCAGATTCAGTCATTAAATACCCGTAAACTGTCGACAAACATACATAGAAACCCGTCATCTTACTATCCGCTTCAGAGGACGACCCAGAATGGCGAAAATGCCGCATACGATGAACTACCCGCGTCGGCGCGCGCCAATCGCGTGCAATTTCTGCCGGCAGAGGTGAGATACCCAGCGCCTGACGACTGGCAACTGTTGACTGACACAGGACAGGAAAAGAAAGTGCGACGCAGAAAGCCGGCTTGCAGTCTTTGCAGCGCGGCGGGCATCTCGTGCGACTACCAGGACATGCCACATGGCCATCATCCTGCCAACCATAGCTCGCCGAGACGCCAACAGTCAGAAAACACAGACACGAACGACACCAACAACAGTAGTGTCGGGGGCGAAGCCACAGCCGTCGCCGATATCCAACGAATGCTGGGGCAACTCGAGTCTTTGGTGCGTTGGGGCAGCAATCTCCTGGAGCAACAACAACAGACACCGTCATCGAATTTAAAGGACCAACGACCATTGCCGGCGCCTCCAACGACACCATCAACACGGCGAGGGGCACGGAGAAACAACCCGCCAAGGGCGACAAGAACAGTAACGGCGAGTGCCAGCCCAAGCGCAGGCATCAACGAAGATAACAATGGCACGAGCAACGTCACCACTACGGACGTAGCCGATACAGAAGATGCAGAGCACGACGAGGATGACGGGATGGCTGTTAACTTTGGGGACGCTGGCGATGTTGGAGACGTTGGTGGCCAAGACCACGACAACACACTCAACACAAGCACATCTGTCGACACGCCAGGATTATTTACAGCATCACTCCCATCATTGCCACCAATCACCGCCATCCCGACAATATCATCAATACCGACGTATTTGTTTGGTGGCCACGATCATGAGTCAACGCTAGTTTCGGCACCCATAAACCAGACACAGTCTTTGCCAGTGCATCCCAGCAACACATCATGCTCGCCAGAGATGATGGATCATGACGCAACCAACGACAACGGCAAAAAGGACGACGATGAAAAGGAAGACGCAGAAGACGAAGGAGAACCGTTGACAATCCCCGTCGGCCACCTCACACCGACAGGAAGTCTGTTTGCATTGGAGCCTATCCAAAAGTTGATTGGCGAGTACCCGGAGGACTACTTCTTCCAGATTGAGGGATTGCGGAACTACCGGCCAGGCCACAGACGAGCAAGAGGTCCAACCGGCAATAGTCTTCGTGACGACCTTGACGGTCTGTTTCTCAGCAAGGCTTATACAGACCTGTTGTTGGCGGCCTTCTTCACATATGTCCAGCCACACTTTCCCATTGTCTATGCAGACGCCTTTGTGCCGTTTGTGGACCGTGTATTGGGGCAGGCCTGGATGGACGACCCGACGCAAAATCAAGACGACGCCGAGATCGATGTTGCCTTGTGCTTGACTGTGCTGGCTCTTGGTCGGCTGGTTTATAGACAGGATGGCAGACATGATAGCCACATAGCGAGCAGCATCTCTCCTGGATCAAACTCGAATACAGCAGCCGGGACGTCAAGATCGGCTGATGGTGGCTCTAACGCTGCGGATGCTGGTCTCACGGAAGACAGCACGGAAGACAGCGAGGCCTATTTTGACATTGCCTATGGTATATTGATGCGGCACTGGGCAACATGCTTCAAGCCGAGCGTGACGTTTGCATCCGCTTTGGTCTATGCAGCCATCTATCTGTGCTACCTGGACCGGCCGCTGCCAGCCTGGTCCCTCGTGCACATGGCCTCCATCAAGCTGCAAGTGATTGTTGTTCAGCTCAAGGGACAGCCCGTGACACGTGAAGAGACTGATCAAGTTGTTCGTCTCTGTTGGACATGTTTTCTTCTAGAGTGTGACTCGCTGGCCGAGTTCCATCTCCCACGGAGCGGCATGGAACTTATTATTGAAAGCATGCCGTTTCCGTCGTTTGCCCACAGCGGAAGTGGAGATGAAGGGCCCAACAGTGGACGTAGCGGACTCATGTTTCTGGCACTCTGCTCGGTCCGGCGTTTGTTGAATCGGGTGCACAAAACTGTGTACGATGCCAACTACAAAGCACGTTCTTCCACACGAAATCGAACACCAAGAAGCAAGGCAGACGTCTCCAACATGACCATGCCCGTCTCGCTATGGACGCCATCATCACCAGCTGATGCCACCGTCGATAACATTTTCAACGCCATTAACATGAATGCCATCCGGTCTCCGTCCGTTTCCGTATCCATCCCGACATCAATTCCACACCCATCTTCCTCATCACCCGCCTCTTCAACAACACTCTCTGCCATTGGCTCCCTGAAGGCCGTCAGCACCGAACTCATTTCCCAGCTCGATACCTGGTTCGAGTCACTGCCACCTAGCATCAAGCCCGACCTGACCCACCACCGGCCACAGTGTCTGCAGGAAGGCTGGCTGCGTCTGCGCTACTGGTCCGCCAAACACATCATCTGCCGGCCGTGTCTGGTGTTTGCAGCTCTCTACACTGGCGAGCCCGCCGCCCTCCCAGACTATGTGCTCTGGTTCTCGCAGACGTGCATCGAGAGCTGCCGCCAGTACATACAGACAGTCGACTACATGCTGGTCGAGCGCACGCAGTACATGTGGATGACCCGGCAATCACTGCTGGCCTGTGCGTTTGTCATTACAATTGCTGCACGAAGTCCGCTGCTGCGCTTTTTGGTAGCCCACGATGCCTCCACTCTCATTCGACAGGCATTGGTGTCGACACAAAGATGGTCGTCGCCCGGATCAACGGCCGAGTCTATTGGCTGGATCCTCAACATGATTTTGCAGAAAGAGCGCATGACAGGCGGTGGCATGATGGGGAGCATAAAGGGTGCTTGATACCAACTACGAATAATAGTCACTGTATTGAAATGATGATAAAGATGATAACAACGAAATGGACCTAAAGAATGTGGAAGTCCTAATATTGGTCTCGGAATCGAAATCCAGGTTATCAATTTTAAGCTACAAAAGAACGATTGATTGTGACGGTATGACATAAAAAAATGAGTTCACACAGGCCAACTGAATATAATGAACCCCTTACATTACCTGCCTCTCAGCTCCCCGGAGCTAGACCTTGTCAATGTTCCCTGTTCGCAGAGAGACGAGGCGGCTTCGTTGCCTGACTCTTCTTGTCGGAACGACGATGTCTTCCTTCTCCCACCCTCCAGCAGTGAGCTGACACCATGGGCTCTACATCTAACTTCCACTGACAGTTCAGAAAATCATGGCAGCTATGTTATTCCTTGCTGGGACGATGGTGGCGGCGAAAACAGCGCCGATCTCTGGCTATCGACGGCGACGGCTAAAACGTCTGCTCCAAGCCCTGATGCTCATTCCCAGTGTCTCGTTGTGGCTGACTGCAAGGGAAATGGCGAGAGCAAGAAGGATCGAAGTTCCATAGAGTGCCTGAGCGACACCTCCGTAGTACATCAGATTGTGAAAGTCGAGCCAAAATGTAAATAGGTTGCATGTCTGGGGATTGGAGACATGAGTAATTCGTAAACTCTAAATTTTAGGAGCCAGTGCAGACGAAGAGTATACCACGGCATTCAAATGTTTGGCCAACGCTGACACCTAGCTTGCAGACCTCGCTACATCACAAGTGCAAAGATGGTGACGGGCAGTAGCAACTTCTGTGCAAGATAATATACATATTTACTCAATCGGTCTTCCGGCGTGTGTAGTACGCAATGACTCCAGACTGTACTTGTCCACACTCTGCCCGGTGTAGTTGATTTTTTTCCAGTCGCGCTTTTGTCGTGAATGTCCGCCTACCGCTTCCAGAGACATCGCCATCAAATTGTATGAAACGAGATTCTGTAGTATGCACGCCCCCAACCACTTACGACCACATCACTTCTTACTTAGCTTGTAGGCCGACTCATCGCTTTCGCCAATGTGCAGGTAGTCTGCAAAGTGGCGGGCAGGGATCTTACGCTCAAAGAGCTCGTCGATCTCTTCGTAGGTGCGGTCTTTGGTCTCGGGGAAGCAGAAGTAGACAATAGCAAAGCTGATGGCGCTGGTGGCGAGGAAGATCCAGCCCATCTTGCCGCCGAGGTTACCCTCGTCGGTGTTGAACATGTAGGGCACGACGACGTTCCACACGCACGAGTAGAAGTAGTTGAAAGCAAATCCAATCGACTGTGACTCGGCACGGAGGCGCGACTGAGACACCTCACCCGCAATTGCCATGGCCGGGCCCGTCGTGAGGCCCATGGTCCACCAGGTGAGCTGTAGGGCAATGCCAATTGCCCTGGAAGGGTCAGTTTCTGGGTATTCTTTTTACTGGTACACAAGGAAGCTGGGCAAGGAAATGATATCAAATGACTCACCATAATGCCGCAGATGTATTAAAGCAGCTCGCAATGCCCATGAGGAGGAAAAACAGCATCGCGATAATGATCCCCGTGAGGATGATCTTGCGGCGGCCGACGGAGCCGATTACACACCAGTTAATGATGGAGCTGGCAATGGCGAAAGCGAGGCCGATCTCAACTATCATGCCGACGTTGTTGGCGCTCATGCCGGCGCTGGTCATAAAGTAAGGGCCATTAGACAGGAAGGTCGCGCCCGTCATCTGCGACAAGCCGTTGCAGAACAGGATGATGCGCGTGCGCCGCCAGTTCTCGCCCCGGAAGCACTCGCGGAAGCTGTGGTCCTTGGAGCCTGAAGCCGACAACAGCTCCTTTTCGTGCCGGTGTGTGCGCACAATCTCTTCCAGCAGCGCCGCCACGTTGGCCTCCTTGTTCTGGATTTTCTCAAGCGACTGCCGCGCCTTCTCGTGCTTGCCCGCGCGGACAAGCTGGTGCGGCGACTCTGGCACGATCCAGGCGAAGAGGACCAGCAGCGACGGGAACACCCAACCGATGGCAAAGACGACCTGAAGAGTACACGTATGTAAGCTTTCATGCACTACATGTACAGGTTATGTCGGAGACAGGCCCCCAACCCCCCAGTTCTCGTCGTTATACTCCTCGGTCAACCATGTATCCCCTCTCCTTAACTTTCAATTGAGGACCGCAGCGACGAGGCCTGAGGAGTCCAAGGGGTTGGTCCCCAAGATATACCAGAGTATGCCACGTTGATTCATGATTGGAAGGGGGTGATTTGTTGCTCACCTTGTAGGCGGAGGCATTAGGAAACTCCATCCGGGCGAAGGCAATCGAGGCGGAGATCAAGAGACCAACATTCTGAAAGATGGTTTGAACAGTCAGTCAGTCAGTTGAAGATTGGCCGGGGAAGTTGTTGATGTTCTAACCATGCAGAAGGCGTAGGCCGAGAGGAGGATGCCACGGAGTCTGACGGGGCTGATCTCGGACACGTAACTCTGGCCGGTGGCCAGGGCAATACCCATGGCGAAGGCGTTGATGAGTTTGCCGCCAAGGAATACGGCGGGCGTGGCAGAGATGTAGAGGACGGCGACGCCAGCCATGGAGATGACACCGGCGGTGAAGAAGCTGAGGCGACGGCCGTACCAGTCCGAGATGTGGCCGATGCTCCAGGCACCGAACATGCAAGCCAACTGCGGCAGCGCGTTCCACAACGACTGCCAGTAGGCAGGGATGACATAGCCGTCCGCGGTCAGTTCACCAAACTGTTGTCTGAGGGCTGGTCAGTGGACGATAGTTTTCATGAATGGAAAGACGGAATCCAAAATGGGCCAGTGATGGACAAATAAAAAATAAAAAGGACAGGATACGTACTGGAATGCCGGCATAGACAAGCACAGCGATACGGCCATGTTGTCGAACCCGTACATCAGCGCTCCCAGGTTGGCAAACAATGACAGGCCCAGGATCTTGGGGTTGCTTGTCAGGGCCTTCCATATGGGCATAGGCACCCAGGATCCCGGGTGATGCTCATCCTCGACTTGCTCGCAGTGTGCAGCCTGGTCAGCCTTGGGAGTGACGTCGCTCGCTGGGGCCTCGTTAGCCATATTGTCGTGAGTCATGGAAAATATGGAAAGTAAGGGAAAATAAAGAAAAAAGTGTCGAGGTTGCTCTGTCCAAAGATAAGCAGAGTCCGAGGCGATATCTGGACGGAGGAGTCTGTCTGGGGTAATATTAGAACTGGGTTGTCGAGGTCTACTTATTTATGTGAGAAGCGAGAGAAACTCCAAGAATTGTTTCACCCTGTTTCCCCATATCGACTAATTCCCCATAGCCCCAAAACCCACAATCCAAGGCCTTGGAGCACCCACGGGGTACGGGCGTGGGTATGGTAGTATGGTAGTTGTGCATCTGATGATCCTTTCGCAATGATTTACACCGAATAGGCTCGGTAATATCTCCCCCACCTACCGAACGCACCATGAAAAGAGGGGGTTCAGCCTTATCCCAATGAGCCCACACACCTTCTGCCTGGCCATACACACCAGAAGCCGTATTGATGTGTTCGTCCACACGTAGAACACCTCTCGATGCTGTTAGTCTTTAGCTGAAAGCCAGGGCCAAGGTCTGCTGCTGCAGAACACAGCCACAGTTTTCAAACAACTATGGGGTGCTTCAGTCAAATAATGGACTGACAGGGTAGGAGAGAAATCATTGTAGGCTATGTTACACCGCGCATTAGGCAACGCTCAGGGCATGGCAGGAACAGTGATATTTTCCAAGCTGTGGCGGGAAATGGGCATCGTAGTGAATAGTGAATACTTGTACCATATTATGAGGACGAGTGCAGATTGCTGCATGCCTCGACTCTATCGCTGTCTGGCATGGAAATAGGTAATAATTGCCAAAGTAGCGTCTGGTCACGTTACCAGATCAAACCTGTCTAACTCATTGCCAACGCTAATAGTTGAAAATTTTCAGGTCGGGCTCAGCCCGGCTCTCGCTTTCCCTCACTAGCTCGCGAATATCAGCCTTGCCGAGCATCCAGCTGCGGAACAGGTTGCAAACGATGCGCTGCATTTTCCCATTCTCAATCTCATAGTAGGCCCAGACGCGGATCTTGACGATGTCGCCCGGCGTGACATGGTAGCCAAAGACGCCCTCCATATCTCGGTTGTAGACAAAGTACGACTCCATGATGAAGAAGACCTTGTGGCCCTCGTTCATCAGCACCATGGGCACGACGTACTCGTCGCATACGTCAAACAGCGGCATGTAGTGTCCACGGATGCCCTCCTTGCCGTGCAGCATGCCTG
Source organism: Sporothrix variecibatus (assembly GCA_016097105.2). NCBI lineage: Eukaryota > Fungi > Ascomycota > Sordariomycetes > Ophiostomatales > Ophiostomataceae > Sporothrix > Sporothrix variecibatus. The sequence goes on from JADMNI010000005.1 coordinate 3,870,559, forward strand.
TCTTGGGGTCTGGGATATCCAAGGTGACATCCTCGGCGTAATACGAGTACTGCTTCTCAAAGTCGTGCGCATTGAAGGCGCGCATGTAGTCGAGGAAGTCGGCACGGGAGAGGGTAGCCATTGCGACGGGCACAATCTAGGCGTGAGGTGTTGGGCGGGTTGGTGTCGGCTAATGCGGTAGTGACTGGGTAATTTATTTTGAACTAGTACTCTGTGGAATGTCCTCCTTATTGTTTTGTCTTTTAAAAGGCACACGTTCTCTGTGCTGTTCCTAAAATACCAAGACATCATCCCCCACATCGGCTTCGGGACCATATCGACCACATCGGGAAGTGGTTCAACAACCTAGCCTGATACAAAACCGTGCGTTTCTCCCGCCACCGGTGGAGATTCGTCGTCTTGAATTACACCGAGCGATGGTGAGTCCGGTGATGAGTGGTGCCCTGGTAGGGAAAAGCCGGTCACTCAGCTCACCCTGTCATTGAACGTCTAATACACAAGCATATCCGTCCTTCTTGGGGGTTTCCATCTCCATGGCCGTCTCGCACGCACAGCGCATCTCATCCCTCTTGGAGGATTTGCTATACCGCATCGCATGCTCGCTGTTTTGTCGGTGCCACAAAGATGTCGCTGCACGCCACAAATCTACAAGTCAATCTCCTGTCGGAGCCCCTGGGCATCGACACACCGCTGCCCGAGTTTTCCTGGCAGCTGTCCTCCGAACAGATAGGATCTTCACAGGCCGCCTACCAGATTGAAGTCTCGGACGGCAGCGACAATACGATCTGCTGGGACAGCGGCAGAGTCAGATCTAGCCTTCCCTTTGGAATACGGTACCAGGGCTCACCGCTGGCGTCGAGCCGGCGCTACCACTGGCGGGTTCGCGTCTGGGACGAGCTGGACGAGCCGCACGGTCCCCACGGCCCCTACGACCACAACGACAAATCAGAGAGAGGAGTCTGGTGCCAAACGAGCTGGTTCGAGACGGCCTTTGTCGCCGACTCGGTGCGTCTCGAGGCCGAGGCCAAGTGGATCAGCCGCAAGGCCCTGCCGAGCAAGAAGCAGCAGCGCGAGGACCGCGACACGCTGTACTTTCGGCACGAGATCACACTGCCGGGCCGCGTGCGGAGGGCCAGGATCACGGCGAGCGGACTGGGTTGGTACAAGCTGTACGTCAACGGCACCAACCTGACGGGCCGCGAGCAGGTGCCGCGCTGGACGCCATACGAGCACTTTATCGAGTACCAGGTGTACGACGCCACCGAGGCCCTGCGGCATGGCACCAACCTGGTCGGTGCCGTCGTGGCCGACGGCCACTACCGCGGCGAGAACAACGGCCTCAGCTACCGCAACTGCTACGGCGACCGGCTGGGCTTCCTTTGCCAGCTGACCGTCGAGCTGGACGACGGCCACGAGCTGCGCTTCAGCACCGACGCGGCCTGGACCGTTTCCACGGGCCGCGTGCTCCGGTCAGACCCCAAAGCCGGCGAGATTGTCGACTTTCGCATTCCAGATGATTTTACAATGTTGGCGTCTCCAGAGGGTACAAACACCGACATCAAGGCCAGCGTGACAGCCTGGGACGCCGTGGATATCCTGACCTGGCCCACCAAGGCCATGATCGCCGAGGAGGCACCGCGCGTGGACGAGATCCGGCAGTTGCCGGCGGTGCGCGTCTGGCGCTCGCCACTTGTGGGAGACATTCTTGTCGACTTTGGGCAGAACATTGCCGGCTTCGTGCGCGCGGTACTGCGCGGCGTTGAGGGCACGCGAGTGACGCTGTCATTCAGCGAGGCCCTCACGCCCGAGGGCGAGATCGACCTTGACTACGTCGAGCCCTTTGGCAAGGACCGCCCACAGCGTGACGAGGCCGTGCTGTCGGGCGCAGCGAGCGGCGACGTGTTTGAGCCGCTCTTTACAATTCACGGCTTCCGCTATATGGCGATCAGGGGCCTACGCCTGCCGTCGCGAGGCCAGAGGCGCGGTGAAGACGATGACGGCCACGAGGACGATGACCTGCAGCTCCTACAGATAATATCTCCCTCTGACCTCACGGCGATTGTCATGTCGACACGCTTCAGCCCTGCGGCGACGGCCGAGTTCGACTGCTCCGACACCCGACTAACACGGCTCTTCCACAACACGCTGTGGTCCTTTTGGGGCAACTTTACCGACACAGCGACGGACTGCCCGACGCGCGAGCGGTCTGGCTGGACAGGCGACGTGCAGGTCTTTGCGAGCACGGCCGTACTACTGTCGGGCGCTGGCGGCGGCCTGCAAGGGTTCCTGCGGCGCTACCTGCGCAACCTGCGCGCTGAGCAGCGGACGGACGACGGGCGCATCCCGCCGTTTATCCCGTCGGGCGACTCTACCTTTTCTGGCGGACCCTCGCTGCTCTGCCGCGTCACGTCGAGCTCGGTTGGCTGGGGCGACGTCAGCGTGCTGCTGCCGTGGCTGATGTACCGACACTATGGCGATGTCGCGGTGCTCCAGCGCCAGTACGACAGCATGCGGCTCTGGGTGGACGGACTTGCCGCGCGAGCGCGCAATCAGCGGAGCTGGCGGCGCCGGCTCCCCTTGTGGAGCGGGCCCGCCGACGTTGAGAAATACGTCGTCGACACGGGATTCCACTGGGGCGAGTGGCTCCGGCCGGGCGAGACCGACATGCTCAACCTGCACACGAACCTCCTGCTGTGGCCAAACGCCGCCATCCCGACGGCGTACTTGGCACATTCTAGCGGCGTGCTCGCGCGAGCTGCCGGCGTGCTGGGCCGCTCGTTCACCGCTGATGAGGTCTCGTACGGCGAGCTCGCGTCGCGCACCGCCGATGCCTGGAGGACCAGCTTTGTGCGCGAGAGCGGCTGCCGCATCGGCCACGACAAGCAAGACGACTACGTGCGCGCCGTGCGCTTCGGTCTCGTGTCGGGTGAAAACAAGGCCGCTGCGCTGGCCCGTCTCGCCGAGCTTGTCGAGCAGGCCAGCTACCACATCGGCACAGGTTTCCTCAGCACGGGCGAGCTCGTACCCACGCTGTGCGATGGTGGCTACGCCGACCACGCTTTCCGCGTGCTTTTGCAAACGAGTCCACCCTCGTGGCTACACGCCGTCGTCGAGCACGACGCCACCACCGTCTGGGAGGCCTGGGATGGCTGTTCAGCGGGCGGCAAGGCGCGCCTCTCCCAGAATCACTATGCCCTCGGTGCTGTCGTCGGCTGGCTTTTCCGTGGCCTCGTCGGCTTTGACATTGCCGGCGGGAGTGGAACAGCCGGTCTTGCATGGCGCGAGATGCGTATCCGGCCGCGCATCGGCGGCGGCATAACACACGCTCGCGCCAGTATCAATATCCCCTACGGACGCCTGTCGTGCGCCTGGCGGCTGATGGACGCAGATTCTGTAGGCGACAGCGACGTCGCTCTCGATGTGCAGCTGCCTCCCGGTACCACCGCCGACGTCCAGATAAAAGACGACGGCGCCACCTATCGCGTCGTGTCTGGGAAGCACTCTTTGTTATGGACTAAGGGTTCGTGGACCAAAGTATCGTAGTCGACGCTATCAAGTAAATATTTTTGTTTTACAAAAAACTCTTTTAGATATATAAGACTGAGGCTTCCTCCCAGTAGTTAGATAGAAGACTCAGTCGCTACCGATTGTCTGAAATACAAACCTACATGAACCTGTATTCCTGTGCCATCATTGCATACAATCACCACCACTCTTCACGCCACATCGTCGCGGTGAACTAAAAGCTAGGTGTGATAGCGGTCGGCCGCTGTAAGCCATCTCCTCTCAATGTGCTAGATGGGTAACCGGCGCCACCGGCCGACAGAGCTCGCGGCCCGCCTCCTCACCATACGTTCAGAACTATCCTCTAGCCATACGTGTTGAGTAATTGCTCATTTGTTACGCCTTATCACTGCTCTAGAAATAAAAGAACACAGAAAACGCTGTATAAAGTACTATGACACAAGCATTCGCTATCATAGCTCGCCGTACGGCCTACTATGCTAAACCTTAATGGAGAGCCACCACCTGTCCCGGCTTGTTGTCATCGGGATGGTACGGACCCTCCTTGCCGCATTTACAAGCTCGGAGCCGGAAGGGAGTCAAGCAAGGATTCTCGTAAAGACAAGTGCAGGTGTAAAAAGAAAAGAAAAAGAGGAGGAGGCGGGAGGAGGTCGAGACAGTGTTTGGAAAGAATCAAAGCGCTGCAATGAAAGCACGGAGTGAAGGAGAAAATGAAAAGAAGGGAAAGATGTCAAGAGTACCAGAGAGAGACGTCGGGAGAGAAGGCCTGTATTTATGTGGTCGTCAAGGAGGGCTGCGAGAGCGGGCCAATCAGGTAACAAATGTATGCCCCATATTTCCCGATTGGGACGGCTGCCCACTGTGGCGGCCACAACAGTGTGTTCAAGATTACATTTAAAAGGGTTCAATTCATGTTGTATATTGCAACTTCTACTTTGATACAAGAAGAGTGCCTATGTCTGGAACTTGAAGCCACCGTTGGCGCAGATGATGCTGCCCGTTGTCCATGCCGAGTCAGGACCAGCCAGCATGCCCACCACTGCCGCCACCTCGCGGAAGTATGCCGGCCGGCGGCCGTACATCTTCTCGTTGGCCACCTTGACCAGCTTCTCGTCGTCGACACCGCTGCGCACCGCACTCAGCGGGCAGATATCCTGGAAGGGCCGCATCTGGTCCCAGAACTTTTGGCCGGCGGCAAAGTACATGTCGCCCTCGACAGGGCCCGGGTTGACTGCGTTGACCGTAGCGCGCTCGGCCAGCTCACGTGCCCAGGTGCGGGTCATGGCCTCGAGAGCAGCCTTGGTACCACCGTACAGTGTGTGCGTGGCGAAGCCCATGCTGGAAGCGACCGAGGAAATGTTGATGATGCGGCCGGAGCGGTCGTGGGGCAGAAACTTGAGGAGAGCCTGTGTCACCAGGATGGGCGCCAGCACATTGACATTGTAGATGCGGTGGAACTCGGCCACAGGCACATCGGCCAGCAAGTAGTCACCACCGACACCAGCATTGTTGACCAGAATGTGGAGGGACGGCCGTTGGCGAAAGCCTCAAAATCAGCGGCGACCTTTTGTGCGGATGCCTCTTCCGAGATGTCCGCCTGTGTCAGGGTAATCTGGACACCGTGCTGGCTACGAAGCTGCTCAGCTAGGTCTTCAGCCAGCTTGGTCGACGACGACGAGGTGTAGATACCGTGGATATTCGCACCCTTGGAAGCAAGATCGCGTGCAATTCCGGCACCGATGCCTAAGTATGTTAGACGGTGTTAATTTTAACTCATAAGGTACTGCTCGCAACATACCACGAGGAAAGCCGGTGATGACGGCAAGCTTGCCCTCAAGGACACGAGGAACGAGTGCTGTAGAGCCCATTGTTGTGTATTTTGTTGTGGATTTGTGGAGGGATGTGTGATATCGTGTTCATGTGCCAGGAAGGATTGTGTAAAGTTTTAAGCAACAGTGTGAGACTGTAAGTAAATAACTTTCCTTTTAAAGAACTCCGCGACAATATTTTACCTTGTTCTTCTTGGGGTAAAGATGCATCGACCTGGTGGGGCAACTCTGAGATTCTGCGGTATCCGCGACAGCTCCTCGGCATGGAGCTTGACAATGGAAGACCGAAGCAAAGGAGGGGTTCATAACGGGCCGTATGACACATTAGTTTGTGCCATGTTCTGTTTTTCTCGTTTATCAATTGCCACGTATCGGAGTGTCTATTTGGAGAAGCTTCAAAAGAACAAATGCAGACGTCTGCACGTTGAATCGACTATTGTGAGGAGTTCCACTTACATGGCGGGATGCCGCCGGGAAGGCGGACGTGTTTTGGTAGTCGGTTTTGGTGGTGTAAAGCTCCAATGTTAGTGTTTAGTGGTGCATCCCGATATCGCATGTTATTCGAGATTCTTTTTTTGTCAAACAAACAACAACTGTCCCACAATATCTGCATTTCGTGCCAAATGAAGCAGGTGACTCCAATGTTCGAGACCCTTTGCGCGGCACTTCCCCAGTTCTTTGCTCCGTTATCGACAAGAGCTCCTGCAGTCCGCTTTGTGACGTCGATCCTCAATATGCCTCCTCAACTTCCCCTCTTTGTGACCTGCATGGTCCCCTCCGTTCTTTCATCGAATAAATCCCATACTCGACTTTATTACTCTTCCGTTTGTAAGCCGCACATCCCGACAGCCCAACTCTTGCCATCTTTCACCATCTGCTTCTTTCAACCACCGCCATGAACCAAGAAACCAACGGCAACGTCCACGCTCGCGAACACCGCGAGACCAAACAACCCCAGGGCGATGCTGACCGGCCGGTCGCTGACCTTTTCCGCCTCGACGGACGCACAATTGTCGTGACGGGCGGCGGTGGCTTCTTGGGAACAGCGGCGGCCCGTGCCATTCTCGAGAGTGGCGGCGACGTTGTTTGTCTCGATGTCGTGCCCGTCCCGCGCCCCGACAACTGGGACCCCGTCGTAACAGCCGCTGCCAAGTACGGCCGCAACCTGCAGTACGTCCAGTGCAGTGTTCGTGACGCCGAAGAGGTTGCCAAGGCCTTTGCGACCATCAAAGAGCTCTCTCAAGAGCCCGATCCGTGGCCTAGTAGCCTGTGCTGGCATTTCAGAGAACGGGCCGTCAACCAATTTCCCTGCAGACAAGTTCCGCAACGTGCTGGAAGTTAATGTGACGGGCACCTTCCTGGTGGCGCAAGCCATCGCCAACGAGTTGCTGGAGACACAGGTCTCTGGCAGTCTCGTCCTGATTGCTAGCATGAGCGGTTACGTCTCGAACCGCGGTGTGGACACGGCCGCCTACAACTCGTCCAAGGCGGCGGTGCACCAGCTGGCCCGTTCTCTTGCTGCAGAATGGGGCTCTCGCAAGGGCATACCCTCATCCGCGTCAACACTCTGTCACCAGGCTACATTCGCACCGCCATCTCGGCCGAGTCCATGAACAAGCCGGGTATGCGTGACCAGTGGGAGGGCGACAACATGCTGCTGCGCACGAGCACCGTGGACGAGTACCGGGCTCCTGTGCTGTACCTGCTAGGTGATGGAAGCAGCTTTATGACTGGTGCCGATCTGCGTGTGGATGGCGGTCATTGTTCGTGGTAATGGTGTTATTGACAGCATTGAGATTAAAATAGAATATTCGTTAATTGGTTTGAAAATAATTAATCAAAAATAAACAATATTTATTTCTTTACTTAAAATAACAGGTTAATTCAAGTTTTAATTTTCATAGTAGCAAATACTTCTGCCACATGTTGTTTAATCATCATTGATTCCTTCCCTGTCGACTACGTATTTCTCACCCACTGATCTTCTCATCCACGGGCAGCAGATTGGCCCGGATGTCGTCCGCATTCATACCATCCGTACCCGATGCGCGCTCCCAGGCCTCCTTCTCGTCGGCCACGATGCCACTTGCAAGGTGCCGCTTAGCCAGCCGCGCCACAGCAACATCGGCTGGCGTGTCCACGTACCACAGTCGGTCCATAATTGTGGCAGCATCCGTCCACGGTGCACGGTTCAGAGCAATGTAGTTGCCCTCAATCAGTACAATGCGAGCTGTTGGCGGAATCGTGATACCATCTGCCACGGGGTCTTTGAGTGCGTGGTCAAAAGATGGAGCAAACACCGTCTCGTTGGGGTGCTGGCGGAGTCGCTTGATGAGACCGACAAAGCCCTCTGCGTCAAATGTAAAGGCAGCACCACGACGGTGAATGGCCTCCTGGGGGTTGGGCATGGCCGCCAAATGGGCACGCGAGTAGTGGAAGCCGTCCATCGGAATGGCGTGGGCAATTACGTTGCTGTCCACATCCCGAGACGACTCGATTTTCATTGATACGGGCAGCAACAGCGGCACCTAAAGTCGTCTTTCCGGAGCCAGGCACACCGGAGATGCCAACAAGGAATCGATACCCGGGACCCTTGGCGGCGAGATCGTCTGTCAGATATACAGTCAGTATTCACGCACCTATTGTTCCGTAAATTCAAATTCATACATACCAAGGGTCTTGCGGGCGAGTCTGTCTACCTCTGCCTCCATGTCGTGTAAGGTTGTTCAGTATTAGGAGTGTGGGTTGCGGTCAAATGATTTGAACTGCGTGGGATCGCTCGCCCTTTTGAGGGAGGGCAGAGCTGCATATATACCAGCTCAACTTATGAGTGGGGGAGCTTTACAGGTACAAATTCACTGGTGGATACGGCAGTCTCTCGGTACAAAATTTATTTATTTATAAAAATAAAAACTCAATTTCAATATTTTATCAACTTGACTATTTCAAGAGACTATCCACACCATTTGAGCAAACTTAACTACTTACTAATTGTTATTACAATCTGGAGTACAACCTCTAACACGGTGCATTCTGCTATGTTCCTCTCTTCCTTGTCATTCATACCGGCTGAACGGTTTAATACGGCTTCATGCCTGCCAACTTCAGCAACTTGTCCGTGTGCTCAGGCTTCTCGCGCGGCTCTTCCCTGTTACGAGGGTCCAGCGAGCCGTCTGGCAGATACGCCTTGACTGGGCGCAAGAAGATGTTGTCATGCGCCCAGTGCGTCGTGGCACCGTGGGCCCGGAAGACACGCTGCTTCTCGAGAATCGCCTCGGGTGCAGCCAGCGCTGCTGGCGTGTAGCTTGCGTACACAACTGTGCGGATTGTCTTGCTTTTTGTCGGTGGGCTCACCGCCCCAGTGCACCGTGCGACTGTCCCACAAAATCAGGTCGCCCGGCTCGGCCTCCACCTTGATGGGCTTGAGGCCCTTTGTGACGTTCCACCACTCCATCTCTTTCTCAGAAAACCGCCGCCAGTCTTTGGGCTCCCAGGTCGACTTGTCCGTCTGTGTGTCCCAGAACTCGTCGTAGTACTTGACCGAGTTCGGCAGCAGCATCAAACTGCCGTCTTCAGAACCGGCATGGCTCAAATTGACGATACCCTGGACACAGTGCAGCCCCCGCTTAAACGGGCTTTGGTCGACATGCGGCCAGGGAGCGCGTGCCGGCTTGTCTTTGCGTCCAGGAAACGTGACATTCAGCGAGTCAAACGAGACCAGCAGCTTGTCGGTGCCCCAGATGCGCGCAAACGGCTCGATCACACCCGGTTCCTGGCGCACATCCCACATAAACTTCTCGTGGACGACGCAGTAGTTTTCAAAGGTGTTGAGCTTGGTCTGCACGGGCAGGTTCTCAGCTGTCCATGTCGACGGGTCTTTAATGTCGAGCGGCGTGCCAAACGACGTGAGCCACTCAAAGGCTTTCTGCTGGTAGGCGACAGCCTTGTCGTGGGGGATGGCGCCCTTGATCACAGTGTAGCCCTTGGCCTGGATCTCGTCACGGAAGTCGCCATAGCTGCCTTCGAGTCTGTATGGAGATAGCCAGTATCAGCAGATGCCTGTATACAATGATGCAGTACATACGATAAGGTACACGTGAGATTAAGAAAAAATGCAAGTAACGTACCTTAGAAGGCCCTCTGTGACGGCGGGTGCAGTAGCTGTCTGTGTCATGGTGGATGGATGCTTTGTTTTGGCTGTGTGTGGCTTCAAGATTGTAAACTTGTCGATATTTTCAGCGTTAACAATCAACTTTGTCTTCTTTGATTCTTGTAAAGTGTCCAATTCTCAAAAAGCGAGTCATGTAGCCTTCCCAAGAGATAAGATTGCAGTCGTTTTTATGTGTTCATCTTCATACAGATATCGCCACTTTCTTCAGAAGGTGACCAAGTTTACGTGTCGATCTCCGACGTCCGACCTCCGAAGTCTTTTGGAACTCTGGGGAAGCTGGAATCGAATGATCAAGAACAACCACAAGTGCCTCATGGCTACGTTATTACGTTTCACTAACCAATGGTTTTCGTTGTTGTCTTTCCCCGAGTGCTTGGTCGCCTCCTTGGCTTCTGTCAGAACACCTCCTGCCGGGTTTTCCGACACAAAAGAGAAAGGGTGCACGGAGTAAATGTTTTTTCTTTCTCCCTTCGTATTTCCAACGGGAAAATTCCAAGGTTGCCACGGCCACAAGAAAACTACAGGCACAAAAAATCTGGGGCGATATTCCGGGGCAATGAGTTTGATGGGGAGTGTACCAATCATCTCACACGACCTGGCGTTGTGGAGACTGGCGGTTGCGGGATGCCGCCAAAGAGTCAAAACCCTCCCGCCCGCATTTCCGCCTCGCTTGACATTGCACTAAATTAGTAAAGCAGGAACGATCGCCATGGGGCTAAGAGGGTCTAAGCTGTAAAAATTGTCAAAAACGTAGGATGGAAACGGGATTGAAATGGGAGGAAAACGGAGAAGAAAAGGTCTCATGCGGATAACCCGTCGAGCCATTCTATGTTAAGAGTTGCACCTGGCAATTGTTGCCATGTGACAGCGGCGAATGTTCGTACTGTTATGCTGCTCTTTTGGACTGGGGAAAGCTTGTGTATGGGGCAACGTCATGGCCATAAAGGGAAATAATACCGTAACCGCGAGGACCCCGCGAGGGAAGGAGTCGATGAAAGCTTATCCAACGCAGTCCAAGTCTCCATAGTTTGATAACTGAGCGCGGGGTAGCTTCATATATGTAATGAGCTCTGTTTGAGACAACTGCATCTTGCACAAAGTAGAGCAACTGACGATTGAATGACTGTCGACAGCATCTGTTCATCAGTATCTTATCTCAAAATGGAGAGCACCAATCTGCCATCAGCCAACTGCGTTTGCATTATGCAAGCAGTTGGTAAGCTTGGATGGGAGTCGAGACCCCTTCCAACAGAACCAGGGCCGTACGAGTAAGTCGACAAGCAATCCAGCAATCCCCAACATTAATGGCCAACTGCAGCAGATCATTAACGGGACTCTCGCCAGGGTCGTTGTTGCCCTCAGAAGACTGGCATCTGTGGATCCGACATGCATGTCTTTCTCAGTGAGAGTGTCAGTACTGCAATACTATTGACTGAAGTCGAGGTGTAGACGCACAGGACAGCGCGAATGCTGACAACAGACTCCAGGCCGGCAAAGATGCATCAAAGAGACCGATTGTTCTCGGCCACGAGTCTGCTGGTTTCGTCACCAAAATCGGCTCGCAAGTTACGTCACTCAAGGTCGGCGACCGAGTCGCCATGGAGGTACGTTTTTTTTTTTTTTTTTTCAAAGTGCAATCCAGCGTTGCAATACTTGCTGGTCCTCTTACTGATATACCTCGAAGCCCGGCAAGTACTGCCTCCGGTGTGAATTCTGCAAGAGCGGATCTTGTAAGTCTCTCCAATTCCGGACGATACGTACACGATACGTACAAGAGTCACAGCTAACAAAAAACAGACAGCCAATGCCAAAACGTAAAGTTTGCTGCAGCCGAAGGCATCGACGGAACTCTGCAGTCGTACTACACTCTTCCGGCAGATGTGTAGGTCAAGCCGAAATTCCAATATCAATTATTCAAAAGAGAGCTAACGGACCAAACAGGTGCTACAAGCTCCCGGAAAGTATCTCTTTGGAGGAGGGTGCTCTGATTGAGCCTCTCGCTGTCGCTGTCATGGTCATCAACAGTGTGGCCCAGATGCCTCACAATGCCAACGTCGCCGTTTTTGGTGCCGGCCCTGTCGGCCTCCTGACCATGGCTGTGGCAAAAGCTCTAGGTGCTCGTCGCATACTGGCCATTGATGTCCAGGAACAACGTCTTGCTTTTGCCAAAGAGTATGCTGCTACCGACATTCACTCCTCCCTGCCCAAAGACGCCGGCGAGGACAACCTTACCTACGCCAAGCGCCACGCACAGGCCATCTCGGACAAGTTTGGCCTTGACGAGTCAGGCCGCGGCATGGACTTGGTCGTTGACTGCTCTGGTGCTGAAGTTTGCATCCAGACAGGCATCTTCTTGACAAAGCGCCGTGGCACCTATGTCCAGGTCGGCGCGGGCAAGCCAGACATTCTGATTCCCATGGTTACCGTTCTCGTCAAGGAGATCCGCATCAAGGGTTCTCTGAGATACGGTCCCGGCTGCTATGACATGGCTATTGATCTTGTGCACCAAGGCCGTGTGCAGCTTAAGCAGCTCATCACCCACCGCTTCCCCTTCAACCAGGCCGACTTGGCCTTTAAGACGACCAAGGACGGCGTGGGCCCGGATGGCAAGATTGCAATCAAGACAATCAGTAAGTCACATGTGTTCCCCTGCCCATATAAGCTTATCTTCACTAACGACTGTAGTCGACGGTCCTACGGCTTGAGTATCTGTGGTTTTCTCACATATAACTGGCAAAAACATTGGGATGGCATTCGCTATGTGTGGCACTTTAAGTACAGTACCACTTTAATGCACGTTTTTGGAAAACAGATATGACACACTCGTTGAAACTGGCTGCTGGCCACTTCCCCCTTTCTCGACAATGTGAATCTATTTCTTGTTGGAAACGTCTACAATAAATTGTCAGCAATGTCCATACAATCTGCATCGGTATGAAGGATAAAGAGGTGCAACGTACTGAACTGGAAGTGAATAATGTCGCCGTCTTGGACAACCTGTAGACAAATTAGAGATTAGTTACTGCAGAGTAGTTTTAAAAGACATCGAAATGGTAGCTGATTTTGCATTTATGCATTTCAGCGTGGTGGCACATACATAGGATTTTCCTTCTTGGCGGTACTTGCCGGCGGCTTTAATTGGGCCCATGGACTTGCCACCTTCACACAGATCGTGAAAGTCCTGGTACGCGACCACCTCGGCCTTGATGAAGCCCCTCTCAAAATCGCTGTGAATGGCACCGGCCGCTTGTGGAGCCAGACAGCCCCCAGGAATTGTCCAGCATCGGACCTCCTTCTCCCCGGCCGTAAAGTAGTACTGCAGACCGAGCTTGGTAAAGCCTTCGGTGATGATCTTGTCCAGCTTGGACTTGACCTTGCTTTCACCCAAAAAAGCGTCTCGGGCCGCGGGATCGTCCTTGAGACTGTGCAGCTTTTCCTCAAACTCAATGGAAAAGGGCACAATGTCGCGGGCCGTGCCGCCGTGCTCGGTGACCCATTTGGCAATCGCCGGCAGGTACTTGCTCTTTTGGCGCAGGTAGTCCTTCATGGTCAGATTCACCAAGTAGATCACGGGTTTGGTGGTAATGAGCTGGATCTTGTCGTTGATCAGGGCAATCTCCGCCGGTGTCCAGCTGCCGTCGCGCACGGGCTTGTCCTGCTCGAGCATTGCTCGGATCTTTGTCGTCGTCTCGGTAAAGAGGGGCAGCATCTTGTATTTGCCGCCCGCTTTTTTGACGATGGCTTCCTCGGCGATGATGGCCTTCTGCAGAATATCTGCAGACAGAGAAAGAGAGATTAGCTGGCGTCAAGCCGGCTAGAAAAAAAGGTCAAGCACAAGGACTAACCAAGGTCCTTTTTGCAAAGCTCGCTTTGTATGGTATCTAGATGCAACAGTCAATATCAACATGGGCTTCTGAATATGATAAGTAAAATATCAACGGCAGTTAGAAGCTGAACTAACCCAAGTCCCGGACGGGATCAATCGAGTCATCGACATGCAACACCTCGTCGTTGTCAAATGCTCTATCATGGTGCTTGTGTTAGCGAGATTCCGCATGGGGGTAGGAAGGAAGACGCAAGATGTCGGCGCTACATGTGTACTTTACCTGACAATATGAAACATGCCGTCCACGGCCTGAATGTGCGACAAAAAGGCATTTCCCAGCCCGGCGCCCTGTGACGCGCCCTTGATCAAGCCGGCAATGTCCGTCACCTGCAGATACGGCGGGTACATGGACGGCGGCTTCCACAGGTCGCAGAGAAAGTCATAACGCGCATCGGGAACAACACATCTCGACTCGTTGGGCTCAATGGTACAGAATGGGTAGTTTTCGGCGGCAGCGCTCTGCTCCGTCAAGAGATTGAAGAGACTCGATTTGCCCACGTTCGGCAGTCCAACGCATCCCATTTTGAGGTTCTTGCGAACCCGGCCAAAGGCAACGACATTGTCCTTGACGGCCTCTACCTTCTTGGGCGGCATGGCGAGAAGTTGTCGAAGATGAAATAGAATGTCTTTTCTGTGTATTTGTGTATTTTGTGTATTTTTTTTTGAACTTTGCGTGCCTTGTGAGATTTGCATGTTGAAAACTTCAAATCGAAGAGTTCTCGAACCAAAAATTTCAAAGAAGGAACAGAAAGTGGCCTGATGTTTACCGTTTAGGCCCACAAGTAGGTCCACCTTGGAAGCACTACGGCCAATAGACGCCAGAAGGCAGTAAGTAATACGTCGTATGCACTTTGTGCGTTGCACGTCGCATTGTTGATTGGGTCTAACTCGTTTTACCTCCCCAGCTCCCCAACGACGTACATTTAGGGCTTTTGAAACGACTTCCAGGGGTGCTTTTGGGTGACTCTTTAGTGAAGGGGACGCAACGAAGACCACATCGACTGTGAAGATGAATGATTTGGAGCGATTTTATGTCTCTTTTTATTAGCACGGTCGTTTTTTTTTCTTCCCTAATGAATGGAAACTGCCAAATTTGGGTTTCAAGTTCAATATGCATGACATATTTCTTAGTTCTTGTAAGGCACTTATCTACGGTATGTAGAAGTAAATGGCTGATTCTTTTAGGCATTTTTCCTCCTTTAGAGGTACCTGGAATAAAAACGATATGGAATCTATAAGTTGACAGAAGCGAAGACAAGAGAACTTCCGGCCAGCACGACAATGTTCAAAGGAAACCAAGGGGACAAAAAAAAAGGTACCATAGGACGCACGAACGATACATACGATGCTAAAAGGGGTGAAATGGCAGCGATCAAAAGCAAGTCGGCCACCAGCAAGGGAGCTGTCGCTGCACAAAATTGAATTTGGATTTTTTTTTGATCTGTTTTCGTCTGTTTTTGTTTTCTTTCTCTTCGTTTTGAGTTTGTTCCTGTTGTTCACTGTGAAAGAAAGGTGGTGTGAAGCAGGCCACTCACAATGGACGTGGCTTGTCCGTCTTTGTCTGCGCCGCGTTGAAAGAATAGTGGGCAAATGAAAGAAGAACAAAACACAAAAACAGTCCGCTGAAGCTTAAGACTAGCCGACAAACGAAGACAGACGACGGAAAAGGGAAAATCAAAGAGCAACAGACTAAACACAACCGATACAGTACAGTGCAATAAAGACGACATCTACAAAAATAAACACGAATGCGGTGGCGAATGCGGTGGTTCGTGCATGGCGCGTGCGCTTCTGGCTGTCATTTCCACCACCCCAAGCTTAGTCATTAAATCATATTCATCTCCAAAACGCATCCGACAAAGAACAACAAAAATGCAGACAAGCATCAGACGGGGAGTATAAATAAAAGATGTGGCCAAGTGCGTCGACTTGTTTGATTTTCCATCTTTCCATCTTTCCATCATTCCATCTTTCTCAATGGCCCCTGCATCGCATCCCATCTTTCCCGACTGGCCCGTGTGCCCGGACGACTTGGTACCTCTGCCAATCATCGACGGCCCCAAGCTTAAGCCGTTTGACTTCGGTGGTCCCCAGCAAATCTAGTTTGTAAAATATATCGCCTCCGGCCTGCACGGCCACGTGGTCCAGGCCCGTATCCACGGCCAAGACTACGCTATCAAGCTCGTGTGTTCCCTTGTTGACTGTCTATACTTGCCCCTTATTGATTGACTGATCCCACCAGCTAACATCCTGTCCTAGTTCCGCTACAGCTGTACCGAGGCATGGTACAGCACGCTGTCGTGCTACAACCCGAGAGAGAGCACAAGGACGAGGTGGCCGTGCTGGCACCCTACTCGGAGCCCTTTTATGCCGAGTGCCGTGCCTTTGGCCGTCTACACGAGACGGGCCGCACCGACTTGGCCATCGATTGCTTCGGTTACGTGCTGCTCGACGAGGCCCACGAGCGCGCACTCCACGACCTCAAACAGCTCGAGTTTAACGGCAACGACGACTGGAACGCCGGCGACGTACGCAGTGACTTTCGTGGGCCCAGTGGCCGCCCCCCGCCCATCCGCGGCATTGTCAAGGCCCTTGGTCGCCCCGATAACATGATTGATAAGTTGTCTTATGCCACAGCCCGCCCCCTGCTTGACAACATTATTCAGATCCAGCAGCTGGGTATTATACGACTCGACGTGCAGCGCGGCCAGTACATTGACTGGAAATTTGGCGATTTCAGCACGGCCATGACAACGCCACACTTCCTGAAAACGCCCGAGCTTCTTCAAGACCCTATCAAAACCACCAAACCTCTCTATCCAGCCAGCCTAGTGCAGCCGGTCCGTCCACTTCCGCCTGTAGCCTTGGCCGCCGTGGAGTACCAGCTGTTTATTTACTGCATTGCCGACTATTGGGACTTTGAATCGATGATCAGTGCGTGCTGGGACTGGGACAATTATGCGTTTAAACCCTTGACCTGTTTATCCTGAGCGGCCGCAACCGCTACAAATTGCGCCGCACGGCGCGCCACCGCACCATCCCCTACACACTCGTTGACCCCCGCCGCTTTGACTGGAGGGCGCCCCAAGCTGCCGCTGCAGCCGCGGGCTTGGCAAAACCGCTCACCACAAGTGCCGCCCGCGCTCTTGCCGTTCGACTGCCTCGATGGTACTATCCGTGCGACATGGATGTGGAGCGCTACTTGAGAACAGAGTATGAATGGGTATGGGTTATGCAATGGGCTGTGCGCGACGGCTGCATCTTTCCAACCAAGTACGAGCAAGGAGAAGTCTGCCATAAGCTAACTCTGTTGCTGAAGAGCAATGGCGGCGAGCTCGACATGAAAAAGCCGGAACACGTGGCGTTGATTGAGGCAGACAAGGACGCGCGCTTTCTGATGGACGAGACGTTTTCGCCTCCTATCATGAAAACCCTGATACTGAGAGCATATGAGTAGTTTTTTATTTCAAAATTGTTTCACTCTTTTTCTTCATTTTCAATTTTATTTTCCCATTTTCTTCTGCTCCCAATATGTTCTTTCTCTCTATTCTCCAACTCTTCTAATTAACTACAAGTGTAAATCTAATCTTTGATCCGGGTTTTTTGTGTGTTTTTGGTATTTTGTGTGGTTTTTCCCCCCTCTTTTCCGCTATTATCTTCCTACGTCCCGTTCTCGCACACGCCGCTTAAATCTTGAGCGTCACTTGCACCTTCTATTTGAAATCAATAATGTACGACACTTCCTGGAAAGACATAGCGACGTGACTAGCGGAAACAGTCGCCACTTCAGACGAGTTTTACTATTGGCCGGTGCGTCCTCGATAGATAGCAAAGTCGGCGCCACTGTGCTGTTCTCGTCGCCCGTTGCCGTTGACGATGTGAAATGCACATTGGCCCGGCTGGGTCGGTCAAACATGGAATAGTAGTGGCGGTCCACCCACGTGACACAGTCGTCAAGCAGGGTGGGAATCCACGCATCAATAGGGACGAACCGGTCGACCGGCTCGAGACCGCGCGGGCGGTCCGCCAGCGCGAGCATGCACAGCCACCACAGAGCCAATTCTGTTGTCAACGTGGTGCCGGCCCTTGTACCATGCTCTGTATTCCAAGGCACGGGCATGAATTGCGCATGCAAGTCAAGAACGGACCCTTTTCCTTCGATCGGCTGGGCAAAGCACACGGCCACAAGTGCATCGTTCGTTTGAATGTATCCATAACGGGTCTTGGCGTCATTGCACAAGTTAGCCAGCTGGCGCAACGGCCACAGACCGCCATTCATCGGCCCGTGCGCGAGCCTGCCTGACTTCCAGCGTGCGGAAGTTCGGTTCAAGCCAACAACAAGAGCCTGCTGGGCAAAGTTGTCGAGGCCGATTGCGTTGTCGATGGTCGTGCGCAGAGGAAGCTGGGGGACAATGCTGGCAACTTGCCTTTGGATTGTCGGTCCACTGGCTACGAAGCGCAGTGCTGTTCCCTCGTGTAGCCGTTGGTACGCCTTCGTAAAGGTAAGAACGGGGCGCACAGCGGCGTCGGTCCACGTCGTTAGCTGGCGGGGCCTTCGTCGCTGTCCATGGCGACAGTATGCAGCTCTTCAACGGACGGCAGGGCTCGTACAGCGTTTTCTGGAAGTATGAGATCAAGTACGTGGCCATAGCTCTCATTGAGGCAATGCATGTTGAAGCTGGACCATAGGCCGACGCGGCCTTCAACTTCCGGCCATTTGTTGTTTCTTGTGTTGGAGCCGGAAGGAGCGGTGCAGGCAGCGGCAGGTTTGTGGCGCGACAGAGCGTCACGGACGGTCATCAATTGGTGGGCGTACATGCTGTGCTGTATCCTTGAGAGACGTGGGGACCTGGATCTGTGTTTTGGTGCAGCGCAGCATCTGCAATGAGATGTGTGAGATGTGTGGGATGTGTGCAAGGTGTGTGAGATGTTTTGTCTGCAAATTCCGGATGGACGATGGCTAAAGATGCGGCCAAAGAAGCAGATATATAGCAAATTGGCCTGGCGTCAGTCATGGGTACATTCTTTAAGGCGACAAACCACATTGATACTCTCTTTTTCTCTCTTCTCAGCTCTTCATCTCCACATATGGGGCTGCTTCTGCCCCTATCACGTTGTCGCCGTGTTTGCTGCGTTTGGGAACGCCACGTCAATTGTGCCATATGATTATTTCGTATCAATATTCATTTGTGTCCCGATATGTCAAGAAAAGCCCATGTTTCGGAAAGAGACGGACATGGCCTTTGTAGACATGTCAAAAATTAGACTTGTGCGGTGAGAGCCCTCACCGTACCTCACTTGTGGTCTGTTGTGACAGCTAGCCAATCATTGTACACAGATGCCTTCTGCCCCCACTTATGCAGGCCAAGAATTCGATTATCAGTTTCGTTCGTTTCGTTTTGATTGCCATTTTCAGTTTTCTGACAGCGCATTCACAGGGGTCTTTGCAGCTGGTCCTGCACGCAGCGTGATGGCTCATATCTCTTAACCGGCGTGGGAGTTAGGGACTGCCCTTTTCTCATATTCTCTTTCACAGCTTAGGAGTATCCCAAGCAGATCAGGAATTTTACCCCGCCACAGTTTTTCAGCCTTAAGGAAAGACACGGCGCAGGATCAGTAGCGATTGGCGCCAAAGTACGACGTAGGAGGTATTACGTCAGAACAGGTGGTTTCCTGGCATGCTTGACGGGCATCGTTAAGAAAAAAAGCAAAGGGCCGCCTCAGTGGAGCACCTTAGCCACAGAAGCAGTGGAACAGATCAAAGAACGAGAGACAGACTCAAAACCCATGCTGAGCTGACATTAGGCTGTGCAACATACTCCGTAGAGTGGGCCAAACAATCCCAGCATCCACACAGACCCACGTATGGAGTCATCACCTTGTTTTGGCGACGCCCACAGTAGGCGAACTCCATTGGAATTGGGTTTGCGTGCGGGTAGTATTGGGCTTTTCACAAACTTCAAGGGCGTGTCTTCTATGGACGTGTCGTCCTCCTCATCGTCACAATTCTACGTAGATGCGAAAAAGGCGGCAAGCTTCACCGGGGATTGACGATCGGGTCTGGGTTGGATGTGCACATACGACACATGAATGCCTTGGGGGTGACCCTGTTGAAGACGAGGCCGTCCTCGTACAGTTTGGGGAGCAGGTTGGCCGTCCAGTCTAAGCAGCGCC
Organism: Sporothrix variecibatus; assembly: GCA_016097105.2. Classification (NCBI taxonomy): domain Eukaryota; kingdom Fungi; phylum Ascomycota; class Sordariomycetes; order Ophiostomatales; family Ophiostomataceae; genus Sporothrix; species Sporothrix variecibatus. Next base: position 3,890,144 of record JADMNI010000005.1, read on the forward strand.
GGTCGCAATGTTGGTGATAGGACAGGAGGTAGTGTCAAAGGGCGTTAACGTATCGAACCCTCAAACGTAGTTCCAGCCCTGGTCAATCCCATAATTGGTTCAGGCCGACTTCATGAGCTGGTCTACTTTGAGACTGTGATATTAGACAACCACGAGGCTTTGGACTGTCGTTGGAGGGGAACATAAGAGGTTTGTGAAGTATGGAATCTTTTAATATTTTTCACATGGGCAACGGCCAAAATGTCACTGTAAATTCGATGAATCAGCTTGAAATATAAGTACCAACTTACAGTCACTAATATATCCCATATGTGCCCAACAGTCAATCGTGCCGATGCAGGAGGCAACTTGTTGCGGAGAACAGATCCAGAGAACGAAGAGTACAGACTTGATGTCCGAGACCTTAAAGGTTCACCCAACTATTTTCTTCTCCGGCCCGCCCCACTTCGGCCTCGTCCCTACTCCGCTCCTGCCGCTTAAACTTTAACCCTAATGAGACACCCCGTACTTCAGCATGGTGTGAAGACAACTGGGAAAATAGCGGATATGCTCCGATCTTCGTCATAGTCCTTTGCGCCGATCGGAGTCTGACGTTTTTGCAACCTATTTCACCCCTCTTTCCCCCTCTCATCTCAACTTCCCGCCATAGCTGTCCACCACCAACATCAACCCATTTACAAGATTACAACAATGTCTCTCCCAACATCCTTCAAGCTCAACACCGGCGCCGACATCCCCGCCGTGGGCTTTGGCACCTGGCAGGCCAAGCCGCACGAGGTCGAGCAGGCGGTCACCATCGCCCTCCAGGCGGGATACCGCCACCTGGACTGTGCCGCTATCTACCGGAACGAGCCGAGGTCGGTGCGGGCATCAAGGCCAGCGGCGTGCCCCGCTCCGAGATCTTTGTGACCAGCAAGCTCTGGAACACCAAGCACCGCCCGCAGGACGTTGAGCCCGCCCTCGACCAGACCCTGGCCCGCCTCGGCACCGACTATGTCGACCTATACCTCATGCACTGGCCCGTGGCGTTCCAGCCGGGCGACAAGTGGTTCCCGCTCGACAAAGACGGCGTGTTTGCCCTGGCCAACCTCGACGTGGCTGCGACCTGGGCGGCCATGGAGAAGTTAGTGGCCTCGGCAAGGCCCGCGCCATTGGCGTCAGCAACTTTAACGAGCGCCGCCTCGACGAGCTGCTGGTCACGGCCAAGATCGTGCCCGCCGTCAACCAGATCGAGGCCCACCCGTACCTGCAGCAACCGGCGCTTCTTGCGTATTGCAACAGCAAAAACATTCTGGTGCAAGCCTACTCGCCACTCGGCAACAACCAGACGGGAGAGCCGCGCGTTGTCGACGACCCGGCCATCCAGACGTTGGCCCAGCAGGTCGGCGTCGACCCTGGCCAGCTGCTGTACTCGTGGGGCGTGCAGCGGGGCACCAATGTGCTGCCCAAGAGCGTGACACCGGCACGCATTGCCTCGAACCTGCTGGTCCAGCGCCTGCCCGACGACGTCGTGGCGGCCATTGACGGACTGGAGCGGCACAAGCGCTTCAACACATCGGCGCACTGGGGTACGGACATCTTTGACGAGATTGGTGAGGCAAAGGTGAAGCAGATTGCGCGCGATGCGGGGTCGGACAACCTGAAAAAATTCACTGTGTAAATTAGTTTATGTTCTTCCGTTGTTCATATAGTTTTCACCACTGAATTAATTCTACCTTAAAAATGAAAATCGGGTTTTTATTATATTTGAAAAAATGAACTTTTTCCAACTTAATTTTGCACGTTTAATTTTGACCGGAGCAGCAACAACGTAAAGTTTTGCAAAATTATTTAATATCACAAATATTGCAAAGTTCTCCTCAACCAGAAGAAAATTTGCACAAAGTCATGTAGAATGTATTCTATTTTTTCGTGCCAAACATTACAATCTATCTTCTAGCTGTATTCTCCCCCGTCCGTTTAGTAGTCCTTGCCTTGACCATCCAGCGGTCCTCCTTGGCCGACTTGAGGGCCTGCTCAATGATCTTGGTCACCTGGATCACACTGGACACCTGGACCGAGTTCTTGGAGGGATCCTTGGCCCAGACGGCCTCGGCCATCTCGCGATAGACCTGGCGGTAGTCACCACGCTCGGTAGGGATGGTCTCGTTCTTGAAGGAACCGTCGGCCTGCACAAGCGTCGCCGTGCCCCATCTCTCCTTGAGCTCGGTACCGTATGTGTCGGAGTTGACATCACCGCGGTCGAGGGCAAACCACTGGTCATCCTCGTAGTGCTTGACATAGCCGCCCTTGGTGGCCCGGACGACAAGCTTGGGCTGGGGCTCCAGAGGGGACATGAGGTTGGTAGTGGCGCGAACGAACAGAGGAATGTTGGTTCCAGCTGAGGAGGGTACTGGAAGTAGGCGTCGAACTGGCGGGCGTTAGCATGTGTTGGTCAAAAAGGTATATAGCAGAAGCAAACTTACACTGTCCTCAACACCATTACCCCGGACGCCCCAAGTACGGCCGAGGATCTTGTCAGGAACACCAAAGAGGCAGTAGATCTGATCAATGGTGTGCGTGCCCACGGCGTAGATGCCGCCGCCGTTCTGGGCAGGTCCTCCTTCCAGTGCACGACACCGTCTGGCGGTGCGGCACCCTCGACGGCAACATCGGCGGGCGGTAGAAGCTGTAGAACACCTCATAGTCGGTAATGGCCCCGAGCGTATTCTCCTCCTTCAGCTTCTTTGATGGTGAGGTAGTCGCCGTCCCAGCGGCGGCACTGGAAGACGCCCAAAATCTTGCCCTTAGCCTTGGCTAGTGCCTGTAGCTCCTCACTCTGCTTGGAGTGGTACGTCAGGGGCTTCTCGGAAAAGACGTGCTGCTTGCCGGCGTTGAAAATCTTCTTGATAATCTCATAGTGGCTGCCGTCGCTGGTGGCAACCACAATCACCTCGACGTCCGAGTTGATGACCTCGTCCAGCGTGGCCACGACCTTGATCTTGTCACCGCACACCTTTTTGGCGACACCAGCCAACTTGCGCTCCATGACCGTGGTCACCTCATACATGTCGGGCAGAGACGTCAAAAGCGGCCAGTGCAGGTGGTTGAGGGCAATGCCCGTGCCCAGGATGGCTGTCTTGATCGGTGCAGGCATTGTGTGTAGTGTGTAGTATGTATGGAGACTAAGCTTTGTGTAAAGGGTGAATATCGAGTTGGTCGTGATGGGGACGGCGTGTATGATATTGATAATATGGAAGAGTTGCAATAGACTTGTTGTTTCTTTTCTTGTTTCTCGATTTGTTCCTATGATGTTTCTGTGTTTGTGTGATAAAGGAGGGGTCTTATAGAAAGACGTAAACAAAAGTAGCCCCTCATGACGCAAGACGACGTAACGCAGACAACCCCGAAAAGGGAAAAGAAGCCAAAAATGGGAATTGGATAACAGGGGAAAAGTTGAAACGGACATGCTCCAACGTCCGTCCCGCCCTGCCGCCAGCCAGATACAAGATGACCGTGGCCTCCTGAGTGGGTTGGGGTTTGGTTAATCTTCTCCGGGACCAAAACCTGGAGAAAGTGTGGAGGTGGAGAAGCGGAGGATCAACCCCCCGGCCAGTCGAATTGACCCCAAGACTCCACCAACAATACGTGGCGTTATGCTCACATCACCGTCCCGCCTTGCGGCATACCGTTTTACCAAGTTATGTCAAAAGTATTCGTCAAATTGAAAAACAAAAAGAAAAAAGAAAACATCTTAGAGAAGCAATGAAGGAGCTCGAGGCTTACAGCGCAACACAGATAACGACCACTTCACGTTTAGCCAACCCACACTTGTCAATTTTTCAATGGTTGTGGTTGTTTAAGAACCGTTTTGGGATTTAAGATGGCTGTGTTTTATGAGCTATAGTTCCGTTACGTATAAGGTGATAACGGTTATCGATAACAAAAAAGCCAAAAAAAGATAATTTTTTCATTTAGAAATAAAAGACATACAATGGGCCTTTACTAATAATACATGTGCTTGACAGATGGAACACCGAAAAGAGAAACAGCGCCCTGATATCATGTCTCTTGATCCTATATTTCGCCATCTTCTATCTTTCCCTCAAAGATATAGACACATAGCCCGGCCGCAAGGACCGCAATGCCACAAAACGTAACCATTTGCAAGCCGCCCAATGTGCTCTTCCACAGCCGTCTTGCAGGCGTTGACTCGTCGCCTGCATCGCCACCGGCACTGCCCTCACGGTGAAACACTTGGAGGAAGCCAAACAAGAACAGAGCGACGATGCACACGCCAACACTCCACCGGAGGCCGTCGCCCACGCGAGTGACAAAGAAATATGGCCACAAGGGGAGAATGCCGCCGATAATATAGCCAAAGGCCACCGACAAGCCAGTAGCGATGGGCGAGACGTAGCCTTCATCGTGGTCGTCGAAGTCTTCAGTAGACGTATCTTGCGGGTGTGCCTTGATATGAGCAATGACCATCATCTCGAGGTCGGCAGGAAGGCCGAGCGGCACAACATGGCGGGCAACAACTGACGACGTTGTCGAAGGCTGTGTTGACGACTGCGTTGACTGCTGCGCCGCCAGTCCGGCATTTGCTTGTCTTGCAGAGAGAAACCCGCTAATGCCCATGCTGATGCAGCCGGCGGTGACCTCGGCAAGGCCGGCGTAGACGACGGTGTCTGTGCGGCCGAGCGACGAGAGACCCGCTGTCAGGGCAAAGGGAACAGTCAATCCGTCAGAAAAGCCCAGCGTAAAGTCGGCCCAGAAGCGATGAGCGACAAACAGAGGCTGGCGGGCGACAACGGTGACGTCCTTGGGCTGATCTCCGAGCTGGGTCATGTCCAATGCCTCCGTGTCATTGGCCCTGGACTGCACGGAGAATCGCGGGGTGCTTTTGTCGGCCTCCGGCGTAATCGCCGAGGACCATGCGATGGAGGACTGGGTCGACAGCAAAGACATATTGACGATAGATGGTGTTGAAAGATGGTGACAAGAAGAAAAGAGAGACAAAAAAAGGAAAAAGAAAAAAGAAAATTATCTACATCCGATATTGTTTCCGAAGGAAATAAGATACTGATTAGAGTGTGCAGGCAAATCGACAAAAGTTGTCAATTTTTATGAACAGTTGAAACAGAAAACAGGAACTAAGAAACAGGAAACGGAAAACGGCCAACAAAATCGGACTTAGACAATTTAATCTAACTCGACACAATCTTATTGCTCCTAGGTACGTATGTCGGGAAAAGAGAGGGATAGAAAAGTACTGCTCAATGTTAATATCAAAGTCACGGCTGTATCAAGGATGTTTGGGGTTGTAATCAATGCAACTTGACTGGCGACCGATAATAAATGGTGACGATACGTCGTATCGACGATAGCGACATCCGGCCGCAAGTCCCAGCAGAGTCCAATGACAGTCGGCGGTGGAGACCACATGGTAACCACCCCTGCTGCGCCGTTGCAAAAGGGTTGAAAAAGTGCGAAAAAAGCCCTTTTCTGCCGATCGACAATCTTGTTCTGCGCGGTACGGAGTACATTTGCAGCGGTTCCTGGATTTGGTTCCTGGAATTTATGGGGTCTCCCACCTTGGCGCTCCACGGGGGAGGGCACTGTTGGAGAAAAAGTGCCGAAGATCGCCAATTTTGTTTCTTATTTTCACCTCGGTCGCCCTTTAATGGGACACTACCTCAGGGTCCTCAGTACACACATTCGCGCCTGCCACCCACGTGTTCGGTATGTGCATGTAACGCTTACAATTAATTCATGTTGAATCGGAAAGGCTCGGATTGGGTAGATTTTGAATTGATACGACATGTGGGCGACAGCGTAGAGATATTGCTGAAGATGAAGAGAGATCAGGATGCACACGATGATGAAGGCAAATATAAAAGCCCACGAATGGACGGATATGGGAGCTCGGTGCACTGGCAATCTGTAGATCTCAGACGCACCTCATCCTCCACCCCTCACCCCTCATTCCTCTCTATCCCAACCCTCCTCCATCATGGTGTCCACTTCTCTCACGGGCCTCCTGGCCCTCGCGGCGGTGGCGTCTGCCAACTCCAGCAAGTGCAAGCCCAACAATGTCACCAGTGCTGCCGTCAAGAACATGAAGGAGCACATCAAGGCTGTGGTCCTGCTTGTGCTCGAGAACCGCTCGTTTGACAACATTTTGGGCGGCCAGACGCTGGCGGGCCTCGACAACCCCTACCATAACGGCCCGTTCTGCAACCCGTTGAATCTGACCAACCCGGCCAGTGGCTCGGCCTGCAGCACCGCCAAGGACTTTGACTCCATCGCCGACGACCCAGACCATGCCGTCTATGGCAACAACATTGAGTTCTACGGCACCTTCAACCCGAGCAACAATGATATTGCCTCGGGCAAGCTGGTGCCCAAGCAGAACGGCTTCGTGCACGAGCAGCTGCGGCTGTACGATGCCAGCGTCAACGCCACCACGCTGTCGGAGCAGGTCATGAACTACTATACCGAGAGCCAGGTGCCCGTCCTCACGTCGCTCGTGCAGAACTTTGTCACCTTTAACTACTGGCACTCGGCCATCCCCGGTCCGACGGACCCCAACCGGCTGGCTCTGGTGGCCGGCAGCTCGTTTGGCCACGGCCAGAACGACGCCACTTTCACGGCCAAGGCTTCAACGAGACGTCCATCTTCCAGTCCCTCACCGAGAACGGCTACACGTGGAAGAACTACCATGACCCTGCCGGCGGCACTGGCCCAGAGGCGTCTTGGTTCCAGTGGACCTACGATGCTGGTCTCGACAGCAACGTCGTTGACCTGGACAACTTTTACACCGATGCCGCCGCTGGCGACCTGCCCCATTTCAGTATCATTAACCCGTCCTGCTGTGGCGTCGATACTACGTCCATGCATCCCACCGGTCTTGTGTCGCTCGGCGAGGGCCTGATCAAGGATGTTTACGATGCGGTGCGCGGTGGTCCCCAGTGGAACGAGACACTCTTCATTATCACGTACGACGAGACCGGCGGCTTCCACGACCACGTGGCGCCGCCCCTGGCCCCGCGTCCCGATGATCTGACGTACACGGCCACGACGCCCGCCGGCCAGGACTACACTTTTGACTTTGACCGCCTCGGCGGCCGGATGCCCACCTTTTTGATCTCTCCTTGGGTCGACAAGGCCTTTGTCGAGGGACTCGGCCGCAACGCCGCCGGTGAGACCGTCTCCTACTCGGCCACGTCCATCCTGCGCACCCTCGGCTACCTGTTTGACTTTGCCCCCTACAACCCGCGTGTCGAGTGGTCGCCGTCCTTTGAGGGTCTGATCAAGACCAAGGCCCGCACCGACACCATTGACGAGCTGCCCGAGGCGAACCCATTCCGTGTCAAGGCCAAGAAGTTCCGCAAGTAAAAGGGAGATAGAATACAAAAGCAATAAGAAAGAAAGAGAGAGGCATCCTTGGGTGCTTGAAATACAACTATAGCTAGAGTAGACTGCTTTACCTAATCGAGACAACTGCACCAGCACTTTGGCTCACACTGCTCTGTTAATACTTGGACACCATGCGGCCATAAGATGCAGCATATCTCTGCTGGATCGTTCAAAAGTGAATGTGAGGTGCTTGTTGAAATGCATATCAGATTGAGGGTTTCAGCTGTGGGATTATTTTGAGAAAGCAATGACACATGAACGAGTGTAAAGGGTTACAAAAAAGGCACACTTCTACCGTTCACTGTTTTGTGTGAAAAGGCAGAAAACGCACGCCAGTCTTCAGCGGTATATTCGATGATTCAATGGTGTTTCCGTTCCGATTTTACATCCGTTTGCATCCGTCTTATTTTCCTCACCTTCGCACCGCGATAAACAGTTTTATTTGCATGCCGCCACCGTCCCGTCATCTTATCAGTAGTTTAGACATCCAATATGAGACTGAAATACGGAAGACGCACTCTATCGCGGCTCTGCACTGAAACGAGCTAATGTCGGGTGCTTTCTGCTGCCTCAACAGACATTGTCTCTAGAAGCAGTAATATTTCTTCTTTCGGTATGTTTCTTTTTTATGAAACTGTGCAACGTTGGCTAATAAAGTCAGAGGCAAGGAACAAACCCAGAGGCAAAGGCGTAACTGTTGGTACAGGGAGTTGGTCTTTGACGTTTCTCTGTTAATTCCTCCGTTGCGTTGCCGCCGTCCCGCCTCCAAAACGGTCCAAAAACAGGTTGTTGCAAAGGTACACAAGCCAGGATCCATTGCAAGCTGAGGCCGTCAAATTAGGGGGCCAGTGCTTACGCCGTACACCGAGGATGTTTGTTTGGGGCTTAGGACGGCGGATCATTGATTCCTGTTCTTGGTCTGGGGAAATCCGGGGTACTGGCAGTCGTCGTCGTCTGAGTCGATTATTTGCGGGGTAGACAACACTAATTGTTAGTCTACTTCCATCACGCTTCGCCTTACACTGTCTTCGAGTGGTCAGGCCTTGTATTGTTGCAATGTATCTTTGTTTGCTCATTGTTTTTGCTTACGGTCGTGCGTGCCTGTCGTGTCTTGTTATTTTATTGTTGTCTATATAATCGTAATGGAGCCTTCTCTATCTCAATTTCTGCAGATCTGAAAATACCAGATGTCATCAATTTACTGTCCATCACATTTCTTTATCTTGCCCAATATTGTCCTTTTCCTCTCTTATCTATTTTTCTTCCTCAATTCCGTCATGGAATCAAATACGCCCCAAAAAGAGGTCCAAGAAGCAGTCCACGTTGAGGCTGCCGAAGATGGCGGCGATCAAGCACTGAAGCAGACCGCCAGCGCTGTCATTGCGGGCGATACAGCTTTCGTCGCCTTTACACGTTGGGAGGCCATCAAATACTTCTGGTGGCCTGTTTTGCTGTGCATGGTGGCTACTCTAGCGTGCATGAACGATGGTTTCCAGAACCAGCTGCCAGGCAGTCTGATTAGCAATCAAGGCTTCATCAACCAGTTTGGCACCGAGTTCGCCGCCGACGGAAGCAAGGCTTTGGCTGCTTCGTGGGTGTCAATCTGGGGAGCCATGATGCCCGTTGGCCAAGTTCCGGGTAGCCTGTTTGCCGGTTGGATCAACGATAGAGTCGGCCGCCGTGGCGGTATGTGCGCCATGACCGCGGCCTATCTTGTGGTAAGTCCCGCCTCATTGTTTACTATTCCATTAACAGAAAAAGAAAAAGAAAGAAAAAAACCATATTTTTGTAAATCTTTCTGTTGCTCACATTATCTTCCAGGGAACGATTCTTGAGATGACTGCCAAACACCCCTCGCAGTGGGCTGGTGCCAAGTTCATGTTCGGTATTGGCCAGGGCTTGACTGCCACAACAATGCCAGTTGTATGTGACTGCCTCTTCTGTTCCCATATTGGACTCCCGGTTCACTCCGCTAACCGTTATCCTCACCCAATTACAGTACGTCAGTGAGGTTGCCCCTCCTCAGCTTCGCGGCACTCTGCTGTGCATGTACGGTTTCTTCTTCGCAATCGGCCAGCTCATCGCCTCGATCATTCTCTACGTCATCCAAAACACACGTCCTCTAGACTGGCGCGTGGCAGTATACACGGAGTGGTCCTTCCACGGCCTGTGGATCATTTTTGGCCTTCCGTGGTTGCCCGAGTCTCCATGGTACTACGCTCGCAAGAGCAACGACGAAAAGGCACTGAAGTCGCTTAACCGGATTTACAAGTACGTGCAAGACTTTGACCCGTACCGCGAGCTACGTGTCATGAAGAACGAGCTCGACCTCCAGGCCCTGGAACACGAAGGAGAAGCGTCCGTCATGGATCTTTTCCGAGGCACGGATCGCTGGCGCACGATTGGCTCCGCCCTCGCTGTCTCCACGCAGATGCTGTGCGGTTCCATTGTCATTTTTACGTATACGACCTACTTTGTGCAGCAGGCCGGTATTGGTGAGCCTTTCTTAGCATCCTTGATTGTCACCATCGTCTTGCTCGTCGGCCTGATTGCTTCTTTCTTTGCTGTCGAACTGGTCGGCCGCCGCACCCTGATGATTGGTGGCGGTATTTCTTGCACCGTCTGCGATCTCGTCATTGGCATCACAGGTTGCTTCCCCAAAACCACTCGGCTCAACAACGTTGCGCTCGCCTTTGTGTTCATCTTTGTCTTTGGCTATGCCATGTCATTTGCTGGCGTCTGTTGGGCCATGGTCTCCGAGGTGTCCTCCTCGCGCCTCAAAGCGAAGTCGGCTGCCTTCTCCACGCTCACCTACGATCTGGTTCTGCTCGTCTTTACCGTTTCCGTGCCCTACATGCTGGCCAGCACTGGTCCCGGTGCACGCAATTGGGGTACAAAGTCGCTCTTCTGCTTCGCCATCACTTGCGGCCTAGCGACCCTGGGCAACTACTTTTTGTGCCCCGAGACCAAGGGCCGCACCCAGGGCGAGATGGACGAGATATACGAGAAGGGGATCCCGCCTCGCAAGTCGGCCAAATATGTCTCCAGTCTCGAAATTGCTGGTGGCAAATCACACAAGGATTAGATTGGAGGGCAGCCAATGTCTCAGGGCATTGCGGGAAGCCGATGTGAGAAAGTGGTTGGGGTGTCGGAGGTTTCGCTGAACCGCCTCTTTGTCAAGTTACCTGTAAATCAATATCACACCTCTGATTAGAATTTCAAACGCCATCTTTCCTTTGATATTTTTGGAGTAAACCTGCTGTGAAATCCAATTGCGCAATGTGATGTGACACAAACGCGCGACTCCTCCTGCTCTCCAGTGTATGTATTAGTTGTCTCACTGTTATCGAGAGGGGGGTATTGAAGTACGACGTATGGAGTATTGAAATAGGAAACTACATCGTTGTCCCTTCGTATCTTTACGGCTTTTTGAAAACAAGCTTAGTGTGATAGTACTACTGAGTAATTGGCCCAGGCTTGCCAAGTACGGGGTGTCATGCAGTAGCTCCCGCCATCCCCGTCATCCCCGTCACTCTAGTGTGCGATCCCCCTCTTTTGCTCCTTTGCGATGCCGCTTCCAGTACGTCTCTCCGCCGTCTCCACCGTCCCGCTCGCGGGCTGCCGCCACATTTGCAATCACAACTTCAAATCCATATGTGAAGTGTTTATCTACCCACCGTCCCGTTCACCTCTCCGCTTTCTCTCCACTTCCCCATGGGGAGTCCATGATCGTTACTGTCTTTATCTTTGCTGTGCGGGGTCAGAAGACGTGGAAACGGGTTTCCGCAGAGGTGGATGACTGACAACATGGACCTCATGATTGTCTCATTGTCAGGTCCATCTCGCTCCGACTCTGGTCCTTCTCCAATACGTTCTAATGATACCCCGAAGACTCGTAGACAAGGACAGCTACTCCAATAGCATAACGTGTGGCATGAGATGTTGACTCCAAATCTGTCTAAAGATAAAAAGTGCAAAAGGGATTTAACCCGGCCATTGTAGACCTTCATCCGTATTCTGTTTGCCACATTCTCCAGGTCATCAGTCAAATGAAAAGGTAAGTAGAATAATTACAGCAATATTCAGACCGATATACAGATATCGTGAGCCAAATTCACACCAGATTCGCATCTATCCAAAACAGTCTACATCAAATTCACTCTCATCTATACAATGGGCAGTGTTCCAAACGGCACCATCACGGAGACGGATGTCGTCGTCGTCGGCGCCGGCTTCTCGGGCTTGTACATGGTGCACAGCCTCCGCAAGCTCGGCTTCAACGTCCGCGCTTTTGAGAAAGCTCCCGATGTTGGCGGCACTTGGTACTGGAACCGCTACCCAGGTGCCCGGTGCGATTCGGAGAGTCTGACATACTGCTACACCTTTGACGAGCAGCTCTTCCAGGACTGGGTGTGGTCCGAACGCTACCCTGCGGGCCCCGAGGTGTTGAGATACCTACGCCACGTGGCCGACCGGTTCGACCTGCGCCAGCATTTCCAGTTTGAAACGTCTGTGCAGTCGGCCACCTACGACGAGGCTGCACGCCGGTGGGCCATCACGACAAGCACCGGCGAGGTTGTGTCGACGCAGTTCTTCATTTCAGCCGTCGGCAATCTGTCTGTGCCGGCCACGCCTGCCGTCAAGGGCATCGAGACCTTCCAGGGCCAGTGGCTGCACACCGGCCGCTGGCCTCTGGAGCCCATCGACTTTACGGGCAAGCGCGTGGCCGTCATCGGCACGGGCTCGTCGGGCGTCCAAATTATCCAGGAAATTGCCAAGACGGCAGACAGTCTGACAGTCTTCCAACGCACGCCTACCTTTACCATTCCACTCCGCAATATGCCGCTGGACCCAGACTACCAGCGTCTCTGGAAGTCCAACGCCCGCGAGTTGATCAAGAAGACGCGCTACTCGGACGGCGGTCTGCCCTTTTTTGCCAGCAGCACGCCGCTCAAGGGCCAAGATCCCGAAGTAGTGCAGCAGGGATTGGAGGCGGCCTGGGGTGTCGGTGGCTTCAAATTCTTGTTTGGCACGTTCTGCGACATTGGCGGCGACCACGAGTCCAACGCCATTGTGGCCGATTTCATCCGCAACAAGATCTCGTCGATTGTCAAGGATGAGGACAAGCTGCGTGTGCTGATGCCGACAAACTACCCGCTCACAGCCAAGCGCATTCCGCTCGACACGGGCTACTTCCAGGTGTACACTCAGGACAATGTGCACGTAGTCGATCTCAAAGAGAACCCCATCAAGGAGATGACGTCGGGTGGTCTCATTGCCGGCGAGACGGAGCATGCCTTTGACCTTGTCATCTTTGCCACAGGCTTCGACGCCATCACCGGTCCTCTGCTGCAGATGGACATTACAGGCCGCAACGGCCAGAAGCTCAAAGATACCTGGGCTGACGGTCCCTATGCCTACTTGGGTGTTGGCATTCCCGGCTTCCCCAACCTTATCACACTCGGTGGCCCTGGCGGCGTCGGTGTGATTTCGAACGTGCCGCCCACGGCAGAGCAGGCAGTCGAGTTCGCCGCCGAGTGTGTGGCCTATCTCCGTGACCACAACATTGACGAGATCGAGGCCACGACGGAAGCCGCCGATCTGTGGAACGAACACGTCCACGCCGAGTCTTACAAGACCATGTATCCCTATGCTCCCAGCTCGTGGCACCTGGGTACCAACATCGGCAAGCCCCGGCCCTTCCCCGCCTACACGGCCGGCTTCAGCAAGTTCCGCCGCATCTGTGACAACGTCGCAGCCGAGGGCTACACGAGCTTCAAGCTGCACCACAAGGGCGACGATAAAGCCAACTCCAAAGCCAGTTACAAGGCTCCACGATCCGAGTGGTTTAGCAAGGTTGTGTTGTCGCCGTCCAGCGCTGAGCTCGCGTCCTTTGTCGATGGCAGCCCCATGTGGAAGTAATGGAGAAGGCATGACCTCATTTCAGTCCTGGATAGATCAGAGTCGCTACGTTTAATGGAGCAGGAGTGTGGGAAGATGCAATAAATTTCATAGACATTTCAAAAATACATATAAACTGTTCTCAAAGACAAAGGTGACATCTTGATGTTGCTTTACCTTTGCAATGGTAGGTCATCCACAGAGCGACAATAGATGGCAAAACACTACGGTATACTAAGGGGTCAGATTCATGACCTGGTAGGGCTTTCGTACCACTTGTCTCGTGTCTAACTACGTCGTTGAGTCGGCTGCTCACGTCTCGTCAGCTGTGGGCGAAGACATCTCCAGTGCGGGGAATATTACACATTCCCGAGGATTTTCCTTCGCCCATTTCTCCAACATCTTGGCCAAACATGGCAGTATTTCCCCTTTTCATGAGTCAAGTATATTGTACGCGCTGCTGGTCTCGAGAAGTTGATCTCGTGTGACCAATGATGCATGATGCGGTTTAAGTTTTCCGCCTAACATCTCCTGCGGGATGCCGCCTCCAGCTCCGCTTCCCGCCTGCCGCCTGCCGCCTGCCGCCTCCTGGGCCGTAAACAAGGCTTTTGGCTGTTGGAGAAAGACGCTAACAATCACAAACTCTAATTCAAGCAGCAAATTTTCTTACTTTCTCCATTTCCCCATCTGCCCCAGACCAAGTCGCCCCTCACTCTCTTCACTTGTGGACTGTGGGTTTGCCTTGCTGCATTGATTCCCCAGAAAAGTTTGCACGCGGGGCTGGAGGTCTTGTTTGTCGTGCTGTCAGTTTGTCACTTTTGTCTTGTTTGTTTCTTATTTCCATTAGTGGCTGTCAAACTGGGACCTGGCTCGGGACCTGCTCTCCTGCTTTACGGCCTGGTCTACTTCGGGACTTGTCGCTCGTGTTGTTTCCTCGCTTTTCCCCGGCTCTCCAAACACGCGATCGATCAACCTCTCAACCTCGGGCATTCCTCGTTCCTCGCGAAATGTAAAAGGTCGCACATCGCCGCACGTGGAAAATTATTTCTTAGAAGAGCACATCTCTCCACCTTCTTTCTTCTTCCCTCTCGCCTCACTCTTCTCCAGTCTTTAATCTCTTCTCCTCTTCTCCTCTTCTCTTACTCCTCCATCACATCTACGCCGAGATGACGAAAAAATCCGATGCTGCCGTCATTGGCAGTGCCCTCGCCAAGGTCATCCCCCAGACCGACAAGTACTGGTTTCAAGTGCCGCATCTGTTGAAGTTGAACCTGCTGTTGGTTGTTCCTATGCTCTCGTCGTCAGTATTTGGTTATGACGGTACGCCTCCTGTCCTTTTCTTTATTCCTGTCACATGACACGCGAGGCATGCATGCACAGAACGATAACTTTACTAACACGGTCGACAGCCTCGCTGATGAACGGTCTGCAGTCCCTTGAGCAATGGAAGGAGTACTTCCACAACCCACAGGGAGCACTGCTTGGAACCGTTGTTGCCGCCCAGTCCATTGGATCTCTCATTGCTCTCCCTTTTGTCGGCGATTTCTGTGATCGTTTTGGCCGCAAACCAATCCTCTTCGCAGGCATCGTCATCATCTGCATCTCGGCTGCCATCCAGGCTGCCTCTGTCAACTTGGCTATGCTTATTGTCTGCCGTATCCTCGTCGGTATTGGCGGCATGTTCAGCTCACAGCCCAGCCCCATGCTCATCGCCGAGCTCGCCTACCCGACCCATCGCGGCAAATACACTTCGGCCTACTGGACGCTCTTCTATCTGGGATCCATCCTGTCGTCGTGGCTCACCTACGGTACTGAATCGATGAACGGCAGCTGGTCGTGGCGTCTGCCCTCCCTTCTCCAGGCTGGCTACCCTCTGGTCCAGCTGGTCTTCTTCTGGTGGGTGCCCGAGTCGCCGCGCTGGCTCGTTGCCAAGGACAGACACCGTGAGGCTGCCATCATTCTCCAGAAATACCATGCTGGTATCAACGATCCGAATGCTGAGCTGTCGCCTCTGGTCGCTGCCGAGATGAGCGAGATCACCCAGGCCATTGAGATGCAGCGGGAAGCCCACCAGGTCAGCTGGTCTGCTCTTATTGCCACGCCCGGCAACCGCAAGCGCACCATCATTGCCCTCTGTGTCGGTGGCTTTGCCCAGTGGAACGGTGTCAGCGTTGTTTCGTACTTTTTGAACCTGGTCCTCAACTCCGTCGGCATTACTTCGTCCAAGACGCAGACTCTCATCAACGGTCTTCTGCAGCTCTTCAACTTTGCCGCCGCTATTAGTGCTGCATTCTTGGTCGACCGTCTCGGTCGCCGTACGCTGTTTCTCTGGAGTTCCATCGGTATGCTCATCTCCTATATTATCTGGACTGCCTGTTCCGCTCTCAACGTCGAGCATGACAACAAGGCTGCCGGCATCGTTGTTATTGTGTGCGTGTTTATCGTCTTCTTCCACTACGATATTGCCTGGACACCGCTGCTGCTGGGCTACCCCACCGAGATCTTCCCCTACCACCTTCGGTCCAAGGGCCTCGCCGTCGAGATGATTTGCGTCTACGGCTGTCTGGTCATTGCCGCCTACTGCAACCCCATTGGTCTCGAAAACATTGGCTGGAAGTATTACACGGTGTTTGTTGCCTTTCTTGTCGTCATCTCGTCGACGGTCTACTTCTACTTCCCCGAAACACGGGGCTACTCCTTGGAAGAGATTGCTGTTGTCTTTGATGGACCCGAGGCGGCTGGCGCTACTCCCTCGGCTGCCAAGGATGGCGACCTGAACGTAAACACTGTTGAGAATGTTGAGAACGACGATACCCGGGTCTGAACTGCGTGACATACTGTCTGCATGGCAATCATATCTTAGCGCCCATCGCCTCAATTTGCATCGTATAGCGTTCTGCCATATCCGTGTGCCAAATAACATGTTATTAGTTTAGTTACTAGATATACAGAGTCTCCAAGAGTAAATAGATCATTAGCACTTCTATCCTTCTATAAATGGGAAAAGACATGAACGTATGTCACAGTCTTTTACAATGATGCGTGCGCCCTGATGTTATCCCTACTACATTTTCGAGGATGCCTTCGCCTTTGCCTTCTTCTCTGGCGGGCTTCTCATGATGCTCTGCTGTGTCATGCTGGCCACCAGTCGACCCTGTTGATCCCACAAAAGATTTTCGGAGTACGTCCGTCCGGCGCCGGCTGCCTTGGACATGCTCTGCTTCGCATGCCATTGATGCAGGTCGAAATCCGGGGTAAAGACGCGCAGGGCAAAATCCAAGGACGAGCACAGACCAGCCGCGTCCCAGAAACGATTCGAGTGTGTCAGCGGGAGAAACGAGAGCGAAGTGTCCAATAAGAAAGCCAATGCCGTGGCCTGCTCGGCTTGTGTTTGAGGTGCCTCCTTCAGTCTGTTCCAGTCCGCCGACCACCGCGACGTGACCGGCAACGCGTCTTGGTTTGTCCCGGCACCAGGCGCCAGGCCCACCAAGTTCTGCGTGGACACACCGTCGGGCACGCCGCGTTGCTCAAAGTAGGTCGTGAGCCCTGAAAAGACTTGGCGGATGACAGGGACGGCCTCTTTCTTGACCAGACCACGCGAAACAAAGCTGGCCATCCTCGTATCCAGGTCGGGACAGTCTTCTGGCGCAGGCAGCGGGTGCTCCGGCGACAGGGAATATGTAAAGAGGGCCGACTCCACCGCGTGGAAATCGACAAACAAGTCGAGACAATTCTTGGGCTTGCTGGACCCAGGCAGCAGCTGGGTGACCTGCACGCGGCGCGTGGAAAACGCCTTGGAGTCGCGCGTGCGCTCGACGCGGCACTGGATTTTTTGCGGTCGCCGTGGCGGGCCCCAAGTAGTGGCCCAGGACTGAGTAGATCTTGAGCGACGAGGGCACCGTGCGGATGGCGGCGTGCACAGCAACACCGAGTGTTGAGCCGCCAAAGGCGACCGGGGCCGCGTTTCCCAGTCGGAGTGGGTTGACGACGGACTCATACGTATCGGGGCCGGTCTGCACGATGTCGAGTTGTGCAGCCAAGGTGGGCGCTTGGCCCGCTGGTTGGCTTTTTGTCGTCATTGTGCTTGATGTAATGAGTGATTGATGCGGAAATTGAGCTGACGAAACACGGCTGTGATGTACAGGTTGGCGACGTGCAGGTTGGCGACAATTATGGTAAACTCGTTGCCCGTGCTGTTTCGATAACGCAATCAGTACCCTTTGCTTGTGCAAGCTATCCCTTGGCAAACTGCCGAGGCCCAGTTCATTAATCAAGGGATCGCCCACCAATCTGCCAAGCCAATTTTGGGTGGTGGCCATGTTAGCGCGTACTTTTTACTCGTGCAGTGCAGATTACACTAAAAGCATCCATCACAGGCGCCCGACTGCAGTATCCACGTTCTACTTGTTGTCTCGGGCGTTCAATTGTTAATGAGACGACTTAGCCATGTCGTAGCAGCCCATGCTTTGCTTGTCATCTTCAGCCCTACACAGGCACCTCTCTTGGCTGCCCACTTCGCAAGGGTTGCACTCTCAAGGCGTTCATTCGTCTCTCCATCTTAAAGGTGAACACTTGTTCGATTAAAGCTCCTAAAGATGGGTCCAAGATGGCTTCATGACAATTCAGGGTAAGTGTCCTGTTCATTTGGAAGCTTTTTTTATTGGCGGTGTGAACTGTGCTAGAATCACAGACCTGCGGCACGAGAGTCTTTTATTCGAATTCTTTTATATACCTATTTAGATCTCGTGACCGAAAATTTTTCTGGATGAGGCTGTATGAATCATGGATGAATCATGGTTCTCTAAAACGAGCCAAGTTAGCCTTGTGGTAGCCTTGTTGCAGCTCTGCTGTGGTGATGTTTGTACATTGCTGACGGTGCTTCTCACATCTCTTATCTTACGTCATCTTCTCAGAGACAACAAATCTCCTGTCGGGTGACGCTTCTTTCCTCCACACGAAACTAGGTATTATTATATTACTAAGCCCTCCCCAGACTATGTATTTCGTTATTGTAGAATTGTGTGTGAATGGCGTTGTCGATGATTAGAGTATCTGGGTGCCGTATCGAAGTCCATCTGCATCACTGCAAATACCATGTGGCGATAGGCGAACTGGACACAATTCTAATGGTTTTCTATTTATTTTGTTCCTTCTCAACGAACTTTTTGAAAGCTTTTTTTATTCATTGCATTATTGCAATATTGCGGTGATTAATTTTTTTTTTTTTTTTCCTATTCTTGGAGAACTGATTTTTACAAATTGTTAAAAAAAAAAAAAAAAAAGAAAGCGAAAAATAAATAAATAAAAAAACGTTGAGTAGAAACCCAACCCTGTTAATCTCCTCTTTCTTATGGCATACTCTAATCACCACCGTCCATCTCGTCACGAACACAGACGTCGCCGGCGTTGAGATGCCATCGCGAATCAATCCTGTGCTGATTGGCTGACTGGGCTTCGGATGTCGGAGCGGGCCTTCCTGTTCTGGTTAAGCCAAACTGTGCAGCCTTTTTCGTCTTTTTTTGTCTTTTCTGCTCACTCCCGTTCCCACTGCCGCATTTCAATTTGTCAGTTTGGCTGTCCTCCCCACCCGGATTCAAGGGATGGAGAAGCGGAGTCATCGGTGTTTTCCCCCAGAAGCCCAGAAAAACTCCAGAGAGGTGCCCCAGAGAGCCCCCAGAGAACGCCCGCCCCAGAAAAAACACAATTTGCCCCAGAATTCCAGAATGGAGGAAAGAACACAAAGAGAAGCCACTGCCTGGGGGGGATGAGCGGCCCAAACAGGCATAGTCCACGGCGCCCCCTCTTTCCGCCATGATTCATGCGGGC
Source organism: Sporothrix variecibatus (assembly GCA_016097105.2). Classification (NCBI taxonomy): domain Eukaryota; kingdom Fungi; phylum Ascomycota; class Sordariomycetes; order Ophiostomatales; family Ophiostomataceae; genus Sporothrix; species Sporothrix variecibatus. Next base: position 3,909,272 of record JADMNI010000005.1, read on the forward strand.
TTTTTTCACCTCTGGATTGCAAATCAGATCGATCTCAACTCTTCAACGGATTGATGAGAGGGAACTTGATGGCGATTGAAAGCATCGCAAACCGATAAACAGGACGGCATCACGGCAACAACAACATCATCATCATCGACACAACAAACATGGGCAGACAGGACCCGGCGGCGCGGCGGGTGTCGAACCTGACCGACTCGCAAGTCGAGCGGAAGCGGGCAATTGACCGGGCGAACCAGCAGCACTGCCAGCGACGGAAGAAGGCCCGCCTGCAGTGGCTGGAGCAGGAGGTTGTGCGACTGTCTGAAGCACTGGAGGCGGCCGAGGGCAAACTCAAAGCGTGTGTCTGTGGGGGAGCAGGAGCAGGAGTAGGAGGAGGAGCACCCACAGCAACGACGGTGATGACGACAGACACAAACGGCAGCACCATCACACCGACTGGCAGTTTGACACCACCGACATCGCTGCATGCCGTCCCGACCACACACCGCAACAGCCTGGCGGGTGTGCTCCCGGACGACGACGTGAATGCGAGCCACAACGACGCCATCTGGACGGTCAATCTGCGCGAGATCCTGGACCCAAACGTCCACGACAGCGAGCTGGGCAACATTGCCTTTGAGTTCCCCATGCCACCAGACGACATCGACATGACACCGTCGCCACCAACAATGGTGATGGACGGCGGCGGCACCGGCGGCAGCCTGACCTTTACACAGACTCTGGCACCACCTACAATCCCAGACTGGCAGATTGTGCCCCTACACCTGGCACCCGTCAACGACCTGGACAGATTTATTTTCGATACGACCAACTCGGGGCGACGGTTACAGCAGCAGACTGGCGGTGCGGGCGAGTTGTCCCAGGCCGAGTTTCCCAGCATCTCGTCCCTTCTGAACCCGAACCTGGGCGACGACGGGTCCAAACCGCTGACATTTGCGCTGGCCACACATGTCGTGCGCAAGAGCAGCGTCCGTTCCGTGACGACACGCATTGCCTTGATGTACACGTTGAGCCATCTGCTGCGATGGCTGGTCTGCCGCAACAAGTCGAGCTACGAGAAGCTGCCCGAGTTTTTGCGGCCAACCCACCTGCAGCGCACCGTCCCACATCCGCCCTGGGTCGACATCATCACCTGGCCGCAGGCGCGCGATGCCATCATCCGTAGCAAGTCGTGGCTCACAAAAGACTTTGAGTTTGCCGAGTTTCGGGTGAAGACGGGTGCCGACATGTCGGTGAACTGGCCCTACACAGACTCGGGTGCCTTTTTGGATTTAGGCGACGGCCAGAACCTGGTGCTCAGCCCCATCTTTGAGAACCATATTCGACGGGTAGAGAACTGGACACTGGGCAAACAGACGGCGACGGATTACCCCTTTATGCGCTTCTTCTGCAAAGAGATTGTAGAAAACGACAAGTGATTCGAAAAAAAAAAGGACGTGGATGATGAGACGATACGTTTGGCGTTACTTTGTTATTTATTTTGTTTTTATTGCTTTCCACCTTGCATATCATCGTTACGCAGCTGTACGCAGCCTGCAGCCGGACATTACTGCGCAGAGTTGTGCACAAACACAACCAAATCGGCATCTGTATACACATTTGCTCTTTCTTGAGTTTAGAACCTTGAGTTTAGAACAAGAATTTATTCTTCGTTTGTCATTACAAGCATTACTCATCATTTATTGTCTTATACCGGTTATACCAAAGTCATCGTCTGTTCCAGCCAATGGTCAACACGTCCACGGCTCTTCCAGTCGAGGATCAGGATGCCGACACGTTCATACACGTCCTTGGCCACTTCTCTCAAGATCAGACAGTGGATCAGCTTCTCGGTCATATCCCAGTCCTCATCTTCACTAAAGCCGTCGTCGTCGCCGTCAAAGTCATCAAATTCACTGCCATCGTAGCTCACATCGTCGTTTTCGTCTTTATCCGGTCTCCCCTTGTCTGCCTGACCGAGATCAACCATCAGCAGAGTATACTCCTGCTTCTCATAGTTCTTGATATCCGGCGAGACCGTCTTCTTCTCGTTTGTTGTTGGTGTCGTCCCTGGCGCATAGTACGTACAAACTAACGTGTCTTCATCTTCATCATCGGCGTCGTCCGTCTTGCCATTAAAGACGATGCAGTTGCCGTTGGCCGTCTCCAACAGCTTGCTAGTTCCACCCACAGTCACTGTCGGCCGGTCATCAAACCACGCTGACCCTACCTCGTCGTCCTTATCCCACGTGTAGGCCCCGATAAAATGTGTGGCACTCCGCCGCAGACGGCAGACTCGTCCTCGCACAACAAGCTGAGCACCGTCTATAGCACCAAAGGCGTTGTTGGGGTCGCGCAGCAGACTCGACCACGACACGAGCTGGGCGTTCAACGGGTCCGGAGTGCCTTCGAGCGGCGTTTGTGCAGCCAAAAAGACAATCGGCGCATCCGTCACAGCCCACGACCACGACGGTGCGCGGTACAGACCGTCCTTCTCTTCGGCCTGCTTGACGTGAGGGGCGTGCATGCCGTCCGGGCAAAAGAGCAGGCCTCTCCGAAAATCGCCGCTCCAGACACCGGCCATGTAGTCGTAGTCACCAGCACTGTTGGGACGGGTCTTTTTTAGAGCACGCTCCACATTCTGTGCAAAACTCGCCACGGCGGGGAACTTGTCCGTCCCGTACGTCAGTGTGCGCTGCGCATACGATTCAACAAAATGATAAAAGTCGGTCAGAATGGCTTCGACAGTCACACCACTTGTAAAGACGGGCGCCGGATCGGCGTCGCCAAAGTACGCGGAGGCCATGCTGGGGTACTTGTTGTGAGGATACAGGATCCCGTCCGGCAGCGACTCGGCCGACTTGTATCCACCATCGGTGCAGAACCAGTAGATTTGGTGCGCCCCAAAAAATAAGATGCGTGCCGAGAAAACGACTTCCTGCAGACACCAACCGCGAGTGCTGAGGGGCGCCGAGTCGCTTAGCTGGCGGAGATTCTCGCTGTTCTGGAAAATGGTGGACACGGAAAAGTCTACAGGGCCATCGGCAGCCTCGAAGGGTATGAGGACACTCGTGCTGGCAGGCGGCGGTGTCGCTTTGAGGATGCCGGCACCGCTTTGGTCCGACGCCATGGCCAGCAGTGAAAAAGTCGCCCGGCTGTACAACGCGCCCATCCTGACCGACTCGTACCGCCAATCGTCGACCGAGTCCTGGATGATGCACAACGAGTCGATCCAAAGGTAAGACACATCCATGTTGCGTGTGACTGTGATGGCGTCCCGGAAGTTGGCTGGCAAATCGTGCTCGGGCAGACCGGACGTGTACTCTTTCATCGTGGTCGATTTCAGCAGAGTCTTTGATGATTGGACGGCCCCAGCAGTGACTCAGGGCAACATACTCGGCACAACCCTGGTCTGGCCGGCCGGCATTGATGTCGACCGCGTGCACAATCTTGGCCGGTGTGCACGTTACATCAATCACGCGTGTTGGCAGACAAGGCGGCAATTTTGTGTGAGCTGTCGTCGAGCAGTGTGTATGGTCCTTGGAACAGTCGTCCAGCCAGCTGCGGGCCAACTTGAAATTGCCAGCAGATCCCAGATGGTCATCTGGCGTCGTGCACCCAATACGGTAGCCGTCGACAAGCGGAAGGCTGGCTTGGAGACTCTTAAAGTCTGCAGCCGACTGGACATTGCCTGGAACACGAAGCACCAGCAGCAAGTCTGGTACCCGTAATGGGTCACCAAGCTCGGGCCGGTCGCCCAGCCTTATTGCCAGCAGGTCAAACATCTTGACACACTCAAGTGTAGCGCCTATGGCTGTGTGTCGGGATCTCAAAACGATGCGAACATCGGAGTGGGTGAGCTTGCGGGCGGCGTCGAGCATCGAAGGCGTGCGGGCGGTGCCTGCTGTTTTGGTTGCGGGTGCTCCCGCTCCCGCTGCCGTTGACGTTCCCGTCGGCAGAGGCCATGAGGGTTTGGTGGCATCGTGGACCGCACTCGCAAAACTGTCGACAATAAGTTGACAAAGTGAACACCCAGTGTTTTCTGCACACTTCTCCAACTCTGAGAATGACGGGTGGTGGTGGTAGTAGTCCGTATTGGGGAAGAAGCCAGAGCGAAAGTCGCGCTTGGCAAGGTCCACCAACCGCGGAAGGGTCATGCCCTGGCAGAGAGTGCAAAGGACCATATTTGGAGATGAAGTAGATAAATTAGATTAATATGGAAGAGATGACAATAAACAATGGAATTAAAATCAAAGACAGTAAACAATCACAACGTGAAGAACTTCAGCTCAGGCCCAGACCTCACAACGCGGGGATACGGCAAGCGGGGCTACAGGAAGGATCGGGTCGCGTTCAGCCCTGACAAGCGAATCCTTGGCAGTGTTTGCTTGTGGTCGCTTTAGGAAGGTGTGAGCAGTGGCAGTTGAAAAGGTTGGTAGCATTTAAGATTGAGAAAAGATACGGAGTACGTGTAAGTCGATGTAAGTAACGTAAGTAAATGTAAATTGCATTAAATCAAGTGGTATTCTAATCGTGGACAAAGTAAATGCTGGAAAGTGGAAATGGAAGAAGTACAAATGGAATGACAAAAAGATGGGTGCGCCAAACGCCACAAATGCAGTCTACAAACTCCGCGCTTTAGTAGCCCTTATTTAAACTCTCGGACTCGAGAACCATTACGCCTCAACACGCTTCGCGCGGGACGACGACCGCAATCGCTCGACACCAAAGTCCCAGGCCTGCCAGAACTGTTTGCGCCAGCTGGGAATGCAGCGCACCACACTCGGTGGCCGTGGGTCCCAATCGACGGCCACAGGCTCGACCGCATCGCCCTCGGCCGCCTCAGTCGCCGTCCAGTTGGCCGTGTAGCCCAGCGTGTTCTTGACGTCGACGCCTTCTTCCAAAGTGTAGCCGAGCGCCACCGATGGAACGACCATAATCTTGCCGGCGCCCAGTGCCCATAGGTCTTTTGATAAGAGAGTTGGTTCGCCCGCGCCACACTCGCCAACATGCTTGTGCGCCCGACGGAACTCGATTTGCTTTTGGAGGAAGGGCTGCGCCGACAAAGCGACCGCTCCATTCCAGCACGAAAACACCTGGAAGGGCCGGCGCTGGGCATAGCGGACACGTGCCACGTCGTCGTACGGAAACAGGTCGTCGGCGAAGCGCCACTGCGCGGGCCGGGAGGCACCATGATGAAGGTCTCGCCGTCCATACTCCGGGAAATCCAGACGTCGTAAAAGGCCATGTGGTAGTCGTACTGGTGGCTCAGGCGGCGGTAGTCCATGGCGCAAGCCATGTCGGCCTTTTGGCGGCGCTGCTGAAGGGCCAGCTCGAGCAAGTCTTCGGTACAGGCGGCGACATCGTTGACAAAGAGGATGGTGGCGGTCTCGTCCTCGGCCATTTGCGATTTGTTCAAAAACATGGGCTCGAGGGCCAGGTTGCGCAGCTTGGCGAGTTTGCCGATACGGTCGCCAAAGCGCGGGTTGATGTCGCTGCGCTGGATGTAGACAACGGTGCCGATGGCGGTCAGGGCGTCTTGTAGCAATAGAAGAGTCTCATAGGTGCCGTCGGTCGACAGGCCCTCGACGACAGACAGGACACAGTTCTCGGGGCCGAGGAAGCGCACAGCTTCGACGATGGAGCCCATCAATGTGGGCAGCAAAGACACGACTTGGCGCAGGTCGAGGGCGAAAAAGTAGGTGCGCTTGCGTGCCAAGTCGCCCTCGTAGGTTTCTGGGACGAGCTCACGGTAGCGGTCGTGGTTGAGGGCCGGGCAGCCCAGGTTGTTGTTGTTTGGTGTAGCTTCGGCCTGGTCCATGATCAATTGGGCGTGGACTTTGGCTGTGTACCGGTGTTTTGACTTGCCCGGCGTGTTGGTGGCTAACGACCACTTTGCTGGTGGTGTTGAGAAGCCCTCGATGCCCTCAAAGGCCTTGTTCATCCAGCTGCCGCCATAGTCGGCGCGTGACCAGGGTGTGTAGGGGATGGGAGAGGAAATGTCGTGCCAGAGGTTGCGGTAGACCATGAAGCCCAGGACGAGAGAGAGGGCGACGGCGACCTTGAAGAGGCGATGCCGTGGTGCCGGCACGCGATCGTGCCATGGCTGGCGGAACATTGCGGGGAAGAGGAGGAGGAGAAGGCCGACGACAGAAGTCGACGACGAGGAGTTGATGTCGGTGTCGAAGTGAGATGAAGGGCGAGGTAGGTCAAGTCGAGAAGGACGCTTAGTTGGAACAAATTGTCGACGTCAGAGTGCGATTGTCGCACTGGCGAGCGGCAGCAGAGCTCAAGAAGGAACTCGCAATGGCATGTGCGATGGATGCATGCCAGTACAAGTAGTCGAGTTAAGGTTTGGGTGGGTGTCGTGTGGGTGTGAAGGGGAAAGTAAAAAAAGAACGAGGTCAAAGGGAAAGGAAACGGGAAGACAGACTGAAAATGGATCGAATGATTCTGCGACACGAGACCAGCTCAATTGCACATTGCACACGCGACGGCAGAAGGAGAAAGGTGCTTGTCTTGTGGTACGTACTCAGATACTTTTACGGAGTCTCCCTGGCTTTGGCTGTGACTTCTTTTTTTACTTGTTCCCCTTCCCTTTGACTGCGCCGTGGTTACGTCGATCACAGGGCGGTTTGGAGTCCCCACATGCTTGTCCAAGTTTCTGTTTTGTCTTTTTTTACTTCTTACTCTTTTCTCCGTCTTGGTTTTGGAACTACGGCATCTTGCCGTCCAAAAGTCGTTCCGTCATTGCGGTGCCAATGCCGTTTCTTACTTTCTTCTTCTCTTGTATTTCTCCCTTCTTTTAGTACATTCAATTCTCATCATATTCCCAAAGTGATCCCAGTCAGCCGCCAGAAACCGCCCAGACTCGTCCCAATTGCAAAAGGACAACACTGAAAGATAAAAACTGCGAGCCAGAAACTTGAGACAGGGCGCCAGTCAGTGCATGACTGCGGGAAAGAATGCAGAAAAGTACCTTTGCTTTGTTGTTTCTGGTGTATTTTGGTGTTTCTGGTCGTTCCGTTTTGGGGGTGGATGACGTCGCGCCCGACGTTGGTGCCGTTCCAGTGCAAAGACGGAGTTTGGCATGCGTGTTGCAGCGGTTTGGAAGGACACCAAGAAGCTTGGCAGGGCTTTGCTCCGGCGGAGCAGAAGAGAAGAAGAGAAGAAGAGAAGTGGTGTGGGTGGAGGACACGGGTTAAGCGTAGAGTTGAGCGTAGGGGTCGTAATGATGAGGCATAGCTGGTGGGAAGCTGAACAGAAGCTGCCCTGACTGCATCCTGCACCTGCCCTGTTTCCAAACCATTCCCACACCTCCCAAAAGCCAGGCCCAGGCTCTGGCCACTTCTGCCCTTCTTCTCCCCTTCTTCTGGCAGTCTGCCACACGCAGAGCTGACCCGAGCCACCCACCAACTCGCCCTACCCCTGCCACCCTGGTCCGTTTCGTTTTAATTTTGTTGCCTAGCGCCAACCAGTGACGAGTACAAGGACGAGTACATACATACTCCGTTCAGCAAGAAATGCACGTCGCAGCCAGGGCAGACTTTCCTTGACTTTCTTGCAAGACTGCCACTCAAAACGCTCGAAACTCGTCAAACAGAAAGGGCCTCGAGAGACCCAGCCGCGGTGTGGCGCGTCTCTCGATGTTCTCCATCTTTCCCCTTTTTTTCGTCACTGTGTCTGTCCACAAAAAGACCCCTTTCCTCCCTTTTGATTCGCTCTGATTCGTCTCCCTGCCGATCGCAAGTTCGCGCGTCGTCGTCAAGTACGTACTCTCTTTTCTCGATGCAGTTTTTCTCCTTTTTTACAGAGCAGTTAAGAGATGAACAGAGTCGATCACCGTTTGATTTTTTGAAAAAGTAAATTATGTGCCGTCTTCCGTTTGACTGTTGTATTTGCCTTCCGTTTCTATCCGTTTTGACTCAATGTACTTTGTACTGCCACGGATTTCTCCGCCTCGAAAATTTGCAATTCGAAACAAAATGAGCCCCAGACGCTGGAGATGAACAGCGGCCAGGACTGTGGTCAGGACTGTGATGGGGGCCGAGCTCTGTCTAAAGTGGAGCGACTGTGAGAACTGATCAAACGTGAGCAGTTGCCGATTTCGATTTCGATTCGCTTGTGCCACTGCCGTGCCACTGTGGCGCCTGTGCCGTGCCCCTCTGTTCTGTTTCTTCTCCTTTTGTCTCTGTTGCTTCAGTTTCTTCAGTTGCTTCCATGTCTCCTATTTCATCGTCTCCATCCCCCGACTTTCACATCACCTCCTATCGCGGCGTAGCTTCAATTTATTTTGGGATACGAGATTTGCCCGAAAAAGCTTGGCAACGAACCATCACACCTCCTGCTTATGTTTTTGTCTCTTTTCGATGTTTCCAACCCTTTTTTTCGACTCCAACAGGGCGCCATTTCTTGAACGGCCCGTCGGCATATTCAAAATAAGCTTTTTTCTTTCTTCCTCCTCGCCTACCTTATTTCATATTCTTATTCTTTTCTTTCCCACTTCCTCACAGCCTTTCAACCTTTTTTAGGTCCGTTTCCCATCTTGGCCTTCTTTGCGGAGATGCTCGATCTTAGAAGCGGCAGGCAAGGCCAGGCAGCAGAATAAAAAGACACGAGACTGGTCAACATCTCCAAACCAACATCACGATTTAACCACACGACATAAGGCCAAGCATGAACAGGCACGGCCAAGCACGACCAACAATGACCAGCAACCACCCACAAGACGATCAACAGCCACGATCACGATCAAATCTTATTTTTAAACTTATTATCCTGATTTGAAATCTTTTGGGGCTTTTTTACTATTTACAGAACCACCAACGGAAGTATGTACACAACAATCCTTGCCATGCCACCGCCCACGCTCAGACTCAGACATTCCGCAGCTTCTCGAGCACCGGCTTGTAGTTCACCTCCAGCGTCTCCTTGCTCACCCGCGCGCCGTCTGTGTCGGGCGCGGGGATGTTCCACACACCCAGCGTGCGCCGCTCGCCCACAGCCACCTGCAGACACGCGCCGCCGCCGTACTCTTCTTTCGTGACCAGATCGATCATGCCTTGGGCCACCTCCTCGGGCATCACCGCCATTGACGGCTTGTAGTCAAAACTGCTTCATCTTGGCCGGGTCCTCGTACCACATGGGCGTGTGGACGTAGCCCGGCGCGACCAGCGTGACCTTGATGTTCTGCAGCTCGTCGAGATCGGCCAAGGACCGCACAAAGCCAACAACGGCATGCTTTGTCGCGCAGTACAGGGGCGAGGCAAAGGCGCCCTGGTAGCCGGCTAGCGAGGCCACGACCAGGATAACACCGGGCTTCTTGTGCTTGACCAGACTCTTGATGGCGATCCGCGACAGCTTCATCGGGTGGTTCACATTCACGTCGACCTGCTTGTAGCCATCGTCCTCGGTGTCGTCCCAGAAGCTCGACCAGTCCGGCTCAAAGATACCGGCGCCGGCAATGTAGACGTCCGGAACGTCGCCAAACGTCTTCTCGGCAACAACAACCGTGTTCTCCAGGTCGGCCCGCTTGGTCACGTCTGTCTTGGCAAACACGACACTCTTCTCGTTGGCGGCCTGGAAGGCCTTGGCGTCGTCCGTCAGGTTCAGGTCGGCAATGACGACACGCGCGCCCTGCTCCACGGCCTGCTTGGCGAATGCCAGGTTGATGCCCGAGCCGGCGCCAGTGACAATGGCAATCTTGCCGGACAAGGGGAAAGCGCCGACGACCATTGTGAGTGTAGGTGAGAGGATGTTCTATGTGTGTGGTTTCGTCGCGGTGACAGTAAATGTAGTCGTAGTCGTCTTAGACTTTGTCGTGATCTTTTTACCGTGACGCTGCTTTCTTCACTCGTAACTTTCCCCTCCACCCCGCGACACCCCAGCATATATAACCTTTCTTCCCCCTCTGTGCACTCCGCACTGCGTCAAGACAGGCGAACGAGCTTGCCGGAGCTCTCACGGCTGTGAAAGGCACAACCAGACACAAGCAGGCACCAAAACGGCTATCAATAGCCATCTGAGTATCCCACTAAACTTGTTTGGGGTTTTGGAGGTGTTTTGTCAACCATTCTGTAGTGCCTGGGGCACAAGTTGGGGTCAATTTTGGAGTCACATTGGCGCGTTCCTGGCCGCTGGATGTTCTTTTCCCAACCTCAACAGGCACCAAAAGACCCTATTTGTGGGCTGCTGCCGTGGGGATTTGGCGCTATGGAAGCTCTGGGGACGTCAGACGGCCTTGACTAAGAGAGAATTGGCACAGGAAATACTCCGAGCATCCGTCAACGAGTCACGTTGCAGCAAATGAGTGTGGCACACTCTTGACACTTTCTCTACAACTGAATATGGAAATGCGGGGAGCTTGTTATGGATGGAGGCTAGATCAATTCATGATTCATTCAGGCTTGGTGGCTTGCAGTTGCTAGTTGCTGGTGAATTGCCTCAAATGGATGTCGACAATTGCCAAAAGGAAAGGGGAAAAGCTCATTTGAAAAATCCGTCGAGACGACCGATTTTTTCTTATTCAAGCGATGAGATGTATCAAATCCACATCAAGTTACAGAATTGTCAAGACACAAGGCAGTCAAAAGCCATGACACTTTTCTTATTGTCGGAGCCGAATTGTGTTTTGCGGTCTACAGTTGCCAACTACCACTGTAACGCTGTAATACTCCATAAATTGTGGGATTTGGCGCTACAAGATACTCCGAGTACTTTATCGTGGCTCCGCATCGGGTTTTCGGCGCCATGGCAAGTGCCAGGAGCATGAACTTCCACTCTGCCACATACCCAAAGTAGTAAAAATGCCAAAATGAGTAACTTACACATATCTTGACTACAATTTCCAAATATGCATGGTATTTTGCGTATCTGACTAGCAGAGGTGAGGATAAGTAACATTTGAACATTTGGGTGGGAATATTTTGACGTTCAAATTGTGAAAAGAATAAAGGAAAAAACACCTCGAAAATAAAATGAAGCAAGTTTATTTTACATAAATATCCGGGCTACCAAGATTTTGCTCAAAATATTTTGACAGTGATAGAAAACGTGTTCTAGTAACACTTTATAATCCATCCTCATTGCTGTCAAATTAGCTTTGAGCGGTTATTTGATCAATGTCCCAGGTTCTTGGGTGCAGCAGGGGACGGTCCCTCGGGCGTAACATATGCCTTTGTCAAACCACCGTCGACGACGAAATCGGTTGCATTCACAAAGCTGCTCTCATCACTGGCCAAAAAGACGACGGCCTGCGCTTGTTCAATGGCCTCACCAAACCGGCCAGTAGGGAAGTGCACCTCGCGGCGGAAGCGTTTGGCCTTGTCGTCGCCAAGGAAGTCCTGGAGCATGGGAGTACTGTGTGGTCAGTATACGTGGAATTATCTATTTTCTCAAGGCCCCTTGGACAACTTACTTGAGCGGTGCCGGGCAGAGTGAGTTGAAACGGAAGCCTTTGGACAAGTCAGCATGCAATCAACAAATTATAACCATCACTTCCCCGACTTACCCTCTCGCGCATGCACAATGGCAAGCTCCCGCGTCAGTGCTAGAACAGCGCCCTTGCTCGCCGTGTAGGCCAGCTGGGGTGTAGCTGAGCCGACTAGAGCCACCATGCTGGCCGTGTTGATGATGCTGCCCTTGGTCTTGTTGTGCTTGCGCAATGAAAGGACGGCATGCTTTGAGCCATACCACACGCCCTTGACGTTGATGTTCATCGTCAAGTCCCACACAGGATCGTCAACTTCTTCCGAGTCGCCGTCCTTGGGGTGCATGATGCCGGCATTGTTGAACATGACGTCGACACCGCCCCACGCATCAACATGGGCCACAGCTGCTGCCACATCGCTCTCCTTCGAGACATCGCTGACAAAGACGTCAAGTTTGCCAGTTCTATCAGGAACTACCTTCTTAACCTTGGCCAATGCCTTGTCGAGGGCGGCCTGGTTGACGTCCGTCATGAGCACAGAGGCACCCTCCCGTGCAAAGAGGATGGTCGTTTCGAGGCCGACGCCACTGCCAGGAAAGTTAAATGTCAGTAATAGTCAGTAATCAACGCAAAAACCAAACGTGGTAACAAGTCGTCCACCTACCCAGCCGCACCCGTAATGACGGCATTCTTTCCTGCAAGTCGTTGAGACATTATTATCGTATTTGCCAACGTCGAAGATGGTGAATGTTGTTCACTACAATATGTAAAGGTAGTCTGAATACACGAATGGAGTTCAAGAAAGCCTTTTAACGGTCTTCACGCACAGCAAGAGCTCCACAGACGTCCATCCCACAATCACAATTGGATCCACAACGAATGCTCACGTATCGCGGTCTGATCGTCCATTGGCTAGCTAAAACACTAACACGAAGTCTCGTCATGACTTTATTCTGCATCTGTTATCGGATTGGAGCTTTAGCTTTGATCATTAGCACCTGGACCAATCAGGTCGTTTACCGCGCCATGAAACGCAAGGACAAACGACAGGAAGAATAAACCATCGTTTCATAGCTCTTATCATGATTTCACAATGTTCACAGCTTGATAACTACATATATTCACATTTTTGTCTGTTTCTATATTCAACCAACAATAACCGCCAACCCCAATCCGAAGCATCATCAACACTGACCACTTTTAATAGCCGCCACCATGCTAGAGACCACGATACGAACCATTTCCCCGTCGACAGGCAAGGTTGTCTGCGAAGCGCCTGCCACTTCTCTTGACGAGGCGCGTGCGGTGGCCAAAACGTCCGAACATGCCTTTACAGCTTGGAGCAAGACATCTCTGGCCGACAGAAAGGCCATTGTCATTCGTGCCTGTGCTTTGATCCAAGAGCGCAAGATGGAATTGGGCCACGAGCTGAGTCTGCAGATGGGCCGTCCTGTTGCCATTAGTCACAAAGAAATCGAGACAATGCAAAAACGCGCCGACTACTTGCTCGACATGGCCGAAGAGTCACTGGCAGATATCCCTGGCCGACCTGAAGCGGACTTCAAGCGTTGGATCAAGAAGGTGCCAGTTGGGCCGATCTTGGTCGTCTTTGCATGGAATGTGAGTTCAAGAAAAAGTCTCGAAATTTTGTTTGACTAGTCAAGCCTAACAGAACAGTTCCCGTATCTCATCATTGTTAACGCACTGGTCCCTGCCCTTCTTGCCGGAAACACAGTCATTCTGAAGCCGTCACCGCAGACGCCGCTCGTGGGTCAGCGCATTGCTGAGATCTTTGCTGAAGCGGGACTTTCCTCCGACGTCCTTCAAGTGGTGCAATCCGGAGACATGCACGTCATGGAGGAGCTGGTCAGGCTGCCGGAGATCAAGGCCGTGTCTTTTACGGGGTCCACGGCTGGCGGTCTTGCTGTGCGGCAGGCGGCGGCGGGACGGACCATTCCGCTGAACCTGGAGCTTGGCGGCAACGACCCCGCCTACGTCCGGGCAGATGCAGATCTCAAGCATGTCGCCGAGCAGTTGGTGGATGGCGCTGTATTCAATGCGGGACAAAGCTGTTGTGCGGTCGAGCGAATCTATGTTCATACGGACGTGCACGAAATGTTTGTCAAAGAGCTACAGGCCGAGCTGAAGACGTAAGTTCCGAAGCACTACTCGACAACCACGAGAACATGGACTAACAGGCTGTCTACAGATACAAGTTGGGTGATCCAATGGACAAGGCTACGACTGTCGGGCCGGTCATCTCGAAAGCTGCCCAAAAGACCATTGAAGCCCAGATCGAAGATGCACTCACCAAAGGCGCCGTCGACAGCACACCGGACAACGAAGCATTCGGGAATGTATCGACTGCCGGAAACTTTGTCGTTCCAAGAATCTTGACCAACGTTGACCACAACATGGTCGTCATGAAAGAGGAAACATTTGGCCCTGTCATCCCAGTTATGCGTGTTTCCAGTGATGAGGAAGCAGTGAAGCTGATGAATGACACGGAGTATGGACTGACGGCGAGTGTGTGGACGAATGATATTGAGCAAGGAGCGGACTTGATAGAGGAACTGCAGGCTGGCACGGTGTTTGTCAACCGGTGTGACTACCCGAGTCCCGACTTGGCCTGGACTGGTTGGAACAAGTCTGGCCTTGGATGCACACTGGGCCCGCGTGGGTTTTGACTTTTTCTTTAAGCTGAAGAGCTATCATGTGAAGGAGAAATAAAGATAGAGATTGTGTAGTTAGTCATGTCTGCATTTAGTATGTAAACATGAGTAATATACTTAATAAAAGAACATTTATGAGAAGCATGAGTGACATGCTGTTTGAAGAAACCAACAACATTTTCCCCCATACTATTTAGTCGTCTATATATATATGTATGGATAATATTTTGCAAAAAAAAAAAAAAAAAAAGACATTTACGCGACTAGTAATTATAAGTAACATTTTGGGCACATATATTGACACGACAATGACATTATTTACGTTAAATAATTGATCATTTATCCAACAAGAAATTCCAGACCACTGATGCAACAAAGAGGCCGTCATGCTCAACCGACGCCCGACTGAACGCCTCCTCAAAAACGTCGTCGTCAAAAACTCCAAGCTCATGTCTTGACTCTAACAGCGCGGTCATAATGTCCTTGTCAAACTCCGGATGCGCCTGTACCGTCAAGATGCGATGTTGGAGGTAAATACCTTGGATCTCACAAGCCGGACTGCTCCCTAGACTTTGGCATCCCGGTGGAAGAGAGAGCACAGCATCTCGATGCATTTGGTGCAAGGCTAGAGAGTCTCTTCCAAACACTTGTTTTCCCACGCCTGATAAATTGACCGTATTAACGGCCACCTCCCAGCTGCCTGGATTCCGCTGCACTTGTCCGCCCAAAGCTCGTGCCACAATCTGGTGACCAAAGCAGATGCCCACAACAGGCTTCTGGGCTGTTTCGTTAAAGGTGCGTACAAATTCAAGCAACTGTAGTATCCAGTCATCATTATCGAACGCGTTGTATTCTGAAAGAAGTTAGTAAGATGTAAGTCGATTTGTATACACAGTGTTTACTTACTGCTCCCACTCAAAATCAGAGCATCGATATCCTCGAACTTGGGATACTGCTTGGCGCCGACGACATCCCACGAAGTGAATATTGGCTTGATTCGAGCCGAAGACGTTTCTGTATTTGAGAGGCTGTTTTGCATCAACTGTTTGATAATATTTCCATATGTGCCGTGGCTTTTCTTGATGGCGTCAATGGGCGTGTCACACTCAAGAACGGCAATCCGAAATTGTGCCATTTTAGTTTGATGTTGATTGTTAACGTTTATCGACATTCGATGATTGCTGTGATATGCTCTGTATCAATTTCAAATAAAAAACACAGAAATTCAAACTCATAAAATCACACGAATGACAACATCACATCAATGCTGACAGACGGTGGATGAAAGTGAGCGGTGAATACAGCACCAACATCCAGACTCCGGATACTCTGACAGGTCCGTTGTAGAAACAAGGTTGAAATCAACAATGAACAATAGCTCGGGCCAAAACAGGCCCAGGTATCTAGTTCAGCGCGGACCGAGAAATGTGGGTACTGGATGTGCGTCAAGACCGCGCGGTCTACCATAAAGCGCGCGGAATGGTAAAGCTGCATCAATAATGAAGCGCCAGTAAGCTAGCGACAACAAGCTACTAGTTCTGGTAGTTCTGGATAATGTTTTGGCGATTTGGCGTTATTGATTGCAAAGAAAAACAAAAGCATACAGTGCCATACGGTGGAAATCATTTTTCAAATGATACAAGTGCGATAGAAGCGAAGCAACGCCAATAAAAAATAAATAAAAAAATAAACGCAGTAGTAGACAGATTGTGATATCTATCGATATTATTTTTTTCGAAAGATTACCCCCGTTAACTGCAGCGATAACACGCTGCCCAACAAGCATTCTTCTCAACCATGACCGAGTCACCTTTACCGAGTTCCGTGTCAAGCTCCAGCAGCAACACAACCATCATGACAAACGACTCAACCACGATGTCGTCCCCCATCACCGACGTTGTCGTTGCTACAGTCGACAACATTTCCGAGATTCTTACCGACGACGACTATGTCAAGATCGCGGGCGTGGATTGTGATGGCATCTTACGGGGAAAGGTGATTGCAAAATCCAAATTCCTCGCCAGCGCCACGTCCGGCATCGCCATGAGCTCGGCCATTTTTGGTTGGGACATGCACGACGAGCTCTACACAACTGAGACAACTATTGCAACGGCAGAGCAAGGCTATGCGGACCTTCTCGGCTTCCCGGATCTGGTGTCTTACCGTCGACTACCATTCGACGACAATATGCCGTTTTTTCTCATCTACTTTGGAGCCGAGAGCAGCCCCGTAGCCGCATGTGGACGAAGTATGATGCGAGATATCAGCCGCAAGCTTGAAAATGCCGGTTGTCAAGGCTTAGCTGGTGTTGAGCTGGAGTTTATGAACTTCCAGACTCCGACCCAAGACGGCTACCTCGAGTCTGGCAGCGCGGGCCAATATGGCAGCATATCTTGAGACACACTCTCCTAAAGGTCTTCAGAATATCTCCAACGGCATGTTTGGCTACAGTGTATCTCGACCAGAAATGTACAAAGACTACTTTCGACAGCTGTTACAACAGTCAAAGATCTTTGGCTGTGACATTGAAGGTCTACATACCGAGAGCGGGCCAGGAGTTATTGAGGCGGTACGTGTTACGTGGATTCTGCCCCCAGTCTTCTACAAGACTTTTTCTGATTGCAATTGCATACCCTTAGGCACTCAACGTCAGTCCACTAGAGCAGATGGCGGACAAAGTGACACTTTTCAAGTGAGTTGGCTCAATACAAAAATCAACATTTCGTTGTCATAGACTAACACTGCTTTGAATCAGACTCATGGCCAAATCTATTGGCATCGAAAAGAAGATTACACCCTGTTTTCATGGCCAAACCACGGCAAGGCTTACCTGGCAACTCGGGCCATATTCACGTCTCTCTGGTCGACCATGAGACCGGAGCCAACTTATTCGCACGCGAGACCAAGGATCTCAACGCAGAATGGGAGGATATTGCATGGCTATCTGACATGGGACGTCAGTTTTTGGCCGGTCTTCTGGATGCTCTACCAGATCTCATGCCCATGTTGGCTCCCACAGTCAACTCGTACAAGAGACTGGTCGAGAACTACTGGGCACCCATTGATGTGAGCTGGGGACTTGAGCACCGACTATCGAGCATTCGTTTGATAGCACCGCCTGTGGCCAAGCCGTCAGCTACACGCCTCGAGGTGCGGATTCCCGGCGCTGACATGCACCCTCACTATGCCCTGAATGCCATCGTGGCTGCTGGTTGGCGAGGAGTCGAAAAGAAAATGGCCATCACGGTACCACCATCATCTACCAGGGCCAAGACGGGAGAAAAGGCTGCCCTGCTTCCCAACACACTCGACAAGGCACTCGCGCGCTTCTCCGCCTCGACCAGTGTGGCGCGTGAAATTCTGGGAGACGACTTTGTGGGCTTTTACACAGTTACACGGGAACACGAGCTGCGGCTGTACCGCGAGTCAGTCTCGGATTGGTAAGTTCAATTACACTGGCAAAAATGCAAGAGGATAGAATACGCCACTGACAATTTACAGGGAGTTTGTGCGGTACATTGAGACGGTATGATTGACGCACCGAGAAGGAGACACACATAGAGCTGTAAAGTGTACATAGAAGAATATCAAAAAAAAAATATAAAGCAGCATTGTTTGAAATTCCTAAAACTTGCCGTCACTGTTGTTACCTTATTTTGAAAGTTCCAATGTTGAATGGCTTACGACGTACATGTATTTACATTTACATCCACTGTTGTTGTGGAGACGATATTGGCAACAACCAATCATTTGAATTACCGCCCCGGCCAGTCCAATCATCCCACCTGCTTCCTCAAAAACACTGTCCTGCATTCCTATTTTACTTCTCCTTTAAGTTCAAATTATCATTCCGTTCCACTCCTATGACCACTTAGCATCTCTTACTAATCATCTATCTCGAAATTGCAATTATTCATGATGGATTTCTCCCTCCAACACCACGCGTCCTTTATCGGCCAGCACGTCTCGAATCTTCCCACGCCAGCCCTCGTCATCAGCAGATCGGTCGTTGAGCAGAACATTGCCAGACTTCACAACGATGTCGAAGCTACTGGCCTGGCCTTTCGACCGCACGTCAAGACCCTCAAGTCTTTGGAGGTGACACGCATGATGCTGGGTGATGGCAAACACAAGAAAATTGTTGCGTCCACCCTGGCCGAGATCCGCGGCGTATTGCCTCTTGTCGAAGAAGGGGTGCTTGAAGAGGTAAGTAACATCGGGTATATTTGTGTTTAAAACGACTGCTAACGAGAGACAGATTCTCTACGGACTTCCTATCCGACCATCGGCACTGCCCGAACTCGAGAAACTACGTCCGTCCGTACGGATCGTGCTGTTGATTGACCACGAGCAGCACGTGGACCTTCTAGAATCATTCGACGCTTCTGAACCCTGGAGCGTTTTTATCAAGCTTGATGTGGGGTCACGCCGAGCAGGTGTTCCTGTCGACAGTCCACGATTGGCAAGTCTGGTGCAGCGGGTACTCTCGTCGTCGGCTACCAGATTGTATGGATTCTACTGCCATGCTGGACATTCGTATGCATGCCGTACTCAGGATGAGGCCGAAGGAGTCCTGCAGACGGAAGTAGATGCTGTTGTCCAAGCTTCTGGTCTTGTTCCCCGAAACTACCCACTCATTGTTTCCATCGGAGCAACACCCACAGCCCACGTCATTGGTGGCCTGAAGACTGCACCATGGACTGCCAACGTGACTCTTGAGCTGCATGCTGGCAACTTTCCAGCCAATGATCTCCAGCAAGTATCGACGGGGCTTGTCGCTGCCTCGCAGATGGCCGTTCGTGTTGTGACAGAAGTGTGTGGCGTTTACCCCGAGCGCAACGAGGCACTTGTCAATGCCGGAACAATTGCGCTGTCCAAAGAGATGGGCGGCGTGTTTCCTGGATATGGTAATGTTGTGGGAAAGCCTGGCTGGATCGTTGCACGCATGTCACAAGAGCACGGAATCCTGGCGTGGGATGACAGCGTTGCGGAGGGTACGCCGACTCAAGTGGCAGAAGAGCAGTTTTCACATTGGAGACAAGGTGTTTCTGTCATGTGCTCATTCTTGCATTACGGCTGCAGCATTTCACGCATATTACGTTGTGGACGACAAAGAGATCGTGGTAGAGACTTGGGTACCATGGAAGGGATGGTAATGGACGTAGTCATAGTAATGTGACAAGCAAGAAAACTTAGAAACTGAAAATCGAGCACTGAATATATTGATACTATTTACATCATCCCCGCCATCACTTGGACACACCCGAGAACTTGCGGACGACATTCTCCGTCATACGGGCCACCGGATTGTTGTAGCCATCCCAAGCCATGGAGCAGTACCAGTTCATGCTGCCAACCGAGAAGACAGAGCCACCGCCAGGCGTCTCAATCAACACGATATCGCTGCGGATGCGGTCCGTCTGCGTGCCCAAGATTTTGGTGTCGTTGAAGCCAATGTCTTCAGGAAACATGGCAAACTGGTCTGGATGGCCTGTGCTTGAAGCGAGTACCACAGCCGTCTCGGGGCTGCCGTACTGTGGATCCCATCGGTCAATCTCGTCACCACTGGCACCGCCACCGAAGCCGTGCTCACCAATCAGCTCGTCGGCACCAATACCGTTGAAGACCCATGCGTATTGGCCGTCGTAGGCCACTGCTTCAGTCCGTTTATATGGCACGCCGGGACCGAAGCCCTCGCCGCAACAGCCAATACCAAACAGATAGTTGGCAGCACGGCCACGGGACCGCCAGAGACCACCCTGGGCACCGTTGAGACTGTGATGCCGTTCACCGCCTGGTAGGCCAAAAGTGCGCACACCTTGGTCGCCGCGACGCACTTCCATGCGATGGGGATTCTTTGGGTCAAGAACAGAATGCCAGTAGAAGCCATTGCCGCCAAGGTACATAATGTTGCCACCGAGAGCAGCAAACTCGCTGTAGGCGTTGAGTGACCTGAGTGAAGGATACTCGGGGTGGCTACCAGTAATAATGGTAGAGTACTGCTCTACAGCCTTGACGCCCTGGTCGTGCAAATCGTGGTCCGTGATCACATCGTAGGGAATACCAAGTTCTTCCAGAAAGCCAATCATGAACAGATCGGCACTAAACTCGCGAGGACGGTCAAAACCCCAGTGCTGGAAACCAGGCCGGACATTGAGCACAGGCCGCTTGGTGCTGGAAAAGACCGTGCCAGATCCATCGCGGTGCACGTCATACAGTGACAGACCAAGGTCGCTGCGGCGCTTCATGCGCTGGAAGTCTTCATCGGTGCGCGGTGTAAGATGGGCATCCAGCGGGAGGTACGATGACTTGTCCTCGTCATACATGTGCTCATTAGCATAAGCTGTGTATGTAAACGTTGAAAGGACAAGGGCCACCTTGGCCACAGATGCCGGGTTGGGACGAACAAAAAAGGTGATGCTGTCTTTGACACTTGGGTCATCGACGCATGCCACCTCAACAGCGTATGCACCGGATCTTGCTTCGGCTGGGATGGTGATGGTGAAATCTGTCTCCCAGCAAGCATCATCCAAGTCATCCTCGTGAAAGTGGATAGCACCATATCCATAGGATGCCTTGGTCCAGTCTGGTTCGCTGCCGTCCCAGTTGTGGCCAAGAATCGCACGGGTGGGTGCATTGACAAGGTAACCGTGACGACCATTGCCGCACATATCGACAATTCTGTCCGAGGACATGTCTTGTGCAAAGTCAAACGATACGATTGTACGGACTGCTCCCTCTGTTGTGCCAATGTGGAGAGCCTCGATGCGGCCATTGAAGAAATCCGTCGCCTTGCATGTTGCCTTCGCCTGGGTTGCGGCAATGGTGAGACGGCCTGGAGTAGGAAGTAAAATGCCGTTCGGTAGGTCATATGTCGTCCCATAAAAACCCCCCGTCTTCTGGCTGAGACGGATGATGGGCTCAATGGAGACATGGAGCTTTGTCCCTGTGACCTTGACATGAACTTTGATCCACTGCTTCTGGGCCACATCGTAGTCAACGGTCGATTCGTGTAGGGTGCTGCCGTCTCCTGTCCGTATTTTGAGATTGCGGCCCGTACCGAGAATAACGGCAAGGCCCGTCGTTCCTTCCTCACTAAGGAGTGATACCAGCGTTTGGTCATGGCCAGCGTCCACAAGATATGGCTGTGCATAAAATGACACGTCAATGCCCTTGTCTTCTGCCCGTAGACCAATACTGTCAACGACGGCGTAGGAGCCAGGACGGGCTTGCTGGAACCGGCCGGGGTAGGTCCCGGGCTCGATTTGCTCGATAGGGTCGACGTTCACAGGCGGTGCATGAGGTGCATCCAAACCCTGAATCAGCCGAACAGTGCGATGCGTGTACTCGGCCGAAGTCGACGACACCTTGATGTCGACGGTGTCGCCGGGGCTGACAATCCACGGATCGGCGTAACCGATGATCTCGGCGGGATAGCCTTCTGGAACGGCGCAAATTGTGGAGGCCATATTTTGATAAGTTGGATTTGGTGCGGATGTTTCGTCAAGTGAGGTGTTCGTGGGAACAACTTGAACTAACGAAGTCCTGGGGTGGCTTTCACCCAATTGCCAATAATATAGCTTTAATTAGATTTTACATTCCGGTCAGCTTCAATTGGGAGAGTGTAGAGAGGGGAAACACGAAGTGTGTCACTCCTGGGTGGTCCCATTGTTACGTAAACTACGTCCGGGGATTCTGACCGCGGACCTACTCCGCATCGGTAAGTTGCTTGTATCCCGAGTGAGATACATTGTTTGCAGCGGTCTTGGAGCCGCCGAGCTATCGCGTAGAGCTACCCTTCGTATTTCTTACCTCTTATCTCCTCTTTCTTCCCCTCTTATTCTCAAACCTCAAAACCAGGCAATAGTGCGGTTTCTGCAATCCTTATCGTGTATTTAGGACTTGGCCCAGGATCAGTGCCGTTCGCCGCCGTCCAAGATGCTAGTTTGCCGCGGCTCCAGCCAATCAAAATCAAAACCGCGCTTTCAAGCCCCTGGCATCTCCACTGTATTCCAACAACCAACGCGGGAGATACAGACGGTGCAACTGATACAGCGAATCGACGAGATCCTGTTTGGCTCGCAGCAAAGTCGATTCACAATCAATTCCTGTGTTGAAGATGCTGTCTAGTGTCGTTGGAATCTTGTGAACTTGACCATGTCGATGTTCAATGCTATATCGCGGTCTACACAAACCAGAGTTGGTGACCCCCCCTTCACATACGCGATAAGAACGGCACGCGGTGATCCGTTGCCTTGCTTCTGACCACCAACGTACTACTCATGATATCTATTGTGACCCTGGTATCTGCGTACAGAGGAAAGCTTATTATCAGGATCGACATGAGTTGACGAGATACAAAATACTTCGTCCTCCTCCTCGATTCCAATTTATCCCCACCCTCGGCAGCACAACATCAACTTTTTTATCCCAATATTTCTTACACACTCACTCGCTATATTTTTTTCACCTGAATCACATCCCCCATGGCGACTCACGACGTTGTCCCGGGCACTATTCGGCTCGTCGATGCCCAGCTTGAGGGCGGCGGCCATGGCGACATTGTCCTACAGCCTCATCCCAGCCGGGACCCCGAGGATCCCCTGAACTGGAGCAAGCGCCGCAAGTGGCTGGCCATTGGCATGGTCTACCTCTACGTCTTTGGCATTGGTATTGCTACTGCCGTGCAGTACTCTGTCCTCACGCAGATCGCCGACGCTCAAAACTTGACCGTGGGCCAACTCAATCTAGGAACCGGTCTCATGTTCTTGTTCCTCGGATGGGGCTGTTTGATCTGGCAGCCTCTGGCTTTGGCATACGGCCGTCGTGGCGTGTACATTGTCTCCATATTCTTGTGCATTGCACCGATGGTCTGGGCTCCCTTCTCGTCTGGCAAGGGCCAGTGGTACACGCACCGCATTCTCCTGGGTCTCTTTGCTGCTCCGGTAGAGTCTCTGCCCGAGGTGTCTGTGCCGGACTTGTTCTTTGCGCACGAACGCGGTACCTACATGGCCTACTACGCTTTCATCCTCTTTGGCTCCAATTTCCTGGCGCCCTTCTTTGCCGGCTTCATCAACGACGGTGTTGGCTGGCAGTGGGTCATGCATTTTGGCTCCATTGTCTTGGCTGTCTGTGGTATTATCATGGTCTTCTTTATGGAGGACACCATCTACTTCCGTCAGTCCGCCGAGGGTGACGAGTCGGAGGGCGAGAAGAGTGATGGTCAGCCTGCGTCTGCCGAAGCATCCAGTGCTCCCATCTTCGCTCCACCACGGACATATCTCCAGAAGCTCAGCTTTGCTACCCTTCTCCCTGGCCGGCCCACGGTACGCCAGACCATGATAAAGAGCTGGCGTGCCCTTGTCATTCTGGTCTCATTTCCTAACATCACCTGGGCTGGTCTTCTGTACGGCACGAACTTGTCTTGGTACAATGTGCTGAACGGCACCATGTCCACCATTCTCGGTGGTGCTCCTACAACTTTTCTCCGGCAATGGTTGGCGTCGCTTACTTGTCGCCGTTTATCTTTGGCGGCATTGCTTCTGTCTGGTCTGGCCGTTTCACCGACGCTATTGCTCTGCGTTTGGCCCGCCGTAACAGCGATGGTATCCGCGAGGCTGAGCACCGTCTCTGGGCCTTGGCCGTATCTGGTATACTCAGTGCGGGTGGCCTGGTGCTGTGGGGTGTAGGTGCCGCCCACGGTGTCCATTTCATGGGACTCATCTTTGGCATCGGCTTCGTCACTTTTGGTGTGGTCTGTGGCGGTGCCATCGCTCTAGCCTACACGGTGGACTGCTTCAAAGATGTGGCCGGTGAGTCCATGATTGCCGTCATCATCATCCGCAACACGCTGGGCTTCGCTGTCAGTTACGGCATCACGCCATGGATTGCCAACTTGGGCCTGCAGAACTGCTTTGTGTCGGCATCGCTTATCTCGCTGGCTTGCACGGGCACCTTTCTGCTCATGGTCGCCTTTGGCAAGAAGCTGCGGAAGCTCTCTGCCCGTCGCTACTGGAAGTACGTTGCAGACGACATGGGTATGCCTTCTCACTAGACTGAAATACGGAGGATATTTCGAGGTGGAGATTGGAATTTGGTTTCAATAAGGGTGGTCTTCCGGGGACTGTGTGCTTACGCAAATGTGATTGGGTGTTGAGTCAGAAATACACACTGTTAAAATTGAATGTCATCAAAGCATTAATAATTATGGCAAAATCATTAATCGATTTTTGTCTCATGATGCATGCAATTCTCATAAACTTTACATTGATACCAAGACAACCATTACGCAAACGATATCCACAACTGATTCTCCTGCATGACATGACATATATTCCACGGATCAGCATTTGAATACGCCCAGACTTCTTCCAGTAGCACAGCTGTCTGATGGATATTGCCCAGACCAATGGCCTTGAACATGACCTTGAGACGTGCGCGTAGCACCTCACGCTGGTCTTCTCTCTGGACACATGCACCAATAACCGCAATCGGCCAGCAGAGGCTAGTGTTGATGCGCGAGGTTGGTGGTATCTGGGCAAGGTAGCCGATTCCGTTGGCAATGACTGTGTCCAGGGTAGCTGCATGGCAACCATTTCTGCCGCTGGAAAGGGAGTTGAGAGCTGTGTAGAGGTATAGTATCATGGCCTGTTGGAATACGCGCCAGCCATTGCCACATCAGGGTGCACTGTGGCACTAGGCTTCCAGTTTTGGATGCAGTTGTATGTTGCGGCAAAGACGGCAAAGTCGTCGGATGTCGCTATAGAGGAGGTTTGCTCTGCGTTATCGCTGTCTTCGTTGGCCAAAAAGCGTCGTCCGATGCCAAAGATAGTTGGGATTGTGAGTAACAGCTCGAGCCAACATCCACACAAACTGCCGACGTAGCCCTCAGCCACCAAGGCACGGCCATGAGCTTCGAGCTCCTCCCCCAGAAGAGACTGTGAGCTGATGCGACAGTCAATGGACACCAAGCTCAACGTTGCCGTGTAGATGTAGTATTCGATAAGGAAGTTGCGGAGGGCATTGGGTACGACAGTTGCTTTTTGTGACAAGAGGGCCAGAAGCAGCCATCGTGCAGCCATGAGGTGATCGAATACGGTTCCGTTGATGTCGCCTTTTGCCGTCTAAAAAGTGGTTAGTTATGTGCGCATACAACCATATTCACGAATGAACGCGCTCACCTCGACAAAGCACATGATCAGCGCACCAACGGTCAGCGTTAGTAGCTCAACTGACTGTTCACTGTTGTAGTTTGAAATGCTTCGCTGGAAGAGTTGCAGGGACTGGTTGTAATGTTGCGTGGCAACGACACTTGTGTCTGGCAAAGACCGAGACGCCCGATGGACGGCGCTCTGTGTCAAGATAAGCTGCAAGACCAGATCGCTGCTGAACGCCAATGGCACTAGCTGGACAATGAAAGGATTGTCGCTCCCAGACCCATTGTCCATGCTCTGTGTCGTGACGCCGAGGTAGTGGCTGAGGAGCTCGAGGGAGGCACCGCTGGCGTCCGGTACAAGGCTCAGACTTCGAGGCACAAGACCTAGGCTTAATCCCAGTAAGGCTGTGGTGGGATTCGATGATAGTGTCGGCGCTCGTGTTTGCATTGAAGTCGTCGTATCTAATGTTTCTAATGACTGAGTTACTTCTTCATCGGGCAGTAGATCGTCCAGCCCGATGATGTTCTCGTCGGCTGTCTCTGGCAATATGAATGAGTTCGTTGTTTGGTTAGTGCCGGTACCAGCAATAGGTGCAAGGTCGGATGGTATGGCAGGCTGCATGTTGTCCATGGAGAAGTTGAGATCAAATACTATGCCACCAAGATCCATGTCAAACCCACCGGGCTTGCTGCTATCGGCTGTGGCCATTCGCGGAAAGACCCAACCGGGGAAGCCTCAGATCCCGGCGAAGTGCTATTTGTGCATGGTGAGACTGTTGAATGTGCTGTTGTCTCCTGCAGTGATATCGTCTGATTTATGTGTCCAGCGGTCGACGCCGGCTCCGTGGCAATGTAGCCTGTCGCCGAGCTGCCCTGCGCGGAGCGTTGCAAGGCCTTTTGTGGACCACGCGGCCTGGCCATTTCTTCACGACTGGGCCATTGGCAGTTCAGCTTGTTGCGAGCACATCCTCGACACACGGGCTTGGTCTCGCAGCACTTCTTCTTGCGACGTCGACATGAAAGGCATCCTGAAACGAGTGCCTGTTAGTCTTGCTTCACAGTCGCGGCTATTGTTGATTCGATCAAAGGGATCACGGCGTACCTGTTCGAACTCTAAAGATGGGCATATTGATCGTTATGATGTTGTTCTGTGATGATGCTCAAGCTGCCATGATGAATGTCAAAAAGGAAAGGATGAAGATGGCACGAGATGCGGGGATGCTCGATACGGAACTCCATCGCCGGTTATCTCCTCGTTATCTCGGGTCAAGCTCCAATACGATTGTCGACAATTAGGTCTGACATCCTTGTCATCGAGAACTGCCGCTAACTACGTCACGCTAGCATTGACCACATACAATTCGCATGTTCTTCAACTACAATCAGTACAGTCTGTTTATCTGAACAGATACATATCATCTACTTGAAAATAAAGCAAACTGTACTATATCTCTAACTTAAGCCAAATAATTTATTCGACTCTTTTCCAGTTTGACACTTATAGAAATGCAGTCGATAAAAGAAGCTACACAGTATCATGTGTTGTTCATTGCGGATCCAGGGCGAGCAATGTAAAGTGGATCTGTCTCCGCCGCGGAATTGTATATGATTGGACGGGCAAGACAAGTTCCGACGACCGGTATCTTATTCTGTGCATAAAATAAAATACAATAAGGGAATTCATCTTCATGTTCATGACATACAGACGGCACAAATATTAAATGCTCACACATGATAGTAGTAAAACAACTCGTCTTCCCAGCTTTCCCCGCGTTCTTCATATTCCTGACGCATTTTTATATGCTGCTTGTAAACATACGTGAAGTCTGCAATTGTAAGGCGACGGCAGCGCGCTTCTTTCCCAGCCTCGACCATATACAGGCCATCCAGGTCAATAATGATTCCCCCGTCGTCTGCCTGCAATATATTACCCAGTTTCGGATAATCATGCACGACATTGTGGCCGTGCTCTAACATCGAGTCAATGAAAACGGTGATGCGTTATTCAAACTCCTCAGCCGACATGAGCGGGCGTGGCTGTTCCATAAATGTTGGCCATGACAAATATTCAATCACATTGGTGCGGTCGCCCTCGCAGGTCGCCTCGCCGTAGTAGTGTGGAACGATGCTGCCCTGGCCCTTCACCAAGCGGCGGTACATGACCTGCTCGTTTTCAAAGGCCTCGGTGTGCTCTGGCTTGCGCAGCTTTTTCAAGACAACACAGTCTGGGAGGCCGAAGATGGGCCACAGAGCCTAGATAGCGCTCTGAACCAGCGGCTGCAAAACCCCGGCAGCAATTGGATGACTCCCTGAGCCCAGTTATGGAAGGCACTGCGTTGCAGAGTGGCCTTGAGCACATGCGTAAACCGTGGGCTGAAAAGCTCAGCGCGTGCGTCGATGGACGAGAGTCCTAGGCGGAACTTTGAGATGATGTTAACGTATTTCCACCGTTGTTGTGTTGTTGTCATTTGAATTTTTTTCTACCCTAACCGTGCGGGGATATCCGTAATACTCCAGCATCGTTTTGATGTGCAGCTACACCTCCGTCGTAAATGTGGATTGTACCAGGAGCTCTGTGATGAAAGAAATAAACACGCTGACCGCCTCCAGCTAAGCAGGCAGGGGAAATCAGTTGCGGCCAATTGAGATGCTGGAATGTGATGTGACGAAGAGAAGTGTTTTTAGCTTACGACGGTACGATTCGTTTTATATGCACAGCTAAATGCAACTTATATCACCGCCTTCCGTCAAAACGACCTTGCTCTAAACTGTGCGAAAACAAACAATACAAACAACACAATAGATTTACAATGTGGACATGACAAGAAAACATAACATCAGCCTACAAAAAACTGGTTGGTACTTGAATAAGTATCGATACAAGCCAAAGCGCTAACAGACAAGACTGGCTCAATGGCTTCATCAATACGTCGCCTGCAACAAACATAAAACAATATGCGTACAGTCAACTCAAAATAGTTAGAACTCAAAATGGATTATTTTATATTATTTTCATAATCTATCTCTCTTGGCTATGTTGCACTCAAAAAAACTGACAAAAGAAATTCTATTTAAATAATTTAAATTCCTTTTTTTTGTGCTAAACTCGAAAATTTTATTCTCGTTTCATCTTATACACCTTCTGTTTTATCAGTAGACTTCACATCGACTACCACTGCATTTATATCTATCTCCCACCTGCAGATAGAGAGGATAGTAATGTCGGCAGGGATGATGACAGTGACTCTACAAGCTTTGTTAGCGTTGACTCAAGCTTATAAGTTGGATACGGCGCCCGTAAAAAAGTCAAACGGAAGAAAAGTAATATACATTGTTTGAATAATCGAATAACGATGGTACTGTGGATAGATTATATACTTCTAATAAAAGTATCTCTGTAAATATACTCCGATTGAATCAATTATCACTCGGGATATAGGTGAAGAGCTGCATAAACATCGACTATCTACCCATATTAATACAGTCCATCAAGCAGACCGTAGTGGATGGTTCCGTTGAGATAGTCGGCCAGCTCTGCATTGAAGAGGTCACTGGGAAAGTCGGTAATAATAAGCGGTCGTAGGTCATCTTGTTCGGACCCACCAGCCACGGATGTCGATGACCGTCCCGAGCCAGAGACGACGGAGTGAGAGCGGCTGTCTTGGGACAGTGGAGCTGCCACATCTTGTGTCGCCATTGGAAGAGGCCGTTCCGGTAAGTCGACAGCCATGGCAGACGTAATGGGGAGGTCAACAGTGGCAGTCGACTCTTGCTCTCCGTCCATTGTAGTCGCAGCATCCGACGACGGCCCAGCCACCCGTCTCAGGACCTCCTCCCAACGAGCACTTGCCGGCCATGCCGTGTAGAGTTCTGAAAGAATACGGAGAGTGCCCAATGCCATTTCTTCCGCCTCGACCGGCGATACATGCGG
Organism: Sporothrix variecibatus; assembly: GCA_016097105.2. Classification (NCBI taxonomy): domain Eukaryota; kingdom Fungi; phylum Ascomycota; class Sordariomycetes; order Ophiostomatales; family Ophiostomataceae; genus Sporothrix; species Sporothrix variecibatus. Next base: position 3,938,440 of record JADMNI010000005.1, read on the forward strand.
GCACAAGTAGGGGTTGTGCCACAGGTATGAGGCGAGCGAGCCACACATGTAGACGCAGAACACAAGGATGGCAGGAAATCCTTCGTCGGGAGTCCTCATGGAAAAGTAGGCAGTGACCTGTTCATGAAGTTCGACGACGTTGTCAAAGAGTTCGTAGGAGATGCGCTGCCAGCCAGAGGTAGAGGCAGCCGAGGGTGGTGGCGGGGCAGGCATGGGCGAGGTGGTTGTGATGGCCGGTGACTGTGGTCCGAGTGCGGCAATCATTTCGTCGAGATAGACACGGCGGATGACAATATTACTCAACCTCAAGACCATGACGACAGAAAGGTACGCCAGGTGCAGGCCTTCCGAGCGCCACCCTCTCAAATTCCACAGGCTCCAGCGATGCCGTGTGGGCAGTGTGGCTTCCCAACGGCGGAGAGCGTCAGTGATGGCCGTGTAGGTGGGACCAGGGCCTGGACGAGGACCACTGCCGAGAGAACTTCTCGTTGCGTGCCGAGCTACTCGGCCCCACAGACTGTGTGCCTGAATGAGAGTAGCAAACAAGCATCTGTCTGGGTGAATAGCGAGTGCAGGGTTTTCGTTGGCTGGTGGTGTACCTTCGAGTGCAGCACGGAATGATGGGATGGCGCCAAACGAAAAGTCGGCTTCGTTGCAGGGCAGGAGTGAAGTCGTGTCTTCTAGCGACAAGGGTGCAGGCGACGATGTGCCCGAGTGCAGGTTCTCCTGGCTGTAGATCATCCACAATGTACGTCGAGCAGACTCGAGACGGACGACGTGGTCGGCTGTCGCTGTGGAGGCACCTAGACTTGTCGCCGGTGAAGGAGCAGGACTGGCTCGCGGAGTTGGGGTGAGTGTTGCCAAGTTCATTGTCGGTGTAATAGAGGCCGGATTGGGTCTTGGTGTAGCACCGGCTGTGTTGGTCCTTGGCTTGGGAGTACCGGCTGTTGGTGTAGCTTCTGCTGGAGAAGACGTCGCTGTTCCCATGGAGGCATACGTCTCTTCTTTGTGTAGACGTAAGAGAAGAGCCATCCTCAGAGCGACAGCCATGTCGATGGCACTCCGGTCACGATCCGAGTTGCCCCATTCTGCAATGGACAGCAGGAAGAAGGCTTGTGTTCGCTCCAATGACGGAGCATACATTTCGGTCAGAGCCTGAGATTGGGCAAGAGACAGAAAATGATCTGTAGCTGCCGTTCTTGAGCCGTATCTTTGCACCAGACATGGCGTAAAGCGTGATGAGATGGCCAGGAGGGTGCTCAACAAGAACCGGCCGCTACCATTGTCGCTCTCTTCTGGTGACTGAACGAGCCTTTCCAAGAAGAGTGATCGTGGCAGGAAGCCCAGCTGGAAGTAGCACGTCACAAACGTGCGGCAACCATCGACTACTTCATCGTGTGGGGGCCATGCCGTCGAATCGATGCCAGGTGGAGGCAATCTCGAAGGTAGGCCTTGTGGTGGTGGGCGATTCAATGATTGTTGTAGTGCGACCCGTTGTGGGTTTGGCCTTGGCCGCCTTCGAAACTCTCGATCGACATCTCGCTCGCCTCTGGCTGGAAAGGCACAACTAGCAGCTGTGTCCGGTCCAGCAGCGACGCATCCTTGACATGGTGTTTGGCCCTGGTCGTGGATGCATTTGTTGCGCAGACGGCGGCAGCGACGGCAGGCTTTTGTGCCGCGATGCCGTGGAGGCTTGTTGGGTGGAGGGTGATCAGATGCCGATGTTGACAGAGCGACGAGTGTGGTGGCTGTTGATGTTGGTGATGCAGTAGAAATGGCTGTTGTGGGATTGGGTGAAGCCATTGTTGTTTGCAGGGGGGCAAGAAGACCCGGAAGTAAACAAACGAACGGCAGGAGCCAAAAAGGGGGGATTGGCAATGACAAGCAGAGAGATGCAGGGAAGGAGCATCCGGCAAGAAAGCGGCAACGTCAGGGTGCGGGAGCCACAGGGCTTTAATAGCTGTCATTGAGCCCTGTAATCGTCTTATCAGGGCTGCCAGGGCTGTCAAATCGCATTCCCGTCTTATCGCTCTAGGGCTGTGGCAGGGCTCGTTAGTGGCCTTTTAAGCGATTGCGCTACTGGATTTAGTGCGTTTAGTGGATGCCCTGTAAAACGCCACGGCGAGCCCGCCGAAGAAATCTGGACAGGGTTCGCCAAGGCGACTAATCTTCGCTGCCAGAACAATGAGATGAAAGACGTGAGAAAGATGCAACTATGTGATATTGTAGATACTGTAGATATTGTAGATATGGACACGCTTCTCGTCTCCTATATATGCGAAATAAATGTGAAACAATGCAAGAATATGACCCAGAACAAAAGAACTTCTAACCAAAAGACTCCGTAGATGCTTCACCTTGACCGTTTTCATGACCACCTGCCATACTCTTGATTCTACTTCTTCTCGTAGGATATGCTCTGCGCACCGGCCTTTGTGAGTGCAGCGTTGACGTCGCCGAGTCTCTCCAAAAAGTGCGGCTTGTAGGCAGCACGCTGCGACTCGGGCGCAGGCTGTGCTTCGCCGACCGTCGCCTTTGTCACAAGCAGCGGCACGGTAATGTGGAACATGAAGGCAACAGTGCCTTCGCAGATACGCTCTGGCTTCAGTTCGCGCGTTGTGGCCGACACCCATGTCTCGTAGGTCTCGCCGTGAGGCATGTAGCTGGCTTCGTAGCTCAGTCCTCCCGGTTCGAGGGAGTGGGCACTGCCGCCGTATGTGCCATACAACAGACCCATGACCTCGGAGGACATGTTGCGATGATAGTAAGGAGGGCGGAAAGTGTTGCTGGTGGGGATCCATTTCGGTGTGAACACCAGCAGGTCGGTCAAAGGTACACCAGGAACGGTCGACCGCACAGTCAAGACGCTGTAGACGGTCGGGTCGGCCTGGTCGTGTTCGACGTTGGCCACGTTGATAAACTTCTCGGTGGCATACTTGTACGGCACCAGGTTGCCGCGCCATGCGACGACGTCAAAGGGAGAGTGGCCCTGTTCGGACGAGAAAAGCTTGCCCATCAGCTTGTACACCACCTCCCACTGGCTGCCCTCGTCGATATCAAAGGCCGCCACAGGGCTCTCAAAGTCCTGGGGGAGTGCCATGCCGTTGGAGCCCATGGGACCCAGCTCGGGCAGCTCAAAGTGCGCGCCAAAGACTTCCTGGATGTAGCCACGGGCAGCCTTCTCCTTGCCAGAGTCGACGTCTGGCAGAATGACTCGGAATCGGAGACCGGCCTGCACGACAACAATCTCGCCCGGACGCACCATCAACCAGCCCAGCTCTGTCTGGATTTGCAGTCGGCCCTGCTGCGGCATAATCAGAAAGTCGCCGTCGTTGTTGCAGAACGCGCGCCGGCCCATGCTGCGGTTGGCCGTGTACATGTGTACGGCCAGACCCTGTCGCAAACTCGGGTCGCCCTGGCCGCAGACAGTGCGGATGCCCTCGACAAAGTCTTTGCTCTCGGTTTGGGCGGGCAGCGTAAACGGATCCCATGCCAGCTGGTCCGGCACCAGCGTCATGGCCGGGTTGGTTGAGAGAAAGCTTGCCTGGAGTGCTGGGTTGATGCTGTCGGCGGGGACTAAGGGCCCGTGTGCGACCGACGGGCGCATGCGGTACATCCACACATGCTGGATCCCTGACCGCGGCAAGACAACAAACGACGAGCCATTCAGCTGCTCCGAGTAGAGGTCGAAGGCACACTTTTGCGGCGCATTCTGGCCCAGTGGCAATGCGCCAGGGACGGCCTCGCTGGAAAAGCGGTTGCCAAAGCCGGTCTGGTAGATGTAAGGGTCGGCATCGGAGGGTGTCGTGACGTAGCCACCGCGGGCCATTGCAGAGGCCATGGTTGGGTGGGGGTGTGAGAAGAAAAGGAGGGGAGGAGGAGTGTCGAAGAGGAAGAGAGTGTCGGCGAATGGCTGTCGAGTAAAGTTGTGTCTCACAAAGTCCAAATGATAAAGACAAAATATCCAAAGAGAAAATACAAAAAAAAGACTGTCCAACGGCCCTCTTGCCGTATATGTAAACCAGGCGGAAGACGGCACTTTTGTCAGAAAAGACCCAAACCACAAATAAGTACCGAAAAGAGAGCCGCTGGTGGTCCAGCGGAGACACGAAAATAGAGTAGATGGAGGAGGGAATAGCAGTGTAGGGGGAAAAAAAGAAAAGGAAAAAAAAAAAGGATCAGAGTTGGATTCGCGCAAATCGACGCCAACAGCGCTGAAGAGAGGAGGCGCGAGCCATGTCTCATGCCATTCATATCCCCATCCGGCAGGCAAGGCGAGGGCAACGAGGGCAAAGAAGGCGAAGAAAGGAAAGAACGGGCACAAAAGGCAGGCGCGACCCCACGGCGATCCCACTAGAGTTGCCTTAACCCGCCTTGGCGGGGCATCTTTTTAGGTGCGATTGAGGGTGCTCTTGCCGGGTCGTTGCCGGAGAAGCAAAGAAGAAGCTGGCCCAGACTCTGCCGGTCGTTCCTGCTGGAAATGCGCCCGAAATGCGTCCTCAATGCCTCCTGGGCGGCCCTAACGGGACTAGCGTTATCGCGCTGTTTGTCTCTTTTTGCACCGTTGTTCGCTCCTGCCGGCCCCCACCCAGCACCAAAAACTGTCTTGGCTCTTGCCGCCGGCAACTCTATCTGCAGCCTTCTGCATTTGCGCCTGCCCAAACGGTCCAAAATCCGTCCACTTTGGTCTGCCCCTTTTGCCCTTGTGTCATCTGAGCGCCGTTCGCTGCTCAGCTTTCTCCTCCACTCAATTCTTACGTCAATTGCATAGCAATCACCATTTCAATTTGTCTCCGACTCTCCGACTCTGACACCTCTGGCCAACCACCGCCATGATATATCTCATCCGCGACGGCGGCATCTCTGACGAAATGGCATATATCGATTGAACAAGCAAGACGACAGGAAAGAGAATACGAGCCAAGTCTAGAGTGCCAAGTCTTCAAAACAGTCTTTGCTTCTCCGTCTTTTTGGGATTTCTCATCTCTCATCTCTCAACCTCCTCTTTCATCCCCACCTCACCTCTCATCTCCATCTCACTGCGCCTACACACGCAATGGCACTGAGCTCAACACTTGTCGGGGGCCTGACGGCCCTGCCGCCCAGCATGTACTTGCTACTTGTCGTGCTCGCTGTCGCCGGCTATGCCGTCCATCGCCAACTGGCCTTCAACCGCCGTCGTGCCGGCCTTCCTCTGCCGCCGGGACCCCCGGCTGAGGCTATCCTAGGCCATCTTCGGGTGATTCCCGCTGCCAACCCCGAGTACGCCTACATGGAGTGGAGCAAGGAGTACAAGAGCGACGTCCTGGGCTTCCACATCCTAGGCCAGCCCGTCGTTGTCTTGAACAGCGCCCGGGCTGCTGTCGACCTTCTCGACAAGCGCGGCGCCAACTATGCCGACCGCCCACGGTTTGTCCTATTTGAGGCCATGGGCTTCAAGCGCACACTCACTTTCCTGCGGATGGGCCCTGCCTTCCGCCTCCACCGCCGAATCCTCCAAAAACGCTTTCAGAAAAGCGCCATCACTGTCGACCAGACCCTCCAAACCCGCGAGACGCACCAGATGCTGCGCGGTCTGTTGGTCAAGCCAGACCAGTGGGAGATTGTCCTGCGCCGCTTTGCCACGGCCATTGTTCTGGGCATCGGCTTTGGCATCGGCATTCACAGCGACAACGACCCCTACATCCAGATGGCCGAGGATGCTTCTTATGCTCTGGGCCATGGAGGCGCCCCTGCCGGTACACCCGTCGACTATTTTCCTGGCATGCGCGTCCTCCCCACCTGGATGGTCGACCGCTCTTTGAGATTCGCCCGCACCTGGCGCTGGGCCATCCGCAAGCTGCACGAGGCGCCATACCATGCTGTCGTTGCGTCTTCTTCCGCAGAGGACGGCGCACAGGCTAGCAGCCTGATTCATGGTCTTCTTGCCCAGCGTCAGTCCCAACTCAAGACGGGCGCCGAGCCTGAGCTCAGCGAAGACGACATCAAGGGCGCTGCCGCTGCCGTCTACGCTGCCGGCCAGGACACCACCTGGGCCACTCTGATTGTCCTCATCCTCAACATGATCCGCAACCCCAGCGTCCAACAAAAGGCACAAAAGGTGCTCGACGAGGTTCTTGGAGACCGTCTCCCTACTTTTGCCGACCGCTCCCGTCCTGAGCTCGCCTACATTGAACATATCGTTTCGGAAACGCTGCGCTGGTGCCCCGTCTCCCTGTTGGCGTGCCCCACCGTACCGTCGCCGACGACGTCTACAAGGGCATGTTCATCCCTGCCGGCGCCTATGTCTACGCCAACGCCCGCGCCATCACCCACGACCCAGGCGTCTACCAGAACCCGGACGCCTTTGAGCCCGAAAAGATACGCCCGCGGCGAGCCTCTGCCAGTCGGCCAGTTCGGCTTCGGCCGCCGTATCTGTGTTGGTCAGCACTTGGCGCAGGCCAGTGTATGGATCGCTGCAGCTTGTCTTCTCAAAACATTCACCCTGAAAGCCGCGCCCAACGACGACGCCGACGGCCAGACCACCAAGCCGGACAACGAGGTCAAGCTGACCAACGGCTTGACCAGCCATCCCAGCACTTTGGCTGCCTGTTTGAGCCGAGAGGTGACGTTCAGTCACTAGTGGACAGAGCTGTTGTTTGAGTGGGAAATCAAGACTGTTTTTATTGCGTTGATTTTGTGTGGCATTTTCATTTCACGGGTATTGCATTTTCATAGCGGGCATATTAACAAACGATCAAATAAATCACGTTTTTTTATCAACCCCGTTGTCGCCACGTAGTATGTAGGCCACCGTCGCAGTCTGTCTGTTGAAAGTGGGCGTCTTTAGGAAACACGAGCCTGAAAAATCTCAAAACAAATCAAAAACACAATAATCACAATTTTACCATTTTTACTCGTTAGATATACATAAACACGTGTGGATATTGCTCAATACTACAGCAGACAGTGTCATGGAGGCCATGTCGATGCACCAAGAAGCACTCATTGCTTTGTTTGAAAAGCCATATGAGGGCTTCCAGTCTGGCGGATGGAACGCCTGGACTGAAGACAAGTCGTTTCTTGGTGAAGATATTCGTGTGCCGTTAAAGCGCAGCGCCATTGAGAGTCTGCAGGAAACCAACAAAGCACTGCTGACCATCACACAACGCTACCATACGGATTTTCTGGATATGACCAATGTCCGTGTCACACAGGTCCGTGTCTGGCTGCTCGGTGTTACGATGTCTGCTCACCGATCCAGATGCACGGCATCCTCGCTACCCTCTCCGTGTGCAAATCACGCAGTGTGGCGACGACACCATCTGGCTGCCTGACGGTAAGCCCTGTGTGATTCGGCATGCTCCCATCACGATGCAGAATCAATGCCAACTAACAGTAATACCGTTCTAATAATAAAGAGCATTCTAACACATTAACGTCTGTGCAATGTGCACGGTGAGGTTGCCAAAAGGTGTGTTGTTTGAAGTGTAATCAAGCCTAATGGTGACTTCATGAACAGTTTTCATGAAGGGTTCACACGGTAATAGTGAATTGGTCAAACAACTCTCTTTAACGATCACAGCTGCCATCGCATCCCACCTCCTCTCTCCATTCCAGATATCCACACCCATAACCTCCTCCTTCACACATTGACTCCATGGTGCCTTTCGTCGTCTTCTTTCAGTGCCACGGCGGCCTCAATCGTGGCAGTCACCTTGTTGTCTGGCACACGCCCTTCGATAACGTCCTGAATCTTGGGCATTTCGGCCGTGACGGCTGTTTCATCGAACAGAATATCAATCTCCTCCAGCGTCTTGTTCTTGGTCTCGACCCAGTAGACGGCTATAAAGGCCACCTGGAGTACGTCCCAGGCGCCGTTAATCATGTACGTCTTCCAGCCAATGGCGTCGAGCGCGTAGGGGAATGACATGGCGACCATGAGCCCGACGCCGTTTGTGAAGAAGGTGTAGACGCCCATGCCCACGGAGCGGATCGAATAATTGAGGACCTCAGGGGGATACAGCATAGCCAGCGGCGTCCAGCCGAAGCTGTAGGCGCCCTGGAAAAGAAAAATGCAGGCCACCGTCCCGTAGATGCCGGACGAGTCCGTGGAATTGCCATACTTCTTGGTCAGGCCGCCCACCATGAACAAAAAGACCGTCATGGCCACCGCGGACCACAGTGCGATCTGACGGCGGCCCAGCTTGTCGATCAGCAGGGTGCCGACCATCGCGACGACCAGGCACCAGGCGTTAAGGATGATGTTCTGGAAACGTCAGTATGTAAAAAGGGACAGCAGACATACGAAAATATCTGTTAAATCGATTCTTGCGCTTGTCAGAGGGGTGGGGAGTGCGCTTACAATCTCCAGCTGCGTGGTGCTGTCTGTGATACCGGCATTGTCGAGCATCTTGCCGAGGTAGAAGGTGATGATGTTGTTGCCAGAGGCCATGGAGATGACGGCCACGGCCACGACCAGCATCAGGCGCCGCAAGCTCGATTTGGAGCGCACCAGCTCCGTGACGCTCGTCTTCTGGTTCGTGTCCACCTCGTGGCGCAGCGTCTCGACAATCTCACGGTACGTCAGCAGCACCACGGGGTCGTTCCTGTCGCCATCGGACTGCAACGAGGCGATTGCATCCAGGGCCTCCTCGTGGCGGTCACGGTAGATGAGCCAGCGCGGTGACTCAGGCAGCAGCGGCAGCACGATTACACCGAGAACCATAAAAAAAATCTGCAGCAGCGATGGAATGCGCCAAGCCCAGGTGCTGGGGATGGTCGCCGTGCCGTAGGTGATGCCCGACGAAAGCAGGCCACCAACATAAAAGAAGTCCATGAACACGGCCAGGCCGATGCCGCGCCACTTGCTGGGAAACATCTCCACCAGGTACGTCGGCCCGGCGGCGAACGTAGCGCCGTTACCAATGCCTACAATGAACCGCGCCGCCACAAACATGCCAATGTTCTGCGACGCCGCCTGCAGAACGGCCCCAATGAGCGTAATGGCCGCGCTCAGCCATAGTGCGTTCTTACGGCCGATCAAGTCAGTTATCTGCCCGTAAAAGATACCGGCCACCGTGCTGCCCGCCCAGGACACCGCTGACTGCAGGGCCAGTGTAGCCGTGGTCAGGTGGAAGTAGTCTGTGTACGACGGCAGGATATTAAGACTCGACCTGGTGGTATGTTAATATGACTTCCGTCAACGAAAAGGGTCAGTCACGTAAAACGTACATCATGGAAGAGTCATAACCAAGAGACTATATAGGAAGGGAGTGTCAGCAAATGCACACATATCACGGATAGTCGTTACGTTGAGAGACCGTACCGTGGACAGAATGCCAGAACACCACAGCAGAAGCAGAAGGTTCAGCTTCGAGTTGCTGGTCATCAGCGACTTGCCAAAGATAGCCATGGTGACAGATGGCAGAAACTGGACACAGTATTGTGCAAAAAAGTGCTGCTCGTCTGGATAAAAACTTGAGAGGTGTAAAAATGACAGTAAGCCGTCCGAACAGATGTAGTCTCACAAACCGATGCAGTGCCATGTCGGAAAGCGTAGTTCAAAAGGGGGTTTTATATAGCAAACTTTCATCATAAAACGACATGATGCTGCAAACCTTCCCGCACTGATACCGGCCTGGCCATTCAAGGACACAATTTGAGATACGACATAGATATCGCGGAGATAGATTGGTGGTGCGCGGCTGGTTTTGTGATAGTAAATGATCGGCAATCGATATGCTGACTTGTCTGATATGGGGCGGACGGTCCGCCATCCTACGACGCGTCCGGCCAGGTGCTTTTCGGTCGCGCCGATAAACCCTGCTTGCGACACAACTGGCTATATCAAGCGTTTCGTCGTATCTTCCCTCTTTTTCATTTTTATCCTCACGGTGACATTGTATGAGTCTGTTCCTTATTTCGATAAACATTGAGTTTCATCAATTTCCTCAAGTTACAATTATACTGCCGTTTCCATTCACTATGAAGCCCGACGAGCCGTGGCCCCAGTGGGCAGAGCTGTCCCCAGAAACGGCCGAACTGCACCCCGACAACGTCAAGTTCAAAAAGGAAATTGCCCAAGAATATGGAGAGGAAGCGCTGTGCAAGAGCTGGCTAGCTGTCTGCAGCCGCCTCGAGGAGTTGGCCGCGGAGCTGGCCGAGAAGCAGACAGCGTCTATTCCGAGGTGTCATATGAGGAGGCCGTGAACCCAGCAAAGAACTGAGTGCCCGCCTCCGCAAGGCTGGCTGCTTCGTCGTTCGCGGCACCATCCCAAAAGAGACGGCTGATGGCTGGTTCACCGAGCTCGACAACTATGTCAAAGATAACAAGAGCGATGTGCGAGGTAGGTTTCTGTGTCCTTTTATCTGTCTTAATTCTTTGTTGCTTTTTTTTTTTTTTTTTTTTTTTTTCATTTTTCCCCTTGATCGCCTCATCTCCCCTCTTACATGCGCCAACTAACACGCAATAGGCTGGCCGGAAGAGTCGCCATGCATCCTGCGGCTGTACTGGTCACGGGCCCAGATTGAGGCACGCACCCACCCGCGGGCCATGGCTCTGCACGAGTCACTCAATAAGCTCTGGCACGACGATGAGGACGCTGATAAGACCTTTGCCGCGCCGCTTTCCTACGCCGACTCCGCCCGCATCCGCCCGCCGGGCAAACCCTTCACCAGTCTCGGCCCCCACATCGACGCCGGCAGTCTCTGCCGCTGGGCCGAACCCACCTATCGCCGCGTATACGAGCCTATTTGGTCCGGCAACCCTGACGCCTACGACCCCTTTGACCTCACCTTACGCAAAAATGCCAACCCGTCCTTCTTTCCCGGCGGCGCCCACTCTTCCGTCCTGCGTCTCTTCCAGGGCTGGACCGCCCTTACCACGGCTGGCCCCCACGAAGGCAGCCTCATGCTCTTCCCGGAGGTCAAGACCTCCATCGCCTACGTTCTTCTGCGGCCCTTTTTCCAGCCGCCCACCGACCCTGCCGACCTCCTCGATGCCACGAAGTGGACATTTAATGTTGAAGACCCCTGGTTCCCCGGTGTCAGGCGCGCTGCGTCGCAGGAGCTTCGCCCAGACGCATTTCCACATCTTCGTCTCAAATCCGGCCTCGTACACATCCCGACCATGCATCCGGGAGACACTGTGTGGTGGCACTGCGATGTACGTATCTAGTTCTGACTGTTCAGGATAGTTTTTTAGTTTTTTTTGGTGTGTTGCTAACTGACCATTAGATGTGCCATGCCGTCGAGAGAGACCACGAGGGAACCGGCATCTCCAGCGTCATCTACGTCGCGGCCACACCCACCACTACGGAGAATCTGTCGTATATCCGTCGCCAATTGGACGCGTTCCTGCAGGGCAGACCCCGGAGGACTTTGCCAACGGTTCCGTGGAGCGCAACTTCAAGGGCTATCCCGGAAACAAAGAGCTACTTCTCAACGGCAAAGCTGGACGGCGCGCATTTGGCATGGCGGCTTAAGAGTTCGTGATCTGAGTGATAAAAGAAAAGAATAAACTTTTTTTAATAAAAATTAACAAAAAACAATTTAAAGTAAAAGCGTCGATAAAAACGGGTCCTAATTCTTCACTTTATATAAAGAGTGGCCCTATTCGCACCTTCCTGGGGAGAAATCCTGGCCGCCGACGCAAAAGAAACGCATATTGACTCATCAAAAAAGTTAAAGGGGTAAAATGTGTAAACGGGAGGGAAGGGGAAATGGGCACTAGAAAAACGAGTGTGAAAAAAAGAAGTGTATTGCCGGTCCTGGCCGTTTGATAGTTTTATCTTTTTTGTTCTAAAAGCAAGGAGAAGGCTCCCATGTCATGCAATACTGACGGTAGCAAACAAGACCGGTTCAAGTACATCGGGACGACGATTCACACGCAATTATTAAATCGGAGAGCCCTCGTCTGCCCTCGCTCGATTAATAGAATACCGGGCTGTTCCATAGCTTCCCCGTCAAAATACAATCGCACATGCGCGGCCTTCTCCACCTCTGCACGTCCGCTCTTCTCCCCTGAATGGCGTTAAGACGACCTTTGCTAGTGCTAGAGGGTCTGAACGTTGTAAGTTGCCGCTGACGGCTTCATTCGATATTCGATACATGCGTACCTTCTATCCACAGCGAAACGGTGGCAACCAAGCCAACATGCAGGGAGCCGAAGTCTTATCTCCATGTGGTCTCTATGCCTATCTCGGCGTTCGCGCGAAGCCTCTTCTCCTCGACGTAGCCGCGAAACGTTGGGCATCCAGACTCATCGTATACGCGATCCAGCGTCTGTCACTGTCGACTTGCTGCAATCCGAAAACGCTTCTACAGGGCTTTGAATGGGCGTAGAAAGTACTGGACGAGCTCAAGTGCGCAAGCAAATACAGTGTAGTGATAGGGAGGTAGTAGCTAGCAGGTTAAAGATAAGACCGGTTATCAAGGCCCGCGGATTTCACCGCAACTGATAAAGGCCATGACAGTATACTGAGTAAATGTCGGGCGGTCCGCACGGGGCTGCTCGTTATCGCGACGCTGTTGCGACGATATCACGACATAACCAGCAGAACCTGCGCGCAATGCAACATATGAGCAGCTCTAGTAAGACAGCAGGATGACGCCTTTGGTGTGGCGGGAGGGAAATTTCCGAGTTCTGGTTCCTAATTCCTGATTTACGTTTCTGGATTTTGGTTCTATGGACCTTCCAAAAATACGACTCCAAAATCACATTTCCCATACAAAGTATGCCGCTCATATTGGACACTGTCGAAGCCATCTGGGCGCCCAGCTTCGCTACCGGCATAGCCCGGGCAGCCACCTTGGGCCTTGCTGCGGTCGCCGTGTGTGTTGTCACGGTCTGTGCGTACAGGTTGTTTTGGCACCCGCTAGCCGGCGTGCCCGGGCCGTGGCTGGCTGTCTGCTCATCGGCGTGGCTGGCGTGGCACACGTATATCGGCGACGAGTGCACGGCTATTTGGCACCTGCACGAGAAGTACGGCCCCGTGCTGCGTGTGGGTCCCAACGAGATCGACATCAGCGACGTCGAGGCCGTTGCGCCCATCTACGTGGACCGCGGCGGCTTCCGTAAGACGCCCAACTATGCCAAGTTTGATGTCGACAGCCACTCTACCCTCTTTTCCACCCGGGCCCGCGAGGACCGGCTGTCGAGGGCCCGGGCGGTCGCACCGCTCTTTTCCACGGCGTCGATCCGTACGGCGTGCACGCACACAAACTGCCAGGCGGCCGACGGCGCCAACGGCTCCGTGGCCCGGGTCGTCGATCACTTTGTCCAACGCATTCAAGCCGGGGCCTCCCGCAGCCGCAGGACGGGTGCTAGCGTCAACGTGCTCAACCTGGCCCGGTCCATGGCGCTCGACGCCGTCAGCTCCTATCTGTTCCAGGAACCCTATGGCGCGTTGACGGAGGATGACGCCGACACCGTCGCCGGTGTTGAGGCCAAGCCATCCTCGCCCTCGTCTTCATCCTCGCCCTCGCCCTCACTCTCGGCACACGACGTCACCATGTCAGCCTCACCGTTTGTGGATGCATTTGTGGGCGTCGGCGCCTTCTTCAACGTGGCCCTCTGGTGGCCCAGCTGGGACGTACTGCTGATGGGCTGGATCGACCGTTTCACTGGCACCATGACAACCGACCACACCGAAGCATCCATGGCCAAGATCGACGCCTACACGGAGCGCCTTGTCGACAGTGCCGTACCGGGCAGCGGCAGCTACGTGAGCCGCCTGCTTGCTGTGGGCGACAAGGAGCACATACCCCGCGATCTGTGGCGGAAGCAGGTCCAGGCCGAGTGCAAGGACGTGTGCTTCGCCGGCACCGACTCCAGCGGCATGAACCTGGCGATGCTGCTGTGGCAGCTCGCCCGCCACCGCGACGTGTACCAACAGCTGCGTCGCGCCGTTGCCGACGCCCGCGAGGCCGGTACCGACCCCACCGCACATCCCTACGTGCGCGCCGTCGTCCGTGAGAGCCTACGCCTTGCTTGGGCCAACCCCATCCGCCTGCCCCGCGTCGTGCCCGATCAGGGCTGGGCCTACCACGGCCACTCGTTTACGCCCGGCACGTCAGTGGGCGTGGCTGCCTTCCAGCTGCACCAGGAGCCGACTGTCTTTCCCGAACCCGCCGTGTTTCGGCCTGAGCGCTGGCTGGCACCCTCCGACCAGATGCTCAACCATTTCTTTGCCTTTGGCAAGGGCGGCCGCGCCTGCATCGGCCAGAACCTCGGCATGGCAGAGCTACATACCGCGGCGGTCGCGATTGCGGCTGCCGATGCGCTGGATGGCGCCAAGGTCGTTCAGGAAAAGATTGAGATTCTCGAGTGGTTCAACTCACGGGTCAAGGGTGAGCAGGTCCTGCTGCGATTCACATGAGGTCGGTGAGGTGGATGACGCTCATGGAAAAGTTGATAGAAAAAGATAATAAATTATAAATAATACAAAACAACTGGCTATGTACATGCTCATAAACACAACATCCCTTGATCCCTTGTCTCTCTACTTCCACCCCGCCGACAGCTTCTCCAATGCTTCTTCTTCTGTCACTACATCTGCATACTTGGAGTCCAAATCAAACAGGTTGGCATCCTGGATCGCCTTGGAGCGGTCACCGCATGCCGACGGTACCACCATCGGCCGGAATCCGCTCTGCATAGCGTCCAGTGTCGACGCCCGCACACAGCCGCTCGTGCTCACGCCGCAGACCACGACGGTGTCGATGCCTTTGACGGCAAGTTCGGTTGCCAATGTCGTACCAAAAAAGCCGCTGGCATATCTCTTCTTGATGACAATGTCGCCAGCGACGGGTGTGAGGGTCGGGCTCACAAAGTCGGCCAGGCCCTTCTGGTGCAGCTCGCTGCCGACCTGCCACACCTCGAGGGTCTTGGCCTTGTGCCAGAACAGACCGGCATCCGACATGTCTGGCTGGGTGTACTCAACGACGGTCCACGCGACGGGACAGCCACCCTCGCGGGCAGCTTTGACGAGTCTCTCGGCACTCTCTGGAACACCAACAGCCTCTGGATTTGCCGACAAATCGAGTGGTGAGCCGGGTGTCCAGTAGGCCTTGCAAATGTCAATCAACAACAAGGCCGGCTTGTTGCCCCAGCCCATGCGACGGCCGTAGCCAGAAGCAGCGTATGACTCGGCCTCGGCGTGTTTGTCCATTATGCAGTTGTCGAGACTGTGGTGTAGTTGTTGACACAGAATGTTTAGTCGTAACAGTTGTGCAAAATGTAGGTAGACGTAAAGTGAAGTCAAGGTAAAGTTGAGCTGTCACTGCTGTCAAATGTTGTGTTGCGATGTCGCGCGGAAGGTGCAATGGACTGCCGTCGGGCTGCCGTCGGCTTAGTGGATTTTGCACCAAATTTGGTATTAACCTCACTACCATAGGACTGCACTTACAGCGCTCTTTGTATGGCCTGAACGGGCTTTGGGTGGGGACATTTTAGCGCTCTCAGGGTGCATTTGGCACTACTACCACTCCGGCAGGCAATTTGGAAGGGTCAAAATTCCGGCAGTCAACCGGCAACTCAAAAAAGTGAGGGGCAATTGTCAAGAGCTCATTGTCAACCCCCAACCTCACTTCATCCATTCTCTTCCTCCGAGTTGTCATCTACGAGTTTGTGATGACATCAATGTCTTTTATCTTATCTCAATCATTTGTTTACTTTTGACATTGTATTTCTTGGTAATTGTTTTGCAATTATTACCGTAATACATGTTATATTTCTCTTTTTTTATTTGATATTTTATTTTTCATAATTTATTTTCATCGAAATTATGTGACACTGCAAAACACGTCGACACGAAACGAAAATTCATTGATCCCATTTAGTCTGATATATCACGAACACAACAACATCAACAATGTCCCGCCACGTCTACCAGCCACTGCACCCCAAGGTTCGTCCTCTACTCGACCCGCAGTACGTCGCCTTCCACGATGCACATATGCAGTATGTGCAGACGGACGACTCCAAAGTATGGGACGGCAGTGCGCGCACAAAACCGTCCCTGCCCCCGGGCACACTGGATGTCGTCCCAGTAGCGAAGACGGAGGACATCGACGTGCCAACACTTGACAGCACGACAACCTTCCCCATCCGAGTCTTTACACCAACATCGCCACCACCACCCGAGGGATATCCCATCTTTCTCTGGTGCCACGGTGGCGGTTGGGCTATTGGCGGCATTGAGAGCGAGAATGACTTTTGCACAAGGGTCTGCGAAGGAGCCGGTGTAATTGTCTGTTCTGTTGGGTACCGGCTTGCACCCGAGGACCGGTTTCCGGCAGCCGTGGACGATGCATATGCAGCATTGGCGTATGTCTCCTCAAAAGACGGAGCAGGACGCATTGGCGGTAATGCATCACGGGTAGCAGTTGGTGGAACGTCGGCGGGCGCCAACCTGAGTTGCGTGGCAACTCTTCGCCAAATCGAAACTCTCGGAACATCACCACTCAAGGGCTGTCTGTGCATCGTCCCCGTCGTGGACAACACAGCGACCGCCGATACGGCGTGGAAACCCAATGCCGAGACCGCACCGTGGCTCACACCATCCCGCATGATATGGTATCGGAAGATGTATATGCCCGACGAAAAAGACTGGAGCAACTGGCACGCATCACCGAATTTGGCCCCAGCCGAGCTTCTCAAGAAGATGCCGCCGATATGGATGGCCGTATCTGAACAAGATCTGCTGGCACCCGAGGGTATTGCCTTTTCCAAGCAGCTGCAAGGGCTCGGTGTGAAGACGGAACTGCAAGTCCTCAAAGGGTGCACACATTCAATTCTGGCTTTGGATGGGTACGTACTTCTCTCACACATATTCTTCCTACGTGCATATGCTAACGACGACAGCGTCATGGACAAGGGGAAGAAGCTGGTTGAGGATGCCATCGAGGCAGTCGGAAAGTTTATGCAGTAAAATATACATGACCATCAGATCGAATACATCTCATACTCATTTCATGTCGAGTTATATCTGCTTATTTCTCATTCGCCTCCTTAATCACTTTCGCTAGGAACGCATTCTGCCGCGCCTGAAACGTCTTCGACTGGGGCAGATCCCAAACAAGAGGGAAAAGCAATGCGGTAGTCCTTTGTACACGTGCGTTTCCGTCGCGACGCCATCTTTCTTGAGCTTCTCGGATATGGCCAGGCCTTCATCGCGGATGGGGTCGTAACCAGCAATTTGGATAACTAAATTGACAGAGGTGTTAGTGGACAGGAATTAAAAAAAAAAAAAAAAAAAAAAAAAGAGGAAAGGACGCACAGGCCTGTGGAAGCCCTTTGAACGAGTCAGCCAAAAGAGGCGAGTGGTACGGGTCCGGCGTCGGGTCTGGAACATAGGCATCCCAGCAAAACTCGAGGACGTTGGCGTTGATGACCGAGGCGTTGTGGTTCTGCACAAAGCTTTCGAGCTCAAACCCCTGCTCGTCGCGCAGCTTCTGGTGGAACTTGGGGTGGCACCCATTGGGCCAGTCCAGCATCATAGCAATGATGCCGAGATGTTTTCGTCGCGGGCCATTAGAGCCAGGGCCAGGGCCAGATTGGAGCCGGAGCTGTCACCCAAGAGGATGATTTTCTCCGGGTCAACGTCGAGCGAGTCTGAATTGGTCTTGACCCACTTGAGCGTATCGATGCAGTCGTTGAGCGGGATTGGGTAGCGGTGCTCGGGTGCCAGACGGAAATCGATGCTGACAAGAACAACGCCCGGGTGGCCGGCAGCATGCAAATTCTCGACGCCTCGGAGCCGTGCCAGCCAAACGACCAGCCACCGCCATGCATCCGCAGCACACAGGCATTCCTTTTGTTCGTGGTCTTTGTAGACCTCATAACTTTGATTTCAACTTCGTTACCGTCACGCATCGTAATTGTCCGGTACGACTCGCTGACATCTTTACCAGGCTGCGGACAGTCTGCCGGCAATGCTGCGGTACCTTCCAGCCAGCGCGGAACGTGTCCCAATCGTCGTGGCTCCAGAGACCGGTTACAGCCGCGTCGGCAGCGTCCTTAAAGGTGGCAAAGACTGGGTCCAGCTCCGAGTAGTGGCCATATTTGGGTCCGCCCTTGCTGTTTGTGTTCGGGTCGATGGTGGCATACTTGGGCGTGGCTCTGAGCCGGATGGGTTGGCCAGGATCGACGCCCATGCTGATGTATTTGAGAAGAGGAAGAAGAAGAATCTATCGAAGGAGCCGGAAACAGGACTCTTTTGATATTTGTGTAGTGAGACCAAAGAAAGCCACATAAAGTGTCCCGCCTCTGTTATATGTTATATCGATGGTGTTGTATCGTAACTACTCCGTAATACCCACAGGTCTTTCGGGATTTGCAGCTCATGACATGTTTCATGTCGGCCTTTTTGCGGGTAGACTCGACATCCGAGCTTATTATTCCTTTCGTGACTCGGCACAAGGCGCAGTCCGACTTTGCAGCATGTGGCACGGACGTGTAGGCCTTGGCACTACAGAAGGAGCGGGGGCAGATCCCGAGAAAAAAAGGCACACGAGATGATAAAATAAGTCTAAATGATAAATGCTATGTTCATCTCTAGTTTATATGTCTAATTGATATAATTGATATGTACTTTTTAAAACGTTTTGTCTGTGTTTTGTCTGTCTCCTCAACCCCGTCACGCAGAGTCCTCTTCTTCTGCCTTTTGTTCGGCAATCTCGCGTGCTCTCCGCCACTTTGAGCCAATCTTGATTTCGACATACATGAGGCCCAACATGCTGGCACTGATGAGGCCCCAAAAGACATAGGCCCATTTGTAGGTCATGGTGGTGGTCATGTTGTCAATGACAGCCACGAGCACCGTGGCTAAGAGACAGCGCACGAGGTTGGTGCAGGCGGTGGCGGACGAGCTGCGCGACTGCAGGACATCAATCATGAGCGTCATGGTGGTGTTGAGAATGGAAATGGACGTCCAGCCCAGGACAAACTGCAGAATGAGGGCGACGGCGATGTTTGCTTTGTACTCAATGCAGAAGCCCCAGCCAAAGACGCTGGCGGTGAACACGATCAGGTGAATGGGCATTGTCCGCAAGCGGGCATATTCGCGCGGGAAGTCGGCCGGGTTTTGGAGTGACTCGAGAGGATACTTGAGTTTGACACGAGCAAAATCCCAGTCCAAGAACTTGCCCGTCGTGGTGCTGCCGACAATCATGCCGCCGCCGGTGGCCAGATAGCAAAGACCAATGGTGGTCTCGTCCAGAAAGGGATAGATGGTCGCAAAAGACGAAGAAATGGTGGCAGTCACGGTGTAGTTGATACTGTAGACGACGCCGGTGAAGAAGAGGGTAATGGAAATGTCCGGGTACAAGAAGATGCCAAAGGGGTTTTGGGACACTTTGCGGGCCGTCGTCGGCTGGCGAGGAACGGTCTTGACGTGTCTTCCCAGAATAGGGATGACGGGCCGGTAGATGCCCGTCATGGCCACACTGCCGTTGCCGGCAATGCTCCGCATCGTTTCGGGGAGGAACAACACAACCAGCAAGATACAGACGACGGCGGCAATGACCAGGAACCAAAAGATGGACCGCCAGCCGAGCTGTTGACTTAGGACACCGCCAATGGCCGGGCCGATACAGGGGGCCAGCATGGGACCCAGGTTGAAGTAGCCAAAGAAGCCGCCGCGCTCGTCGGGTGTCGAGATGTCGCCAATGACGCCGGCGCCCAGGGCAATGGTGCTTGCACAGCCGGCCGCCTGGAGGAGACGAAGCACAATGAGCAGCCAGAAAGCGTTGGTGGGGCAGAGGGCGAGGCCGATACATGATCCGATCAAGATGGTAAGGCACACCATGAAGATGGGACGCCGGCCATAGCGGTCACTCAATGTGCCCCAGAGCATGGGCGAGATGCCTTGCATCAGCAAGTAAGCTGTGACGGTCTGGTTCATGGCTTCGGTCGAGACATGAAAGACCTGTGCGAGGGTCGGTAGGGCGGGGAAGTAGATGTTGGCGGGCAGCGGGCTGTAGAGACCCGTGACGGCAACGAGGCCGACCATAATCCATTTCTCGTGTCGGGAGTAGACATGGTACGGTGGAGGCGGCGGCGGAGGCAGTGTCGACAGGTCTTCCAGGACGCCGGTCGTCAAGGCAGTCGATGGTGGCTGTTTTTCAAGGTCGGTCTTTTCGAGGTCCTGTCTTTCGAGGTCCTGTCTTTCGAGGTCCTGTCTTTCGAGGTCAGCCTGTTCAGACTCCATGTTGACATCGGCGGGTGGTGGTGGTGGTGGCGGCGGTGTTGGTTCTGCCATTTTGCATGGCCATTTCGGTTGTGAGAGTCGAGATCGAAGATGTGGAAGTGGTGATGATTGATGAGGAGAAAGAGGAATCAAACAGAAGAAAGAAAAGGAAGAATAAACAATTCAAAACCCCGAACGACGCATAACAATTCCAAACGAAATCAGAAAAGAAACCCCCAAACAAAACAAAAGGCAGTCGCGCGCCGAACGCGGAGGGCCGAGTGTCGGCGAAGAAGGCGAGAAAAATCAAAACCTGCAGACTCGGTACCGTGCGCGCCGGGAGTGGAGTCGGCAAGACCCGCTAGAAGCTGTAATTACAGTGGGAGTGCATGAAATACAGTGGCTCAGTGGGTAGCTACAGCGACTGCACCGACCACAGCGAATAGTGGCCACCGGCAACCCTCAGCCGGGCAAAAGAAAAAGAGCCACTCACACAACACCATTTGCACCCCATGCTTTGCACCCTCGGCAGCCTTCCGACGGATGTCACGAGTGGCCAGGAAATAAGGGGAATAACAGTGCTCTCAGTCAATTGCCTCCGGTGTCGAAGCCTTATGTGCGGCCAATCAGTTGCCACGGAATGCAAGACGAGTCTTTTCCCTCTTCGCCCTCTTTTTCTCTCCATTTCTGGCAATTGTCGTCTAGGACTTAAGGCCGACAGTGGCCGTCTGTACACTCACTGCCTGTACACTTTGCCTGTGGCTGCCCCAATGGCTTGCAAATTTTAATGTCCACTTCAGTCTTTTCGACCAGTCTTGCCCTTGCCCACTATCAGTTGCCGGAGCCGCTGCAACGGGCAAGATAAAGATTTTGAATAATTTTAGATCTCTCCTCGAGACCCAAGACAATTCAATGGGGCCAAGACGGCCCAAGCCAAAACGGCCAGACCAGCCAGGATCCTTATCAGTGTCCCGTGCGCCGCTGTCCACTGTATCGGGAAGGCCCACTTATTACTGGCGGAACCAACCAATAGGAGTGCGTCTGAAATGACCAAAAGTGAAAGGCCCCACTTATTTTTGGCCTTCTCCTCTTTCTTTGTTCCACCAATCTTTCTTTTATCGCATCCTGCATCGTTTTTTTCGCCAGCGATACCGATATCGAATTGGCTCGACTCCCTGCCCTTCCCTGCTGCCACGCGCACTCCCGGCACTTTCTCGACTGCTCGAGTCCCCGACCGCGTCAGCCATCAAGTTGTGCCTTTATATCAAGGTGTCTGTTCGCAGCCTTGCTGATGACGTCCAGATCCAGGATGAGAAGTCGTCTTCAACACAATCAAGACCAGACCGACGTTCCTTGAGCATCAGTCACACAGCACTCCTTTCCAACACTCCTTTTTCCTTCCTCCCAACTACCCTCCCACATGGACGTCGACGTCGAGGCGCGTGGCGCATCCGCCAACTCCGGCAGGTCTCCTCCTGTTTTCAAGTCCGAGAAAGAGGCAGCTGGCCACAGCTCCTCGCTCACCCCTTCGGTCGACGACATGGGTGCTGCCGAGAGCACCTCCGTCTCGTCCAAGCCATGGCACAAGCGCGCCGTCGCCTACTTCACGGCCAACACCATGGAGGCCGCGCCATCGGGCCCATCCCTGTCGAGAAGCGCACCGACAAGCGCGCCTACACAGCCTTCACACTCTGGTTCACCTTGAACTGCAACATCCTGCCCATTACCTTTGGCATGCTCGGCCCCGAGTTTGGCTGCTCGCTGCGGGATAGTGCCCTCATCACGCTCTTCTTTACCATGTTGACGGCCCTGGCGCCGGCCTATTTCAGCACTTTGGGCTCGCAAACCGGCATGCGCCAGATGATGCAGGCTCGCTACTCCTTTGGCCGCTACATTGTCAGCATCCCGGTGCTCCTCAACATGGCCACCCTCACGGGCTTTTGTGTCATCATGGTCGTCATCGGTGGGCAGTGTCTGACGGCCGTCAGTGGCGGCAGCCTTAGTCCCTATGTCGGCGTCGTCGTCGTGTCCATTGTGGCCCTGTTCATCTCGTTCTGTGGCTACAAAGTCCTGCACATCTACGAGGCCTACTCGTGGGCGCCCGCTCTGCTGGCTATCATCGTGGCGACTGGCTGCGGTGGCAAGCACCTCAAGGAACAGACCGTCGTCGAGTCGTCGCCTGCTGCGTCCATTGTGTCCTACGCCATGGTCGTCGCCTCCTACATGCTGCCCTGGGCCGCCATTGCCTCCGACTTTTTCACTTACATCGATCCCAAAGTGAAGCCCCGCACCATCTTCCTCTACTCCTACGCCGGCCTCGTTCTCTCGACCGTCCCTCTGATGACCCTCGGCGCCGCCATTGCTGGCGCCCTCTACAACATTCCGTCCTGGAACGACGGCTACAACGACAACATGGTTGGCGGTGTCCTCGATGCGATGCTCCAGCCCGCCGGTGGTTTCGGCAAGTTCATGACTGTCTTACTGGCTCTCTCGCTCATTGGCAACATCTCCGCCACCTCCTACGCCATCACCCTCAACTTCCCCATGCTCCTCCCCATCTTGGGCCGCATCCCCGCCACCTCTACGCCATCTTCCTGTCGGCCGTCGTCATTGGCGTCGGCATCGGCGCCTCCAAAAACTTTTACGACAACCTCAACAACTTTATCACTCTCATCGGCTACTGGGCCGCCGCCTTTGTCGGTGCCTTCCTCGTCGAACACATCTGGTTCCGCCGCGCCAACTGCGCCAACTACTACCCGAGACTGGGACAGTGCCAAGCGCCTGCCCATCGGCCTGGCCGCCATCTGTGCCGCCCTCTGCTCGGTCGCCCTCATCGTGCCCAGCATGGACCAGGTCTGGTATGTCGGCCCCATTGCCAAGACGACTGGTGATCTGGGCTTTGAGTTTGCCTTTATCGTCACCGCTCTCCTCTACGGGCCCTTCCGTCTCTTGGAGAAGAAGTTTTCCGGGCGGTAAGCTTTATCGTTATGGCGCGAGTATGGCTGTTTTCTGACATTCATTTTTTTTGTCCTTCGCTTATCACGTGTCTCCTTTTATGCCGACATGTGAGCTGTCATCCATAGTTATTTAGAGCTTTGTCTCAGATCATGATGCTATATATATGTTATTATGTCTACTTTCTTTCTCTTGCCATAGAGATCAATAGAATTCAATCCTAAATAATCCTAAATTCAAGAATACTCTGCTTCTTCCTAGATAGATCCACGGCCTCGATCTGCACCGCAATCGCCAAGCATGTCCAGCACCACATAGCAATTCTCTCGTATCTGGAACGAGCCCGCAATATGCCATGCTTTTACACCGTGTCGACCTGTCGAGTTCTTATTCAATACGCCCATCTTCGCTGCAACAGCAAACAGGCCAGTAGACTCTGCTGTATTTTTCTTTTCTTTGCGTGGCACCATCACCGTTGGAGGGACTGCCAGACGCCCAAACGGGAAGGAGCGACTCAACGCGTCCGTGATGCGCCTTCCACCGGTCGCTCCTGCCAGTTTTGACATCGTCAGCAGCGGTCGTCAAAAATATGATGCGATGAAAAGAAAGGAGCAGCTCACCGAGGCATGCGTGCGAAAGCTCCTCTCTGCCATCCCGTCTTCACCCCATCATCACGACAACCACGACAACAACAACAACAACCACAGCAACCACAACAACCATCCTCTCTCCGCCCCACCACGTCAAAGTAAGCAAGTTTTGTTATCTGAAGACATTTCATCCAATATTTGTATGGATAATAACATGTACAGCAAGATGATTCAGAACATCTGGCCTTCGGCCACGAAAGTCGCTCTTGGGCTGTCCAAGACGATAGCAAGAGCCACGTGAGTGTCCATTCGCTGCATTTGTTGGAGTTTTGAGGAAAGCACTCGTGATATATATACTAAAAAAATGGAAATCAAGGTCAAGCAATGGGCTGGCCATTGCTGGCGTGATAATTGGTGCGGTGGTGGGTGCCGTGGCCGTCGGCACCGCCATCATCAAGGTGGTCTTGTGGGCCATCCACAGGGCGAGACGCGACCCGGGTGCTGGTGGCGCCGATGCCGAGGCGGGTGGTGCCGCCCCTGCTCCCGGCACTCCTGCCGCTGCTGCCGCCGCTGCCGCCGACGCTGCCCACGCTGCTGCTGTTACCGCCACTGCTGCTGCTGCTGCCGCGCGCCGCGCGTCGCACGCCGACGCCCACCACGAAGCCCCGGTTCCCGCTGCCGCCGCCCCGCGCGTTTCTGCTTCCGCCCCGGCCGTCGACGGCGCTGCTCCCTCCCCCGCCGAGGCCGGTGCTGGCCCTGCCCCGGCCGCCGCCGCCGTCACCCAGCCCCTGCTGCTGCCGTCCGCCCTAGCTCTAGTGGAGATGAAGCAGGCATTGAACTATCGGAGATGCACACAGAGAATTAGATTACGAGTAAATTTTTTTTTTTTTTTTTTTTTAAATTTACAAAGTTCCCCACGGCGATGAATCTAAAAACGTACCCTCCTAGCAGCACTCGTTCATGCCGTCCTGACAGTCAACGACAAGATTTTTGTAGCTCGAAAATAGATAGACTCTTTGCCCGCGCAGCCTGTACAGTGGTAGCCACTCGCTGGAGCGGCCTCACACCCCCACTCGCACATCACATTCATCAACCGGTTTATGCCGCAGACGCGCGCACGCAGAAACCGCGGGTGCAAGCGGCACGACGCGTGGCGGCACCGCAGCCAGTGCGGCCTCTCCGGATCGTCGGCGTCGCTCATGCTGTACGACAGCGGGTCCAGGGCCTGGTACCACCCCAGCGGCACAGACCCGCAATCCAGTGCATCCCGCAGATATCGAAATACATTGCCCGGCGGCATCCGATTGCCGTTGGCGATGATGGGCGACCAGAGCGGGTCGGGGTTGATGCAGAACCCTTCGAGGCGAATCGTGCGGGTGTAGACGATCTGGAGGCACTTTGAATGAGTGTCACAAGACATCATGCGGACGCGGATGTGGTCCACGCTGGACACGCGCGAGTTGAGCGCGCGGACGACCTCGTGCTCGCGGCACACGACCGCCTGGCGTGACCGGTTTTTTCGTCTTTGAAACCCCGGATATAACAGACAGCCACAGCGCTCGGGGTCCATGCAGCGCAGCTCATGTAGCAGGCCCGGGTACTCGACCGGCGCAATGTAACGTGCCGCGCTGTTGGTGTTGCGTAGAGCATGCAGGCGGTTGCGGAATGCTTGGGCTGTGATGGCACCGTCATCGTCGCCGTCACGAACGCCCTCCAAATCCATGTGCGCCGTGTAGGACCATGTAATCACCTTGTGCTTGACGCCATCCACCATTACGTCGTGCACCACAAACGACGGCCGCCCTGTGTGGCCTTGTCTATCGTTGTCGTTCTCGCCGTCGGCTGCAAAGCGCGCATACGGCGGAAGCCGATCGTCTCGTGTGCCGGGTATTTCTTCTTGTTTGCGTCTTTCTCGTTCGCGTCTTTCTTGGTCGTGGTCGTAATGTACATTGTGACTCGGGTGGTCACAGACAATGCGGAGATAGGGCTCCACCGAGAATGTGTTCTCTGCCCCGTCTGCCCCCTCTGCACTCGACGTCCGCAGCCACCGCCACGTAGGAAAGTCAAACACGTCGTTGCTAAAGTTGTTGTCGACGCGGCCACCCGGCAAACTCTGCACAACCGTCGCCCAGTCCACTGTCTTGTGCGCACACAGCCGCACATGGCCCTCATGCGCAATGCACAAGCGCTGCGCCGCTGTCGTCTCGTCAGTCTGCGTCTGCGGGCCAGAAAACAAATCCGTCGGGTGGTCCACACCGCATGCCGTGCAGTGCATGTGAAGATCCTGCAGCTGGTACGGCTGCGGTGCAGCACGGCAGCCACGGCACTGTTTTTTGTTGACAGCATCGCGGCACCGTTGCCGCCAGGACTCCCGTTCTCGCCAGTGTGGGTCATCAGGTCTCGGACACCTGATAAGGAGCAGGTGTGCCGGGCAACCAAGCGGCATTGACGGTGGACACCACGGTGTCGGCAGTTCGTAGGTGCTGCCGTTGCTGTTGATCGCGTCTGCGTGACGGCACGTTTCGAAGCAGTCGGCCGTCGCAAACAGCCGCATAAACACCCGGCTCGTGTGCCGCAAGAAATACAAGTCGCCCCACAAAAGGTAGCACATGATGTGCACCAGAAGGTCGTCGGGCAGGCGGGCGAGCGGGCTGCGGGTGGCATTGTGGCGCGCGCGGGCCGCCAGGATGTCGAGGTCGAGGTCGGTGTTGGTGTCGATGTCGTAAACGTCAGCGTCGGGCCTGCGTGCTTCGACAGGTGACGGGCAGAGAGCCCGCAGGCGGCCACAGGGCACGCCTTCGTCGTCGTTTCTCGTCAGCGATAGGTAGTCTTTGGTTCTTGGGATGGGTGGCGGCGCGGGACGGTGGGCTGGCGTGTTGCCTCTTGGTGGCTGTTGGCCGTCATTGTCGCTGTCGTCGTCGTTCGTATCGTTATTGTCTTTTTTCTTGTCTTCTTTCTTGTCCTTGGGATCCATTTTGTCATTGCCATCCTCAAAACACTCGTTGTCCCGTCTGCATTCGTCTTTCGGTGTCTCGTTTGCAGCAAGACCAGGATGTGCCGAGCGACGCAACTTTCGCAGGCTGGAATACGAATGGCCCATTTTGATAAAGGATTGTCGATGCTGTCGGTGAGGATGTCGGCAGAGATGTCGTTGCAGATGTCGTTGACGCTGTTTTGGATGGTGTCGTTGATGGTGTCGCTGATGATATCGCTGGTGATGTCTTTGATGGTGTTTTTGTCAATTTCAGTGTGTTGCCGTGATTGTTGTTGTGGGTTTGTGGCTCTCTGGCTGCTGCGGGCGTGCTATTTCTATCGTTTGAGCAACAGATACAAAAGACAGAATTGGCTGCATCGCCACTTACATCTTGTAATCTCCGTCATCTGTTGGGAATATGGTGGCGATGTGCTAGGCGCAGACGTAAGGCAGGTGCAGCCCGCATTTGCGCACAATTGAGCAGGTACCAGAGCGTTACCAACACTTGCAACGGCGGCACACTAGGAAAGCGCGATTAGTGACCACAGTGACCGTGACTAAATCAGGAAGGACTTGTACCGTCAATCGAGCCACGGCAAGAGCAAGGCTGTTAACAAGCTTGTGCGACCTCTGCCTTGTATTATCGTGAATAGCACAGCCCCGCACAATGCCAATGCAGGCCTCTTCACAATACCTGCCTTCCTATTGTGTCGCTCCTGCCAATTGCATTGACGCGCTCCGTTGTGCTTTCCACAATACGTTCAGTCGTCACTGCCAACCTGCCGTATTCGATCACTTACAGCGATTGCTTTCCGACAAAGAAGGAGCGATGCACTTCTGGCGGTTTGCAGGTGAATTGCACCAGCCGCGCTTGCCTCTCCTTTCGGCGACTGCCGTTTATGCTGCTATGGCCACAGAAAATCAAAACAAACAACTAACATTGCCCAGGGCTGAAGCCCAGAAGACGTTCTCCCTCTTCACAACATCTTTTCCCACAAAACATCCAACACAACACAACAACAGACAATACGCTCCTTCACATCTACTATTGCACTTTTTGTTCCTTTGCGACGCAGATGAAGCATTCTGGTCTAAAGTATTTATCATTAAAATATTGCTACACCCACCTAACTGTAGTTCTTCGTATTTATCATTTCTTTGATCATGATCTCGTCTCCACCTTATGGCCCTTTAGAGAACCTCGCCAGCTGCCCGCCGACATACCGCGACGACGTTGTCGGGCTGGCTGAGGAACGGTGAGTGGCTCGCATCTAGCTTGTCCACGTCAATGTGCACCCCTGCGTTTTCAACCATAATCTGCTGGACGGCCGCCGGGATGGCGTTGTCCTTCTCGCACAGAATGTATGAGACAGGGATGTCCTTGTAGGCGGCGTAGGTCAGCTTGCTGAAGAACGTGCGGTAGCTGTGGCACTTGAGCGTGCTGGCGGTCTGGGCCGCCGCTTCGGGGGTGAGGTCGTTGTAGAAGATTTCGGCAGGGTTTTCGGGTGGACAATCGTGTCATTGTCCGACAGCATGAGCCATGGCAACGGCACACCGCCCAGCATCTCCATCAGCGAGCCACCTTCGGGCAGCAGAAACGCCGCACAATAGACAAGGCGCACAATGCCACCCGTCTTGCCCTCCTTCCTGCGGGAGACGGCATCCAGTCCCCGGCAGGCCTCGGTGCCCACAACGCCGCCGTAGCTGTGCATAAACAGCACGACCTCCTCGCCGGCATCGACAACTGTCTCAATAGCCTGGCGGACGGCGGCGACATCGAGATCAAAGTTTGTCAAAGCCGGGTTGGCGCCGTAGGACTTGAGCTCGACGGGCACTGTCTTGTAGGCGGCGGCCTCGAGCTTGGTCATAATCAGCTCTAAGCTGGAGGCACTGTGCCAGGCGCCGGGGACGAAGACGAAGGTGGGCTTTGTTTGTGTTGAAGCCATCGTGGAAGGTGTTGTAGTTGGAGGAGCCCTTGGACTGAAAATGATGAGAAGTAAACAAAAGTGTACGAGTTCAGAATAAGAGAAAAAGAGAAAAAAAAATGTCCGTTTTACTTCCTGCCCTTTTATAATACTAGGCTGGCCCCTTTCAAAGTACCTGTCCCCCGCGCGGAAGCTTGGCCTTCCAACGCCAAGGAGGGCCAAAGAGGGCCATTGAGAAGACATCCATCCAGTCTGGGGCTCCCTTTTCCATCTGAACCTGATTTCGTTGCGTATACACGGTGAGAAACAGGGGAAAGGCAGAAGAGAACTAGATAAAGACAGAGTATCAACATACTCGGCAATCCTGTGTGGGGCTGCAGTGATGACCAGTATCTTACGAAGTACGGAGTAGTCGACGCACGACAAGGTGCTTTGAGTGGAGTCTGCGCAGCGCCAAACCGAAAAGAGGAGGAATGGGCGAAAAGGAAAACAATCAAAAAAAGGGCCACCAAAAAAAAAACGATTTGTTCGCTATTTCCCCTCATGTCCCCCCTAAGGCTTTTCTTGTCCCCATATTCCCCATTCAATCTCCACACTTCCATGTCTTCTCAGGTTCTCACAGCCCAAATCAAGGCGCCGTGTAACTGGATTGGCTGGGAGCCGCACTTGTGTCCGCTTTCCAGCATCCGAAACTGCTTCGGCTACGTTGGTGGTTTTTGTGCCCACACCCGGTCTCCAAGTGTATAAATTACCACACAACAGCGCTCGCATCCGAAGATCGTCGACGTAGTTTAGTGCCGGCAAACGCCAATTAAGCCAATTAGTGGCAAACCGAGGGCCAAAGGGCCGCGGTCAGGTGCTCTTGTGCTTTTGCGCGAGTCTGCGCGAGACGTTTCTACTGTCTATTAAATCCTTTCTTTTTTTGTCCGTCTCCGTCTGGTTCGGTCTGTCCGCCTTCTCGAAGTTTTTTAGTGTGTGAAGTTTGGTTTCTTTTGGCTCGTCCAGTCTCCGTCGGCGTCGAAGCGTAGATTTATACGTCATTGTACCTCCTACAAAGCCCTCTTAAATTTAAAAGGCGCGCCGTGAGATCGTATTCTCCAGTCCATATGATCTTCCTCGCAGCCTTTATGTCTCGAAATTCTTGAATATATCCTTGAAATCCTTCCTCGAAACCTCCCTCCATAACACCAACAATGGCACCGCCAGAAGAGTTCACACAGCCGCCAACCAAAGACTTTAACGTCGCCGTGGTCGGCGGCGGCATCGCCGGCCTGACGGTGACGTTGCAGCTGCTGCAGCAAGGCATCCCTACAACGCTCTACGAACAAGCTAAGCAGTTTGGCGAGATTGGCGCCGGTGTATCGTTTGGGCCCAATGCGCTGCGTGCCATGTCGCTCATCTCGCCGCACGTGCGCAACGCGTTCGAGGCCCAGGCAACGTTCAACCAGTCCGAGGCCAACAAGGGCGTGTGGTTCGACTTCCGGTATGGTGAGTCCTGTGACGGCAAGCACACCGCCGGCGACCTAATTTACCGCTCCGAGTGTGACGGCGGACAGACAAGCATCAAGCGCGCCGATTTCTTGGACGAGCTAGTCAAGCTGTTGCCGGATGGCATTGCCAAGTTCCGCAAACGGTGTGTAGACTACGACGACGACGGCAAGAGTGTGCTTCTGCGTTTCGAGGACGGCACAACGGCGCACCATGACGCCGTCATTGCCTGCGATGGCATCAAGTCGAGGCTGCGGCGGGTACTTCTGGGCGATAACGACCCGGCCGCCAAGGCCGTGTTCTCGGGCAAGTGTGCCTACCGCGGCCTGATTCCCATGGAGGACGTCAAAGCCCTGCTCGGCGACGAGCTGGCCGGCAATTCGCAAATGTACCTGGGCCGTCGCGGGCATATCCTCACCTTTTCCGTAGCCAAAGGGAAATTCATGAATGGTAGGTCCAAGTAGTCCATATTCAATTTGATTCTGCCATACTAATTTGCAGTCGTCGCTATGCGCGCCCGTGATGAGTGGACATCGGACGAGTGGGTTGTTTCTGTCGACAAGGAGGAGATGCAGGCCGAGTTTGACGGCTGGAGCGATCAGGCCCGCCAGATTATCCGCATGGTCCAAACACCCGACATCTGGGCGCTCTTTGACCATCCACCCAGCCACACTTACTTCAGTGGCCGTGTCTGCCTTTTGGGAGATGCAGCACACGCCTCCACTCCGCATAAGGGCTCCGGTGCCGGTATGGCCATCGAGGACGCCTACATCATGGGCAACCTCCTGGGCTCGATCCAGAATGCCGACCAGGTCGAGCAGGCTTTTTCTGTCTTCAACAGCCTGCGCAAAGAACGCTCGCAGCGGCTCGTCACCGACAGCCGCGAAACGGGCCAAGTGTACCAGATGGAGATGAGCGACGACCCAGCCTGGATTGCCGACTTTCTGTCGAAGCGTATGGGCTGGGTGTGGAACCACGATCTGGAGGCGGAATTAGAGACAGGTCGGGAAACGTTTGAAAACAAAAGGAGAACAAAAGTGCGATACGTAGATGTGTTTTCAACTTTAGCCTCATACCGTCAATACTTATTTCATCCGATATCTGCTACATTGTAATTTCATCATAACGCTTGTGTTGTATGCGTCGTGCCCTGGCCGGGTGAAGAAGTCTGTGAAATATTTTCATCCTAAGGTAAACATGCGCCACTCAACATTCCATATGGCCCGAATACGAAATGAGGGAAGAAAAAAATACCTTCATCCTCTTGCTGTCTTGTGACTTTGAACGTTTGTCATAGATGGCGCACAGTGCGTATTTGGGATTGGTCTGTCATCCACCCGTCACTAATATACCTCTAGCACATGATCGCACATTGTACTGTTTAGGTTCAGCGACACATGGTACGTCACCATGGATTTTATCAGGGGCGTATAAATATTCAAGAAGGGCCCTTCCAGAATCCCCACAGCCATCATAGCCGGACTGCTATACTATCAACAAAACTCAAAATGGGAACTGGGACTCTGTCGTCCACCGCACACATCCGCGTCTGTCCTGCGTCCCTGCGACCGCGGTCCACGTTGCCTCAAGATTACGTATACTCGAACTATCCGTCTCCAGGGATTTTACATTAACCCGTCGCCTACCTGGACACCCCGTCAACATTTTGGAGAACCACAAGCTCGCTATTCTCACTTCCAATTGCTACATGACGCATTTCGAAACTCGTCTGTTCCACTCGGATGGTACCAAGCACTTGACCCACAGTCCTACACAAAGACGGAGGACCGCACGAGGCATCACCTACAATGGTGCCGTGGAAAGCGTTGTCGCCTGAATCCTGCATTCCTGCAAGATCAATGCGTTATGTCAGTATACGAGATGAATAGGAACTGTAAGACCGGATGTGAAGTGACACAGGAAAGCACCTTTGACCAGTTAATAACCGATTCCAGAAACGGCTACTACATGGTTTTTTCCAAGACAGTTAGTTTGGGAACTTTTAGGCCATGAGATATGTGTGGACTTTTCCTATTCGACACAGGTGCCGGGAGCTACAGCTTCCGTCACTGGTTTTTTATGTTGCACATCACAATAACGAGAACACCCAGCTTTTATCTTATTGTATCGTGTATGTGTCTATATATTCTGAGTTAAAGACGTGTTTGTGTAATCATTTCCTACCAGTATTTCTAGAAAGTATTCTTTTTCCTCTACGTAATACCATATGAAACGAAATGCAGTTGTGCTTATGATTTGAGGACCGACGATGTATTAGGAACTGATTCAAGTATTACTCTTTTATATGTGGCCGTGTTAAGTATTTCCTTATGAAGGGGTATTATTGTTAGATTACCTCCTGTACGCGGTGACTTGGATTTTATTTGTAGTGAAATTGAAAGGTGGCTTGATTTCTACTAAAATACACCGAATACCGAAATAAGTACATAGAGAACAAAAAAGTCCACAATACTTAATACACAGGCAGGGGAAATCCGTCGAGCTTGGGCAGCCAGGTGTCAATCGACGTCTGGTCGTAGACACAGTCCATCTTCGAGCCATTGTTTGTCCAGAATGGCCGCAATGGAAAACTGCAGAGTGTCTGGTTCTGGCCGGCCAGGTCGCCCGTACCAAAAATAGTGGCGTTGAGCTGCACTGGATTCTGCCCGTGCTCGACCCACGCAATCAGGCTGTCCAGGATCGTCTGTGGGAAGGGCCCGTTGGCTTGCTCCTGGTTGGGGCCGCAGTGGCCGGCACCGGGCACCAGAAACAAACGGTACCAGTCGGCCAGCGCCGCATGGCTTTCGTTGAACGACTGGCCCGGGTACATGGTGCGTCTGACTGAATCGTGGTAAAGCACCGACGACCCGACGGGGATGCTATTGTCGCTCTCGCCGTGGTAGTGCAAAATCTTGCCACCGTTGTTGTAGTAGTCACCGAGATAGGGCCAGTCTGTTTGGACGGAGTCGCTGTATTTCTGCAGGCCCTCCAAGATCCAGGCCGTCAGCTGGTCACCCGTCAGGTTGCGAGCAGAAGAGAGGCCAAGCAGCGTGTTGGGCGCGGTGACGGCCTGTTCCCGCAAAACATATTGACAAAGGTAGTACCCATACCGGTCAAGTAGGGACCATAGCTGTCGGTGGTCGTATTAAATGCCGTGGCAGTATCGGCAAACGAGGCAGATGGCGGGTAGGAGATGTAGACTTGACGGCCCGTCTTGCTGTCAACAGGCCACGCCAAAAGGCATTGGCCACTTCCGCCGCCTTGGCCGAAACAATGCCTTGAGAAGCAGGCGAAGGTGGACCACCAAACTGGCGGCGGACAACACCATGTTCTTCCGTCTAGATGGACCTGGACCGCCTGGTCCACCGGGAGGGAACGATGGTCGACCCATGGCACCGCACCGATATTTCTCACCGACACTGGAGGTCGTATTAAAGTGAAGGCGGCACAGGTCCGTGCGGCTGACCACACCGTCCTTTTTGCCGTCCAGCTCGTCACATGCCGCAATAGCATCCGACGAGATCTTGGCCAGTTCGCATGGCGAGGGGTAGTAGTCATGCTCGGCTTCGACAGCGCTGCCAAACAAGTGCATCACCTGCAAAAAGACCTGGCGAAAAGCAGGTGCACCCACGGCCACGCCGTCAAACTGGCTGCCGTACCGCTGGACCTGGCTCCAGCCCTCGCGGCCGCCCTCGGAACAGCCAGAGTAGTAGCTGTAGAGGTGCCCGGTGGTGGAGGAAGTGGTATTTTGGACGTTGTATTAACAGCATAAAACTGCTTCGTCAACTGCTGCCCGATGATGGTCATCTCGTGGATGGCTTTGTAGCCAAATGCATACAGCAGATCATAGTTGATCGTCCCGTTTGCTTTCAACAAAACATCCGTCAACTGGGCGTTCCAGCTGCCGAATCCACCGTCAGTTGTGCCTGTGGCTGCTCCATACACCAATCCTGTTCCTAGTCCACGCTGGCCCGATGTAATGGCATATCCGCCGCCGCCCGTCGCTAGAAACCGGTTCTGGAAGGCGTCAGGTGCCGGCAGCCAGTACCACAGGTTGATCTGATCGCTCGTGCCAGCATGATGGTAGGCGACAGTGACATTGCAGAAGCTCAGGTCGCTCTTGCCTGGCGACTGAGCCGATGCGACAATACTGTAGTTGGCGACAGAATTGGCCGTCACAGAGTTGGGAAGCAGGACGAGACCCTCGACCGATGCTGGTGCTGGAAGGACAGACTGAACATAGGCAACATTGCAGACAGAGGCCAGGCTAGTTGCAGAGGTTGACGACAGAAAAAGGCCAAGGCCAAGTGCGAGCTGCTTTATGGATGCCATGGTCGATAAGGACAGATGGTCGAGAATGCCGATGCAGATGCATATGCACCACACGAAAAAGGTGTCCATGGTCGTGGCTTGTACTTATATAACTCTGCAGAGACTGTATTTCTGAATAGGCTGTTGATACAGGCCGTGTGTGTATATTGCATATTGCCTTGTTCTTATTTTTGGACAGGCGATGAGCACATAATATCAGTCTTCGGATATGGGTCGATCTCAAGCCGCTCTTCAGCCGCTTCTAGGGGTGGTCTATTTCCGGTTTGTCCGTTGACAAAGTGGACAAACAGGTCACAAAAGGGGCCAATCGCCGACGAGAAGAAACGGCTCGGTGTTAATTCAGGCGTTAACGAGGTTTAGATCAAAGATTTTGAAAGGACGATAGCCACGCGTCACAGTCTAGCCCGCTGTTGTCATCAGACTGTCGCCGTCGGTGGTCGATATTGCTATTGTTTTGGATCCTCTCGTTGCCGCATCCTCTTGCCGCCACTTTTCCATTCTCTCGACGCCGTAGGTAATCTCCATCATCAACCGTGTAAAGTCATCGACATCGTCGGGCGTCCTTGTCGAAAACAGCTTGTCTGTCTCAAAACGGTGGATAAACCCGACACCCTCGGGCGCACCCACCATGCAGCTGGCCTCCCACGCAAGAGCGGACGACGCATCCCAGATGCCCTTGCGGGTAGTAAACATGACACCGCCAGGGCACGGATGCCAGCCACGCTGCAGCATCGAGTAAATCGCCTCGAGACCACCAGCAGTCAGCCATGTCCGCCGGATGCTTTCCGTCAGGATCCACAGATACCACGGATGCTCCTGGCTGTCCATGGGCCAAAGTAGAGTGCCGTCGTCATATCCAGCACGTGCGGTGTCGACGAGAACTTCTCGCGGGCGCTGTCGAGCAGTTGTTGCGCCCAGCGGCTGAGCAGTGGTAGACGCGATTCAGCCAGGTGTCGTGCGCGAATATCGCCGTCAAACAGGCTGATCGTCTGATAAACAATCAAGGCATGTAGACGGGCACACTGGTCGAGAAGGCTCAACTCGTGCGATGCCAGGTTGCTGCTGTTGTTGTTTCCGGAAAGAATGCCGTCGCTGCTGCTCTCGACCAGCTTGCTCGCCTGGTCCTCGATAATCTTGAGCACGATCTCGGCATTTTGTTTTGTGCGGTTGCGGTACGTCGTCAGCGTCGTGAAAGCGATCTGGAGGTTGTCGGGAAACCGCGCCGCATATAAATGGGCATGGATAAATGGGTTGGAGCCTGTGGTGGCCCACTGCCCCAGCCAGTCCTGGAGGTGCGTGACATAGATCTTGAGAAACGAGCTGCAAAAAAGATGTCGACAAGGATGCCTCTTGGTGGTCGACCTTCCACGACTCGGCATTCAAAAACCAGGCTAGGCACTGACGTGAGCTGATGGGTGGTACTGGCCCGCCCAATGGGATGCCACCAGATGGTGGTGCTAGGATCTGCGTTCCGCACGGGGCAATGCCGGCTGACGGGAAACTGCCGAGGCCGCCAGTGCTGCCGCTGCCCGAGCTGGCAATGGGACCCGTGCCTTCGGGGCTGCTAGTCGTTGAGGCGATAGATAGGGGCGGTGTGAGTGAAGCGTGTGTGGAATTGACTATGTTGGATGTGTGGCCGGGGTAAGTTGACTTTGTTGAGTGCATTGACTGCATCGAATTGGTTGACGAGGAGACATCATCAAGAATGGCTACGAATGTGCCTGGCCGCGTCGGTGGGTACTCGCAGACAACACCGCGGGCCTGGCACCGCAGACACGCAGGCTGCTCGCGGCCACACTTGCGCTTCGACTTGGCGCAGGTGCGGCACGCCTTTGGCTCGAAAAACATGCCCATGTCGCAGGTTCCAATGGCTGTAGGAGAAGTTGATGTTCTCTGGTTTGCTGTGGAAAGAGAGGCAGCGGCTGCTTCCGTTGTTTGCTGCATCGCGCCTTCCCTTGTTACCTCAGCAGAATGCAGACGGTCTGTGTTTTGTTCAGCACCTCGATTGGCAATGACAGCGGGCGGATGCTAGCCTAAATAGGCTAGACTCCGCAGATGTCCGCAGCAGACCCACTTCTGTCCGCAGGTGTTCGCAAATGTCCGCAGAAGGCTGTCGTTGTTCTTTGCGGACTGCCCGTTGACTTCCCGCAACTTGCACACGCAATGGGTCCACAGCCGCCCGCAAGTGCCCGCAAAAAAGCGCCAATAGTTAGAAACAGTGGATGCCAAAGTTGCCGACTGAAGTCAGGGGCAGAAAAAAGGAGAATGGCAAGGAATTATGCAAGGCTACGGCCAAAGAGATTGAGTGCTGACTTTCCCGTGTAAGTCGATTTTTGTGTCAATAATACCGAATTGTCGGAGAGAATTGGCGCAAAATTCAAGCACGCCTTCAAACATTCTTTGAAATCGATTGAAGCTTTTTCTTTTGCTGTGTTGATACTCTTTCCATTTCTCTCCTTCTACATTTCTAATATGTCGCCGCAGATATGATGG
Organism: Sporothrix variecibatus; assembly: GCA_016097105.2. NCBI lineage: Eukaryota > Fungi > Ascomycota > Sordariomycetes > Ophiostomatales > Ophiostomataceae > Sporothrix > Sporothrix variecibatus. Next base: position 3,975,368 of record JADMNI010000005.1, read on the forward strand.
AGTCCTGTGTTCACAGGATGGATAACATGTATATAACATCGTCAAGACGTCGTAGTCTTGGGTAGTTTTATTTGGCCTCGTCATCATCACTATCATCATAAATCAACAGTAACAACAGCGTCTTCACTTTCACCAGTCTTACCACTACAACCTTTACCTCACCACACACACCACACATCTCACCATCAAATATGGCTGCTCACAAGGATTTCGACCTCGCCTCGCTGGGCGACATGGAGCCGCCGGTCAGCGACTTCACCAAAGTCCAGCACCAAAAGACGTACCCGGCCATTGACCCAAGCCGGCCTGAGCTGTCCAAGGCCGGTCAGGTGGTTCTGATTACGGGTGGCGGCACCAACATTGGCAAGGCCATTGCCACGGCATACACCACGGCCCACGCCAAGACGGTCATTATTGCCAGCCGCAACAAGGCCGTCCTGGATGCCACTGCTGAGGAGCTGCAGAAGTACGCCGCCAGCATCAAGTCGCCTACCCAAATTGTGGTGCGCACGGTGGACTACTCCAAGGACGAGGAGATTGTCGGTCTCTGGGACTGGCTTGCGACCGAGAACATTTCTGTCGATATTCTGGTGCTCAACGCGGCCCTCTTTGCCGAGGCCAAGCTGCTGCACAACCTGGGCATTGAGCGTCTGTGGAAGGAGTTTGAGGTCAACGTCAAGGGTCCGCTGTACTTTGCCGAAAAGTTCCAGAAGCAAAAGGGATTCCTAGACAGCCCCAAGGCGCTCATCAACGTCACCACGGGCGCCATACACATGCTGGACAACCCGCTTGTGTCCTCGCGTCCTTCGTACCCGCTGACCAAGGCCTCTGCCACGTTTGCCGTCAGCCAGATTGCCGACGCCTACAAGCCGGAGCAGCTCCAGGTTTTGAGCTATCACCCGGGCATGTTGTATGGCGAGGGCTGGAAGGCCTTTGGCATCACCGAGGACATGCTGCCTTTTGATACACTGGACCTTCCCGGCAGCTTTGCCGTATGGGCAGCGTCCAAGGACGCGCACTTCTTGCACGGCCGGTACGTGGCTGCCAACTGGGATGTTGACGAGCTCAACTCGGCGAGACCAAGAAGCATCTGGAGGAGAACCCCGACTACCTGCGCCTGGCCATTACGGGTTTGCGCGGTGTCAAGCGCGCCTACTAGGTAGTGTGTAGCTACAATGTGTGTTTGTCGAACTGATAGACCTTTTATTTCTTTTGCGTCTATTTCATTTTTATTAATTATTAAGACAAGGCAATATTTTATTACTTCTCATTCAAATTAAGAATCACCAATCTTGTCCATACAATGTTGAAAAGTCTCGTAAATGAGTCATAATAAATCGCAGATAATCAAATTAAACAGCAAGGGTTGAGCCTCACTGTCCACCGAGCTGTATCAAAATATTCTTCTTCGCTTACTGGCTTGGCGCGTAGACCAGGAGCTCGAGACCACCCTCAAACGGAACAGTTGTGTCGATGAAGCCACTGCCAGGTGCGCGGACATAGTCCAAAAACTCCTTGTAGCTGTCCTTGGCCATGACGGTGTTGTCGGCAATAATCAGGGCGCCGTGACGCAGCTTGGGCTGCACAAGCTTTAGGGTTGGCAGGGCCATGGGCGTCCAGATGTCCAGCAGCAAAAAGTCGACATTCTCGAGATTTGTCTTGAGCGTCTCGCGCAGATCGCCCACGCGCAGATCAATCGCCTTGACGACGTCCTCGCCACACTGCTGCCAGTGTTCGCGTGCGCGCGCGGCCTTGGTCGGCTCGTGCTCGGTGGCCACAACGACGGGTGTCTTGCCGTTGGCCTTGCTGTTGGCATTGGCCGCCAGAGCGAGATAAATGGTGCTCACACCAAACGACGTGCCCGCCTCAACAATCGTGGTGGCCCCCGTTGCCCGCAGCAGCTGGTAGATGTAGTGTGCCTTGTCCTCGTCCAGAGCAATGAACTTGTCGCGCATCACTTCGTGGATCGAGGCCTTGTTGTAGTCGTCCCGGGTGATTGCGGCCTCCTGTGCCTTGGACTCGGCATGCAGCCGCGATAGTAGCGAGCGGATGTGCTCCGGCTCGTCACGGATAGCAGTGTTGGCAGACATTGTGAGTTGGAAGAGGGGGTAAGTAATGTGGGGTGATTTGAGTGTTGGTGATTGAAAGTTAAAACTGGTGATGTTTGTCGATTTCAAAAGATGATGATCTCTCAGTATTAGATGTCGTGAGTAATTCCAGATTTAAATACTGACATTACTGGCAGGTCTCCTTGACTCATCATGTTCTTTCCATGTCTTTACTTATCTCAGTGCACATCCTATGTCAAGCTTCGTGAACCAAAGTGAAATGTCCCGGAGATGCTCAAAAGCGGAGCTGCAGTAGCTGCCCGCTGCGGGGATTCTCACTGCAAGTGGTCGTGTCCACTGGGCGGAATTGTCGCCGTCACACGCTGTACTTGGCTGCAGTTGGCTGTCGTTGGGGGTGCACTTGGCGTAGAATCGCGGCATCTGGGAGCTAGAGGAGAAATACTTTCCCCGCTGCCTGCCGCTGTGACGCTGAAAAGGCACACTGAATGGCCCACACCCGCCTAAAGCCCCTTTAAATTCCCCCAACTGCCCTTAAACAACCCCCGGAATCGCCAGGTTTTCCCCGTCCCTTTCCCCCGTCCATACGAGTAAAAGATGTGTCATAGGGCATTGACCGTTGCTGAATGGAAAAAGAATGCAAACCCCGAGGCAGACAAACAGCTGAAAATGATCATGAACAGACAGACAATGCATGTCGTGAAAATTTACGTAGTATTTTGTAGGCCAGCTGCACAAGAGCTGGTTGTCAATTGTCGCGTTTAGATGTGATCGGATGGCACCAACAATGTCGGTCATAAGAGACGCTGTGAGACGCTGTGAGAGAACTGAAGCACTAACAGCACGTAAAAGACGAGGCCGAGAATAAAAACCGAAGATGAAGACCGAGATGAAGACCGAGAATTAGAACCGATATCGCAGACACGACAATTATGACTTGCTTTTGATTGTCTTTCTTTCATGCTCCTAACGATATCGAATATTATCGAAAGGACCAAGAGACGAGAGGGTGTGACGCATCCATGAGTCGTCAACGGCAGAGATGGGATCAAATCCCGACTGCCGCACACATCATGAAGACGAAGTAGGGGCGAGAACGGAAAAACAAAACGAAACGAAACAAGACACGGAGATGCACTCACACATACACGAAAGCAGAGATGATAAATAAAGTGACATTCAAAATACGGCTCAACAATCTCTGGATAAGCCATCAAAAACGCCTCGCTACAGATTGCGTATACATGAACAAATGAAAGCGTACAGTGACAAATGAAAAGAGAAAAGGAAAAAGAAGAAGAATGAACAACAGAAAGAAAAAGACAAAAATAAAACAAAAGAAATCGAACCACGCTTCCTGTCGAGGATGCCAACGAGACGCTCCCGCCTTACACGCTTCCGTCTCACGCTCCCTGCAGACCAAACAATCAAAATCAAAGCAGCCCTATCCGTCATCTCCGCATCTGCGTTGTTTTTGTCGTCTAGTTGCCTCGTTGCATCCCACAGATCACTTCAAATAAAGTTCTCCGGCTCCTTTGGTGCATCCGCACTACTGCCCGTCTTGGTCTCGCCAGCGGCTGTTGTGACTGTTGTGGTTGCAGCATCTGCAGCCTCTTCCGCCTGTACACCCTCTTTCTCCTTGGCAGGGGAGGACACGAGCAACTCGTCGAGGGACGTGTGAATCACTGTCGTGTCGGCCGCCTCGTCGTACTCATCCTCCTCTGTATCCTGTGCCTGTGTCTGCCCAACAGCACCAGATGTGTCCTCGTTGTCTGTGTCCGCTGGTGTGTCCGCTGGCGTCGCCACTTGTGTTGTCGGCCCGGCTGTGCTCGTGCTTGCACTCGTAACAGCACTCTCCGACCCAGCATACAATACAACACTGTCGTGGCTGTTGGCCCGCATCATCTCAATGCCCAGCTTCGACGAGGGTAACATCGATTTGGTGCGGAAGTGCTGACGTGCTGCAGCGGAGGCGGGGATCTGTTGTTGTTGTTGGGAAGCAGCGCTGCCGCTCCCGGCGCTGCTTGAACTGCCGCTACTGGCATTGGTCAGCGTGTTGGTCAGCCCCAGCCCCAGCTCTTCGTCTTCGTCGTCGGCAGAGTCAATGTTGCTGTTGCTGTTGGGGTCAAGCCGTCGCTTTTCAATGGCCTCGCGCTTGGCACGCAGCTTCTCGAGCGACCGTTGAGGCAGCGGAACGGGGACGGGCGAGTGCATAGCCAGGTTGACGGGGATGGACACACGCGTCTGCTCGGGCGACTGTGCTGCATCGGTTGATGGCTGGACATGGACAATGGGTGGCGCCGACTTGGACTCTGAGAGACCACTTCCAGTCTGCGACGTGGGCGGTCCTCCCTGGGCTGGCTTCGGCGGTGCGCTGGAGGAGCTGACAAACTCCTCCTGGGAGATACCCAGACCACTATCGTCCCAGTCGCCCGTGGCCTTGCGGTTTGCAATCATGGGAATGTCGTCGGTTGTCATCGACTCCGAGTCGCCAAACAGGCTGGATCCAATAGAATCGCCTCGGCTGGAGCCTCGGAAGCTACTGCCCGGGCGGTGCGGGAAGATAGACGATCCAGACGTCGGGCTGTCCTCGAGTCGGACACTCTCCTGGCGAAGGCTGGACGGTGCAGGGTGCGACAGCGACAACGAAGGCGACGAGCTCTGGTTCGGTCCAGGCGGCTTCCAGTGGCAGAGGCTGGCGAGCACTTCCGTCAGCTTGGACGAGCTGATGGGCTTCTCAATCAGCGAGTCAAAGTGCTGCCGCGCCTGCAGCTCCTTGAGGTAGGCCGTGATCGCCACGATTGGCGTCTGCGAGTTGGTGTTGGTCGTGTCCCGGATCATCCGCGCCACATCGGCTCCACTGATCTGCGGCAGCTTGTATTCCATAAAGATGATGTCGAACTTGATGTCGCTCATCGCATACCGTACAGCCTCAGGACCGCTAGCCGCCGAGATTGTGCGGCACCGAAGCTTTTCCAGCAGCTTCTCCATCACCATCCGGGACACAGGGTGGTCCTCACAGATCAGCACGTCCAGTGGCCGGAACACGGGGCCGCTATCAATAGCAATCTGCGACATGCGTCTCGAGCTCTGCCGACGGCGCTGGACACGGAGCAGCAAAGCATTGGCCTTGTCGCCTTCATTGTCTGACGACGAGGGTGACATGTCAAACACCTGGCTACGGCGGTTGCGATGACTCAGACTCAGAATGTCGGCGGCGACGGGGCTGCCTTCTTGTGAACCCACTGTCAGCGACCGCGATCGGCTAGTCGGGTTGCTGGACTGGCGGGGCGTCGACAGCCCCTTTTGTGGCGACAGGGGCAGCGGCGGCGGGGCAGCACCTCGGCCCTTGACCGGGGACGACACGCCGACCGTGGTCGCGGCCTTTTGCAAACTAGGCGGCACACGAGGGATCTCAATCAGCGGGTTGCCGGGCTGGTGTGGGATGCCACCGGGCGTGTTGGCAGGCGGCAGCAGACTCATGCCGTTGGAGACCTTGCGGCGGCCATCAGGTGCAGCGTGGAATGACACCAGTAAGGGCGACGAGGGCTGCGATACACGGCTGGGCGATGAGTTGGCCTGGCTCAGACCAGAGGGCGATTGTGGCCGTTGCGAGGCCTTGGCGTTCGACAGCGTGCGTTGGATCTGCGGGTTGGTTGCTGTTGCTGGGGCAGGCATGACAGGGCTACCCTCAAGCACTGGACTGGGCGACGCCAACGTGCTGCTGCTCACGCCACTCGAGCTGCCAGCAGTAGGTGGCTGCTTGTTCTGGGCAGCAAAGGCCTCTGCGCGTAGCTTCTGGATGACGTCCTTGTTGGCCTTCTCGAGCACGGGCAGGTTTTTTGAATGCAAAGCTGCCAAAATCGTCCGTAACAACAGGCTCGCTGAGGCGCCGGCTCTTTAAATCACGCACATGGGGCGGAATGTGCAGCGGCATCAGGCCGCGCTTCATGGAGTTGGCCTGCGACCGTACACGCGACAAGGCGTCATGAGGTCGGTCAACGTATTCAGTGCTGGGTGCGCTCGTAGATGACGACGGATCCTCCACTTCTTCCGTAAAGGACTGGAGGGTGGCGCCACGGGAGTCGAAATACTCAGTGTCTTCGGGGTTCTCGAGCTGGGCACGAAACTGGGCCTGGTCCTGCAGCAGCGTGTCCCACTTGAGGTCTTCGAACCAGGGGTGGCTGCGGATTTCTTCGCCGCCCGAGGCATACTTCTCGTCGCGGTTGGCACCCAGACGCGCGTGCGGGTCCATGCACAACAGCTTGTTGATCAGGTCCTTGGCCTCGGGCGAGACATCGTCGTCCATCGGGTCGGGCCAATGGATGCGGCGGGCCAGAATATTCTCAAATACTTGCTCGGCCTCACCGGCATTGAAGGGCGGGATACCGTACAGAAACTCAAACATGATGCAGCCAACAGACCACCAATCGCTTGTCTCGTCCTGCGGCTCGCCCTTGATCGTCTCGGGTGCAAGGTAGTCGGGCGTGCCGACGAAACGGCGGTTGGTGTCTTCAGGGTCAAAGAGCGCCCAGTTGGGTGGAGGCATACTCGACTGTGGCGGGGTGCCCTTGCCTTGTTCGGGGCCGCCGCTGGCACTGCTACCGTGTGTATTCGTCGCTTGTAGGGAGGGGAGGTCGGGAGATCCGCTGCCATCACCCTCGGCGGCCGTGGCGTCGTTGTGCGGTGAGTGGATGACGGCGGTAGGGATGCGGAAGACACGTCGGTGAGCGACAGATTGCTAATCATATGGCTGAGGGCGTCACTGCCGCCACTGTCGCTTCGTTGACCAGAGACACGGCGAGCTTCGTGAGTGAGATTGTTTGCTCAAGTTGAAGTAGGACGGCTGACCGAAACTGCCGACTGAGTCGCTGGGCGTCATCTGAGGTGTACCGCCGGGTGAATGACCGCTTAGGTTGTGGAGGTCGAGTGATGCCGAGCGAGACGAGGCTGATGGAGGCCGAGCGGGCAAATGGGCCTTGCTTGAGGAGGTCGGGCACGGGCTCAGAGGCCGTGCTGTTCAGGGCACGCTTTTTGACGACCGATCAAACCCATGCGGGACAGACCGAAATCCGTCAACTTGAGATGACCCTTTTGGTCAATAAGAAGATTGTCGGGCTTGAGATCACGGTGGACGATACCACGGCTGTGCAGATGCTCAACGCCGAGGACAACCTCGCCCAAGTACTTCTTGACCCATTCTTCGGGCAGACAGCCAAGAACTTTGGTAAGAGATGCACAATCACCACCATTCAGGTATTCCATCACAAGGTAGAGATAATCCTTGCTCGAGAATGTCCAGTAGAGCTTGGCCACAAAGTCGCTCTCGCCCTGCCACATCATGATGGCGCGCTCGGCCTTGACATTGGTGACCTGGTTCTTGGCCACCATGTCTGCCTTCTTCAAGACTTTGATGGCAAAGTACTCGCCCGTCGACTTCTTCTTGGACAGGTAGACACTACCGAAAGCACCCTTGCTGATGGGCTTGATGACCTCGAAGTCCTTAATCGAGGGGGGACAGCACGGGCCATGGGGGCTGCACCAATGGCAGCACTGAGTCGCGGCGACGACGGGGCTGGTCGCGAAGTGAAGTCACCGGCGGCCGAGAGCGAGATAGACGATTGCCGGCGGTGGTGGTGCAGTGGTGGTGGTGCGTGCGGCTGCTGCTGGAACGAGTGCTGGGCAGTCATGTACGGGGAGCCAAACTCGCTCGTGGGCAGCATGGGTGAAGCCTCGGGAGACGCCATGCCCTCGGGAGGGAAAGGTATGCTTCGTGGCTTCGAGATGCGTAGGGGTGAGGATGGAGGCTGGCCCGCAGCACGAGACGGCGACTCTTGTCGGCGAGGTGATTCTGTGCCCGACAGGATGAGACTCCGTCGCTGATGTTGGCGCGAGCTGGCTTGGCGACGGAGGTCACCGAATTCAGAAATGGGAGACTCGGTGCGCGGTGGCGGTCGAGAGGCAAGGGATGAGGAACGCATACTACCGTCACTGTCGCCTGCGTCGCTCTCAAACAGCATCGATCCACGGCGCGAATCACGGCGGCCTGGAATGCCAATAGCACCCGGTTCGACTTGGGCGTCGGGCATTCGATGGGCTGCCCGACTTTTGCGAGTTGGTGACGTGGGAGAGCCGGCGTTCGTCGGGGTTGTCGCTGATTTTGGCCTTCTCGAGCGCCATGGCCAGAGTGGACGGTGCATCAAACGAGCCAGCAAAGAAGCCCTCTTCGAATGTGGGCGGCTCGCTCTCCGGGTCCATGGGCGGGATTTGGGCCATCTCGTCTTCATCTTCGTCCTCGGTCGAGTCGCTAAGCCGGCCGGCAGCAATCTTGGCGGCTTTGCGCATGGCACCGTCGATACAATCTTGGACGATGACGGCAAACTCGACACGAATGCGCTCGGCATATTCAATGACACGGCGGTGGCGCAGGAACGGTCTCGACCTTGGCCACCTTTTCAGTGTCGGCACACAACAGTGCTAGTCCCTGTTCTTGCTCGAGTGTATTGTTGCTTGGTGACTGCCACTGGGCGACCTGGGAGATGCGGGACTCGGACTGTGGGGATTGTGTGCGCAGTTCGCCGGGCGCTGACGGAGGTCGACTCCTTGATTGCTGGCGTGCTAATCTCGATGGCGGTATCGCACAGATCCAGCAGCAGTTCGACAATGCGTGCTTGTGGTCTTGGTCGGATTCGCAAAGGACCGGCCTCGTGCATGGCCAAAACCAGACGATCGTTCTCGAGAGCGGCCGGCGGCTGGTGAATGGGGAGGATGTCGCAGAAGAAAGAGGAATTGGTGGACGACAGTGGGGGACCGATGGGGATGCCCTTGTATTCGGGCAACGAGGAGTGGCGATGTGTCGCCGGTGAGAGATCGGCTTCTTTCTTGCTTCGAGGGCATCGAGCACCTTGACAATGGCGTGGCGATGTTCGGTCAGGCTCTCTTGTGGCCATCTGAACATCCATCTCGGCCGTGTGCTCCTGCAAGCACAGGTCGGTGTGTTTCTCGAACCAACCATGGCGGGATTCTGGCGCTCACAAAATGCGGCAAGAGGACAGGTTGTGGTGGTGGTGTTCCTTATCGTCGTCGAGGCCGTGCTCGGCAAGTTTTGTGGTCAGGTAGCTGGCCAAAATCTCGCGCCGGAACCCAAAGAGTTGACAATGAGAGGTGGTAGGTTGATCTTGATTTCGCGGGGCGCAATCCACTGAACGAATGCATCCACATGGTGTGACTCTCGTCGCCGAGGCGGTGTCATACACCATAATTGCCCTGGGCCTCGAGATCGATCGTGTCCGTCCGGCTTTTGTTGGTGCGGGGTCTTCGGGTGTGCCGTCGTCTTTATCTTCGGATGATGGGTCGAGGGACACATCAGCAGGGAGGAGTTTCGAGGAAGGCGCCGAGGCGCATGGTGAACCGGACAATCTGACTGCGGGAACGCCTTCTTCATGAACTTGATAACATCGGCAAAGACAGCCTTGTTGTCGCCGACCACCAAATCCGGCGAACGGCCGTGCCCTGAACGGCATACAAAACAGGTGTGCCCAGGGAAACGTCGACCCACGAGGGACTGACCCTCAGCGGATGGTGCCGTCAAAGGGTTTTGAGGGTTTTCCATAAAAGACATTGAAGGGGTTTCTTGTTCTCCGGGCAGCCTCACGCAGCTCGTCTCGTTTTTCCCTTTCGCGGCATGAGGTCCCCCTTTCCGCTTAAGGAAGCTCTGCATGAAATCCGCGGCGTTGGCTCGCGGGTCGCGAAATGCAGTGCGATCTTGCACATCCCCACCAGCCGGCGGGGGACGTAGCTATGTTGGGGTCTGGTCTGGCTCCCCCCCCATTGTTTCTGGCGCGTGGACTAAAGGAGGGCGGAGCACTCAAAAGGAGGGAAAGGGCCCGACCCGCATGGGTGGATGTGGAATTAATTCAATTGGGGCGGGACTGGGAAAACCCGGAGAGCTCGAAGACTCGACAGAAATCTACCCCCCGAAAGAAATCAAAATGTCAGGTTGGTGGTTAGGCGACCCGGGCGAATCGGTCGGACGCGGTTCAAAAACAATGGGGACAACGTTTGGGTTGGCACAGACGTCGTCCACAGCAGACGGGCCGGGAGGGCCTACGGCTCGACACCCGTGTCGGGATGCCGAGCGTCACGTCTTGTCGTCTTGTCGTCTTGTGGGAGCGCTCACGATGGACGCACGCGGTCCCTGGCCGATCGTCTGGCACGAGCCCCAGAGCTAGAGCACCCCCAAAAAATCCCCGAACCCTGTGAGAACAGGCCAAACCCGGGCCCAGATGGGAGGGGTAGTCGTTTTGTGTGCACGTCGTCGTCGTCGCCGTCCCCCGTCGGTTCGGGTGTCTTTTTTGTCCGGTCTTCTACCCTCGATCGCGTCGTTGGCGTCGATGGGTCGGTCGAGATCGTTTTGAGATCCGTCGTCTTTGCCGAGGAGGTCCGCTAGAAAGGAGGGAATTGTCGGCTTCGTATGTGCAGATGGGTGCTCTTCGGGACGCCCGGGAGACTGCCACGGCAGGATCTGGCAGAGTTGACAGGGAGAACAGACGAAATGTCGTGAACAAAAAGGTCGGTGCGGTCTGGCTGTTGTGGGCGAGAGATTGGAAACGTGAAACTTTGGACTTTTCTGCCTTTTGTCCTTGGGATGGGTGTTTCTGGGTGTTTTGGGTGTTTTCGCGGGCTGTAGTGGTCTGGTCGCGGCAAAGAAGCTGCTGATGGGGGCCGGGAAGGGGAAAGCACGCGGGGAGGGGCGGAAGCCACTAATTGGAAAACGACGGCCAAAGGGAAAGAGAGACACCAAATGTCAAAATGTCAGGAGCAAGAACTGACCTCATACACAAACTCCAGACGCAAGAGGCAATTACGACTATATGCAAATGACAATGTAGGGAAGGAAGCAGACGGTCCATGAAACAAACCCAGAAAATAAATCAGGAAGGAGCCTCTCACAATTCACAGAAAAAAAAAATGTGCGAGAATAAAAAAGATGTCTCGCAGACAACGCATTCAACTAAAAGGCCAAACGTCCAAAGTCCAACGGTAAACAAGGGAGGCTAATGTCTTGAAGCGATCCAGAAGCCGCACCAACAAAGCACCAGACCAGGTGCCGTGGACTCCCGTCTCGGCCGCGGTGGATTCTGTCACGAGGCCTGTGAATTTAGCGACAGAAAGGGGAAGAAAAGGGAAGGAACGTGCAAAAAGTGACAGCCAGGAAAGAGCGAAAGACATAAAGACAGAAGAGCGACAGACCGTGTCTTACTCGTACTCCGTACTCCGCACACTTAATTGCAACAGGCTCGACAGGGCACACAGTGCAGATCCGCTGCAAAAACGGTGACTTGCGAGTGGCTTACTCCAGGTCGATACCACGTCCGACGGTGCAGGTGCTGGCATTATTACGGAGCAGAACCAAGAAGCCCAGAGCCAGAGCCAGAGAGCGCATTTTTAAGCGCATGCCTCAAAGGGACGGGGGCGGCCAGGCTAAACAGCCCACCTGATGCGTCAGATGACCAATCAGCGTGCAGAAAACAAGGTCAGGGATTGTGCGGCAGGGTAAAAGGGAAGAGAGAAAAGAGAAAAGAGAAAAGGAAAGAAGGACGAGGGATTCTGGGATTGCACGGGCAGGCACGATGGAAGGGATGAGAGAATATGATTGGAAATACGGAGTACTGTGTACACAGAATGTGAGCGGACGGTCCGCTGCAGGGAAGGAGCGAGCGAGCGAGAACGAAAAACGAGGGACGAGAGAAACGGAAAGAAAAGAAAAAACACATATTTCTCAGTCAAGGAAGGACCGACCGGCTGCCCTCTCAGCCAACTGACCACTGTTCCGGAGTGCGCGAGAAAAACGAAAGAAACAAACAGCAACAGGATCAGTCCCCTGCAAATGAGAAATGAATCGTGAATGCTGAAGTGCGTGAATGCAGTCCGACCTATGACTCCCGTTAATAGGCTGTTTCGTTTGTGCCCTGCAGGTGGCGCCGAGCGGGGTCGAGGCAATAGCTGTCGCGCTATCACAAACAAACAACGTGAAGGAGCGTGTACAGTGGTTCACGTGCCACGTCACGTGGTGTCATTGGCGACCTATGAGAGTATTCTCTTCGATCTGCAACACCGTGTCCAGTGAATACTTGATGGAAATTGATAAAAGAAAAAGAGATAAGAAAAAGAGATAAAAACAAAAGAAAATACAAAGCGTACAAAAATAATCGTTTGCCATGTGACAAATGGCGTCGAATCTAATTAACCCTCTGAAGCAGACAAATCAGGCAAATCAGCCATTTGATGGATCACTGAGAATAGAGAGTATATCTTGCTTGCTTGTCACTTGCTTCCAGAACAATTCGCACAGAACACGTTGGTACATTACCATAATACACGGCCGTTCATCCATCTCGACGTATCATCAAACCAAAAATGAATCAGTCACAGTAACACAGGTGCCAAAAGATATAGGTCGTATGGTGTTTCGCCCCGATTTGCCTCGAGTGGCGCCAAAGCCGCCTGTGGCGTCCTACCTCCACTGTATTGTGTGACCCGTAGCGCAACCGCCGCCTGGAAGGGTCTCGAAGGCTAGCGTCATCACAAGGCAGGCTTACAGGCAACAGCCGCACCCAAGGCCAGCCCAGCTCTCTCAGCCGTGTGTACTCTGTGCCGTGGAGTGCCTCGAGTGCCATGCCCCACCTCCACCAACAATCAACCTCAACAATCAACCTCGACCTCGTGCCCTATTACTCTGTACACAGATCTCTACTTTTCCGAGTCTTCGTCTTCGTCTTCGTCTTCGTCTTCGTCTTCCTCCTGTATCAACCTATCTACATCATCTTTAATCGACCTCGACTACGATCCGGCGGGCCTCCACGGCCGACCTCCTCTCCCTCGATCCGCTTCCCCACAAGCCCCTTCCCTCGGTCTCTCTCCGTCTCTCCCTCTCTTCATTCCTACTCACATCCCGGCCATGGCCCTGCGGCCACTTCGGATCCTCTGCTTCGGCGACTCGCTCACAGCCGGCTATACCCAAGACGGCCTGCAATACCACCCATACCGCCATGTCCTGCGCCGGAAGCTGCGGGATGCGTTTCCCGGCTTGGAGGTGGATATCGAGGAGGATGGCATGGACGGCGGACTGACACAACACTTTTCGGGCGGCTACGCACCCTCTATCGTGAGCGGGGGACACCACAAGACACCATCTTTGACTGGGTGATTGTTCTGGGCGGCACAAACGACCTGGCCATCAACGCCCGGCCAGAAGCCATCTTTGAGAATTTAGAGCGCACATGGGCCTTTGCCAAGATGCGCAAGACCAAGGTCCTGGCACTAACCGTGCCCGAGCTGGCCATCCTGACCCGGCCCGGCGGGCCCGTCAACCGTGTCAACGAGCGGCGCAACGAGCTCAACTCCCTGATTCTTGGATACACGAGCCAGAATTTGTAAGTGCCACGGTATCAAGACAGTTGATATGACAGCCGACTAACGACGACAACAGCCACGCTTTCGACTTCAAAAACGCATTCTCCTACGCCACCATGCCCGCCGAAGACCGCAAACGTTTCTGGGATGACGCCGTGCACTTCTCGCCCGCCGGCTAGACCGCATGGGCGAGCTGGTCGCCGACTCCCTGATTGGCATTTTGAAGGCGGAAGAGCACGCGGCCGCCGGGCCCGAGCCCACAACTCTATCTACGGTGCGTCCACGGAAGCGCAAAATGTTCCGGGATGATGACGTCAACTTTGACGAAGAGAAGCTGGGGCCAGACGAGCTCCGTCACGGCTACATCGTTGTACGGCGGGCGGACCTAGACTGATTGAGGCGAAAGAGATGAAATAATATAGATAGGCTCGGCATTGGGGACGGCGTCTCTGTTTTTACTTTTGTTTTTTCTGCTTTCTGCTTTGGATATGGGCTTCCCTGATATGAGCTTCTCTGTTCTCTCTGTACTTAAAGGATACCCGCAAGGCCCCATGAGATATGATACGACTGGAGTTTTTGTACACCTGTTTCTGGCTGATTTATTTGTTATTCTGCTATTTCACTTCTTTACTGCTTCATCTCTTGGGCTAGGACACATAATGATAGAATCTTAGATAACAAATGTATGGCTTTTTTTTTTTTACTGAGAAAACTCATATTAAACAACGCATGCTGTTTCGTGAAAAGAACAAACATAAACATGAAGGATGGCATACAGCCGCTTCTAGACCCAGAACGCCGTTGTAAAATGTGATAGACCATCACCAGTACTGCCTCCTCTAATCGTAGCCGACAGACTGCTCAACCTGCCATCCAGTCGTCGCAGACAGACTGTTTACAACTGCCAGGTTCTGAGCAACAAAGCCCGGATACACCTGCTGCAGCGCATTCGAAATGTTCTCCACTTCCTCGGCCAGGCTCTGGACATTGGCGTCCACTGGCGCAGCTCCTTGTCCACAGCACCCTCTGTCCGTCCACTGCCTGTCTCGCCCGATGCCTCTCCACCCTCGAACCAGACGAGTCCGTCAATCTGGTCGATGCGGCCCACCAGACGGCCCTGCTCGACCATCCGTGCCGTAGTCTCCTCGGCCTTGGCAGAGTCCAGTCCAGCAGTCGTGCCAGGTTCGAGAGCGGGATGTTGCGGTACAGCAGCGACACACCCAGCAGATTGTGCTCGACTACAGCTTTAGCCAAGACCGTCGATCCGTCCGCCGTCGTTGCCAACTGGTGCGGCTGCAGGCTCTTAGCAAACTTGTCGACTTCGGCGGGGGTCAACAGCCGGTTCAAAAACATCTTTTCGAGAATCGAGTACTCGTCCACCAGATCCTGCGCGCGGTCGTCCTTGTAGAGCCGACCCAGCACGCGGCTGCGCGTGGGACCAGCGGGGGCCAGGATGGCACACTTGATGGCCATGCTCAGTGTGTGCAGGCGCTCCTCCTCGGCAATGGCCGGTGAATATGAAATATCGTGGTAGGCGGTGCTGGCGGCCAGGAACTCGCGCTTCGCGTCGTTGATGCGCGCTTGAGACAGCTTGAAGTGCAGGTTGAGCTCCTGGTCGTGCACGTCAAAGATGACGCTCTTGAGCTTGTTGAGGTACGATTCGGCCGCTGTGCTGTCATCCACCTCGAGGTAGTCACGCACGATCCGCACCCACACCCGCACCTTATCCTCCTGGCTGACCCGCCGCTGACTGCTGTCGAGCGGGATGCACGCCAGCTTCTTCGCCGCCGCCGCGTAGTCTTCGTCGTTTTCGTGTGCAGTGGCGACCAGGTCGTAGAGGGCCGCCGTTTGCTCGAGGAAACTGGTGTGCTGGGCCGCTTCCTCGAGTTTCACAAGCAAGTGGTCGCCCACTGCAATCCAAATTTCATCCGAAGAGTCCTTATCATAACTGCGCAGTGTGCTGATCAGATGATCCAGCACCTGCCGCGCAGCAACGATGCCTAGGGATCGGCTGAAAACTGCGTCGCCGATGGCGATGAGATCAGGCTGGATTGTCGTGGGGCTCGAGATCGTCTGAAAGTCGCGGAGGATCTCGAGGAGGGCCGCGCCCGCATCGTTGGCTCTGTCAAGCGCTCCGAGGCGCTCCGCCACCTTTGTCGAGACCGCGGCCATGGTGTCGACTCGTCTGTGTGCGCGGAAATGCGTTTAACCGGATGGAAGGTGGGAGAGGAGTGTCGTCGAGGATCAGATGAGAGTGGTGTCTTGTCGTGCGTGTCTGTTGTGTCTGTTGAGTTTGTTGTGTATTCTGTGTCTGTTGTGTTTGTTGTATCTATTGTGTCAGCTATGTCTGCTGTGCCTGCTGTGCCTGCTGTGCTTGTTGTGTTTGTTGCGTTTGTTGTGTCTGCTGTGCTTGGACGTAGTGATGGGATGTGAGATCCAGGCGGCAGGCGAGCTCCTTCCCCACCTTCCGAGCGAAGTGGTGGCCGATAAGATAAGAGGTGTGCCTTGAGCCGTCAATGCCAGGGCGCTGTAATTGGCTTGTCGCCGCCCGTGAATAGCGCAATGGCCGCTAGATTTTGGCGGGGCATGTCTGTCAACAAACACATCGTCGGACGGAAGCCTTCCACAAAATTAACAAAACTTACAAAGTGCAAAGCGAAGTCAAATGCATGCAATACGAGAAAAAGGTCTATAGACGTTTCTAATTTTTTTTGAGTTTTTTCTATCCTTTTTTGTTATGTTTGATCATTGTAGTATTTTTTACTGTTTTTATTTCGTACTCAGGGAGAATAAAAAAATAGGATGAAATAATTTGCTATCTTTATTAAGAACACAAAAAAAAACATTGTAAATAATTGTACGTATCAATTGTTAATTGCAGATGAAAAAATGAGATGAAAAGATTTAAACAAATTGTACGCACTATCTGAGCATATCATGTACTCTTCCCATACTCTACCCACAACCTTACATTCACACAAACAAAGTTCATATCTAGATAGATCAGACGCTTCATCTTGACCATGGCACTCAACCAGATGAGAATAAAGTCGTAAATCATATTCACACAGAAACGTCCTCTAGACCCCTGTCTCATATCTCGGTACATCTCACTATCTTACAGAATAGGGATACTGCTAGTAAAGAATCCATGCAAACCGGACGAGACCAGATCAAACATACGAGACAAGACCAGATGGGACCAGACCAGACCAGACCAGACCAGACCAGACGATACTCCACAGTCGCTCACCACTTGTCGACCCAAAGTACGTAAGCACAGAGCCTTGTATCGGCTCCTTTCTTCCCTTCCTCGTCTCCTGTCCATCCCATGCCCGTCCCATGCCTACCCATCCTACTTCAGTTCTGGCTGTACCTCCGCCCACTCCAGCCTCTTTTGTTCTAACCATATGCCCTTTTCGACCCAGCGTGCTTCAAGCCACTTGACAAGCTCCTCGTCGGCCGTGGGCAGCTCGATCAAGGGGAAACGTCGGACATGGACATGGAAGCGGTAACCCTCGCCGCCCTTGTTCTTGGGAGTACTCAAACGAGAGACACTGAGCGTCTCCCACATGCTAGGGGTGGCGCGGAACTCGGATCCCTTCTGGTAGGCAATGGCCAGGTCGTAGACAGCCTTGACGTGCGGTGCCTTACGCAGATGCTTGACTGTCGTAACAAAGCCCTTGGTCCGTGGATAGAGCAGGTGCTGTGGCTGTGGCTTGTCGTGCTCAGCACACCAGGTAATCGAGTCTTGGTATTTGGCGGGCGTGTAGCGTGTGGCCTCGGAAAAGCTGACGAGCCAGGTCGGCCACCGGCGCTCGACAATGCCGGCAAATACACGATCCAGCTCCTTCTGGTCCCGGTCCCAGCGCCGCGTCACTAAGGGCATGCCGAGTGCCCACAAGCCCCAGCCCAGAAACGGTACCCATTTGAGCTGTGTCTTGGCAAAGTAGCGGCAGCGGCCGAGCATGCCTGCCGGCAGGGCCAAGGCCTGGATCATGTAGAAGTCGCACCAGCTCACATGGTTGGCCACAACAATGGCCGACTCGCCGTGTGGCAAAATGTCGCCCGAGACCGTGATGACGGCTCCATTGAATGTGGTAAAGATGGCCTGGATCCAGGACCAGCCAGACCAGGCGAGCGCGGACGCGAAGCTGTAGCACGCGTCGGGCGCGAGCGGGAGCAGTGGCAGCAAGGCTGAGAGGAGAATGTCGCTAATAAAAATCCAAATCAGCCAGGGAAGGCAGATGATGATGCCCCGGAGGTGATCGAGTGAAGAGGCCATGGTGGGTCGTCAAAGTAGATATGCGATCTCGCGAAGCCGAGAAGAAGATGTCGGAGTAGGAAAAGAAGCCCAGAACAGGTGAATGAGGGCGGAGAATGAAGAGTTGAAGCTCGAGATGACGTTCTAGGAGATTCTGGCCAGAAGCTTCGGCCAGCTTGCGTTCAGGCCTCCTGCGCGCGTCTCGATCGTTTCACGTTGTAGGTCCCGAGCGGTATGCGCGAGGCCGGGGTGCGGTGCATAGGGTCAACCACCAGATAGAGCTTTGTCACGACGTAGGAAGAGTGAGGATGAAGGACACTGAACAATTGGGTAAAATCGGCCGACGTGCCGCGATGACCACAACTTTGGTCGGCGGGGGACATCCTACGTTGCCTGGCAGGGTCGCTCCTTCTACGATGGGCGGGATGTGGTGCACACAGAAAAGGTCACAAGACCTCTGCTGTGCTCTCAAATAGGAAAGCGCGACTCCAGGCACAAATTCCACATGAACTCTTGGAAATATTGGAAAGAGCAAACGGCCAACAGCGCATCGTGTCGCAAGTTACACATCACGACCTTTTCGAGCTTCGATGCGGTGCCACTCTCGCGATTGAAACTACAAATGAGAGATGCCGTCATCGCACAACAAAAAATAAAGTCCTCTGGACCCTTTGCCCCAGTCCACCAACAACAAACGAAGGAGGCTAGCGCCCCCTGGCCGTTTGGCCGCGATTAGCTCCTTCCTCACCGGAATGCATTGCCGCGCAGTGGGTAGACAGTGAGCATAACCCTAGAAAGGCAGGGATGCGATAGGCTGTCAGGCAGTGGATGTTGGAAAGCAAGATAGCACGGCTCTCATGTCGCTGGCGAGACAGGAAGGCGCGACCTGTTCTTCGTTCTTTGTAAGATACGAGCCTTCACAATCGATGGAGATAGCACCAAGAAGGGACTACCGACGCCACCGTCTGTCAGGAGACACATCAACGTCTGTTGAGGAAGAACCGAAAACGAAAGGATCAGAGAATACAATCGTGTTGAGCGGAAATTCGCCTAAAATCCCGGTGCCGACACCTGGCACGGAACTCAAGGAAGGCAGCTCCGAGTGACTTCCGTGGTCTGGCGCTTGTCATGCAAGTTGGGAAGGCAGGTTAGGAAGGAGGGACCAGGGTAAGGGGGGAAGGGAAAAAGGCAGGAGCGAGTCGAAGCTAAAGGCAAAAGGCAAAAAGGCAAAACGTTCCAGACTCGCCAGGGGCCAGTGAACAAAAACACAAATGACTTGGACGTCAAAAGGACGAAAGAAAACCCAAGAAAAACACATACAAAGAAGCTGTCTAATCATGCTTGCCTTTTTCGTCCTTGCATACCTAAAACTTGGCGCGATGCGTTGGGACCTCAGCACTAGTGCTCGTTCTCGCTGCTTGGTTCGATCAGAAGGCGGCTAAGAAGGAAGGAACCCACCCAAAACTTGCTCTCGCAGGCGCAGCAGGAGCGGCCCAGCAGGCCTAGAATGTGAGAAAGAGTTGTGCACAAAGTGCCACCTAAACGACCCAGGGCCAAGACCGGCCGGAGTGACGCCCTACGGCACCGAGATGCAACGACTGGTGCAGATTCTGCAGATTGCACCGGCTCACGGCAACCACATCTCGTCTCAAAGTGGTGCAAAGCGGTGCAGAGTGGTGCAGAGCCCCTGTAGACCTGCTGACTCAGATCGACACCTACATACCCGTCTTGTCCAAGACGGGCAAGAGCCATTAGTCAAAAGTGCTGCGGGCCCTTGGCCAAGACGAAAAAAGAGGGGGAAAAGGTTAAAAAAGGAAAAAGGAAGGAGCGACACTGGCAAAAGAACAAGAAGAAGAAGGGAAATTCCGTGGATGTCGAACAAATGAATAAAACGGTGGACACGACCAAGAAATAATAACAACTTACTGTAAATCAGTAAAAAATCTTTGCTGGCAGAGGATGCACAACAAGACGAGTAAGAGGTCAAGGAAAAAAGGGAAAAAGGAGAATTGGCGGGTGGGGGCCAAAGTTCTTCGGTGCATGCCCCTCACATTAGCTGCAGACGGTGCTCAGCCCCTAGGGCACAGGATACAAGATACTTACTTGCAAGTTGTCGCTAAGACGGGATAGAAAGAAGCATATTTATCACTTCCAAGGATGGAAAATACAACGTGTAACGGTTTTTGAAGATGTGATGATGTGAAGGACGTCAATTGTACCGTGACAGATCTGGCTGATGAGAGGGCAGGAGCGAGAATACGTGTAAGGACTGCTTCGTATGTATTGTCATCGTTGAGAATAGAATTGGAAAGAGGCACCGACACACGTTAAAAAGGTTAGAAGGAACGAGATGTCGACAAATGAACGGAGTTCGAGGCACGGAAAGAACGCAAGATCGAACTCGACGAAAAAGGGAAACGACGGAGGAAGAACGAAGCCGCTCTTGCTCTCATTGGCGCGTTGCAGCGGTCTTGCCTCGTCTCGTTTTCTCCGGTCGTTCGTTCTTGCCGTTCACGGCCTTCATTTCCCAGGTGGTCGGGTTGATTGCGCGAGTGTTCTTTCCCTTGCAGTTGAGTCGGACTGTCTTGCTTTTGATCCTTGACCGTCGCTCCTTCCCTAGATTTGAATGCTCTTTCCTTTTATCTCTGGGCTGTCCCATCACTTCTCCTGATCTTTCTCTCCTGTCCAAACTTCTCCATTTCTCTATCCTTTTCGACATTTTCTCGCTTCACCTCTTCATGACACGCCCCGACCCCATATCGCACACAGCAGCAACTGCCACCGTACCAGCAGACCGACGTCACTACCTATAGGATTTCACCAATTCCTTCCAACGCCAAACCCACCCCGCAGAAGGGCAAGCCGCTATTAGACGCCGCACAAGACAGGCGACTTCCAAAGCAACAAAGAAAAAGACACAAAAACCACAAAAACCACAAAAACCAAAGGGCTCCCAGACGATATCTGCTCGACATCCAGACGCTATCACTGTCTCGAGCAACTCTGGCAAAGCTGCCTGGTCCTCGTTTCACTGCTTTTACCTCGTCTACACCCACTCTCAAGCGTCCTCTTGGCGCCTGATTCTCATCTCGCCCACTCGGACCGTGTTGACTCGTCTTTCCATCTTTCGTCTATCTTTCCTCTCGCCTATTCTCTTTTTGCCTTTCCATCTCACCCTCTCAACGGGTCTGCTCATAATTACGTCGTTAGCACGGCTCGGGTCCATTGAACACTCCGCCCTGGTACTCCACCAACAGCCACAAAGAGCTCACCTTCCGCTTATCGATCGCGCTTTTTTCTTAGCTGGAACGGCAGCTTAACACCCGATCACAAGCAGACAGGTACCACCTGCCAGTGACCCGCCAAGTCAACTCGCCACCGCAGCCTGACAGAAAGAACTAAGCCCCCCTCTTCTCCGCCCGCCAACGCCCCCAGACCGTGGACTGTGAGAGGACAGACTGCCCGAGAGCCCCCTATTTGCGTTTGCGCATCATTACCTGCTGTGGCTGGTGGGATTCGCGTCGTCCTTTCTCGGCAAAGCTGGATGTAACGCTGTTCTGAAGTTCAAAGAGTTTCATCGTCCGCCCGACGGATCCTCTCTCGCTTTCTTTGCATTTTTGCACCTGCATCGAAGAAAAAGAGAGCATCCCCGCCGCCGACGACCCTGTCGCTGCTTCTTTCTTCCTGCGAAACAGTCTGCGATCGATTGATTTCTTTGCTGGCACCCCGCCATCTTGCCATTTTGTGCAGGTCGCTCGACAGATTGCATTTATCCCTTCATTTGTCTCTGTGCACGCTTGCGCGCATTCCTTCCCTCGACCTCGTTACCACCTCGAAAATGACGTCGACAATGGCACCGCTCCAGGACGACGGTCTTGCGTCAGGCACGGGCCTCACTTTTCTCAAAAATATCTCTGAGAAGCGCGTAACAAGGGGTAAGCTTCTCGTCCTCTTCTTTTGAATGTGCCATCGGTTGTTGCGCAAGCGGCTGTCACCACTCTTTCACAATCGTTCAATGCTAACCATCCCAGACGGTAACCCACCAAAACGCCGCGGACCCAAGCCAGACAGCCGGCCTGCTCTGACGCGCCGCCAGGAACTCAACCGCCAAGCACAGCGCACGCATCGCGAGCGCAAAGAGCTGTATATCAAGGCGCTCGAGGATGAGGTTTTGAGACTAAAAGAAATCTATAGCAACATTGCCCAGGACAAAGACCGCCTGGCCGATGAGAACCGTCAGCTCAAACAGATCCTCACCAACAGCGGCGCTGCTCTACCGCCGGGTGTCGGCAGCAGTATGATTGACGACACCGCCAGCAACCCGAGTGTCGGCTACTCTGCGAGCGCGTCTGGGAGCTACGGCGCCGCCCCCAGCTCTCATACGAGTGCCTTTACCCCGCCACCCATTGGCACCGCAAACAGCCAGCGCGGACTGACCTCACCGCATGGCACCGGCCAGCCGCCCCACGGCCTCGCGACAGGACACATCAGCGATCCTCGAAAGAACGCCGGCATTGACTACGAGCAAGCCGGCATCGATTTCGTCTTAACGTAGGAAACCTGTCCCCCCTTCTGTCGGTGGCTGCGGCTGCTCTACCACAAATTTCCTTCTCCTGGCTGGCTGTGGCTCCTGTGGGGCCTGGTCGTGCAAAAGCTGCTTTGTGCCATCCTTATCTTCATCATCTTTGTCCACAGTCTTGCCTTTCCTTTCTTGACTGGCATGACATGCTGGTGGCAACCCTTTCCAACCCGTTCGACAATTATCTACACGAGCAACATCTTTCCTCTTCGCACGAGCAAACATTTGCAAGGCACAACACCCCCTTAAACCTCAACGCCAGAAACAAAAAAGACAAACAGGAGGACGGCTATGTGTATGCACACCGGGATCACTTAATGGCAACATTTTAGAGATCGGGTGGCTGCGGTGATATTTTTGTCGCACGGTTTTAGAGAGGTCCGTGTGCCTTACTCTTTGTTCACAGGGATGACCAGCTACCTCTACCTCATCCTTCTACTGTCCTTCTGCCCGCACTGCAACCTGGAGGGAAATGTGGTACAGCAGACGATGCACCACCGAGAAACGTCAAATTGATAGATTCGACGACAGTATGGCTAACATTGAGTTTTTACAACCGCTCAAAGGCTCGAAAAAACCTTGTATGGATCATCTTCCGTGGTTGCTCGAACGCGTGTCGAAGCCGGTGGTGAACCCTGTGGCCATGCTCTGATGGCGACGTGCCCACCAGAGCCGTTCCCGGAGTTGACGTCCGAGATCCCCTTTGGCTACACCAATGTCAAGGGAGCCGAGATTGGGTCTGGCCAGCGGACGTGGGAGCTTTCCAAAGGAGACTTGAACACACTGCTGGCGCTCAGCTCAAAGCTCAACCTTGATGGCGAGATCACGCCCGTCATGGCCTGGGGTATGGTCTTGGCCCACCCTCGCCTGGCCGAGCTCACCGAGAAGGACTTCCAGCGCCTCACTGAGGAACTGGGTGGTAAAGTCCGCTGCTACGGGTAAGTCGTCATTTTTCTTGACCTTTTGATTGTCGTTCCACCGCTAACAACCCAGCTTCGGTGCCGTGATGGAGGAATTTGAGGTCCGTGATGCGATGGAGAACGTCATGTCTACGAAGCCGGACACGTTTGTGGCAGACAACAAGTATGGTTACGCCATGGCTTACTAGAGTGGTCTTGAGCCACCGCTTGGCTTCTAGTCAGTGGGTGCTTCCGTTCTACGTTTGATTTGATTTTTTTTGATTTTGATTTTATTGCTTTCACGCTTCATGTTTTGATGGATTTGATTTCTGTTCTGGATACCAATGGTGGCGATATGGGACTGGATGTCCATGTGGACAAGGTCGTACGGTGATTTCGGGGAATGTTTTCTTGGGGTATTTTCTTTAAATACGCTGCCCAACTGGGTCAATGCACCACCTGGTGCCTTCTTGTTTTTCTCGTTTGATGCAAAATTGATCTTTTGTCCACGAAGACGCCATCCACCACCCATATCAACACATCACTCTGCACCTGGCACGTCCCCCTTGCTGAGACCGTCTGTGCCACCCAGTGCTGTCATGCCCGGACCATAGACAAGGTGTTCGTAGTTGGGGAAGATTTGGATAGGACGTTGGATGAAGTTGTCCCCGTCAGCTAATTACACATGTTAGCGGAGCTCTGGCGTATTGCGATATTGTGCTTATAAAAGGAACTCACGAATCAGCTTCTTCAAAAAGTCTGGGTTTGTCTGAAAGGCCAGGAAGTCATCCCAAGTCCGCACTGTGATCTCACCACACGCATCAAAGGGCAAGATGGTCCAGCCACTGGGTGCCATGGCATCGTGGGCACTTGTCTTGTGGAGCTGTGCATACCGCAGCACATGCTTTGTAAAGGCCGCAGGTGCACTGCTGACCGTCAAGTCGGCATGTGCCGAGGACCACCAGGTGTGGAACTTGGCCTCTGACACATCAGGACGACGTTTGAAGAAGCACAGGAGGCGGAGGGTTGGCTGGATATTGAGGGAAAACGACAGTCCATATGGATCGAGGTTTGGCAGAGTGAATTCGTGGTGCTGGCCGGTGTGGACATCGGTCATCTCAGCCTTGGGCGGCGGGGTTGGGACGAGATCACGGTGTGCGTTGGTCATGATGGTATTGATGGTGTGTGCATTACATGAACGATCCAGTTTCATCCAGTTTGCCTACCCTTGATTAAATTTGAAGTTCAAGTAGGAAAATGGCATTGCATTCATTTTCATACAGGACCTTACCATGTGGCTTTTTTTTCTTTTTTTTTCTTGGATATCTGATGGCATGGGAGCGAACTTTCCAGGATAACAAAGACCCGTGAGGATCTGGGATGCCGTTCGTTTTTCGGCCATGCATTTCTGATATGACATGAAAATTGTTACAGGATGATCGTGTTTGTTTTCTAAGCTGACTTTATTTGTCGTGCATTATTCAAGCGACCAGCCTCCACGCATTTAGATCCCAACCACAGGATGATCTCATCCGGACATATTCTCCGTTGATTTGGCGTGACTCCGCCAAGACCAGCAGGTCAACCAACGCTAATTTGCAGAGTCACGACCTGGATTGGGGGAGCACGCTGCACTTGGCGGCACTAGTTCGACTAATACGGTGCTTGTTTCGTCTTCTCCTGCTCTTGATTTTGGTTTTGATTTTTGGAAAGTCGGTACTAAAAAACAACAATATCTGGTGCTTGAAAAAGGATAATGATGCGCGGCCTGAGCTCACTGGATAAGAAGCCTGACTTCTTCCTCGTATTTCCCCAGAATTTCAAAGTGTCTTAAACCAAGGACTTGGGCTCAACTTGACAGCTGTGGATCTTACTCGCTGTTGACGTCTGAATTTAGTGTCACTACGACCTACTGGCACTACAGCTGCAGCATTCTCTCTCGGACCATAAACAACATGTCTGCCTTAAACGACACCACCATGAGGACCACATCGGACCAAAAGAACCAAGATGCCAACGCCATTGACCGGATCGAACGAGTCAGTGTTGAGTATCCTGGTATCATGAAGGCCGAGAAAGATGGCAACGACGATGCAGCTTCCGTTGCCGAGTCTGCCACTGGCCGCCACTTGCCTGCTGGCTACTACTGGTCTCCCAACTTTATTGGCACTTGGGCGGTAAGTGATTATCTGCTTTGACTTGAGAAAATGTCGGCTACGACACAGAATTATTAACAAACAAAGTCCATGGCGATTGCACAATGCTGCATCTACATATACGGTCTTGGCGGTGCTGCTCTTCTGTACACCGTCATCAACCCTGACATCGGTAGGAGATCTTGAGCTTTTATCTTTGCCTATCTGCAAAACACTAACGAGACAAAAAAGGCCCAAGTTCACTGATTTCTTGGTTTTCCATCGGCAGGACGACCTCCCAGGCTGTTGGCTTTATTTTTGTTTGGCCGTCTGAGTGACATTTTCGGACGCCGTTACATCTTCATCGCCGGCGATGTTCTTGCTGTTATCGGCTGCATCATCTCCGCCACAAGCACCACCGTTGCTCAACTCTGTGTTGGATCCGTAATGATGGGCTTTGGCGAGGCTGTCATGAATTCGTTCGTGGTAGCCCTCGCAGAGCTGGTCAAAAACAAGCACCGTCCCTACATTATTTCATCCATTTATCTCTTTGCGGCCCCATTTACGACATTCTCTCCTCTGATTGGTATGTTTGCACGTTCTCCCGTCTAGTCTTCTCCTTGCTTTGATATAATGATGCGTTTGCCTCAATTTTCACTAACACATCTCAGCCACCACGATGATCTCTCACGGCATGACGTGGCGATGGGTTTTCTGGGTGTCCACTATTGGATGTGGTGTGGCCCTCGTCCTCCTAATTCTCTGTTACCACCCGCCCCATTACGATCAGCTGCACTCTTCCGGTAGACACACAATATCTAAGCAGCTTCATGAGCTGGACTACGTCGGCATCTTTCTCTTCGTGGCAGGATTAACACTGCTTCTCCTGCCCATCAGCTGGGGTGGTACTCTCTATCCATGGAAGAGCGCTGCCACTATCACCACGCTTATCATTGGGGTTGTTCTCTTGGTGGCCCTCGGTCTATGGGAGGCCTATAAGAAACAGCCCATCCCACTTATGCCTATCAGTTTCTTCCGCAACATTGGCTTCATGTCGATCGTCCTCGTTGCATCCTCTGGAGCCTGCGTGTACTACCCGGCCACACTTCTCTGGCCACAGCAGGTGGCTAAGCAGTACGGAATTACGGGTCAGCATGCTGGATGGCTGGCTTGCACCGTTGGTGGCGCCACATCAGCTGGCACCTCTGGTGGTGGCCTTGCTATCTGGCTGGTTGGAGGCAAAAGCCGCGGCCTGCTCATCTTCTTGTCTCTGGTCATGGTATCCCTAATTGCGGCACTTGCAGCCCAGGGTCTCGATGGCCTGCTCCTGGGGACTGTTCTCACGTCAGTTGGGCCGGTTTTCAGTGGTCTTATCGAGTCCATCTCTTTGGGATTAGCTCCCCTCTTTTGTCCTCCACAAGATCTCGGTCTTGCTGCGGGAATGCTCGGTACCATTCGGTCTGCAGTTGCAAGTATTGCCAGTACGTTTCTTCCTATAAAAACTGATTTGTCTGTACTGCCCATATGATTTAATCTGACCTAATGCAGCCGCCATATACACGAGCGTGTATCAAACACGTCTTTTGACTACTATCCCCCTCTACGTTACTCCTGCGGCTGAGAAGGCTGGCTTCCCGGCGTCGAATATTACTGCCCTGATCTCCGCTGCTGCTGCTGGAACCTATGCAAAACTTCCTGGCATTACACCCGATGTTGTGGCTGCAGTCAAAGAGGCCCTTCCCAATGCATATGTAGCGTCGTTCCGGACTGTCTACCTCACATCCATTGCTTTCGGTGGCCTGTCCATCATTGGCGCCGTCATGACGTCTAGTGCAAAGACTCTTCTGAACGACAAGGTGTCTCGCAAGCTTCAGGGAAAGACACCCCATTTGACACGGACAGCCGAGCCTGCTGTCTAAATTTTGTACGAGTGCCTTCTCGTCTTTTTATCAGATGGCAATCTATACTTATTTTTACATTTTGCCAAACACAATCCAAGTAGCCTAGACAGTTTAATCGTGCCACGCCAGGGCAGGTGCGAGAAACTCGCCCCGGAAGAAGTGGGGCGTGGCACGATTAATACTACTTACTCACCATTGAGACTACAGACAAGTGTATCTATTCATGTGGATATCTTTAAGAATGTAGGTTGGCAGTTGTGACATTCTCAATTAGGATTCAAACGACCTGTATACATATACTAACTTTGTGTCTGGCCAGCAAGCCAAGGAAGCCGCACTTGGCACTAAAAAAAAGTGAAAAAAGAAAAAAAAGAAGAAAGAAAGAGAAAATAAAAGCCCCCCCAAAAAAGCAAAGAGCATTATCTCATAATCAACGATGATATCTGTAAATGATACTCGTATTCTAGTACGGGTAATCTGATTTACCCCAATCGTTCTATCTACGGCCTTCATACAAGTAATTGACAGTTCCATGACCAGACTAAGTGCGTCCTCTCCACCCCGCCACCCATCTATTCTTGGTTCATCAGTACAATCTTGATACCCTTGCGGGCAATTTGAGCTGCAAGCGCATCCAGGATCTTAGTCAACGGGTACGTGGACGTGATCAGAGGTGCAATGTCGATCTTTCCTCTTGCCAAGAGGTCAATGGCGTCCTCAAATGTGCCCGGGCCGTAGCGGACAGTTCCTGTTTAGATTCCTGTGTTAGTATAAGGAGATAGATAGTTGCTACCCTTACAACCTTTCTGACTCACCTTTGATACTGATGGATTTCGCTGCCATCAAGCCCATTGGCATGAGCGTAATATGTTTTCCAAAACCAGCTTGTAAGTCTGTGGGTGCTATGATTAGTCGCTACCATTGAAATCCACCAGAACAAGTACAGTCCCGTCAATACCACTTACATGTACCGTGGGGCTTGGTAATGATAACCGCCATTTGCATACATACTTCAGCACCAGTTGCGTCAATGGCAACATCGACACCGTATGGCAGCTTCTGCTCGTCAAGAACAACCTTGACAAATTCGTTCGCAAACTGGAACGAGTCTTTCCCGCCATATTCCCGGGGAACAACATAAGCCTCGTCTGCACAATACGATTTTGCAAAGTCAACACGCGAAGGCTCGATATCAAAGGCGATAATTTTTGCGACGCCGTAGGACTTGGCCACCGCCATGGTAATGAGTCCCAGAGGGCCACATCCACTGACAATTTGAATTCTGTTAGTGGAGTCAAACACAAAGGGAGTAAGGCAGAGGGTAATCGTACAAAACAGCCAAAGTCTGGTGAGCACGGATACCGGCCTGACGGGCAACCTGCACCGAAATGGCCACTGGTTGGACGCATCCAGCCACCTCCCACGAGATGTGGCCAGGCATCGGGACAGCCATATCAGGCTCACAAGCAAACCACATGCTCATGGTGCCGTCTGTGCCATCGTTTCCAGCATAGCGGATGTTGGCACACACGTGAGAGTTGCCTTTACGGCAAAACTCGCAACTGTCTACCGTCAGCGCTGGAAAGTAACAAAATGATATATTATATGGGTAAAATGTACACCTACTTCTTGCAAAGAAAACCGGGCTCTATGGCCACCTTCTGGCCAACATGGCGTGTCTTGACATTGGCACCGACTTGCGTGATCTGGCCAGCCGACTCGTGGCCCAGGACCATGCCGTGAGAAGCATCTGGGTTGTTATAGTGGTAGATGTCAGAGCCACAGATGCCTGTGCTCATGACCTTGACGAGCACCTGATCATCGTTGATAGTTGGCAGTGGCCTTTCTTGCAATTCGACAGTCTTTACTGCCTTGAGAATGGCACACCGGTTGACACCTTTTATCTCTTCAAAGAAGGTCATGTTTGCTTGGAGATCTGTTGTGGATGATGTGGAATTTGAATTTCGTGAGAGTTCTTTTTCGTTTGATTTTCATTACTCAAGATTCTAACACGCGGCAACAATTGTATCCTTAATCTGATCCTTTTAAGCAGACTTACATACCCTGGGTAGTTTGAAAAGCTTTGATGCCGTTTACAGTCACTTACATGCTGCTCCGCAAAACGTGACCGGGTATCAATAGGCCGGCGCTAATTCTTGGCGTGAATCTGCGACGAATCTACTACAGCAGGCGACAGCATTTGGCGTGACTCTGCACAGCATTCCTTTAGAGTATTCTAATTTTTTTGGAGGAAACTGAAATTTCAGACAAATGTTCGTGAAGACGCCTCAGAGTATTGTGCGGAGAAGCAAATCTCGTGACTCACGGCTATGGGGTACTGGGGTACTGCGGCATTTCTTATCCTGGCTTTCTCCGTTGCAACCTCATGCTGAGCTATGAAGTATAGACTACGTCTTTTACTGTTTCTTCCAGTGTTGAGTATGCCAGCAACGAAGGCACAGTTCAAGAGATAATAATTAATAAAATGCTGTTCATGTACTGAACTCGAGTTTTGCCCACACCTATTATCTTCGACCTCGACAAATCGACAGTTAGAATTAAACATATCACCACCATCGAAAACAGCAAGCTGAAAAGTAGCAGCAATGAGTTCCACCGGACCCCTTTCACAAAACAATTCAACGCCACTCAGACAATCCCTCCAAGCATCTCGTGAAGGTGGTAGTCCAGCCGTTGGGTCATGGCTAACTTTACCTGGCTTCACCCTGGCGAGGACTATTGCCACAACTGGACCTGATGTAAGTGCAATACTTGTTATCCTTATCGTTTGTTTTGCCACAATCAGTATTCTAACCCTCCTTCAGTGGGTGCTGGTAGACTGTGAACATGGAAACATCGACGATGCAGCCATGTATCATTCTGTTGCAGCAATTGCAGCAGCAGGTGCCTCTCCCATTGTTCGTGTGCCCTGCGCAGAGTCTTGGTTGATCAAGCGTGCCCTCGACAGCGGTGCTCACGGTATCATGGTGCCCATGGTCGAGACAAAGGTGTGTTCAGCTACTTTGGCTTCAGTCGAATTTTGACTGACTTTTTGATTTTGACATAGGAACAAGCTGAGCTTGTTGCCCGTGCGAGTCACTACACGTCGACCGAGTATTCAGACGGCGTCCGTGGCTGTGGTGGTGCCTTTGCACCGGCGAACCTGGGTCTTGGAGCCGCTGCCTACCACCGGCAAGCCAATGATTTGATTTTTGTCATTGTCCAGATTGAGTCTCAGCTGGGGGTGACCAATGCAGCGGATATTGCCTCTGTGCCGGGCATCGATGGCTTGTTTATCGGACCGGCTGACCTTGCAAGCTCAATGGGATATTTCCCGTACGACTTTGCTTCCATTCCAGCAGTTCTTGATGCTGCGGAAAATGTCAGAGTGGCAGCTAAAAAAGCCGGTAAGGCAGCTGGCCACTTTTGTATGAATGCTGCTGATGTCTTGAAGAAAGCAGAGGCTGGTTGGGACTTTATGAACTGCGGTGCAGACATTGTGGCATTGGGCACATGGATGGGGAAAGAGATTGCACAAGTGAGGGCGTCAGCTCTGAACAGCAAAGATAAATGAAAAATAGAATAGGCTTTATGATTGCCCGCTATGCAAATAGTGGTACACAATTATTTACACACATCTTTGATAGAGGACTACAGTCATCACCCAATTCACGTGCATTCAAGTCGTATGAATCAGGACTGGGGACGATGTTGACGACACCGTCAAGGAAGGGAAACTCGTCAACTGCTTTCTGCGTCAAGGCCAAGTTTCGAAGGTCGTGCAAATGTCTTATGAAATTTGGGGCCAGTGTCCAGTGACCATCCGTAGACCGCTCTAAACACTCATGTACCGGTTTGGACCATGCACGGATAGCATACGTCTCGTGAAGCATGGTCCTGAAGCGAGGGTACTGGCTTGGTGGCAGTTCGGTGATAATCTTGTCTCGTGCTTCTGGCCATGGAATGGGATCGATCCAAGCCGGGTACGACACGGACTGCTGTATCTGCGTGGGCCGGTAATGCGGTGGAAGAGCATCGAATGCTTCCTTGGAGCGGCACATGCGCCAGCGGATCAGGTTGAATACTACCCAAGCCGCCGTGAGCCGTTCAAGGGTTGTCTGCAAGGCTGGCATTCCCATCGTGACAAAGTCCACTAGCATGTTGGACAGAGAGAAGCCGTGCTGATTACCGGTAGATAGGGTCTGAGATGCGGATAGAGGCCCCGGAGAGCCAGCTTCCTTGTCCATTGTCGGTGGGAAACATTTATCGGGTGTAGAAGCCGCATCGACCAAGGCAGAGACAGCTGGTGCTGCAGCCTTAAGCTCGGGTATGCTTAGGAGACCCTGTTTTGCGAGGTGTTGAGAGAGTGTGTCGAGCTCACTGACCATGGTGTCGAATAGGCAAGTAGGCGGGGTATGGCTCGGAAGCTGCGTCCAAATGGGGCCATCACGAGTGGTTGAAAACCACGTGGGCCATAGGAAAGGTACTGTGAGTGCCATGCTGTCCATAACTCTAATGTCATCGGAGCTTTCACGAGGGTCCGATGTGGCCGGCTGCAGTGTCAGAGCGGCCTCTGTATCTTGTATATCTGGCTGTGGTGATGCCAGAAGCCGAGACCCTATCAAGTTGGAGCCCCCCTCGACATGGGTTGGACTCACGATGCTAGCAACAGAGGACACGATCCCCCGTAGATGCTCGCATCTTGCTTCAAGATCAGCCACGCGCTGCCGGAGCTGTTCATTCTCCACTTCGAGGCTATCAATGTGGTTCTTGACGCGGACTCTACGTGAAATGTTAGCCTAGATGACTGGCTACCATTGTGGCCTTGTGCCCCAAAATTTCCAATAACGTACCGTCTATTGCGTTGCCGTATCTTGTCCTCCCTGCGTCTATGCTCGATTCTTTCCTCCAGCGACTTGCCTCGTGTGCGTCCACCGAGAGAAGGGCGTTCCATGGTGTGTGACTCTGCCAAGGTGACGCCTCAAAGAAATAAAATTGGGATCACGTCGGCAGATGCAATGCAGGTGAAGAGTCACGGTGTGTATGATTAAATATGTGCACGGAGGCGTACGTATCTACGGTATTTCTACGTGCCTCCGCATCCAAGATACAGCATCGGATGTTGTTATCCCTGAACGACAAATCCGGGGTAAGTGCCGTGAGTCTGGGGTGCGTCGCGCTAAGATAACATACGGTGATCTCCTCACTTTGATAAGGATCAGGCTAACTGAAAGCTGCATTTTGGGAGGTCACAGGAAGTGCACGTATCGATAAAGGTGTGCACAAAATTGATGCGGGGATGAGAGGCACTGGGGTCACGGTCCAAAATCGTGCAATAAGGCGGATTTTGTGGCTGGAATACGGCTGCGCGTTGGCAATTAAGATTCCGCGAGAGAAGCTTGAAATATGCCTGAAAGAAAGGAGCAAAAAGGTGTCACTGGATCGCCGAGTTTAGTGAAACAATTTTGGCCTTCTTACCAGCACTGCTACGTTTGTGACTGTGACTGTGCCGCTCGCAATGGTGACTCTTTTACACTTCTTTTGATGATCAATAAACAACTGTCCCTGCGAGAAGTAAGATGCGGACGATCAGGCACAGGATTTATCAAAGTCCTCAACCACTCACCGGCCGATGGCAAAAGAGAACCAACAGCGAGGTTGGCGGCGCAAGGTACTTTATGTAGTTGTTTTATTACAGTGCCTTCACGCCGTTATAAGACACCTAATTTAAACATGCATTACCGCACAAAAAGACTGCACATAAAGGGGCAATCAATTTGTACGTCGTCGTATCCAACGGAGGACATAGGTCGTATTTCCCGTCTTGTCCCTGTTGCACGCATACAATGTGTCGTTGGACCCTGACTGGACCCAAGTAACGCGGTCGTTAAGGCTCTGGAAAGGGGCATCGAAACTTAATGGGACTGGCTATTACGTCGTACTTCGTACATCGATCCTGCTCTCTCGGTAAATATCGTAAATGGACAGACCATGTCTGACTGACTTTCCTCTGACAATAGCACCGCCAGATTGGAAAAAGAAACTACAAGATGTTGAACGCTACGATGCATCTGGCGATGCAAAAAGTGCGAATTTACGGGGAAGGGAACACAAATTGGGGGGAAAGGCAGCTGCCGTCGCGTGAGGAAGACAAACAATGTCGTGACATTGTGGGAAAGTCAGCCGCAAGCCCGCGCCTAGTGCATTGTGTCTTCACGAAAAGGGGTGGGGCTGTCTTGGCGAAATGAGACCTGCACCTCGCCCACTGGGACACTGTTCTCACTGTTTGCTCACTGTTTGCCCGCTGCAACTTTCTGCGCCGTCGCAGTGCTGCCCCTTTTGGTTGCTTTTGTGACTTTGCTTTTTGTGTTTTTCTCTTCTTTTCTCCCCCCCCTTAGAAAAGCGGGCCCTAGGATGCCGCCACGTCGAAAACAGCCTGATGGGAATGGATGGAATGAGGATGGAATGCCCTGTTGGAACTTGCTCTCACACTGGCGCGCACCAAAAATCTTCAAAAATCAAAATACGACACTACTCAGTACTGTACACAGGACACATATGGGAGCTGGAAAGTGGCGCCGCCTTTTCCGTGAGCCGTCGGCGGAAGATGCCCAGCTGCTCAAAATGGCGCGAAATACGACAAAATACGACAATCTGCGTCAAACGCGGTCTCGTGGGTTCTCGTGGGTTCTGTCGGGAGGCTTCTCTCGAGTTTTCCTCAACTTTCTCCTGAGCCATTACGAGTACTTCGTGTCCACGTCAATTTATGCCTTGTTTCTACTTTATTCTGTACCACATGTATGTCGCTCGTATGTCTACGTCGTAGTGTCTTGCCGTTTGCGAAATCTTCTCTTGCAATTTTTTTGGATTTGCGTCAGATGGCGCCTTCTCTCCTTTTTTTCTGGGGCTCAAAAAAGTGCAGAAATGCAGACACGAGGGCCCGTGCTGGGCCCTGCAGGCACCTCTTAGCTCCTCCCAGCTCCTCCCAGCTCCTCCCAACTCCTCCTTAGTCCTTCTTTGGCCGTTCTTGGTGCCTTTCTTGGACTCTTGGTCCCTGTCGGTCCCTGCTGAACGTGGCTATTTTAAAATTAAACCCAAATACGAGAAGGAAGCGGCGCCCGCCAAGGCCAAAACGGCGGCCTGGCACCGCTAACTAGCGCTGGGGGAAATAAGCATAACCGTATTTTCTCTGTGGCTCCACGGAGTATTGTTTACTATTGAGAGTAGTATTGCTGGCCATGCAGCAGAAAGTACGGAGTATGTAATGTGGGCAGCGCCCAGCAAAATGCGAAGGGACGGCGTTGCTTGCCCTCCGCTGTCTATTGCTCTCTTCTTCTCTTCACGGTGCTTGTTTGGCACTGCTTTTGACATTCTTGACGTTCTTCTCGTACCTGGTGTGTTTTTGTTCTGCAACCTACCTCGAGCCTCCTCGACGGCATCGACGGCATCAACCCCGGCCCATAACTTTGATTTTCTCGACGCATCGCTAACACGACAAAGGCCGGATTTGCGCATTTTCGGGGAAGGTTTCCTCCCAGTCACTCGTTTAACACTGCACAAATCTCGACACGCCTCGTACAGATGAACTCCTACGCCATGGACGAGGGCTTGCGGCCCAGCGAGTTCGGCAGCACCGACCAAATCGGCACGGCATACGGCGGAAGCACCGACAAGCTGCACAGTGTCCTCCATGGATCAGTAGCAGGAGGCGGCGCAGTGTCACCCCTGAGTGAGAAGGTGGCCCGGAAGAGCAGGAAGCCGATGTGGTTTATCATTGGCGGTGTCTTTACCGTGCTTGCCGTGGCCGGTGTTGTTGTCGGCGTTCTGGTCGCCAAGAACATCATCCACACCGGCTCGACCAACCGAGCCAACCTCAACGACTCCCCAGCTGCTGCGTCTGCAGCTGCATCCAGTAGCAGCGTGGCCGCTAGTGCAGGCCAGGCACAAGCAACCACAGCAACGTCCAAGACAACGGCAAAGGCCACCGGCACCAAGACATCGACCAAGGCCTCGGCAACTGCTACGGCCGGCGCCTGCTCGACCAAGAAGGACATCCCCGCTTCCGTGCAGGGGACCTTCAACGACCCGACGACATGGCTCGACATGACCGACTTCAACTGCACGTACACGTCCCAGACGGTCGGCAACCTGTCTCTTGTCGGCCTCAACTCGACCTGGGACGACTCCAAGCAGGCCAACCCCAACGTCCCCGCCCTCAACAAGGCTTGGGACTACTCCGCGAACCCGATCCGTGCTGTGAATCTTGGCGGCTGGTTCTCTCTCGAGCCCTTCATCACGCCTTCTCTTTTCAACTACCCCTCCAGCGCTGGTGTCGCCGACGAGTACACGTTGTGTGCGCACCTCGGCCCCAAGCAAGCTGCCGCCACCCTCGAGAACCACTACGCCACCTTCATCACGGAGCAGGACTTTATCGACATTGCAGCGGCCGGTCTGTCCCACGTCCGCATCCCGTACTCGTATTGGGCCGTGACGACCTACTCGGGCGACCCGTACGTCCTCGGCATCTCGTGGCGCTACCTGCTGCGTGCTATTGAGTGGGCGCGTAAGCACGGTCTCCGTGTAAACCTTGACCTGCACGCTGTCCCTGGCAGCCAGAACGGCTGGAATCACAGTGGCCGTTCCGGCATCATCGACTGGATTATCGGCCCCGACGGCAGCACCAACGCCCAGCGCTCGCTCGACATCCACGACCAGCTCTCCAAGTTCTTCGCCCAGGACCGCTACAAAAACGTCATTGCCTTCTACGGCCTCGTCAACGAACCCGGCATCACCATCCCGCAGAGCTCGCTGTCCGACTGGACTGCCAAGGCCATCAAGATTGTCAACGACAACGGTGTGGCCGCAACCCAAGTCTTCAGCGAGGCTCTGCGCGGTCTTCCTGCCTGGCAAGGCAACCTGCAGGGCTTTGGCAACGGCCTTGTCGTCGACGTCCACGAGTACACCATCTTCGACACGAACCTCATTGTCTTTGAGCACGAGAAGAAGGTCGACTTTGTCTGCTCCACCTTTGTGAGCCAGCTCTCTGCCAGCATCAACACCGCCACGGGCTTCGGCCCCACGATGGTCGGTGAGTGGTCCCAGGCCGATACGGACTGTGCCCAATGGGTCAACGGTATCGGTAACGGCGCTCGCTGGACTGGCAACTTCTCTGGCAAGGCTACACCCGCCTGCCCGACACAAAACAGCCAGTGCAGCTGTTCCATGGCCAACATGCCCGTGTCCAGCTACTCGGACGACTACAAGGAGTTCCTCCTGACCTTTGCCCAGGCTCAGATGTCTGCCTACGAGACTGGCTGGGGCTGGTTCTACTGGACCTGGAAGACAGAGAGTGCGCCGCTCTGGAGTTACCAGGCCGGTCTGCAGGGCGGCTTCATGCCTCCCGTAGCCTACAAGCGCTCCTTCAACTGCGGTGGCTCTGTGCCCAGTTTCGGCAGTCTGCCAGAATACTACTAGTTTGTGAGGGGGAACTGATTCATTTTCAGAAAGCGATGGCATAGAAAGACGGCGTTTTTTTTGGGCACTTTATTTACTTATTTTGGTTTTCAGGGCTGCTTCTCCCTCTTCATGAAGAGTTTTTCATTTGGTTTCATTCAAAATGGGCGTCTAATTTCTTAATTCTAATATCAAAACATTCGTAGAATCTCTTTATCGTCTGAACTGGAGTGATGGCTGTAGTTAAGTGTGAATTTATGGTTGCTAATATGAAGCGAGAGTCGGTGCTGTTTTTGCAACAAAACCCGTATAGGTTTACTCACAATTCAATTTTTTTATCTACCTTATGATAATTACATTCTTATTTTTGTTGGAAGATTAAAGCTCACATTATGTAAAGGAAGCTTTCAATCTACTGTACATTTGATTCTTTCTTTTGAAGCTAAGTTTTATTCTCATCTTGGCAAAACGAAGAGAAAAAAAAAGAAGAAAAAAAGAAGAAAAAAAGGAAAAAAAGGAAAGGGAAAAAAAGCCGATTTCAATATTCGATTTAAAATCAAATATTAAGCAAACGGAAAAGGTAACGTAAAAAAAAAAAAAAAAAAAAAGAATATAAATAACACGACGAAAATTTATTGGAACTCATCACACGATGGTTTCACCATATTCACAAACCTTCCTTTATGATGTGAATTATGGAAAGCAATTAAAAAAAAAAATCCTACACGAAGCACTGCAGATGTAGATATGCGTAAAAGCAGCATACCAGGAAAAAACATACCTCATACCAGTAGCGGTATGAAGATTGTTTGAGGAATGGCGATTGATCGGACCCGGACACCAAGAGCCCCACAATAATGCGTCCTCACTTTCTCTTTCTTGGTAGATCATTAAATAAGATCCGAATTGAAATGCATTTGTAACCAAAAGAGTGCTTTTGTTGAAGGTAGTGAGTTGGAAACAACAGCACGGAATAAACCGGTCGACTGAACCAAACTGGCTGGATATCTAGTCGACACGGCAGTTATTTCTGAAACTAGCATCATTGACCCCTCTGCCAATCATATGCACCGATTCTGCCTAGTTTTGCCCACCAATTGTCGTGGGCTTTAGTTGCTTGGGTGCCAAGGCATTTGAGCGTATCTGAGCAGAACTATGAGGTAACTTTGAACGTGAACGTGAGCTTAATTAATAAATCGGCGTTTATATCGGAATTTTCACTGGAAAACAGGAAACGTATTTCCAAAATTAATGGTTTTATTTCTATATTATATCTTCCCTGGTACAGATGGTTTTGAAAATAAATTTGGAGATATTATTTGTCAGCGATGGGACCTTCGGATATGAACATCACATACTACCAAGTTTCTTTGTCACGGTGACATATTACAACGAACAGCAGAGCAATGCATATATTGCAAAATACTTAACTACTGCTATTCTACTCCCTTGCTTCTATACTGACCACCCTCTCCACTAACAGCCTACTCAAACAGCTTGTTAAGGTACTTGCCTAACTTCGACGACTCGCGGGGAACAAACATCTCCTCATACTGGTCAATCTCCTCCTTTAAACCACCGAGGCTAAGATCGGCCTGGCCAGGAGGAACATATGTCGACTTTCTCACCACCTTCCAAACAACGGCAAGAATAATGAAGAAGAAAATCATGCCGTAGTCCAGGAAGAACCACATGGTCGACCAGCCACCAGAAAGGAACAGACTGTAGCCACCGGCCAGCAGCATGAATGTCAGGCCACCCATGGCAAAGTACGACGTGTAAGGCTGGAAGCGACCACGGTAAGCAAGAGTGCTGCGGTCGATGTTCTGCTTCTTCAGAGCAGAGTAAAAGTGGCGATAGGTGATGGCCGTGCAAAGGTAGTTGATGATCTGGCAGCAAGTGACGAGATCAACCAGATAGGTGAGCACATCGGCCGACGAGTTATTGACCTGCAAGAAAGCCAACAGGCAGAACGCAAGCGACAGGGCAAGGGCATAGATGGGCACACCAGCCTTTGTGCAGTGGCCAAAGAAGCGAGGCGCATGGCCTTCGAGGGCCATACCGTACAAAGTGCGGGTAGCGGAGAACAGAAGGCCATTGCCAGCAGAGAAGACGGATGTCATGATGAGAGCATTGACGAGATGGGGCAGGAAGGGGATGTGCATACGCTGCATGGCGATGACGTAAGGGGAAGCAGCACCCGTGCCAGAGCCGTCGGCCGTGCCGCCGAGGATGGCGGAGAGGGTGGGGTCGTTGTAAGGAATGACAATGCCCATGCAGAGGGCTGAGCCGACAAAGAAAAGAAGGATACGGTAAATGAAGGAGCGGAAAGCAGGAGGCAAAACCTTGCGGGGTGTCTCGGCCTCACTAGCCACCATGGAGATGTACTCGGGGCCACAGATACTGAAACTGGCCTGGTAGATGCAGGAAATGATGCCGCAAAGACGGCCGACATTGCCGGGCTCAAGGTAGGCAACAAATGCACCTGGGTCCTTCCAGTAACGGAAACCGTAGCGGTCGTGGATGGGGTTGCCACCAAGCATGGTGATGAAGGTGAACAAAAAGAGACCAAGCATCAAGACGACCTTGAAAATAGAAAGGTAGAACTCCGCGATGCCAAAGTAGCGCACGGACACCACGTTGAGAAGGCCGTAGAGGACGATTAGGGCAACGACGATGGCTTCAACAGGTACTTTGTCGGTCCAGAACGTGAGCATAATCTGGAAGGCGACGATTTCGAAGGGAACTAATTATTTGTTAGTTGTTAGAATGGGCGGTAGTATGGAAGGTCCGACACTTTAAAAGGACACTTTACTTACCCAGGAAAGCCATGTTCAAGAAGAAGTTCCAAGCCTTGCTGTTG
The DNA here is from genome assembly GCA_016097105.2 of Sporothrix variecibatus. NCBI lineage: Eukaryota > Fungi > Ascomycota > Sordariomycetes > Ophiostomatales > Ophiostomataceae > Sporothrix > Sporothrix variecibatus. Next base: position 4,014,943 of record JADMNI010000005.1, read on the forward strand.
TTAATATGTGTCGATTCTTTCTCCAGACTCATTGTTGACTTACCATGCCAAAACCAAGTGCACCATCCACCCACTCGCTGCCGAAGCGAACAAATGGCGACGGAACGGGCACATAAGTCACCATTTCGGCAAAGCACTCGTTTACGGCCCACATGACGGAGCCCCAGAGAAGGAAGGCGATGAACAAGCCTGCAGGACCGCCTTTGGGCAGGGCAGCACCCATCTGGACGTACAAGGCTGTGAAGTCAGCACCGTGGTCAAGTCCAGCTCAGAAGAAACACAAGAGACTGCAAGAGCTAAAATGACTTACACGTTCCAATGGCACCGCCAATGGCAAAAAGCTGCACTTCCTTTCCACGGAGGTTGCGGTGTAGTGACTGGGAGCCAGATGTGATGGGGGTGGCCGAGCCCTCATCGACGTCGCTTTGAGGCTCGGGCGAGGTAGCCTTGGCTTCACGCATCGTCGACTTCTCATTCGAGGCATCCATGGCGAAGATGCAAAGGATTGGTTTGATTGATGCAGATCAAAGTGACTGAAAAAAAAATAATAGGAGACAAAAAAAACGTGGGATAATGAAGCTGCATGTGCCTGCATTATTGCAGCAAACCACTTACACATCACACCGCTGACTCGTGTATATATACAGTCATGTGTACAATATGCACGGCCCAGCGTCTTATCATGTACTCCGTACAGACAAACAAGGTTTCTCGTCGCCCTGAAAGTACGGATTGGATGGGACGCAGATAGGGCAGCCAGCAGATATCGATCCTATGAATTGGTGATAAGAGCTACCGGCCGGCCCCTGTTTTACAGCGGATTTAGTGCCGAATGCCATATCTACGATATCTTCCATATCTGGAGGGCAGGGGAAGGGGAGGTGCATATCTCTGGTACGCTCCACGTAAGAGATTAGGGCGTCGGCAGCCCCGCTACCGTCCGCTTATCGACACTTGCGGAGGCCCCGCCCGTGGCACCTACAGCGAGGCTTGTATTTCAAGATCTTGATTTTGAGATTTAAACGAACAGCATCTATATCTGATATCACGATTGCATTGTGTCGTACGTATCGTATTGACTGCTTCGATATTGATAATCTTCAATTTATTTATTGTTTTAGAAAGGTCATTGTCTAGCGTGTATGCCTAATCTACTCCTTGAAATCCGGCGATGCATACTCTTCGTACCGGTAGTACGGCTGGAACTCAACAAAGAGACAGTCCTAATTCGTTAGATACGACTTCATATACTCTATGGGAGTTATCTTGTTGGCAACTTACCGGCGTGCTTGCCATACGGAAGTTGTAGGCAGCCTCCTCATCGCTGACTATCCGCTTCGGCTTACCTGCAACACTCGCAGCATCAGCCAGCATCTGCACGCGGCAGCTCCGCTCCATCAAGCAGAAAAGGAAGGCGGCCTCGTCGACAGTCTGGCCAACAGTCAATAGGCCGTGGTTGAGGAGAATGGCAGCCTTGTTCTCAGTGCCCAGACTGGCCGCAATGCGGCCTCCCTCATCAGCCTCGTTGGCAATACCACCATACTGGTCATACACTGTGTGGGCATTGTGAAAGTAGCACACATCCTGGTTCAGCATCTCCAGAGGCTTGCCAAAGGCAGAGTATGCGCGGCCGTGGATGGAGTGGGTGTGGCAGATAGCATGCACATCCGGCCGTGCGCGATGAACAGCAGAATGGATCTGGAAACCAGCCGCGTTGATGGAACCGGCCATGTTGCCACCCACAACCTCACCAGCCAGGTTGACACAAATCATGTCGCTGGCACGCATCATGCTAAAATGCACACCGAGGGGGTTGATCCAGAACTGGTCGTGGTGCTCCGGGTCGCGGACACTGATGTGACCCGAGATGCCCTCACAGTAGCCTTCACGGCCAAAGACACGAAACGCTGCGGCCATGTGCTGCAACTGCCATTTGCGCGTCTCCTCGTGTGTTGCAAAGGTAGGAACACCTGGCAGACCCTTGCCCTGATGAGCCATGGCATTTAACGGGTCAACATCGACATCTGGGGCAGATTCGGTAACCAGTTGGACGGCCTTGACAGGGGCTGTCTCAGTGATTGTTGTCGACATCGTGTAGGCTGAGTGAGTTTGGATTTTGCGTGATAGTAAAAAATCAAGTGACTTGGTACGGCCAAAAATATGGGCGATGGATAAATTGTGAGGGATCTGTGTGAATGTAAGGCCAGATGGATTTTTGAGTGAGGCTGTTGGTGATGTGATTTTTTCCACAACCAGATGAAATATCAAGATGTCGAAACGGTTCATATCTCAAATAGGCAACTGTGACATATGTTGTGCTAAAACGGGTGTTTGGGCCGGCAAAGCCATATCGCGGGGTCCGTGACTGCCACTGATTAGGACGTCGGGTTCCCCGACACCGTAGTTTCGCACCAATCTACATCGCCGCCTCACCCCTGCCAGCTTATCTCTGCCAGCGGCCTTCCACACATTTGTCTATTACTAAATACGGCTGCTTTCTGCCACTTGTCACCCACCACCAAAACCGCGTTCCTTCATTACGGTACCTGAAAAGCAAAGGAGAAAGAAAAGCAACATGGAGTCGTTTGGCATCATTTCCCGGGGTAAGTCAACGAGTCATTGGTCGACTCCCATTGGTCAGGTTCGACCAGCCTTGTGAGGCATGCCCCACTGACACACTTCCAGTAACGCAGGCTGTGGCCGACAATGTGGAGGTTGTGATCATCGGTTCATTTCTTCTGTCCATCATCTATGGCCTCTACTACGCAGTTTACGAGCCTCTTGTTCTATCACCACTGGCCAAAATCCCTGGGCCAAAGCTGTTTGCCTTGACTAAATGGCGCCTTGCCTACGAAGACTGGACCGGTGCCCGCACAACATGTCTGCGTCACCTTCACGACCAATATGGCCCAGCTGTCCGTGTCGGACCCGCCGAGGTATCGTTTTCTTCGCTGGCTGCACTGCGAACCATTTACGGTGCAGGCTCCGGCTTTGAGCGCACCACCTTCTACCGCATGTTTGATGTCTACGGTCGCCAGAATCTGTTTACCTTTGGCCCTGCCCGCCGACATGCGGAGCGCAAAAAAGCACTGGCTCATGCCTACTCCAAGACGACAGTACTGCACCCAGAGGCACTCGCAACTCCGCTGATCCAGAGAAATGTACAGAACTACCTGGCACTGATCGAAGCCCAGCGCAGTGATAACGCCAAGACGGATGGCCATGAGATTTTCCATAGTCTCCATTGGTTCAGCCTCGACAGCATCACGGGCTTTCTCTACGGTGACAAATACGGTGGCACGCATGCACTACAGCAGGGTCACCCACACCGTGACCGCGACCAGGGGCTGCTCGTTGATATTCTCGACCCGGCTCGTCGTCATCTGAGCTGGTTTGCTGTTCACCTACCTTCCTACACCAAGTGGCTATACACCAGAACCGGACTTCAAGAAAAGGTCGTCGATGCTCTCGGAATGCTGCCGATGACAAAGCCGGCTACATACACCGCCATTCGTTCCCATGCACTGGCGTCTTGGAAGTCTTTTGAAGAATATGTCAACTCTGGGAAGGTGTCTGCAGAGGGCGACGAGACAACATCTCTGTCAATCATGGGCCGCCTGTACCAGCACAACCTTACCTCAAAGGCAAAGAGTAGCAGCGCTGCAATGGATGGACTCGACATGGCATCTGAGCTAGCCGACCATCTTCTCGCCGGCATCGACACAACTAGCGATGCTGCCATGTTTGCCATCTGGGCCCTATCACGACCTGAACATGCTCGCTACCAGTCGCGTTTGCTTGCTGAAGTGGCATCGTTGTCGGGCAGCAACGGTGAGATTGACAGACAAGGCAATCCGACTGCAGATGCGTCTGATAAACTCCCGTTTCTTGATGCGGTGCTCAAGGAGACACTGCGACTATATGCACCGCTCCCAGCCACTGAACCTCGTGTGCATGCTGGCGGGAAAGATGCTCTTATCGATGGGTGGACTATCCCAGCTGGAACAGTTGTGGGTATGGACCCGTACACAATTCACCGCACCCCCGAGGTGTTCCGTGATCCGCTGGCATTCCGTCCTGAACGTTGGATTGCCGGCGAGGGACCAGAGACTGAGGAGGAAAAGGCCACAATGCGTCGCTGGTTCTGGGCGTTCTCCAGTGGCGGCCGTATGTGCATTGGCATGCAGTAAGTTCCGAGCACTATTTTCATTTAAGTTATCCGCCGAGTCATACTAACGAATAGTCTTGCCATGGCCGAGATGACAATGCTTCTTGCAGCAATCTACCGCAGGTACACCACAAGGCTGCATGCAAAGCAGGAAAACGCAAGCCCAGGCATCACCAGCCGCTTTGAAGTATTTGGTGACGAGACGATGCCGGTCGTTACTGTGAGTTGTCCTCATCTGGCATTTATCCAACCCGTGCTAATCATGGATACAGGAGCATGAATGCTGGGTTCACTTTGATCCCATCGAGGTGAAGTAGGTATATGGTGCAATGAGTTTGGAAGACACGGATAAAGTGGTAGAGTCGTTCATTAAGTTCGTATAAAAAATCATAATTGAATAATAGAGAATCAGAATCATCAAACATCGTGTTCATAGATATAGTATCAGAACAATGCAGCATAAAAGCAGTTGTCGTTTTCTAAGCTCCCGCCCTCAGAGTGCTTCTCTGACGTCTCGATATCGAGCAACAATTTCGGCGACCATGCCACGGATTTTTCGTGCTGCTGCAAATTTGACACTTAGTTTTTCAAACAGCTCTACGGCGAGCTCCAAGTCGTCAATAGCACGCGTCTGCCGCAGGACTGTGGCTAAATTGGCCGGCTGGGCCGTCGTGGCATAAATTAGTGAAAGTGACACCGTGAAGATGCCTAGGAAATTCAACCAGTTGTATGCTAGGCGCTGTTGCTGGTGCAGGCTGTAGGCGTGCCGTAATGCCATGGCAGCAGCGTTGGCCAGAATCTTCACACGATGTGCGTCCATGACTGGAAACAGTGGAGAAGGTCGATAGAGTGAGGCAAGATGTGTGTAGTAGTTAAAGTCATACCAAGTACTGCTCAGATGCGGTACGCGGCTGTCGAGATCTGGAAGGGGGAAGGGCATAGTGCGACGCCACTCAACAAGCTCTTGGTGTAGTTCTGTTAAAATTGCCTCTCGTGGCGATGGCGCCGGGACAGTCGGGGTGGCATTGGGGTCATTGCCTGCAGCTTCTGCAGCCGCCGCCGCAGCGCGACTCGCAGATGGTGAGTAGACCTTTCTTGCAATACGGCTGGCAATACGGCGGAGAGCCAGGATGTGAAGCGGGATGGACAACAGTGGTGGTTGAAGTGTGAGCGGATCGTCAAAAGAAAAGTTGTCCGTCGTTGTCGATTCAGCTTGCAGACTCGGTTCGTCCACAGCGGCAAAGGGTTCCACATCAATATCGTCATCGTGAAGTGCAAAGGGACGCCCCAATGCAATAGAAGCAACACGGTCCATCATGTAGATGCAAAAGAAGATGCGTTTGCGCTGCTCCGCAACGTCGGGCGACAACTTGTCGTACGTTGACGCAGTATGGAGGCCACACCCAAGAGCTACACGAGCGGCCATGCCGACAAGAAACCATGTGTCTGGCAGTCAGCACCCTGTCATAGGAAAACCAAGTGTTGTGAAATTGACTTACTGGGTCCCAGCTGGTTGAAGAAGGAGTATGACACCTGCAGCGTCAACACCTCAATAGCGGCCATCTCATTCATGGCCAGTGCCTCTTCTGCATACTGCAACGCCTTGTTGTAGTAGAGCATCGGTTCAGACTCGTCTGTCAGTGACACGGACGAAAACGCTGTTGATCCAATGGCCAGCACCATCCACACGCGGAAGATATCCAGCGGGGACAGAGCACCAGCTGCAGCACCAGCGGGGTCCGTCTGCATCCGAGCCAACGTGGCCATGAAAGAGGGCCTCTCCACGATAGGATACAGCGTGTTAGAGTGGGCAAAGTAAAAATCCACCAGCATGGCAACGTGCTCCTCGTCACCGACACCATCGTCACACATGGCTGGAGGCGGCCAGGCCAAATTAGCCAATGCTGCAGTGGGCTCCATAATGTCGCTGAGAAATACATCGCCGAAAAGCAGCGGGTACACCGAGATGCTGTCGCTCAAACTATTGAACACGGACGAGTTATTGAACAGGTCTGATGGTGAGTTGAAGTCCATCATGGCCGGCTCGACGCTGCCTGCATAGCCAAAGTTGTTCACGGCAGCGGTCGTGGTTGTTCCAACAGCCGAGCAGGTCACTAGTTCGCCCTCCGTGGTTTTCATTGAGGGATCGAGACGTCACTGTGGTCATCTCGTTGGTAAAGACAAAATCCGCCTTGTCGGGTGTGAGGCGGCACAAAATCATCTGCGTCAGCTTTGCAAATGCAAGACCAGACGAGGACCCCAGATGTCGCTCGGCAGTGGCCTCCAGTGTCAGCTCCTTTAGCTCCTGCGCAAATGAGGGCGTCTCGGCAGGTACTTGGCTGGACACGGCTGTAGGTGTGCGTGATGGCGGTCGCTGTTGTGTTGGGGATGGCGATGCGTATGCTTGCTTGCTGACCTGGAGTGGTGGTTGCATTTGCTGCGGGGGACGCGGCGAGGGGGAACCGGTGCCGTGCATACTGGTGTCCTGCAATGCGGTGCTAGATTCTGTCTGAGATACAGCTGCGAGGAGCGACGATATGGATGGTGAAGGTGACTGTATATTGGCGTGAGGAGATGTTGTGCTTTGTGCGGTCTGGTCGTGTGATGGCTGGCCTCTTTCAGACGCGAGCTGCTGGCGCAAGTCCGCCAATTGAGACTCAAGATTACGAACGTATCTGGATGTACACGCCCGTCAGTATCTAGTACCCACAGTCTGGTTATAATATCACAGATATCTTTGTAGTACTTACGCCAGAGGATATGATACTGTTGCCCCGCGGTTGGTGTCTTGGAAACTGCACCGCACACGTGCGGCGTGGCAGTTTTGGCATGACGGCAGGAGCCGATCGCATCGCTTCTTGCGCTTGTGGCAGCGCGCGCACGACGTTCGTGACTCGGGAGCTTGTGGAGTCGCCATGTTTGCAGTGTATTGGGAGAGTTAGACGTCTACAAAGGGCACAAAATTGTTTCTTGAAACATGCGTTGTAAACAAGAGTGTAGATATGGTTGTGGACGTCGTCACGATGCCCGGCTAGGTCCCAAGATATGATCCACTACGACACCCCCGCCTTGGGAGTCTTGGTGTTTGTTATCTGTGGACGTTGAATGGCTCATTTAGTGTATTGTTTGCGCGCTAGTGTGCCTAGAATGGCAAGCGCTATGGCTCCTATCGACTGCTAAAATACGACGCGATACCACTAAATCGAATCCCAAAATCGAGCCCCATTTCTTTTCTTTTTTTCTCTTTCCTCTCTTTCCTTCTCACATCTCCACAACTGCCACTGCCTTGACCTCGACGACCATCCGTGGATCTGGGAGCTGCTTGACGCCGATGGTTGCCCGTGCGGGAGCAACAGCACGCGTGGGGAAGACCTTGTTCCACTCCTCGTTCATGCCCGCATAGTCACGGTCCATGTCCACCACATAAACGACGGCATCAATCAGATTCTGTACACCACCCTTGCCGTCGGTGGCACCCTTGATGACGTTGTCAATGTTCTCGAGCACGGCAGCCGTCTGCACGCGGACGTCCAGTGTCTGTGTGCCATCCGCGTTCTCGGTAACTCCAGGCCACGTGCCATCAGACGGACGGACACACGCGGTGCCGGCAACGTAGATTGTGCGGTGCGGCCCTGCTGGCGAAAGGCGGGCGTTGGCGAATCTGCTGGCGCCTTCAGGGGCACTAGGGTTGACAACGTAGGCGTCTCCATTAGGGGCCATTGTGTAAGTGGTTGGCGGTGTCTGTAGTGTGGTTTATTTAGGGTTTGTTGTGACTGTTTTTGTTGCTTAATTTACTGAACACTATCTTGAGAAAAAGGACAGCTAATAAATACCACATTCTATGACATTACTTCCAAATACAGATTGATATCCTCATCATCACGTCCAGTCTGTTGTCGTGACTGGTCTCGGTGCATTTCAGGCGATGCACAGAGCAGACAGGATCACAATCGCCAGTGCCGACAGGCGTCGGACTGTCCGACAATGGCGGGTCTCCACTTTCGACTCCTCCGATAAGCATTCACTGCCGCCTTCTTTTCGTGAAAGAGGGGGCGTGTCGCCGCCAAAACAGCCCGTCGGCGACAGCCATCGGCCACTTCAGCGCATACCATTCAACAGCACTCTCAGATTACACCACACAACACCCTACCACTGCCACTTCCACTCCCGCTGCCGCTATGGACGTCAAGCACCACGTTATCAATGACTTTACCTTTACCGATGGCACTGTCCTTCCGTCAGTCACTGTTGCCTACGCCGTGCTGAACCCTACAGCAACCAAGACAGCGCTCGTGGTCACCTGTTTTCGCGGCCGCCTGCAAAACACTTGCACGTTCGCTAGCGGCGCCCTGAAAGACCACCGCGTTGTCGTCGTCGCTCTTCTTGGCAACGGCGAGTCGTCCAGTCCGTCAAACACACCCGGCTTTCCGCAGTCAACTCTTGATTACCGGGACTGTGTGCGGGCACAACATGACCTGTTGCAAAATGCACTGGGCATCACCAGCCTCGATGTCGTCGTTGGCTTCTCCATGGGCGGTCAGACCACCTACCACTGGCTGCTGATGTATCCCGAAATGGTGAAGAGCGCTGTCATTATCTGCTCGTCAGCACGCACAAGCGGCCATAATGTCCAGTTTCTGGAAGGCCCTCGGTTCGCACTTGAGAATTCAGTTGACTACGTACCAGTCGCTAAAAGAGACGTCAAAACGCCGAAAGCCACCCGCGGTATTCAGGCGTTTGGCAAAGCCTACTCAGCTTGGCTGACGAGTGCCGAGTGGTTTGACGAAGAGGGCTTCCGCTCACTTGGCTTTGACTCGCGGGTCGCCTGGGATACGGCAACAACGGGTGTCAACTACAACGGCTGGGACGCAGACGACTTGTTGGCTATGCTCGGAATGTGGCAGCGTGGCGATGTTACCAAGATCGAGGGTACTGCATCCAAGACTCTATCTGACGCTCTCAGTAACATCAAGTCTTCTGTGCTTCTGATGCCTTGTGAAACGGATCAGTACTTTAGGCCGTTTGTGTCGAAGTCCGAAGCTGAATGGATTTCCCAGGCCACGCTCAAAGTCATCCCATCGACCTGGGGCCACCTAGCAGGATCAGGGGCCAATCCGGCCGACACGAAGTGGATGGATGATCATATTGCTGCATTTTTGCTGCAGTGACACATACTATATTTAGATGGTTTTAATTTTCGTCTATATTAAGTTCAATAAATATTTTGTGGCATGAACTATTTATCTTAAGAATTTGTATAATATCAGCTTTTTTTGGAAGAAAAAAAAAGAAGAAAAAAGAAAAAAACGAAGATAAAAGTAAAAAAAGAATGGGAAAGAAAACAATTGTTATCTGTCATATTACGTCAAGATGAGTATTTATATAAAAATAACTTGCATCAAAACACTTGCTCAGAATTTGGTTTGAAGTAATGAGCCAAAATAAAAAGACTACAATCTTTAAAGATAGTACAAGCTCAAAGTTCAAAGAAGAGATATAATAGTAGTTGTATATTTCAGACTTACAACATGAAAGCTATCAGAACCAGCGCAAAATACATCGCTGTAAGAGAACTTGATCTATGCCTTCAACTTATCCCTTCCGCGCTCAAACAAGGCAGCCGCAAGAATGACCTTCTCGTCTTGGAACCGCTTTCCAATCACTTGCATCCCCACCGGCAGCTGAACGTCTGGCCTCTCTGGTGACGGGGCGAAACCACATGGCACATTCATCGCAGGGTGGCCAGTGGAGTTGAATGGGGCAGTGTTATTGGTTGTGCCAATGGCATAAGCCAACATGTCAGCCACTGATGCGTCAGGTGAGGGAAGTGGACGAGCCACGTTCGGTGCACAAGGAGTGATGAGAACGTCAACTTGTTCAAGCGCCGCATCGTAAGCAGCCCGCATGCCAAGAACCTTCCGATGTGCCTTGGCTTCAAGGCCGGCAGCCAGTCGCGAGTTGGTAACCTGCTGGCTAAGTAGAATGTTGATGGCGGCAGGTGTGTATTTATTGAGGAGAGACGTAGTCTGTAGCCCATCGTCGCCTTGAGGCAGAGGAATCTGGCCCGTGGCTGGCTTAATGTGCGGTGGTAGATAGGTGAGGTGGCCCGAGCCACGGCCTTGGAGCAACCACGTCGCCATCGATGGACGTGTAGATGCATTCCACAGGACAGCACCGTCAGCGTGCATGGGTATGGAGATATCGACAACCTCTGCACCAGCCGCCTCAAAGCACGCCCGAGCAGCTGCAAGGACAGTGTCTCGGACAGCGTCGGTGACGCCTGTCATATCAAAACCTTCCTTGAGCAAACCGACCTTCCAGGTAGTCACCTCGGCGGCATCTTGGGAACGGAAGTCGGCGAGAATGGCTGCATACGGTAGCACGTTGGCCCGTAAAGGCGACTCAGGTGACATGCGGGGGTCCAGGCCGTCATAGCCAGCAATGGTCTCCAGAACAGCAGCAATGTCTTCCAAAGATGATGCAATAGGGCCGAGGTGGTCGATCATGGCAGACATGGACGCTGCTCCCGTGTACGGAACAAGACCAAAGGTCGGCTTGAGACCATACACGCCGCAGTAGCTGGCTGGGATGCGGATTGAACCGGCTTGGTCACTACCGAGAGCAATCTCGGCTGTGGGAATAGCATCTGTCTGTGTTACGAGGCCAGGCTTCAACGTGTACTTGCCGTCGGATGGGAATATGCCTTTCATCTGGTGGGCAGCGACAAGTGTGGCAGACCCGCTGCTGCTACCGCCCGAAGTGTGTCCATACAGCCATGGATTATGAACAGGACCTGTAAAGGATGTGTATGACAGAGGAGATGCGCACCATCCCTCGCAAGTGGATGTGCCTTTAACCACTGCACCTGCAGCTAAAATCCGTGCAACGACTGTCGCGTCAATCTCGGCAGGCTGATACTGGCCGCCTTCAAACAGCTGTGGTGACAGACCGATCGTTGTCGGCAGGCCAGCCACAGAGATGTTATCCTTGACGGCGAACGTGCGGCCATTGAGCAGTCCAGGAAGCTGTGAGGGTGAAATTGTGTTTTTTATGTTGCACAGATGACTCCATGCATTCATGGGGTTGTCCTCGGAGGTTGGCACGCTGTAGCTGCGGATGCGGGCTGTTTGCTCTGGTACCAACGAAGGTGGCGTGTAGTCCGAATCTGTCCCGATCTTGTTCATCACAGCCATGAAAGACTGCAGAACAGGCTTGTACGCAGCTTTGTCTTCCGATGAGACATTGCGGATATTAAGGGCGCCGAAGAGGCCGTCAAGATCGCCATCGGACAACTCGGGTCTAGTTTGTTAGAAAGTGCGCATGCCAAGAAAAGAAACATAACTGCCACAGTTAAAAGCCAAAGGACATACACCGGCGCACCAGGAATAACGACAATAGACATTGTTGAGAAAATTTGTTGCTTGTAGTGGATTGATTGTGTGTATGGACAGCTAGCTAGGTGCAGACGTGTCGTAATATATATCGTTATCAGCGCAATCACTGCCCCCACCTCCGATCTCGCCCACTACTGCAACCTCGCTCCTCACTCTTGGCCATTAGCCAGCAAAATACGGCCGCCATCAATACACAAATTAATACCGTCAATGTACGATCCTGCCCAGCTTGCCAAATACAACACAGCGCCGGCGATGTCGTCCGCTTCTCCGGCACGTTTCGCCGGCATTTTGTCAAAGAGGTTACTGAACATGTTACCCTCGGCACCGACGGGGTTCATTTTGCTTGGCACGACTGGGCTGTTAGCGGATTGCGGTTCCCCTACAACACCTCGGAGCTTTAAACGCCGATTTGCAACTTACAGCCAGGATTGATACTGTTCACACGCACGTAGAAGCGCGAGAATTTTGCCGCAAGGAGCCGCACCAGGTGGTCAGTTGCAGCTTTGCTGGCGGCATAGCTGGTGAGGTCGACGTTTGTCGCGTTGTGCATGCTGGCGCACGAGCTTGTGATGATAATGCTGCCTCGGCCAGCACGGTGTCCCTGGCCCTCGAGCCCTTGACTTGCTGCGGCCAGCAATGGCAAGAATGCCACGGACAAAAAGTAGTGTGCGGTCGTATTCACGGCAAACGACGATGCCCAGTCGGGATGGTGAGACGACCACATGCTCGCCTGCAGCTCGGCCAAAGGCGCTTTCAACACATCGCAGGCAATGGGAGGATCGCGACGAATGCCGGCGTTGGACACAAGAAGGTCGACGCATTTCTCCCGCGAGGCCACAAAAGCAGCCATTTCTGCAATCGCCTCTTTGCTCGAAACGTCACAAGCATGACCAATGGCCGAGCCCCGTCGTCGCCAGCAAGTTTGTTCAGCTCCGCCACGCACTGGTCGATTGGTTCAGACGGAAGCGCGACCACGTATACTTTGGCGCCGTTCTTAACGAGGCCCTATGTACAAAGCATTGTCAGTCAGTTTATTATGGACTTAAAAAAACAAAAAGAACAATACCTTGCAAATCATATATCCAAGGCCGCTGCTGCCGCCAGTGACGACGGCAACGTAGCCCTTAACTCCAAAAAGGTCGTGAATAGCGAGGGACGTCATGATGATTGTGTTTGTCGTGATGCGATTTTAGGACTTTGCAACTGAGACTGGAAGATTGACAACAAGTTACGTCACTTTGGCCTGGCGGTAAATACAACAAGCCGATACTAAACGGCATGTGGGAAGTGTGCGTGTTTGTTCTCCACATTATGGCACTATCTCTTTATCGAAGCTATGTCGGAGACTCCGATATACGAACGCATACATTGTCCATGGCATCCGTAACCTTTTATGACACAAAATGGATTACGTATTGACTAATTATATACTTGTTGAAGATCTTAGTGACTTTTTGGTTGCAAATTACATCTTTACAAGAAAATTTGGAGACTGAGAGAACATTGAAAAAGTGATTCATGTTAATGAAGGAAATCTATTTATGATAGTAACAAAAAGAATTTTGAATAAGAAGAGGTATAAGGAGAGAAAAGAAAAGAAAGGAAATGTCGTCAATGGTGACGAAAAAAAAGTCTAAAATGGCGAAAGAATGAAAAGAAGAAAAAAAGAATATGTACAGAGCAATCCCTAGATACAACCCTGGAATTCACTACCGCTTCAAGCACGATGTCACCAGCTCGCTATCAGTCCATGCCAGGCCCGTTCTTGTGGGCACAACACTGAGCTCATAGGTGGACGGGTCGAATGAGCCTGCCGCCCATGCCACAGTGCCCAGGAAGACATCGCTGTTGGCATTAAGGAACTTCATCAGCTCGCAGACGTATTGCAAGCAAGACGGTGTGTTGCCACCGCCGGTCTCAGTTGTGAATGCCTGGCGGCCATTTGCCCGGAGCCAGGTGGCCAGTGGTTGGAAAGAGGAAACTGCGTTGGTGACGCAGGTAGTGTGGGTACCGGAGTAGTCGTAGTCGAGGTATTGGTGCACATCAAAAACAAGACCATGTGTGGTGTTGTCGGGTTCTTGACGTCAAGAAGGAGAGGGCCAGCAACGTCGGCCATGGCACCAGCACTGGTGTAGCTGGGGATCTGTTAGAATAATGGTAGAATAAACCGAGAGAGTGTGGAAAGGACTCACTTGCTACCCGGCAGAAGAATGGTCTGCTTCGGGGCCACCTTGCGGATGGCAGTGACGACAGTCTGGACGGTGTCGACCCAGGCAGGGGACGTCGAGGTCGTGGGGTTCGTTCATGATACCAAAAAGAATACGGCTGTTGTTGGCATACTTGGTGGCAAGCTGCGACCACAGACTGGCAAACTGCTCGCTGGACGGGCCGCCCTGGCCAATAATTTGGCCCTCCCAGCGGGCGTAGTTGTGAATGTCGATGATGCAGTGGGCGGAAGTGTTGAGGCACGACTGCACCAGTTTGTTGTACTCGCCAAAGTTGGCCGCATCAAGCTTGCCACCGGGTGTGCCGTTGACGAGATACTTCCAGCCAACAGGCAACCGAAAAATGTTGAAGCCGTCGTTCTGAACAAAGTGGCGCATCTGGCCAGCACCATCAATGCCAGAGACGTTCAAAAGTGGGGGTTCCATGGAAGAGAGTGTCTGGACGCCCTGCGTCGTGATGCCGAAATCGAAACCGGCGATGTTGGCACCGACATAGCGGACGCCGGTTGCGGTTGGCGCTGGGCAAAGCCGAAACCTGCACGGCCAAAGTGGCCACAAGAAGAGAGAGTGTCGAGAACATTGTCGAGAATGTCGAAAGTCAAGTGCAGTCTGTGCTGTTTGAGAGAATGAATGGGAGAAGACCCGGAAAAAGAATGAATGTAGGAATGCTTGGACCAGCCAGAGGGCATTCAAACGACCGTAGCAGACTGCACGACGGAAAAGGAACGACAAACGTGGATGCAAAGATGCAAACGAAAGAATCAAAGCTTCTCACAACTGTCGAAGCAGCGAGGAAGCTGGTTTTAATCCTGCCTGCTCTCCATGTGGAAGTGGCTGGCTACAGAAAAACGAGCATACGAGGCGGACAGAAAAAGAAACACCCCTGCCGCCATCCCTGTACTCGCGTACAACCCTGCGGCTGTTGGTCGTGTTCGTCAGGCGTAAAGTGGCACAGACCAGAGGATGGACAGCCACCAACGGCATACGACGTGGGGGGCCGTTTGGCAGAGCTGGTTGTGTTCCCCTGTGAAAGGGATGAAAGGACCAAAAGGAAGCAGTGCTACGGAAGCACAGCAAGGAAGCAGGACCGAAAAGGGGTGCTGTCAGGGATGCCAGGCGCCGATGCGTGTTGGGTCCCAGCGCGTTGAGGAACGCTAGCCGCATTCCCCTGCATTCGTTGGTGGAGAAGAAACGGGACGAAAAAGGGACGAAGAAGAAAAAACGCGAGTGGCCGCTGTGTCGCCTGCTAACTACTCTCGCATTGGCCCACGGTTGGCGCGTTCCTGGCCTGTAAGACGCTGGCTTTGTTTCATGTTTCAACGCTTCAGCTGCAGGGGTCGGGGGCAAAACGGGGCTGATAGGCGGAGACCACGGCCGAGAAGCGATCTGCCACAACCAGATCCATGGGAGATCCGCCCACGATCACGAATTCTTGGCACAATGGAAGAAAAGAAGGAAATCGGCATGCTACTCTGTTTCAAGTTGGGTCCTTTCATTGTCTTTGATTTCCCTCTCTCTCTCTCTCAGAGTCCTAAGACATGTGGATTTTCTCTTCTCTCACAAAAACATCCCGGCATCCATCACCACATTCACGCCGGTCATCCCTTGATTCCTTGCCAATGCCACCACTTGGTCGGCGACATCCTCGACTGTGACGAAGCGCTTCAGCTTGGTCTTTTCCAGCATATCGGCTTTTGTCCCGGCGTAAACCGTTCAGCCCATTCCGTCTCCAAAAAGACCTGGCGCCACGCTGTTGACGCGAATGTGCGGCGCAACCATTGTTGCCAGGCCTTTGACCATGTGGATCTGTGCAGCTTTCGCCGCGGAGTAGGCCTGTTGGTGAGCATGCCTCCTACAAAAAAAAAGGAAAATGACAACCTTGACGTACCAATGAACTGCCCATGCCACGCACGCCGGCCATGGATGCTGTCGTGATAAAAGCGCCATTGTGCTCGGCGAGATACGTCTCGGCCGCATGCAGAAGCCACATGTGCGACTTGACATTGGCGGTGAATGCGCGATCCCAGTCTGCGTCAAATGCGTTGTCACTCAACCGCTGCGTGTCGCGGAAGTGTGTCCAGCCACCGTTTGAAAAGATCACGTCCAATCGGCCATGGACATGGTATGCTTCGTGCACGAGTCGCTCGGCATTCGTCGCGCTTTTCGAGATTTGCACGGATCACGGCATGCTTCGGTTCGTCGACAGTTGTGGTTTTTTTCGACTTTCACATTGTTGAGATCCGCCAGTACTTTCTCTGCGCGCGACTCGTTGTTGCAGTAGTTGATTATGACGTTGTAGCCATTGCGTGCAAAGTGAACTGCAGTTGCTGCACCCAACCCTGCAGAACCAGCAGTAACAAGTGCGACTGGTTTTTGTGACGACATTATGGAATTGGTTGTTCATTGGCTTTCGAGTTTCATTTGGCTGTGATGATGGAAGCTGTCGAGTAAACAATCCGTGGAAACGGTGCGTATATTATTTGCACGTTGTGGCATACTGTGCAGTATTAGTGTCGGGGCGGCCGCCCGCCCTTATCGGACGACGTCGACAATGCAGACGGACGACCGACGCCAACACATCTCTCACGTTCGATAGTATATCGCGTCAGTTCTCATGACCATCAAGTGCGGGATGACTTGTTGATTTTTCCTATCAGTTATCAAGATAAAAGACATCGTGGTGGTTGGTAACATCTTTTGGTCAAACGTCATATCACGAGCAATTGTGCGAACTTTCCCATCATATCCTACTTAACAGAGCATCGCCTGTGTCTTGGATTTCGCCAAATCCATCCACAAACGATATCAATCATACACAATATTCATCGATCACCATGGATAAATTCGAAAGCATCAAACGCCGGTCTCCTCGGCCAATATTGGAGACAAGTGCAGAGCCATGAGCAAGCCGGTTCTGTCCTGACAGCCATTGCTGTTGTTGCTCTGAGCTACGTCTTGTACACTGTGAGTTGCATTTCATTGCCAAGGCTTCCACTGCGTGGAACAAAAACTATGGCACGCCGGAGCACACTCTAACCCAAACAGGTCATGTACGCCACAGACATCCCCTACATCAAAGGAATGCCAGAGGTTCCCGGTGCCGTACCTGTATTCGGCCATCTCCTGAAGCTCGGTGACGACCATGCGACTGTCTGTGAGAAATGGTGGCGGCAGTATGGCCATTCGGTGTTCCAGATCAAGCTTGGCAACACGCGGGCCGTTGTGGTGAACTCATTCGACGACTGCAAGAAGATGCTTCTTGGACACCAGAACGCCGTCATTGACCGGCCAAAGCTGTACACTTTCCACGGACTCATCAGCAGCACCCAAGGCTTTACCATTGGCTCGTCTCCTTGGGATGAGTCCTGCAAGCGCAAGCGCAAGGCTGCAGGCACGGCCCTCAGTCGGCCGGCGCTGCGCAACTACTACCCCATGCTGGATCTGGAGAGCTACTGTATCTTGCGCGATGTGTTCCGTGACAGCAAGAACGGTGCTATCGAGATTGATGTTCGCCCGTATATCCAGCGCTATGCCCTCAACACGACACTCACGCTCTGCTATGGTATCCGCATGGACGCAGTCTATGACACACTACTCCGCGAAATTCTGACTGTCGGATCGGCTATCTCTCTGCTGCGCAGTGCCTCGGAGAACTACCAGGACTATGTGCCTTTCCTCCGTTATTTCCCCAACAATGAGAAGAACGCGCGGTCCAAAGACCTCCGCGAGCGTCGTGACAAGTATCTCAACCACCTGCTCGACAAGGTGCGTGAGATGATCAAGCGTGGTACAGACAAGCCGTGCATTTCTGCGGCCATTCTCAAGGACGAGGAGACCAAGCTGAACGGTGTTGAGGTCTCGTCCATCTGCCTGTCGCTTGTCTCCGGTGGCTTCGAGACCATTCCTGGCACACTCACTTCCTGCATTGGTTCCTTATCGACACCCGAGGGCCAGGCTTGGCAGGACCGTGCGTACGCCGACATCAAGCGCTACTACCCGGATGTTCGCGATGCTTGGAAGAGCTGTTATGTTGAGGAGAAGATCCCCTACATCAACGCCATTATTAAAGAGGCTGGTCGGTTCTACACTGTCAGTGCCATGAGTCTACCGCGTAAGACTGTCACCGAAGTCCACTGGAACGGCGCCATCATCCCTCCCGAGACCATGATCTTGATCAACGCCCAGGCTGGCAACCACGATGTCGACCACTTTGGTCCTGATGGTGCCAATTTCAACCCGGAGCGCTGGCTGTCGAGTCTGGACCCGCCAACCGAGGCCACGGTCGACGGCGGTCTTCCTCACCTGTCTTTTGGCACGGGATCTCGCTCTTGCTCTGGCCAGTTTATCGCGAGCCGTCTGCTCTATGCTGCTCTCGTGCGTCTGCTGTCGTCGTACAAAATTGTGGCCAGTGACGAGGCGCCTCCCAACACCGACTATGTCGACTACAACGAGATCAAGACAGCCCTGGTGGCTATTCCTCGGTACTTTAAGGTGAAGCTCGTGCCGCGTGATTCTGCCGTACTGGAGCAGTGCCTTGCCGAGACGGAGGAGCGTACCAAGGCTTACTACAAGGAGGAGTAGTCGCTTCTGTGGGGTAGGGTTATTTCGTGAATTCAAAAGCAAATAAATAAATAAACCGATTTGAGATATTGCCATTCCGTGTGTCGTGCCCATCATAGAGTGAAAGAAAATATACCAAACGCTCCTGGGGAGTTTCACTTTCTGCGATGGTTGAAATGAGGAAATGTTCAGTCCATGGTTAATGGCTGTTTTGTTCGCCAAGTCAAGTTCCTCGTATTGTACTAACTCAAATAAGACACACTAACGCACATAAAGATTAAACTTGCGAGGTGGCCACCCTCGTCTGCCATTCCGGGTTTGTCAACGATCGTCGAATTCTAGACTGTATGCGACAATCCTATGAGGGTCTTGTCCTGGCCAGAACCGAAGTATCCAGCAAAAGAATAAGGATACTAACTAAGACTTGGTCCAATTCTTAAGCTGCAATGTATTGTGCAGTTGGCAGCACAGTAGTCAGTTCGGCAGTACATTTGGTTGTGCAGTCCGGCCATACTTTTCTTGGCGGTGAAAGAGGGACTTTGCGCAAGTAATGCATTGGCAAAATCAACAACACTTGTTGCTTGCGAATGGTTTAATTCGCTGCTGTGGTCCTCGATCCTTTGGGCAGCCTCGCTGGGAATTACTACAAAGGGGAAGGACAACCTGCAGTTTTGGCCTCTTTCCCCGCTCGCATTCTGTGGGTCAAGCCAACTGCACGGGAACTGCCGTTCAAAATGTCAACGTCAAGAAGAAAAGCTACACTAGTCTCGCAAAGTCCTCTTGTTTTTGCCCTGGTCCACAGCGTTTATGCCGAATGCCCACCTGCTTTTTCTGCCGTTTTTGCGTTGTTCTACCAGAACAAGGGCCATGCCGCATCTTGGTTGCCACAGATAACTGTCATTCCTATGCCAAGCGTGTCAGACAGTTGAAGCTGATCATGCTTTAGGTGGCAAAATAAACAACTGACGTTCTGTCTGCCCCCCGTTTGACACGATCCTGATGGGAGTCTATCACAATAAAGCCAGCTTTCTGTTTGCATTCTAGAAATAGAGCTTCAATAGGATCAGACTTGCCGCGGCTCTGCCAAAGGGTCTTCGCCGAGTCCAGATGCACGAGATTTCGAAAGGCATGAGCCTGCATACGACGACAAGGCCCGATGAGGCTAACAATGACAGGTATTGACTGGGAAAAGGAACATTTCGACACAACACCACCGGTCACACGGTATCTACGGTACACTTTACGCCGAGATGCCGTACTTGTAAATATGCATAGTCTTGCGAGAGCCATGTGAAATTGCGAGTTGCAGTACCCCAGGAAGTAGCGCTTAAAGATACCTCGGGGTTCCCCGCTTTAACAGCCAATCCCGCTGCGCTATGCCCCATGCCAAACACAAGGCAGACCACTTACACTCGCACATCGATTGTGGCTTCGGCCTTTATCGCGGGAACTCGCAAAATAGTCGGCTTAGCTAGTTCAGTGTGACAGATCTGTACGGTTGGTCGTGCGACTTTCAAATTTTGTAGATGTACACAAAAAGGCACGCGGGTGAAAAAAACTGGGAAGCTTATGGGAACAATCATTTTTAAAAAAGAAATAAAAAAAATACAGAGACGAGAGTGAGGGGAAAGTGAGACGGCAGTCAGGGGTCCCCGAAGCTGGGGAATAAACAACATGACTGGATCCTCGTCTGTGGCATGCGGTCTGCATTTGAATATATAAAGACACGCCGATCATCCTTCTTCCACGTTCTTCTCACGCTTCCACCTCCACCGACAAACATCTGCATCCCACTGCCATCACCAACATATCCCTTCACCTTACCAACGATATCCATTATGGAGACGACAAAGAGCGAAGCCCACGAGGGCACGGCTCCGGTGACTGTTCTTGACCAGTTTGTAAATGTCACTGCTGAAGCTCAAGCCGCCACGGCCAAGGAGCATTCCATGACTTTGTGGAATGGCATCAAGACCTACCCTCACGCCATTGGCTGGTCGGTTCTTTTCTCGACCGCCATCATCATGGAAGGCTACGATGTCGTCCTCATGGGCAGCTTCTTCGCCTACCCCCCTTCAACGACAAGTACGGCGACCTGCAACCGGACGGCACCAAGACTCTGACGGCGGCGTGGCAGGCTGGTTTGACCAATGCCATGTATTGTGGTCAGATCCTCGGTCTGATGGCAACTGGTATTGTGACTGACCGCTTTGGCTACCGCAAAACCATGATCGGTGCCCTCTCGTCTGTTCTCGCCTTCATCTTCATTCTGTTCTTTGCCCAAAACAAACCCACCCTGATTGCCGGCGAAAATTCTCATGGGCTTCCCACTTGGTGTGTTCCAGACGGTCACTGTCACCTACGCCTCTGAGGTTTGTCCTGTGGTTCTCCGTGCCTACCTTACTACCTACGTCAACATCTGCTGGGTCATCGGTCAGATTATCGGCTCTGGCATTTTGCGGGCACTGCTCAACCGGACGGACGAGTGGGCCTACCGCATTCCCTTTGCTATCCAGTGGGTGTGGCCCGTTCCTCTCATCGTCGGCCTGTTCCTCGCACCGGAAAGCCCATGGTGGTTGGTCCGCAAGGCCGCATTGACGAGGCGACCACGTCGCTGAAGCGACTGGCAAACGGACCCGAGCAGGACTACACGGAGACCATCTCCATGATGGTCCACACAATCTCTCACGAAGAACAGCTCTGCGAGGGCACCAGTTATTGGTCCTGCTTGTCCAGCGCCAACATCCGCCGCACTGAGATCTCCTGCATCACTTGGGCTATCCAGAACCTTTGCGGTGCCGGCTTGATGGCATACAGCACCTACTTCTACGAGAACGCCGGCCTTCCCACTGACAAGGCTTTTGATATGTCGCTCGCCCTGTATGCCATTGGCTTCTTTGGAACTCTCTGCAGTTGGGTCCTGATGGCTCACTTTGGTCGCCGCACTCTCTACTTCAGCGGTTTGATCGGTCTCTGCATCATCCTCCTCATTGTCGGCTTTATCAGTCTTGCGCCCGGTGCCAGCACCATCATCACCAAGCCCGATGGCTCGACACAGAGCGCCAACATTGCGACGGCCTGGGCCACAGGCTCCATGCTTTTGGTCCTCGCCTTTGTCTACGACTGCACCGTCGGCCCTGTCTGCTACAGTTTGGTCTCAGAGATCCCGCCACACGTGTGCGCAACAAGACGGTCGTGCTGGCTCGTACTTTGTACAACATTATTGGCATCGTCAACGGTATCATTGTTCCCTACATGCTGAACCCGACTGCATGGAACTGGGCTGGCAAGGCTGGCTTTTTCTGGGGTGGCTTGTGTTTCCTGTGTGCTACCTGACTTTCTTCCGTCTCCCTGAACCCAAGGGTAGAACCTTCTCTGAGCTGGATTACCTGTTTGAGATGGGTGTATCAGCCCGCAAGTTTGCTTCGACGCACGTCGATGTCTTTGCGGACGGAAATGAGAAGTCGGGCGCTGTTGTCGACGAGAAGGAGTAAAGGAATAAGGGTATTATATATATACCAATTTGTTTTATCTATATCGTACTACTTTTATATTTTATTACTCCGATGTTTCGTAACATAGGATAGCAAAGTATACACTATCAGTATAATCATTAAAATAATAATTAAATATTATAATTATTAATATAAAATATATTAAATGTTACTGGGCCCTTATATTACAAAGGCACTTCCCAAGAATAAGTCAGAGTCTCTACTAAGTAATCAGGCTAAGGAGGGGGTCTTATTCTTATAAAACAGTGATAAGGTGTAACGGTTAAATAACACTTAATACGTATAAGGAGTGGGAGATTATATATAATGAGGGTATAGGAATATAGGTTTATGTAGTTGTGTATTTTAGATAATCGGTAGCGACTGGATCTCTTATTTAGTTTATTAGGAGGAAACCTTAGTTTTATATATTTAATTATAATTATTCGTGGATTATTCCTTAGATTATACTTCGTATAATCTTCCTTTTGTTATTTTAATTAATTAATATTTATTAATTCCTTTTATTCTATATTAGTTTAATAGGGTCGGCCGCCTTTAATTATATATATATATCGTTTCTTTAGTTCTTATTTATATTATAGTTTTTCCGATCCGTTAAAGGGTCGGTTATATTATTCTAACTTATTCGTCCCACAAGGGTCCCGCTCTCTTCCCATCCTATCTATCCTCTTTACATCGAGCCTATATAATGCCCTCCTCACGCACAAGCACATAATTACCATCGGCTTAGCAGATGACACCAACCTCCTAGCCACCGGCCCCACTACCGAGGCCTGCTGCGGCAGCCTCCGGGCTGCCTGGAGCACCGTTGAAGCTTGGGCACGGCCTAGAGGCGTCGTCTTTGAGCCGGCCAAAAGCTAGCTCCTCCACTTCTCCCGGGCCCACGAGGCCCGGCGACGCCGCTTAAACTCGGCGTCCGGACCACCCTCAAGCCCCGCCCGTCGGCGCGGTTCCTCGGCATCCGGCTGGACAGAAAACTCCTCTTTTCGGAACACCTCCGGCGGATTAAACGCCGCCTCGCCACACAGGCCTATGCCCTTACAAGACTCACCGGTAAAACTTGGGGCTGTACCCTCTCCTGGGCCCGGACCATATACACGGCAGTGCTCCGGAGTACGGCGGCGTACGGCGCGGGTGTCTTCCTCCCAGAAGAGAATAACCGCCGCCAGACGGTCCTCATTGACTCCGTCTTCCATAGCTATCTCCGTACTGTTATAGGCGCGTACCGGTCTACACCGACCCACCTACTCCATTCCGAAGCCGGCATACCACCGTTAGACCTTTACTTAAAGTACAGACGGGCCGTCTTTCTGTCTAGTCCGGACTACCAGGCTATGGCCCGACTATATGGCGAGCTATCTTCCCCCCACACACCACTCCCTTTACCACCCTCCAGCCTTACCGCCGCCGCCCGCCCCGGAGGCATCAGACTGGGTCACCGTGCTCCGCCATTGGAAGGCTCGCTGGCAGCAAGACGCCAGCAATAGCCGCTCCGCCAGATCACTCGCGGCACGGACGCCATGCTGGACCTCACGGGCGGTACGGCGTCGCCACCAGCACCTTACAAAGGCTGAAAGTAGCCTCCTCACACAGATCCGTACCGGCCACATCGGCCTACGCGCCTACCTCTTCCGGCGCCAGGCCACGGACTCTCCCACGTGCCAGTGCGGCGTAGAGGAGGAGACCGTAAGGCACGTCCTTCTATCTTGCACAGCGGCACCACCACGGCCACCGGACTGGCCCGCACCCTCGCCGACCTGCACCACAGGCTGCGGACCGGCCTCACCGCCAGACCACTCCTCCGCTGGCTTATCCGGAGAGACAGGCTCCCGGAGTATAGCTTGGCAAAAGAGCTCGAACAGTCGCCGGCGCCGGCTTGATTCGCCGGCCCCGGGACTCTCCGGCGCCGACGGCGCTCGCACACACGCTCCCTTACCGCCTCTCCTTACCTACTTCTCCTATTTTCATGTATTTATCGAACTGCACCATCAAGCGATAGCCATTGCGGGCCGCAGCACAATCTTGTAAATTAGAAAGTTTACACACGCAGATCTGTGGTAGTTTTTTTCCCAGGAGGGTTCTGCCTAGCTAGACGCCAATAGCCAGGACTGGCCGAGAAAGGCGAATAATAATAATAATAATAATAATATAATATATACCTCGTATGAAATAACTTCTTTCTCTTTCCTGTTTCATCCCTTATTTTATACGCCGTATAAAATAGCTCCTGGTCAATCGTCTCTCATTCTTGTGCGCCACATCACACTAGCCGCACTGCCTCCTTTCCGGTCTCCGCTTTTTCCTTCTTCCGTTGTCCGCGGGGTGTTCCTGCATGGCCTCCCTTAGTTTCCTGGTGCGGCCCGCTGGGCAGGCCGCGTAGGTGTTACGAGCATGGCCCCCACGGGCCTAGCCAACAGGCCAGGACAACACAGCCGACCCCTCAATGGATCGGAAGAACTATGACACGACCAGAAGCAGAAGAGGCGGTGCAAGTGTGGCTAAAGGCAACTACTTTCGGTACACAGGACTAATACGGAACAAAGAAATCAACAAAGACTGACCAATCAGGATAAAGAAGGAAGATCATACGAAGTATAATCTAAGGAATAATCCACGAATGATCACAGCTAGATATATAAGACTAAGGCTTCCTCCTAGTAACCTAGATAGAAGACTCAATCACTACCGATTGTCTGAAATATATAACTATATAAACTTATATTCCTATACCCTTATTGCATACAATCACATACCTCTTACACGTATTAAGTATTATTTAGCCGTTACACCTTATTACTATTTTACAAAAACAAGAACCCCTCCCCTAGCCTAATCACCTAGCAGAGACTCTGACCTATTCTTGGGAAGTGCCTTTGTAATACTTAACTACAGTCTATGGCGTTGCCTAAATAGTCGTCGATAATACCAGCAATAAAAGAAAAGGAAGGGGTTAATGTAGAAACTAAATAGATAGAGGATCATTGGTATACATTATTACCAACGGAGTACTGGCTTGGAATCCAGCTGGCGGAAGTAATATCACTGGCATACGTCATTGCCAACGGAATACTCGCTTGAGATCTGCCGGTGAAATGCGGGGAGTACCGACATAGTACCGGCCCTATGTTATGCAATGCCGATCAAGCCTTCACCTTGGTGATAATGTGCGGGGTAATCCCAAATGATTCCGTACCTCAGTATCTAAAGAGTCCGCTCGACTATGAGATAAAAGGACCGATAAATGTGCAGCAAAGCTGCTTTGCTTGCCGCCATGGTAGAGCACAAAAGAGTAATTCGACTACAGAGTCACTGGAGAATTCACTTTCCTGGGGAAGTCGGGCAAATTGGCCACAGGTTACGGTGCTGGCCACCCCTCAAGTTCGCCAACTGCGGGGAAGAGACAAAGGTTCGATAAGAGTCAACCCAAGCTTAACTTTAACTTCCATGCGCCGCCTAAATTGCTGAATCATTAACAAGGAAGAGAGCTAGTAGGGTAAGATCAAGGTCAACACGTCAATCAAGGTCAACACGTCAATCAAATTCCACAGACAATATTCATAATATACTGGTATCTGGCGCATTAGCGGAGTTTTCGAACTTCGTGTCTCGTTTTAGAGCTATATATTGAAAGGCGGTACATCTTCTGCAAAGTCTAGCCATTTACATAAGCTATGTTTCCATCTTACCCGCCACATAGCTAATAAGCTATACAACCTATGGTTTGGTCCCCAATCGAATGCCCCTCTCCGATGTCTTTTTGTGATATCTATTGCTCTGTAGTAGAGTTGACGTATTCGGAGATGAGACCTGCCACGGTCTCGGAAATCTGGGTCTCAGCGCAATCGCCAGGAACAATCTTGCAGCCAAGAGCCTGAAATGTCTCATGATCGACAGACAGCGTATCTGGGATATAACCCGACAATCCCTGGGCATTCGCCATAGTGATCAACATTGTCTTTTTCATTGGAGACTTTTCCTTGATGGCCCAGCCGATGCGTGTATAGATTTCAGCACCGACCTGGGCAATTGCGATATCACCAAGGCCGATAGCACCGGTCACGACATTTACGTCCGGGCCGTTGGTGTACACACCAGGAACTCCTTCGCGCTCGTTGCTGATATGTAACCGGCCTGGACAAGTCGCATTTCCACGCTTACCCCATATGGCCGGGTTTTCATCCCAGTCAGCCGTGGTAGAAATGACGCGGATAACCTCTTCACCAACAACAATCCCCAGAGCAGTTAGCTGCTGGAAAAGCTGGCGAACGTAGAATGGATCGCCTTTGACCAAGGGAATGATTTGGTCTCGGATAGGCTCCTCAATCGGCTCCTGCACGAGCTCGAGGCCGTTAACAGGGATGTTGCCAATAGAAGCGAGGACATTTGTGCCTGTTCGGCGCTGACGGGGGTTGACGTCGCCGGATGCTTGTTGGCAGTAGATCAAGATGAAGCCCACCCAGTGACTCTTCGACCCAGGCGGCCATTGCGCCAGGCCAATCGGCACTAGTATAGCCGGTGAGGTAGGACTGTACTGGATGCATGGCATAACTGGTGTAAGCTGCTATGGGGTCCCATTGCGCGTTGAAAAAGTCAGAACCTGTACCTCGGGGTCAACGGGGCCGGTGAGATTGGTTCCTTGTGTCCAACGACCCGTCAGAGGGTTCAATTGGTCGCGGTTGACGTTGTTGTATGCCAGGCCCGTCTGGTAGCCCACCATGGCGGGAACCATTCTTTCCAGTGCCTTGTTGCAAGCATCCACGGCCGCCTCACCGAGATTTGCGTATTTATGCAAATCGGCGTTACCCCAGTGCGGCTCCAAGAATAACCCGATCCCGCCGGGCATGGCACTGTGCGAGTGTGTCGGTGTGATGACGATGTTTTCGATTGGCGCGCCGATAGCCGACGACACCATGTCCGCGACAAGAACATAGGTAGCTTGCTGCAGATCGGCCACCTCGGCGTTGATGAAGGCGCCTCGGACACCGTTGTTTTCAAACACAATGGCCCTCACATGGAGCTTTTCTGTGGCGAACTCGCCAAGTGGCATCCAACCTGGGTTGTTGGGAGGCGTGATATCGACCCGAGCTCGACCGACGAGTAGACCCTCTGTAGAGTTGAGACCGGGGATGGTGGTGTTGGTGTAATTAAATTGAAATGCAACTGCTGGATATACCTGACATGATGTAAGCGCGGCGCAGGCCGCAAAAAATCGATAGCCCAGCATCGTCTCTGCTGCTATAGAGGTTCAAACAAAGGGGTGGCTGGAAAGAAGCAATGAGGCCGCGGACCAAATTCACAGACTCATAAATGATAGCCTGTATAGTAATTGAAGCGTGCTGTCTCGTAGTATAACAAAAATAGGAAGGAACGAGGCTTTATGTATATGCCATACTTCTTAATCAAGGTCCTGTTATATCGGACCGGGGCGCTTATCGTGCGTTTCTGTCAAGAGCATGAGCAACGTAGCTCCTCAATAGCAGGCGCCTTGTCTGTGAGCATCTCTTGATCCCGCCAAGTCATAATCGGCCCTTCCCTTGCCTTGCTTTCGTCAGCGTAGTGTTTGAAAAGGATTCTCATCAATATCATGGAAGACATCCGGTATGTTCGACTGGTTATGAGTTTGCCCATGTTGCTTAACCCGCGACTTTCAAATGCGGGGAGACGAGAGAGGCGGTCCTGTTGCTTCAATCATCCAGTTTTATCACTCAATCTAGACTTGCACAGCGTGATCGCCGATCCTTTGCTTCATATCCTGTTCCTGTAATAGATGCGAGAGAAATAGCTAGCGTCGGGAGTACGTCACACGCCTCCGAAAAATAGGCCGAGTTTAGATGTCTATCATTAACGGTGTAGATCAGTCGAAAGCACATGGCTTAAGAGTTTAGAAGCAGAAGACTGATAAAATCTCTCTCGGTAGCTCTTCGGATGCATCGTGCAAATTGTGCCGTTAGGATCTTGTTTCCATTCGGACCGGTACGCGGAACAGAGCTCATCACTGGTGACGTGCAAGAAAATTATCAATCATTCTGAAATATCTCGGCAATGGTACATCTCATATTTGAGCCCTTGTATACGGGACAAGATAAATAGGCGAGGGTTGTTCGTATCTTTATATCTTCATTTTGCCAGCGGCATCTACCCTTATCGCCCTCTTTATACTTTCCCCATCGTATAAGCCAGCCAAGTTGATGAGCTCGAGCAAACTTGCCGGTATTCTTTTCACTACAAAACGAAAACACTGAGAATCCTATTCATTGTTGGGACTATCCCATTTTACGAAGCGTTCAGCGCATACCAAAGATGAAGTACGAAACGCTACTGGAGTCTTTATAGTTCTGCAAACTTCCAATGCTCTGCAGTTCACCAACGAGAACTTCTACAACATCACCCCTGGTGTTCCTTTTAATATCACTTGGAAAGAAGCTGCCGGCCCGGTGACCCTGACATTGCTCAAGGGAAGCACGATTGCTTACTTGAAAGCAGTTGACACCATTGCCTGTAAGTTCTTGCTCCGATTAAACGCGACGATGGCCGCTAACTTAACTCTCATAGCCGCCGTGGAGGACGACTACTATACCTGGACACCTAGCTCGTCGCTTTTGAGTGACTCATATTGTGTCCAGTTTGACGATGGTTCTGACAAAGTGGTCCATGGCTTTGCCTTCAATTTGATTCACGGAGCTCTCACCAGCACTGCGACAATTGCTACAGCGTTGACCACTGGTATAGAGACCACTACTGCGTTTGCTACAACTTGGCTCTATCCGTGAAGGAAGGGGAAGATTCATGAAAACTGTTGGCAGTTGCGAATAAATATGATAATGATCTCAATCTGCTGCTACACCTCTCGTCGCCAGCAGTATATATAAATCTTAGCCAACGAGATAGAATAGCGTTTAAAGTAGCTATAAGTTAGGATACGTATAAATATATAGTGCTTGCCATCGTGTAAAACAAAAAGAAAGAAAGGATTTACCGTAATAGTGTTACAAAGGTACACTTTCCCAGGGGAAGAAGCGCAGCTCTGCTAGGTGATCAGGCTAGGGGAGGGCTTGTTCGGTAAGATAATGATAAGGTGCACGGTTGAATAATACTTAACACTTAGGGGGGTGCTGCGTTGGCGCCACGGAACGGAACAACAAGGACACGGCTAAAAGAAAACAACTAATGGGAAGAAAGGTGGCTGAAAGAAGTAGCGCAGCAGGAATGATCACGACTGATCAGTTCGGACTGATCACGGCTGATCTGAATGATCATTGGAGGCAGGAATGAACTGATCTGAACCGGCTGGCTTAGACGAAAATAAACTTAGCTAGATATATGTAGGACTGATCCCTGCCCTCTTGGAGGAAGGGGACCTAGTTGTTACCGCTTATTTAAAATAAAAGTACCCGTCACACTACCAATATATTACTGGGCCCTCAGTGTTCGTTTTACGCATTTTACGGGGTTTTATTTCGATAGAATATTCGATCAGGCTCGCTCACGTGCCCGCTTACAAGATCTTACATAAACATCGGACCAGGCTCGCCCACGGATCCTAATCAAATATTCGATTTAGATTACTTATGTATTACGACGGATTTTAATTAAAAATCCGATTTAAATTATTTATATATTATTACGGATGTTAATTAAAAATCCGACCTAGATTACTCTCCGTTATTCACTGCGACCTGCGTCCGTAAGTCGCGCGCTATAAGTCGGGGCCCCCTACAACCTTAACGCAACGCCCTAAGTCGTAGCGACCCACGTAACACCTAGCGCGACCCTGCCTTTTTGAGCTCACTGGGAGCTCGAAAGCTAGCCCGCGTCCGCCCGACTAAAAAAAAAAAAAAAAAAGAGGCTTGGCGATAGTTAAATCGACGACGTAATGAGATTTAGTAATTTGGCTATGTACTGTGGAATGTATCGTAAGACTTTAGACTGTTAATAAATGGCGCCCAGGCTATAAGATAGGGCGATAGGCAACTTACCTCTTGTTTCGGAGGAGCATCGGATCCATGCCGTCATTTGATATTGCTGCTGATGCGCAGCGGTGTGACGGAGACTATAAGGTTGGTTGCGCTTATAATTAAAGAGAAAATTGAGGGGGAACATGGGGTTGAAATCGGCAGCACCATGAATGGCGCGGACATCGTCGTCTGATAACTTGACGCACAAGGCATCCGGCATAGCTCGCACATGAGCTGTAGTATTGACGCCAACAATCGGGAAAACATAAGGTGACTGCTTGAAGATGTACGCAAGGGCCTTTTATTTTGCCGTTCATCAGAAAACCTGCGAGGAATATGAAATTTGTGAGGAGAATCAAAGAGAACTTACCACTGCTTGCAGAGTCGTCCCTGACGTTTGCTAATTTCCTCCAGTGCATTGCAAACACTCAACTCATCCTGAGTCAAGGCTGCGACTTTTCGAGCACCGTCTGCCTGGACTAGAGATTGTTCTTCCTCTGTCTGGCAGAAAGTAGCTTTCCTCCTCCAAGTGCACCCCACGCCATGATGGCCATGCCTTGATCTTCACACATAGGGATAAGCTCCGCTTCCATGTCTCTGGATGCAGCATGCCAACGGCCTTGATAGACTGAGAATGGCGTCAATCCATTTCTTCGGGCATCTGCGCCGCTCGATTAGTACTGATGTAAGCTGGTAAGGATGTTAGATAAGAAGGAGCGGATGGTGATTGGCCTTACATTCGTTGGCTTTTACGACAACCCATGCCGGGCGTGTTGGATACACCAAGATACAAGACCTGTCTTGCCATGACGTACGCATGTAAGTGCGTCATAACTTCTTGGACGGAAGTGCCAAAGTCCCACCTGGAAGCGTGATTGTTTTGTTGGTCAGCTTATGCTCGCTCGCGTTGCTGTAAACTATAGCCAGAGCCAATTAACGTACCAGTGCACGAAGAGGATGTCGATGTAATCCGTCCTCAGCTTCTTCAGACTATCCCGGACAGAAACATGCATACTCTTGGCCGAGTTTCCGGTAAAATTGCTCTGAAAGGGCTCGGCCTCACGATTGTGCCCTCGATAGCCAGCAGAGTACTTGGTTGCGACAACCATCTGGTCGCGGAACCCCCACGCTTCTCCATCCATTCCCCGATCAGTGTCTCGGAAGCTTCCGAGTTGTACGTGTTGGATGTGTCAATGAAGTTTCCACCAAGCGCAAAGTATTCATCCAGCAACGCATCAGGTTCGTCGTTTTGGCCAAAGACATCACTCCACGAGCTGCCAATGCTAATGCCCCGAGACAGATGGGGGAGACCTTCACCGCAGCTGTAGGTGAGAGTATGCGATGGTAAGCCAATGCAGACTCTGGCTTCGGGGGTGACGCGAACATTGACATGGTGGCGTGTGTTGATATCGTACAGCCTCTGTGACTCGAAGGTGGGCTGAGAACCACTGTCGCTTTCGTGGCATAGAATGTCCAATTTTGTCGTGACGTGCAACGGTGTTATATTTGAAAGACGCCTTCAGAAACGGAGAGCATAACCGGCTATTGCGCCAAAGGCATAGCCGGGATAGTTTGCCGGACGAAAGTGGTTAAAGCACCATGGCTTATTAGCGGCGGCAATCAAGCCACCGAATTTGGTAGTCAATCATCACAACTCCCCACAATCTTACGGGTCGCAGATTCTCACGTACCGCGGGGACACAGTTGCAGGCACTGAATGGACCTACCACAACGACTCATAGTGGACATTCCGAAGATAGCAAACCCGGCAAGCGGGTCGAGATGCAGAGATGTTGCGATGCCGCCCAGTAAGCACAAATTAAGCGGCAATATTGGTCATTGGATAACAAGAACCAATTGTATTTACATGAGTAAAAAGATGCTAGTTGTCAATTCTGGAAATTTGCTTAAGCTACAAAAACATCAATCTCGGTGCAATGCCATGTTCATTCCCAGAGAGAAACTTCCGCACATCTGCTCACAAAATCCAACCCTCACTCAACCTCAAATTTCTTTGCGTCTTTGGTGTCATGAATATGCTGCGCGACAAAGTTCATCTTGGCCGGATCATCCTTCTTTATGAACCAGCAAAGAATCATTCCAGGGATGCTGAAGGCGAGTGTCACCAAGAATACAGTTTTGAAAGCCTGGGCATTAGCCAGCTTGTAGGCTGACGCGGCCGCCTCGGAAACTGCAGGCGTAAGTCCTGGGACGTGTGACGCATCAAGCGGCAAAAGTCCACCCAGGGCAGAAAGTAAGGACGGGAGAGATGACTCGGGCAGACCAGCTTGCTGTGCCGCAGGGTTAACGTTTGACGGTATGGTGCTGCTGAGTCTGGTTCGCAGAGTGGCAGAATACACGGTCACGGCGACATTTCCAATAAGAAGCCGAATAGTTTGGCTGAGCCCGCCGGCCGTGCCGATTTCCTCCTGCGTCAGAAGAGGAAACGACGTATTCGTCAAGGCGATGCCTTCCATAAACCCGACGGCCAGAGCGCCAGGGAGTATCAAGCCGAGCGTGAGGCTGAGGTCCAAAAAGTTGGTGCCAGTGGCGGCCAGGAACGGCGCCGCAATGGTCATAGAGATAATGACGGGATACTTGTTGCCTGCAAAGGTGGCGACGATGCCCCCAACAAACAGGCCGCTCGTGTAGCAAATTATGACGATGCTGTAGAGAGTGCCAATGTACGAGCTGCTGTACTCGGTATACAACACGGCCACGGCTTGCGGCCAGATGACGGTCGTGCCGTAGTAAATGGACGCCCCGATGCCCGTGATTCCAGTGACAACCATAAGCGGTCCGTTTCTCAGCAGGTGCAATGGGATGAACGGAGTGGTTTGCTTGATGGGTAGAAACGCCTCCCAGAGCAACAACACAGCGAAACCAGTTGTGCCAGCGAGGATCGATGCGATGACCGGAGCGCTTTTCCACGGGTAGGTTCCGCCTCCCCATCCAAGACCCATTAGAAAAGTCCAAAAGGCTGCCAACGTATATGAGGAGCCCGATCCAGTCGAACGACACCAATAGTGTCTTGAACGCCTGACGACGATGCAGCATCTTGAAGGTCGGGGGGTGATAGAAGAGGTACCAGAGGAGGACAGAGACGGCGTTGCAGGCAATCAAGAAGTAAAAGCAACCGCGCCATCGAACGCTGGTATTATGCTGAAAGGTGTACGCAAGTTTTGCTCCAACAGAATTGGTCGGGATGGCGATGAGATAAGCTCCCGAGTTGGCGAGATATCGCCACTTCATCGGGACGAGTTCGCTGATGACCCAAAACCAAGACACCTGCACGCCGCCGCCAAGGCCGGATATCACGCCAGCGCCAATGATCTGATTCATGGACGTTGCCGTAGCGGCGATGATGCTGCCGACCAGTCCGAACACGGATCCCATGATGAAGACCCAGCGCCGGCCAAAGATGTCGCTCACTCGGCCGCCGACGAGAGCTCCGATACCCTGACATAGAATCCACGCCGTCGAGTACTAACCGACGTTGGAGCTGGGCCCAATGTCCGCGTCGATGTTTCCCAGGATTGGCGTGATGAGGGCGAAGCTGCCAATGCCTGCCATGAAGGCAAAGCCGACGGCGAGAAAGCTCCCCAGGAATGCGGCGCTGTACCAGTAGCTGGGATGTAGGTCATTGGAGTCGAAGCCACGGGCTTCCCGTGCCCTCTCGGTATTGACTAGCATCAGATCCACGCCAATGGGTTTTGCTTCCTTTGCAACATCGTCGTTTCCAGCTTCCAGGTCCTGTCTATCATTCATTTCGATATGCACGGCCGTGCTGGAATGTTCTGTCCTGGCAGGTGTCATTGTAAATTGTCGATGTGTAGAGGCGGTATAGAGAAGAATAAGAAGAAGAAGATGGTGAAGATGGTGATGATACACTGAGTCAAATCAAAGATGTCGACTTGTCATCGCCAGCGCTCGCTGGAGATTAGAGAACGCATGTCCTCTGGGACAGGCGACTGACATTGTATTTATCCTCAATAGAACTGGCGCCAGAGACGGAGGACCTGGAGTACAGTGACATCAAAACAATCAAAACCAGCGACGGGGCCAACCAGGCACACAATGTGTCAGTGCGGATTTGGCCTGTGGTGAGAACATGGCAAATGGCCGGTGCGAGGGGTAAGGGTTCTCAGTTGCCGTACAAAATCTATTGCCGGATTTCGTCGCTGAAGCTATTCAAGCCTCGTTGTTGCGCCATCCTCGTTGAGATACTGCAATGGACGTCCCCGTTGTGACACAAACTCGCTCTGCCAGGTAATACCCGAAAGCGCCGATTTGACATTTCAACAAATACATCTAGGGTTTCTGCAGTTACAAATACATACGAGAGGTCTTGGCGGTTGGTGGTGAGCTCACCACCCAGCCAAATATTCCTGGCCATAGCCGGGTTTGCAAGTGTGGTTTCAAAAACCGCCCAATAGCCTTACACTGTTAGACCCATATGCCACTCATCACTAGTCGTAGGCCTGGTCATGCGCAAGCTTCCCCCGCTTTCATGGTGGCGCCGCCAACAACCCCAGACGTACCTTCCATGTGCCCGGTCGTGAAAACCCCAGACTCCTCAAATATATGACCGATGGCTTTGCGTGTCCATATATTGCAAGGTACCTCTTCCCGCGCTGATGGTTTTAGATCCCGAATTGCCATTTTCTACAAACGCCAGCGTGAGCCGGCAAACTTCATCAGCACTCAGCTAGGCTAGCACCACTGTCTAGTCCGGCTTTCCTTTTGCCGCATCGTTGAATCGTCGCCCCGCCGGCTGCCGGAAGGATGATTTCGTTGTTGCTACCCAGCTGAGGAGAGCTTTGATGGTCTGTTTCCGATGCCACGATAAAAAGGTGAGTGAGGGTGACTAACTGGCGCTGCTAACTCGAACGTCACAACCTAGATTAGGTATTACAATACCAGATTCGTTGATGTACAACATATTACCCGCATAATCGTAAGCCGTTCAATTCCAATGCGAGAGTTACGGCTTTGTTTAATCTGAAGCGTTTACAAATATAAGTGTACGGCGATGGTGAATAGCCGTTGTTTACTTTTTATAACCGGCTCTTATTCAGGCAATGGCGAATAGCCATAGCCATTGTTTACTTTTTATAACCGGCTCTTATTCGGGCAATGGTAAATAGCCTTTATTTACTACAGGGTGCTCCTGCCCACAGCACATACGGCAAAGCCCCAAGGTCAGGCGAAGCGCGTCGCCTGTTGTCAGGTGTAAGGGATCTTACGGATAGGGGTCCAATTGAGAGAGGATCACGAAGCAGATGGATCGTAGGTAGGGGGAGCACAAAATCTAATCCTTGACCCCCCTCTCTTCGAAAGGAGGGGCCTCGGATAGTTTATATTATTATCTAGAGAGACCCTACGGATTCCTCGTTAAATTAACGTATACGTTAGGCACCTAGGTTTAGGGAAAAACTTTATACAAGAATAAAGTTCACGAATAAAGCTATATAAAGTTCACTAATATATAGGTTCCGCCGTTTCATAGTAAAACGGACCACTTTTTCGTTCCACTTTTATTTATGTGTGCCCTGGCATTTTGGTAGATATCTCTCCCTCGGGCTGAAATAAAGTAATTACTACTAACATTGAGGCTTGTAAAACAGTTTCTATGTCGATGTCGACAGCCGGAATCATCTTGTTCAAGATGGTTCTCACAGCAATGGGCCGAAACGGCGGGCAAGTTGGTCCTGGGCGAGCTCCCGTCACCGACCGAGGATACACTCATATCGCTTATCCACCTGGCGCTTTTCTGGTATTGCCAGGGTCACTGGAAGCGTGCCTGCGTCTTTGACTTCAATAGCGTCTGCACTGTCCGTATTCTCGGTCTCGCATCAGATTCTGTCTCCTCGGACAGGCTATCACTGGTAGCGGAAATAGGTCGGAGGAGGCTGTGGGCATCGCTTATACTTGGCACCACGTCTGGGAACACCGAGCTGTTTGCAATCACGAAGAAAAAGGGGTCGCTGCCACCGAATGATGCTAGTATCCATTATAGAAACTCGGCTTTAACTGCTCTACTTAAGTGCCTTGGGTCTTCATTTTGGTGTTGTGGGGGCCACATGCGCGATAATGTCGCCAACCAGCTTCAACATGTTTCAAGGGGGGAACTGGCACCGTATCAGGCCCATCCATAATCGTTCTGCTCCCGGCATGAATTTACGGCAAATGGTCGGAGCAGAAGTGGAGAGATAAGAGATTCTTGTGTAGAACTCTTGAAGTGCACATGGCCGGTAGAATGAGAATAGGCCTCCTCACTCGTTAGATAAAAGACTTAGTCGCTACTGATTATCTAAAATACAAACCTACAATAAACCTGTATTCCTATGCCCTCATTATATACAATCATCACACCTATCATCTCATTTATACGTGTTGAGTCATATTGTCTAGCCGTTACACCTTCTCACTGTTCTTATTCGAATAAAACCCCTCCCTAGCCTGATCACCTAGTAGAGACTCTCTCCCTTGGAAAGTGCCTTTGTAGCAGAGTGGCTAGGAAAGGCGGATAATAATAAAAAATAATAAAAAATAATAAAAAATAATAAAAAATAATAAAAAATAATAAAAAATAATAAAAAATAACAAAAAATAATTTCTAAAAAACTTCCTTTTAAGAAGTAAAAACTGGAAACGCGCTCGACAATAAAACGGGATGAAAGCACCTTGCGTATTCATATAGTACTTCCGATCGGAACTTTTGCCCTACATTGTTGGTTGGTGCTAATGGGTTTGGCCTAGCTAACACGTCTTATTACCTCCCCCGGTTCCACCGGTCATTTCTGGATTGTATAGTTTTGACCTTCAAGCTCTCGGGCAGTGGACAAGCCATGCAGCTCGAAAACTCTATTCGCGCCAGAAACATCTAATTCATGGTGTGGTGTAAGGTCTGTACTCGCAGCTAAGACTTTTTTATCGGTATATAGCTGAGCATTGACAGCTCCTGGGACGGTTGGGCCACCCGGAGACCGGCCTTTTTGCCACTGTAGAAAGTAAACAATGCCGCCAACTATCACGCCGAGTCCAACCACACCGGCTGCAATCCCGATTCCCGCTTTTGCACCAGGGGATAGGCCACCAGACTGCACTGCGACCTGCCCTGAAACTTGGCTGCTCGACATCGTCGAGAGAGCAGTCCCTTCGGTAGTTGACGCTACGACTGCTTGCAAGCGTATTTGGACACTATTAGCCAGTATTGCAAACCCAGTCGCTATCGTAGCAGGAAACACGGAAGTTGCAGTGTCACCACCTGGGCCGATAGAAAGTGCTGTTATACTAAGGCTGTTATCAGGATAATAGCTGCATGGCTGAGCCGAATACCATGGAAATGCATCTATTCTGGACTGCGGCGCACAGAGATAGCCGCTATGGTAAATTGTAAGTACTCTGTAGAAAACTTTTCGTAGGGAGCTAGACCGCGATGGTAGCACTTACATCGGGCAGCATGTCACTACAGTCTCAGAGATGGTACCAATGCTATTGACTGAAGAGCAGGCAGTGTGGTACCCTTCAGGGCACGACCCAGGAGAGAACACAGCTGATAAGCTGTATCCAGACGGGAAACACGTAGAAGAACTCGCGAGCCCTAACCAGCAGGGACTGCAGTCTGAGAACTGGTTACCCGGCCCCAGTCCAACGCTGTAACTCGCCGGATACCCATAGCCTGACATGAGGGAAACCTGAGTGAAACAATCGGCTGGAGGTGTGAAACTGGTTGTGAGAGGTAGAGGCAGACCAGTGGCGGTTTGGTCGTGGAGCACCTGCGTGGCGCGAGTCGAAGCAACCAGTACGGCTAAGAGAACGAGGTGTAAATTCACTGCCATAGTGACGGTAATACTAGCGTTAAGTAGAATAGTCAAAGGCCGTGACAGACGAATGTGATCGTTTTTATCGCCTCCAAAGCTTATATTATGGGAGTTGAACGCGGAAAAGTTAATATCGACGGGGACCCATTCAAAAGAGAGAGGGGAAGCCTACTTAAGGAAAACTCTGCTGTTGAGCACGGGCCACAATGCGACTCTCCGACGCGTACCTCGCGACTAACCAGCAACAAGTCGTCTTGAAATCCATGTAGAATACCACCTTTGTCAGACGGAAAGTGGGTCAAACGACCAATCATGTGACCCTAACCTGACATATGCATGTATGCAGAATTCCACCCAATGGCAACACTGCTTATTTGACAACCTTAGCTTAGTCATCCACACCGGATACCCTGTAATTCCGGTATCTTTTCTGGGGTGGGACAAAACGTGGCTTTGGGCATTTAGGGCCTGATTCAAAATCGTAACTTTTTTTTTACATTACGAAAAAAAAGTGTTAGGTGTACGGAACACCGGGGGTTTCGTCAGGCAAAGCACGGTGAATCACAGGCAGATATTCGTAAACAGTAGTGTTCGTAGGTCAAGGGACAGATCCTCGAGTCTTCTTCCATTCTAATTAAGGCCTCAAGAATCTCAGTCTATTAAAGGGGAGTCCCCAAAGCGGGGTAGCGAGACCCTGCGGGATCCCCTAGGGAAACCCTAGGGATTCCATGTCAGGACAGCCACTGTGGCTAGCGTAGCTAGCTCCCTAGCGTCAGGTGACCTCCTAGTGTAAGTCGTACGTGACCCTCCACGGGCCGGCCGTGACAAGACGACCGCGGAATTATCTTTTAATGGGGTCTGGTTCCCCGCATAATCGACCCAACTCGGAATTTTCAACACGGAATTTAACTAACCAGTAGGAAGTTTGTAAAATAGTGATTTTTATCCGCGACGAACCAGCCCTCACCGGTAAGTAAGGCTTTTTTCGCTTTTTCCTGCCATATACTCTATTGATGACGACAGTTCACAAAATATCCTTTCGTCGTCGCGAAGACAAACTTACGTAACTTTTGTATAGTGAATTGTCGCGCTACGTACGCAAATCCTTGCCAGGGCGTGGATTCGCACGTACAGGAACATTAACAGTGGCTCCATTAAAAGGTCCTACATTAGTCTCTAAGGAGATAGATATGTTATAACTATCATAATTAAGGTATAAACCCACTGCAATACTATACGTTAATTAGCTAGGATAGCACATTATCCATAGACAATACCCAAACGCCCATCAAACTTAGAGAATCGACGACGCCGACTTCCGCAGGACCTCGTCTACACTGTTATGCCACTTGCCATCTAATATCAACGGAGCACTCGCCGCAAGGACCAAAAATGATTGTTGAACACTTGACCCCGAGTTCCTGGCAGTCACTGCTGGGGATTATGCTCGCATGTCTTCTTGTCAGGTTGGCCAGAAACAAATTCGGCAGGGGTCTGAATGAAATACCAGGCCCTTTTCTGGCGGGCTGGACAGACCTTTGGAGGTTGTACGTGGTTTGGACCCGCCATCCGCAGGTGGTACATATCGATCTCCATAAGAAGTATGGAAGTATTGTGAGACTGGGACCCCGGAGCGTCTCTGTGGGTGACCCGGACGCAGCCAAGATCATTTATGCACTCAACGCGGGTTTTGTAAAGGTAATTCTTCTTCCGCGATCTAAATCAGATGCAAGGCTGGACAGCGAACATTGCGTGTAGCTAATAGAGCGCTTGATTTCATCTCTAGTCAAACTTTTATCCTGTACAGCAGACCGTTGCCAAAGGGCAGGCGCTCCAAAGCCTATTCAACACCACCGATGAGAAATTCCATGCCAAGCTTCGCCGGGCCGTGTCCAACGCGTACGCCATGAGCACACTTGTGAATTTTGAACCGTTTGTAGACTCCACCTCCACCGAGTTTCTCAAACAGTTGAAACAGCGCTTCGCCGACCGGACAGACGCTTCTGGGATATGCGATTTTGGGACGTGGCTGCAATTCTACGCCTTTGATGTGATTGGCGAA
Source organism: Sporothrix variecibatus (assembly GCA_016097105.2). Classification (NCBI taxonomy): domain Eukaryota; kingdom Fungi; phylum Ascomycota; class Sordariomycetes; order Ophiostomatales; family Ophiostomataceae; genus Sporothrix; species Sporothrix variecibatus. Next base: position 4,054,654 of record JADMNI010000005.1, read on the forward strand.
CTGACCTATTCGCAAAGGCTCGGCTTTGTGGATCGTGGTGTCGACGTGGACCATATCATTGGCAATTTGGAATGGCTTCTGGACTATGTTTCAGTGGTAAGCATTTTTCTTTTAACCTATGTATGACTTGATGTCATTTTTTCGGCTGATTAACGCGTTTTTTTTTCGTAGATTGGGCAAATCCCGTTGCTAGATCGGCTGTTTATCAAGAACCCTATCCGAATGTGGATGAGCAAACATGGGTTTCTAAACCTAAATTCTCCCGTGGTAGAATTTGCGAAAAAGCGCATAGAAGATTCGTCCCGCAAAGAAAAAGAAGAGGGTGCTCTTGGGCAGAGCACTACCGCGGATGATCGTAAGACGAGGGATTTCCTGACACGCTTCAAGGAGGCCAACGTCAAGGATCCGAATTTCATCAGCACGGATCGGGTTCTTGCTCTTACTGTTGCCAACATGTTTGCCGGCTCAGATACGACGGCCATCACGTTACGAGCTGTGTTTTACTACTTGCTCAAGAACCCGTCCGCAATGGAAACGCTTCTGGCCGAGCTGTCGCAGCAGCACCGGGACGGGAAGTTCAGCAGGGATGACGCGCTAGTGCAGTGGGAAGAAGTACGAGAGCTGCCGTATCTCGGTGCAGTGATCAATGAAGCCCTTCGCTGCCATCCCGCCGTCGGCATAACCCTTGAGAGAACTGTGCCACCACACGGCATCACAGTGACAGGGAATTTCTTGCCAGGCGGGACCATTGTTGGTTGTTCCGCGTGGGTTCTCCACCGCAATGAGGCCATCTTTGGGCCGAAAACGGACAGTTTTCGCCCAGAGCGCTGGCTTGAAGCGTCTCCGGCGCAGCGAACGTTGATGAGCAGTTCCTTGTTTTCGTTTGGAGCAGGGGCGAGAACTTGCATTGGCAAGAACATCTCGTTGCTGGAAATGTACAAACTTGTTCCGGCAGTTCTCCGAACCTTTGAGGTACTCCATCCAACTCCTTTTGCCGTTAGTAAAAGACTTTCGTCGCTGACTATGATTCTGTCTGGCAGATTAAATTGGCCGATCCCAAATCGTCGTGGGATCTGCACAATGCTTGGTTTGTCAAGCAAAGTAATTTCTACGTCCGTCTCAATACGAGAGAGCATATTCTATGAAAACAGGCAAGATGAGACAATTGGTGTTACGAAGAGGTACGCACGGAGGGCGATATGGCCGGTACGGATTTGCGTAAGGAGGCTACTTTCGGCCTTGGTGAGGTGGAGGTGGCGGCGCCGTACGGCCTATGCCGTCCAGCATGGTGTTCGTGCCGCGAGGGATCCTGCGGAGTGGCCGGTGCCTGCGTCTTGTTGCCAACGGGACTTCCATCGTTCGGTAATAACGGCCCAGTCTATCTCCTCGGGGGCCGGGTGTGGAGTTGCGGCGGGTGCTGGGCCCGGGAGTGTATCGGGCGTGTACGAAGGACCGTGTCCCGGATCGCTTGGGCTTTTGCTTGCTATTCTGGCCGTATAAAAGGTTATAATTCATAGTAAAAATTCTGATCTGGTTTAAGATGCCTGTTAGTAACCACTTATGGCTTACTACACGCACCTGTAACCAAGAATACACACCCACTTAGATCTGTGACAGTTTTTTCCCCAGGAGGGTTCTGTCTAGCTAGTCGTTAATAGCCAGGAATGGTTGAGAAAGTCGGATAATAATAATAATAATTATAGTAGTTACATATAATCTAACACTTTGACGCTTCTCCGAACCTTTCATTAATACGAGTCCGAATATTTTCGGCCTTATCGTCTACGGACTAATCTTAAGTTCCTTTTCAGCGCCCGAGATGACTAGTTCCTACTAAACGAACAGCGTTATAGACACAAATTACGGAGTAGCTAAATTGTGAATAAGTATATTTATATTATTTAAGTGATTTAAGGCCATAAGAAGCTACTAGGACGAAGAAACGAGCCCCGCCACCTTATCATTGCATCTCATCGCTTGTGGGTAGTCGTCCCAACAAGCTAAAAGAGTCTAGGTTAGGATAGGGGGTAACAAGATCCTCAAACTGCGAGAAGTCACTGTTCATGAACGGATTTACTGTAAGTCCTAGTGATGTGCTGAGCCATAAAGCCTCGTCTTCCACGCCCATAGAAGGACTCATCAACCTGTTCACAGTTATGAACGAGGGGATGTCATCGGCAACCTGGCCTATGTCAGCCACAGGCGGGTTTGGGTTGCCCTCCTGGACAGCGTGTTGCTGCGGCAATGTATATGTTCCACTACTAGCTGCCTGTTGAAAGCCAATCCCTGTTCCGTCGGCACCGTCGGCTTCGATGTCTTCGGAGAGGTGTCGTACGTAGTAGTGCAGCCAGTCCTCACCGCTCTTAACATGGCTAGTTTTGGCATGTTTGGGCGACACGGCCTGTATGGCCTCATGGGCATGTTGAAAGACTGAACTGCGGTGTCCATTCGCATGGCCTTCCGGCCGAATAGCATGCGTCGGCTCGAGGGGCACGAAACTAGGCTCTCTGAGGTCGGCGAAACGATCAAAGTAGTTTGCAAACACCTCTGCGGAGTCTGTCTTTATAGTCTTCAACGGCGTGTTGACATCATATGCACGGATAAGAACATCAACCTAGTTATCCGGTTTGTCAGTAGTCTGCGTGTCGTACAGCAAAAAAGTCATGCAGTGCCAAAACATACCCAGTCCTGTGCAGGAGCATAGAAATTGCTCACGGCCCTGACGACAATGAAGACAAATTTCAGGTTGTCCACAATGGTTGGCTTGTACGGCTTTATATTCCGATGCAGCTGGTTGATCAAGACTAAGGCACTCTGCACGCAGGCAAACCCGATCCACAATGCGTTCTGCAACACTTGTTAGTGGACAAACAGGACTGGCAAGTGCAGCAGGGCGCATTACCGAGAAGAAGCCTTCGCTCTTGATGAGATCTTTGCAAATGGTGCATATGGCCGCCGCACTGGCTTCGCAGCGGTTTATTCTCTCCTCGAGAAACAGCTGTGGTATGGAGGGGAAGTTTGTGTAATTGATAGTCGCCGGCTTGGAATTGTCATCTCTTGCTTTGATCCTCTCCGGTATAGGCAGAAACGTTCGGTTTAGAGTGATGATGCAGCAGTGCCAGATGAGGGAGCAGACGATGCTTTCCGTGCTTTCTATGCCGTGGGGTTGGGCGCCATCCGTGCCGGCTCTGGGCACCTCGGATTGCCGCAGGAGGATCTTTTCCAAGTCATTCTGAACTGCGCGAAATGCCGAGTCCAGACTCCAGGACGGAGGGCAGTGATTCGGGAATGGGGTCGAGCAGAGCTGCTGTATTCGAAGGAAAATATTATGCAGCTCCAGGAGCTGTGATGAAGCATGCTCCTGTGGCTGATGGCTGTTGTCTCCTGTAGCATACCTTGTTGGGTAACATGGCTGCAAGCTGATGTGCCCGATGGAATGGCAGGCTTGAGCTACCTCGAGATAATGTTTGGACCGCTCCAATGAACTGAGTTGTTCGCTTGTTAGGTTATCCCGCGCTCCGGCAATCTGGAGCAGGCTTCTTCCGATGGCTGATTCGTTAGTCACAGCTGTTGGTCGCGAGAAGTGGCATGAGAGGAAACACACCAATATCGACCCACGCCTGTCGGCCGTTGCCCTTGCTGGCGTTGTATTCGATGAGAACGCAGAACGTCTGAATCTGGCTCGTCTCGAGCCCGGATGAATGAAAGAGGTGGAGTTCGTCTCTGGAACAGCGCTCGAAGTGCTGGTCCAGGCCCTCGGCGAGGGCGTCCTTTGCCATTCTGTGGACGGAGTATCTCAAGCTACAGGCGGAAACGGCCAGCACCACGCTCTTGTGCAAGGTGCCTCGACGGATGCCATCGAGAAAGTCAAGTGGGGGCAATAGTAGCCGAAGGAGAGAAGTTGCCCGGCTGCAGAACAGCTCCACCAAGTGGCAGACAAGGTCAACACTGGCAAAGTTCTGACTACACAAGACGACAGACGAGCAGACAATATTAGCCCGGGACAGAACGGCTTGCAATAAAACGAAGAATGGAAAGCAGTTCAGATATGTCCAACTCACCCAGACAGTATGCTCTCCAAGCCAGGTTTCCACGCAGACACTGGGGGTAGTCGTCCCAGCCTAGATCGTCATCCCCGTCTAGATCGGCATCCCCACATGAATTGTCTGCTGTTGATGCTACAATGGCAAGCTGTGCGACGGTGTTTCTGCTGTCCACCTCGTGTACAGCGCCTACATCTGTGTCCTCTGTTGAACGAGGTGGAGCTGGGACGATATCCCGCGTCACCCGAGGAGCCAGGCCTGCTGGTTGCCGCGGACGCGGGCCCCGACGCCCTCTATTTTTGGCGTCAAACGTGCATATCTTCTGGTTCTCCGAGCAGAAAGTGCAGGGTAAGGTTCCGCTGCATTTGGCCTGTGATTCCCGTTAGGTAAAGATCTTGTAGGCGGAGGGGGTTGCGATAACATTTCACGGCTTACTCTTCTTTTCCGACACGGGTCGCAGGCAAAGGTGACCTTTCTTCTGTACGCGTTATAGACAGTTGTAGGACCGGTCTCAGGCATGATGCAGTTTGTCATACATATGTGATATGGAGTGAAGAGAACGCTGCGTGCGTTGTATGGAGTACTTGAACAGTATCGGAGCGGCGATTATGCGGGTTGGAAAGATGCAAATAGACAGGTTTCCTTAAAACGGGGTTTTGTAACTATCAGGTTTCTCGTCTCAGCACCTGTTTGCAGCCAATCAGCGAATAACCCAACTCTGTAAGGAGGCAAAAGGATCCCATTGGCCCTATTTTTCCGCTCCGGGCTCTGTATCATTCTACAGCAATAGTGATGTTCATACCACTCCATTGTCTCGTATGACAACAACTGGAGATAATATTCTCCGAGAGCAAGCAAAAGTACAATGCAAAACTACATTGCGACTTTTTTGCGTAGGAGGATAAACCAGAAGGCTGCTTAGCTGCATTGGTTCCGGCCAACGGCGTGGTTAGCGATACTTAAAGCAGATCAAAGATCAAGTGTGCTATAGCAGACCTTGTCCTTTGCTTGAACATAGAAAGCATACGTTAGATGACACATTTAGACACTTTTCTTTAAGCCATCTATTCCAGCCATCTATTCCATAAACATGGACTATTCTAGAGACGGGTTCACTTGGACGCCCACGGGAGGTCTTCGACATGGCCTTCCCTCCGTTGGCGTCGTTGAGCCTAAAGCCTTTACTGCCCCTTCTTGCACGGAGAATGAGCTGTATGACGTGGTCATAGTTGGCGCTGGCTATGCTGGCTTGGTAGCTACCCGTGACCTGGCTACGCAAGGTACGTTCTCGCTCCCAATTTTGCTTGGTCCTTCGAGTATTGACCGCCACCAGGAAAGAAGACGCTCTTGGTGGAAGGCCGTGATCGGCTGGGAGGCCGCACCTGGCATTCAACCATCAATGGCTTCAACTATGAGATGGGAGGCACCTGGATCCATTGGCACATGCCACACATCTACCGTGAGATGTCGCTGTACGGCATGCACAACGATTGGATCGTCACTCAGAACCCGGGTAGCAAAGAAGACTACTGCACTCTCACGACCGGAGATAGGCAGAGGAACCTTCCTCACAAGGAGGCGGTAGGTGACGATTACAGCACAGGGGCCCCATGGCATCAGCTAGCGTCCACAATGGCTGACAGAATTCCCCCGGCTAGGATGACATGTTCGGCAAAGTATGGCGCCTCTTCTGTGATCTCGATGGCAGCGACCTTGTCGACAATTGGAAATTTGCTTTTGGCACCAACCAATCTCCCAAACTCATTGCCGAGTGGGACAAGCTCTCGTGCCAGGACCGGCTGGACCAGATCCGAGACCGCCTCACAGCCGAGGAAACAGCCATGCTCAAGGGACTGCTCATCCAGATGGGAGGCACGTCGCTGGATGAGATGGGTCTCGTCAATGCCCTGCACTGGTGGGTTCTTGGCTCCCACAAGCCCACGGGCCTCAACGACATTGCCCTCCACACGCGGATGCGGAGCGGCAACAGCGTACTACACCGACATATCTTTGAGCACGCGCTGTCAACCGGCAACCTCTCATACAGCTTTGATACGCCTATTTCCCGTGTCGAGGATGCTGGCGATGTGGTCACCGTCGTTTCCCGGGGCGGCCAATCCTTCCGGGCCAAGTCGGTGATCTGCACGATTCCCCTCAACGTTCTGGCCTCGACCGAGTTCTCACCTCCTCTGCCGGCTGGAAAATTGGAGGCATTCTGCGAGGGCTCCGTGAACAAGTGCAACAAGGTCCACCTGGACCTGAATGGTCCCGACTATCTGTCTTGGACTTCGTTCGCCTCGCCCGGTAAGGGAATGGTGTGTGCTCTCGGAGACTGCCTCACTCCAGCCGACAACTCGCATCTTGTCGCTTTTGGGCCGAATCCCAGTAGCCCGGATGGCATATCTCTCCAAGACATCGACACGGTCAAGAATGCAGTGATCCACCTCCTCCCCAAGGAGAAGCAGAGCGAGGCGATTGTCAACCGAATTGTGAGCATACCCACCCGGTGAAGAAGACGGCTGTGACCGGAGCTATTATATGTTGACATGCTTTACTAGGTCTCACATGACTGGAACAAGGATGAGTTTGCCAAGGGAACGTGGTGCTATCTGCCACCCAATTTTCTCACCAAGTATCTAGACGTGCTACAAGCCCCCCACGGCAACATCCATTTTGCGAGCGGGGACTTTTCCGACGGCTGGCGCGGCTGGATCGACGGTGCCGTTCAGGCCGGTATGCAGGCAGCCCACACAGTCATCCAGTTGCAAGCTAAGAAACAGAAAAGTGTGCCGAATGGAGTGGGTGTGCATAATGGGTACAAATAAGGCAGTCGTTGTTGGTGTATGAATCAACCATAATCTGCTCATATGGGATACTCATATTAGCCTAAAATGCAACTTGAAAACCCTCATGAAAATTTCCCTTTTCGGAGGTAAACCTGTGCCGTCCCTACTCTAACCTGCTTAGTGGGTGTGCACCCTGTGCTCCCTGTGCTCCCTGCGCCCCCGTATGCTGGCACAGCCATAGAGCCTTATTTTAGGCCACCCTCCTTGGCTTTAAGCTTGAGAGACACGCATACCTACATATGGCAGACGTGGTCTATACAGATATCTATCTGCCCGCTCCGTACCCCGTGGCTCGTTTTATTGTCCCTGCGCTCAGTATTACCTAGATCTCCACGCAGACAACCTGTTGATTGGCATGGCGGACTCGTCCGTCTTGGACAAGCTTGCCAGCCTGGAAGCGCGGACGCCGTTGCGGTGCAAGTACGTTAACGGCGGCACGGTGCTCCACACCAGCCTCGGCGTGGTGAAGGGCATCGGGCAACAAACTGGGGGCGTCTCTAAGCCAGACACGCGGTGATGCCAGACAACGTGTATCCGCGAGCTGTGTATTTAGTTATGTACATGAATTTTAGTTGCACAAATTTTGTTTATAAAAGTGTCTGATGGCTGTTCTCAAATGAGACGGTATACGCTGTTCACACGCTAAGTTGTTTTGTGCCTCTGTTATTTTATACGGCTGACAAGGCAAACATTCCAGTCGTAGCACTCACCGAAATAGGATTTTGACAATAGCCGCAGAGGCAGAAATCCCGCGGCCAACTAGAGAATGCAACATTGCTTGCTATAATGGCAAGTCGCCATTGTGATTCATGTATTTCTACTATGTATATACGTAGCTTACAATTATAGATTGGCCTCTCATCAGTAATTGGCTTCACCGAAAGAACTTGCGTGGCAGGCAAAAGGATCCAATTCAATTATAAAAATTTCAGAAAAAAAAAGATATAGTAGAGAAACCAAAAATAGAGTGTAGTGACAGTTTGAAATCAGTTTTCATGGTCATGATTCGCTTCAAGGCGCTGCGTGATGGGAATATACGACTTCCGCCCGTAGGCGAACCAAGCGACCGTCGCAATAAACAAGCCGCCAAGGATGACAACCGCGGCGTAGTTCATGTTCTCTGTCGTGACAGGTCTGTATGTAGGGAAGCACATCATCACTGTCATTAACAAACACCACCCCAGGGCGGGAATTGCCGCCAGTTTGTGATACTTGCCCAAGGAAAAGGTCCCTTCGGAAGAGGGCAGTACTTGAACCCCCATATCACATTCATGGCGATGGGGAAACCGTATGAGATAAGAAGAGCCACGGTGCAAGCGCTAGAGAACCCATAGAAGGCCGTTGCATTGCCGACGTAGATGAGTGACAGGGCAGAAACGAGGGCCCACGAGAGCACGAGCGACATGACTGGCGTTTTTGGTCCGATCATTGACTTTGGCAAACATGGCGGGCAGACCGCCATCTCGCGCAAAGGCCCACACAATGCGGGACGTGGCTGTGATAATGCTGGGCCCGATGCCACAAAAGCCCATAATAGGTAGGAACATGGTGAGTCCGATGGTGACAGCCTGGTTCCCGCCGGAGACATTGTAGAACAGTTGGGCCATGAAGCTGATGGTGCCGACAGGGCCCGCCAGCACACCGCCGATATCGGTGATGCAGAAGGCGATGGCGATGACCCACGGGAACGTGACTACCGCACTGGTGATGATGGTAATCAAAACTGCCATACTCGCGTCAGTCATTTTCTGCTTCTGTCAGGCATTGTTCTGCGGTTCACACTTACGCGATCTCGGCAAATCACGGGCCGCGTTGGTCATCTCTTCCGCCATGTGAATGGGGCTATCCCAGCTCACAAAGCCGATGGCTGTGGTCAATAGCCCGATCAGCCAGGCGGCCTATCCCACGGGCGTCAGTGTCTCGCTCTGGCAGTTACGACGGCATTTTCATTTTGTACTTTGTACTTACTCCCTCATTGTCCCAACCGCTCAAATTGGTCGTGTCTGTAAACACATATTTCGCAGTGTTCTTCTCGTGGACGTGGACGAGAAGGTAGATCACCGTGGCAAAATAGCCCGCAACGTGCAGAAGCATGGCGAGGAACTGGAGCTCGTGTAGACGTTTCACCTCGAAGATGGCAAATGCGGTGAACAGCGTGGTGAGGCCAATCACAATCTATGTCGCCGTAGCATTGGCGTTAGAGCGTTGGCGTCAGAAAAGGAAGAGAAAAGAACAACAAAAGCAGAGAAAGGGACGTGAAGAGGGGCCATCGACTCACCAGGGAGGTATGCCATCTTTCGTACACGTAGTCCGGGTGGAAGAGGATGGCCCAAGCCTGGATCTGCATGGCGGAAGCAAAGTAGCCGGCAAGGGCGCACAGCACCCATCCCAGCATTGTCATCCAGCCCGCGTACCACGAAAGGATCGAGCGCAGCTTGGGCGGGGCCAGCTCGGCGACATAATGGTATTGGCCCCCGGCCGTTGGAATCATGCTCGCATACTCAGCGATGCACAGCACGATCAAAAGCGCACCTGTTGCACTCGCAATGTAGCCCCAGACAAGGCTGGTGCTACCTCCCGAGTTGAGTGCCTGTGCCATGGACGAGGAAGTCGCCTCCCAGGTGACGCTGGAGCAGAAGGACATGAACGCAAGCGACCAAATGTTGAAATTGCGCTGCAGCTTGGAAGGCGCAATGCCCAGATTCTCCAGCTGGGTCTGGTCATCGTCGGTCCGTTCCAGCTTCTCAGCGTAATCGGGCATGTCATTTTTTGTCGCCATCTTGCGTGTCTTCATGTAGAATATGGATGTGATGATGGGTGTGATGATGGAAGCGGAGATCACCGGGGAGGGGGGCGCTGGATTAGATTATAATATAAAGGAGACTGAGCCGGGACGATCTGGGGAGGTTGACAACCCACTTCCTGTGTATGTGTATGCTTACCGTATTGTGAAATCGAATGGATCTCGCAAAGGATGTGTTTTGTTTCCGGACGGATTAATCCATGAAACGAGATACCAGAGCCCGGCAACCGGGGGGGGCGTGGCGCGAGGCGGCGCTGCACCGATTCTGGGGTAGAGATATTAGCGGGCCCGCAAATCCCTTCTCTGCCAGCCAGTTAGTTGCCACGCCTGGCCGTGTGGTATTAGGAGAGAGGCGGCTGGTTGGTTCTTTCCGTGTGGGACCTAGGAGAAATTGCTCATTCGTCAATGGCAACACTAGTCTCCAGAGCGTGGCGTTCCGCAATCCGAAATTCCGGATTGGACCACCCCCTTCCGGAGCATCCTCCAATAGAGTGTCTAAGTCGCCAACGTAGCGATCAGGAGCCCAGCGTAGCGATGAAGAGCCGGTAGATTAATTACTGGAGTTACCCCATGATAACCCCAGCCCGAAGCAAGTGCTCACTAGATTCATGTCTGTTCCCCGAACGCTTTAGTATCTGAGCCACTTTGCACCACCACTACGGCCACCACCACTACGACCATGACATCTCCTAAGCCGCTTCGAGTTGTTATTGTTGGCGCAGGCTTCTGCGGCCTTACCGCCGCCATCGAGTGTAAGCTGCGTGGCATGCACCCGATCCTCGTGGAAGCCTACCCCGGACCCAGTTCGCACGGAGATCTTCTCGACTTCGTGCGCAATGCGGGCCGTGTGTTCGACTCCTGGGCGGATGGCGAAGTCGGCCGCCGGTTGGCCTCCGTGGCAGTCAACAAGGCCAAAGTGCTGGGCTTCTACAACGCCGACAACGAGCACCTCCGCGATGATCCGTGGCCCCAGGCCACAGACTTTCAGTATGTGTATGCCGGCCACCGTGGCGAGCTGCACGAGATTGTCTACGACTACGCCAAGGAGATTGGTGTCGAGCTGCAGTTCAGCAAACGCGTCGAGCAGTACCTAGATACTGACGGGGAGCGCGGTGTTGTGGTCCAGGGTGGCGAGAGAATCCTGGGCGACGTGCTGCTGGCCTGCGATGGCCCGCGCTCGCTGGCCCGCTCCCAGTTGCTCGGCTTGCCGGAGTCTTCGGTGAGCAGCGGGTATTCCATCTTCCGCGCCTTCTTTACCATCGACGACAAGATGCGCGAGAACCCGGACGTGGAGGAACTGCTGGCCAGCGACGAGGACATTGTCCGCTGCTGGGTTGGCCGTGACATGCACGGCTTCATCTACACGTGGAAAAATGGCCGGTGAGTTTTTCGTATTATGTGTCCTGCGGCTCTCTCTGGCCTTTCTCTAACAAGCATGCAGGGACTGCGCGTGGGTGCTTACGCACAAAGACGACACGGACATTGCGGAGTCGTGGTCGGAGAAGGCCAAGCGGTCGGACGTTATCCATTATTTGAACAAGCAGGCCTTCCCTCGCATCTGGCACACATTTGTCAATATCACCCCGGAGGACCGTCTCATCGACTACAAACTGGTTTGGAGAGACCCACTCGCGACTTGGCTGTCGCCCTCTATGAAGGCCGCGGTCATGGGTGATGCGGCGCATAGCCATCTGCCGACGTCCGCGCAAGGCGCATGCCAGGCAGTGGAGGACGGCGTCGTGGTGGCGATGTGTCTGCAGAAGGCCCAGGGTGATGTCGCGTTAGCCATGCAGGTCTTTGAGCGCATTCGCTTCAACCGATCCCACATCATCCACCAGGCATCCATTTCCACCCGCGAGATCTACCACCAGCACGAATGGACTCCCGAACTGATCAAGCAGCACCCGAACTCCCTTGTTCTCCCATTTTACCCCTGGATCACCGAGTACAACGTCTTTGAAGATGTGGAAGCCAACTTTGACAAGCTCGCTGCCGATGTCAAGAACGGCAAGAAGGGAACTATCCAGCAGTTGGCGCTGCCTGCTGGTGGCGACTATGAAGAGATGTATTTCAAAAACGGTGTGTCGAAGTAGTCCAAGTAGTCCTCTTATCAAATCCTAAATGTCATTTACAACAAATTGAAGATCTATATCATTGTATGTAACTTGAGCGTGTTCATGATGTGGGAATCTTGTATTGTGTTCAAAAATATGACTGGTTTTATTCGAGACGACTTCGGTCTGCTATGTAAACTCTTATTTACTACACCTTAGTTGGGTAAAAAGGCTTCCACTGTGATTTCGATATGGAGTCCAGGAAACGCGAGCCCCTTCACTTCCACTCCCGTCCAGCAGGGCTTTGTGTCTTTCAGGTAGGTCGAGCAATGGGTACGACGATGTCTGCGATCCGCTTCCCGTCGTGTGCTACCTCAAACGTTTTGATCTAACATGGGCCGATTAGTATGAAGAGCCGGTGCATTTTCAACGATGGCATAGTACATATAGTACATACAGAGTACACGTGCTCCCAGGCGTCGTCCCCCAAGCCAGCCGCCTTGAGGCTCTGGGCGACGTGGTCGAAAGCCTCCGTCACCTCCTCGGCCACGCTCTCGGGTATGCTGCCATCCTCTCTGATGCCGAGCTGGCCGCCAACGATCACCCTGCGGGCCCCAGGCGGTACGACCACGGCGTGCGATATGCCAAAGTGCTCGGCAGGTCCCTCGCCGCCCGGCCAGTTCACGAACCGAAAGCCGTGCGATGCAAGTTTCGAGGTTGTCGCCATTTTCAGTGTGGTTTTAGTGTGGTTCGCAATATTGTGAGGGAGGAGGAATGGGTGGTGTGGCTGGCCAGACACACACAGTTGATGCCAGCACTTGATAACGCACCGGCACAGCGAGTTGTCGGTTTGTAAGTGAATTCGAATCGAATGTCAGTCCAGGTCGTAGCGGCTTGTGGGAAATTTTGTGATAGGCGGATATGCAAATGTTAGACTGTCGTTGGTTACCCCACATTTTGCAAAGAGACGAGATTGTCGATACAGACGGAACGGAACACACCCAATTGTCAGGTCTCCCTTTCTTTGCACTGCGGGCTATTATCCGATTGGCCTGGTTTCTATATTCTGTCCCGTGCTGCACCCTGTTCATATGGAGCACTGAGCCTCGAACCGCGAGCTCGCGGTGGACAGTCGTTGAATTTACAATTTCGCCCTCTTTTTTTTCAAATTTGTTGTATCTGCTGCTGAGAACACACATTGCCATCACATGGCGCTCTCTCAAGAACTGCACAGCTTTGCCCAGGCATACTGGCAACTTGTCTTGCCAAGCCTTACCATCGTCTACCTCCTCGCCAACCGATATCAGAAAGGCCTGCACAAAGTGCCCGGTCCATGGCTGAACTCTCTCTCGACACTGCCCCGGATGTGGTCGATCTATAGGGGCCATCACCACCTCGACGATCTGCAATTGCACGCCCAGTATGGCCCGGTCGTCCGTTTGGCTCCCAACTTGGTGTCGGTCTCCGACCCAGCCGAGATCAGCCAAATGTACGGCATCACCACCAAGTTCATCAAATCGCCTTTCTACGACCTTGCCGCCATATACGACGAAGAAGGCCTCGTGCCTGACCCGTTTGTCGTGCGGAAAGACAAGGCCCTCCACGCACGCATGAAGCGCAACGCCGCCAACGGCTACAGCATGAACGGCCTGGTCAAGTGCGAGCCGTGGATCGAGCCGGTGATGGACCGTCTGACTGCCATTCTCGACCAGCATGCAGACGTGCAGACGATCTGCGATCTGGGCGATTTAATGAAGCGGTTTGCCATGGACGCCGTCCTCAGCCTCACCTTTGGCCACGACCTCTCCTACTTGGAGAAGGGAGACCACTGCGGCTTTTTCCCTATCGTCGGCCTGTTCACTGCGTATATGGCGATTGTGAGTACGGGTGGTGGCGGAAGAAAGACGAACGGTACGAGGACGACTGCTAATTGCGAAACTTCTGTCCTAGTTTGGCGGCGTGGCCTGGCTGCACCCCTTCCTGCTGGGCAACGCAAAAATAGCGAAATATGTCACGCGTGGAGACAGCTCGCAGAAAGCCATGCTCGACTTGGCTAACGCAGAGCTGGAGGCGTCGCGAGAGAACCCCCCAGACGAGAACGCGCCGATGACTTTCCTCGCCCGCCTCAGTCTGAACCAGATCGCCAACCCCAAGACAGTGACGGACCGCGAGATCATCACGCACGCCTTTGGGAACATTTCAGCTGGCTCTGACACCACTGCAATTGCCATGCGGTCGGTCTTCTTCTACCTGCTCTCGAATCCGGCCGTGTACGACCGGCTGTGTACCGAAGTTCGCCAAGGCCTCGAGGCGCCCGTGGCGTTCACCAAGGCGAACGAGCTACCTTATCTCCGCGCTACGATACAGGAGGCCATGCGGATGCATCCGTCCGTGGGCCAGATTCTGGGCCGCATTGTACCAGCCGAGGGCGCCACCGTCGGGGGGTACCAGTTGGGGGCCAACACGGAGGTGGGCATGTCGCCCTGGGTGCTCCACCGTGACCCGGAAATCTTCCCAGAGCCGGACACGTTCAAGCCAGAGCGGTGGCTTCCGGGAGAGTGCGGCTCTACGGAGGACCAGCTCCGCGAAATGAACCGTTCCTTCTTTGCCTTTGGCCACGGCACCCACACGTGTAGCGGCAAGCATATCAGCATCATGGAGGTGACCAAGCTTGTGGGCACCATACTCCTCCGATACGACCTAGACCTGGCCGACGGGGGAAAGGGCTATCAGTTTACAAACTGGTGGTTTACGCAACAGAAGGGTCTTCTGGTCAGACTACGCCGGCGCCACTAAGACTTCAGTGCAGCCGACTCAGACTGCGCGAAGTTTATCCAAGGCATCAGTGACTTGTCTCCTCAAGAGGAGGATTGTATCCTCGGCCTCGAATCCCGTCCGTATAGCTTTTTTCGTAGGCGTCTCCTTGAGCCTCCAATAAACAATATCCGATTACGCCTGTTCACTTTGCTGCCATTCTTCTTTCGTGCATTTAAACTGCCCCAAGTAACCAGTATCAGTAAGACTTGGAATAGACGCGCATTACGCTTTCCCACAATCTGAAGAGGGCTCTGTAAAACGATGGGCTGATTTCTGGTCGTTGCTTTGGTCTTGAAAGTGATGGTGGCCCACACCGGGTGTCAGACCCGCCTACCAGGATTAGGTAGACGATAGCAAGGTGAATGATCTTCGTATCAGAAGCCCACGGGATTCCTGCTGGATTCTCACGAGATTCAGAAAATAGTAATAGAAGTTAGGGGGTATATAAACAAAAGACTGATTCTTGCCTCCTTTCAGACGTAATGGAGGTGGGAGACCTCTTTTTTGTGTGAGAGATCTCTACTCCTGTATTTTCCTCTTGCCGCCAAGCCTCTACCTAAATGCTTGAGATCTGCCGATGACGCGTAGACCATTTCCGCGACAAACCGTAATTGTAATCTTACAAACGACTAGAAGTGATGACGAGAGGCGCCGTCCGAGTAAAAATATACTGTTGGAAGTTTGTCGTTCTTGCCTATAATAAACTATAGATTGCGATTGGTGCTTGCCGTCCCTCGTTTACCACAACTCCTTACCAACACGTCTCGCTTCTTGTACCTGTTCCCTTTCCACTTTAGTTTACCTCGTGGGTGCTGAAATAGCTCCCGTCGAGAGACTTATTCTTAACTTATAGATTACTATGCCTTGGAGTACCATAGCCATCACATAAGTCGTTACCATAGGTATAAATATCAAGAGACCACGGGTGTAAACTTTGCAGAAAAATGAACAAGAAAAAAAAACAGATACTGACAAGATAAAGACACTCTACAGTAAGACGAAATAGACCCTTTTTGTCAAAAATTCATTTCTCCATTCAACATACACCACTCTGTCTCGCAGCACTCAACAAGGCCGTTCGCGGTCATAGGACAGTGTTGCAGTCGGCAAACAACTACAACGACACGCCCGACCACATTTACCACAGCGACCCCAATGGCACATCGTAAAAAGTGAACGTTAACAATGTCACCTACGCAGCGGTTTATCTTCGCCAGGAGCGGAACGAACGTGACGGACGCCGCCAAGAATGCCGCTATTGTCGGATGTGGCTTGCGTGGGTTCCAGGCCGCCGTCATCGTCAACGCCAGTGGCCCACTTTATGCGGCGGGCGGCCATAAGAATGGGCACCACACGCCGAACGGCATCGTCATCAAGCTCGTCAAGGCTCCGGCGCGAGCAGGTAGGTAGATGAAAAAGGGAAGGTGGGCTTGTATTACTACTCCACGATTATTTTTCCGTATTATTCTGATGCGCGAGGGCGAATGATGGTGCCCGCTAATTTAGTAATATTTAATTAAAGTGAAGTTGAAAATGCGAAACGAGGAGAGAAGTGGATAAGAATAGTGGCACGGGAAATTTTGTGACTGGACAGCAAGTAATGGTTTAGGGGTGTGAATTTCAGTAAGAATGTAAAAACACGGATATATCCGTAAACAAGGACTTATCAGGGCCCAGTATTTTACATCAAAGTAGAAGCACTTTGTACCGCCCAGTGCTCTTCAGCTCGCCCCGCTAGCAGCTTCAGCCCGTCGTGCCATCAGACGCCATGCCTACCGTCACATTGATCGGGGTGCAGGA
Source organism: Sporothrix variecibatus (assembly GCA_016097105.2). Classification (NCBI taxonomy): domain Eukaryota; kingdom Fungi; phylum Ascomycota; class Sordariomycetes; order Ophiostomatales; family Ophiostomataceae; genus Sporothrix; species Sporothrix variecibatus. The sequence goes on from JADMNI010000005.1 coordinate 4,071,017, forward strand.
GAAGAAGGTGACGATCGAGACAGGGTTGTTCATTGGAAACGAATTCGTGCCTGCTCAAAGCGGAAGCACATTGACAACTGAGAATCCGTCTAATGGCGAACCCTTGACTGCCGTATCGGCCGCCCAAAAGGAGGACGTCGATGCGGCTGTGGATGCAGCCAAAGATGCTTTTGACAGTCACTGGAAGGCGGCAGCCCCCACGTTGCGGGCCCAGCTCCTCAATAAGCTGGCGGACCTGATCGAGCGGGACTCGGACGACATCGCCAGCATTGAGGCGCTGGACGCAGGCATTTTGTTCGGCGAGTCCAAGGGTTTGCATATCGCGCAGTCCATCGAAACGCTCCGCTACTTTGCTGGCTGGGCCGATAAGATCTCCGGACAGCTACTGCAGATCCCCCAGGGCGTTGCGTTTACTCGGAAGGAGCCCCTGGGAGTGTGTGCGGCCGTCATACCGTGGAACTCACCGCTGTACGTGGCAGCATAATCCGAAGATGAAATATGCCATATGGGCAGCGCTAACAGGCCCTCGCCAGGATGATCACATGTTGGAAACTCGCTCCAGCCATCGCCGCAGGAAACGTCCTCATCATCAAGACCCCAGAAGTGGCCCCTCTATACGGCCAGAAGCTCGCGAGTCTCGTTCTCGAGGCTGGATTTCCACCAGGAGTCATCAATATCCTCTGTGGAGAGGGTGCTGTCGCCGGCCAAGCACTCGCCGAGCATCGAACGGTCCGAAAGATCTCCTTCACAGGAAGCACACTGGTCGGACGGAAGATCTTGAAGGCCGCTGCTGAGTCCAACCTGAAGAAGGTGACGCTTGAGCTAGGTGGCAAAGGCCCATCGATTGTCTTCCCCGATGCGGACATCGAGAATGCACTTTTCTGGACGTCGTTGGGGATCACAGCAAACAATGGTCAGGTGTGCGCCTCCGGGTCGCGCATCTACGTCCACACCCAGATATACGATTCCTTTTTACGTGCATTTTCGGAGCGCATAGCCAATACCATACATGGCGATCCCCTGCTGCCAGAAACAACAAAGGGCCCAGTCATTAGCCGCCAGCAGCATGAAAAGGTGCTCGCATTTGTCAACGATGCCAAGGCATCAGGGATTCGACTGCTAGAAGGTGGGGAGCGTTTGGGCGAGAAGGGCAACTTCGTGGCCAACACTGCCTTTGCCGACGTCCCACAGGATGCGCGCATCATGCGCGAGGAGATTTTCGGTCCCGTCGCAGTAGGTTCTTCCTTCATCTTATCGTCATATTTCCCCTGCAATGGTATAGAACTGACCCGTCTCTAGTCCATCGCCAAATTCAGCTCCGAGAGTGAAGTGATTGTCAAGGCCAACGATAGCGAATATGGGCTCAGTGCTGCCATATTCACCAATGACGTCAACCGGGCCCATCGCGTCTCGGCTGCTTTAGAGACTGGTCAAGTGGCTGTGAACTGCTGGGGTCTGCTGAATTCAAATGCCCCGTTTGGCGGCATCAAGCAGTCCGGTTTTGGTCGCGACTTGGGTGAGGAAGCACTAGACGGTTGGACGACGACGAAGTGTGTCAAGTTCAATGTGTTGCCCGAAACGAGTTAAATAGACAGGATTTTACAGCTCAGAGCGTGAAGGGTTTTGACCTTTTGAAGTACTAAGTACTTGCAGCTGTACAGTAATCCTTTCAACCGCCATTCAATTGCGAATGCTCCTTAGTTTCCGAACCGGGGTATCCTCTCTTTCTTTTGTACATCAGCGTAGAAATGGCCGGTGTAGCAGTGAGAATACGTAGATAAGTGTCGTGCTTTCCGTTTATTCTGGCCACAATTTTGTACACTGTCCAGTTATCATTATTCACTGCCACTTATTCTTTGGATTCGAACACCTTGCCCTGGCTCTTACCAGGTGAGTTACCTCCACGTATCTTCTCCCCAATATGGATGGATCTGTGATTTGTCCGTCCAATCTTTAGTAGATCGTCAATACGCAACGCCGTTAAAACAGTCTTCACTGCGCGTCTGTCCCCGAGCTGCCCCAGCATCCAACTGTACACGAGCCTAAGAGTGAATGGATGAGTCGAAAAGACATTGGCATGTCCAAACCAGCCTTTTGTCCATGCAAGGATCGCCGCAGTCTCGCTTTTGTCTTTTGTAGCTTTCGTTGGGCTGCTTGGCCTCTCTTCACTATTGCTGCCGCTGTTGCTTTTGCCATTGTCCCAATGGCGGGGAGACACCCTTACCAACTTGAATCCGCCAACCTCTGCTTTGCTGTCCTCGCCTTTGCCGATTTGCCGCCATTCAAACTTCTCCCGCCGCGTCTTCTCGCCCACCTCGATAGAAAACGAAAAAGCCGTCCGATTTTCTGGCGTCTTGCTTGCCAGCATCTTTTCCGCCGTCATGAATGTCGACTTCGGGTTGTATGGATCGTGGGGGGAGGACGGCAACGGAATCCGAGTTGAACTGGTACAGGCCAGCTGCTTGGAAGCTTTCGTAATCAACGGCAGCCACCACCGGATCGTCCTTATTAGGTCCGCAGTGAAAATTATAGCCATGCGCGCCGCCGAGCAAACCCTTTCGGCTCACTCCCGTGTGGAGTTCAATCTAAAACAATTTTTATCCTTTGTGTCGCCGCAGATATAAAAATGCTTTGGATGGCTCCAGGAAAAATAAATATTCATCACTGGGGGGAGGGCCGGGGGGAGGGGGGGGGGGGAAGGTCACATAATATAGGCCGGAGTCCATGGCGATAACGTCATACTGTTTGGCTTGGTCTAGAGAATTTGTGCTGTTTCGAGATATCATTCTACGAGAAAAGAAAAACGGACAAGGTTGATAAGTTAGAGAAAATAAACAAGAGCTGTAAGGCGGTTAATAAATATTTGAAATAGGAGCATTTATGAGACTTCTTGGTTGGTGGCGTTGACAGCCACTGCGGTCCTCTCTATGCTATTCCTACCTAAATACAGAAAACCTGTCCATCTTGCCCATTTGCCAATCAAGACGTGCTGTTTCTTAATTCCAAAAACCTTTATTGCCTGTGCTGTCCCCCCCGGCTATCTTCTGGAATAAACCACAACGCGAGCCGAAAAGCAAGCGGAAGATCATTGTGCCAGCATCCCCATTTGATTAACGAATAGCATAAAAAGCCCATATTAACGAGCTCTGCCACGGCGGTGCCACACAAAAGAATAACCACGCGACCCAGAAATAACTAACAAACTGGAGGCATTTTCGTCCCTGAGGCGTGAGCGTCGTCCGTCTTTGCTTTCCGATTTGTGCCGCAACGGCTTCCGCCAGACATAGCAGAAAATTTGCCGCTTGAATGGAATACACTGGGCTTTCAGACGACCAGATGAGCCAATTAGCTCGCTATCAGTCCCCCTAACTTTGAGCCATCTAGTCGACCTGGCTTTTGTCGCCCGTGTCGTCAATTGTTTTATCCCTGGATTGCACCTCGAATCTTTGCTTTTCTTTCTCTCATTCTTCTGGTTTATTTTCCATCCGTGGATGTCAGCTTGAACCTTTTGTACATTCATTTCTTTCCTTTTCTTTATGTAGAACGATGTCAAAATCTGTAAGAAAAAATAATACTGCCTGAAGTTTTCATTCGTTCTTTTATTTAATTGTGTGGTGGAAAGTATGGTGTGAAGCCGTTTAAAGTTGACTTATTTTTCCTGAAGGAGTCTTTTATTATCGGATCTTCTCAGCCCGAGTAAGGTCGCAGAGAACGAACAGACCCGCGGCTGTACCAAGACGAATAGTTGCAAATATAGTTTTCTACTTTCTGGTCGGGGGTTCGTACTATGAATGTCTGCCTCCCTTACTTCGTTTTCAAAAAACTGTTGGTTTAAATCTATCATTCAATAATTATATGTAATCAAGTGTTGCGGCACTCGACTTTGCACTATTCGTTTCCACTTGTGCTGCGATGGAGATTTAGGCATAAGCCTGTTGTGACTGCCAAATGCCGGTCAACTACCGCAATGTTGTATGTAAATCACCACAGACTATGTTAGCTAGTGGGACTGTCTTCTTCAGACCCATTGAAGGCATAGTAGCGAATGGCACATCATGACAAGAGCTTAAGACACGAAGACGAGCGCACACAGCAAGGGATGTACGCACACCCGCGTACGAACAAATATCTATACAACTATGTTTTTCATGTTCCTTATACAATCTATTTACGACTCGTGATTCAATCTTCATGTACATCCCAAACACTGCAAATCATAACTAAGATAAGTACACTAATTCATCCGGTGACGGGCAGCAACCTTGTACGCAACAGCATAACGCGGAGTGGAGAAGATAATGGTGCTGCCTCGGTGGACGAAAAATGTGTCGCCCGGCAGTAATGTAGCTTTCTTGCCAGTCTCATCCTCAACGTGCAGCTCACCTACGAACGTTATTAGCATACGTATTAAATCCCCGCATGCCAATCTTGGAATAGAGTATCTTACCCTTGAGGACGACTCCGCTTTCGTCGTAGTCGTACTTTGGTGCCGGCTCGGGCTTGTCCGAGGACTCAAGCAGGAACATGGAACCGGTCAAAGGGTTCGGGGTTTCCTTGGACGGCGTAGAGAAGATATCACCTATAATCATTAACTGGGGATCTGTGGGTCACGGTTCGCTCGAGTCGTATGTTCTTACTGAAGTAGACACATGCCGGGGCTCCTTCAAGCTTAGGGACGTGGTGGAACTTCCCCTCGTCTGTGTACTCGAAAACCATGGTGTACACTGCCTGCGTAGGAGGGAAACTGGGCTCGTATGATGCTGAGATGATTGCTTAAAGGGAATCAAATATCGGTAGATGCATCCTAGTTATATGCATGATAACAGCTCAGCGTCGATGTCTTGGACGAGAGATCACTGGAAAGAGGGGCGCCAAAGCTGGCCTGCATTCGGTCCAGCCAATCGAGCAATGATCCATCTGCAGCATCTGCTAGCAGAGAAGCTAACAGAGAAGCTATACGACCCATATACAACATGTCGATTAGATTGTAATACATTTATTTCCATTGCAAAACTGTGTAGTGCATGGTTGATTTAGTTCAACTATCATAAAGGCAGGAGAAATTGCTCGGGTGAAAGATGCGACTGCCAATGTCAAATGCTACTGTTGATATAGGCATGGGAGCTCATCCAAAAACTATAGTTAAATAATCTGGCTAACTGGAGTTGGATCCTTAAGGATAAGCAGAAGGCACTGTATACGTAATGGCAATTCTGGTTGGATAAATTGCTCATTGGACAGACGGCATTCCTCGTCAGGTGGCGGCGCTAGGGGCAATTACTATTTTGAACGCGATGCTACTGTACCATTTAGGAGCCTTTGCGCGAGGTCTAACGCCCAGCAATTGTGGCATGATTGTGTCACAGACGTATTGGTTCGCCTGGCAGTTTGTAGAGCCAACCGCAAACGGTGCACCGGGGAAGCTTTTACAAAAAAACGAAAAATAAAAGGGGGAAATGAAAAGAGGAAAATCTTTGTTCTGGGGTCGCTAACCCTGCCCACGCACAGTCCGTGTCATCATTGCGGCGGATGGCCCACGCTCAATTGGCCGACGGCAGGTTCTGGGCCTCTCGGACACCAGAGACAACAGTAGCTATGCCGTCTTCCGAGCCTACTACAAGCTCTGCCAAGTCCACCAGGAATACCCATATCTCAAGGAATTATGCACGCCGACATACGTCACCCACCTCTGGGTGGCCAAGGACCTGCACATGATTATCTACGCATGGAACAAAGGTAAGGACGTGGGGTGGGTGTTAATGCAGGCCCATGCTCCCAATAGAGGATACAGAGGACATCGGCAAGTTCTGGCCATTTCCAGGAGAGATCGACGACCTGTTAAAATGCCTGGAAGAGGCCGCCTCCCAAGGCCGAACTGTGTCGTCGACCACAACGTGTATGACCAACGCCGATAAGCACTTTGCCCACTTGGCGGCTAACGTGAAGAACGGCCGGCAGGGCACATAGAAGAGCTGGCGCTGCTCGCCGAGGGCGACTACTCTGCTGATTCCCGGAAACGGAAGATACACGCCACTGTGTTTGTACGAGCTATCGCAGCACAGAGTAGTATACATGTACGTATATATATGAAACAAAGTAGCCTAGGAGTGGCCTGCGTTGCCGAGCGGCGGATTCTGATTATACGTGAACTGCCAACAATAAAAACAAAAAAAGTATCATCTATGCGATGCGCATATGTCGTAGGCCTTCGGAACATCGTGTGGTGATACGGGCGGGGTTATATCCTGTAGTTGTCAAATGGGTTGATTACTGGATTGTCGTTGTGTTCCTTGTAGCGGTGGGCTAGGTACTGCTCTGTCCGCTATTATGCGTGCCCTAATAAGTACAAACCCACAACAGGACGGCGTTACATGACCATACCGTTTATCAACGCTGTGCTCTTCACCATTGGTGATGCCTCGGGTGTGCTGTCCGCATCGGAGATCGGCGTGATGAGCCCCTCACACAGATCCTCATAAACAGCACAGACAACGTGGGCGTCAGTATTTTCCTTAACTGCCTGTCGATGAGCGTCGCCATGACTGCCGGATTCGACCACTGGGGCGCCGCTACACGGGCCTTGTGGTCGTTGGCACGCGACGGGGCTATGCCATCCATATTTACACGCCTTCACCCAGTCCTCGACGTGCCTATGTACGCAAACCTTGTGCTCATCCTGCCGTCCTTGGTTATATACATGATTGGTGGCAGTTGCCGGCATCGTGCGATATATGTCGAGCAGTCTGGCTCGATCGTCGGCCGACTGTATCTTGAAGAGCGTGATGCGATACATGCCTGTGGCAAGGAGGCTATGATGTATCTGTAGATTAAATGAAAAACTAGTAGATGTTGTTTGTGCTGCCGCTTCTGGTGCTTTTGATGCCGTTTTGTTTAATTTTCTATTTATGTCGGCCTGTAGCTTCAAAAACTCGAGTTGGCGTAAGCCATGAAGCACTATGTAGATCGACACGCGGCCAGCATTCACGCCGATGGAGCTATACGACGAGTGCCAATGAGAAGATAATCCCGATATGCGGGTTTGGTCTTGATGGTGCCGTCCAGGGACCCACGCTCCTTTTGTGGCCGCCTCTCTCCCTCCCAAAATCAACGGCTCCACCACGCGTTACCCCCTTCACGACTTTAAGCTTGTAACTCGCATGTCCTCTACATCGGCATACGCGCAGACATTCACCATGGCCGTCATTGCCATCGCCGGAGTGTTGGGCAACATGGGCCGTCTGATCACGGACGAGCTGCGGAAGCTGGCGAAGTATAGGGTCTATGCGCTGTCGCGCCGGGTGCGTACGTTCCTGTGGGCAAACTAGCGGGCCGTTCATCATGTGCTAAATTTGCTGGCTAATAATAAATACTGGCACGCGAACAGATCCCCGGCCGAGTTCCAATCGCAGATATCCCCCTTGACGGGCGAGCCGCATCTCCCGGTGATCCAGACCGACTATGCCACTGAAGACGGTGCTGGCACAGCTGCTGATCCAGCACAACGTCCACACCGTCATCTGCACGATGGGCATGGATTTTGATAGCGCCAGCCAGGTGCAGCTCCGCCTCATTCGCGCCGCAGACAACAAGGCCCCCTCTGTCCAGCGCTTCATCCCGTCAGAAGTCAACCCTTAACTACGATTTAGGCGATGACATCCTTCACCATCCGGAAAAGCGATTTCACACCGTGGCCCGACGCAATCTGGAAAAGACCGCCACGCTAGAGCACACATACGGTCGGCATGCCGCACTTCTCCACCAACCTGCGCGAGCTGAGTATCGTTGTGGATCCTGCCGCAGGTGTGGCGGTGATCCCCGGCGATGGTAGCACATAGGTCGTCCTGTCCTACACCCGAGATGTAGCGCAATACACAGCGTTGGTTCGCAGCCTGCCCAGCTGGCCGCTGGTATTTTACGATCCGGTCAAGTGTCGTCACGCTCAACCAGCTCGTATAACTCGCCGAGCGCAACCTAGGCCGCAACCTAACCGTGACGTATGAACCCGTCGAGAAGCTCCGGAACCACCAAGCGGCCCTGCTGCCCAGAAACTTGGAGTCGGCACATCTGTCTCCCGGCGGCGTCGTTCCGTTAGGCTCTTGTGGCGGATCTGGGAGCGTGCATGGCCCTCGGCGCTTATATGACTTTGCCAGTCTGAAGGATAGCGTAGAACCTGGTCGAAACACTGGGAGGTAAAGCGAAGCGGTCTATGCGCATTAAAGATCTGATAGAAGTGGCCTGGAAAGGTCGGTGAGACGATTGTAGTCAATGCGAACGGGCCCTAAGCCAAATGTGTCGTGATCTATGAGCAAAAGAATGATGCCGTCATACTAAGATTTGAGACTCGCCAATGCGCTGCATGGTATCTTGCCACCGCTCAGGCGGAGCCTGGCCTTTGCTGACAAGATCGCGGTGGTTCCAGACTTCTTCAAGGATATTGCGGCCATTTTTCGTATTGTGAATGCCCAGCAGGTGGAGGCTCGCCAGTCTGGAGCGGAAGTAGTCTCGTTGGTCCCCGAGGTCGAGCTCCGCGCCGATGACAACGAGGCACCAGCCGAGGTTGGCACCGGGACCCAGCGCATCAGGCACCATGGGGAGAAGCTCGAGCGCGGCGACGAGGGAGGCTTGAATGTCCTCGGCCAGCGGCTCTTCCGGTCCATGTGCTATGCGATATACGTAAATGTGCGAGGCGTGCCGGAAGATCTCCGCTGTGGCCACCATGCGCCGACGCAGTTCTTCCTTATCCAGGGCGACCGTGGCAGGAAACGTCTGTCCGGAAGCGTGGCACAGGATGCCGACTGATGGGCGTGATTGGGGGTCCAGTTTTGTAGCTCGGATCTCCACCTGCAGCTTGCCGGCGCGCTGCTGCACTTCCACTTGCGTGGTGTGAGGATCTTTTGACACGTTGTATAGGTTCGCAGCAGCCCACTGGTTTTACACTCATCAGCTGCGGTCTCAAGAGCAGGGTAGGATGCCGAAGCAGGACTCATACCATTAGCTTAGGTAGTTTTACCGAGCATCCAAACAAGGCATCGATCAGGTCGCCTTGGCTTTCCAGAGCCGGCGTTGGCTGCATCCACGATTCCATCTCCAGCGTCGCTGGCAAACCCAGATTCAAGGCACATTGCGTGTCGATGAGGCACACCCAGGTCTTCAGAAACGGATCCAAGTCCGCGCAGTTTTCGCGGGAGCGAATCCATCCGCATATAGCATGATAGTGGCCTCTCCACCTGCTTGAGCCGGAAAATACCTGGGGACAGAAAGCCTCGTGTCAGCTGGTTCCCGAGATGGGGGTGTTTGGTCGTTCTACGTCATGGCGATTACCTCGTATGAAACCAACAAAAGCATGACAGTCAGTGTGACTTCGCTGTTCAGTAGATCCGGTTGCTTGAAGCGCTCTCTCAATGCCTTGGCGGCGGCCCCGAGATATTTGCGCGACGCAGTGTCGGCGGTGTGTTGCCAGCGGCTGTGATGTGAAGCCGCTACAGCCAAGGCTGCATTCATCAAAGCAGGCTCGCGAAGTGCCATCGGCAACAGGGAGCGATAGCCATTGCCGGTATAGTCAATGGCCAGGGCAATGCGTGCAATGTTTTCTGTGTGATATCAGCGTAAGAAACGAGAGCGCTTCTGGGGGTTCGGTCCAGGGGACTTACGCAAGAAGTGCTGCATGAAGAAGCTCTCTTCTCCAGGAAGAGCCAAAGACGATATCTCTCCTGGCAACGCGAGCCGCTGGCCAAACAAATCCAACCGGGACGGGGAGGTCCCCACCGATATGCTGCCGTCAGGGCTGTGGCAGCCGCCTCGCTTCGTCCGGCTTTTCCTCATCAGTTCGTCCGGCCACTTCAATCGGATCCCAAAGCCACGACACCGAAGACCTCGTTCTGTGCAGTTCCTGCATTCTGTGGTATAAATGCGGCTGTATGAGCATATACTTCATTTTTTTCTCTTTCGATGGTTCCGGAACGATTTCCAGAAATGGGTCTGGCACTTACGAGGCAAGGTGAGATCACACACGCGGTTCTGCCGCAGACACGTCCAACAAGCGCCACTGTCGTTCCGCACTTCCGCAACCGGTAGAGTCAGCTCCATCGTTGAGAGCAAATCCGTGAGCAAATTCGTGAGCAAATTCGCGATGTGGCTGGAGGATCTCAATGTAGAAAAAAACACTCAGGGTGTAGAAAAAAAGCAAAGGGAAGAGAGAAAGAGCGCAGAGGAGCTTGGCCTAAGAAGTAGAGCTCCGTGTCGACGGCGCGTGCGCGGGAACTGCAAGAAAGGTAGGCGGATGGGTTCAAGGCAGACCCCCAATTTGCGTCTCTGTCGTGGGAATGGTCGGTACTATTCCGTAGTTCCTTATCATTCTAACATCCTGGCCTCTTCCCCGCGCGCCAGTCCCAAACTAGTCCCAGGAGTGACTCGTTGAGCACCCTAGCTGCCTTCTCCGCAGATATGCATTTACTGCAAGCTCGGCTATACGTGGACCGAGTATTGCATAAAGACCGGTCCCCATAGGATGGGATTTTACTAAGCTATCACGTGTGTAGTCAGGTGCACTACCGTGTATTTGTGCTATTATGGGTTATTTACCGTATATACACACAGGCCTTGGTGCTTCATTTCAAGGGCGAATAAATCTCAGTCTCTCTCATTATGGTATCACACGTGATATAGCACGTGATGATGCCCACCAAGCGCCGGAGTGGATTTTTAGACGCCCGCCCCGCGGTCCCACACCCCATCCAGGGACGCCAATGCAGGAACGACACTTCATTTGTCGACGACGCAGATTCGCGCAATCTTTCCTGTTGATTTAATCCTCGTTGGTCCCCTCCGACCTCCTTGGGCGTCCCGCCAACGACAGCAGGAGACGCTGCATCGCAATTTTAAATACAATACGCTCCGCCCCTTCGCCTTTTCTCGCCCTTGCCTAGATCCTTTGCTCTCCTTGACGAACGGGTGCCTTTTACCCCGAGTTTGGCGATGCGCCCAATGACCAACCCCCCTTTCCCCCGTCATCATGGACCCTTTTTTGCCTCTTGGATCTCCTCACCTCTCGCCTTGGCCCTCCATGTTGTCTCTTTGTTAAGGAGACGGCTGTGAGGAGGGCTGTGAAGGGCGCCGGCGGCTAGCGATGGCTGCCTCGAAGGCTCGTCTCGAGAATGCGAAACGGGGGAAGCCGGTTCGTGTGAGATGTCTACGTCAAGGAAATGCGCAATAGAAGAGTGTATGTGCATTTTGCCTCCTGGCATTGTCCATGCGAATGGTTGTGTCGTCTCCGTGTCTCTGTCTCCGTATTTGTCTGTCGTTTCCAGTCTTTGTTTTCTTTGTGTCAAGTCCGTCTCGCGGCTGTCCTGTTTGCAGGCCTCTTTGTAGCCTTCTTCAATTCTCCTGGCTTTCTTTCTCGAAGCTTTCTACTCTGGCCTCCACATCTCGACCTTCTTGACCGTCCTTTGCAAGCAACGGTCAGTCATTTCAGATGTAGAAAGCTACTCGAAACTGTTTCCTAGCAAGCTTCACGAAGCTCTTCGTTACTGTTCGATCCCATCCCTGGATCAAGTTTCTCCCTCGAACTGTCAAGAGAATGCTTTTGTTTTCCGTGGTCCACATTCTTTCTCTTCTACCCTTCATGCCTTCACTCGCTAACATATGACAGACCCGCGGACAGATGCGAATCCGGGCGTGCCGTTCTCAGGACTGGCGACACGCTTTGCGTGGCCGGTTTTCCAATGATTTTCTCTCGCAATGAAAGGATGACGACAAAAGCAAGAACGACGACGACGATACCGCTCCCACTACTGAGCTTCCTGGCGCTGCAATCCGCTTGTGCTACTGCTACAACTTCCGACATTGGCCTCCCCAGTGAGATCGTCAACTTTGTTTCCACTTGTGCGACGGCATGCCTCGTCTCCTTTGTCGACGATAACTTCCCCGAGGATGTCTGTGGCGCAGAGGCAACGTTTCGGTGCCTCTGCGCGCACGCTGGTACGAATGGGTTCACGGTCGGCGAGGGCGCCCTGGCCTGCATCGCGTTCGAGGACAAATAGGGGTAATGCATGGGCGACGATGTCGAATTGACTGCCTCAAAACGAGCCTATTCCATGTGTGCCGGCCAGACCAGTGCGGCCGCGGAGACGTACGCGACCATTGTGGCCACGCTGGTCACCCCGACGCAGACACAGTCGACCCGGACGGTGACGACGACCGTGGGAATACATACTACGACGACATCGTCATCTACCACGACGACCGCGATATCCGCCGCGGCGCATAGTACCACGAGGCCCTCGACGACGTCTTCTCCGCTCCAGACAGCACCATCACCGACCCGGACGGACACCACTGGTTTGCCCGCGAACTCCTCACCATCCTCGGCACAGACCGGTGCGACGTCCGAGCAAACGCAACCTCCAAAAAGCAGCCTCGGTGTGGCGCAGATTGTCGGCATTAGTGTCGAAGCGGCGGCCGCGCTGTTCCTCGCCATTGGCTTGTTCGTGTTTGTGCGCCACACACGCCACGGGCGGATGCTCGGGACAGAGGTCGTTGACGATAACAATGGTGATACGGAACGCCTCCGACGGCAAAGCAGAGGGGATGGCCACGAGCTCCAGATCTCGCCGCCCGTGAACCTGCTGCACCCGCCCCGGCTGTCACTGGCATTCACTGCCCAATCGTGGCAGGAAAAGATCAACAATTTATGCGACGACGGGGGCACGACAAAATGCCCTGCCACAGAATCTCCAGAATCCTCAGAATCCTCAGAATACACAAAATTCTCAAAACAAGACGATACCAATACCCATGCCGAGGCCAGCTATAGTCAAGCCAACCATCAACAACAACGCACCAAATACGACATTGATGCCCGCCAATGGCCGGTTTGATGAACCAACCTGGGGTCCATTCGCACATCTTCTGACGCGAACAGACATATCAAAGAACAAGGCACTACCGCCTATTCAACGCACACTACCAGCGCAAGCACAATCTCCAGCGCCCAGCAGGGGGCCCGGGGGACTTCGTAGAACCCAACACGTAGCGACCACCGAATGGACGACCGAATGTGCAATCCAATGTACAATCGAATGCGCAACCCAATGCGCAACCCAATGCGCAACCCACGGTGCGGCGACCCAACGTGCAGCAAGTCGTCTTCCAGACGCCGCTGCTCAACCGGGACAGCATCGTGACCGAGTTTGCTGAAGACGGCGAGGACGAGTTTTCGACGCGGGCATCAGACAATCAGAGCCAGAACAATCAAAGGGGAATGGACGAGGTTAACTGCACACGGCGCATGTCCGGGTTAAGCAACGAGACATTTAATACGGAGAGGAGGCCACAGAACCCTGCTGGGATAATCAACCAGGACACATCGTATGACGGATAGAACGGTGGAGACGGCCAGCGTATGGATCACAGAACGGAAGTTACCAACGGTTGGGCAGACAACCCGAGGCTCGATTTCCGACGAGAGTGCCGGGTGCCGTCCCCGTTTCACCGAACCGCGACGGCGACCAGCAGCGCCCGTTCCTATCGCCGTCCATGGTGCCGCGGCCGCTCGATCTGGCACCACGCGATCCAGTGGCAGTGGCACGCCCTCCAAGGGTCCAACAAAGAGAGCAGCGAGGCGAGTACACCAATCCGGACTACACGGCCGGCAATAACAACAACAATCTCTCGCACGTGGCCAAGATGCGCCTGGGCGGCGAGCGGGCGTCCAACCAACTGGCGAACAGCCGAGGGCCCCAGTGACCACAGCAGCATGGCTGGCGACGGATGGACGGCGATTTGGTGGAGTAACAGGAGAGGCTCCGCGATATGGGGTGTCCCATGTATCAACCCGCGCTGTGTGTATTCGCTTTTGTGTATTATTGGATTTTATGTGGTTACTGGGAAATGTTTATGAAGGTTTTTTTCTTTTATCCTCTTGTATTTTATTTTTATTTTCTCTTAATACCCTTTTTCTTTAGCATCCAAAATCTGGACTAAATAGACGGTGCATTTTCATTTGTTAATAGACAATACATTTTGCATTTAGACAAAACTGTCTTGACTCCTGAGTCCTGTCTTCTGAGTCCTGCCTCTGCCTCTGTCTCGCTCGCCTTATGGCCAGTCGCAACTCCGCGCCACCAGTGCCGCAAGCTTCTCAAGGTACGCTTGGTCGACAGCGTCGAAGCCGTCCACCACGGTGCAGTCATTATCGATGATGGCGACGAGCCGGCCCCTGACGCTACCCTCCCTCCATATGGCCAGAAAAAAGCGGAGTCCACAAAAAAACACAGCGGATTTGCTCCCGTCACTGTTCAACAGTTCACCCGATTGTTTGTCAAATCATCTGAAAACTTTCAGTTAACATCAAGAGATTATGCAAGTGCTCTTCTGAATTTTTCTGAATTTTTCTGATTTTTTTCGACGCGATTTGGTGCGGACAAGAAAGGTGACCTCAATACAGGCTGGGAAGTAGTCCGCTTAATTTTGGCCACGGGGAGCCTCCTCCGCGGAGGCGACTGCCTCCACGACTACCGACACGACAATCTCGCTCCGGCTCTCGCTGTCGCACGCAACGTGGCCCGGGAACGCGTCCACATCGGCGACCCGCACCGCTTTTTGCTCCTGCACCGCCGTCCCGCACACGCCCTTTCCCAATGCAATCACCTGGCGGACGACCTTGCCGTGGAAGGGTCCCAGGATGAGCTGTTTTTGCCCTTGTGGGTGACGTCCACCGTGTAGAAGCCCGCCCATTTGACCAGGTTGGGGGCGCGCCGAGCGAGTGGAAGGCATGGCAGAGAAGGGAGGCCGTGTTGGCGAGATTGCTGCCAAAAGGGGGGGGGGGGGGGGAGGGTTAGCACGATGGCAGTCCACGTGAGAGACTCATAGGCAACTGAAAGTACTCACCAAACCTGTGATGTCAGCAAATAGAAGAAGAAAAAAAAAAGAAAAAAAAAAGAGACACCGGAGAGAGAGAGGGACGCACCCAGTCCGCTGCCCATCAAAAAGGCCCTCCGCCTGTAGCAGCACATGCTCATAGGCCTCTTCCTTGGTGAGGCCGTCGTCGAAGTTGGCGGCGTCGGCGTGGTGCTGATTGCAATATATGTATAAAGTTCGCCCGCTGATCACGAGGCGGCACGCCAGCCAGCGACTAGCCCCTCGCCTCCTCCTTTGACGTGTCTCCAGTCTCCTGTTCTTCCACTTCGGCCAGTTGTCGCGCACATGTCGTCTCCCACGCCGTCCTCCAAACAAGCAACAAAACAGTGTTGAATTACGGAGTAGACGCCTCGCCCTCGTGCTGAGTCTATTACCCCCAAGCCGGTCCCTCGCAGCACGGGCCATTATATTAATATTATCCCATTCCGGCGGCGCGCCTACGCCATAACCTCCCCAGTCTTCACCGGGCCTCTGGCCAGGGACCCTGATCAGAAGGCTTCGGCCTTGGCCAAGCCAGTCCCGGGACCCTTAGCCCTTCAAAGTTTTAGCTTTAATTGGAAATGAAGTTAACTTGACTTTAATTCTAATACTTGAGTAGGTTAATGTTAATTAGTTCCTGAATTCAACGAGTCTCGACCTACCGATACTCGCGACCTAGTTTACACAGGAGTATGATTATATGGATGGGGGTAAATGGCTCGGGTTTCATTAGACATAATGCGGAGAAATGCGAGCCAACAACCAACTGCGGTATGTCCTTCCCCGACGGAATAACTTCTGATTAGCTGTAGATTCATACTTTGACTAGCCCGGCTCGTGGCCACAGGGAGCCCGGCGCCATCTCGCGTATTCAGCCACAGGCGTCCAATGGTAACTGTTTCCGGCCTTTTTTTAACGAAATTACCGAGGCAGGCCCACACCCGCCTGCTCGTTGGATACAAGAATTATGACAGTTTGGGCTTTAGAGGGGTTGCATTTATTTACCTTGCGGTCGCTGCTAGGACGTCTTTATCCTTCAATGATTTTTGTATATTTCTAATTATTCTCTAAAGTATCGCCTTACTATCGGCTGGGTCTTTATCTTTCAGCACGATGCTCACATCCGAGGATACGTCGTTATTTCTGATGGACTTTGTTTCACAGATCTGCGCGACTCTAGCCTTCGGGATATTGATATCATGGGTTTTGTATAAAAGGTATCTAACACCACTGAGAGATATCCCAGGACCATTTCTCGCATCGTGGACACGCCTCCCTAGGTTCTTCGCGGTGCTGAGAGGTCGACCGCACGAGTGGGAACTGCAGCTACATCGCAAGTACGGCCGGCTTGTGCGGACGGGTCCGGACCTTGTATCAGTGGGCGATCCAGCGGCAATCAACGTCATCTATGGCGCCTCTGATAGGTTCAAGAAGGTAAGATTTTGAATGCTGTATATATGCTGTTCTTTCCTGAATCTAATCTTAATGCAGTCACCTTTTTATATTCCGTTTATGGTTTACGACGAAGAAGGGTTACTTCCCGATCCATTGGTTCTATCAGACAAGGCACTTCATACACGCATGAAACGGAACGCATATAATGCATACTCGATGGGCTCCATGTTACAATTAGAGCCACTTGTGGATATGGTCACCAAGCGTTTCTTCGAATCGCTTGACGAGATAAGCGAGAACCCAAGTCGAATAAGTGACTTGGGAAAGTCATTGCGCTATTATGCGACAGATGTCATCTTCTCTGTCACGTTCGGCGAGGACCTGAACTTTATGGGAGAAGGAGATCCGATTGGGATGATGCCTATGCTTGAATATGTTGTAGGAGATTACGTGGCAATTGTAAGGCAGACTTCCTCTCGTCATCCTCATGACATTACAGGCTCATTGCTAACCCGATTCATCAGGTTGGTCAAATTCCATGGCTTCACAAATTTCTGCTTGGTAACAGCTACGTTGCCAAGCTAGCGCTTGGGAAAAATGCTCTCGACGGCGCAGCTTTGGATTTGGCACGAAACCAGGTTGCCAAATTTCGAAATAAGATGGCAGCCCAGGAAGTGACAGGGCCTTGCACATTCGTCCAGCGACTCTTGGAGCAGCAGAAACTTCATCCATCTTCTATTACGGATCGGGAACTAAATACCCATGCGTTTGGAAATATCACTGCGGGTGCGGACACTACAGCAATTGCGATGCGGACGATCATATTCTATGTCTTAAAGGACCCCGAAATATACCGCACCCTGTGTCATGAGATTCGGGACGAGGCTAAGTTGACCCTTCCGGTTTCATACAGCGCCGCCAAAACCCTCCCATACCTAGATGCTGTCATCAAGGAAGGCCTGCGCATCCATCCACCCAATGGCGTCATGTTCGGCAGAACGGTCCCGACAGAAGGGGTCACGATATGTGGGAAGTTTATCCCGGGGGGCACTGAAGTCGGTATCAGCCCTTGGGTGGTACATTATGACCCTGAGCTATTTCCGCATCCTGACAAATTTCAGCCAACGCGTTGGCTATCCACCAACGCCGACCTAGTGACGCGCAGGAAGAGGTCAATATTCGCATTCAGTGCTGGTTCGCATACCTGCCTCGGGAAGAATATTAGCTTGATGGAGATCACAAAACTGGTGGCGTCGCTCTTAGTGCGGTATGATATTGCGCTGGCGGATCCAGATGCAAAGCTGTCGTTCAAGTGTCGCTGGTTTACGCCCCAGAAGGGATTGGTGGTAAACCTAGCCAAACGACAGTCTTAGACTAACTCGCGCCGTTAAAAGACTTTCTGCTTTCGTCGTGCCGCGAGGCGGCCGCTGCGGCCAACGACAAGCTGTATACGGCGTACTTTGGACAGAATAGGGTGCTTGTCCACTTACACTAGTTTTATATAAAGCTTTGTAAGATTTATAGGGTATATAGAGAATACTAGTAAGCATACTAAGATGTTATTATAAGGATGTTTCTCCTCTATCGTGGGACGTTAAGCTAATTAACTTATAGTATTCTTGTTATGGCATCTATCCCCAGCGATTCCCCGGTGATTTAACTACTAAGATATGGGAAGTTGTTACAAAGGCACTTCCCAAGGGGTAAGAGTCTCTGTTAGGTGATCAGGCTAGGGATGGGTCTTGTTCTGGTAAAACGGTGAGAAGGTGTAACGGTTGAACAATAGCCAACACGTCTAAGTGGGTTATGGTAAGTGTGATGATTGTATGCAATGAGGGCACAGGAATATAAGTTCATGTAGGTTTATATTTCAGACAATCGGTAGCGACTGAGTCTTCTATCTAGTTTACTGGGAGGAAGCCTCAGTCTTATATATCTAGCTGTGATAATACGTGGTCATTCCGTTGTGATCAGTCCTGATTATTCCCATCAGTCTTGATTATTCCGCTGAGATCGTTCGAGATCATTTGTGTTGTTCCTGCATTCTGAATCCGTTATCGAGGCGCATGGTGGCCTCGTAGGGGCCGTTCCGTAACACTCGGCATTGCCCCGATTGCGCCGATCACTCCTTTCCTCTTTACTACTCCGTCTTCTGGTTCTTTTATAGCAGTGGCCCTCGGCGGCCTGATTATTGCTGGCTCTTACGTGCCCAAGACGATCGCCTAGCTCTAGAGGAATTCATCTCTCGGATTTAATAGACGCAGGCTAACTAATAAAGTAAAGATTTTTCCGCACAACACTTGACATACATTGGAATCCTTCAGCCATCTGTTTCATTCCTCATCATTCACTTGCTACCAGCTCTCAGTTCATGTCATCCAGGTACCATGTTCGGTTAGGTCCAAGCTCTTTCGTAGAAAACCCGTTCCCAAGATAGGCAAATCTGTTGCGGTGAGATTTGTGGACATACTCCCAATCCTCGCCCCTGAAGGTCTCCAGCATGTGAAAGAAATGAATCCTGCTGCCTGGATGGAGTGCAGTAACTGGGCCGGTTTTTGTTCCGTTCTTGAACCACGAGCTACAAGTTCCCGCCCAAGAGGTCCGAGGCATGAATGCTTGCGTATGCTCATACAACTCATCCACTGCTGCCGAACTGGGCGCGATGGCCTTGATGCCTTCCGTTTGGCATTTCTGAATGATCCCCACTATGTACTTTGCGAGAAGCTCGGTGATAGTGAAGACGCTCCCATGGCCGATTGGTGCATTCGGACCGAGAAAGACTTTCATAGTGTTAATGGTGATTATGTGGCAGTTAGTTGGGTAATATGGGGGCAGCAGAATAACTCACTAAAGTAATTTGGTACGTCAGGCACGGCACAGGACATATATGCTCGCGGAAGGCTCTTCTTCCAAATATCCTGAAGGTTTCCTGCTCGTCCAATGATGGGAAACCGCGGACTAAATGAGACATCGAAACCGGTGGCACAGACAATAGCGTCAAGTTCGATAGTTTCTCCCGAAGCTGTGACGATACCACTCGATGTGATACGCACGATTGGATCGGAGACAACCCTCACATTTGGCTGCGTTAGAGACTCTAGATAGCCGACTGCGGGTGTCAACCTGCGACAACCCAGCGGAAACGTCGGGACGAGGGCCTTGATCAGCTCCTCATTGTCTCCCAGCTGCATTCTCATATACGCTGTGACGGCTTCGGTTGTGCTTTTGTGGGTTTCCGAGTCTTTCAACACCTAGATAGTCAGTTAGAAAAAACACTATACCTAGGGAACCAAGGTTGCCTTGTTCGGTCCTTACAATGGGAAAATTGCTGTTGACTTGCTCCTCAATAGCTTTGACAAATCTCAAATAGAGGGCAGGGTCTGACTTGAATTTCTCAATCTGCGCCGGAGTGAATCTTTCCTCCTCGTCGAGCTCTATCTGTTCAAGAACGCTACCGGCCTCGCTGATCGATAAAGTTTGGATGCGAGGAGGCACAACCCAAGTTGGTTCGCGCATGAAGTGGACCAGCTGCTTTGCACCTGTGCCATGTCAGTATGCATCAAGACTGTTAGATTGTTGACAACGCCGAGGCTTTTGGTGCTCATACCCCTTTGAATTTCCGGGACAATTTGAACTCCCGAGGAACCGTTGCCTATGACAGCTACCCTCTTGGCAGTCCAGTCGAATTTTTTCGGCCAGTTGGCGCTGTGGACGAGAGTACCAGAAAACTCCTGCAGACCCGGTATCTCGGGCCATTTCCAGTGACTAGTCGACGGGGTATTAGCAGTGTAGAGGGTGATAGGAATGTTACTAAGGGGAGATTCACTTCAGAATTCCACTGGCATTGAGCAAAAACTCGCAGTGGTCGTCAAACTCGACGCCGGTCCTCAAGTTCTTGACCGTGATCTTCCAGTGGCCCGATGCTTCGTTCCAATAGGCTCCATCCACCACATGTTCGAGTTTAATTTGGTCAACCAGCCCTTCATCTTCACACAGACGGCAAAGATAATCCTCGATCTCGTCGGCAGGAGAGAGAAAGCTGCTCCAACCGTGGTTCGGCTTCCAAGAAAACTGGTAGTTGTGCGAGGGGATGTCGCATTTACACCCAGGGTACCGGTTTTCGTACCAAGTTCCACCAACCTTGGGGTTTTTTTCGTAGATAACGTGTTCGTAGTTGGTAAGTTGCTTGCGAAGAGTCCGGGCTACGTTTAGGCCGCTGGCCCCGGCTCCGATTGTGACAATGCGGATCTTCCTTACCGTACCAAGAGGCTCCTCATTTACCTCATAGTGTGGGTCAGTCGAGTCAGATTGCTGCTGCGTCGTGGTTGCACTTTCGCCATTGCTGAGGTGCCTGCGAATCTGAACTAGCCGTTGAGTAGCCATGGTATCCAAAGAGAGAAGCAAGATTGGTATATGAAGTGTAGGCAGGATGAAGATCGAGACTTGATTCACATTCTTTTGTTGGTTTTCTCCAAGGTTTGTATTTATAACACTTGATAGGCAACTTATAACATACCTAGTAACCGAAAGTGCCTCTCCACTGAATCCTCCAAAGACATGTGGGCTGATCTGTATTCGGCGGCGGGGGACTGTGGGGAGAAACGTACAAAAGTTGGGGTTAACTAAAATGGGGTCCCAGGAGGGGGGTACTAGCGCAGTTCGGCATTGGAGCTCGGTTGTCGGCATAAATGGGTCTAAATGAACAACGTTTTGAGAGCTTCGGTCGTCGTAAAAACACGCGTTTCGGCTCAGCTCCAGTTGATTTGCTAAACAGAAATATGTCTCCATTTTCGAGACAAGTCCATCGAGGCCGTCGGGGCCGTCGGCGATCATGTTCCACCGACGGGTGCTTGGGTGTTGGTTACTTTTGAATATCAGCAACAACCCAGCTCTGAGATACATAACTGCACCACGAGTCTCCGGAAGCTTTGCATCATAGTCTGCATCCTCCCCTGCGGCTAATCTTCATAAATTACAGTCTATTCACTTATCAGCATGGCATACACAGAGGTCCTCCCTACTTCGATGAAGGGGGTGGTCATCAAGGGCCCCGGAGGCCGCAACCAGCTCGAGCTATCCGACTCGGTTTCTGTGCCGAAGCTCAGCGATGGCCAAGTCCTTGTCAAGAATACATATTCCGGTTTCAATTTTATGGACATATACCTCCGGACAGGTCTCTATTCGTCCGCAAGCGGATTTCCTTTGATTCTCGGTCAGGAAGGCGCCGGAACAATTGTTGCTGTTCAGGGCCCAAGCCCGCTGGGCTTTCGTCCAGGTGACAGAGTTGTCTGGATCGGCGGGTCTGGCTATGCCGAGTATACAGCTCTTCATCAAGGCCAAGTAATTCGAATTCCTGACGCTGTCTCTGACGAGGACGCCGTCGCGAGCCACTTGATCGGCATGACGGCTCTCAGTTTGGTCGAGGAGGCGTATCCAGCAAAGCGAGGTGATATCATCTTGGTTCACGCAGCCGCTGGTGGTGTCGGCTCACTTCTATGCCAGCTCCTGAAGATCGAGGGCGTTACTGTCATTGCCACTGCCGGAGGACCGGAAAAGTGCGCACTGGCCAAAGAGAACGGTGCTGCGCATGTGATTGACTACAAGGATATATCGGGGCCGGGATGGGTTGAACAGGTGTTGAAGCTTACGGATGGTAAAGGTGTCAATGCAGTAAGTTTAGACATTTTATTGGATCCAATTACGCGGGGCTGACTTATGATTGCAGGTGTATGACAGTGTTGGCAAGGACACCTGGGAAGGCAGCATCGAAGTCACAAGACGGAAAGGAAAGGTGGTCTTTTTTGGGACTGCAAGTAAGTACTGAGCTGTTTGGCTCGATGGAAAACGAGCAATGCTAATTCGTTTTAGGTGGCCCTGTCCCGCCGCTGAATCTCGGCTTGATCAGAGCTAAGAACTTGAGTGTGATTCAGCCTACGCTGCCAAACTCTATTGCCACAAGGCAAGAACTGGAGTATTACGCCAATGGTGTTCTTGATCGTGTGAAGGATGGCAGGCTGAAGATCAATATCTCCCAAGTATACAGCTTGGCAGAGGTGGCACGGGCTCATCAAGATCTTGAGGAGAGAAAGTCGACCGGGAAGCTCCTACTGAAACTGTAAGGCGACTTTTACCAACCACTAGTAGCCATACCCTATCTCGTCAATTTAACCAGACAATGAATTACCATAAATATCATGCAAATGAAGTTTCAGTAGCACATCTTACGGTAGAGACCTTAGGCCTTAGAAAGGAGTATAGTGTGCCTCTAGCAACACCACAATCTGACAAGCAGTTCATAGGTTGCATAATTGAAAATGCAGAGGATGTTGACCTTTTTCTCTCTCTTAGTTATACGCCACAAAAGAATTGAGATGAAGATCTCATCGTTGATAAATTGAGCACAAATTCCAACACTGCCCGGACAACCCGGAGAGACCCTCCGACTCTCCACGCACACCATAGGCACTAGAGCTCTACCAACAGACTGGACTCAAGGCGCTACCGCTCCTCCGCTGGATCATACGGAGCGGGAGGCTCCCGGAGTACCGCCTGGCCATAGAGTTCGAGAGGACAGCGACGCCGGAGTAACACGACGCCGTCGCCTCCCCACCATCGCTTTCTTTACCCCATTCTTTTATCTTGTTGTCGTGTTTTATTCTGTTTTAGTTTATTTGTTTCATTATTTTATATGTTGGTTCGCTTTGTATGATAGTTCCCCCCCCCCCCCCAAAAAAGGTTCTATCTAGCTAGTCGCCAATAGTCAGGAGTGGCTAAGAAAGGCGGATAATAATAATAATAATTGAGTGTAAAGGTAAATGGCCTCATATTAACTATTAAGAAAGTTTGGCGGTGACAGCCTTCTTTGCCTCTTTGATCTCCTGAAAGATATCGCTTGCAACAGTCAGCGCTTCTCTACCAGCTGGGACTCCGCAGTAGATCATTGCATGACGGCAGGCCTCGACAATTGTCTCTTCAGAAAGTCCATTGTGAAGGGCAGCATATATATGGATACGCAGCTCAGGGGTCCGATTCAGAGCTGTCATCATAGCAATGTTCATCAGCGACCTCTCCTGGAACTTGAGCCCGGGACGGGCATAGCTCGAGAAGCAGACTTCAGCAATGTACTCTGCCCCGACTCTGGAGGGCAAGTCATCGTGCTGTAATAACCATTAGTCAGTGGCGATTAGAAGGATAGGTTGCTAGTAGACTCACCGACTTCGCTTGGATACTGCTCAAAAGACCCTCCCGAGAAACTCTTGGGTCATTTGAGCACCTAGGAGGAGCTTTTCGGACGGCTGAGACATCTTCCCTAGACGAAGCGAAGAGGTAGAATTCTAGAAATTGAAGAAGTTATTACCGGGGCGGTTTGCTGAGATTGAAAAAACGACACGGGGCTTGCCCAAGACTTATATTCAACAAAAACCCGCTCCCGTTGGGGTTGACCCTGTCGGGTCACTAACACAAAACCACCGAAGTGGAGACCTTGCCTCAGCCGAACACCGAAGGCTGTGGTGCCGAGCTCGGCCCGTCCACGCCACCGTTCAGAATCAAGCTTAAGAGGCCCGTCTTTGGAAAAAAGTGGGCTAGATTTGGCTACCTAGCATACGTTATACAGTCTGCTTGTTCGACGCATCGAAAGTGTCGATACTTATTAAATCCGATATGTCCATGATGGAAAATATTGAGTCCACCGACTGGCCAAAAGACATCCATTCCACAGGGGCAAACTCGTTTGTCGGGAAAGGGGTGTGTGACGTTCGACTGAGCCCCAAAAGATCCATATTCTCACAAAAGGTCAGCGGGAACGGAAACAGTTCATCTAGACGGCCCTCCAAGATCGTTACTGGCCCCGGCACGAGAGGCACTCCTCCATTCAGGACAGGAATCCCAGTGTGAGCCCGGCGACTTTCCAGGTCATGTTGGATTCGTCGGATCTTGTCTAGGAGCACACGGGCCCCCCCAAACTTGGTACGCATGGCCTCCAAAGTTGAGTAGATGGTCCCGATGTCTCTTTTGCGCAAGGCTTCTTTCTCTCGAGATTGGGGGGAGTACCAAATCAGAACGACAGCGGACACCAAACTCAGGAAACCGTGGATATGTAGCAGGTGTGAAGCTTGTTCTCTGCAGTTGATGTCGTCGTAGAGACGAGCCACACAGGCAGCGGCTACGACTGAGGGCGTCGAGGTCCACCATTGCATTTGCGGGTCCTTGATCAGCATCTGCAAGAGGATTATGGACGTGAAGTAGTGAATAAAAAGCTCCGATCTGTGCCGGTGGAAAGGCCGCGGGGTGCCATCCGTACCGAATTGACGGAGCTCATCGGGCAAGCCATGCTGCCAATCACAGAGCGAGCCGACAATACTCGCAATCTCATGTTCCGGTACAGCAACCTTCTTCATAACCAAGTCAGCTATCCTGCCGACGATCTTCACCAGCCTAGTCATCTGAACTGCGAACAGAGCCGGGAACCCCTGTAACGGAAAATCTTGTTCTGTGAGAGGCAGAACATCGTACTCCTCTGGTCTGAGAGCCGGAGGTCGGCCCCAACAGGCAGCCATGAGCCATTCGCTATTCTGTGTCTTTGTCAGAGGATGAACGGGCAAATACGTGTAGTAGGATGGGGGTGACAAACACGAAGGTGCCAGAAAATGCGCCGGAGACATCTTGCTTGACTGCGGTTCGCGTACGATGACTGTTTCTGCAAACCCATCTGGATAGACATCCGCACCGCCATGCCTACCCAATGCCAAGGCCCATCGAGCGTAACAATGTACGGAGAAGATGGGCTCCAGCAGGACAAAATGCACATCGTCTTCAGCACAATTAAGTCATCTTCTTCGTAGTTGACATGCAGTAAGACCTTGACCTTCTCGTACAAGGCATAGCCAAGCTGCAGGCTCTTCTCGTTGTGGCGCATAAGGCATCCGGCCAGGCAAACGGCCTGCAGAAGCAACGTAGAAGTGTCTGGGCCAGAGAGTTCGCCCGGGTCCAGCACGGGGTAGATAGGAAGAACATGCTCGATAAAGGATTCCTTCAAGGCTTGAAGCAGAGCTGGTGGAGGAAGCACGTCTGCTTCCGTGGCTTTCAGGATGGCATCTCTAGCGCACACGAGACGGGGAGCAAACCCGTCTTGGATGGCTGGTTCGATAACAGGATCGAATGACATGACTGAGCTGTCGGCGATGAAGCTGCCGTCCTGGAGACGGGCAGCCACCGCCCCCATGCCCGATGACTGCGCCAATGCTCCCATGCTGAGAGCCTCTACGGCGCTGCCGAAGCCAGCCAGCGGAGATGGCTGTCCTCGGGACGGCGTCTGGGGGCCGCTTTGGGGGGTGGCCAGCTTGCGTCTCTTCCGGACGCCATCACGTCGTCTGATTGAGTCAGCCACGCGCTCCGCTGCCCCTCACACACGACGGCACGCTCAATGAGAGCACACTCACATGCACTTGATCTTTGCGCGGCGGCAGTTGTGGCAGGTCTGATCCGGACTGTCCTGCAAGTCGCACTTGACCTAGTAGTTCCCAGTCAGCAGAGGTTGTCGGCACTCGGCAGTGCGAGATTACAGCGTACTTTTCGGGAGTGGCACCCGACACAAACGACATTGGCGCGGTCTTTTATTGGCCTGAATTCCATGCCGAGCTGTGAGATTGCGAACACGGCGAGGAAGGAAAAGACAAAGTTTGGGCAACGAGGACGGAAAAGACAAAGTTATAAGTCGGGGGATTTTCTGAGGTAAGCCGCCCTTAAGAACGCGGGGAAAGGTGACTTTCCGGTGAGCAGGCCGAGGCATTCAACGAGTCGAGGGTTTGGTACGGAGTACGGAGTATGGTTTGAGCATAAGCCAAAGTTTGAAGGCTCGCCATAATGACCCCTCGAAAAAAGTCTGGTCAGGTGACTCCGGTTCCACCTTTTTCTCCCTTGTTTACTCTCGCGCCCGCGCGCGCGCTTGACCCCAAATTGGTACTTACATTTTTGCTGTATATCGCTGTATATCGTTGTATTATTCATGTCACCCACCGGCAACGCATAGTGTTTGTCCGATCTGGTGGGTCACGTGCGACGCGAAGCGCCCGGGCCAGAGGCGAATTTTATGACGTAGCCAGACTTTTTTCGAGGGGGCCTCAGGGGCATTAGGAGCCTTTGGCTTCGATCCCAAACCCTGAGCCTCAGCCCGTCGCAATTAAAACGTAGCAAGTTTTCATAATAACGCGGATTTATTATCCCAGCTTTCACCACTTACGTAGGTTATGTATGTACTTTGCTCCCACGGCCAACGTACCCTGCTTCTTGGGTCATACAAAGCGAAATAGAAGGTGAAATCCAGAACGCGCTCACGAAACCTACAAAACACACTCAGCTCATAGTTAGCCACGTTGATCTTGTGTTTCTGAGCTATGTGATTATCATGTGGTTACATGTAAGTTCGTGTTGAATGCTCTCGGCTGTCGGCTTATTCGTTCGGAGTCGGAGGTTCGGCAATGTTGCGACTGTACCAGCGGAAGACACGGAACCAAAATAAAGCCGCCGACTCTGCTTGTGGTAAATACGGCTTGCATGTGCATTTTGGAAGCTGTCTCCTGTTTGCGTACGTAAGTTATTTTAGTTATATAACCCTCACGGTGAGACGTCCTGAAGTCCATTGAACCAGCTCGGGTTCTTTGTTACCTTCTTTCCCACGCCTGACCTCGATAAACTCGATCGATTACTGCCAACATAACAGCCACAATGTCAAAGCTCATTGTTATTATCGGTGCCACTGGTGGACAGGGCGGCTCTGTCGTCAAGACATTCTTGTCGGATCCTGAGTACCGCGTTCGAGGAGTCACTCGCAACCCCGACAGCGAAAAAGGCCAAGACCTCAAGCGGCAGGGCGTTGAGGTGGTTAAGGCCGACATTGGAGACGAAGCTAGCTTGGACAAAGCATTTGAGGGTGCCTACGCCATCTTTGCGATTACCGACTACTACGAGACCTTTTTCCCGAAAGGCAAAGACGTGGCTATGGACACCGAATTCCAGAATGGCTGCAACCTGGCCAGGGCGGCTTCCCGCGTCCCGACATTGCGCCGGTATCTCTGGAGCACGCTCCCCTTCACAAGCCATCTCACCGGTGGAAAGGCCATCGTGCCTCACTTTGAAGGGAAAGCACGTGTGGACCAGTACATCAAGGAAAGCCTGCCAGACCTTTTCAAGAAGGCGACCTTTGCTATTTTTGGCATCTTCTCCGACAATTTGCTTGCATATCCCATCTTCAAGCCCGTATGGCTTGTAAGTTCCATTCCCATCCCCAAAAACGCCTTCAAAAATGCTAACCATGAAACTGTAGGAGTCTGCAAAGAAATGGGTCCAATTCTGGCCGGCTCATCCCCAGGCTCCCTTCCACTCTCTCGCGGACCACAAGGTAAACTCTGGGGTATTTGCGCATGCCATTATCAGCAATGACACGCTTGGGGGTGGTGCCTACGTCACTTGCTTCGTTGAGGATCTGACGTTGGCGTCTGCTCTTGAAGTGTGGGGCAGGGCCAGCGGCAAGGCGCCGGAGCCCGGATCGACTGCGATCGTAACTATCCCGGTGGAGCAGTACACCACCATTTGGGGTGAGATGGGAGAGGAGCAGGCGAGCCAGTGGATCTTCTTTGGCCACATGCAGTCCCTGGGTATCACGTCTCTTCCCGGCGTTGTGGACGGCCTCAGTCTTCTTTCTGAAGAGGAAAAGAAGTCTCTTGAGACTACTGAGCAGTCGTGGGCAAACGTTCGAGATCGCCTATGATTTCAATGGGAACCGGCCATTGTGTCACGGCGGGTAGGTGGGGATGAGCAAGGTGGATGAAATATAAACTGTTGTTAGTCTCGGGGGCAGGTAGGGGTCAGTTGGTAGACAAGGACGTCTTGAAATCCAGGCAATAATCCCCTCTTAGATTATCTTTGTACTTATCAGGGACGAGGCAATTATACAGTCCGACAGACTTTCTACCATAACCAACCAACTTTTACCCTCCTATGGCCATATACTACTATTTGACAGATAGAGGTGCCTTACATCAGGTAGCACATTCAGGGACTGGCTGGAGTTTTTGTCCGTAAAACCACGGCACGGGTGTGGCATTCCCCACAGCTCCTCCTGCGGCGAGTGTGTAGGCACTACAGGTGAGAGAAAATATTATCTTGCCTACAGTGCCCTGGCCGAGAGTCCTACCTATAAATTCATCTAGTTACCGAGCCTAGGACTAAAAAGCAGTGAGATGCGGCACCTTTGGTGATTCAACTGCTGCCACCTCCAGAATTACATAATTCTAGCAATTTATCATCGGAGGTGTTTTATGGTAGAAAAAGGGAAATGGCGAGAGCCACCTGGATGTTTTTGGCTAGCGCTCTCTCTTTCTCCTCTCTTCATAGCAAGACAATCGGACAGCCGAATACCACGCATTCTCCCATAATAAATGCTGAGTAAGGTCAAGGCGTTTCGGCATTCGGTATTCGGTAAAACGATAAAACTATCTACACTACGCGACCTCGCCGGCGTGAATTCCATCCGCCTCGGACAAGAGTCATGCCCACGGACAAAAAAAATGGCATTCGAGAGAAAAAGCTTGTCCCAACATAAAGTATCCTAGAAGTTGTCATCCAACGATCAACGACTTCCAACCAGATGATCCAACAACGCACGCGCTCAAGATGACGACGAACAAATCTGCCATTGGCATCGAATTCATTTCAACTGGGACGGTCAAGATTCGTCCGGCAATGAGAAGTCAACCCCCAAATCGCACAGTTGCCATGCGTCTCCTCAGGTCTTTCGCCGACCGCCAATGGTCCGGGGAACTTCCCATTGGGGTCTTTCTCATCTCGCACCCTGATGGCCCCATCCTCTTCGACACAGGCGAGTCGCCACTGTGCAATACAGCCGGATACCTTCCCGTATGGAGTCCGACCAAGAAGCTCAGTCAAGTTACCATTGAGCCGAAAGATGGTGTTGTGGAACAGCTGCGAAGCCACGGCGTTGAACCAAAAGACCTCCAAGCCATCGTCATCAGCCATCTTCACGGTGACCATGCCGGAGGGCTGAAAGATTTGGCGGCAGAGGCACCTGATGTTCCAGTTTATGTTAGCCACCAGCACTGGGAAGCCTATGGCAAACACCCACTGTACGCAAGCATTCAAGGATGCACACCACAACACTGGCCAAAAGATTTCTCGCCAAAACTCCTTGACGTTACGGATCATGCCGTGGGTCCGTGGAAGGAGTCGAGCAAGATAACCTCGGATGGCAAAATCATTGCCGTCGCCACCCCTGGCCACGTACCAGGTCACACCTCCCTCGTCGTCTACGGAGACAACAGCGACGGTACGGTCACAACGTACTTTTTGACCGGAGACGCAACTTACGGCATAGATCTTCTCGACAAGGAGGAGCCCGACGGTATCAACAGCGACCCTATGACTGCAGCGCGCTCTCTGGGCCTGATCAAAGAATTTGCTAGACAGACGGACCTTGTGGTGTTGCCAAGCCACGACTGTGACACGCCTCGACTTCTTCGGGACCGCGTGCCGTATAAGCCGACGCCTGCGCAGATCGAAAGCAAGTAGTGATATATTTCAAACTAGCACGGTTTCTTTTTTTCTTTATGTTTGCCCATTATACTTGTGCCCCTTTCCTATTCGTACTATGGTTGCAGCGCGACACGTTCGTATGCTACAGTTGGGTCGCTAAACAAAACAATGCTTTTTTTCCCACGCGCCATGACTTTTCGCGTTTTCTATCCTACACTCTGCACAACAATAGCCAAATCACCACTACGAGAGAAGACAACGAGATGGACATATATTCAACTCCTCGTAGGAGGAATAGAGTGCTTGGTCGACATGAAGCAGGCTGAAAAGCAGTTGAAATCGCGAGCGCAGAGGCTATTCCGTTCTGTTTCGTTAGTGTTAGTGTTAGTGTTAGTGTTAGTGTTAGTGTTAGTGTTAGTGTTAGTGTTAGTGTTAGTGTTAGTGTTAGTGTTAGTGTTAGTGTTAGTGTTAGTGTTAGTGTTAGTGTTAGTGTTAGTGTTAGTGTTAGTGTTAGTGTTAGTGTTAGTGTTAGTGTTAGTGTTAGT